>JAULSN010000009.1:0-1272762 GCA_033439765.1 Lasiosphaeria ovina
TCTATTTATATAAGGCGTAGAGAGCTATACCCCCCCTAGTAATATTTTTCTCTTAGAACTCTTTTTCAGGCGTTCTATATAATGTAGGTCCAAGTAGGTCTATTTATACCATACTAAAAATTTGCGGGTCACAGGATACGAATGCGGTCTAGGGTGCCTTCTTTTATAAGGGGGTGCCGTAGGCACCTTCCTTTATTTTCTACGCCTGAAAAAGGGGTCTAAGCCTGCTGAGATAAACTATTTAGGTCTTAGCGAGGAGAAAGCGTGGGTAAGAGACCATTGGGGTCTTGGCGAGGAAAGAGCGTAGGTAGGAGACCATTGGGGTCCTCGCGAGGAAGGAGCGATATCTAGAGACGGTTAAGGAAGGCCCGACCGCGGCGAACCACTACGGAAGAAACTGATGGACAGGTGAGGGACAGGCGAGGGACAGGAGATTGATTCCAACCACAGTTACACCTACAAGACCCCGGCCTCCTGCACTAGGATTTCGGGAGAGGGGGAGGGAGAGGGAGAGGGAGAGGGAGAGGCTGAAGTCCATTTATAACCCTAACCCTATAACTCATTGGCGGAGGTGGCGGAGAGAGGCTTTCTTTCTCAGGTAGTCGGTCTCCAAAAAGAAAAGGACCGCATCCAAGCCTATGGGGAGGCAGGCAGCCAGTCAACTTGGTTGTAGGATGAAGAAAGCAGAAATCGAAAAGTGGTGGGCAGTACCGGCTTTATTAAGGGGTCTTGATTCCCGTACCTACATACTTTCTCTGTATTGACGTTGGCGAGCCTCTTCGGGTCGAACCAACGGTAGTGTGCGTTCATCCCTGCAGGCGTGGATCACTTCAGGCCATAGGGGTCTCTGGCAGCCGTGATCCAAGCAACGATTCAACCAAGAACACAAGGCGTTTTTCGCGAGCTATCTCGACCGGCCCCAGTTGCCGAGCAGAGAGCTTTCCATCCATCTTCGGCTTCGGTTTCCTGGGCTTGTATTCACGACCAGGCAGCTGCGCAACGCTCGTCGCCGCCTCGGAAAGGCAGCTCGAGGCGGCCACAAAGTGGGCGGGCGGCGAGGTTTGGCGAGGAGGAGCTAGTCAAACCCGAGGGCCTCTTTTGGACCAACGAATGGAGCGAGGTCCGGTTGGGTTTGTTGCCCCCTGGACTCAACTGTATGATAACACATAGCGTACCAACTACAAGAACATGGCCCTCGCCGCAGCGGCGCAGCGGCGCGGCGGCGCAGCAACCCCGGAATAGCACGCACACCACAAGCCACGTCTCCAAGCGCCCAGCCACGTGAAGATGAAGAGGAGCCCGTTCTTGATGGCGAAGAAAGGATCGTGAACCACGTCGCTGCCGACCCCGAGGGCCAGCCGCTGCCTCGCAGCGAGGGCATGGTCGAGTATTCGATGGCCGGCTCATAAGGTCAACTCCATCATACCGAGTGTTCCTAGCTTGGCATTTACCTCGGCCTGCTGTTTGTCGGTTGCAGTGATGGAATCTGCAATTTCGGCCTCCTTCCAGGATATCGTTCGCCCTCATCTCTCAGGAGCAGAACGAGTGATTTGCCTGCCGCGAAGCATCTCGGTAGGCCGCGATATGTGGCCGCTGTTGCTAACTGGATTGTAGCTACGTACTACATAGTACAATACGTTCAGTGGTTTGCGTTACCGTTACCTGTACTTCTGTCACCATGAGAAGGGGTCCATTATTATGCAGCTATCGGGTGTCATCATCTATATATACCACTGCAACCCTCGTAATTCTTGGACTACCCTACCGTAGTCAAAGAATACGAATCTCCTTAATCCCTCCACCAGAGAAGGCCATAATGTCTGCAAAAACGTCATGAATCGGCGTTATGTATGTAAGAGTCTCCTCCACGACTGCTTGAAGCTTCTGCCCTCTAAACAGAAGTCCGACAGCCCGGCCCTCTTTATCCCAGACAACCGAACCGGAATCCCCGCGCGTCGAGAATGCAGCGCAGCCCTTGAAAGTCCCATTAAGGGTCCCACCTTGGACATATGCAAACTCCTCCGAAACTCCCGGTGAGACGTGTGGGTCCTCGCCCATGGATATGTTGCTCTTCATTTGACTGAACCGGCCGATGGTCGCGGTGGTGGTGGTGCCAACTTTGTAGACGGGCTCCATCTGGTCAAGTCCCCTCAGTCCGGCCGATGTGGGCTCTTGGAGAAGCCCACCAATTGCCGACGCTTCCGGTAGGAGCTTGATCGTATCGAGAGCTTTGTATTTCTCTCTCCATGTCGCGAGGGTTGGCAGCCTGTTCTCTCCAATTCGGGAATCGTCAAGCGGCTGTATCAGAGCCCAGTCCAAACGGCCGTTGTTCGCCGTACGCCTCTTGAAGCCAGACGCGCAAAACACTTTGCCGAAAACATGGCGGCCGTTGTCGAAAAATGAAACAATGTCGTCGAGTTCCTGCTTGTCCTGGGCCACGATCGGCGAGTCCACGCCAAATTGATCCACGAGTCCCTGCCGGTAGCTGACCCCATGGTTATGCTTAGAGCGGCTCGGGTGCTCAATGCTGGGCGCACCGTCAGATGGTCGGATTCCGTCCGCATCCTTCTCCCAAAGTATCGAGGGCTTCGACGGTGCTCCGACTCGAGATTGGCCCTTGCCGTCTGCTCGGATCTGGAACCCCTCATAGGCGGGACGGATGACGTGGTAGTTGGTTAGGGCTACTATAAGCCCTTCTGGATGGTTGACGGTCTTGATTCTTAGCCAGCAGCCTAGTGTTCCAATCAATGGTGAGTAGAGGTTGCCGTCGCTACCTGTCACGTAGGTACTCGCGCCAATATCGTCTCCCAGATTCACTCTGGTCTCGTAGGGGACGTTTGGCCAGAGGTTCATCTCGGTTCGCCGAGACTGATTCTCCGCCTCGCTACGGCGGCTGGGTAGCAATGGGAAGGCGGCGGATTGCTCGACAAGATTGTGTTCCAGGTGGAGCGTCAAGTCGGCATACTTGAACCGACGGAGATATCGTTGGATTTTGACAAACACGGGCGGCCATTTCGTCTCGAGGCACTCATAGTCGACCGACACATAGACGGTATTGGGGTTCTCGTCGTCAACTATCGAAAAACCGAGTCGGAGTAGGTGAATCGAGGTTACGTGGCCTGCCGTGGCCGGATAGCTGTCCGTAATCTCGACAACCTTATCCTTGATATGAGCCCAGTCCGTCTCCATGCCGCGCGAAAGGAGCTCAGCAGCTACGGGAGAGAGGTACTTGGGCAGACTGAGCTCCTCGGCTATTATCTCGACAGCGATATCGAGATGATCGAGGTTGCGTTTCTTAAGGCGCGTCGAATCGACATACTTCTTGATGTTGATGACGGCACGCTCCCATGCTGCTGAACAGGCCTCGTTCATCCAGCGTGCGACAATCAAGACGGTTGGTTGGCCGATTCTCGGCCCATCGATTCCAATATAGGGAGCTCTTGACGCGAGCTCGACCGAGACAAGCTCGGATACCCCTGCAGTTGAGAGGATTTGCCGGGCCCGATTCGCCAGGGTTTCAGCGTCGAGTTCTCGGTCGATTAACTGGCACTCCTCATCCCATTCCGCATCGAGGGGTAGTGGGTGAGGAGTGGGCGCTGCAACTCGATGCCGAACGCTGAAGATGCCGAATTCTCCAGCATCGCTGGAGTCGGACGAGGTTGCCTCGGATCGACGAAGTCGTGCGCGCTTCCGACGGTCGTCGTCTGACTCGGGCGATGGATACGGGTTGAGAGCCATGGCGAGGCGAGGGACTACCTTATCCTGCCCATCCATACGTTAGAGATGACTAGAAGATATTTGACCTGCGGGAGTCCCTGGGCTGGGCTGGGGAATTGACAAGGAATTGACAAGGAATTGACAATGACCAAGACCAAGCTTGATAGAGGTTGAAAAAGACTGTACGTACAGTACCGTACCGCAGATAGGTGCCTGGGAAAGTTATATGGCGTCGTGTATGTTAGGTTCTGGTGCGCCGGAACTAAGGTCAAACGGAGAAGGGTGCTGGGATTTGAGGGCTTGCTGTTCAAGGTAGGAAGGGTAGCGTTATTTGGGAAGGGGTGCCGAGGATGAATGGTCCGGGCAAAAACTCAAACCCACAACCTTATCGCTCCCATTAATAGCTTGCCTGAGAACCAAACCTCTGGGACAGAGACCCTAAAATGTATATTTACGACTAAGCTGCTTTTCCTCCCTTAAACTTTATAATTCGGGCATAACTTATGTCCGCCTCCTTCTCCTAGGAATTGTCACCTCCCGGACTTTTCCATTCCATAAGGTATTCAATCCTCCCCTGTCGAGTCCGCTTCCCTAGTAATCGTTCAATCGCAAAGTGGTTTCCTTCATAGCAGGCTCTTGAAAAGCAAACATGAAGCAGTTGGTGAAAAGAGGAGGAGCCGCTATCAGCGAGTGCCGTTCTTCTAAGAGAGGCTGGCGGTGAGCATTCCCTACCACAACAATCGCGCCTATCAAACTTGGACACAGCTTCCGGTTCTAACTTTTATTCTTAAGTCCTCCAAGAGCAAAAATCTGCAAGGTTCTGCCCATCTGCGATTGGAAGCACTGTGATGAGTACTTGGCGAATGGGAATTGGCACAGTCTGGAAAGGCTTAGGCCACAGGACGGAGATCAGCCAGGGTAGATAGGTGGTGTAGTTATATTATTCTGCCTCCGTAGTGCGGTATTGCCAGTGTCGATGATTACTTCTCCATTACTTATCGTTTCAAGGACGGCCTCACTGGTGTCTCCTGTAATTGACAATCCTTTCACATGTAGCCGTTTGTCTATGACTTTCAGAAAATATCATCAATCCAGAATCCAGATAGCATTTGACCACATTGGCTCCTTCTGAGTGGCACTGAGGTTGTCGTTGCCTCCTCATGGCCCGCTTCTCTTTTATCTACCATGTTTCACTAACTCCAAGCTTAGCAGAGTTAATGAAGGTAGTTGGCCGCTGCAAGCGCAACTGCTAAATCTAAATCTGCATTACCTGGTGCTCGAAGGAGGCTGTCGAAGTCGCAATCATCAAGCGTGTCCAGCTATCGGGGCTCGAGCATTTCCATGTTTCGACAAGCCAGTCATGATAGTATCCATGGCCTTGTAGTAATCGGCACCAGCTCGCAGAACTCTGGTGCCAAGACTCGGGGTCAAGGGGCCAAGGGGCAGGACCAAGGGCAGGTGAACTTCCCTTCATAACGAGGTGGCGGCTTCATGGTATAAAGTAACCAGCTTACCGCTAGCAATATACAACCGGGCTCGGCTCGGCACTTGGAGAACCGCGGGCACCCATCACCAAGCCTAGACGCCGCCAGAGAAAATACTATCGTCATCAGGAAGTGTCAGAAAAAAAACTGCACACTGGAATTTGGTGGAATTGATGGGGGTTGCAACTGCTTGATTGAGATTGCTTCCTTTTTTCGGCCCTCGGGCTTCCTTATTATACTACTGCGTGGTGGCAACAGTGGTGGCAACAGTGGTGGCAAAGGGTGGCCCAGGCCTCCCCTGAGCTCGCTATTCAGCTCAGTTGGCCACACCTTCTACCTGCGCATTCGAGCCCCTTTTTTCTGACAGCTTTGCGACTACAATCGTGTGGTGGCGCAACAAGGTTCATAACCCTTCGCGTTGCTTCTCACCCTTGGCAGTATCGCTTGTCGGGGTAAAACGTGCAGGCAACTCACTTGGCGCTCTCTCTCCGCCAAACAGTGGATAAGAGGTTCGTCGCAGGGAGGTAACGGTAACCGCATCTCCGCCCGGGATCGACAATCAGATTATATCACCCCTGGCCTGTCCAAGAGGACTCCATCGGGTATAAATTTTATTATAGCCTAGACCGCGTCTTTACATAACCTTTGCATTATACTGTGACCCCGGCGTATGGTATTATCAACTTGGGTACTTTGATAGGACTTGGTAAAATATGTGGGTGAATAGGGACCGACTAGTGTGACGGCGGAACAATCAGACCACAACACCAATTACACCACGTCCCAAAAGAGGATGCCAAATTCCAAGGTTAGAATTTAGACTTGGTAACTGTGGTTATCGATGGTCGGCACCGCCGTGATGACTACTAGGCTACAGTCTGACCTGTTCACAAGCATAAGATGCATAAGAATAGTTTCGACATGGCGATAAAATTCCAGTCTCCCAGGAAATTGGTATGGCCGATAAGAATAATCTGGCTCTAGGAATTATCACTAAAATTCTTGCCGAGTCACCCATACAAATCGTCATGGCCAGGTAGGTAGGGTCAACTCTGGCACCCCCCCTGAGCAGAGTTTTCACCACCTAGTCGAAGCCATTCTATAATAAGCCGCCCGCATGCGCCCAGTTGAAGCCATCGCTATGCCGCCCGCCCGCCCGCCCGCCCGCCCGCCCGCCGAATTGGGGCCGTCGTTACATGGACCCACCCCCAAGCGCCACGCAGTTACAGAGAGGCAACGCCAGCAACTTGGTCGATACAAACAGACTCATCCTTTTTAGCCACACAGGAAGATATTGCTATCTGGGCTTCACGCGAGTGTGGCCGTAAAATCACGCAATCAGTAACGGCAGAGCTTTAGATTACGTATAATCAGTACCATCAGGTGGCACCCCTGCCTTCCATTGATGCACTGCCGTGACATCAAGGAGGAGGAAATTGCATAGTATATACGTACATTGGTAACTGAAAGCGTAATGTTTTTAGGGAGAGCATCATTTTCACGACCCCAACCGGCCGTAAACTGCTTCCAACATACCATGATGGTTCCCTTTGATGGGTCCGGGTCATGCTCGGCCCCGTCAATACCGAATGCGACATGTTTCATAAAGTCAGTCCTTCAAAGACAAAAGGCCGGAAACGTCAGCGCCGGGATGGTCTTCGGCATACCTGAAGGATACAAGGTTAGAGAACATGCTATTGGTAGAATAGGTGCATCATACTGGTTCCATAGGTCAATCGACCACCTTGATCAGGCGTACCTGCCTTCTCTTACATGGTAAGGAGGATCGAACTGCCTCTTTATCTCACCGGCGCCTGGGAAAGAGCAGTCGTGCGGTAGGTGTAAGTAGGTAGTAGAGGATTAGGGTTATTATAGCTGGGACCAGTTGCGCACGCAGTAGGCAGGCAGGCATAATTACCACAACGCAGAACCTTTTAACGGAGAGTGAACACGCTGACTACCGATTCCATTTCTTGGGACTGCCGTTTTTTCACCTGGGGTGGGGACCAGAAATGGGCCAGCGCCATCTAGCCCAAAACCTGTCCCTCGTCGCGTAAAGTTGACAATTTTGTGGCATGGTGAGCTGGAGGTGAGTAAGGGTGAGCCGAGGGTGAGCCGAGGCTGAAGCGAGCCTGATTTTAGGCTAACCAACCTTGGACTTGGCCGTCGACACGGTGTGGCGGATCATGTTGGTGCTGGAGACGGGGCGGTAGTGCTCGACCGGGTCGGCGGGGGCGGTCCAGTGCGGGCGGCAGTACTTACTACACGCGTGGTTGCTGAAGAAGGCGCTGATGCCCTCGGGGCCGAGGTCCGTTTCGCCGTACTCGTAGGTGCGTGACAGGATGGCGGGTAAGTCCTTGTCAAATGTCCAGACGTCAGGCACGTTGATCTTGATTTCCTTTGACAAGATGTTGAGCTGGTTGAAGCGGTCGACGATTTCCGCGGCCTTCTTAACGGCCTTGATATCGAGGGTGAAGTAGTCCTCGGAAAAGACAGCGCCAGTCTTGAACCTCCGCCGTATTGGCGTGGTTGTATCGCCCGCTGTCGCTAGTAGTGGCGTGTGCCGTGTCAAGGCGGTGGCCGTGGACGCAGCTCGCGCATCGCGAAACGCCTTGGTTTTTGGAAGCCCACTGGTTGCCTGCCTGCCTGCCTGTCTACATGCGCCGCGCCGCCCGCCTCTAATTTTTTTTCGAGAAAAAAAAGCTATCGCCGTCTTCCTATCCCTATAGTAGTGGGTTTCCCTACTACCACACACAGTTGTTCTCTCCGTCCGCCGCCGCCAAAAGCCTCTATTCGGCATCCATCACTCATAATTCCGTCTTCGTAAGTACTACTACCCAAAAACAAAACCCAGTCCCGCTATAACTAATAGCTTATATAGGCCTACCGCAGAATATGGATCCTTCAAAGGATAATTCGCCGAAGTACGGCCTACCGTCAGCAGCCATATTACTACCGTCAGCAGCTATATTACCACCGATAGCAGCCATCTTACCACCATCAGCAGCCATCTTACCACCATCAGCAGCCATATTACCACCGTTAGCAGCCATATTACCACCGTCAGCAGCCATATTGCCACCGTCAGCAGCCATATTGCCACCGTTAGCAGCCATATTACCACCATCAGCAGCCATCTTGCCACCATCAGCAGCCATCTTGCCACCATCAGCAGCCATCTATTAATTTAACGGAAACCCCTATTACGCGTTATCTACGCCTTGCAGGCTATTATGGAGCTGGTGAATTCTTGCCCGCCTGCTTCCTGCGGCGGCGCGGGGAGCTGCGGGTATGCCACGTCCTGTCCTGCCAGCTCCCTGTCCAGCCAGCCATATTCCTGATCGTAGTCTTCGGGGTCCGGCTCCGGGAATGTCCCAGAGATGGTTGTATTCCTGCTTAAGAACAGCGAGACTGAGTGCGGGTGCCGGCGGCGGTGGCGGTGGCGGTGCTGGCAACTCCTGCTTGACTTGTGCTGCAGCAGCAGCTCGCGGCGGCAGGTGCCGATCAGGACGGCTCGGCGACAGCGGACGTGTCGCCCGCGTGGCGACTTGGGCCCCAAATGCACCATCGTCATCGAAGATCTTGAGAGTAGGAGAGCGCTCGCTCTTCACGCGCTTGCTAGACGGTGTCTCAGGGGCAGCGGCTTTGATGCCTCGCTTGTGGGGCGTTTCTGGAGGTGATCCGAGCGGACGAGGCCCTGCTCGCGACGAGGACGCGACTGCGGCGAGTTGGGGCGGAGCCGTTTGGGGTCGGGCGATGGGTTTGGGCGACGAGGAGATCACAATCGGCCGACTCGGGCTGCCGGGGCTGCCTGGGCTGGGGACCCGTGACTGCCGTTTCGGTGCTCGGGTGGGTGTTGGTGGAGTCTGATCATACTTGTCGTCGCTGAATGGATCTCCATCCTCTGCTAAAGTAATGACGACTCGGCGGCGCTGAGCGTCGCTACCACTTGCTCTTGCTTTTTCAGTTGTTTTGGGCTCGGGCAGGCTGGTTACACGTTTCGATACGCGTATGCCGGCGTCCCAGAAGTTGACCAACAGAGGCGCAAGCATCCACACCAAGGCGAGAACGAGAACGAGCGTGGTCTGGAACCATGCGGTGGAAAAGGGAGGTCTGACGTTGTCCTCAATCTGGTGTAACACATCGGTAACGTTTCTGAGGAACTGGCATGGCTCAGCAGACGAACCCACCCTCGTCCCCTCCCCCACAATACTCAGCACTGCCTGTATATACCCATCCCCCTTCGTCAATTGCCTCCATTCCAACGAGATAGGAAACGGCCCTAGCCCGGGGACCCCACGGCTTCTCCCGCAAGGCCAGGTTTCAATCGTTTTCTCGCATATGGTGGCTGTTAATGGACGCTTCTGGGGCAAGGCGCGGCACCGTGATCTCGAGCAACACATCTTGCCCACAATCTGAGCGATTTCTTGCGTACTTGTCAAAGCCGGGACAATTCTTATTATAATACATTCTCCTTTTTTCTTTACCAGCTTCTTTATGAGTGATTTTCCTCATCCCCAAGTGTCGATCGATACGACTGACACTTGTCTCGACCGCCTCTCTTGTAACCTATACGTAATTTTGCATTTGAGCGGAAACAGGGGGGAAATGAGGAGGTTTTCAACGGTCATATTGTCGAACCACTACATTCCGGCTGGGAGGAAATGGTGCATCATATTTGCCGAGGCGCTTCCACAGAGGCCCTGGGAGATTCTGAAGACGAAATGGTGGCGGCAGAACCTGCATATGCACGACAGCAAGGTGCCGCCTTTGCCCTCGGGGTCGTGATCTTAGTCATAACTCTGGGACTGGGTGATTGCGAGCTCGTGATCCGAATCTGCATCGGGGACCCGGCCGAAAGGATCCCGCAGGGCGGGACATGCAAAGTTATATACGCCCTCATTCTCCCCGTCATTCAGTAAACGCCCAGCAAACCAGTCCTTGATGAGCCGGGTAGCGAGCCGTTCGTTCTTTGCTCGCCAAGAGAGGCGGTCGAGACAAGTGTCAGTCGTATCGATCGACACTTGGGGATGAGGAAAATCACTCACAAAGAAGCTAGTAAAGAAAAAAGGAGAATGCATTATGATAAGAATTGTCCCGGCTTTGACAAGCACGCAAGAAATCGCGGAGCACTTGGTTATTCCTCGGTGCAGTTTTGCACAAGGATGCCGAGCTGCTCGATAAAAAGGCCGAGATGGAGGCCGGGGACTCCATAAAGGGCCGGGCCGGGCGCAGACCGGGGACGACGCCGGTAATGTTATTGCGGCTCTGCTCTTGTACGCCACCACGTCGATAGTTGTCGTCGACACGTCCTTGGAGACCACGGCGCCGATTGACACGAGTGCGCGCCGCTTAGCAACACTGGCGAAGGCCATGGGGCCCAGTTGGGATGGAGGCGCGCATGCCAGCGTACAGCCCAAAGGCAAAACAGATAATAACACCAGCAACGACGCCGGTAATGTTGTCGTCGACACGTCCTTGGAGACCACGGCGCCGATTGACACGAGTGCGCGCCGCTTAGCGACACTGGCAAAGGCCATGGGGCCCAGTTGGGATGGAGGCGCGCATGCCAGCGTACAGCCCAAAGGCAAAACAGATAATAACACCAGCAACGACGCAGCGACGACGTGGAACGAAGAGGATGGACTCTCTGGGTCATGTAGAATAGCCGATAAGCTGTGGTAACATTTCAGTGTGTTCATTTTGTCCATTTCGGTCAAGAATCGGCGGAAGCCCTAGTGCCTCACGCAGATTCTTAGTCGGTTTGAAGTGGCTGTCTGAGAGCACCAAGACGCCCCAGCCCGAGTATCTGTGCCGCGTGTAAGCTTGAATCCAAGACCACGGTTTCTTGGCCAGAAAAGAAACATAGCGTTGTGTCGGAAATCCCCGAAGCGGAGTTAAGGGGTGGGTACAGTACAGGAAAGGCGCCGATCTTCCAAATGTCCAGGAACCAAATGTTGCCGTCAACGTCGACGACGATGACCTTGTCTGCATTTCCAAACTCGTCGTCGGCGAACGAAATCGTAGGGATATTATGACCGTTTGGGCCGAGGGGCAAGACGATCCTCCAGGTTCTCGTCCTCTCCTTCAAATGTTTCTCAAGCTCCAAGGCTGTCTGGCCCGACGGTACCTTGGGCGAGTCGTCAACCAGAGGTGACTCGCTTTCTCGGCGCGGGGTCGGCTTTCCTCGACCTGGAGGGGTGTTTATCGCAAATGCAAAGACATGGACCTCGTGTCGGTTCGAACGAACATCGATCAACCGCGACTGTTCGTGAATGGCGAGACCCCACGCCGACAGACCGACGTTTGCGTGGAAATACTCGTCGGGTACCGCTGGACGAAAGGTCATGGAGCCGCGGCGGCCTCGGTGCTGTTCGCTAATGGCCCTGATGTAGCGGGCTATGGTGTGTGTGTGTAGTATACGCCGATATCGCCGTCGTCGTAGGCAAACAAGACCACCTCGTGGATTCCCAGATTCCCCACCATGATACTGTCCATCTGATGCGGAAAATGCCTGTCCAGGGCGCCCCCGATCAGCTTTGCCGCCTTTGTCTGGCTGGCGTGGGTTCGGGATGAGGGACGGCGGGGGGAGGATCTGAGGCGCCTTTTTGGGCTGGTAGATATATATCTTGTCTTGGTATGCCGCAAAATATAGCTGTTCCGTAGGTGTTTAGCATAAGTGTTTGACTCGCCGTTTTGCTATTCCACGCCTGTCCCATCACTCAGAGAGCGAGTCCACATACATTATAGCGCTGTGAGAGGGCCGTCGAGTTACATCTGAGCCTGGCGACTCGCGGAAAGCCCTGTCGTCATCATCTTCATCTTCCTCCTCGTCGTCATCGTCGAGATCCATCCCGTTATTGGCGTATGGATCATCGAACACGTAGCTCTTGAGGTCTTGAAGAATGTGCGAGGATGGTGGCATTGCTTTTACCCTGGAGCCGTCCGTGGTGCGCGGATTGCGAGACCAACACCGTCAGAGCTGTCTGAAGAGCCCCTGTGAAAGACGCTTGAAGGCATTGCCAGTCGAGGGACTTCTATACGTATCGTCAGCCGAGGAACTGGCAAATGATGGTCAAAGCTAAACTCGCCGCCGAGTCTGTCTGCATCATGCAAAACCAGTGCACTCTGGAAGGAGTCACGTAGACGCGGCAAGCGTTCTCGGTACGCATGGCGCGGCCTCGAGCAGGCCGCGGCAACAGCCTTGAAATCGTCACGACCGAGGCTGAGGCTGATGCACACCACTCCTCTTGGACCTCGACGAAGGGGAGCCAATCGAGCCGCGTGGTAATTGCTCACCTTGGTCCCTCCTTTGTATGCCTCGGGCTTGCAGCAACCCAGGCCAAGTCCTAGACCCCAACGACGGTTTGGCAGATGCAGATTCCTTCCAAAAACCGGGGCAGCGAAACTGTGAGGTAGCTGGTAAGGGAAGCGAAAGCAAGTTGGGCGGTTGTCGTATCGTGTCTGTTGAGTTGCTGAGTGGATTCCGAAAAAAAAAAAGTGTGGATTCCGAAAAAAAAAGTCGTGGGGAAGTTCACGAAAATTTAAGCGAATTAAATTAGTCATCTTTCAAGCTCCCAAAAAAACCCCCTTCCCAAAGCGTTGCAGAATTGCCGGGAACGGCCTGTCGCTTATTACTGGCGCGTCATCTTTCAAGCTCCCAAAAAACCCCCCCTCCTAAAGCGTTATAGAATTCCCAGGAATGCCCCGCCCCGTCGCTTACTGGCGCCGAGTGCCGCCACTGCTAATAAGATGGTAAGTCGTTCTAGAAGAGTTGCTGGTATTATTATCGGTTTTGCCTTTGGGCTGCACGCTGGCATGCGCGGTCAGGTGGGCTCACAGACAGACCACCACGTCTTCGGATCAATAGTTGCAGGTCACTGGCCAGGAACGCAGCAGCAGCAGATTACAGATCTGACACGCAATCGCCACCAGTGGTCAAGGGCATATTGCAGGTCACCGGCCAGGAACGCAGCAGCAGCAGATTACAGATCTGACACGCAATCGCCACCAGTGGTCAAGGGCATATTGCACGTCACGGGCCAGGAACGCAGCAGCAGATTACAGATCTGACACGCAATCGCCACCAGGGGTCAAGGGCATATCGCATCTGGTGAGGATAGTGTAGTGTGTCAGTGGCAGCCCCAACAGCCCTTCGCTAGGTAGGCCCGTCGCTCTTGAGAATGAATGACATTGAGATCAGCACGTCGGCCCACCACGTCCACCCATCACACCCTCCAAGTGAAACCGGACACGAATATAGAGCCATCCTCCCCGGCCTCCGCTCTCGCTCTCTCGTGTATATATAGTCTGGGCTCTACCCTCCTTCCCAACTACCCTCCTTCCCAACCACCCTCCTTCACAACCACCCTCCACGCCATTCAAACCAAATCCCACCAGCTAGATTAGCTTTCAACAACAGCCACAACAGCCACACCATCTTGCTACCGACTTCCAAGAGATCCACTCCCAAAGATGCCTGGCAGTCAGAGCGCTCATGGAGTCAATCCAAACTTCGCTGACCGAGACACGTCCACATGGGCTGTTTCGCCTTCCGGTACCGTCCATGTAGGACGCAAGATTGACCCTCCCCCGGTCCTCCGGGTTCCAAAAACCCTCAAACACGCCGACGGCACCAAACATACCGAGTGCTATGTGATAGTCTTCCTTGTCGACGGCAATAACAATTACGCCCCCCTCGAGGGAGCAACGACCCACTCTCAGAAAACCGTCAAATACTCGCCCAACCCCTCCGAGGACTTCAAAGTCAGATATTTCTCATTCAAACACCTGAAGATCCCCGCACCTGGCTCCTGGCAGCTTGGGTTCAACATTATGGGGAATACCGAAGACGGAGTCGAGTGTCTTGACACATTCAGATTCCCCGTCACATCTGTTCCTGCGACTCAGGCCATAGTGACTCGGACCTTGAGTAAGTGCCCTTCAACTTGGTGTCCCTTTCGCGTGAGAAACCGAAATCGGGTACCAAGTAACTAGAACTAACTTTCCAAATCAATAAATAGGCCCTAGCGAGCAGAACGTTCTTGGGCGTGTGTGATCTATTGGTCATTCGCAATTCTCGTCTGCCACTTTCAGCCTCGGGTCATGGGTTTTTTGGGGCTGGAGAAGGAGAGAGATTTTCCATTTTATTTCTTGGAAGGCGTTTAAGCCCTCGCTGTGTTGGCCGCCGTTGATAAGAGCCGGTATCTCTAAAGCTAGCTAGCTGGGGAACTGGCACTGGCACTGGCACTGGCACTGGCACTGGCACTGGCACTGGCACTGGCACTGCCCATTTCATCATACGGCCGGGGGGGACACTTCATACGCCTATACTGATACTTTCCTACTCATTTTTGGAACTTCCCACACACAAAAAACATAGCACAACACATAGCACACACGAACCTGCTGGTTTTGATTTAGCTAGCCGGGGTCGGCACTTTTTCAGCACCTGATATCAGGTGGCTTCTTGTTGGAGACCCACGTCTATAGATAAGCCCGTCCACAACTCACCAAAAAAAAAATACACTCATTTTTGACGGCAAAGAATCTGGCCCCGAGCTTGCTTAACTGTGCTCTTGTCCCTGGTAAAAAAGTAGAAGCGAGAGCGAGAGCGAGAGCGTCAGCGGGAGGGAAGGTCCCAGGTACTTCCAGACCAAGAGGCAGACGCAGATGAGTTGGAGAAGAGTGGGGACGGCGGGGGCGACAACAGGCGATCGAGGCAGCCGTAAGGCGACCATGCAGGTCCAGCGCGATCGATGCGGGGTGCAGCACCCAAGTATTTGGTGGCTTGGAGAGGAAAGCACCGAACAGGGCCCCCCCCTGCCCGTGCCGAGCAATCGCTCCAGCTCCACCAAGACCACCAGCCTCGGGAAATATTCGCTTCCGGGGCAGTTAACACCCGGCCAGCCACTGGGCCCACGCGCAGTAGGGACGCTGTAAAGGCCATTGGGCCTTAGCATACCAAACTGACGACGATTATGGCTTGTTCTCGGCTGATCCGGCACTGTATAAACTGGATAAAGCCCTCTTAACGACCGCGGCACCGACTGTCGCAATGCAGGGAGGGATGGAATGGCTCGCAAATCGATCCACGAAGTCATCTCTTCCACCAAGAGAGGAGGGTTGTGGCCAGCTCCAGGCAGCCACGGGGCTGTGGCGGGCAATCGGGTCAGGGGACCGGTCTGCAACGACTCTCTATACGTGGCGGTGGGCACGGCACCCAAGCGTCGGCCCATTTTGCGTACATGGACGTTCACCATTTTGTTTCCCACCGACGTCCGTCATTTTGCCTACCACCGACCTTGACCATTTTGTTTCCCACCGACGTCCGCCATTCTGCCTACCACCGACGTCGGCCATTTTACGTACCACCGACGTTCGCCATTTTGCTTAGCACCAACGTCGGCCATTTTGCTTGCCTACCACCGACGTTCGCCAATTTTACTCATCGCCGACATGCACCATTTTGCAACGGGTTACGTTACGCTCGAACGCCGCCATGACGGAGGAGGGCAGACCTTCAATTAACCTCGACCATCGGGTGCCGGCTTCGCGTCGGGCAGTTCATGGCCGTTGACGCACGCCGCTCCGGTTACCGGTCGCTGCTTCTTCGCACCATGGCTGTGTGGTGTTGCTAGCTCTCCGGACATTTCTGTGGTGACGATGCCGAATGTTGAGCAAAGCAAAATATCGAAATGGATAACGTATCGTTACTTTGCTTGTTGCCGTGGTCTACACGGTCTCCTGTACGTACACCCACCACAAGAATGGCCTTTCAGCAGGGACGACACTGAGGGAGGGAGGCAGCAACGACCTGTGGCAAGAAGCCGCCAGGCGAGCTCCTCAAGTACCTCAACGTCTTCGCCAAGAGCCACGGCTTCGCGATGGCCAAAATGAACGGCACCAACGCAAACCAACTGGAGGGCACTGCTATTCTCTCTTCTACTCCTGCGATGAGACAAGATACGCCCATCCGAGGGTTGTGGAATCCCGCAAGTCCGGCACCAATGAGGAGCCGCCAAATGTCGCGCGTCGGATGGTTGAAAATAGAGCTAGTTTCCACAGAGCCGGTCTCGTCGTTCTCTTTCACGTCGGCACTTCCTATCACTTCGTCAACGTACTCGTCGTGAAAGACCACTCGAGAGTCTTCTGAATGGAATGGGTTGACTGACTGACTCTGTTTTCCGATGGCGCCATAGTTGGCCAACATTCACCTCGGCGCTCGGTACGGAATACCTTTGTACTCCTGGTTGCAAGGGATCTCCTGGTTTGCCATGATTGTCCTTCCAGCTCCCAAGCTCTCACCAGCGCAAGAAACCCCAAAAGTTCTAGGGAAATCATTCAAATTATATAGCCCTCGGGGTCGCCAACGACCCCCTCGAGACCTCCTCCTCTTCCTCCTCACCCTCGTCCGGCCCCCCTCTCTCCCACCCAACCTCCCATTCGACCCTCCCCCCCCCTACCATTCACACCCGCCATCACCGCCCTCCACGCCGTGCAGCAGCCTGGCATCCGGCCCCAACCTTTCGAGTCCGGAAATAATGACAATACCTGACCGAATTGACGCTTTGGCGATATCATCCCAGTCCATGCCCGTGCCCTGCTCCTTAAAGCACTCGATGGTCTCAGCTTCCTGTGACGAATACGGCGACCGGCTTTTGAGCATTGCAGGTTTGTTGACATGGTCTCGGTCTCTCAGTCCTTCTTGCGACACAGTCCTTCTTGCGACACGAATGCCACATTGCAACCGGGCCGTTTGCGAGGCGCAGAAAAGCCATGCAATGGTTACATGCAGCGTGTGGTTGCGCCAGTTCTTTGCTGCAATCGTAGTGCTTGAGTTTAAATCATTCAAACCCCATCACCCTGTCCATTGGCACTGGGAACCTCTGCATACCAAGCCTGATGCTCTGTCGGGAGATGTCTTCTCGCCTCTCTCAACTCTCTCTTGAGGTCCAAAACACTCTGCGCCTCTCACTGCTCCAATTATAAAGCTCGTGCCAATGGCAATGTAAGCGTTCGCCATGCCAGACCAGGATGACGCGTACTTGAGATGGAAGGGATCCCGGGACAAATGTACTGCAGATTATGGCGGTCGACTGTTGCGCAGGGTAGAAGGCAGGCATGTCGTACCTGGGGCCGGGGGGCCGCCAAGGAGGGCCAGGGGGGCCAAGGGTTCCGTGGCAGCCGACAAGATCAGCTGCCCCGGGGTAGACAGGTACTCGACGGGGAACCTGGAGTGACGAACTGGTCGAAAAAGGACGGACGAGATACAAGCTGTTCTGTGCTGCTTTCCGCGTCAGCCGGTTTCCCCGGATTCCGGTCCCCGTCTGTGCCGATTTCTGTTCCAGACCCTTCTGTGTTGGCCAGATCCGAGAGTGCTCCGCATCCTTGCCAGCATGCTCAGCTCATAATGAGCCGGTTCACCTGTATTTCCACGTCTTGGGATCGTCCATGGCTCGATCCCCCCCCCCAGCTATGGACATGTTGCCCGATACAAGCGCGATAGGGATCCGCATCCACTTCGATTGAGTGAAGCTGCCTGTTTTTTTTAGCGGAAATTCTTGGAGGAGAAGATGTGTGCTACGGCCGATTCCGCCGCCCATCTTCAACAAGAACACGGCTACGACTGCGGCCGTCCGCATCTCGAATGTCGATCGACTCACGGAGATAGGCTCGAGGTTAGTATCGCCGGTTCGAGCCTCATCCCCTCCGAGCGCCACCTCTTCGTCAACTGCAAGGACACAGCGACGGAGAACCTCCGAGCACCTCGTCGACTGCAAGGACACAGCGACGGAGAACCTCCGAGCACCACCTCTTCGTCAACTGCAAGGACACAGCGACGGAAACCTCCTCGCCTAGCTGCCGCTGCCGCAACCGCAGCTCTGCGACTTCATCGACGAGCAGCTCGCCAAGGGCCCGGGCCCGGTGCTACGCTTCCCGAGAGTGAAACTCGCCGTAAACCCCGGCGTGAACAGAGACACTCACCGTCCTCCGGAGCTTAGCCTTTTGCTACACCGACTCGTCTTCTAATAAAGTGAAGAAGCAGTCCTCGACGATTTATTAACGCTATTCTTTAGTAAGCGAACATTCCCGTCCAGCTCCAGTATATAACCTCGACGGTTTATTAATACTATTCTCTAGTGAGCCGACTTTGAACTTATATTACCGTCTTAAATAGATTCTCTCGGGTTTCCTCCTATTTGGCCGTCGGAGGCTGCGTAGTAATTCGCAGCTCCCTCTAAGCCTCTTTCTCCTCTTCCACTCACTCCTCCAAAAATTTCCCCTCCGGCAGCTCTCAATCACGTTTTCCCGCAACTTCATCTCTCTCATCTACACACAGCAGCCGACGCCTCGGCCGAACTAAACCCACAATTTCAGAGACAACCGCCACCAGAAACAGGTATCATTTCCGCTCCGGCAGCTCTCAATCACGTTTTCCCGCAACTTCATCTCTCTCAGCTACACACAGCAGCCGACGCCTCGGCCGAACTAAACCCACAATTTCAGAGACAACCGCCACCAGAAACAGGTGTCATTTCCGCTCCGGCAGCTCTCAATCACGTTTTCCCGCAACTTCATCTCTCTCAGCTACACACAGCAGCCGACGCCTCGGCCGAACTAAACCCACAATTTCAGAGACAACCGCCACCAGAAACAGGTATCATATCCTACACCGAGGAACGTCTCCAAGTTCTACATCTCCTTCCTCTCCTTCCTCATCCGCGAAGGCAGCGTAAAGCTTGACTTTGATAAGGACGGAGAGGTCACCGCCCGGCACACCGACGCTTGCCGCAGTCCTCCACGGCCTCCAGCGCCCCAGCTCTCCGGGACTGGGAACGTCCACCACGGAAACGGCATTCGGAACATGTTCTACGAGGACCCCAACATCCTATATATATCTATCCATATGTATATACTGTAGCCTACAGTAGACTCGGTTGGCAGAACCACGGTCAATATTCTACATATATATATTAGGTCTCTTTTTTTTTACACAAAAATCGGATGAGGAAATTAATTAAGGGAGCGTCTACTCGGACCGTAGGCAACGTCTTCTAGACCGTAGGTACACCAAAAAGGTACATTTGACCATCGCGCCAAGCCACTAGCCTAGTAAAAACCGGATTTTTGCACCTAAAAAGGCATAGATGAATGGCTGGCTCGCTTCTTCGGATGGTTCCCTGTACGTACCCGCGCCCGGGCCAGATTTCGAGGGCATCGCCAAATCCACCGCCTGCATACTGCGCCCGGGCCACCCAGCCTAATTTTTACCTGCAATTGAGGGCATCGCCAAATCCACCAAAACCTTCCACCTTCAACCAACCTACCACAAAATCGGCGATTGAGCTACACCAACAACAACGCGATTTTATCGCCGCGCAAGTAGGTGCGCAGCTTCATTTTGGTCCTCAACAAGTTGGATTTTCACCCATACTAGTGGTTGGAGAGGTCCATACGTGATGAGGACCAGTATATGAGGTTCCACGAATTCGACCGTGTTACTCGCCTACGGGGCAGACCGCGAGGCTCAACCGCATTTGCCCCGGACCCTCGGGCTCCTCGGTCCACGGCTCCGTTGTCAACAGAGCCGGTAACACCGGCACCGACACAGACCCCGGCAGCCACATCGACCCCGGCAGCCACCTCGACTGGCCGGGCCAGCGGCTTGAATCCATCCATTCGACGGAATGCCTCACAGTGGGAGGGTGTCAACCTACAACAGGAAGACAATAGAGATCGCAGGGACATGGAAAACACCAGGGATGACGCGCCTGTGCGGGCACCACGTACTGTGAATGGCCTCATGCCGCCCCCGCCTGCTCGTGGCGGTCGCGGCGGACGCGGCGGATCCCGGGCAAAGAAGGGTGGTGCGGGCAGCCGGGGCGGCCGTGTTGCCTCGGCATCACGGGAATCTACACCTCGGGCTTCATCTGGCACGCAGGCTGCACCGCCCACGGCACGCAGGGCCCGAGGGGGCATTACAAAGGCATCAACACGCAGTGCATCGACTCGCCGGACTACGAGGGCCTTGGCTGCATCATTTGAGGCACAACGAACCGATGAACTTGACGATGCGTAGGCAGGGCAGGTTTTTATTGCATTTTTGGGCATGTTACGTAAGCAACAACACATGCCGGGCACTCGGGTTTTACTGCAGAAATGAACGATTTGAGCGAATCTACTGCCCTGAGTGATAATTACTACATTTGGAAGTATGTTGACGTTGGTGACGGCGACGTGGTTGTGTAATTGTAATGCGACCGCGATTGATCTACTGCAATTGATCTGAACTTGGGTGCGCTGGCTTCATCCCAGGATTTAGTGTGTTTTTTAGTGCGAAAAGTCAGTTTTTAGTGGCTTGGCGCCAGCGCGCGATGTACCTACGGTGCAGAAGACGTTGCCTACGGTCCGAGTAGACGCTCCCTTAATTAATGTGGGCTCCTAAATTAGGCCATTAGGCCGTCCACCGCTACCCTGAAGCCCGCGGGACGACCAGACTCTGCCTATAGCTCCCAGACTTGGTCAATTTCTCCACGGCCGTCTCCATCTCTAGCTCGAGCCATTAAGCCGCCCAGCTTTCCTCCATATTAATGAGAGTCTATGACGGGAGGAAACGGAAGCTAATACGCGCTTAGGGGACGGTGACGCTGGTGGCTGAGTCACAAGCTACGCTGCTGAAGCCGCGCGTTCATTATGGTCTAATGGCACTCGTAGTCATGACGCACCTGTCGAGCCATTAAGCCACCCAGCTTTCCTCCATAATAATGAGAGTCTATGACGGCGGGAGGAAACGGAAACTGAAACTAATACGCGCTTAGGGGACGGTGACGCTGGTGGCTGAGTCACAAGCTACGCTACTAAAGCCACGCGTTCATCATGGTCTAATGGCACTCGTAGTCATGACGCACCTGGGAACGAAACTAACACGTAAATGGCGTAGCAGAAAGGAAAAAACTAGACAGTGGTCTGATGATGCCATGGCTAGAGCATTTTAGTAGAACCTTCATAACGCGCTCTCCGCGGATAGCTCCCCTCGGCCAGCGTTATGACGCACCTGAGAACGAGACGAGGCCCCCGGCTCGGAGGTCCCCAGCTCACCCCCGTGGATAGCTCCCCTCGGCCAGCGTCATGACGCACCCGAGAACGAAACGGGGCCCCCGGCTCGGAGGTCCCCAGCTCACCCCCGTCAGACTTTCAGGCACTAGAAACCGCGCTAGAGCTGGTGGAACTGCAGAGAAATCGCACCCTGAAGGTCAGCTGGCCTAATCTCCTTCGGTATTCGGCGGTACTACGAGTTGGTCTCCTTCTCGGACGGCCTAGCGAAAGTCAAATGCAGTTCCACTTCACTAATGAACTCAAACCACCATCTCTGGGTTGTCCACCTCTGGGTTGTCCAAAAAGGATGCCTGCAAACCTCAGGGAATTTGAAGGCCAGGGTTATCGTGGGATTTTCTAAATATATATAGGGAGCTTCCCTCCCTCTCTCTCCCACTCTTCTTTTCCTTCTGCATGCAAGAACGATACAAGCACATATCCAACCATCATCAGCATACCATTCCAATAATCTCCTCTTTCCAACGGTATTCATGGCTTAGGCCTGTGATTACCATCTTGACTTGGGTAAGCCTCCTTTGCTTACTTGCACCTCACAGCCTTGTAGGCACTCTTCATCAAGATAGCTGACGCGCGAATGCCATGATGCCCCCCGTTCAGATGGCGTCGGATACTTGGGACGATGACGGTGCCCCCATGCAACAGCAGCAGGGGGCGCCGGCGTCGGACGCTGGCGACGATGACGGTGCCCCCACGCAACAGCGGCAGTCGACGCCGGCGTCGGACGCTGGCGACGATGACGGTGCCCCCACGCAACAGCGGCAGGGGGCGCCGGCGTCGGACGCTGGCGACGATGACGGTGTCCCCACCGCGCGCGAGCCATCGCGAGACGAGGGGGTGTCGAGCTGGACGCCCCGGCCGAAAGGAGACCCCTTCTCCTAATACACGGGCCACGACGCCACCTCGATCGCCAGGAAGAGACGGAGACGAAGACGGGGGCGGAGGCGGAGACGGAGACGGGAGGCCTCTGCTCCCCCTGCACCACGGGGGGCGGGGCGGGCCCCGTAGGGCCGCAGGGCCGCCGGGGGCAAATCGAAGGAACCACAAGCATATGGGCAAGAAGATATGTGCGGCGTGGATTCTTTGGGCTTGGGAGACGGAGACGGAGACGGAGACGGGAGGCCTCTGATCCCCCTGCACCACGGGGGGCGGGGCGGGCCCCGTAGGGCCGCAGGGCCGCCGGGGGCAAATCGAAGGAACCACAATCATATGGGCAAGAAGATATCTACGGCGTGGATTCTTTGGGCTTGGGACGGAGATGAAGAATAGCAAATGAATTCATCTATTTACACTGGTCATTGACAACATCTCGCCCGCTCTCTCTCGTGCATCAGCTCTGGATTCCTCAGCTCCATATGTTCGCTAATGCCACGTCCAGCACCAGATCCTGCAGAGTAGCCCCCCAGGCATGTTGGGAAACCATGTGACGCAATAGCTAACAACGACCTGCCCCTTGGGGCAGTGCGTAGTTGTCAAGGAGAATTGACACATATCTGCGTCGATTGCTTCGTTCTCCCCGTCGGCCACGATGCTGCTCTTGTGCTTCTTGTCCCTCACTGGGAATCATGCCTCCCAAAGGGACACACATCCGTGGGACACTCATCCGTGGGACACTCATCCGTGGGACGCCTAGGCGATGGATGCAACGCCGGGATGCTGCTCCTCCATCCAGCCGTCCATGTCCAAGAAGACACTCGCCACGAGGAACTACAGTCTCGTTCTCGATCGCGACATTCCAAGATATAAAGTAAAGCCAGCCAGCCAGCCAGCCAGCCCTCGCCCTTCCGACCCTGGAGTGTGTGCTCGTATACTCCTCGAGCTCTTCTCTAGAATCCGATCCGTTACTAACGACCTCTTCCAACTCGGATGCTCGCTCCGTTGCTAGCTCGGACGCGAGCGTGTCCGAGTATGAGGTCACGGACGACGGCTCTACTCTACTAGTTAATCGGACAGCAGCGACAGACAGCAGTGACGACGACGAGGTGGTTGGCGAAGACACTGATACAGCCGCAACCTTTAGCACCTTCCTCGTGGACAGCTTTGCCCAGTTTTACCCAGGAGGGAACCACTATTGCTATCCGCAGTGATACTACTACTACCAAGAAAAGCAATAGAGACGCAAAGGAAAGAAAATGGGAGGGCCAGGTCCTTTGTTCCCCAGTGCAGTGCAGTGCAGGCGTTTTTAGGTCTTGCAGAACTGATAGAACATTGTTCCCCAGTGCAGGCGTTTTTTGGGTCTTGCCAGAACTGACAGAAACAGATTCTTCGAGCACGTGAAGGCCTCTAGAAAGGGCTGAATGAGAGAAGAAGAGAGAAAGCGGGGAGATACAAGAAAACTCTTCGTCTTTAAACCACGGTGCGACGACGGTGGTTCTGCCATCTATCATCCGTTGGAGATAGATGAAGAAGTGTCGCGGAACTTGACAAGGTGAAAGTCAGTGCTCAACTCATGTAAAAGCATAGCCACGTGCGTGGCCAGTACTGATTGGGAGGTGACTCTCGGAAATTGAATGACACACCGTCGGATCTACGTAGGGCCGGGAATTTAAATCGAGCAGGGAACCTGCTGGGAGACGTGTCCGTACCCGCAACACGCCCGAAGCGGCGGTTGCTTATCGATGGCGACTGACAAATGCAAAAGTGGATACGTCGCGTCGCACGCGCTTGTGATTAGCTGAGAGGGGCGCTGTCGGTGTGCAGAGCGAAGACGTGATTGCCCAGCTCGTCCCTTCTCTTGCCAGACCCCAAACTGAAGCCCATCTCTACACACAAACCTTGGCCAGCACTCTCCACACACAAACCTTGGCCAGCACTCTCCACACACAAACCTTGGCCAGCACTCTCCCCCATTTTCTTTCCTGCCTAAATCGTAATTTGAGTTGCGCAGCCAGACCTTGGGAAGTTATGCAACAATCAAAACTGTCTCTGGAATGCAACGCCAGCGCCGCAGACAGTCTGTTAGTTTGAGCCGCATGCTCACGATGTTATCTTGCGCAATATGTTGGCGCGAGACTGTCGCATAGAGCATGCGTCGACTCGCCAGGGACACATCGAGACAAATGCCCTTTCCGAGAAACGCGACGAGACACGGCTCGCTTTTCACATATATCTATCTAGTTACTTTCCCGCCGGTAGTTTCTTATCTTCTCGCCCCCCCAGCCAAACTCAGTTTATCGAGACGGCGGCGCGACCCAGTTCTCGGAAGTTAACTCAATAGTTAAACAACGTTGCATCGCAAGCTACAACGTTAGACTTGCTAATGGCCGAGGTAGATTCACCCCGGCAGGTCTTTTTTTGCTTTCAACATTAGAGTATTAATACCGGCCAGTCAGTCTGCTCAGATTATCGAGACGGCGGCGCGACCCAGTTCTCGGAAGTTAACTCAATAGTTAAATAACGTTGCATCGCAAGCCACAACGTTAGACTTGCTAATGGCCGAGGTAGATTCACGCCGGCAGGTCTTTTTTAGCTTTCAACATTGGAGTATTAATACCGGCCAGTCAGTCTACTCAGACTCTGCACTCTGCTCAGACTCTACACTCTACTACACCCATTTCAGCGCATCCCCAATTTCCAAAGCTAGCTGCTCTCATGGCGTACGAACACCACCACCACCACCATTGCTCTCAGCAAACGCCCCCCGGCTTACGAGAACCCAACAGCACCGCAATCGATGACGAGCACCGAAGAAAAAGAGAGGAGATAGACGCTTCCCAGACAAAGATTCAAGGCCTCGTGAACAATCGCGGCTCAGGGTTAGAGGGATATGACTCTCAGGTTTCTAACCTTCTCAAAATGATTGAGCGAGAGGGTGGGTTCGACACCAAGCCCATTGGCAGCCACATCTACCGATTGCCCGATGAGCTCGTGCTTCGGATTCTTCGCTGCCTAGGCCATGATACGCTTACTCTGCTCTGCCTCCGGCGTGTATCAAGGAGGTTTCGGCGCATCATCTATGAACCGGAAATTTGGGAGGCCATGGGTTTCGGCCCGCATACCCCCTTCCTATCCGAGTTCGAATGCAGCTTTCCGAGAGACTTGAAGGAAGAGCTTTGGCGTCGAATACAAAAAGATGGAATATGCGACGAATGCCGCATGCGCCGGCTTGGTGCTCCCCACAAACCGAACGCCGGCTGGCTTCGATCCCCTGACTTGTGCCCAGTCATGTCGAGGTCTCCTCTTGGACTTCACTGCGATGGCTGCAGCAGCAGCAGCAGCAGCAGCAGCAGTGGCAGTGGCAGTCATGATGCCCATCCGTGCCTAGGCCGCCATGGCGCCGTTCGTCTGTGCGAGCACGTCAAGATTTCGTGGGCCGACATAGAACCCTACCTTTCTGAGTGGTGGCAGCAGCAGCAGCAGCAGCAGCAGCAGCAGCAAGATCCCCAAGACGGCCAAGCCTGCCTCGACGGCTTTGGCATCGAGTGCCGCGACCCCAGCCACGACTTCCGCTGCAGTGCCGAGGACGCTCCAACCTGGCCCCGAGCCAGCCTCAAGACTGACAGAGTGCCCATGACAATGGGGCAGGTGGTGGGGGTGGTCTTGAGTTTTGAGTGGGAGCCCCATAGCGGTTTCGACGTCTTTTCTCTCACCCGGGGACGGCAGGCGCCCGCATCGGAAATGAGAACCATGTTCCAGAGGTATCGGCAAGGCGCAGCCGATATTCTTTTCCCCTCGTCCCCCCTCGTTTCTCTCCCTGAGATGGTATGCTTCTCCAAATGTCAATGCCTGCACTACGGGGTAGGGGGGGGCCAGAGCTTGAGTGCCGCCGACCCATCCAAGCCAAGACAAGCAACTTTGTTTTGGGATTTCTCTGAGGGCTTCTGCCCTGGAGAGTGTGGTGGTTGTCACATGCACAACAGAACGCACGGATTACATATGACTAGCGAGGTTGTGATTATCGGGAGACACTGGCGCAGCATCGCAAGTAACTCCATTTGTCTGATCACCAAGTACCGTCGGGATATCACAGTCTGTACGAGGGAAAACGGTAGTAGCGCCGTGGCTGTCACTCCCGCGCGCGACTGGTATCACGCCGTGGACCCTGACTTATCCCCACCACAAAGGTCGCGGAACATGCTGTGCAGAGACAAGGCATGTATTAATTATTACCGGAGTCCGGCATCTTTCGCTTGCAAATCAAAGAATAGCCGGGGTCCGCATCGCAAGCACGCTTAGCTCCAGGACCCCCAAACAATGCCGCGAACGCTACCACCAGAACCTCAAGCCGACGAGGGAAAACGGTAGTAGCGCCGTGGCTGTCACTCCCGCGCGCGACTGGTATTACGCCGTGGACCCTGACTTATCCCCACTACAAAGGTCGCGGAATATGCTATATAGAGACAAGGTATGTATCAATTATTACCGGAGTCCGGCATCTTTCGCTTACAAATCAAAGAATAGCCGGGGTCCGCATCGCAAGCACGCTTGGCTCCAGGACCCCCAAACAATGCCGCGAACGCTACCACCAGAACCTCAAGCCGACGAGGGAAAACGGTAGTAGCGCCGTGGCTGTCACTCCCGCGCGCGACTGGTATTACGCCGTGGACCCTGACTTATCCCCACTACAAAGGTCGCGGAATATGCTATGCAGAGACAAGGCATGTATTAATTATTACCGGAGTCCGGCATCTTTCGCTTGCAAATCAAAGAATAGCCGAGTCTAAATCACTAGCTAGTACTCGCACGAAGGCTCAAAATACTAGGCATGCGCCTTTATTCTCGTCAACCGAACCCCAAAAATACCACATTCCTTATGTTTACCTCGAGAGCTGATCTCGACGACCCATTGTTTTGGTGTCCGTATTTTTTTGTCATGGGGGTGCTAATCAATAGGGCGTATTATTTGCAAGGTTGTTATTGTACGCGTAACTATTGTTCGTGCGGTGAATAGATCGAATGGACCCCACCCCTCCCTCTATATCTTCTTGCCCTCCCGCCGGGGAACGCGCATGTCAAGGAACAAGCCTCGGCCGGCAGAGCCAACCTGGTATGACGACGCAAAGTGTTGATCATGGTAGTAGTAGTAGTAGTAGCAGTTTTGCTCCTTAAACTGTAGGGCAAGGGCATTCAACTTCCTTCCGCGCGTTCAAGTCTCTTATTGAGCGCAGCATCGAAGCCTGGTACTCGTTTCTCTTTTACGGGCAATTTTGAAGCTCCCCGTGATCAATCATTTCACTAGTATTGAAGGTAAGTTGACCGTTAGATGGTTTTGCCAGGGAGCTCTCCCTCTCTCTCTCTCTCTCTCTTCTTGGCGTCTTTTTGCTCAGTGATGGTGTCGTTAAGCTGTTTGTGGATCAGAGACTTGTCGGCTTCAATCTTGTTGCGGCTTTGGATGGCGTCGTCCCGTTCCCGCCTAGCGTCGTCTCGTTCCTGCCTAGCCTGGACAACTGCTCCTTCCGTGAAGATGCTTCCGCTTCGCCAGCTCTTACTCCGCCGCGTTCGCGCCCAAGTCGCAATCATTTCACCGGTGAGAATGACCGCTCCTTCCTTTGAATTGCTTTTCGATTCACGTACGTTCTTATCCTCGAACAGAACCGATTTCCTCCGAACTTTCCCTCGGGATACACGAAGCTTAGCTTGAGTCATCACTCAATAGTTCCCTCGGCATCGGGTAACTCAAATTCTGACTCATTGCAAATTAAAGTTTCGGGACTGACAAGCATTATAAAAGCACAGATGGCGTCCCCCACGAAAGGCAAGCGCCAAGAGTCTCGGTGATCTCTTCGACAATCTCGAAATCACCCCGTCAAAGTCATCGGGCTCCGTCCTTACCAGCCCTAAGAAACGAAAGATGATGAGCCAGACTCTGCGGAGCGCGATTTCGAAGGGATGGCCCGCCGCCTCCCGGGACGCTGCCACTTCTGAGGAGTTGTTCATGACAATTCGGGCCGACAACGTGTACCGTGAATACCAGAAGGACCAAGACCCGAAGAAGCTTTACGAGAAAGCCGCAAACTGGTTCGGGAACATACAGTCCACCATTATGGACGAGCAGCAGCAGGACGTCATCATGAAAGAGATCCAGGAGTCCATGATCAGAGCCATTTTTGGCAGCAACATGATCGAGAGAGCAGGCTTGGGTCTTGACATTACCATCAATCTGTGTCGCCAGGTCTTTGCAGGCGAAGAAGAGCTCCGAGTCATCGAGGAGCGGGACCCGGAGTACCAGAACGAGCTTCTCAAGCTCTACCATCGTCAACCGGACCTCAGAACCAAGCCCGCCAAATACGTGCTGCGTGGACGCCATGAGATCATTCAGCATGCGAAGGCGTATCAGCACCTCATCAATGCCTTCGTCACCTTGAAGCAAGATCTCACCGAGGAGTTGATCAAGGAAACACACAAGATGCTCACCAAGGGGGTCCCAATCATCCAGGACGACATTGACGACGTCAGCCCTGAAGAATATGGTGGTGTCTACCGGACTGTGGTGGTGGGAGCTGGGACCACAAATTTCTTGGTCCCCAAATACATCCCGGAACACATGAAGAAGATGTGTGACAGACTCGCACAAGAGCTCTTGGTTGCGGAATCCGCAAAGATTATCGACCCTTTCTCCATCGCAACGAAGTACTCGATGGAGTTCGTCGAGATTCACCCGTTCCAAGATGGCAATGGCAGGATGTGCCGAATGATGCTGAATGCAATTCTCTGCCGCTATGTTGGCATCATTGTGCCCATTGGAGAGAGCGGGGAAGAGAGGAGTGAGTATATGGGCATCAAGAAGCGGGCGAGCGAGACCATGGAAGATCATGGAGAGTATGCTACCTTTGTCCTCCAGAGAGGAGTGACGCGTCTTCGGGAGATGAAGAAGAAACTCGCCGGAAAGGCCAGTACGTCCAAGGCCACAGAGTAGTTTGGGAGCCGCGAGCTGGGGAGGGGAAGATTGGAAGGCTTATGTCCTGGGCGTCTTTTATCAAGATGCCCTGTGATTTCCGAGAAAATGAGCAAATGAGCAATTTGACAGCGGCAGAACTAATGCCAACGATTGAGATTTCGCTGGGAGGGGAGAAAGCTCTCATCTTGGTTTGCTATTATTTTAGGCGTGACATGGAAGATTGGCCGCGCGACCCAACCCTGGCCGAGATCGATCAAATCATCAGCGCTGCCCTGGACAATGACCTCGAAGGTTAGCATTTCTATTCTCCCTACGATTTAATGCACGAGTTCGGACAAAACGTGACCTGGTTCAGGATACACTCTCTCTCTCTCTGTGGCGCGACGGTCTGAAGTGGTCGCAGGAAGAGTACCAGCCATTCATTCAGGATATGCGAAGGGCGCTGCGCAGTCGGAGGACCCATGGCTACATGCTGGTTTGCTACGTCTGGGGGAGGTAGCCAGAAGCTTGAATCTTGAAGGCCAAAAGCTGGAGCATCCGAAGGTGCAGTGACGGGCTCGGGGTGGAGGGGGTGGAAGGCGCTGATTGGGCGGTACTGCATCTCCGGCATGCATGCAACGCTGACGGGGGTTACTGTCACATCGCGCTGGCAACACTGAATCTCCCGCATGCATGCCGGGAAATTGTGATAGTGCCCCAATTAGCGTGTTGGCCCGTACATGGCGCTTGCAACGCTGCATCTCCCGCGTGCATGCAACGCTGACAGGGGTCACTGTCACATCGCGCTGGCGACACTGCATCTCCGGCATGCATGCAACGCTGACAGGGGTTACTGTCACATCGCGCTGGCAGCACTGCATCTGGGGCATGCATACAACGCTGACAGGGGTTACTGTCACATCGCGCTGGCAACACTGCATCTCCCGCGTGCATACAACGCTGACAGGGGTTACCGTCACATCGCGCTGGCAACACTGCATCTCCCGCGTGCATACAACGCTGACAGGGGTTACCGTCACATCGCGCTGGCGACACTGCATCTCCGGCATGCATACAACGCTGACAGGGTTTACTGTCACATCGCGCTGGCGACACTGCATCTCCCGCGCGCATGCAACGCTGACAGGGGTCACTGTCACATCGCGCTGGCGACACTGCATCTCCCGCGCGCATGCAACGCTGACAGGGGTCACTGTCACATCGCGCTGGCAACACTGAATCTCCCGCATGCGTGCCGGGAAATTGGGATAGTGCCCCAATTAGCGTGTTGGCCCGTCCGTACATGGCGCTTGCAACACTGCATCTCCCTCCCGCATACATGCCGGCCCCTGGCGGGCCCTTGTACCAAAGGGGATTAGAATGTTGGATGGCACCAAAAAAATTGCTGTGGCGCCCTATGATTAATTAGCCACAATTGACGAAGAAGGCCCGTCTGAGTGCGCGATTCGATCCGAACCGTAACCCCCTTAACAGGCCCCATACAAAAAAAAAGAGATAGACTTTTTAGCGCGCAACAACAACATGATCATTCCGTAGCTTGAAGTCATGAAAAATAGCTGCCGAGCTTCGTAATTGAGAGGGCTTTCCAACCGTCATATTTTAATATAGGTTTCGCGTTGTTAAGCTAGATTCCTAATACCAAAGAAGAGTATTTTTTGTCCACGTGCAAGTCGATTACCTATTTAGGCGATCAATGTCGGTTGCCGATTCAAGTAATTTGGGACACTTTCTGCCTTGGGCACCTGAAGCCTGAGGCACAGGATCCTGGCTGGAGTTGGTCCACTTTTCTGCCAGTTCTCAACGTCTCCGTTCTGCATCTACGTTTCATCTACGTTTTTGCTCGTCTTCTTCATTACGCGGCGTTCCCGTCCAGCTCCTCTCCCCATCCCGATTCATTCGTCGCTACTACTACTACTCCATAACACCCTTTTACTCGTACAACAAGCTTTTCCTTTTCTCTCTCTCCTCTTCTTCCCCCACTCTCACCGACGCAGCAATTGATATTCTCTCGCAGCCGGTTCTACCATTTACTAACGAGCCAAATGCCGTTAAATCCTCGTGGAAAAGCCTGCTCGTTCGGAGAGGCCGCCAAACCGCCGTCCGAGTAGTGACGAGATGACGAAGGATCCAAGGGATCGGCCGCGTCTCTCTGCCGCCGCTACCTCGTGAAAGAAAGTGGCGGGCTGTGGCCCTGCGTCGCTGCGCGGGAACATATCGAAGGAAGACTGGCTTGCTTCGTCGATAGCGACCCTATGCTGTGTGATGATATATTACTAGTAATACGATATGTCTTGTCTGAATTGGATGCGATACGCATTCCATTGTTCAGACAGCATCTCGAGAAAGCGCGAGAAAAATTCACATAAAGGCATGGTGCACAGATGTATGAGCAGCGCGCTCGTTCGGGCTTCACGTCATGGGCAGGAAACTGAGATGTAACGGCCAAGCAGCGACATCTAGCCCGTCGAATAACTGGAGGACAACTCCTCGGTGGCGGACCTGGGAGGAGGAGAGGGGTTTTCAGTCAGCAACCGACCAGCATGTACTTGCGCAGCAGCTCCTGCGGGATCATCTCGCATAGTCTGCTGCTCCATGGCCTCGTGGATCGACGTCCGGTCCTGGTCGTTCATCTTGTCGAACTCGTCCATTAGGCAGGCCCCCTTGTCCGCGAGAACGAGCGCGCCGCCCTCTAGGGTCTATTCGCTACTGGTGAGGGGGTCCTTGGATAGCTTGCGAATCGCGTGCTCGTCCTCCTCCGTTAGCCGGAAGCCGGGCTAGCTGGTCGTGGGACTTGACGGTATTATTGGCCTCGAGGATGGTTGGTTGCGAAGACCTTCGTCGCCTTGGACTTCACAATTTTGCCTCGGCAACAACCAAAATCCACTCTTATTGGCCCCAAGTCTTTGGTATAATTGGCGGCGCGTAGCTTGCATACGCCAAAGCGTATAGAAGTAGCCCATACGTTCAAATCGACGACTAGATCGTCGAGGGTATCGTATTTAAAGGTAAAAAGCTTGTGGTTGGCCGGCGGGTTGGAAAGTGGTGATGGTGGCGGCCCGGGCGGCGCGGGCGGCCCGGGCGCATCAGCCATGGCCAGTCCTATGGGAATCCGGTTGTACGGGTCGCTGGCATTCGAGATAGTCGATACGTTCTACATGCAGGTCCCTGGCGAGGAGGAGAGGTTGACTCTAGGAGCTGTGATGTATCGCCCAGAAACCTGCGCTCATATTACTACAGTAGTAGGTATGCGTTGCTGTCAAGATAAAGACAGCTTGCTAATTTAACGGGAGGGGACGACATCGACGAGCAAGGGGCCGAGATGGGGGCTACAAAGGACCAAGACTGGTGGCGGGAAGTGACGCCGTTGTGAAGAATGTATTAGATTTATAGCCTCCTTGAAGATTTCAAGGTTATATTATCATAGATTGAATAGAAGGTTCTTGTTTACAGTATCATCTTTCACTGTAGAGAACACCGTCCCTCACCATGGTCTGTGTGGACGCCATATGGAGCCCGGCCAGTAGGATATAGAACCTTCATGCCGGCAGCTACAGAATACACAACTTACGGTGTTGAATGTGGCCGGGACATGCACCGGCAGTTGGGGTGAGCGTGGTCGATCTACATATATGGGGGCGAGTCTCTCTCACTGAATGCGATCCGCCTATAGAGTAGATTACCCTGATTCTGCCCCAATGTCAACAGAAACGACTCCCTTGCTGGGGCACTCCCTCATCACTCCCATCGTTGCCATTGATCTGGTATACTATCCACTATGGCGCTCTTCTTTCAATTTTCCTGCTTTGCAACCTCTTGGCTCTCACCCCTAAAGGCTATCTGGTGATGACGGCCGGGTTGTTTACCTCCGTCTTGGTGGCGTCGGCAAGACTGATACAGGACCCGGAAGGCAAAAAGGGACAATACATTATAAGCCTGATATATTGTACGTCTGGAAACTAAACTAATCGGGCGAAGGGAAAGCAACCAGCCAGGAGCGGACGAGACAAAGGAGCGGCAAAACCAATATACGGCAGCTATGAAGACGAGAGATAGACTCGGGATCGGTTGGAAGCTAATTCTACTTGTTGGCATCGTCTTATTGCTCGCTCTAGGGGCAAGTGTAGGCACAGCAAGATGGAATTGGTAAGGGACGATGATGACGTGCTGGCGGGCATGAGTGTGCATACCCTTGCGTGTCCTGTCCTCGTTTTGAGGGGGAAGGGGGGAGACGAATATGGAGGCTGAGATGACGGCTGCTTGGAAGGGCTCTCGGCGAGCTCTCTATCGGTGACTTCGGGGGGGAATCCCATATCTGCAAGCTTCTGCCCAACCTGAACCTGGTACTCGCTGTTGTGCCAGCGCTGCCTGCCTATGAGTTATTTGATATACCGATTATGGTCTGATATTGTTCGCTTAACCTAATGTTTTTGGCCAACCAGGGCCTGTGGGTTTGAATAAGCTCATTCCGCTCCTGCCTCGAGGTTATGATTCCTCTTCTCTTTGTGTCACGCGCCTTATAGGGCAACAGAAAAGGGTCATTAGATACAGGATGGCTTGTATTATCTAGAAATTGTCCAAGGAAGAAGAGTCTCTTCGAAGTACCGAAGAGCAGTGTGTAATCTTTTATACCTAGTTATTTGGCCTGAAAATAGATAGCCAAGGCTTTATTGGTACGTGCCGTATTCTTAGGTTGGTTTCATACTCGTTACTTTGGGCACAGCATTACGGCACATGCCTATAGTGCTGACTTAGTGCGACACTTTGTCTTTGAGAAGTCGACGATGTTCCGGCTGGGCTGATTCCTTTGAAATTCGTTACTTTTGTATGCTTTGGCCTACTAGCTTTAAGCAGCACAGGAGAGAGCCATTAGTGCATTCTTTATTTATTTCTCATTTCTCATTTCATGCATCTGGTGCTTCAAGACGGAAAAAAAAAAAAATCCCACGCCAAAACCAGGCCGAGCTGGCGAAGTGTATCTTTCCACTCCATATCCTTGAGGATGTCGTTGATGCAGTCACGCGCCGCAGAAAGGTGAAGGATATGAACAATGGCGCAGTGGAGTGCTGCGAATGGTCACCTGTTGCTAAAGAGCAGAGAAAGGAACTCGAGCATCTCTGCTGCTGTACCAACTTCGACCACTTGCCGCGCGATCACGGAGCTTGTCCTTTCCACCGATCACAACACCGAGCCACTACTACCGAAAGCAGAGCCCGACGCGGACAGTCTCTACTAAGACAGCACTACAACCGCAATGCTGTGCCCAAAGCAACGAGTATGAAACCAACCTAAGAATACGGCACGTACCAACAAAGCCTTGGCTATCTATTTTACACACTGCTCTTCGGTACTTCGAGGAGACTCTGCTTGGTCTGCTCGCGATGGCTGTGAGTCCCCTTGCCACCCCCTCCAATTTCTGTGCTCTCAGCAGCTGCAGTTGCCGCTCCTTTTTGGGTCCCACTGACCGATATACAAGCTGGCGGGGCTACCATCTTATCGTATCTTCCAGGTGCTCTGAAGATAGGTCAAGACTCCCCATCAGAGTGGTAAGGGCACAATCGACAGCATATTTTGCGTGTCTCGTATTACCCTGCATTGGCCTGCTGTTGCAAATGGAGGGGCACTACAGTGGGAATGTGGTTGCTGTGCCTTTTTGGCCTCCAGTGGTTACGATCCTAATGTCTATCAGATACCGTCTGCAAGGGTCGTAGTCGAATAGGGATGGTGCTGAACTTGCTTTCCAAATATATTCGTCCAGGACGTCAGAAGACAAGGAAAAAGAACACGCCAGGCATGATATATGGTTCCTGGCATCCAGCTCCCATCCGCATCGGCATCACAACTTATCTCGACTCCTCCCAGCAACTCTGGCAATATCCTCGTCGGTGTTTGTTTGGATGGTCCAGCTGCGCGCGCGGCTCATCACCCCCTAGGAAGGCTGGCACCAGTGGGATACGTGCCAAGATGCGGCCCTACTTGCCATCGCAGCTAAGCGAGACCATGAGCAGCAGTAGTAGCAATAACCTCAATATTGCGCGGGCGGGCGGGCCTAAATCGCGGTGAATGACACCTTTTACGTGTATATAACGAGCGTTTCGGCAAATTGCAACGCCCATAACTCCAGAGAGATTGGGTTGCCAGTGGCAAGCTCGCCGAGGCCAGGTACCCCGGAACAGTAGACGAGAAGCTACGCTACGAGCATCTCAGCCCGGTCGTCAAACTCAGTAACTATACTGGTTCCAGACTCCCCCCCCCCCCCCTCCCTCCCTAACCCTCACAAGTTCAGGACCATCGGTGAGCATATTGAGCTATAAGCAGGGGAAAAGGGGGAAGATTGGAGCTATCGGGGATCAGTCGTATGAGGGCCAATAATCTTGTGCCATGGCCCTGGGCTTCCAGTCGACCCCATCCCGAGCTGTCTCTGGCTGATTTCAGGCACCAACAGTCCCTCTCCCGTCTATCGAAGCGTGTCTTTTCGTATCTGCAAGCCCTGAACAGTAGTCACATTGGAATATGGCGGTATTAACTTGGCCAAATATGTTGAGCATATTCTTCCTTTGGTTGACGACTTCATCGCCGGGAAACCGGGGACCATTTTCCAATAGGACAATGCTCCCTGTCATAAGTCGAAGATGACTACCGCTGCCCTTCGGAATAGAGGCATTCCCGTGCTCAAATGGCCTTCCTATTCCCCGGACCTGTCCCCCATTGAGAACCTATGGCCCTGGAGGATGTGGTAGCTTGAAGAAAACACTGATGATATACAGCTCCTGTCTCTTTCGGAGCTTCGGGAAAAGATGCAGGAAGCCTGGGACGCAATTGCAATGACGAGGATAGCCCAGTGGTTGAGGGCAGCTGGCCTAAGTGCCATTGGGACTTGGAATCCCACCCTCAGTTATCAGGATCCAGGCCCCAAGCTCTCGCTTTTGGTGTTATGACTTAGTTGTCCGGCGCTTGTGAAGTGCTACGAAGTTAAGAATGATCTCACGCTACTGTCGATGGAGAAGGCCAGACGGACCGCGGACCGCTTCTAGGTATGGGCAATCAATCCATCACCACCACAACACTCGGACGCAGTTGACACTCCTGCATAGGCACTCGGTACCTTTGACTCCCTTTTTCGAGCGCGGTTTCGCAGCCTTGCCGTCGCCGTAGCGCATCGTCAGCTCCTCCCTCGGCGCAAATGCTAGAAGGCGTTGAACCCGAGTGAGTAGTGTCATGTTTCTTGCAGCCGTATGTGTCTCGGTCGCGGTGGGTCGTGCTTGTTTGATGGTGCCCCGGAATGTACGAATTTTGAAGCACCCGGCCGTCAGTGACGGAGACTACCTGCCTGTACATGCCCGCCACTGCCGGTGCATGTGGAAGTTTCTTAAAGAAGCACCGCGTGGTGTGTTCTTGGCGCATGTGCTGGGGTGGGTACCATGTCCCTGCCGCAACGGTAACGACATCCTAGTCAACTTCGTGGCGGACGGCCATAGGACGAGAGACTCATGCTTCTATATTCAATCTGTCTGGGGGTTTAGGGCCTTTCTATATATAGCTGCAAGCTGCCTTAACGAGGAGGTCTTCACTTGGTTCCTTCGATTCTCCAGGCCTACTAAAGAATATCGCGGCATCTCCGAGGCCACATAACCTCACGATATATGGTAGGTCACCACGAACGCCACACACGCAACAGCGGCGATGTAGGGTGGCCCGACCGGCCAGGGTTCAAATAGCGCGAACAGAATGATAAACAAAGGAGCACATAGGAAGTCGGTGGTACGATTTGTCGTCTACATTCCGCTCTTATTAGGATTGCAAGTGCTATGCAATGTTCAGCGCCCCCTTCTAACGACCTGCCACTTCTCTCGCCTGAGAGCCCATATCCTGCACGACTGTGCGCGCGAAACACGCCCAAGTGCCCTCTCACGCCCTTACTCAGCGAGGGATTATGTCGTTGAGGACCAGAACGTAGAGGACTAGCAACAGGAGAATGTTTGCCAGGGTCACGTCCAGCCTGACGCTGCCGTGTCGGTAAGAGAAGAAAATCGAGGTTGACATGACCAAGGTTATCATCGGGTGCCTCCAGTCGTACGTCTGCTCGACCCATATCCCGCCTTGACGTACCAGGCGAAAAACTCGACCCCTGGGCCGACAAAGTTGCTGAGGTTTAGGCCGGGCAAGACGGTGGTGATGATGACGTCCGGGAAGCGATAGGGCGGCCTGATGACAAGGACGATTCCGATGAGATGCTCGGGCGAAACGCGGCGCCGAGCATGGGGGGGATGAGCACCAGTGTGACCCAGTCGCTCGGCTCCCCGAGCCAGCGGTTGATGCCATCGGCCAGCCAGTCGCCCTGGATGGGCGGTGGCGGCCGAGTTGATGCACATCCAGGCAGGTAGCCACAAAAATCATGGCCCAGAGCTGCGTGTTCCGCGGGGCCCAAGGCCTCCAGCGCTTGAGAAGCGCGTCCAACAGACTTCTCTTCTTCGCTGCTTCGTCGTCCTCGTCCGTGTTGTCGATCTTGCTCGTCGATCGCCTGTTGCAAACCGGTCTCGACCTAGCCGTCGATCCTCGGCAAGCGGGCGACGAGTTTCTCATAGAAAACCGGAGAGCGCTCCTGGAAGAACCGGGCGCCTACCAAGACCACGCAGGGGACAAACTTCAGCCATGCTAGCGCCTGGTAGGTGTGGTGAAACGTCGTCTCGCGCTCAGGCCAGAGCCTCGTGGCCAAGAGATTGACAAGGGTGAAGAAGAGGGAGATTGGCAGCATGGCCATGCCGATATAGGTGAGCAACGGGAAGGGGCTCTGGTTCTCCATACTTGCTCGACTTGGCTGGCGTGCAATACGGCGAGCAGCGGTGGTCTCTGCATCTAGGGACGAAGCCGCTCCTGGTGCATTCCAGCACGACTCCGCCTCCAAGGCTGCAAAGACCTCTCCTCCGTCCGCCGTTCGAGCTTCTCGTATTAGCGGACTGATACAGTCGGTTATGACCTGCAGAAAGGTTCGTCCGACACATTAATAGCAAACGACAATTGCTAATAGAGACGCTAGAGCTTTTCAACAATCGATGACGAGGTCAAACACACAAACGGAGCTTGGTCTGGAACTTCAAACGTCTTGTTTCCTTCTCTAGTTCCTTGGTTGCCTTCCCTGGCTGCCTTGCGAAAAAGGTTTATTATCGGCTTTGCCTTTGGGCTGCCCGCTGGCATGCTCATCCGAAGCCAAACCCGCGTCCCTTGTTCGCGCGCACGCCTGCGCTAGGGGCTCGCACGCCTGCCTTGTTTAGGCTCCAGGTCCCCCGGCCTTGGATAGGATGCAGGATACGTGCTTGACCTCGTCTTTCTTGGAGGCTGGCTCGGCGTTAAAGTTTGCCGGAAACTCAGTTGCATGCCTTGCAATCGGGCCATTGGCAATTCCCCGTCTTTCTCTCGGCGGTTGGATCAAACCTTGACTACCACTGGAAAAAGTCCGAGTCTATTCTGGCCGACACCAGCCACTATATAATCTCTTCGCCGACCCTTCCCCACTCTCGCATCATCGACATCAACTTCAACCCGATTTTCTTCCGAATCGACAACGAGTCCCTCCAGAGTGCGCGGATTGCGAGACAAACACCGTCAGAGCTGTCTGAAGAGCCCCCGTGAAAGACAAGGGCATTGTCAGTCGAGGGACTTCCATACGTCGGGCGACATGACATGTATGAAGTGGGATATCGAGACAGGAACCAAGGTTATCGAGTTTGCCGACCATTTGGGCGACGTCATGAGCATCAGCTTGAACCCCACGAACCAGAACACCTTCATCTCGGGCGGCTGCCGCGGTCGCTGAGCCAAGTGGGCCGGGTTCGTCTGCTGAGCCATGCCGCTCTGCATGGCACTGATGGAGGCGGAGGCAGCAGCACGTGGGCCGTGGTTGAGGCCAAGTCTGAGACGCCTGCTCCGGAAGATGGCTTTGACACAGAGGGCAGCGAGAACCCAAAGACAGTCTACGTAAGCGTCGACTACGACTCACCGGAGTTGGGTTGGGGAGCCGAGCCGGCAGATGACGCAGGGCTGGCGGCGCGGCGCGATGTACGAAGAGACGGGCTTTGACATCAAAGAGGCCGGCCTGGTGCCCAGAGACGACGAGGTCAAATACATCCAGATCTCAATGAGGGAGCAGCAGATCCGGCTCTACGTCTTCGGCCACATTCCCATGGACACGCCTGAGCCCTCCCCGCAGATTTTGGACGAGGTGGTTACGGGCCTATATAGGCTAGGTATGGAATCTAACGAGGAGGAGGTCGCCCACTTGCTCACTACCTAGCCCGGTCTTGGGGGGGGACGAGTCAGAAGTGAGAATCGTCTCTCCAATCAAAACCAAGAAGAGGAAGCCAAGAGCGGCCGGTCTTAAGTGCACCACTTCATTCGACACAATCACAATCACGTTGACGAAAATGGACGCTCGCGACGTCGAAAGCGGACGCAGACCATGCACCTCGGAGATGACGAAATGGGGCCCAGTTGGGATGGAGGCGCGCATGCCAGCGTGCAGCCCAAAGGGAAATGCGGAACGAAAAGGATGGACTCTCAAAACATCCAAAGCTTCCCAAGGAACAAGCGCTCCAACAGCTTGAGCAATACCATCTCAGTAGAGAAGGAACTAGCCGCTGCGATGGTCGAGTTCGCCTCCTCGTTCCGGCGCTGTAGTTCGGCAACTCGTTGATGGCGATGGCCAGCAGGCCGCGCCCACGGGAAGGCCGACGCCGAGGCCGACGCCCACGTCACCGGCTCGAGGTCATCATCCTGCCGCATCCCCATCGACAGCAGAAAGGGAAATGCGGAACGAAAAGGATGGACTCTCAAAAAATCTAAAGCTTCTTCGCAAGGCAACCAGGGAAGGCAACCAAGGAACTAGAGAAGGAAACAAGACGTTTGAGGTTCCAGACCAAGCGACGGGCCATTCCTAGCAATTCTACAACGCTTTGGGAAAGGGGTTTTTGGGGGAGCATTACGCCTGACGGTAATACGGAGGAAAGGATGCTCCCCAAGGAACAAGCGCTCCAACAGCTTGCTTGAGCAGCTAAAACCGAAGAAAAGGGAAATGCGGAACGAAAAGGATAGACTCTCGCAAGGCAACCAGGGAAGGCAACCAAGGAACTAGAGAAGGAAACAAGACGTTTGAAGTTCCAGACCACGCGTGTGTTGTTTCGGCCGAGGCGTCGGCTGCTGGCCCAATTGGGTTACATGTTTTACACAGGTCTAGTGCTTAAACCCTGAAAAGGCAGAGTTTTCCTACCTACAGAAAGAAAGGCACTGCGCACTGCTTACTTCCTTCTACAATTCATCAATTGACTGCACCTATTTTGACTGCTTTGTGCTTTGTGCGTGACAGTTAACAGTCTGGTTCACCGCATTTCGCGCATCAACAACAACGAACCAAATCCACCACGCACAACGCATTACTCTACAAGTGAAGCCTTTCGAAAGAACCTCACCATGTCAACAAACAACACGATCTTCACCGGCCCACGCGACTGGAAGGACTGGTCCGAGACCTTCAGGGCTCAGGCCAGGGCCTTCGGGGTCTGGATGTACTTCGACCCTGCCGTTGCGGTCGCCGCCGTCCTTCCCCATGTCACGACCTATCCCCGTGACGGTGCCAACGGCCGCCAGATGGCCCGGAACCTTCGTGAAGTCTCGGCTGCACATTACACATTACGCTGTGTACAACACGGAGCTCACCGTCTACCGAGAGAGTCTCAAGGCCTACGAGAAGTACGACCAGGGCATTGGAAAGCTGGAAGCCTGGGTACGGGAGCATGTCGATTTAAAACAACAAGGGAGGCTCAGTGCCCGGCAGGCAAGTCGGTGAGGGAGTGGTACTCTAACATCAAGGCCGGCTGCGAACTATACCTCGACCTGCTTCCCCGTGAGGCTTAAACCGACCTTCGGAAGCATTACGACAGAGTCAAAGAGTACGTACGCGAAGAAGAGATGGGGACCTGGGCATAAGAGTGGGAGGTCTTCATGACAAGGGCAACCGAAGCGAAGGTCCCTGAGGCGATCACGGTGACGACATGGTTCGAGGACTTCATCGTGGCACTCTCAACGGTGCCGGCAACGGAACCCTGGGCCACCAACACCCACATGAACCGCCGTGACGGTGTGATCGAAGGAAAGATTACATACGGCACCCTCACCGCAGAGCTGAGGAAGTACATCGCCATGCATGCCCCCCCCCCCCCCCGGGGAGTCAACGGTAGCCATCCTCGGGTACGGCCATGTCAACATCCAGGTCATCGCCAAGGGCAGGAAGCACATCATGAACCTGCGTGACGTAGCATACTGTCAGGGCTTCGTGTGCAACTTGGTCTCCCTGAGGCAGCTTCAGAGGCAAGGCTAGCTAGCACCCACCCGTCCCCCTACCTACGACTCTGGCGCAGAGCAAAGCCAAAACCCGAAGCACATCGCGACTCGGATACGCACTGGCCCAGCATTGGCTGTTAATGCCACAACAAAGGCCGCCACTCGACACCAAACAGCCAAGGCTAATCGTATTGATGGGTTCGACCCCGGGCGGGGCTTGTTTTCTTTCATACCCGACACCCCCCCAGGGGATGATGCCCAGATGCGTCAAGACATCAGACCAAAATAATGCCCAGGCGATCGGTTATGCTCTTTTTCTTTTCCCGCCTTCGCCATATTACATTTTATCCAGGTCGCCTAGGAAAATCTTCTCCCAATCTTTCTTTTTCTGATCGCCCGCTCCAAGAACCCGAGTTTAACAACGCGGGATCCTTAAACAGTACGGACATTATCCAGGAGGACGACGGTATATTATCGCCATGCTCGGTTGGCTTCGCGGCTCGTATCTCGCTCGTGCAGGTCTGTTTTTGGTAGCTTGAAAAGCCAAGTCCACTCCCTCGTCCCAAAATAATAAGAGGTGTTTCGTGTATCTTGGCTTTATATTGCAACAACCTTGGCCAAAATGGCGTAATGCTATGCCAAGGCCGTTGGCGATGTCCATCGCGTACTCATGCAATCAAAAGTCCTCTCGAATGTCGAGCAGGTGAAAGTTGAGGAGTATGCGGAACAAGATGAACAGCTGGCCGATATCAGGAATATGTAAAATATGATACGCCCACCAAGTAAGAACAACATTATCCACGTATAAAATGATGTTCCTGTAACATTATATCTTGTCCTGGGTGGCTTAAAGACTCCGGACGATATAGATGTGCACTGCCAAGTAGTTGAGGGGTGACGGCCGGGTCTTTACCAAGCTCGGGGTCACGTAAGTGGTGCCCATCCTATAGAAGAGGGCGGGGATGGGCGAAGAGCAGTCTTGGGTATGTAGTTCTTTATTCTGACTGGGATCTAACGTCACCTTGCCACTGTACTAGAGCTGCATATGGTTGCACTGGTGGAGAAATAAGCCACCGCACAACCAACTGTGCCGGAAGGATGACTCGATGGTGGCTGAGCTTACCGATAAATGCAACCAGTATGCCATTAAAGACATGCCTTCGGTGAATGCTTCATTCCTTACGGCTCGCCACCGGCCCACAACATACGCGAAGAAGCCCGCCGCACTACCCGGCGACGGAGAGCTCTGGCATCTCCGCCTCGGGCACCCCGGCCCCCGCGCACTGAAGCAGCTGCCTAACCACTCTACGGGGGTGAAGCTGTCGATGACGAAGTTCAAGGGTCCCTTAATGGTAGAGTGTGAGACATGTGCTATGGGCAAAATCACCGAAATGCCGCCTAGAGAGCCTAGAGAAATACCGCTAGTTGGCCACGTCTGGGCAGTGGATGTCCTCGAAGTGGAAATAAAGGAAATAAATAAAGACGGCCCCGATAGAGCGATGTTGTTTACGGAGAGAGCCTTAGGGTACATCTTCATCATCGTAATAAAAGGAAAGAAGGCCGCAGATATCCTGGAGTCGTTCAAATACTTCCCGGGCACGATGGAACACCAATTTGGCATCAAACCGAAGACCTTTGAGTGTGACAACGAAATCGACATCAACCTGTTGAACCTGGAGCTTCGCGAGACCCGCTTCATCGGCATAAAACCCTCAACGGCAGACACGCAGGCTCAGAATGGCGGCGCAGAGAGAGCAAACCGCATCATCAAGATGAAGGCGATCGCAATGCGGGCCAGGGTACGGCTCCCGGCATTTCTGTGGAAGGAGATCTACTACGGCGCGGCGTATCTACACAACCAGACCCCGAGGCAGGCAAACGCGGGTTTCATGTCGCCATACGAAGTCCGCTATACCTACCTCGCCGGCAGAGACGGGATTCCCGGGCCGGTCCGGAGGCCGGACCAGGCGCACCTTGGAGCGTACGGCTGTAGGGGCTCGGGCGTCTTTCTCGACATCTTGTCTCCATTGACCGCTCCGTTCAAAGCACTGCTGTGAGCGTCTGCCTCTTCGGCGGTGTCGCGCTTCTTTGTATCAGTGTTCGTAGCGACGGCGGGCCCAACACTAGGTACGGCTGCGGGGTGCGAGCTTGGCTTTCGCCGCTTGCTGGGCCTCTATCCGCCTTGCCCACACGTTGACGGCAGGCAAAGGCGCCTCAGAAAAAACCAGCTTGGGGATTTCCTTCTCCTTTTCGTCCTCCAGAGCTTGCTCGCTCTGCGAATCTCTGTCACTGCCTCGACTCTTCTTGGTCTTTCGGCCCTTCTTGTCGTAAAGCCTATACCATGACCCGCGATGTCAAAGGAAAGAAGAACAAGAAGCAGAAGCTCAACCCCAGGGCATAGATCGGTTACCTTGTGGGCTATAGGGCAAGCTCGATTTACGAGATCTGGGTCCCGGAGCTGAATGAAGTCATATTTACCCGCGACGTGCTGTTCCACGAAGCGGAGTTTTTCACTGGAAAGAAGGACCAAATGAGAGACGACCTCCTCCGTACCACTCGGGCCGAGTTCGAGGCTATAATACGGGACATCCGCTTACACCTCCGCGGCCCCGGCCGACGGCCGGGAGCCTACCCCAGATGGGGATGAAGAAATTACAGAGCCAGGCATAGACCTGCGGCGCGAGGATTTCGCGTACGGAGAAGGTAGAGTTGAGGATGTGATTTCATATAGGAGGCACCGGCGACCTGAATGGCGCACAGGGCGGACCTCAGAGCTATGTACCAGCCAGGACTAATCACCCCGATACGGGCACGGTAGCTGACCCCTCCTGACCCCCGAATCCACACCTCCTCCCGCCGCCGCACTCGCCGCCGCGGCTTTCGGCGTGCTCCCTGACCCCGGAAGAATGCCGGCTCAGGTCCCTGAAGGGAACGTTCATCACCACCCAAGAACCCTGGGAGGCATCGTTCCTAGCGGGCCGCCTCGCGGGGAACATGGGTATAGTGAACGGGAAGCCGGTCACGAAGACAAAGGTACGTAAGATCATAGATCTGCGCATATCTCGCGGCCCCGAGAGCCCCGAGCTCACGCCGGGAAGCCCGGCCCTAAAGAAAAGTCCCAACGGGAAGTATCACAGGAAAAACCTCCCTCCGCCGCCGAAAGACACGAAAGACTTGAAAAATCGTCTTTTGGCTAAACTGTTTATAAATGAAAAAAAAGTCCACCTACGGGGGCACCGGGAGATGCGGTCTTGAAGGCCAAATGCCGCCTGGTAGTCCGCGGAGATCAATAGAAGTAGGGAGCCAACGAGAGCACCTACGCGGCTACCCTGGCAGGGAAGTCTTTCCGCACCCTGCTGTCCATAGCGGCACGCTTCGACCTTGAGATGATACAGTACGACGTCGTCAATGCTTTTGTAACATGCGGACCTGCCGTATAAGGTCTTCATGAAGATGCCTCCCGGTTACCCTACGCGAGGACAAGTACTCCTGCTACACAGAGCACTATACGGCTTACGGGAATCCCCTCTCTTATGGCAAAGACATTTTGCAGCCACCCTCATACGCATCGGCTTCAAAGTCGTGCCTTATAAACCCCTATTATTATACAAAGGACGGAGTGATCATCTTTTTCTACGTTGACGATATTGTCATAGCTTACCAGAAGGGCTCCAAGCCGGGCGTTGACTTACTTATACTATTACCAATATAGTTCTGGGATGCTACCGCCTTATACTCAACTATGGTGAGAATAGCGACGGTAGTATTAACGTACGGACTGGCTTCTATAACGGTATTTTGCTTAAGCGTCTCCCCGTCGTTCTAACAAATCTCTTTGCGCCCTTTAGTAGCCCTATTATTAGCGGATGGTAATTCAGCGTCTTTTCATGGCTTAATAAAACTAGTACTAATAAAAATAATAAGTTTTTTTCTAAGCCCGGTATCTTAACTATAAGTGAACTTCTAAGATCTTATATTTCTCGCTTTATCCTATATAGTGAATCCTATCGAAACGTTAAATACCGGGTATCGAAGATATTAAGGGAAAAAACTTAATATACGGCTTATCGGGCGTTATCCATCGATAGCACTTTCCTAGGCCCACTAGCTTTGTCAAATGGGAGTGGCTTACCGTTTTAGACGCGGCATAAGCCAACTCGAGACGTACTGGGAAATAACATCCTGGAAAATCCTTACCAACCTGACCTAACGGCATCTATGGTAATGACGCCCTGGGCTTCTGCTCTCCTCGCAGCTGCCTTTATAACTGCTCTGCGAGACACTTCATCGGATGATGAAGTTGGAGCAGGGTCCTGCACTCCTAATAATAATATGGGCGACGACGACGAGAGAAATGCAGCAGGTAGCGAAAATGAAGAAAGCGTGGAATCCGATATTAATAACGAGGCTTTCGCTAGACTCTTCGCCAAACAGGAGAAGCTTGGCCTCTTACGCAAACATCGTACTTTACCAGCTAACTTAGTTACCGAGGCATTCGTCGAAATGAACTTGGCGGACTGGACTTAACCTGGTTAACGACCAAGTAGCAGCCGTCGTAGTAAACAGCCCCTATCTTTAATATCTCGGACTTGAGCTGGAGGCAGCGCTAAAAACTGCCTGGCAAAACGATAGAGAGCGAAAGAAGAACCGTAAACTAGAGCGTGAAAATCTTCGCGCAAATGGACTTCTTCGTAAGAATTCAAACCCAAATGACCTACAGATCAAATACCACTCCGGCATAAAGCTTGACGATATCAAAACAGAGCTCGTGTCCTTCCTTCTTAGCCCTACAGAGACGTAAGTAACTCCAAATATAGGACTAGACGCAGCTAACTGAGCCCCCCGGTTTAGCATCCAATTTCCACCCATAGATAAACAAGCTCGAAAGCTTCTTTATGAACTTGCAAACAAGTTCAAGATAAAGTCTCAATCGACTGGCAACAAGGTGCTTACTAACCGGAAGGTCGGGCCGACTGATCGGTCCAAGAAGGCACTACAGGTGTGACAATATGCAGACCATAGGGCTCGTTAATAAAGACATGGCGAAGTTACAGACGAAGCTTCGGCACGTTGATATTCACAACCACCGGCTTCGTGAGGCAGTCTCGAGCCAAAAGATCAGGGTTGAACAAGTGCCTACCGCCGATATGATCGCCGACGGCCTAACAAAGGCCCTCGGGGGTGACAAGTTCGCGGCATTCAGGGCACAGGTCGGGAGAGTGAAAATATCACTACGTCCGATCTATACGAGTTTCAGGCGCATGTTGTTCGAACGCCTGGACCTTGACGATCAAGAAAAAGAATGACAACAGGAGCAAAAAGGAAGGTGGAGAGAGGGACCACTGCAAGGAAGGAAGGAGGCAACTGGCAGAGCAGGGCCAGCCGGGAAGGAGCGAAAGCTGGGTTCAGCGGGACTCGATACTAAGGAAAACACCACCACTTCCAATTTTAGGCATACTCAGGGCTTCAGGTCTGGCGTAACAGGCAGACCCGAGGGGAGTGTGTCATGTAACTGGGCCCAATTGGGTTACATGTTTTACAAGCGATGATCTACACCTACATAGGTCTAAGGCATTCCTTGGCATAATTATGGAGGTAAAAAAAAACAGTTTGCAGCTAAGTTCTAACTTGCCAAAATAGTGTGTCACCAACGCAACCCGCTATGAGTGAATGAATGATCAGCTGTGATTCGTTCCGGCTATGGCTTAAGTTACTCCCTCCCTAATTACTATGTAAAGAGATGAGGCGGCTGTCCTGCCGGAGGGCCGACTTTCTGGCGAATGAATCATGATAGTCGGATCTGAATGGACCTCAGCCACACCCTATTCTTCTATTACGGTGCAACTTCGTTGCTTTCTGGGCTTAATTTGATAGCGCCGCCCCAGTAGCAAATGTGCTCGTCTAAATTCCCATAATTCAACCATGCCCACTCCTACTAGTGGCGTGGGCAGCAGCAGCAACCTAACGCATATGAACCTTGAGGTCCATCTCGGAGGTGTCCACGTATCCCTACATCGCATCCAAGGCCGGGGGCCCTCGGGTTGGTCTGGCGGGCCACGTCCCAATTATAGACCTTCTTAAGCCACTTGCCCGTAATAGGCGACAGGTAGCGCGTTATTTTAAAGTGGTGTGCCACGGCGAGGACATCGCGGAGCAGCATCATGTCGGCGAACTCGTGGTACACCCTGGGGTGACGGCGAGCTGCCGGTTGTTTCGGCCGAGGCGTCGGCTGCTGCTGGTAGAAGTGATCCTTCTTAAGGAACCCCGACGGTGATACGGAGGAAAGATGCTTCCCAAGGAATAAGCGCTCTAATAGCTTGAGCAGCTAAAACCGAAGAAAAGGGAAATGCGGAACGAAAAGAATAGACTCTCGTAAGGCAACCAGGGCAGGTTACTAAGGAACTAGAAAAGGAAATAAGACGTTTGAAGTTCTAGACCAAGCGTATATTATTTCGGCCGACGCGTCGGCTGCTACTGGTGGGGGTGGTACTGCTATTACTACTACTGCTGCTATTACCGGGGCGGCTGCTTCGGTCGCTAAGCCGGTTAGGCCGGGTTCGTCTATTAAGAGTATCTCAAAAGCTAGTTGCGGTTAGAAGACGAGACGGCTATTATAAGCCTTCTAGGCCTCATACTAACGGGTTCTTTATTAGGTATTCTCTCTAAGGACCCCTTATACTAACGGGTTTAATACTAGGTATTCTCTCTAAGGACCCCCTTAGCTATACTCCGCGTATTCGGTAATATAGAGACGCGATAATAAAAACGACACTCGAAAAAACCGAGCGGTACCCTCTTTCCTTATTAGCGACTACGAAGAAAATAGTAACGATAAGGATAAACTAACGATATCCCCACCCGCTCGTTATAATACTTCTAATAGTCCTCCCCGGGGTAAGAAGGGGTAAGGAGCTGGAAATAGGCTCAAGCGGGTCGGCGATCACCTCGAGGATTTTGGAGACGATTATAACCAGACCAGCGATATAGAAATATCAAACGGCTCGGACAGCGGTACCGACCTCGAGGGCTTTATTATTAATAACCATTAGGTCTCATCAAGCATATAACTTCTACCCACTTCGTCTACAACCCTCGCGTCTTCTTCTTATAAAGCGAGGCCTAGGGTCGGGAAGGATACTCTAGAGTCCAGCCCTAATCGTACTAGAGAAAAGCCGTTCTTTAAACCGATGTACTTCGCTCCGACATAAGAAGAGACGAACGAGGATATGGCGGACTTTGCCGAACTAGAAGCGAGGAGCATATCAAAGGAGAAGGGCCCCTAGCGCAGGCGTACGCGCGAATAAGGGAAGCAGCAGCAGCAACAGCTGCACCACCCCACCAGCAGCAGCCGACGCCTCGGCCGAAACAACTCGGCGCCTCAGCGCCGCAATAACATATCGCTACCGTGATTAAGGCTGAGCGCCGGCAAGGTCTTGATATTAGCGGTCTTGATATCAGCGTCCTTGATATCGCGACCGGTGGGGAAGTTCACGAATATTTGAGCGAATTATATTAGTTATCTTTCAAGCTCCTGAAAACCCCCTTCCCAAAGCGTTGCAAAATTGCCAGGAATGGCCCGTCGCTTACTGGCGCCGAGTGCCGCCAGAAGAGTTGCTAGTGTTGTTATCGGTTTTGCCTTTGGGCTACACGCTGGCATGCGCGCCTCCATCCTAACTGGGCCCTATGGCCTTCGCCAGTGTGGCTAAGCGGCGCACACTCGTGTCAATCGGTTGCCTGGCGAAGAAGTGTTACGGATCCCGTCACATACTGGGCAGCCTGCACGTGCGGGAGGGTCCGGTGCGGGACCCGCCCGGCCAATCAACGCATGCCCGGCGGAAGGAGCTTGCTTAGCGCCGGGCATGCAGTTGCCCGACCGTTTTTCCTTGCCCGGCACCCGGCAACACCCATTAAGAAGCTTTGGATATTTTAAGAGTCTGTGAAGGCAGGCATATACAAGAGACAATGCTGCAAGTAAGAAGTGGCTTTATTCGTAAATAACTAAGCTGAAGAAAGAAAAAGGAAAGGAAGAAGTCTGCGGGCCCTGCAGGCTTCTGGTTTTGTGGTGGTGTGCGAGGTCGTGGCGCTAGTCCCGATTGGGAGGAGCGGGGCCTTCACATTATGTCTTGTAGCTAGGGCATAGTTACGGGACCACGGACCTTAGTTCGGCCGTGCCGTGACAGAGTCCATTCTTTTCGTTCCGTATTTCCCTTTTCTTCGGTTTCTGCTGCTCAAGCTGTTGGAGCGCTTGTTCCTTAGGAAGCATCTTTTCCTCCGTATCACCGTCGGGGTTCCTCCTGAGTGTTTGGGGTGATTAATTCCAAGTCGGCGCTCTTCTTTCGGGGTAGTGCGCTCGTCATCGGAGGGGTTGCCTTGCGAAGAAGCTTTAGCTGTTTTGAGAGTCTATCCTTTTCGTTCCGCATTTCCCTTTTCTTCGGTTTTAGCTGCTTAAGATGTTGGAGCGCTTGTTCCTTGGGAAGCATCTTTCCTCCATATCACCGTCGGGGTTCCTTGGGAAGGATCACTTCTACTAGCAGCAGCCGACGCCTCGGCCGCAACAACCGGCAGCTCGCCATTACCGTTACCATTGACCACGGCACCTAGCGCAAGAGTAGCAGTAGGAAGAGTAGCACGACGGCACAACGACTACATGTACTGCCTCGAGCCATCTTTCCAGTACATCAACTCCCGCCGGCGGCCTGGCGCCGATAGTTGGGCAGCCAAGCTCCAGCGCAGGGGCTGCATCGAGTTTGCCGACAATAAGTATCTCAGTTGCATGCCTTGCAATCGGGCCATTGGCAATTCCCCGTCTTTCTCTCGTTAAGCCGGGAAAGCCGGCCCTATTATATCCAGAGCTCGTAGCTGAAGGGTCAGACAATATTAGAGCGTCATTGCGGCGGTTATACCATAGCATGTACTAGTAGTTCGGTCCCGTCGATCACAGCTAAGGGGGTCCCCGGAGAGAACATCTCGGAGGTGTCCACGTATCCCTACATCGTATCCTCAGCTGAGGAACTGGCAAACACATGGTCAAAGCTAAACTCGAGCTTCTTCGCAAGGCAACCAAGGAAGGTAACTAAGGAACTAGAGAAGGAAAACGTGCTGCTGCTGGGGCGGCTGCTGCGGTCGCTAAGCCAAGTAGGCCGGGTTCGTCTGCTAAGCCATGCCGCTCTGTATAGTACTAATAGAGGCGGAGGCAGTAGTACGTGGGCCGTAGTTACTCTCTAGGGCCTGGGCACCGAAACCGTGAGGTAGCTAGTAAGGGAAGCGAAAGCAAGTTGGGCGTTATCTCAGTAAACTCAAACCTGTGAAATCGAAACTCGACAAGATTCTCTGCCCTATCACAGCGGAAGACACTCCTCAGCATCTCCAGCAAAGATTTGAGGAGGAAGTCACTGCCCGCGAAGCTAGACGTAAGGAACGGGAGGAACAGCATCTGTACCTTGGAATAAAGGCCATCACCGAGGCGACATTCCAGCAGCAAGGCGGAACAGACCTCATAAGCTTTGACGCAAACCCGGAGAAGGACCCTGCAGCACCCCGGTTCTATCGCCAGCTCCGAAATCCGACTATGCAAGAGCTGGTAGATACCATCGGGGAAGATAGATACTGGACTGGATCCGAGACGTATACGGCTCTGGATCATGGTAAACCGGCAGAACAAGACGATCCGTCCTGATCAACCAGTGATGGATCTGCGCCCAACTATTGAGGACACTTATGACAGAGCTGCCGCTCACCGTGATCAAGCTTTGCGAGTATGGGTTGAGGTTGCGAGGACATTAACGCAGACGGGGAAGCCGTATGGCCGACATACCGAGGGCAGGAAAATGGCGTCATTGTGAAGAACGACCTCATCCTCTTATTCCTGAAGTGTGTTGGCGAGGAAGGGGGGGGGAGTGGCATACCAATTAGGAATAGATCACTAGACCCGCTTTTTAAATAAAATTGAACCAATAGGATTTTTTATATTCGTGCGCGCGGATCAGGGCCAACATAGGTCGAAGAGGAGAATCAGTTAATTTTGTCTCCAGCCTGTCCATTAGGAGCCTCACACCGCCATCTGAGCAGAACTCGGGTTTAACAAGCAGATCGTCGATGAAGACTCGCATAACGCCCGTTTCGGGCGGAGGTATTCGGAGACTGACTATTCCTATTAGCTCGTTATCTTTGAGCTCACCGACGTGATCTTAACAATGCGCCACCCCCAGTAGCCGAGCAACTCGTCTGCCGTTATACTATTCTGCGATAGCCGGGTGATTTTTTTCTCGTAAGCTCCCGAAAGTATTCAATCTAAACCTCTGTCTGAATGATCTTGAGCGTTATCACCATATTCCCCTCCTCACCAATGTAATCGATGGGCCATGCTCATTCCGACGTCCGCGGCCCTCGTGTCACCTATACTCGCCGCTCCCAACGTCTTACGAGTTTGGGCCACGGGCAGCGACGAACGCGGGTTGTGCCGCCCAGGAATGAACATCTTATCACGCGAGTTACCATTTTCCGTGTCTCTGACTTTGCCGCTGTTGTTCTGGGGAGGAAAGTCATCAAATTACGGCCCTGAGATGATATATTTTGCCTGGCTTTTGAACCCTCGTGTCAGCGAAGATCACACAATGCGGGCCATTCTCAAAGGCGGTCTTATTCGCTGCACAACGGCGGGAAGTGGCTACAAAGCCATAGATCTAATACTTGAGCATATTAATGCTTCGTATGCTCTTAATATCAAGTATAATAAGAATTCAACGCATGATATACATGTAATATTCTCGCGCCTCGCCTTGAACGGTAATTTCCTTATAACTATTCGCAAGTCGGTAGAGACTCTCTTTAAGAGTAAATAAAAGGGAATTTATAACGCTGGCGACCTAATAATAAACATCATTTCGTACGCATGCAAGCTGTATGCTAATAGCATTACGAAGCGTAATAATAAGGAGGGACTCCCTAAAGCATTCGATGCCCCTAATGTCTTGGAGAGAGGGTAGAAAAACGTCTTAGAAAAGCTTAATGACTTTAATAAGGCTATTGTTGAGCCTTAGGACCTTGCAGATTAGCGTCTTGTCTCCGGAACTATACTAGGGGGTATAGAGAATGGAGAAATTGACTGGGGCAATGAGGGCCTGCGTTTATTTAACGCCGAGGACGACTTCTAGGTGTAGGCTATTGATCTTACAGGCGATTAAAATAGCAGCTAGTAGCGGTTATGCTTTAAATAAAAAAGCTTAAGTAGTCACTTTAAGACGATTAGTAGCAGTTATATATAGTAGATCCCTTTTTTATGCCTAGGCAGCCCCCTTTTACGCTTAGGGGCTCCCCTTCGGCTTATATAGAGCCGTATTTTAATTTATATGAAGCCTCATTTTGTAGGGAATTATATATAAAGTTAATTACGAATCTAATAAGCTATATAATTATGCCTAAAGTAGTTAACTCAGCTAGGTAGGTAGCCGCTTATTTACGGCATTTCTGCGTTATATATGCGTATTCGCTGCTATATATGCGCGCCCTAGTTACGAGACCGTGAGGCGGTAGGGGAGTTAATAAAGGGCTCTCCTACCCGCTTGCGTAAGGCGTTAGGGGAAATACTAATATCTAAAGCTATTAAGGCTATACGTAAGTCCGCTTTCTTCTTCTTTTAGTCGGCTCAGAGTGTATAAAGCTTATTAATAGAGGCGAGTAAAAACGTTACAAGTTGTTCCTCTTCTTCATCCTCGTGATCCCAGTCCTTAAGCGCCGGAACCTATGTAACGAGGCCATCCCAGTTGGTAAAAGGAAGCTCCTTTTTACCTCAGGGCTTATATAGCCTCGTAATTGAGACTTATAATCTCTCATCTATCTATATCTATCACCGCACAGTCGATTTAATAAGACAGGGCTGCACCAATCATCGCTGTATTCGTAGAATCTAAAGCTAAGGAAAGAAAAAGAAAAGAAAGTTCCAAAAGGCTACGCGGTACGCGGAGAAGTGGGCTAGGTTTTGTGGGTCACGTGGCAGGACTTGGCACGGGCCACCAACAGCGGGGTTGCTTAGTCAGCTCGAGTCGTGTAGCGTGCGACCGATTAGGGCCACCCAAATGTCCTTCGCACCTGCCGTAACAGGAGCCCCTAAGCATATATATCAGTAGTGGCCCTCGCCCACCTTCCTTTACGAGGGCTAGGTTAAAGTCTTTCACTAATACTACTTATTACTCGCCCTTCTTCTTACTTATATTATAACTACCTTAATTAAGCGTACCTACCCTCTCTTATAATTCTTCAACCTCCTTACCACCGGTAACGATCGAGCCGGTCACTATATTAGGTAATACTCGTAGAAAGGGAAGAGCCACTCCTTAGGCTAGTTTAACCTAATAAGCGACCCTCGAGGATTTAAACGACTCCGTATAGGACTCTCCTACGCCCTCTACTAGTATTGACCCCTAGTAGTTCCAAGCCTTAATATTATAGGCGATGACCAACTTTTCTACCGGCCTAGGTAACCTTAGAACTACTCTAGCTAACCTAAGACCTTAAGGAGGCCTATCCTGGCCGAAAGACGACCGCCCCCCTACCTATGCGGTTAGTAAGCTAAGGGTTAATGCCTCGTTCTAGGATAGGGAGGACTAGCTATAAGCGGTAGAATAAGGAAACGCTATACGCTAAGACCGACCTTAATAGCTCTAAGTCCAATAGGCTAGTACCTAGATAGAGCCGGAAACGTAGTAATAATAAGGGGCTTACTAGAAGTAGCTTTATAACGGGAACTTCGAATGAATCGTATAGTAGGAATTTAAGGACTACGTTACTTCGGACTACCTTAGTAGTAAAACTAGAGAAGTCTAGGTATATAAAGACTAGCTAGTTCGTACTTAACGCGGGAGATTACCTTAGGAGTTCTATAAAGAATGGGCCGCCCTAGTTAGACGACTCCCCGGTATAGATACCGAAAGCTCCTTTATAGTACGGGACCACTAGATTAAACTAGACCGCTTTTACTATAGCCGATACGCCGAAGCTATCTCTAACGTTACTTTAGTAAAGGACTATACTGAATAGTACGAACGTATTTAATTAATCCGGTCCTACCTACGGAACGGTAACGATAAAGAAACTTACTAGAAGCGGATAGGCTCCCCTACTAGCCTCGACGAAGCCCGGAAATTACTATATACTACGGAGGAAGCTTACTCTAGGCCCCGCTACGATTAAGCCCGGATTTAACGAAGGGAACTCCGGGATTAGCTAATAAAGGATAAGCCTCCCGCCGTAATATAACTAACTACCGGGTCCAACGCGTAAGCCCTCCTCCGTTCTAGAGAGTCTATTACGTATTATAACCACGGTAAGACAGGATACGTATAACGCTAATATACTCTCCTACGTACTACGGCCCTACTGGGCTCGGATACTAGGATCTAGAATATCGGTACGGAGAATGGTAGGGACCCCGGTAATTTATATCCGGAACCCTCCGACTTAGAGTAGGATTCGGAAAACGAAGGACAGTAGGCGACGACCCCGACCGACTTACCCAAGCTATTATAGGGGTAAAGCTAGGGCCTGCCTTTACGATACTCAGTAGTACTTACTCGTACCGAAGGGGTAGAAAAGCCGTACCCCTAACCGTTACCCTTAACGCCGACTCGGGAGCGTAAGTTAACTATATAAACTACCGATTCTGCCGGGTATACTATATTCCTAGGCTTCTAGAGGCCGAAGGCCTAAACCTACCGTAACTCATTAATCCTAACGGGAGCTAGATTAAGAACTACGGTATTTTCCACCTTACCTTCTAGCTTACCGATACCTACGGAGAGACCCGTACCGTCTCCTACTTCTTCTACGGACTTAAGCGGCTAAAGGGGTCCCCTCCTATACTATAAGGGAACCTAGGTATAGTAACGGAAGGTATTATCCTCTATACGGCCCTTAACGCCTTTAGCTAGGGTCGCTATTCGGAGATCTTACTAAGGGAGTTCGCCCCGGACGTCCTGGACGGTACCCCCGCCTTCACCGCTATAGTATCTAATATAGTTATCGGGCCCGAAGAAGACTATATTAATACCCTCGACGGCCCGAAAAAGGAAGGAGATCCTGAACCGTTACCTCTAGAACTCGCCTACCGAATAGCCGTCTTCTTAAACTAAGTAGCTTAGGAACCTAATACCCTCGAAGGAGCGGAGTACTATATCGATCTCGAAGAGGGATCTACACCCCTATAAGGCTATATCTATCCTCTTAACTAGGCCTAGCTCGATAAACTCGCCCTCTATATCTGAGAGAACCTCGCTAACGGTCGTATCGTAGAAAGTAATAGCCCTACTAGGGCCCCGGTTATCTTCGTCCCCAAAAAGGATAGAACCTTACGCTTATATATTAATTACCGGGGCTTAAATAAAATTACTATTAAGAACCGGTACCCGCTACTACTTATTAGCGACCTAATAGACTGCCTAACTAGTACCCGGTTCTTTATTAAGCTAGATCTATGTCACGGTCGCCACTGGGCCCACACGTGACAGGTTCTATTTGGCTGCATTGGATTTAGAGTGTGGTCTGTGCGCTCGTTGCCACGTGCTCAACACCACCACCTATTTAGCCCGCGCCCTGCGCGGACCCCGCGATAGATTCCTTTTCCTTCCTTAGCTTTAAATCCACATTCGTTACTGCATTGTTTGTTGACTTCCTTGCGGGCCGTCACATCATTTAAAGCTCATTTCTACACGCTTGAGAAAGGCTGTAGATCTTATTCTTCTTTTCTAGTAATTGCGCGCGCGATTTTTTTTCCATTCAAATACCAACTTGGCCGCGGTCAACAGCGCGAAAGACAGCCCACTGGTCGGCATACTTCGCGGGCCCCAGTAGCCAATCGACAGGTCCCTGAATGCCCTCAATTTCGTCGCCCTCAATCGCTTCCGACCTAACGACCTGAACGCCCAGGTTTTTAATCACCGAAATCTTCCCTGCTTTTCCAGCAGTATGCGAGAAAGTAGAACCCTATGGCCAGGTAGCGGACCGCCGGACCTAACCTGACTTGACCTGAACCGACTTGAACCTTCGGACCTTCGTCACAGAGCCTACCGACCGAACCGAACGGATTTCCTTCCTTCAAACGGCATTCCTTTGAGCGGACTTCCTTCCTTCGTTCGATCAGCCTGCCACGCAGCACCCGAAGACCTGACTTGGCGATGCCCTCAATTGACTGAGTGGCTCGCTACGAACCCCGAAGACCCCGCAAGATCCTCGCGACCGAGCGATCTTACGGCTTGAACAACTTGGCGATACCTTGATTGGTTTCTCGCCTCGAACAGAACAGACTGGCGATACCCTCAGCAGGGTAGGATTGTTGGATCTGGCTTGACAGCGATCTGGCTTAACGGACTCGCACACATATTTGCCCCGTACAAGCTTGCCTGACAACCAAGACTTCAACACCCGACCAGCGATGCCTTCGCCGGCTAGCTGTGTTAAACAACAAAGACGGCATTTACCAATGCCGCTTGAAAGGAAGACCGACTTTGGCCCCGGTCGCATTGAACAGAGCTTCAATTACGGACCTGTCGCCTGACAGCCAGTCCGAACAACCTCTCTTTCGCCTGCGAGGCAGCCAGTCCTTCGACCTACCTACCTGCCCTGCGAAAGAACATCATGACATTCCAATCTACGGCACTGAGTCCTCGGCTCCCGACCTTCAAGCTTTGACAGCCCTGTCAGACTTGACACGACAGCCTCAACCGGATCGATCAGCCCAGTTGGAATACACCCCTCAACACCAAGGATTCCAGTCAGACCTTCCAGACAGCCTTGGTGATGACTTCATTTGACCTGCATGCCTGCAGCCGAGCCTGCCTTGCAGCCAGTCAATCGACAACAGCCCTGCGTAGTCCTTTTGCTTCCACAGGGCATTTTTCCGACAACTGCTTGTCAAGCCACTGCGCGCCCTGACAAGCCTGTATTCAACAACCTGTCGGCAGTGGCACTGCCTGACAGGCTCCCTCTTCCACACACCTGTACAATATTCCCTGCACCTGCCCAGCAGCTGCGAACGACTGTCAACAGCCCGACTGACAGTTCCTGACGGACCGCTGACAACAACTTCGACTTCAAATGCGGAAACCCCGGATTTGAACGATTCAGGCCTCAACGGCTTGACCTGACGGTTTTCCAAGGATGGATTTGACGCATCGGGGCGATGCTTTTTTCGAGGGGGGGATGATGTCACGGTCGCCACTGGGCCCACACGTGACAGGTTCTATTTGGCTGCATTGGATTTAGAGTGTGGTCTGTGCGCTCGTTGCCACGTGCTCAACACCACCACCTATTTAGCCCGCGCCCTGCGCGGACCCCGCGATAGATTCCTTTTCCTTCCTTAGCTTTAAATCCACATTCGTTACTGCATTGTTTGTTGACTTCCTTGCGGGCCGTCACAATCTAAGGATGCCTATTACCGGATTAGAATCCGCCGATCCGATTAATAGAAAACGGCCTTCAAGACCCGCTACGGCTAATTCGAATATACCGTTATACCTTTCAGCCTAACTAACGTACCCGCTACCTTCCAAGCCTATATTAACCGAGCTTTAGCCGGCCTAGTAAATATATTTTATATTGTCTATCTTAATAATATCGTTATCTACTCTACTACCCGCGAAGAGTATACCCGCTATATCCTAGAGGTACTTAACCGCCTTAAGTAGGCCTAGCTCTTCGTAAAATAGTTAAATTCCTAGGCTTTATTATTAGCTACTAAGGTATCTTAATAGACCTCGAGTAGGTTAAGGTAATTCAAGAATAGCCCGTACCCTAGTTATAACGAGAGATATAAGTCTTCCTCGGATTCGCTAATTTCTACCGCTGGTTTATTTAGGGGTATTCTAGGATTATAGCCCCTATTACCGTACTACTAAAAGGAGAGGCTAATACCGCCTTTAATTACCTTAAAACGGCGTTTAGCTAGGCTAGTAACCCTTACCTACTAGGATCTAACCCGCTAGACCCGAGTCGAGACCGATACTAGTAATAAGGCAATCTCCGGGATCCTCTCGTAGCTAGTTAACTCTTAGTAGTACCCCGTAGCCTACTAGGTGAGGAAACTCACCGATATAGAGCTCCGGTAGGCTATAGGCTAAAAGGAGCTTATCGCTATTATCGAATCCCTCGAATACTAGGGCCACTACCTAAGCGGTACCGACTAGAGGTTCCTAGTCCTTATAGACTACGAGGCACTTAAAGGAGTAATTATAGCTCCGGCCCGGGACCTTAAAGGCCGCCTAGCTAAATAGGTATATCGCCTATCCCCCTTCGACTTCGATATCGAATACCGCCTTAGTACCACTAACCCTATAGACCCCCTTTCGAGAAGACCAGACTATATAGTAGGAGAAATCGCCTATAGCGATATACTACTAACCTTAATAAAGAAGCTACGGTTAGCTATAGAGCTACCGATAACCGTAATAGTAGTAGTAGCCTAGGTTAGGGCCGGAGTACGGAAGATATCGTACTCCCGAAGGTACCGTAGAGCGGTCCGACGGGTTAAATAAGCCCTTTAATATCCTCGAGTTAAAGGTATAGCTAGGGTTTCGGCTATAACGCGCTTTGCCCTCAGGGCTACTAGACGCGCGGCGTCTAATTGTGAAGGCAGGCACATACAAGAGGCGAGGCTGCAAGTAAATAGTGACTAGATTCGTAGATAACTAAGCTAAAGAAAGGAAAAGGAAAAGAAGAAGCCTGCGTGCCCTGCAGGCTAGCAGTTTTGTGGTGGTGTGCGGGGTCGTGGCCCTAGTCCCGATTAGGAGGAGTGGGGCCTTCACATCAGGGCTTGCAGCTAGGGCATGGTTGCGGCACCACGGACCTCAGTTCGGCCGTGCCGTAACATTACCCCCCCCTCCCGCGCGTAGGGTCCTTTATTCATGAAGAATAAAAAATGTTGGATCGCGTAGGGCTCGAACTTGTGATTACTTCTTCCTTATTAATCTTCGTAGCTTACGCTCGCCCGTATTAATGGGTCTATTATCGTTATCGTGGTCGTCGGCTGTCTTATCGGCTATATATATGGTTGTCTATTGCTATAGGCGCTTTGGCGGCCCTACTAGGTCGGGGTATTGTTCGTGGAACTCGTATAGCTTCACGGGGGCGTTCTTGAAGTTCCTAGCTAGGTACTACGTCGGATCTAGGTCCTAGCCTCTCCATTGTACTTGGTACTCGAGGCGGCCGTATATTATTCTTGAGGTTAATATACGGTCGACTTCCTATTCTTCCTCCTTATTGTGAAGGCAGGCATATATAAGAGGCGAGGCTGCAAGTAAATAGTGACTAGATTCGTAGATAACTAAGCTAAAGAAAGGAAAAGGAAAAGAAGAAGCCTGCGTGCCCTGCAGGCTGGCAGTTTTGTGGTGGTGTGCGGGGTCGTGGCCCTAGTCCCGATTGGGAGGAGTGGGGCCTCGACATCAGGGCTTGCAGCTAGGATATGGTTGCGGCACCACGGACCTCAGTTCGGCCGTGCCGTGATATTACCCCCCCCTCCCGCGCGTAGGGTCCTTTATTCATGAAGAATAAAAAATGTTGGATCGCGTAGGGCTCGAACTTGTGATTACTTCTTCCTCATTGATCTTCGTAGCTTGCGCTCGCCCGTATTAACGGGTCTATCATCGTTATCGTGGTCGTCGGCTATCTTATCGGCTATATATATGGTTATCCATTACTATAGGCGCTTTGGCGGCCCTACTAGGTCGGGGTATTATTCGTGGAACTCGTATAGCTTCGCGGGGGCGTTCTTGAAGTTCCCAGCTGGGTACTACGTCGGATCTGGGTCCCAGCCTCTCCATTGTACTTGGTACTCGAGGCGGCCGTGTGTTGTTCTTGAGGTTAATATACGGTCGACTTCCCATTCTTCCTCCTTATTAACCATCTTTGAGGGATTCTCTACTTCTTATCCTGGTAGTGGGTTATTGGCATAACGCTTAAGCCTATCTATATGGAACACATCTATTGCCTTCTAGCTAGTAGGAACCTCCAATCTATAGGAGTGTCTAACTATCTCGACGATCCGATAGTGCTGTCGTATGAGGGGGAAATCTAGCTTGTCGCTAGGTCTGTCCGTAGACTAATTCTTCTTAATAATAAATACTCTATCGCCAGTGCCGAAGTCCGGTTCCCGGCGATGTTTATTAGCTTGGTTGACCTATACTTATTATGCCTTTTGGATTATCTCCCTAGCGTAGTCGACGTACTTCTATATCGTTCTTAGAGTATCCTAGGCGTTTTCCCTATTTAGCTTCTCCCTAGTTAGTAAGCCCGCTAGCTTGGTACGTTTGGTCCAATCGTACTGGGTGGGTATTTCGAATCCGAATAGCACCTCGTGAGGTTCTATTCCCGTACTAGCGTACGGTAGGCTGTTTTGGGCGAAGTCCATAGCGGGGATCGCTCTTGACTAGTTATCTTGGTAGTGGTTTACGAACGGTCGAAGTCGTTATTCAAGGTATTGGTTTATAATCTCGACTTGGCCCGTAGTTTGGGAATACCCTAAGGAAGATAACTTCTACTTGATTCCTAGGATCTTAGACACTTCGTCTATAAAGTCTACGATGAATTGGGGTCCCCTATCGCTAATTATTTCGTCGGGGAGTCTAAGGATTCTAAAGGGTCCTTCGTAGTATATTAGGGTAGCATCCTTGGCCGTAGCGGAGTCCCTATAAGGGATTGTCTAGGCGGCCTTACTTAGCCTATCAATTACTACTAGGGCGTTGTTCTTGGTATACTTATCCTCGGGCATCTTATAGAAGTCTACTACTAGGGATTTCCATCTATGAAGGGGTACTAGGAGGGGCTTAAGGAGGCCCGGGGTCTTACTACGGGGCTTCTTACTAGATTGGCATAGGTAGTTCTCGACGAATCGGTCGACTGATCCTATTAGCCGGGGCCACTAATAAAGTTTCGAGACTATTCGGCGGGTCTTGTTTCTCCCGGGGTATACGGAGGGCATCCTTGAATATACTTCGTAAATAACTTTAGTTCTTAGATTCAGTTCCCCTCCGGAGGGTACGACTAGTCTTCCTTTATATAATAAGATACGGTCTTCCAATATAGAGAAACCGTCAATACCTTATCTCGCCTTTGTACGGTAGATATCGAGTTCGGGGTCGTTCTTATTATACCGTAGTAGAGTATCGATCATCTTATAACCTAATAAAGAAGGGGGCTCGACGTCTTCGTCGATAATGGATATAGCTATAGGGGCTTGTAAAGTTGATATTGTAGTTATTGCCCCTGTGAGCTTGAATATTTATATAGTCCTTTATAGCTCTTGCTTCTCCTTTTAGGTCTTAATATCTTCCGACTTTCGAGATAGTGCGTCTACGGCTATATTCTCGGTTCCTGGTCGATAGGTAATCTGGAAATGGTATTAGGATATAAGATCGGCCTATCCGGCTTGCCTTAAGTTCAGGAGTCTCTTCGTACCGAAGTATTCTAGAGCCCTATAGTCCGTAATAATAGTAAAGGGCTAATCTCGGAGTCCTATTAGCTCGGCTCTCTAAACTATTAACCCTCTAACGACTACTATTAACTCTTTATCGTAAATTGGGTAGTTTAACTCGGCTCCGTATATAGTTTCTGAATAGAATATAGTAGGATGCCATTCCTCATCGTCCGTCTATAGTTAGGATAGTACTCCTACGTAGACACCTCCTAACGCGTCGGTTTCCATCCGGGTCGGTAGCTCGTAAGAGAAGTGCCGAAGTATCGGGGCGGATATGAGTTTATCCTTCAGCTCTTCGAAGGCTGCTTAATAGTCTTCAGACCATTTAAATACCTGGCCTTTCCTTATTAAGCTAGTCAGGGGTTTGGCGATACGGCTATAATTCTATACGAAGCGCCGGTAGAAGTTATAATATCCCAGGAATGACTATACTCCTTTAAGGTTACGGGGAACGCTCCAGTCCCTAACGGTAGCCACTTTCTCGGGGTCTACCGCTATCCCAGTCGTAGAGATAATAAATCCCAGGTACTTGGTTTTAGTAACGTAGAACTCGTACTTCTTCAAGTCGGCTTAGAGTCCTACTTGTCTTAGGCGATATAGGACTTTAGCTATATAGGCCTCGTACTCTTCGGGGTTCTTAGAGAAGATAAGGATATTATCGATATAGGCGCTATAGAAGTCGTCTAGGTATCCTAATAAGATCTCGTTAATATATCGCTAGAAAGTTGCTAGGCCGTTGGTTAGGCCGAATAGTAAGACCCGGTATTTATAGGCCCTATATCTCGTCCGGAAGGTTATAAGGTCCTCGTCCTCCGGGCGCATCCGGATCTTATGGAAGGCTTGCCTAATATCGATCTTGGTGAAGATTTTGGCTTTCCTAATACGAGCTATAGTCTCGTTAATAAGTGGTAGGGGATATCGATCCTTTCTCGTTATCGCGTTAAGTCTCCGGTAGTCTATATAGAAGCGTATTCCGCCTCCTAGCTTTGGAGCGAGTAGTATTAGCGCTACCCAGGCTACTAAACTACTAGTAATGAATCCCTTTACTAGGTTCTCTATAATATATTATTTGGCGATCTCCAATTCCTCTAGGGATATCTTATAGAGTGGACTATACCCTAAGTCTTTAGGGGCTTTGCCTTTAGAGAGGGTAATCTGATGGTCGTACGTCCCCCGGTGCTCGGCTAACTTGTCGGAGGTAGCTTTACTAAATACGTCGAGGTAGTTATGGTAGACCGGTGGGACGAGTTTCAGGGCTTGCTCCCTAAGGTTCTATTTATCTTAAGTTAAGGGGTCTAGTGGTCCCGGATCGCCGAGGGGTGTCCGCTTAACCTCGATAATTTGCTAAATCTCCTAGAGGCTAGTATATATAGTAGGGGTCTTTTTTGTATAGATCGTAAAGGTTACCTCGTTCACTACGGCGATATCGGGAGGGCGCTCCTTATACTAGCTAATATAGTCTCGCTATATCCTGTACCTCCCGAACTTATCTTCTAGAGGGTAGTCCAGTTTTCGGTCCCTAGCTAGGTTCCTTCTTGAGGTAGCTGGGTCGGGGGCCTCTAGGTTCTTTAGTAGTGATTCCTACTGGAGGTCCCGTTCTATTGCCTCTAGACCTTCGTCCTATAAGACCTTCTTTCTCTTCTTACTTAACTTCTGAAGGATAGTTACCGGTCCTTAGGGCGATCTGGGTCTCGGGGTTATTAAAGGGAGTATTTCTCGTTCCGCTTTCTGGTTCTCGAGTTCTTAGAGCCTCTTCTTAATTACTTCTCTATCCCTTTATCTCTTAATCTCCTTTTCTAGTAGTATATTCCGGCGGTCTATATCGGCTTAATAAGATGGGTCGGGTAGAGAGTCGGTCATATGGTCCATCGATATAGTAGTCTATATAGGGGGGTCTAAGGGGAGGTCTTCGGGGAACTCGAGGACTTTGGTCTTGGATCTAGTCTTAATATTATATTTTTCTAGAAACTTATCTCCGATAATAAGGTCGTGGTTATTACCGGCAACGATTATCGCCTCATATCGGAAAGTCCGGCCTTAGATCTTAATATCTCCGTAAAGGATACTATCAATCTTCTACTTTCCACTCCCGTCGTACCCTCCTATCTGGGCGGGGTTGGCGGCGTGCTTAACTCGGTCGAGGTGGAGAAATTTCCTCAATCGTTTAGTAAAGGGGATACCGATAAAGATATACCCGGTTACTCCCGTATCTATAAGTATATTAGTAGTAGATAAAGATATTCCATTATTTACTATAGTATAATCCGCGAGGAACTTAGGTCCCCCTAATAAGGGTTTCCAATTAATAAATTTGCCTAAATCGTAATATATTAAGGATACCTTCCCTAGGAGGGAGTTTATATTCCCTAGGGTCTCTAGTTTTCCGAATCGCTAGAAGTGTCGGAGCTAGTAGGACCGGAATCCGTATCGGCCGGCTTCTCCTTCTTATTCTTGCTCTTGCTAACGGAGGCTACCGAGGGCTTCTTTTTATCCTGAGCTACCTTATCTACGGCGGCTTTCTCGGGGTACTCCAACTTGGTATGTCCGAGGTTGCGGTAATAGAAGCAACGACCCTCCTTAATAAATTGGGCGATTTCTTCCTTACTAAGTCGGCTTCTTGACGGTCCGGATCCTTTAGCCGTAGGCTGCGTAGTAGGGGTACGCCTTACGTTACCGTTACCATTCTTGGCCCCGGAAGGGGCATCCTTCCGACGCTCCTATCCTTGCTTAAGACTTAGGGATATGGCTAAGGCCAAGCGAGTATACTTCTCGAAATTAATACCAGGGTCTTCGTAAGAGACTACGAGGTTGGTCTAGAGTATAGTAGTTAACTTACGCTTAAACTCGCGCTTCTACTTAGACTTGGGCTTCTAGCACTACCTAGTTAGGCGAACGAACTCGTTCTTGAACTTGGGAAAGTTATCTCTAGGTCGAAAGACCAGTTTTTCGTACTTGGATAGGGCTTCGTCTTCCTCAAATTGGTCGTAGTACTCATTCCATAGGTGACTTAGCAATTCCTCTAAAGTAGTAATCTGGTTGGGGGTGCCCGTTCTTATATAAGGAAGGAGGTTTAGGGCTACGTCTCCACCTAGTCGTCCCTAGATATAAAAGACTTTGGTCCTATCGATAACGAAGTAGTCTTCATTTCCTTCTAACTTATTCTCCATTAGTTAGTACTATATATTAAAGGTTACCTAATCCTTGGACTTGTCTACCGAGAAGACCGGGGGGTCGGTCATTTTAGTACTACGATCTATCTTGGATCTGGCTAAGACCTCCGTTACGTTAGTAAGGGGGGTGACTCTACGGCTAGTAGATCTCTATCTTAGGGGAGTAGGAGGACCTTCCGTAGTACGTAGGTTCGGGAATATATTAATAAGATAGGTCGCGATTACGGCGTTGAGGCTCGTAATTTGCTTACTTAGTTTCTTCTTATCTCCTTGGAGACTTACTACTTACTCCTGGATATCTTCTTTCTTATTTATAGTACTAAAGAGTTCATCCTCAAGACGCTTAGCCTAATCGTTAATTAAGGCTGAAAAAAGAGTTATCTTATCGTATATTTATACGATAGTACGGTCGAGGTCGATAGCGACCGAATAGAGGTCTATTGCCTACTACTTATAGGCGATTATCATGTTATGGCGTAACTTGAACTCGATGAACATGCTCTCTAGGTGCTTATGGACTAGCTTGGTGAAGTTATTATGGTCTATCTGGCCTTCGAAAGGGATCTAACCCTCGTTGGCTTCTACAAGAACCTAGAAGGGAATAACTAGGGCCGTTTTTCCGCTCTAGGGGTTGACGTTTACCAAGGTCTATAGTCGGGCCACTAGGTCTTTGACTAGGTCTTCTGTTATATTGGTGAAACGAATATCGGGAAGAAGACCCTTCATTCCTTAGATCCATTCCGATAGGTTCTCTAGTTCAGGCGTTCCTGAACGACTACCCTGGGGACTTCCTTGGGCAGTTACTATGGCGTAATCGATGCTAATACCGACTGCCGTCGATCTTCGACGTAGCGAGGTGTTAGGTCGACGCTTGTCGCTATCAATGAAGCTCTCTACGGCTTCTAGGTCAAACCTAACCTCTTACTGAGCACGCTCGCGCTCAGGCTTCGACATCGAAGTACTCTAGGGCATAATATCGGTAGTACATGGCGATCGCGCCGCGTACTAGTTCTGGGGGGGTTCTAGGTTCCTGACGATTCTTCTCGCGTAGTCGCACGCGGTCGTCAATCAAGGGTGGGATATTATTTGGGCCTTCCCAGGCAAAGGAAAAGAGCTTAGTTAAATATGAAGGCAGGCATATACAAGAGGCGAGGCTGTAAGTAAATAGTGACTAGATTCGTAGATAACTAAGCTAAAGAAAGGAAAAGGAAAAGAAGAAGCCTGCGTGCCCTGTAGGCTGGCAGTTTTGTGGTGGTGTACGGGGTCGTGGCCCTAGTCCCGATTGGGAGGAGTGGGGCCTCGACATTAGGGCTTATAGCTAGGACATGGTTACGGTACCACGGACCTCAGTTCGGCCGTGCCGTGACACTTATTAACCATCTCTAAGGGATTCTCTACTTCTTATCCTAGTAGTAGGTTATTAGTATAACGCTTGAGCCTATCTATATGGAACATATCTATTGCCTTCTAGCTAGTAGGAACCTCCAATCTATAGGAGTATCTAACTATCTCGACGATCCGATAGTATTATCGTATAAGGGGGAAATCTAGCTTATCGCTAGGTCTGTCCGTAGACTAATTCTTCTTAATAATAAATACTCTATCGCTAGTACCGAAGTCCGGTTCCCGGCGATATTTATTAGCTTAGTTGACCTATATTTGTTATACCTTTTGGATCGTCTCCCTAGCGTAGTCGACGTACTTCTATATCGTTCTTAGAGTATCCTAGGCGTCTTCCCTATTTAGCTTCTCCCTAGTTAGTAAGCCCGCTAGCTTGGTACGTTTAGTCCAATCGTACTAGGTGGGTATTTCGAATCCGAATAGCACCTCGTGAGGTTCTATTCCCGTACTAGCGTACGGTAGGCTATTTTGGGCGAAGTCCATAGCGGGGATCGCTCTTGACTAGTTATCTTGGTAGTGGTTCACGAACGGTCGAAGTCGTTATTCAAGGTATTGGTTTATAATCTCGACTTAGCCCGTAGTTTAGGAATACCCTAAGGAAGATAACTTCCACTTAATTCCTAGGATCTTAGATACTTCGTCTATAAAGTCTACGATAAATTGGGGTCCCCTATCGCTAATTATTTCGTCGGGGAGTCTAAGGATTCTGAAGGGTCCTTCGTAGTATATTAGGGCAGCATCCTTAGCCGTAGCGGAGTCCCTATAAGGGATTATCCAGGCGGCCTTACTTAGCCTATTAATTACTACTAGGGCGTTATTCTTAGTATACTTATCCTCGGGTATCTTATAGAAGTCTATTACTAGGGACCTCCATCTACGAAGGGGTACTAGGAGGGGCTTAAGGAGGCCCGGGGTCTTACTACGGGGCTTCTTACTAGATTGGTATAGGTAGTTCTCGACGAATCGGTCGACTAATCCTATTAGCCGGGGCTACTAATAAAGTTTCGAGACTATTCGGCGGGTCTTATTTCTCCCGGGGTATATGGAGGGCATCCTTAAATATACTTCGTAGATGACCTTAGTTCTTAGATTTAGTTCCCCTCCGGAGGGTACGACTAGTCTTCCTTTATATAATAAGATACGGTCTTCCAATATAGAGAAACCGTTAATACCCTATCTCGCCTTTATATAGTAGATATCGAGTTCGGGGTCGTTCTTATTATACCGTAGTAGAGTATTAATCATCTCGTAACCTAATAAAGAAGGGGGCTCGACGTCTTCGTCGATAATGGATATAGCTATAGGGGCTTATAAAGTTAATATCGTAGTTACTACCCCTATAAGCTTGAATATCTATATAGTCCTTTATAGCTCTTACTTCTCCTTCTAGGTCTTAATATCTTCCGACTTTTATCACGGCATGTGTCAGACAAGTGGCTGGAAGGACTGAATTGAGCCTAGCGCCTTGGCATTAGGCTAGCGCCTTAGTATGCAACTCGTACGCCCTGAGGCCGCGTAGGATTTAAGGTGTGGTTAGTACTGAGCCCTCATTACGTGACCTACACCTACCTTACTTCCTCGCCGCGCCCGGGTATTAGATTCTTCTTTTCCTTTTTCCTTCTTTAGCTTTAGATTCTACGAATATAGCGACTATATACAGCCCTACCTCATTCGGTTGACTATACGGTGATAATCTAAAGCTCAATCTCTTTACTCGCCTAGGAAGGTAATTGAAAAGAATATCCCACTAGAAAAAACCCGCGATCGCTACGAGTACGCGACCGCCGACTAGGAAAGACCATATCACTCTAAGCGGGGTGATAGGGCAGAGATAGTAGACGGTAAGATACCTACTATTAACGACGAGGCTATATAGGTAGCCCTATAGGCCGTAATTGAGGAAGTCAACTTCGATCGTAATGGCTTTATGAAGATTCACCCTCGTAAGAAGAGCGAGACGACGTTAGTACTTATTATAAAGGAAGTCGAGATAGTTACAAGTACTACGAAGGCGCCGTCCGGCGTAGTATCTATAACCGAGGGCCGTAATAACCCCGACCGTATCGATACCCGCGACTTCACGACGCGTATCGTAGCCGAGATTAATAGCGTCAAGTTTACCGCTTCTATCGACGACGTCGATAATAACCTTTAAGAGAAGTTGTCCGACTTAGCCGCTTTATTCGTTAAGCGAAACAAGACTAGCCCGATAATGCCCTTCTATATATAGCTAAGTAACGATATTACCTTCGAAGGACCTATAGATCTTAAGGATTTCGAGTATATCTCGACCGAGTACCTAGATAAATACTTTTAGGAGTTCAAGCTCCGTACGCTTATGGTTTATACTTTATATAAGTAGATATTATAGTTATATAGTATTACCCGATACTAGTTAGTTATTATTAATAATATTAAGACTTAGGCTACCCGTATTCTTGCCTAGATTGTGCGATCGGTTACTACTATAACCCCGGTTATAGACCTAGCTAGCGCTAGTAGAAATAATAATGGACTTATCGTCGAGATAACGGAAGCCCTTAGCGAGAAAGATATCGTTATTTAGCGTATATAGGATAAGATTGACGAGCTGAGTCGTACTATTACTAATAACGTTATTAACGGCTCAATCCGTAGCTCTATACCCGCTATAAACGAGAGCTCGACGCGACGAAGCGCTAAGACGGTAGACCCTCCCCTCTTCTATAATAATAAGGAGAAGGATACGATTATATTTAATACTTAGATCCGTTAGATTATTAATAAGTTAGATATTAACGCCGATTACTTCGATAACGACCGGGCTAGATAGTCTTATATTAAACTTCGCTTGGCTAGTAAGGCCTTATACTAGCTAGAGCCCTACCTGGAAGAGACCTATCCTAACTAGATTAAGACCTTAAGCGAGCTATTAGCCTGGCTTAAGAACGAGTTCCGTAATATCAATCGCGTAGAAGAAGTTAATTAGGAGTTTAATAAGCTATAGATAAAGCTAGGATAGGATTATAACGAGTTCCGTAACGAGTTCGTTCGGCTTACTAGCGAATATCGCCGCGATTACTCTAAGTGGAAGACCGAGTTTAAGCGTCGCCTTACCCCTACGTTTTAGGATAAGTTAATCCGGGATTATATTAACGATAAGGTGGACTTCGAGATATACGCCAAGTTAGGTTCTAAGTACGCCTTGAATATAAAGCTGGCCTAGAGAGCTCGCTAGGTAGTTAAGAAGGACGATAAGGGTAGGAATAACTTAGGAGGATAATAGGGTAAGAATAATAACCCTCGTCGCCTAGCCAACCGCTCGGTAACCCCGAGCGCCAACCTCCCCGCTAGTTATAAGAAGCCTAGTGTTGAAGAGATTAAGAAGCTATACGCCGAGAAGCGTTACTTTATCTACCGGGAGTAGGGTCATACGACTCGCGACTATCCCTAGAAGACTATATCGGGCCCGATAAAGGAAGCTCGACTCTAGTTAGTTATCGAGCGTTACGTAGCTAAGGAGGACGATACTAAGACGTCGTTAGGTACTAATAACTTATCGGAAAACTAAGTACCCTAGGGTAATTGGACTCCCTCTTAGGGGAAGTATTAGTATATACGGTTAGAAAGATAGATAGGAACGAATAGGGTATTAGCCTACTAGCCAAATACTTGGGCGGCCCTATATTCCTTATTAGCTATAAGATAGTAAATAATAGACTCTCTTTAACTATAAAAGATATACTAGTTAATACGGGAGCGAATAGAGAGATATTCGTAAGCCGTAAGTTTGCGTAAAGGATAAAGGACCTACTTTAGGTCTTACTAGTCTTCGACCCTGAACCTAGGTTAGTAGGCGGGTACGATAATAGATTATAATAGTCTATTAGAGAGCTATTAGGAGTTAATATCGTTATATAAAACCGAACTATAAGGGATGGATATCTAATCGTCCTTAATAACTATATTTATAATATAATAATCGGTAGGAAGTAGATATACTACTACGATATTATCCCTAACGTCCGCTAAAGACGGTTACTCTTTCTAGAAGATTAGGAACTAGACCCTAGCTAGTAGACTAATATACCTATAGACGAGTTAGAGTTAGGGAAGCTAGACCCTATATACTAGGAAGATATAAAACGACGAGAGGTCGCTATGGAGAAAGAAGATAAGCGACGCCGTAACGGGAAGATGGTACGCGCCCGTATCGATGAGCTTGAGCGATAGGAGAAAGCCGAGTTTACTATATATAATCCCCGGGAGCCAGAACCGGTACTAGTTATAGCGATACCGTAGTTCCGGCCTACGCTGCTTTAGAGACTGGCTCGTCTACTAAACAGTAACCATATCGATCGAGACGTTAACCGTATAGAGCGTCTTCTATATTCCGCCCCCCCTAAGAAAGTGCCCTTACCGCCGCCTAAGAAGAAGGATCCTTTCCCCGAACGGGACGTATAAGGTCCTTACCGAATATAACGAGATAGTATTAGTTAGTATAAGGAGAGGCCTATCGAGATATCTATATTGAACGAGACCGCTTTTAAGTTATCCTCCAAAGGAGAATAGATATATATTATAACGCTTTACGAGCTCGATAAGCGTATTAGGGAACTTAGAGAGATAACCGACGGGTCTAACGGTTTAGACTAAGACGACGATAAGCTTCGGGAGCGAGTACTTAATAAGCTCCCCTCGCCCTACTACGACTTTTTAGACGTCTTTAGTAAAGTATAATTAGATATTTTAGCTCCGTAACGCGGACCTATTAATTATAGGATCTGCCTAATACCTGGTAAGGAACCCGAAGACCTAGGTTATAGCCCGCTATATAAGATGTTACTGGAGGAGCTGGAAGCGTATAAGGAATATATTATAGGGGCTGTAGGAATAACCGATCAATCAGAGTTACGGAGGCTGAGGCGGCTCGGCGGGCCGCATAGCCCTGATTGGTCAGTCAGGAAGAATAGTGGGCCTGGCCCGGACACACGGGTCACCTGCCCTAGCACGTGACCTTAGTGTGCACGGACCATCCACCCTGTGGACAGCCCACTCCCCCAAAAACACCAAGCACCCTGTAACCCTAGTGAACAGAGCAGAGATAAATGAACATACCACCAATCTCCCAACCACCCTTTCGCAACGGTTACTATAGTGACTATTATGAATGACCTTGTCATTCCAACAGGGGCCCTTAAGAAGGGGTTTATATAGACTAGTAGTACGCTATAGGTAGTACCTATCCTATTTACTAGGAAATAGAACGGCGGGCTACGCTTCTACGTGGACTATAGGAAGCTGAACGCGTTGACCGTAAAGGATAGAATACTACTACCGTTGATCGACGAGACCCTGAATCGCTTAGGTAAAGCGAAGATCTTTACTAAGATAGATATACGGTAGGCATTCTACCGTATCCGTATCCACCCCGAAGACGAACCCCTAATAATATTCCGAACGAGGTACGGAATATATAGCTATAAGGTGATGCCTTTCGGACTTACTAATGGGCCCGCCACCTTCTAGAGGTTCATTAATAACTGCCTATTAGGTTACTTGGATAACTTCTGTAGCGCCTACCTAGATGATATCCTTATCTATTCCGAATTAGAGGAAGAGTATGTTAAATATATCCGAAAGATTCTCGAGCGTCTAAGAGAAGCGGGCTTATAGGCGGATATCGATAAATACGAATTCTATATTAAGGAAACCAAGTACTTGGGATTCATTATAAGTATCGACGGCGTGGCCGTAGACCTAAGCAAAATAGATATCGTACGGGACTGGCCGGAGCTAGATACGCTCAAAGGTTTGTAGTCCTTTCTAGGGTTCTATAACTTTTACCGACGATTCGTAAGAGGCTATAGCGCGATAGCGAAACCGCTTATAGCCCTGGCCAAGAAGGGAGAAGCATTTAGATAGATAGACGACTACTAGATCGCTTTCGATACCCTTAAAGAGCGCTTACTATTAGTACTAGTCCTAAAGTACTTCGAATATGGTCGGGAGATACGCATTGAAATAGATGTATTAGGAGGAGTCGTTACGGGAGTACTGAGCCAGAAGTACGATAACGACTAGTACTTAGTAGCTGTCACGGCACGGCCGAACTGAGGTCCGTGGTGCCGCAACCATGCCCTAGCTGCAAGCCCTGATGTGAAGGCCCCACTCCTCCCAATCGGGACTAGGGCCACGACCCCGCACACCACCATAGAACTGCCAGCCTGCAGGGCACGCAGGCTTCTTCTTTTCCTTTTCCTTTCTTTAGCTTAGTTATCTACGAATCTAGTCACTATTTACTTACAGCCTCGCCTCTTGTATGTGCCTGCCTTCATAGTAGCCTTCTTCTTAGAGATAATGAAGGGAGTAGAGCTTAACTACTTTATTTACGATAAGGAACTACTAGCGATAGTTCGAGCACTATAACACTAGCGAAGCGAGCTGGTCGGTCTCTAATACCAGGAGCCCTTTATCGTATTTTCCGATAACGATACGTTGAAATACTTCGTAATAAAGAAGCTTCTTAATATCAGGTAGGCCGGATAGGCTGAGGAGCTTTCGGGATTTAACTTCCGTATTGAATATAGGCCGGGAGCCTTAAACGCCGCGGTAGACGCCCTCATACGACGCTCTTACGAGCTCAAGACCCAGAAGGAACGATAAATGGCCCACCGAATAGTATAGATATTCCAGGAGTAACCTAACGGGAGCTTCGTTATAGCCCTCGACTATATAGACTTTATTAACGAAGTGGCCCCCTTACTCTCGCTAATACGTATAGTAGAAGACGACGAATACGTCGAACTCGGAGACGAAGAAGAAGATACGCCCGTGACCTTATCGGTTATAGCCGTATTAGACGAACCGCTAGAGATTTCGGGATACGAGCTAGTAGACTAGTTAATTTAGGCGAACCGAATAAGCGACTCGCTAGTAGTCTACTACGAAAGGGCTCGTTTAGAGGAAGAAACGAAGCTATCTATAATAATAAACGGCTTGTTATTGAGAGAGGGGAGCCTAGTCGTTCCCGATTACGATAATTTGAGGACTAGGATTATCGATAATATCCACTCCAGACTCCCTATAGCCTACCCCGGCCGGAATAAAACCAGGAGGCTCGTTAAGGACCTATACTAGTGGGCCGGTATAGGAGCCGATATCGATAGATTCGTCGCTAACTACAAATATAAGTTAGCTAAGGCGCCTTATAATAAGACCCCTAGTTTGCTCTACCCTATTCCGCCCCCCCTAAGAATTTAGAGCTCTTTAGTAATAGACTTTAAAGAGATACTAAAGGATAAGTACGATTACGATAACTTATTTACGATTATCGACCGGTTAAGCAAGCTATCGTAGTATATACCGTACGATAAAATAGTTATAAGTAAGGAAGTAGCTCGTATATATTATAAAGGCCCTTACCGAATTCTGGGCTTACTAGATAAGATTATTAGCGATAGAGGACCGTAGTTTACGTCGGACTTTACGGACGAACTAGCGAAGATTATGGGCATTCGGTAGAAGCTCTTATCGTTAGGATATAAACAAATAGTAGGATAGGTCGAAAACCTATACTAATAGATAGACTAGCGCCTTAGGATATTTATTAATTATTACTAGGACGATTAGTCACGGTATATACCGGCTATAGACTTCGTATAAGGTTTAATCCCGTAAGATAGTACCGGAATATAACCTTACGAGGTGGTATTCGGATTCCTAATACCTATATATTTCGATTGGACGGCTCGGTCTAATTTGACAAACCTAGACCTACCTAGAATAGAGAGGCTCAATAGAGAATAGGCTTAATAGATGGCCGATACCCTGAGAGCCTATATTAAGAAGGCCCGTAAAAGCATTACTAGGGCGTAAGAAAAGTAGACCGTAGAAGCCAATAAATATAGGCGGGAGCTAGACTTTGACGTCGGGGACCGTATATATATCGTGAAGCACGCCTAGGTAACGGATAGGCCGAGTACGAAGCTGGATTTCCCGCTTATATAGTAGTACTTTAAGATTCTTGAACGTTCAGGAATAAACAAAGACGGTTATAACTATAAACTGGAAGTTCCTAAGGGATAGAGAGGGATAGACGTATTCCACGCTAATAGGTTAAGACTATACCCGAATAACCCTCTTCCTAGCCAGGAAGACCCGAACCCCGACGGCGATATAGTTAATAATAACTTGGAATAGGAACTTGAGAAGGTATTATCCTCGCGATCTTACTACGGTAAGCTCCAATACTAAGTCGCTTGGAAAGGATAGGCTACGGACCCCAAGTAGTACTACGTAGAGAACTTCAAGAACGCACCAGAGCTGCTCAAAGCCTACCACGACGAGTATACTAATAAGGCCGGACCACTACTACGATTGAACGAATAGCTACTCGTAGTATAGGAGGACAGATTCGACGAGCCGTACTAGGACGACAACAAGCCCGTAGTACAGGGGCGACCGTTACGTAGGGTAACGCGATAGCGATGATTGATCACTTGAGAATGCGCGGCTACGCGTTCGAACCCTGGCCGGGGCAGCCTGCGGCTCATTTTTTGCTCAATTGAGGGGAATTAACGGCGCTTCGGGACGAAGCTTTTTCCGACCGGGGGGTAGTATCACGGCATGTGTCAGACAAGTGGCTGGAAGGACTGAATTAAGCCTAGCGCCTTGGCATTAGGCTAGCGCCTTAGCATGCAACTCGTACGCCCTGAGGCCGCGTAGGATTTACGGTGTGGTCAGTGCTGAGCCCTCATCACGTGACCTATACCTACCTTACTTCCTCGCCGCGCCCGGGCATTAGATTCTTCTTTTCCTTTTTCCTTCTTTAGCTTTAGATTCTACGAATACAGCGACTATATGCAGCCCTGCCTCATTCGGTTGACTATGCGGTGATAACTTTCGAGATAGTACGTCTACGGCTATATTCTTAGTTCCTAGTCGATAGGTAATCTGGAAATGATATTAGGATATAAGATCGGCCTATCCGGCTTGCCTTAAGTTTAGGAGTCTCTTCGTACCGAAGTATTCTAGAGCCCTATAGTCCGTAATAATAGTAAAGGGCTAATCTCGGAGTCCTATTAGCTCGGCTCTCTAAACTATTAACCCTCTAACGACTACTATCAACTCTTTATCGTAAATTAGGTAGTTTAACTTAGCTCTATATATAGTTTCTAAATAGAATATAGTAGGATACTATTCCTTATCGTCCGTCTATAGTTAGGATAGTACTCCTACGTAGATACCTCCTAACGCGTCGGTTTCCATCCGGGTCGGTAGCTCGTAAGAGAAGTACTGAAGTATCGGGGCGGATATAAGTTTATCCTTTAGCTCTTCGAAGGCTACTTAATAGTCTTCGGACTATTTAAATACCTGGCCTTTCCTCGTTAAGCTAGTCAGGGGTTTGGCGATACGGCTATAATTCTATACGAAGCGCCGGTAGAAGTTGTAATATCCTAGGAATGACTATACTCCTTTAAGGTTACGGGGAACGCTCTAGTCCCTAATGGTAGCTACTTGTTGGTTTTTAATATATATATTTTTTACCTTATATAAAATAAACGATATAAAAAGAATTATAAGAGGTAAAAATATATAATAAATATATTTATACTGCTTACGTAATAATACAACTATAAATAATTGTGGGTCTCTTATATAAGCAATCTTATGTAAGCTGCAAAGCTTACATACATAACGACCTACACCTTACACAACGTAATGCAACCACAACCACTTAATGCCCCGCGTATACGGTCTTTGGAATCGATCCAACTGCCACAGGTGTTGGCCCCGCACGGCCAGGGCAGTAGGCGACCTTCAGGCAACCGGTTCCAACAGCCAGGCCGCTCATAGGGCCACCTGGCCGCGGACCGGGCCACCTGCCGGCCACCTGCAACAGGCCCGGGCCAACTAGCCGCAGGCCCTGCCGGGCCGGCTACGACCTTGGCCAACGATCCTCTGTTGGCTTCAGACCGTTATTCGAAGTGTTGAACAGAGCCGAGTTCCGTTCAACCGAGTCCACACAAGCTGGTATAATAAGGGGACCATTTTCCCACCTTTGTATTTAGAATAATAACATCTCAATCAGTCTTCGACCAATCACAACAATCTAAATACCATTCTGCTCCACTTTTTCTGCTCTTCATTATCATCCATTCTGCCATCCTTCACCGCCTTCGAATCTATCTCACGGAAGCTCCAAACCTTACCTTCCGTTAAAACCTTTCCATAACTACCACTCTTCCAACTGCTTGAAAACTAATTAATGCTCTATCGATATAACCTCTTCAATACTACTTTCTCGGGGTCTACCGCTATCCTAGTCGTGGAGATGATAAATCCTAGGTACTTGGTTTTAGTAATATGGAATTCGTACTTCTTTAAGTCGGCTTGGAGTCCTACTTGTCTTAGGCGATATAGGACTTTAGCTATATGGGCCTCGTACTCTTCGGGGTTCTTAGAGAAGATAAGGATATTATCGATATAGGCGCTATAGAAGTCGTCCAGGTATCCTAATAAGATCTCGTTAATATATCGTTAGAAAGTTGCTAGGCCGTTAGTTAGGCCGAATAGTAAGACCCGGTATTTATAGGCCCTATATCTCGTCCGGAAGGTTATAAGGTCCTCGTCCTCTAGGCGTATCCGGATCTTATAGAAGGCTTGTCTAATATCGATCTTAGTAAAGATTTTGGCTTTCCCGATACGAGCTATAGTCTCGTTAATGAGTGGTAGAGGATATCGATCCTTTCTCGTTATCGTGTTAAGTCTCCGGTAGTCTACGTAGAAGCGTATTCCGCCTCCTGGCTTTAGAGCGAGTAGTATTAGCGCTACCTAGGCTACTGAACTACTAGTAATGAATCCCTTTACCAGGTTCTCTATAATATATTATTTAGCGATCTCCAATTCCTCTAGGGATATCTTATAGAGTGGACTATACCCTAAGTCTTTAGGGGCTTTGCCTTTAGAGAGGGTAATCTAATGGTCGTACGTCCCCCGGTACTCGGCCAACTTATCGGAGGTAGCTTTACTAAATACGTCGAGGTAGTTATAGTAGACCAGTAGGACGAGTTTTAGGGCTTGCTCCCTAAGGTTCTATTTATCTTAAGCTAAGGGATCTGGTAGTCCTGGATCGCTAAGGGGTATCCGCTTAACCTCGATAATTTACTAAATCTCCTAGAGGCTAGTATATAGTAGGGGTCTTTTTTATATAGATCGTAAAGGTTACCTCGTTCACTACGGCGATATCGGGAGGGCGCTCCTTATACTAGCTAATATAGTCTCGCTATATCCTATACCTCCCGAACTTATCTTCTAGAGGGTAGTCCAGTTTTCGGTCCCTAGCTAGGTTCCTTCTTGAGGTAGCTAGGTCGGGGGCCTCTAGGTTCTTTAGTAGTAATTCCTACTAGAGGTCCCGTTCTATTACCTCTAGACCTTCGTCCTATAAGACCTTCTTTCTCTTCTTACTTAACTTCTAAAGGATAGTTACCGGTCCTTAGGGCGATCTAGGTCTCGGGGTTATTAAAGGGAGTATTTCTCGTTCCGCTTTCTAGTTCTCGAGTTCTTAAAGCCTCTTCTTAATTACTTCTCTATCCCTTTATCTCTTAATCTCCTTTTCTAGTAGTATATTCCGGCGGTCTATATCGGCTTAATGAGATAGGTCGGGTAGAGAGTCGGTTATATGGTCCATCGATATAATAGTCTATATAGGGGGGTCTAAGGGGAGGTCTTTAGGGAACTCGAGGACTTTAGTCTTAGATCTAGTCTTAATATTATATTTTTCCAGAAACTTATCTCTAATAATAAGGTCGTGGTTATTACCGGTAACGATTATCGCCTCGTATTAGAAAGTCCGGCCTTAGATCTTAATATCTCCGTAGAGGATATTATTAATCTTCTACTTTCCACTCCCGTCGTACCCTCCTATCTAGGCGGGGTTAGTAGCGTGCTTAACTCGGTCGAGGTAGAGAAATTTCCTTAATCGTTTAGTAAAGGGGATACCGATAAAGATATACCCGGTTACTCCCGTATCTATAAGTATATTAGTAGTAGATAAAGATATTCTATTATTTACTATAGTATAATCCGCGAGGAACTTAGGTCCCCCTAATAAGGGTTTCTAATTAATGAATTTACCTAAATCGTAATATATTAAGGATACCTTCCCTAGGAGGGAGTTCATATTCCCTAGGGTCTCTAGTTTTCCGAATCGCTAGAAGTATCGGAGCTAGTAGAACCGGAATCCGTATCGGCCGGCTTCTCCTTCTTATTCTTGCTCTTGCTAATAGAGGCTACCGAGGGCTTCTTTTTATCCTAAGCTACCTTATCTACGGCGGTTTTCTCGGGGTACTCTAACTTAATATATCCGAGGTTACGGTAATAGAAGTAACGTGTGTGATAAGCGAGTCGGACAGATAAGCGAGTCGGACACTTTCTACTACCTTACTATAACAATCCTCAATTATATAACCACAATACTAGGAAATAATAATAACTGAATTAGAAACAGATGAATCAGAAGATTCTGCAGCCTCCTTGCACGTGCGTGCATTATGGCCAGGCTGGCCACATACGCCACAACACCGAACCTTCAAACGAGACCCCCCTATACCACCACCATTATGTCGTGTTTCCTGAGCTAACTACTCACCTACAGCCTTCTAATCCAGTAAATCCTGTGCCTCTTATACAGTAAGTGACCCTCCAAGCCGTACACGTGTTTTTTTAGCTCTCCGTCGCTTACTAAGCCCCTCATTGGCCTTTCGTAGTACAGAGACCTCTATACGGAGAAGAGCCACCTCGTGTATTATAGCTATCGTACCTTTAGCTAATCGATCCATAGTAGTTAGTATCGAGGTTGGAGAGCTACTCTAATAGTTGGAAATTCGAGTTTTAATAAACGCTGACTATAAGGTGGCCTCTCGAGGGTTGTGTGGCGTTTGAGAGACCCATAGTAGTACGGTGGTTGGGCTTGAGGCAAGGGGTATTGGGGTCCGAATACGCATATCTAACTTAGATATCACCCTTTCTGGGTCGTACGGCATAAGGCCAGCTCCGGTAAAACCCCCCTGGATATTCTTTTCTATGATCGAAGCAAAAAACGCCTCTCTAAATATATAAAGAAACTCTAACTTACTAATATGTATGATATTCATCCGTATGAACTACTTAATTTGGCGGCTATATGCCTTCTTCAACGGCCCAAAACAACTAATATCTAAGGGCTGGAGTATATATGAAGAGTATAGAGGTATATAAAGTGTAATAATATTATACTCTTTGCAATAATTGTCGAATTCTTCAGAGTGGTGGCTTTCGTGGCCATTAAGGATTAATAACCGGTGTGTACCCTTTATACGAGATGCTATGTGGAAATCGAAGTGCCGAATCCAATCTATACCTTTCTCATTCGTAGTCCAGCCATTATCGGTTATTACGATACGCCAGTCGGCCGGGAGGTTGCATTCTTTATACCAGTTGGTAAGGTGATATTACCCAGCCAAGATGATAAATGGTGGGATAGCCCAGCCTAGAGTATTTACTCCTTGGATAACTGTAGCCTACTCTCGATTACTAGGCTGGGCCTATTTGGCCCTACTACGGCCATCTGAGGTAGTAACTACTATAGTGGCGATGATAATGCCCATTATAAAGCTAGTCTCGTCGAAATTGTAGATATCGTCGTCAAGGATACCGTATTTGACCTTAATATTATACATAAGGGTAAACCACTCCCGAATAACCTTTGGATCTTCGCATTTAGCCCTCTGGTAGTCGTATTTACGCGTAAAACGCGTCCGAAGGTCTGGCTGGCGCTTAACGAAGTTGTGAGCCCATCGTACGCCGATAGGGGGCGCGTCGCGTTCGTATAGTAATCGGTTGGCCATATCTTCCACGTACGAAAGCCGGGGGTGAAATGCGCGTATATATAGCTCAATAATATATTGAATAATTGTTTTCTCCTCTAAATCCGTAAGCTTCCGTGAGTTGACTGGAATATCGCATCGTGCAGGTTTGCCGGCGTGTCGGTCAGAGAGGGTTGATGGTGGCATATTGTAGATCGTGGCTGCACGGCGAATCTTAAGCTTTGGGTCTTTTTTGATAGCTTCGAGGGCTAGAATAATTCTAGATTCGGTTGGAAGCGAATCTATGGTGAATTAGTGGCAGGATTGGAAAAAGAAGTTGGAGGGTCGCGTCGCGTCAAAAAGTGTCCGACTCGCTTATCTGTCCGACTCGCTTATCACACACGTTAACGACCCTCCTTAATAAATTAGGCGATTTCTTCCTTACTAAGTCGGCTTCTTAACGGTCCGGATCCTTTGGCCGTAGGCTACGTAATAGGGGTACGCCTTATATTACCGTTACCATTCTTGGCTCCGGAAGGGGCATCCTTCCGACGTTCCTATCCTTACTTAAGACTTAGGGATATAGCTAAGGCTAAGCGAGTATACTTCTCGAAATTAATACTAGGGTCTTCGTAAGAGACTACGAGGTTAGTCTGGAGTATAGTAGTTAACTTACGCTTGAACTCGCGCTTCTACTTAGGCTTGGGCTTCCGGCACTACCTAGCTAGGTGAACGAACTCGTTCTTAAACTTGGGAAAGTTATCTCTAGGTCGAAAGACTAGTTTCTCGTACTTGGATAGGGCTTCGTCTTCCTCAAATTGGTCGTAGTACTTATTCTATAGGTGACTTAGCAATTCCTCTAAAGTAGTAATCTGGTTAGGGGTGCCCGTTCTTATATAAGGAAGGAGGTTCAGGGCTACGTCTCTACCTAGTCGTCCCTAGATATAAAAGACTTTAGTCCTATCGGTAACGAAATAGTCTTTATTTCCCTCTAACTTATTCTCTATTAGTTAGTACTATATATTAAAGGTTACCTAATCCTTGGACTTATCTACCGAGAAGACCGGGGGGTCGGTCATTTTAGTACTACGATCCATCTTAGATCTGGCTGAGACCTCTATTACGTTAGTAAGGGGGGTAACTCTACGGCTAGTAGATCTCTATCTTAGGGGAGTAGGAGGACCTTCCGTAGTACGTAGGTTCGGGAATATATTAATAAGATAGGTCGCGATTACGGCGTTAAGGCTCGTAATTTGCTTACTCAGTTTCTTCTTATCTCCCTAGAGACTTACTACTTACTCCTGGATATCTTCTTTCTTATTCATAGTACTAAAGAGTTCATCCTTAAGACGCTTAGCCTAATCGTTAATCAAGGCTAAAAAAAGAGTTATCTTATCGTACATTTATACGATAATACGGTCGAGGTCGATAGCGACCGAATAGAGGTCTATTACCTACTACTTATAGGCGATTATTATATTATAGCGTAACTTAAACTCGATGAATATACTCTCTAGGTGCTTATAGACTAGCTTAGTGAAGTTATTATAGTCCATCTAGCCTTCGAAAGGGATCTGACCCTCGTTAGCTTCTATAAGAACCTGGAAGGGAATAACTAGGGCCGTTTTTCCGCTCTAGGGGTTGACGTCTACTAAGGTCTATAGTCGGGCTACTAGGTCTTTAACTAGGTCTTCTATCGTATTGGTGAAACGAATATCGGGAAGAAGACCCTTTATTCCTTAGATCTATTCCGATAGGTTCTCTAGTTTAGGTGTTCCTGAACGACTACCCTAGGGACTTCCTTGGGTAGTTACTATAGCGTAATCGATACTAATACCGACTGCCGTCGATCTTCGACGTAGCGAGGTATTAGGTCGACGATTATCGCTATTAATAAAGCTCTCTACGGCTTCTAGGTCAAACCTAACCTCCTACTGAGCACGCTCGCGCTCAGGCTTCAACATCGAAGTGCTCTGGGGCATGATGTCGGTAGTACGTGGCGATCGCGCCGCGTATTAGTTCTGGGGGGTTCTGGGTTCCTGACGATTCTTCTCGCGTAGTCGCACGCGATCGTCAATTAAGGGTGGGATATTATTTGGGCCTTCCCAGGCAAAGGAAAAGAGCTTAGTTAAATGTGAAGGTAGGCATATATAAGAGGCGAGGCTGTAAGTAAATAGTGACTAGATTCGTAGATAACTAAGCTAAAGAAAGGAAAAGGAAAAGAAGAAGCCTGCGTGCCCTGTAGGCTGGCAGTTTTGTGGTGGTGTGCGGGGTCGTGGCCCTAGTCCCGATTAGGAGGAGTGGGGCCTTCATATTAGGGCTTGCAGCTAGGGCATGGTTGCGGCACCACGGACCTCAGTTCGGCCGTGCCGTGACACTAATAAAGCGGAGCCCTGAGAAAGGAGCTACTAGCGGGACGAATATACCCCGAAGGAGGGGCTAGGACGCCGTACGGTTAATACGGACTCGCTAGGGTAGACGATCTCGCTAGGGCGGTTAGATTAGAGGGTCGAGGGGTAACTATAATAAGGCGCTTAGGGTACCGACCTACTAATTCCTCACGCGGTTACGGTAGAGGTTTACGCTAGTAAGGCGGCTAAGGAATAGGATCCTAGGTATAGGTTTTATAGGTCGATTATCGTTCTATAGAAAGGGGATCTCGAATATAGAATCTGCCTTAAGGAGGTGCTCGAGGGTTAAAGAGACGCGGGTACTAAGCCTATAGGGAAACTAGGGAATAATAATATAAGGCGTATAGGTACTAGATTCTGGGGTAGATTAGGAAACGATAGCGGTAATAATAAGGGGGTACTCCGGTATAAAGGTAGGCTCGTAATCCCTACGGTCTTAGCGGTAAAGAGAGAGCTTATAAGGTTATACTACGATAACCCTAGAGCCGGGTATTTTAGCGGCTATAAGATAGTAGACCTCTTAAAGTGAAGGTTCTATTAGGAAAACCTAGATATAGAAGTATAAGCTTATATAGAATAGTACTAGGTATACTTAAGTAACCGGTAACCGAGGTATAGGCTATACGGAAGGCTAAACTCGTTACCGCTACCTACTTAATTATTTAAAGAAATTAGCCTAGACTTTATTACTAAGTTACCCCCTTACTAGTATAAGAACCGCGTTATAAATACCGTACTTATAGTAGTAGATCGGTTTATAAAGACCGCCCTCTTTATCCCGACTACTATTACTATTACGGCGGCTAAGCTAGCCTAACTGCTCTACGAGTATATTAAGTACCGATTTAGTACGCCTCTAGGTATAGTCTCTAATAAAGATTCCTTATTAATAAGCAACTTCTAGATAGAACTCTCCAAAGCTCGCCAAATTAAGTAAAGGCTCTTAATAATATACCACCCGTAAACCGATAGCTAGTTAGAACGAATATACCAGAGCTTATAGCACTATTTAAGGTACTTTACTAACGAGGAGACCCAGTAGGTACCACTCCTTACCGAAGCCGAATTCGCGTATAATAATAGCGTATACGTAACTATCGGAGTAAGCCCTTTCGAAGCCCTATACGGCTATAACCCCCGAATAGTAGATTACGTACCCTCTATATAGCTAAAGGTATAAGGCGTATACGAACGCCTAAGTAGACTAAACACCCTAAGGGAAAAGATGTACTACTACTAGTAGAAGGCCGTAGACTCGTAGAAGCGATACTACGATATAAGGCACTAGTAGATCGAGTTCGAAGTAGGAGAAACCGTAGGCCTTCATACGTAGAATTTCCGCTTTAAAGCCGGCAGGAAGCTAGCACCGAGATTCATCCCGGTAAAGATTACGGAAAGGATCGGTACATAGGCATACCGGGTAGGCCTACCAGCCAAGTACGCCAGACTATATAATATCTTCCCCGTCTCCCTACTAGAAAAGTAGGCAGTTACCGAGTGCTAGAGAGTACTACTACTACCTAAGCTAATAGAAGGAGAGGAAGAATAGGAAGTAGAAGATATTATAGAACATAAGGATAAGGGAGAGCGTAAAAGGTTCCTAGTTAAGTAGGCAGGCTAGCTAGTAGAATATAATACCTAGGAACCTAGGGAACACCTAGCTAACGTACAGAAAGTACTATAACGATACGAGAAAAAAGCAAAACAAAGGCACAGGAAGTAGAATAACTAAAAAGTCCTTAATCTACGAGCACAACCCGCAGGCCGTACTTATGAACCAAGATGCCCCGAGGAGAATTCGAACCCCCGACCTCTAGCAAAGATACTAAGGTATTAACCACTATACTACCGCGGCGCTCTTATTATTAAGGACAATAAACAAGGTTCAAGAATCGACGAGGACGTCGATCTATAGGGGGGGGGATAGTTTTAAGGAAAGAGCACCCTAAGCATATACGCACACCTTTATATGCGCCTACCACCTGTCACTAACTGGCCTAACCACTGCCAGTTAGCATAATCACTACTGTTACAAAGAACGGAGCCCCTGAGCATATATATAAGCAGTGGCCCTCGCCCACCTTCCTTTGCGAGGGCCAGGTTGAAGTCTCTCACTAATACCACTCATTACTCGCCCTTCTTCTTACCTACATTGTGACCACCTTAATCAAGCGTACCTGCTATCACCGCACAGTCAACCGAATGAGGCAGGGCTGCATATAGTCGCTATATTCGTAGAATCTAAAGCTAAAGAAGGAAAAAGGAAAAGAAGAATCTAATGCCCGGGCGCGGCGAGGAAGTAAGGTAGGTGTAGGTCACGTGATGAGGGCTCAGCACTGACCACACCGTAAATCCTACGCGGCCTCAGGGCGTACGAGTTGCGTGCCAAGGCGCTAGCCTAATGCCAAGGCGCTAGGCTCAATCCAGTCCTTCCAGCCACTTGTCTAACACATGCCGTGACACTACCCCCCGGTCGGAAAAAGCTTCGTCCCGAAGCGCCGTTAATTCCCCTCAATTAAGCAAAAAAAAAAAAATAAGCCGCAGGCTGCCCCGGCCAGGGTTCGAACGCGTAGCCGCGCGTTCTCAAGTAATCAATCATCGCTATCGCGTTACCCTGCGTAACGGTCGCCCCTGCACTACGGGCTTATTATCGTCCTAGTACGGCTCGTCGAATCTGTCCTCCTATACTACGAGCAGCCATTCGTTCAATCGTAGTAGTAGTCCGGCCTTATCAGTATATACGTCGTAGTAGGCTTTAAGCAGCTCTGGTGCGTTCTTGAAGTTCTCTACGTAGTACTATTTGGGGTCCGCAGCCCATCCTTTCCAGGCGACTTAGTATTAGAGCTTACCGTAGTAAGATCGCGAGGACAACACCTTCTTAAGTTCCCATTCCAAGTCATTATTAACTATATCGCCGTCGGGGTTCGGGTCTTCCTAGCCAGGAAGAGGGTTATTCGGGTATAGTCTTAACCTATTAGTATAGAATATATCTATCCCTCTCTATCCCTCAGGAACTTCCAGTTTATAGTCGTAACCGTCTTTGTTTATTCCTGAACGTTCAAGAATCTTAAAGTACTACTATATAAGCGGGAAATCCAGCTTCGTGCTCGGCCTATCCGTTGCCCAGGCGTGCTTTACGATATACATACGGTCCCCGACGTTAAAGTCTAGCTCCCGCCTATATTTATTGGCTTCTACGGTCTGCTTTTCTTACGCCCTAGTAATACTTTTACGGGCCTTCTCAATATAGGCTCTCAGGGTATCGGCCATCTATTAAGCCTATTCTCTATTAAGCCTCTCTATTCTAGGTAGGTCTGGGTTTGTCAAATTAGACCGAGCCGTCCAATCGAAATATATAGGCATTGGGAATCCGAATACCACCTCGTGAGGTTACATTCCGGTGCTATCTTATGGGATTGAACCTTATACGAAGTCCATAGCCGGTATATACTATAACTAATCGTCCTAGTAATGATTAACAAATATCCTGAGGCGCTAGTCTATCCACTAGTATAGGTTTTCGACCTGTCCTGCTATTTATTTATATCCTAATGATAAGAGCTTCCACCGAATGCCCATAATCTTCGCCAGTTCGTCCGTAAAGTCCGACGTAAACTACGGTCCTCTATCGCTAATGATCTCATTTAGTAAGCCCAGAATTCGGTAAGGGCCTTCATAATATATACGAGCTGCTTCCTTACTCGTAACTATTTTGTCGTACGGTATATACTACGATAGCTTACTTAACCGGTCGATAATCGTAAACAAGTTGTCGTAACCGTACTTATCCTTTGGCATCTCTTTAAAGTCTATTACTAAAGAGCTCCAAATTCTCAAGGGGGGCGGAATAGGGTGGAGCAAACCAGGGGTCTTATCGTAAGGCGCCTTAGCTGACTTGTATTTGTAGTTGGCGACGAATCTATCGATATCGGCTCCTATACCGGCCTACTAGTATAGGTCCTTAACGAGCCTCCTGGTTTTATTCCGGCCGGGGTGGGCTATAGGGAGTCTGGAGTGGATATTATCGATAATCCTAGTCCTCAAATTATCGTAATCGGGAACGACCAGGCTCCCCTCTCTTAATAACAAGCCGTTTATTATTATAGATAGCTTCGTTTCTTCCTCCAAACGAGCCCTTTCGCGGTAGACTATTAGCGAGTCGCTTATTCGGTTCGCCTAAATTAACTGGTCTACCAGCTCGTATCCCGAAATCTCTAGCGGTTCGTCCAATACGGCTATAACCGATGAGGTCACGGGCGTGTCTTCTTCCTCGTCTCCGAGTTCGACGTATTCGTCGTCTTCCACTATACGTACTAGCGAGAGCAAGGGGGCCACTTCGTTAATGAAGTCTACGTAGTCGAGGGCCATAACGAAGCTCCCGTCAGGTTACTCCTGGAATATCTATACTATTCGGTAGGCCATTTATCGTTCCTTCTAGGTCTTGAGCTCGTAAGAGCGTCGTATAAGGGCGTCTACCGCGGCGTTCAAGGCTCCCGGCCTATATTTAATACGGAAGTTAAATCCCGAAAGCTCCTCAGCCCATCCGGCCTGCCTGATATTAAGAAGCTTCTTTATTACGAAGTATTTTAACGTATCGTTATCGGAAAATACGATAAAGGGCTCCTGGTGTTGGAGACCGACTAGCTCGCTTCGCTAGTATTATAGTGCTCGAACTATCGCTAGTAGTTCCTTATCGTGAATGAAGTAGTTGAGCTCTACTCCCTTCATTATCTCTAAGAAGAAGGCTACCGGGTGCCAGTCGTTATCGTGCTTCTGGCTCAGTACTCCCGTAACGACTCCTCCTAATATATCTATTTCAATACGTATCTCCCGACCATATTCGAAGTACTTCAGGACTAGTACTAATAGTAAGCGCTCTTTGAGGGTGTCGAAAGCGATCTAGTAGTCGTCTATCCATCTAAATGCTTCTCCCTTCTTGGCCAGGGCTATGAGCGGTTTCGCTATCGCGCTATAGCCTCTTACGAATCGTCGGTAAAAGTTGCAGAACCCTAGAAAGGACTACAAACCTTTGAGCGTGTCTGGCTCCGGCTAGTCCCGTACGATATCTGTTTTGCTTAGGTCTACGGCTACGCCGTCGATACCTATAATGAATCCTAAGTACTTGGTTTCCTTAACGTGGAATTCGTATTTATCGATGTCCGCCTATAAGCCCGCTTCTCTTAGACGCTCGAGAATCTTTCGGATATATTCAATATACTCTTCCTCTAATTCGGAATAGATAAGGATATTATCTAGGTAGGCGCTATAGAAATCATCTAAGTAACCTAATAGGCAGTTATTGATGAACCTCTAGAAGGTAGCGGGCCCGTTAGTAAGTCCGAAAGGCATCACCTTATAGCTGTATATTCCGTACCTCGTTCAGAATATTGTTAGGGGTTCGTCTTCGGGGTGGATACGGATACGGTGGAATGCCTACCGTATATCTATCTTGGTGAAGATCTTCGCTTTACCTAAGCGATTTAGGGTCTCGTCGATTAACGGTAGTGGTATTCTATCCTTTACGGTCGACGCGTTTAGCTTCCTATAGTCTACGTAGAAGCGTAGCCCGCCGTTCTATTTCCTAGTAAATAGGATGGGTACTACCTATAGCGTGCTACTGGTCTATATGAACCCCTTCTTAAGGGCCCCTATAATATATTCCTTATACGCTTCCAGCTCCTCCAGTAATATCTTATATAGCGGGCTATAACCTAGGTCTTCGGGTTCCTTACTAGGTATTAGGCGGATCCTATAATTAATAGGTCCGCGTTACGGAGTTAAGATATCTAATTATACTTTGCTAAAGACGTCTAAAAAGTCGTAGTAGGGCGAGGGGAGCTTATTAAGTACTCGCTCCCGAAGCTTGTCGTCGTCTTAGTCTAAACCGTTAGACCCGTCGGTTATCTCTCTAAGTTCCCTAATACGCTTATCGAGCTCGTAAAGCGTTATAATATATATCTATTCTCCTTTGGAGGATAACTTGAAAGCGGTCTCGTTTAGTATAGACATCTCGATAGGCCTCTCCTTATACTAACTAATACTATCTCGTTATATTCGGTAAGGACCTTATACGTCCCGTTCGGGGAAAGGATCCTTCTTCTTAGGCGGTGGTAAGGGCACTTTCTTAGGGGGGGCGGAATATAGAAGACGCTCTATACGGTTAACGTCTCGATCGATATAGTTACTATTTAGTAGACGAGCTAGTCTCTAAAGTAATATAGGCCGGAACTATGGTATCGCTATAACTAGTACTGGTTCTGGCTCCCGGGGATTATATATAGTGAACTCGGCTTTCTCCTATCGCTCAAGCTCATCGATACGGGCGCGTACCATCTTCCCGTTACGGCGTCGCTTATCTTCTTTCTCTATAGCGACCTCTCGTCGTTTCGTATCTTCCTGGTATATAGGGTCTGGCTTTCCTAACTCTAACTCGTCTATAGGTATATTGGTCTACTAGCTGGGGTCTAGTTCCCAATCTTCTAGAAAGAGTAACCGTCTTTGGCGGACGTCGGGGATAATATCGTAGTAGTATATCCACTTCCTACCGATTATTATATTATGAATATAGTTATCGAGGACGATTAGATATTTATCCCTTATAGTTCGGTTTTATATAACGATATTAACTCCTAATAGCTCTCTAATAGACTATTATAATCTATTATCGTACCCGCCTACTAACCTAGGTTCAGGGTCGAAGACTAGTAAGACCTAAAGTAGGTCCTTTATCCTTTACGTAAACTTACGGCTTACGAATATCTCTCTATTCGCTCCCGTATTAACTAGTATATCTTTTATAGTTAAAGAGAGTCCATTATTTATTATCTTATAACTAATAAGGAATATAGGGCCGCCCAAGTATTTGGCTAGTAGGCCAATACCCTATTCGTTCCTATCTATTTTTCTAACCGTATATACTAATACTTCCCCTAGGAGGGAGTCCAATTGCCCCAGGGTACTCAGTTTTCCGATAAGTTATTAGTACCTAACGACGTCTTAGTATCGTCCTCCTTAGCTACGTAACGCTCGATAACTAACTGGAGTCGAGCTTCCTTCGTCGGGCCCGATATAGTCTTCTAGGGATAGTCGCGAGTCGTATGACCCTGCTCCCGGTAGATGAAGTAACGCTTCTCGGCGTATAGCTTCTTGATTTCTTCGGTACTAGGCTTCTTATAACTAGCGGGGAGGTTAGCGCTCGGGGTTACCGAGCGGTTAGCTAGGCGACGAGGGTTATTATTCTTGCCCTATTATCCTCCTAAGTTATTCCTACCCTTATCGTCCTTCTTAGCTACCTAGTGAGCTCTCTAGGCCAGCTTCATATTTAAGGCGTACTTAGAACCCAGCTTGGCGTATATCTCGAAGTCCACCTTATCGTTAATATAATCCCGGATTAACTTATCCTGGAACGTGGGGGTAAGGCGACGCTTGAACTCGGTCTTCCACTTAGAGCGATCGCGGCGATATTCGCTAGTAAGCCGAACGAACTCGTTACGGAACTCGTCATAATCCTATCCTGGCTTTATCTATAGCTTATTGAACTCCTAATTAGCTTCTTCTACGCGATTGATATTACGGAACTCGTTCTTAAGCTAGGCTAATAGCTCGCTTGAGGTCTTAATCTGGTTGGGATAGGTCTCTTCTAGGTAGGGCTCTAGCTAGTATAAGGCCTTACTAGCCAAGCGAAGTTCAATATAAGACTATCTAGCCCGGTCGTTATCGAAGTAATCGGCGTTAATATCTAACTTATTAATAATCTGACGGATCTAAGTATTGAATATAATCGTATCCTTCTCCTTATTATTATAGAAGAGGGGAGGGTCTACCGTCTTAGCGCTTCGTCGCGTCGAGCTCTCGTTCGTGGCGGGTATAGAGCTACGGATTAAGCCGTTAATAATATTATTGGTAATAGTACGACTTAGCTCGTTAATCCTGTCCTATATACGCTAAATAATAATATCTTTCTCGCTAAGGGCTTCCGTTATCTCGACGATAAGTCTATCATTATTTCTACTAGCGCTAGTTAGGTCTATAACCGGGGTTATAGTAGTAACCGATCGCGTAGTCTAGGCAAGAATACGGGTAGCCCAAGTCTTAATATTATTAATAATAACTAACTAGTATCGGGCAATACTATATAATTATAATATCTACTCGTATAAAGTATGAACTATAAGCGTACGGAGCTTAAACTCCTGAAAGTGTTTATCTGGGTGCTCGGTCGAGATATACTCGAAATCCTTAAGATCTATAGGTCCTTCGAAGGTGATATCGTTACTCAGCCATATATAGAAGGGTATTATCGGGCTGGTCTTGTTTCGCTTAATGAATAAAGCGGCCAAGTCGGACAACTTCTCTTAAAGGTCATTATCGACGTCGTCGATAGAAGCGGTAAACTTAACGCTGTTAATCTCGGCTACGATACGCGTCGTGAAGTCGCGGGTGTCGATACGGTCGGGGTTATTGCGGCCCTCGGTTATAGATACTACGCCGGACGGCGCCTTCGTAGTGCTTGTAACTATCTCGACTTCCTTTGTAATGAGTGCTAACGTCGTCTCGCTCTTCTTACGAGGGTGAATCTTCATAAAGCCATTACGATCGAAGTTGACTTCCTTAATTGCGGCCTGTAGGGCTGCCTACATGGCCTCGTCGTTAATGGTAGGCATCTTGCTGTCCACTATCTCTGCCCTGTCACCCCGCTTGGAGTGATGTGGTCTTTCCTGGTCGGCGGTCGCGTACTCGTAGCGATCGCAGGTTTTTTCTGGTGGGATATTCTTTTCAATTGCCTTCCCAGGCGAGTAAAGAGATTGAGCTTTAGATTATCACCGCACAGTCAACCGAATAAGGCAGGGCTACATATAGTCGCTATATTCGTAGAATCTAAAGCTAAAGAAGGAAAAAGGAAAAGAAGAATCTAATGCCCGGGCGCGGCGAGGAAGTAAGGTAGGTATAGGTCACGTGATGAGGGCTCAGCACTGACCACACCGTAAATCCTACGCGGCCTCAGGGCGTGCGAGTTGCGTGCCAAGGCGCTAGCCTAATGCCAAGGCGCTAGGCTCAATCCAGTCCTTCCAGCCACTTGTCTGACACATGCCGTGACACCTGCCCTCTCTTATAATTACTATAGCTTCCGAAGCCGCCGCTGAGAAAGACGAAGCCGCGAAATAAACCGAGGTAATATTTTTATAGCACTTACCGCTTATTAATATCAAGACCGAGGTAGAGAAGCGCATAGCGCGCGTAGTACGCTTCAGCATTACTACCGATACGGAAACTGGCGAGGCTAAAAAGGTAGCACGGGCCAATCGCTTTAGCGTGGCTAATAACCAAATCTTAGTAATTAATAGTGCCCTCCCGGACCGTCCCCGTAAGCGTGGTCGCGACCGTACTAATAGGGATAAGTAAGAGGTAGAGGAGAAGCGGGTAAATAAACGACGATCTAGCGGCGCGCCAGTTATAGCTCCTCCTACTAACTAGAGCGGCGGCGGCCGGGGTGGACGAAATAAGAACCGACGTAGCGACCGGAACGGCGCTAGCGGAAACGCTCCTAAGGAGGGCAGGAATGGCCGCGGCGCAGGTGCAGGCGGACAGAAGAAAGGCCAGGGAAAACCGACGGCCGCTATGGACCTGACCGAAAAAGCCAAGATAAAAGCGCGGGCTCAACGGTTCGCAGCCTCCAAGTAGCGAGGACTGGGTTTTAGTCTCTAGGATTTTCTACGGAGGAATGCGCTCGATATCGACGCAATTTTCGGACCTTAATACCTCTTTTCTTTCACGCTCTCGACGATGAACCATCCGGGCTTGTACGGCTTTACTCTCGTCTAGATCGCCACGTTACGTGGATAACTAGCCTGGCCTTGAGGAGTGGATACGGCGAAGAGAGGAAATAAATTCTAAGATTAGCGGGAAGGGAAAGAGATTATTTATAATATAGGTAGGCCCTTTTATTATTATTTATTAACGACGGAAGACTGGAAAATATGCGGCCGGGGTATATACGACGGAAAGGAGGAGGCGGAAATAAAAATGAATAAAACTTTATACGAGCAACTATAAATAAAGACTAGTGCTAGGGCGTTTAGGGTGGTTGGGCGAGATAACGAAATTCCGCTTGATTTGTTTCCCTTGGGCAGTGTTTTCTTTCTTTTTATTTCTCTGCTCGATAGAGGTTCGAGTTAAGGTAGCGATGATACCCATTATGCACCTTGATAGCCTTGCCTTGCGCCCCGTTTACCGCTGTGGTAGTGAATTCTGCTTGTAATTTTGAGTCCCATATACTCTAAATTGATCAAGACTGGATGAAGGAAACCTTTAAGTAAAAGAATCACTACGTCCACGTCTTTAAGAAACAGGAACTATAGTCTATCTAGACTGGTTAGATGTCACTTAAATTCCTACCTTCGCCTAATGTGCCCAAGCAGACAAACACACTTCCGTTCAACTCGGCCCCCTCCTTCCACGCCTGAAAAAAAGGTCAGAGGTTAGTGAATAAGCCGGAGCCACGCTTGAACTCCAACGTCTCCTCAAGGTCCAGCCGCCAATCCAAGGCCTGCAAAGGAGCCCCTCTACTGCAGCCAATCCCGACGAGGTCGCCGTTACCATTCACCACCGCAGCTGGCGCAAGAGTAGTAGCAGGAGGAGTAGTACGAGTATCTCAGTTGCATGCCTTGCAATCGGGCCATTGGCAATTCCCCGTCTTTCTCTCGTTGAGCCGGGAAAGCCGGCCCTGCTATATCCAGAGCCCGTGGCCGAAGGGTCGGACAATGTTGGAGCGTCATTGCGGTTGCACCATAGCATGCACCAGCAGTTCGGTCCCGGCGACCACAGCCAAGGGGGTCCCCAGAACCATGCCGCTCTGGATGGTACTAATCTGCCTCGTCCCTCCTTTTCCTTTCCCTTTACTTTTTTAGGTTCTCCATCTCGGAACTTTCTCGCCCTTACCCGCCCCCCCTTGCCTGGAAAAAGACGTCTGAGTTTACTGAGATAACCCACGTGTCTGTGTTACTCGGGTCCACCAAGTAGTCCGCGCCTCGGCCCTCGGCTCTCGGCCTCTGGCCTCAGGGATCCACCAGATCCACAGTGCAGCCCTTCACATATATAGCACCTTTCCTGCCCTCTGCACCTTTCCTGCCCTCTGCACCTTTCCTGCCCTCTGCACCTTTCCTGCCCTCTGCACCTCTCCTGCCCTCTGCAGTCTTCCATTCTGCACAGCGAATACACATCGCTTTCTTGCCCACAGTCTGTCGTTACGCCTGGGTCCCCCATGGTATTGCGAGCCTTCCAGAACCTCACACGGAAGGCTTCTTTGCTGGGTGTTCTCTCAGCAGACGAACCCGGCCCAACTGGCTGCGCGACCGCGGCAGCCCCACCAGCAGCAACAGCAGCAACAGCAGCAACACCCCCACCAACAACAACAACAACAACAACAGCAGCACCACCCTGGAACTTCAACCGTCTTGTTTCCTTCTCTAGTTCCTTGGTTGCCTTCCCTGGTTGCCTTGCGAGAGTCCATCCTTTTCGTTCCGCATTTCCCTTTTCCTCGGTATCACCGTCAGGCGTACCCAACTCACCCGACACCATCACCGAAATGGGAGAGATTCCCATTTCCAGCATCGAAGATGCTGTTGACGGCGACCATGTGAAGCCGGCCCCGCAACAAGACACCGAGGAGGCCTTTCCCAACGCACCCGACTCCGGATACGTGGAATTCATCCCGAAGTCGGCCCTCTTCTTTCGGCGTGGTGCGCTCGTCATCCGAGGAGCTGCCAGAATCGTCAGCTCTTGGCTTCCTCTCCTTGGTTCTGATTGGAGAGACGATTCTCACTTAGGTTACGGATATCGGCGTCTGAGGAAATCTTGGGGCGGAGGGGCGTTGGGCGAGTATTGTCCGTGCTGAGCATACGTTGGGCTCGGGGCTCGGGGCGTTGGGCGAGTTTGGGGTCCCCGGGCAAGGGCCAGAAGTGGTGCACGGTTAAGAACGAGAGAAAGACCGGGAATGGCCAATGGCCCGATGGGCGTTGGGCGAGTATTGTCTCGTCTGTGCTGGGCTCGGGGCTCGGGAGACGAGTCGGCAATCGCAGCCCCGAGCCCAACGTATGCTCAGCACGGACAATACTCGCCCAACGCCCCCCCAAGACTCTTGATCTTAGAGGGGTCCCTGGTCTGCGCCCGGCCCTTCATGGCTGCCTTGGTGTATTTATCCCGTGACTTGATACCCACACGCTTGGTCTGGAACTTCAAACGTCTTGTTTTCTCCTCTAGTCCCTTAGTTACCTTGTGAAGAAGCTTTGGATGTTTTGAGAGTCTATCCTTCCTCCGTATCACCGTTGGGGTTCCTTGGGAGGGATCCTTCTTCCTTATCAACGTCGGGGGTCCTTAGGAAGGATCCTTCCTCCGTATAACCGTCGGGGTCCCTTGGGAAGCATCTTTTCCTCCGTATCAGCATAACGACTAAATGTACTGCCTCGAGCCTTCTTTCCAGTACATCAACTCCCGCCGGCGGCCTGGCGCCGACAGTTGGGCAGCCAAGCTCCAGCGCAGGGGCTGCATCGAGTTCGCCGATAACAAGACTCAGTTGCATGCCTTGCAATCGAGCCATTGGCAATTCCCCGTCTTTCTCTCGTTCTTAACCGTGCACCACTTCCGGCCCTTGCCCGGGGACCGCAACTCGCGGCTTCTCCCGCAAGGCAAGGCCAGGTTTTAACGGTCGGTCTCTGTGAAACTAAATTACGCCCAAATGGCAGAGGAAATGGGGAGGTAGTTAATATTGCTCTAGCTTCACAATTCCTCTGGCTGTAGCTACAATCCTCTTCTTGGCTTCTGTAGATTTCACTAAGAAACGGAGCAGCAGCATTACAAAGGCCCAGCGATTTCGTTGACCTTCTCAACGGCCTCACGACCTACAGGCGTCCCCTCGACGGCGGCCTCATTTGACATCGGAGTCAGCAGCTCTCTGCCCATGGTAAAGCCAGGGGGGACGGACTGTCTGCCTTGGCCGATATTACGGCTGAACGGCACAACAGGACTCGTATCCAGCAGGGAGTCCCCCCAACACGGCTTCACCGAGTTGCAGCCACGTTTCCCATCCACCGGGGATCCGATTGCTTCCGCAAGCATGGACACACAATCAGACTCTCGGCCGTATTCCAATACGTCATCAGGGCTGCCTGACGAGGGTATCATGCCGACAAGGACAGGACCCGAAGACATGCGTCGAAATGATGCCCATGGATTCAGAGGCCAGGATTGGCGCCACAGAGATGTCTGATGGCTATACCAGTCGAGCGCTCCCCTTTCATGGAGCAAGAAATCTGGGCACCGATTTGTGACAATACGGCAAGCTTCCTCTGCGATCACCATCACAGCGACTTGCTCAAGGCAGAATCAACCGACAACCAACTTGACTTTGCCCGAGGGATACCACCAAGCCTTCCCAGCAAGGATATTGCGCTGCCATAGCTGGATGAAGCGAGCAGCGGTGCCGCAACCAAGAGCGCCAAACTGAAAGGCCAAGGGCCCAGCTCAAGCAAGCGAATACCGACGCCTCTTCGTACCACTCATACGCACCGTCGGCAGATGACGCAGGGCTGGCGGCGCGGCGCGACGCGTCGCGGGTTCCGGCCGCGGCCTGCTCGAGGCCTCCTGCTATATATCTTCGTAAAACAGCCGGTCGTCCACAGGGAATCAGGTCGTGGTAATATGATTGACGATTCCTAGTTGAGTTGTGGAAAACTGACGATTCGAAAGATGATGGTGATGTCGAGCTCTCGTAAGCCGAGTAGCAGCAAAGCTCGCTAAAGAGACTTGAGAAGTCTACTAGCCCAGAGTCTATAGCGACGAACCAAGCATCGGCTGGGGATATCGACGACGACATACGCGACTCGGCATTTGATAACGACGATATGTTTGCCAGTGAGTGGCGATGGCGGCGCGGTGCAGTATTCTCTGCATGTTGTGCACTTGTCCGGGTCGTTGGAGCCGATGCCGTCGTCTGGTTAGGCAACAGAGGTCAGCTAGCTCCCTGATCAAGCAAGGGGACGGGGGCTGAGTAAATAAGGGGTAAAATCCCACCAACGTCATCATCATCATCATCGCTATCCGTCCCGTCCCACACTTGGAACCAGACCATCCGCCACTCGAGCACGCGCCCGGCCCGCAGCCGCCGCCGCCGCCCGAGTGGCACTTGGGCCCGCTGCAGTCGCCGCCCCGCGCGCAGTCGGGTCCCGAGCAGTCGCCGCCCTGCGTGTAGCTGTCGCCCGTGCAGTCCTTGCCGTCGCTGTCACAGCCGACTGCGCTCGGCCAGCTGCAGAAGTGCTCGTACTGGGAGTGCCCAAGATGGCATCACCACTTGGTTGTTTCCGGTATGGCGAGGGAAAACCACGGCATCTCTTCCACGGCCGTGCCCCCATGACCACCCGGCTCATAACTCGGGATTGTGCTCACCATACATAGACGGCGAGACGCATCGTGGGCTTACCTTGTTTATTCGTGAGCGATATTCACGCTGGCCGTCTGTGTCTCATTCTCGACATGCACCGCGACTTGCTTGTTTCTTCCAAACAAAACAATACCTTTTTTCTGCATCGTCCAGTCCCCGCAGACAATGGAGAAAAATACACACAAGTTCCCAAAAAAACTGGCTGAGTCGCTCCATGGTCGGTTCATGCTCGCGCGCGTGGGGGATTCTGTGCAGTTTTGATGGCCGACGACCTAGGTAAAAGAACGACGCGGCAAACTTCCGCAGAGACACGGCCGCGAAGCCGGTCATGCGGTCCGTGTGCTGCTGTTCGGTGACCCATCGCCCGTTTTCCTTCCACCAGTCCCAGCCGCTCCCTCCCTTGCTCGGTCTTCTCGCTCCCCCCTATATCCAAAGAGCACCGGGCAAACAATCCGGAACTTGGCGACCAGCATGTCCATCATGGACACGCCGCGCCATCCGAAATCTGGCTCGGAAAACGTAGCCGCAACCGCAACGCAGACCCCAATAGGATCTGCAGTCTCTGGCCTTGCTCCTCCTTCACCAATGAGCTGCAATATTACAGACTTGGAAAATGCCAGGCGAGTGTGATTATACAAGTTGTTGGGTTTCAAGTACTCGGTGGCGAGGCCAGGATGACTTGGTGCTTATGTGGGACAGAAAAATAATACAAGGAGAGAAGACAGTCATACCTTGTGCCCGCACCCGCCCGTGCAGACTCATCTCAGTAACTCAGTGTCGAGGCGGCATCGTCGACCAAGCTTGTTCCTTGGGAAGCATCTTTCCTCCGTGTCACCGTCGGGGTTCCTTGGGAAGCATCTTTTCCTCCGTATCACCGTCAGTCGTAATGAGTGTTGGGCGAGTATTGTCCGTGCTGACCATACGTTGGGCTCGGGGCTGCGATTGCTGACTCGTCCCCCCAAGACTCTTGATCTTAGAGGGGTCCCCGGTCTGCGCCCGGCCCTTCATGGCTGCCTTGACGTATTTATCTCGTGACTTGATACCCACACGCTTGGCGTCGGCGGTGCCCCTGGAACTGGGGCGGGCATTACCGGTGTGCTTGCTTCTTCGAAGCTCAGGTGGGTGCGCCGAGGTAGTGGCAGTGGTCGGATAGGTAGGCAATACGCCCCAAGGAGGGACGGCATTTGGGCAGGGGGTTTGGGATGAAGGGTCGGCGAAGAGATTATATAGTGGCTGGCGTCGGCCAGAAAGGGAACCCTCTTTCGTATTCCCCCCCGGTGTCCCTAATGTAAGGCTGCCGAACGACAATTTGCGAACATTCGTATTCAGGCCCTCCTGCCAAGACCGTTTGACCCTATTGAAGGAAGCATTTCATACTAAGAGAAACATTATTGTTATGACTGGCGCTGCTATCTCCACTAACGCAGGTAGTGAGTTCCTCCTTTTCGCTGTTAGCAGCCCCCCCCTCTAATCCGAATTCGATAGTCCCAGACTATCGGAGCCTTTCCCGTACCAACGCATCCAGCCGCGTCGCATACGACGTATCAGCTTATTCCACGCAGCACTCGGCTGACCAGCTTCACGCCGACATCTTTCACAAATTCCAATCAGGCCAGCAGGCCCCATTCACGCTATTTGATACTTTCCTTGAGCAGTTGGCCAAAACTTGGACTGTCGTCACACCAAGCGGGTTACTCCACAATCCTTTCGACGACACGTCATGGCCCGCTGCCCGTTTTGCAAAAAAAGAGCAAAAGAAGCGGGCCATGGCAGGCAAGCGAAGGCGATCTCGAGGGTTTCTTCGGCCAAAGGTTCGTCTCTACGGAGAAAGCTGCCCCGACGAAACCAAGATTACGGCCGCATTCAATCAACAGCGACTTGGCGCAGCCCGTCGACGCCGTTCTCATTGTTGGGACGAGGTTGTCAATTCCCACATTAGTCGAGTTCGCTAAACAGCTCTGCAAGGCGGTGCGAGCCAAGAGTGCAGAGAACTTGGTCGTGTGGGTAAGCAAGGAGCCACCAAGGCTCGGGAAAGCCTTTGACCGCCTCGTAAACTTTCAGTTTCTCGGGGACTGTGACGAGTTTGCTTCGATTATGTCTGCATAGATAGATTGGATGAATAGCAAATAAAATTCGAGGGATTTAGTACGCCTAGCACGGCTCGCGGATGTATAATATGGCGTTATGCAACGTCTCACATATCCCCGAGGCCGCCAGGCTACACCCCCAAGGGAAGGCGCCCGCATTGCTCCAAGGTTCCGCTCAAGTCTCTTCCGTATTTCGGCGATTCTGTCGGGACCAGCTCTATCCGTGAGTATTTGGCCGCCATGCTAGCTTTCCGCATCAGGTTCCAGCTTGCTGACACGAACCGGACCAGCTCTTCGAAGAATGTGTCTGTGTAAGTTTGTCATAATAAACCTGTACTTCCCACACCGGAGTGGTTGCTCCGGTGCCGAGCTGTTCGACGTGTGCCCGCGCTGACGCCTGTGCTGTCACCATTACGTCCCTCGTTCTTTTTTGGAGTGCCGACGGCGTGTCGCTACCGAGACTACCTGATCGGGCTACCTGCTGCTGGGAACAGGGTACTGCGAAGCGGTCGACTTGAACCTCCCCGGCTTGACAAGGCGATTTCTTTCCCTCCTCTCCTGGCTCTTGGAATGCGGCGAACCCCTCGTTCCCTCCCTGGATAGCCAAACCTGCTAGCTCCATTTGACGTTTGGTCGTTCCGCCCGGCTATCTCGTCCAATTTCTTCATCCACTCGGGAGTGTTGCTGATAATGTTCTGGAATGCCGACAGGGCCATTGAGTGAGTATCCGTAGGCCGTGTGGAAGGGGCCATTGTTATTCGAGGTCCAGATGCAGTTGCGAGGTGGTGCCGTTGGCCGAAGCGGGTGCTCCAAGCAGGAACATGCAGCACTAGTGAGATCGACTTATTGAAGAAAGACCGAAAGAGCAAATCTGGAACGTCGAGGGCGAGGCATTGATTTAAAGATAATTTATCTACTGATCAGGAAAATGAAGGCACTCTAAGTTGAGGTCATAACGGTATCCTCCTCCTCCCCGAGGACACGGATATCCTCAACCTGTCCGCGACTAAACTCCTTGATATCCGCAAACACGTCCTCAATGGGCGTCACCATGATATATCCGGAATCGGTTTGGTGGGGTCGCTGTCCAGTAAACAGCAGCCCCATGACCCTTCCGAGCTTGTCGAACACGACGGCTCCAGAGTCTCCGCGATTGCCAAACCTAATCATGGGATCTAGCTCTACGGGTGCGAAGACGAACTCGGTGGACATGCGATCCTTCTTGCTCCGGCCGACCATATACTTCTCCTCAGCGATGGTGCAATTCGTCTGGACGTACGACAATTCACCCGCGGTGCATCCCGTCGAGGCTCCCATCTTGAATCCAAACACCTTGTTGTGGACGACAGTCACGTCTTTAACACAGTCATGAATGGAGGTGCCCTGAGGTTCCAAAACATAACCGTCCAGTTTCCAAGGCATCTGACTATCCGAATAGCCCTTCAATCGCCAATCCTGGACGGTTGGAAGGGCGTTGCCACCAACTCGGCTGTCGTCAAATGGCTGGATTAGCGCCCAGTCCAGTCGACCATTGGTCTTGGTGCGCCTCAGATACCCCGAAGCAACAAACGGCCTGCCGAGATGCTGATGGCCATTATTGAAGAAGTCGAGCATCTCTTTCACCTCTGCTTCCAGTACTTCTGCTGCTTCCAGTACTTTCGCTTCTTTAGCGGACTGACGATCCTTGATAGCCGCTTGCTTGTCGGCGATAGTGAAATTGTGTTTGGCGCGCGGGGGGTGCTCCACCATCTCGAGCGTTGGCACATCTTTTGGGATAAATCCCTTAATATCCGCCTTCCAGCGGGCTGAGTCTTTGGTAGGGTCGCTCATACACGCACGGTCCACTTTTTCGTCCAGGCCTGGAACTTGTGTCTCGGCGACACCAACCGTATATCCCTTAAGGCAGGGCCTGAGTACGTGATAGCAGGTGAGACCCATGGTCATCCAGCCCCTGTCCTTGACCTTGATCTGAACCCAACAGCCAAGAGTGCCAATCATAGGGTTGCTGGGCTTATTATCGCTGCGGGTGATGTAGCAGCTGGCACTAATGTCGGATCCGGCCTTGACTTCCTTGCTATATGGACCCAGAAGCGAAAAGTTAAAGTCCTTTCTTCTGATTGTCCTCTCAGCCAGCGTGAGCTCCGATGGTACCAGAGGAAAGTCGGTCTGGTGGGCCACCAGGTTGTGTTCCATAAGAACCTTGAGCTTCATCTCAAAGGTGTCCACGTATCTCTGCATCGCATCCAAGACCGGGGGCCAACCCAACTGCGGTGAGTCGTAGTCGAGGCTCACGTAAACCGTCCTCGGGTTCCCGCTGCTCTCTATATGAAAGCCAAGTCTAAAAAGGGAAATGGCTGTCATATGACCGGCTGTGGAATTGAAGCTCTCTAGGATGTCGAGGATTCCATCCTGGATACGCGGCCAAGTCTCTATCAGCTGCTGGAAACCCTGCTCCGAGGGATTGATGATGGTGAGGTACTTGGGCGAAAACAAGGCTGTCGATATCATTTCCACGCAGATGTCCATGGAGCCCATGGAAGGTGTATCCGCGATACGTTGATCTAGGTAGGCAAACAGTCAAGTCAGCTTGATTCACATCTGCGATTGGGAAGAGAGACAAAATACATACCGATATACCGCTTCAGCTTGTCCACGACCGGCTCCCAGGTATTTCTCAACTTTGCGGTCCACTCGGCATCCACGATGATGAGGATAGTTGGCTGAATGTCATGTGGATCCTCGCGAAAATAGCGCGCCACAAGGTGTACATTAATAGCGGACTTATCGACCCCCATCTTAATCTTTGACATCAAATCCCACGCCGCCTGCTTGAACTCTGCCCCGAACTGCTGCTGGACTCGGTCCGAGTCACGGTCGGACCCGCTGGGGAAGGTTTCCAGAGGCAGCGGACGGGGCGGCGCCACGATTCGGTCGCGGAGGTTCGAGATGCCAAATTGACCGAGAGCACTCTCAGAGGAACTCCAGGCTTCAGTACGACGAGATCGTTTGGTTCCACCTGAGCCTGAGGCTGTTGCGGGGCGGGAGGGCAGCTGGTGATCCATCTTGGCGCTGTGATGTTGGCCGGAGTTGCAAGTAAAAAAGCAGCTGGAGGCTGAAAGGTGGAAGTTGGAAGTTGGAAAGGAGAGAAAGGATGAGGGGAGGGTAGAATTCTGGGGGGGTTTCACAACTGTGTGGTTGGTCCGTGCACGACTGCAATTTTTCGATGTGGGCCTGTGTGGGGCCTGTGTGGGGCCTGTGTGGGACCCGCCTTCAAAAGAAGCTCTGAACAAAAGAAGCTCTGAACAAGAGAAGCTGGAAGTTTGGTGTGTCGTGGTATGTGTGGCGGTAATCTTTTTGCAGTGCAGCTTTCTTTGTCCTGGGCAGGTGTGCAAGCAAGCACTGGGGAAAATTGTAAGGCAATTACAAGGTAGTAAGGTTGCCCCTGCGCGCGCGGGTATGGATCGAGCTCACAGCTTACTGGCCTGGGTAGCACCCCTGAGCTCTCCACTCCTAAGGCCCCCCAATAACAACAACAATATCATGAGGATGAAAATTACGACGAAGACGACGATGAAGATGGACTGCAGCCTACACATACAGACGACGGACACGGACACATCTAGCTATTGTGTAATGCCTAATAAAAAAGCGCAATAGTCATAGAAGTCCCACCTGTATCAGTATCTGACGAGGTTGGTTCTCAACTGGAAAAATAAAGCTGGGACGAAGCTCACTCGTTCATCACACTCGCCTCAGGTCCTGTTATCTACGAGGCTTGACAGGATGAAATCCGCCACCACGCCACGTGGCAGGTAGCGGAGACAGATGCCACCCGCTCCACCACTCCAACCAGGACCAGGACAAGAAAGCCTTCACTTGAGAACAAGGACCAACCAGCCTTCCAACGCGTCTCGTTCATGGAAGGCCATAAATGCCAACCAGCTTTCCAACATGTCTCGTTCATGGAAGGCCATAAATGCCTACCAGCTTTCCAACATGTCTCGTTCATGGAAGGCCATAAATGCCAACCCCGACGAGGACGGACTGCCAGCAGCCATCGTAAGATACACTGCCAGGCGATCCGTCGCCTTACCCGCCGTCGACTTACCCGCCGTCGCCTACCCGCCGCCGCCTTACCCGCCGCCGCCTTACCCGCCGCCACAAACGTAGCCCAATCAGCGTCTTCAACCCGGGAGTTTCACCCTTCGGCATCCCACTTGGACGGGACATGTCTCTTACGGGAGGCACTTTTGTCGAACAACAGAATTTCGCCATGGCGAACCCTTTCTCCCCCGTTCGGCATGTTCTTCTCTGGCCCACAGGGCAACAACAACTACAACAATGGCTACGTCAATGAAAGCGGCAGCCAGCCCGCCGACGAGAACGGCTATGCCAACTATAACGCAGACAGCCATAGCATCGAGACTGGAGGCTACCAAGCCATTCTTTCGGGATGCAGATGGGAATTTGGTTAAAGGATTCCGGCAACAAGCTTGATTGTCCCGAAAGCCAACGTCACGGAACCAACGAAAGCAGAGGTGGAAAGTGCCATCGGCTGCACTTCTTCGTCTTTATCCGCGACCAGCATCCATTGCTGCCACTCTCAGGTTGTTAACCTGAAAAAGGTCAGGGCTGCGTTATCCTTCGCCAGCTTCTTGTTCTCGTTCTTGTTCTCGTTCTTGTTCTTGTTCTTGTTCTCGTTCTTGTTCTTGTTCTTGTTCTTGTTGTCCGAGGCGAACTGGTCTCTGGCGCGCACCAGCGCCCTCCAACTCGTCCGTGGTGATGAACCCAGCAGCACGCAGATCCAGCCGTCGCCGTCGTCGTCCGGCATATTTAATATGTCAATCGCGATAACGACCGAGAAAGCAAAGTCCCCTTATCTCCGGTGCATCTGTGCCAGTCCGTCCGTCCGTCCCGTCCGTCCTCTTCCGTCCTTGTGATACCGGGTTCTGGCACATCACATGTCGTTGATCCTTAGCATAGAATCCCTGTAGATGGCAACAGTGAGTGATCAGCCGCAGCGGGTAGCTCGATGTATGTGATGACCGCTCGGCATTTCGAACCTCTTGTTCGGCCGTGAATGGTGCCTGCGGGAGGGATGGTGGTGCGCTCTCGCCTATGTTAATGTCCACCAACGGAAAGAGAGAGAGAGAGAGAGAGCAATACTTGTAAGATCTCCACCAGACATTTGTCATCTGCACTTCCCGGCGCGTAAACGTTGGAAAGTGATTCTTGTGTCTTGCCCCCTTGTTCTGTCTTTGTGTCCGGTGGTTCTGTGCAGTAAAAGCAAAGGCAAACACGGAGGACGCGTCTGGCTAACCACCCGAAAGGGCTGAATCGTCATTTTCTAACGTGCCAGACAGCATCTCGAGCTGCCCCACGCATGTATCATTGTGTGATGAATTACTAAGATAGATGTGTCTAAACGAAGTCAATATCAAAGGCCCTTTCCCCAAGCTCCGTATTCGTATCAGAAAGCCGGCCCAAGAAGGCGGTTATATCCTTGCGACGCCGGCGTCGGGGCATCTTGCGGCAGTGTTCCACCAACGCACCGCAGAGCTCATGAGCCCATTTCCCTCTCCCTGTCCATTTCCCTCTCCCTGTCCACGTTGTAATGGAGTCGAGCGCATCTCCCCTCGTAGCCGGACCGATGGGTGCGCCGTGTCGAAGCAACAAGCGGACTACTTCGAGTTGGACCGAGGCGCCCTCTTCGTCCTGGTTCCTATCGTAGGCGCTCGCTTTGCCAAGGGCATCTTTAGCGGCCAAGTCCATCCCGGCTTCCAGGAGAGGGGGGAGCAGCGTTAGTAGAGCAGGAAAGCCGGGAGTGGATGAATTGAGAAGCTGGTGGCCCACGTCAGGGTCGGCGCCTATGTCGAGCAGTTGGCGAATTACCAGACTGGCGTCCTGCGCTTTCCGCGGCTTATGTCGGAGAGACCTACAGGCGCGGTCCAGCAATTCGGTGGCTGTGGTGCGAGGTGTCGGATTTCGGCGCTTCTTGGCTTGGAGGAGTGCTAATGCAGATAGCCATCTAGAGCCGTGCAGAAACTCCATGACCAGCGTATCCGGGACATTTGCGTCTCTGGCGAGTAGCTCGACGACGGCCGGGGCGTCGTTTTTGACGTAGCCACTGGAGAGATGGGTGCTGTAGCATTGCAATACATCGGTAGGATCTGCTGGAACGCTCCCCGATGCCAGGAGCTGCTCAGCCAGGCTGGCGTAACCCATCGTACAGGCGAACTGGAGGACGGTGAGACCTGGCCGCACAACCGGGCTGGCGCCATGGGAGAGAAGCAAGAGTGCCAAGGAGGCCTTGTTATTCAAGACAGCCAAGTAGAGCGGGCTGACATTGATGGATTCGCAATTCGCGCTGGCACCGGCCCGCAGCAACCACTCAGCGATGGTATCGTGCCCCTTCCATGCGGCCAAGTGAAGAGCCGTCAGCCAATATCGGTTGATGGCGACTATGAATGGGTGCGGAGCATGGATGTTGAAATAGGTCCGAAACGGCCGGCAGGCAATATCGAGGGCACCAGGAGCGAGTGGGCAAAACTGCTCCACCTTGTCGAGAATGGCGAGAGCCTGTGTGCGTGCCTGTGGCATGCCCATAGGCATGGTATTCTCGATAGCCCACACGACGGCAGAAGGCCAATGTGTCATGGCGTGTCGGCGGTAAAGAAATGGTTCCACGTTGCAATGAAGCAGGCGGTTCGTACGGGCAAGGGCCGCGAGATCGCCCGCGGAGAGCGTCTCCCAGATAATGCTGGACGGTACGTAGGGAAGATGATCCATGGCTGTTCTCGATTGGTCGTGATGGCGCCCGCGAAGTGGTGGCTCGGCGGAAAGGAGCGAAAGGGAAAGGAGCGAAAGGGAAGCGCTAGGGGGTAGGTTGCGAGACCAGTCGGGCCAAGTGAATCGTCAAACCCTGCGGGGCGATCCACAATGCCCCACCAGAACCCCACCCTGCAAGCGGCAGTCCCGGCACAATCCCGAACCTAACCTCTAGCTGGAGTCTGTACTGATCGGATGAGCCTAATCTGGATCCTGTCTGACCCGGGGGAAGTAACTTTATCTGCTGCAATCACGGGTGGTGAGGGGAGTACCGACATGGAAGGTCGGGATGCGACTACATCCACAACGCGCAGTCTGTACGCCGGATGGGGCGCATTGGTCATCTCTTGAGACCGATCCAATCAGACAATTCATGCTTAGTTAATCCAGATCACGTGCAACACGCTGCAACCCTTTCGAGTAACACTTTGGCTAACTCCACCTTCAGAGCTAGGGCATGGTCGCGGCACCACACCTCAGTTCGGCCGTGCCGTGACACTCTGTAACCGCGTTAAATGCACTCAACAATCCATTTTGCGGCCAAATTAAGTGCAAATAAGATAAAACTTGGTCAAAATGTACATCTAGCCCTGGGCTATCAAATGAAGTTTCTTTTGGGAAGAAGCCAAATACCGCTTCTTCAGCGTGTATGCGTAGGTGACGGAGATTTGCAGGGCGGCTGCAATGGCCGGCGGTTTTTCGTTGCCCACAAGCACACAATACGCCGAGGCACGGAGGCTCGGGCCAAAAAAAACGGGTCACCTTGGCCAGTGCGCAGCCACATCCAGCCACGGACCAAAAAGGGCTTTAGTTTTATCGCCATCCTGGTCAAGCCTATCGTAGGAAAAAGAAACAAAAGAACACAACTTCTTCAAAATGGAAGATTTTTTTTAATTCTGACAACTGCATTGGAATCCCCGTATTATCAGCATCATTCTCGTATGCATCACAATGACTGTGCAGAAAAAACCGGCCTCAAAGAGGCGACTTCGAAGAAAGTCGAATCCAATCACAAGCCAAAGCTTAGTGGCTCGAATGTAGGAATTGTTCAGTTGCTGGATTGCGCGCATGTCGAAAATGGTGGCTTTGTTGCGAAGGTTGGCTCCCCAGCGCCAAAAGTGGATAGTTAACTAGCGTTTGCAAGACACATTACCTTGTAATTACCTTACAAATTTCCGAGTGCTTGCTTGCACACCTGCCCACCTTGCCTAGGCGCACATCGGCGACGTGTACTACAAACGCCTCTTCCTGTCATATTTGATCCGTTTGAACGGTAGTCGCGATGCGAGAGGCCGAAATAATGCCTTTTGACTGCGCTTGTTGTGGTGATGTAATTCCTGATGTTGTTGTGCATGCAAATACCGGTATGTGTAGTCCTGCGCCCGAGAATCTCTAGATCTATCAACTAACTTGGAACGATTTGGCCAAGGAAAATGGCGCCAAATACAGGTCCTTCGAGCTCTTTCGAGCAAGTCGTCTACCGCGACCTAACAGATGATTCCATTCGCACACCCTCGTCGTTGAGAATAGAATACCTCTGTCTCTTTGAAACGCCTGCTGCACGGAAGATGTCATTTATGTAAGCCGGCGTGCCGTAGTGGAGCTGTTGGTACGTACCGGGCAAAATTGTAAGCTCCCTGGGCTCTCGACTTCTTTGGTGTATTATGGTGTTTGTAGACTATTGCGAGAGCTTCAAGGTAGCATAATTATTCCCAAAATTAGGTAGTAATTGATAAAGAAATGGTGGTTGCAAGCCCTAACCACTAGACCCAGCTACTCCCAATCGAGACTAGCGCCACGACCCCGCGCACCACCACAAAACCACAGCCTGCAGAACCCATGGGACTTCTTCTTTTCCTTTTCCTTTCTTTAGCTTAGTTATTTACGAATATAGCCATTCCTTACTTGCAGCCTTGTCTCCTATATACCTTCACACAGAGGGTAGGCGGTTTTTATTAAAAAAGCCGACTCTCTAGCGGAGCCGTCGGTTACCTAATCAGCCCAATCGACGAGTAAGCAGGCAAGGTGGGCAGGCAAGGTGGGGAACCAAAGGTGGGGAAGCAAAGTTGGAGAAGCAAAGGTGGACAAGGTTGTTGCATTCAGCGAGGTCAAAAAGAGGGTAGAATGTGGATGTATTGTAGTAGGAAGAAAGATGGGCGGAATGCCTGCCTATCTCCTAAGAACCTATGTTACGATCCTGGCTCAGGTCTGTAGGAGGCGCCGTAAGTCGACTGCAGATTGGCTGGTGCAACTGGGAGAGCGGGGCTCGCTCAGGGTTAGTGCAGCCAATCAGGAAATGCTCAAGATAATCGGTCGCCAAGGCCGACTGAGCGTACTGAGCCCAGTGCTCAGTATCGCTCAGGGTGCTCGAGGACTGATCACTCCTGAGCACACTTGAGCATCTAAAGGAAGGACTCTGATTGGTTATTCATAGTTCTATATAGGAAGCTGGAGGAACACTCCTTGCGAGTTGGTTCCTCAGCTATCAATGCATATGGTTTATCATTCATTGCTTGTTTGATTGAGAGTGGGACTCTCGCAATCTATCCACTATTATTTGCTCCTTACACATCAATTACCTATATAATTCGTCACTCACCAGCTCACCCACCCCAACCCTCACAGTCCTAGATCGGGTCTAGCTCCATGGAACCCAACTTTCGGCATCGGTTAAACTACCCTGTTGCCAAGTCATTTTGAGCCAATAGTAAACCGATAATCGAAGCACGGTCAAGGTACAAGGAATTGTCGTTTTTTGCACCTATTCTTCGGTGTGCCACTTGTACCAGCACTTATGTAAGTTACTACTGGAATCACCACGGTACCGGTACTAGAATCAACAGGGTGCGCTGCGCGCTATAAGCTGGTGGTTCAAGTGATAGATTCGTTCTGTGTATTCTAGGTCTGTTGCCCTGAGCAGGCGGCCGCAGGCCGCTATATATATCTGGGCCTGCGCCACCACAGCCACAGTGTGGCTGAGCCCGCAGAGTCGCAGAGTTCCTTAACTGATATGCGCGTCATTCCGATAGTTACAAAGTGCCAAATCGCATTGTTGACAGGCAAAGTGTGTTGTCTTCCGCCTGCGCGGCTGATTGAGGGTTTTCGCAGTCATCTCCTGCAGGCCGGCCCGGCGAGGTAAGGACGTCTGGCCTTTCCAACTGCGGCCCAGACAGGCCGGACAGTCAGATTGCTTATGTGAAGGAAGGCATATACAAGAGGCAAGGCTGCAAGTAAAGAATGGCTATAGGCGTAAATAACTAAGCTGAAGAAAGGAAAAGGAAAAGTGTTGGAATCACCAGGGTACCGGTACTGGAATCAACAGATGCGCTGCGCGCCGTAAGCTGGTGGTTCAAGTGATGGATTCGTTGTCTGTTGTTCTATCTATCTGTTCCCCTGAGCGGGCCGCTCCAGATATCTGGGCCTGCGCCACCATAGCCACGGTGTGGCTAAGTCGCAGAGCTGTGGCGCCAACACAGCCACAGTGCGGCTGAGCCGCAGAGCTCCTTGACTAATATGCGCGTTATTCCAACAAAAAGAACAAGTCTGCGGGCTCTGCGGGCTGCGGTTTTGTGGTGGTGTGCGGGGTCATTGCGCTAGTCCCAATTGGGAGGAGCGGGGCCTGAAGGCTGGGGCTTGCAGCTAGGGCATGGTTGCGGCACCACGGACCATAGTTCGGCCGTGCCGTGATAGCTTACCGCGATGGATTTGTTGATGCTCCTGCTTAGCAATTTGTACTACAGAAGGATCTTTGGGCCTAGGTGCCTTCCTTTTCCTGCGTCTTGAAGTTCCGGAAGTCCCAAGCAGAAGGGTGTAAATCTCGATTTTCCAGTCGCCAAGTGTGGTAAATCTACGCCACCAAAGCGGCCCGGGGTAATGCCGTTGCATGTAGTGGGCATTACAAAGGGCCACATCAAGTAAAAACCCTGCAAATAACGCCTAGTGTGTACCCCTTCGAACTCGATCTGTGAATGTATTATGGGCGCGTATTCGATTCCCCCGATCAACACGACCTTTGAGATAGTTGTAGATGTCACCAAACAACGGCACAGGGACCTCCTTTTGACCACAAATCGCCAAAATACTGCCTCGCGGTCTTTATTTGTGGCTTCTTTCGCGTTCGGACTGGCCACTCCTCAGCGCCAAAGAGCACGGTAGAGTATAAGAGGGCCAGGGCGTTGTCCTTCCAAGCGAACCATTGTATTGAGAGCGTCTTCTGGCACCGTCAAATCCGTTCCTTGCACCGTAGGTAAAATAAGCTACCTGGCAAGTCAGGAAGGGGTCGCTGAACGGTGGCTCCGATAGCCCTCCGGGGGCCCCTGCGGCGGGCAGCTCGCTGCGCTCGGTATTCCGCGGCTTAAGGAATCCGAGGATTATCCGATCGACCAGTCCCCGTTGTCCATTTCGACACGGACGTAAACTGGCCAATCAGCGTTCGAAAAACATTCGGCACCCTCACGGTAAAAGAGAAGAGACAGCCTCTCTACGCCACCTCCGGCTCGCAAGCTCGCCTACGGTGGCTCCGTTCAGCTAAACAAAGGCCGCCAAGCTTTACAGCTCACCGCCCATTCAAATACCACATTTTACAGCCAAATTTACCACATTCGCTGGCTGCCCCGCTCCCAGCGCTGGCAACGCAGTTGCACCGCAATTGCACCTCGCCGCCGTCGCCAATGTCAATATAATTCCAAATGCGGTAATTCTAGCTCAGGACCGTAGATTCGCTCAAATCGTTCAAATCTGCAGTAAAAAGCGAAGCTGACTTCGTTGAATTCGCTTACATAATAGGGCCAAACATCCAATAAAAAACTGCAGGCCTGCTTACACTACTGACAGCCTTACTGATCCATGCCTTCTAAGGCCCGGGCAGTCAGGCGAGGAACCCTTCCACTGCGTGTGGGCTTTTCAATATGCCCTGCAGCCACTGCATTTCTTCGTGGCTTGGAATGGTGTGTATCCTTTGAGGGCAAGCTTTCGAATAGTATAATGGCATTTTCGTAGCTGACTTGCTGTGAAAAGAAGGTCGGAAAATTGCCTGCGAAGATCTTTAAAAATTTCGCGATTCGGGACAGATGGTCAGTCAATGTAGGTGGCGATGACTGCATTATGCTTAGGGCCGAAGACCTTCTTCCGCTTTAACCTTTCGAAGTCGTTATCGAGAGGAGGATGATATTTATGAATAGTATGTTTAGGACGAAGCTCAAAGGTCCATTTACGGCCGTTGGCAACAAGGGCTTTGGCTATGCCCTGCCAATGGTTATCTCTGCGATCGGTGGTAGACTTGTTCGTTGTGCCCCGGGCCGCCCGGACTTTGCCCCGGTCGCAACAGAATTCCACCACCCTTCCACCACCCTTGTTGGACCAAAGTCTTTGACGTGGCTGTTGCATCGTGCCTTTGAAGTCCTAAATAGCGCAGAAGCGGCCTATTCATTCAGATCATCGATTAGATCATCGACGGTGTCGTACTTCATGTTGAGAAGCTTATGCCCGGGCGGCGGGTTTGATAGTGGTTGTGGTAGCGCAGCCTCATCGAGCGTATCCTTAGGATCGCTTAGATCGCTAAAATCATGATCAAAATCGCGCAGGTCTTCGAGGGCGGGCATTTCTATCGCTAGTTAGTACTGCGCGACGGAGTAATCGATGAAAATAATGAAGCTCTACCGATGTATCGATTGAATGCGGCGATGACAATGTTTTGGTTGTTATTGAAGGTGGGTTGCAGTAGAAGGTGTAAGGTTCGGCTACGTTATGGTAAAAAGTGGTAAATTACTGCGCGGCAGAATCCTGGATGTGCTGGTGGGCGGGGTTGGTGGCCAGGGTTAGGGTTATGTATGGTAGATTACGGTGCAAGGAACGAAATTGACGGTGCCAGAAGACGCTCTCATTGTATTAGGCCGTCAGGCGTTGGGCTTGTTCTCATTGTATTCCAAGGGACCTTGTCTGTACTCTTATCCTTCCTCTTGAGTTCAACGAATTCCTTGAAAATGCCACTATTCTCACTGGCGGTTCCGGTGCAGCCGACACCCAGATGCTTGCGTAGGAAAAGAAGGAGCTTTTAGCCGTTCAGAAGGTTAAAATAAGCTACCTGGCAAGCCAGGAAGGGGTCGCTGAACGGTGCCTCCGGCGGCCCTCTGGGGGCGCCTGCGGCGGGCTGCTCGCTGCGCTCGGTATTCCGCGGCTTAAGGAGTCCGAGGTTTATCCGATTGACCAATTCCCACCTCCCATTTTGACACGGACGTAAACTGACCAATCCCCATTCGAGAAACATTCGGCACCCTCACGGCCTCTCTACGCCACCTCCGGCTCGCAAGCTCGCCTACGGTGGCTCCGTTCAGCTGAATTGAGAACAAGGTGATATAGCTAGCGAGGAAGCAATAGTACCAGGGCAACCACAACCTAGGCGGTGTCTGATAGAGCCTTGAGTTCCCTATCAAATTCGCTGGCAGGTTGAGTAAGGCGGGGACGCCGGAATGCCAACCGGGCCTTTGTTGTTGACGTGCCACAACCACGCTAGAAAATAACCGTCTTCGGCAGCCCCCAGATTTTGAAGCCATGCGAAATCGGCTTGCATTTGAGCGTCACGGCGGCGTTGTGCCTACCCGTGGACTTCACTATAGATTCGTCAATCGTCATGAGGAAGCCGGGTTTGAAGATGGAACGGGAAACGCACTATAGGTAGGTTTACCCGACGGAACATCTGGATTTGTTGTGGATCGTTGGATTCCGGGTCGGGGTTCCAGCAACGCATTGACGGTAAAGGGTTTGGAAGCGGTTGCGAGAAATGAAGCCACAAATGTAATGAACAGGTTTGTTAGGCTGTATGGCCTAGTAATCGATCAGCTTGTTTTCTGGGTGCATTTCCATATACATTAAACACGCCAAAAGGATGTAAATATCTAGCATTGTTATATCTTGCAAACCATCGTCGGGCACCGCATTAGTTCAGTCGACCCACTAAATAATCAGGTCTTCGGTCTTCAGGAAAGAAAAGCCTGAATAGCTTCAACAGCGTGGCAGGAAGTTCGTAGATTCGGTCAGTCGGTATGGAATGTGTAGAGGTCGGAAGTGGTCGCCGCAGCGCGGTTCGAGCGGCGCGACTGGCCTGACAGCGCTTGCATCACCACCTTCCGGGCGCGCTTCTACCTTTGGTCGCGGGTTAGCCATTTTAACGTGTAAAAAAGAACAGCAAAAGAAACAAAGGTAGAAACAACGCAGGTAGGAAGGTCTTTTGGTTGACTTACCGAGGCCGTGAGGCTTCATTTCGCTATATTGAGCTAGGGGGGGGCCTAGCAATTATGTTGAAGTCGACGCTATTTAATTGGCTGGAATATAATGAAAACGGGGCCCTGACAAGGTAGTTTAACCGGGACGAAACTTGGGTTCTTAGGAGATGACATGTCAGAACTCAAAGGGCGCTCAGCGGGGTCGCTATGCTGGGACCCCGAGGACGCTGTGCCAGGGCGTTCAGCGGGGCTGTTGTGTTGGAACTCAGAGGGCGCCCAGCTGAGGCGCAGGGCGCAGGAGCCCTCACCCCGCGCGGGGATGCCAAGAAAGGATTGAGGTGGGGATCGAGAAATGCGTGACGATCGAGGGCGGACCACGGAGCAATTATCTAGCCGACTCCAAGCGCTAGGATCCTGAGCGGAGTCTGAGGGGCGGAAGAGCGGGGTATAAGTGTGGGGTAGTCTCCCTTCTTGAGCGGGCAGAGTTCAATGTGGTTCCTTCCTCAATTCTTGCTCGTGGACCCTCGTGATGAGAGTGTGATCTTTTTCCCAGAAATACCACCCGGAAAGCTATCCCCAGAAATGACAGTACGCGGCTATTAGAGCCATCCACCTGGGGCGGGGTACCCTCTACGAATTTAATCCCAATTCTTGTTGGCTTTCTGGAGCACAGGCCCTCTCGGTAAAGACCTACACCAAAAAGAGGCCCAGAAAGATTCCGGACCTATTTTGGGCCGGGAAAATTCTGGCTCCCGCACGAGCCACTTTTGCTCGCTTAAATTTTTTGGACCAATAAGAAAGGGTGCACACCACGTGACTCCTTCCGAGCCTCTTTCCAGGAAAAAGATCGCACTCTGAGCCAAATGCCTGCTTCCTAGCATGTAAGCACTAGGCCGTTCTTAGCGAAGATCAATACCCGTAGAGGCGCTATTCCAAAGTGGCACTATTATGCAATAGGTCGAAAGGTTGGGATGCGGTGCCGCGGCGCGGTTCGGGCGGTGCGACCGGTCGCACAGCACTGGTATCGCCACCTCTGCTGCATGGGGGCGCGGGTCAGCCATTTGCAGTCAAATGAAGCAGTCAAACGCATTCAGAATATAGGACTTACCGTAGGAAGCGCTCCTTCCTGAGGCCCCGGTTTGTGGACATCGCGATGTAAAATTGGTACCCTGGGCATTGTGGATCAAAGCACTACATTGCATTCAACTGGCCGTATTTTGGTAGAAAAGTGGGCATTTACAAGGTAGCTTAACCGGTGCCGAGGCCAAGGTAGGCAAGGTGGGTAGGTAATAATAAGAGGGTGATCTTTTTCTCGAAAATAGGACTCGGAAAGCCACTTTCGGAAATGCACACAGACCCTTCGGAAAGGCAAATACCGCCCTGAATTCAATATTAGTCAGTTCTTCCAGGAAGCCTTTTCCAGACATTGATCTTTTTTCCCAAAATCTGGAAAATGAGGCTTTTGCCGGAAGGTTGTTAATCCGAGCCGCATTTTTTTTCCTTAGCGCGGGGCATGAAGCCTGCGGTCCTGTTATGGTGGCCAAAGTTTCGCCCCCTGCTCTGGTACCGACAAGCCCCCTGGCGCGCCAAGACTTGAAAATTACAGCGCCCTTTCAATCGCAATACAGCGCTAGCAGGGACTGCACTGGCCAACCAGGCGCCCGGCAAAAACAAGGCACACTAAAAGCACGATTTTGGTGACAGCCCCACCCAAGGGATGGGGGGCCCTCAAGCAGTCAACAATTAACAAATGGGTCAACAAATATCCCTCAGATCCGTAAGGACTGTATGGAAATAGAAGGCGCAATTACAGGGCATTAAAATGCAATTTTTTTATCTATTTTGGCCTATATTTGGCTGTGTTCTGGATGCTCAAAGTGGTGGGGTTATGTTTTGGTGCGCCTTTTTTTTTTGTCGGGCGCGTGCTAACATACCCTTGCCGGTACACATACAAGGGGGAAACATACCCATCATACCATGGTACGTAAATCGGGTATGGTGCAGGACAGGGCCTGCACGGGCCATTGTAATTAAACACCTTTTTACGGGGTCAACACAGGTCCCCAACATGCAGGCCCAGGCCTTTTCTTCTTCCTACACATCAATCAATACATCACGGTTGAAGGCACTCATTTTGGCCTCATTTGGCTACATTCTGGAACACGTTGTTTCTGACAGTTGTGAGCCCGAGAGCAACATCTTCCGATATAACAAACATCATTTGAAGCTCGTATTCCAGGGAGAATACGGCATTCCACATAGGGCACCCTAGGCGAAAGGGAAGCCTTCCCCAACAAGGTCGCGATGTCAACACGCGACGCAACGCGCCGTACGCGGCCGCAGACTACACAGAGCCGGCACGCGGCAGGCCCGCATCAAGGGCGCAGGCCGCTCGGAGGCATCGAAAGCGCACGGCGACCTGAAGGCATCGCGGGCATTAGACTGACCTAGCGGCACACCGGCATACCAAGAGAGCGAAGGGCGCCACGACAACGCGCCGACAACGCGCACACGCGGCTGGCCCGTACCGAACGCGGATAACGCATCGAAGGCATCGCGGGCATCATGCCGCCCTAGGCAGGTGGCACGGTATAACAATAAGGCGAATGGAGACATCGCAGCGCGCGGCGGAAGCGCACCGCGCCCCGGAAGGTATCATACAGCCGCGGTGAACGCCGCAGGCAGGAAACAAAACACATCATACGGCCGGCATAAAAAAGCCTAGAAGGTGCCAGACCCGGAACCACTTGGCACATTAGTACGGTACACCGAGCCGGCACAAGGGCAGGGCAAAGCCCGCAGGCACATCGGCAGGGCATGCTGCCCTCGGTACATTGAAGAACATGCCGTGCGCAGGCACATCGGCAGGGTATGCCGCCCCTAGGCACACTGTCGACAACGATCACGCGCGTAGGGCGCTCCCTAGACACGCAGCTGCTACGCGGAGTTCCCGCATCGAAGTCATTATGCCGCCCTACAGGCGCGGCGGGCAGGCTCATCGGCACACGAAAAACAACAACCAGTCCCGAGCATACCGCTCTTACAAGCATGCAGGCTGGACCCCGGGCATATACAGGCACAGCACCATACTACTCTATACGGCTTCAAGTCCCGGCAGCCACAGCTCTGGGCACGCAGCTGCCACGCGGCTGACCCGCATGGAAGGGCATGCTGCCCTCCGCATTCAAGCACACGAAGGGGTATGCTGCCCTCGGCACCTAAGGCACCTTGAATGACATATAGCCCTAAGGCATTCCAACACAACATTTCCACCATACTGAAGGAAGTCCCGACCCGGCGATGCCGGACTCGGAACGGGGAGAGGGGGTGGTAGCCGGGGTAAACCCCCTAGCAGGTATCAACAATGCTCGCCTTTACGGACCTAACACACCGGATCCCCGGGAAGCAGGCATATCTACAGGTGCCCTGCTGGCACACACACATCACTACCTTCACATGCCTAGGGCATGGGGCATGGAGCTGACCAATTGGCACTGGCAACCTACCTCCAAAACAACAAGCAACATTCTTGATAGGCTAAAGGCAGCTGCCTACGGGACTGATAGCAGCTGCCTATAGGGCTGACGGCGATCGGTACAACTGTCAGCATTTAATTTGTGGCTCGAAGGCGAAAAGCCCGGAAAACGCATTTCTGGACCTAACCTTCCAGACTGACGGTCCAGTCTAGGCACCCTGACAGGCTCCCTAACAGGCGACTACACCTGGCAATAATCCCTAACGGCCCGGCCCGAGGTGACAGAATTGTTCACCGGCAGCTAGGGCATGGAAACCACCAAGCCACGCCGCCTTATGAGTATCGTACGTAGGCTAATGGCACGCAGAGCATACGCAGCGGGCGCGTAGGTGAGCCCCGCATATAACGCATAACACACAGGATTGATCGCAGGGAGAGCTATATATCGTACGCGGTCAGCTTCACCGGCGGCCGGCTTCACAAGAGGACTACATGCCGTACCGAGGACTGGTCCCTGGCGGCGAGCCTCATGCACACATAAGGAGAGCTGCATGCCGTACACGGCTAAGCCTCGCATAGCCAAATACCGAACCGAGGCATGCTCCCGGCGCCAGGCTTCACACACAGCTAAATGCCGTACGCGGCCAGGTTCACGCACAGCCGAATGCCGTACCGAGGAATGGCCCCCGGCGGCCAGCCTCATACTCATATAGACGTTGCATACCGATCCGGGGAAGGAAGCCCCGGCGGCGAGTAAACAATAAGGGCGCGTAGCGGGCACACAGTTATGCCGCCTTGAACATCACGGGCAGGCCACAACAACAACAAGTGGCAGGTAACACGGTAGAGCCTACAGGACTCCGTGACTAACAAGCATTAAGTGAAGGACCCGGCAGGCACGGCCCCGGGCATGCTGTCAGGCGCATACGCAGCCGGCACGCAGTTGGCCTGCAAGACCCTTGAACTCAGAGGGTGGGCGACATACCAATTTGGCGGCGCCCGGGCATATCTGAGGACCTGAACGGCCCGGCACCAGCTGGAAGCACTCACGGATCGAGCCGAAAGACGAAAACACGCTCAATCGCACTTCTCTCGGCAGCTGAGAACCGACCTACCTAGGCATGCCCTACGGCGCTGCAGGGCCCTCGGAGGACCGATAATCCCCAAACACGGTGCATCTAAGATTCTGCCGCGCAGTAATTTACCACGTTTTACCACAACGTAACCCGGCCCTTACCTTTCCACCGTAACCGACCTTCTGCAACCGACCCTACACAACCACCAACACATCGTCGGCACCGCATTCAATCGATGCATCGGTATGGCTTCATTTTTTCATCGCTTACAACGTCGCGCAGTGCTAATTAGCGATAGGAATGGCCGACCTTGAAGATCTAAGCTATCTGAGAGACTTGGGCGATCTCAGCGATGTGCCCGATGCGCCTGATGAAAATGCGCCCCCGCCAACACCGCTCTCAAACCCACTGCCCGGCCATAAGCTTTTCATCACCAAATATAACACCCTCGATGATCTTGTCGATGTTTTGAGCGACTTCGCCGCTTCTACGCGCTTCCACATAGCCAAACTACGAGGCTCCAACTATGTCAAGGACTTCGGTGCAACCAGGGCGGAGTTTGGCTGCCAACGTGGAAGAGTTACGAAGTCTAGAGCAACAGTGAAGAACACCACCACAGAACACAGAGGCTGCGATTAGCAGGCCGCAGCCAAAGCCCTCGTTTCCGACGATAGGAAATGGACCTTTCGGCTTCTTTCCGGGCATACAGAGCGCACAAATTATCCACCGACCGACCGGGACTTCAACCTTTTGAGGTCCAAAGTTATCTTCGGTCCTGAGCATAAAGCAGTCATCGCCACATACATCGACCGCCCAGCGGTCCCCAACAGGGAGATTGCCAAAGACTTGCGCAAGGCCTTTCCGGACCTGATTTTCACACGCAGCCAGCTACGAAAGTGCTGTTATCGTCTCCGACAGCTGGCTCGTAAGGGATACACGCCATTCCAAGTCACGAGGAAGTTGCTTAACAATACCGGCATACCCTACAAAGTTCTTGCTTAACGTAACGTCTTTTTCAAGTTGTCAGGCTGCTGCGAGAAGCTAGAGTGAAGGGGGCAGAAACAGGTGCGTGCTTGGCTCACGGGGTCCACGAGCAAGAATTGAGGAAGGAACCACATTGAACTCTGCCCGCTCAAGAAGGGAGACTACCCCACACTGATACCCCGCTCTTCCGCCCCTCAGACTCCGCTCAGGATCCTAGCGCTTGGAGTCGGCTAGATAATTGCTCCGTGGTCCGCCCTCGATCGTCACGCATTTCTCGATCCCCACCTCAATCCTTCCTTGGCACCCCGCGCGGGGGCGTGGGTGGTTCCGGCGCCCCTGCGCCTCAGCTGGGCGCCCTCTGAGTTCCAACACAACAGCCCCGCCGAGCGCCCTTCGGGTTCTGACAGTTGTTTACCGTACAAGAAGAGTGCAGGATGGCCAACAACAAAGGCTAGGCGCCCTACCAGCCGAGGTCCCCTACACAAAGGCAGGAATGTACCTCCTCTGGGAGCACATCATGTATTCGCCTACCCTCTCTGGCTTCAACCAAGCTTGGGAGATGATGAAAGCCGTATTTTCTGGCCAAACGGCTATACTGAAGTATCTTGAGGAAACATACATGCCACTTCGAAGTCGGTGGGCATCTTGTTACACTAATAAGGTACAGAACTTTGGCCAACGATCTACATCGCCAGTTGAGTCGGTGAACAGGCTTTTCAAGTCACACGTGGTTACCGGCAACAGTTTAGTTGATCAGACTGTACAACAGAGCCTCAATATGGTGGAGGGCATGAAGGAAGCCTGTGATGAGGACACTCGCAACCAACAGAACCGCATTCGCTTCAATTACCTAGGAAAGCAATGGCTAGGCGTGGCTCCTTATAACGTGTGTTATGAAGCCCTCAGCCGCGTTACTCAGTAGTACGAAAAGATGCAACCTGCACTGGAAGACCGCCCGAGACCCCTCGAGCCTTGCACCGGTAGTTTCCGGGCGCAGTTTGCTCTCATGAGCTTGTCGAACATCACAATGCAGGTACTCTGAAGCTCCAGAAGGTTGATTTTCATCCATATCAGTACCTAGAAAGGTCATTACTTGATGAAGACGAGTACCTACGGTACCAGGACTTTGACAGAGTTCAACACCTTCGGAGGGGGGGAGGCCGCGCAACACTACTGCGTTTGCAGCCGAGCCGAAGGCTCTGCGGGTCCCGACTACTCAGCCGCGCAGGCAGTCCGGGCTTATTCGACGGGATCCCTCACAGTGGGAGGGCGTCACTCTTGACGATGACGGCGATGTTGATGACGATGTTGACAATGCGGTTAACGACGGCGTTGGCGACGGCGATGTCGACGAGCTTAGCCAGGCGCCTGCGCAGCCTGCCCGCCGTACCGTCAACAACCTTAACCCGGCTCGCCGTGGTAACCGGGGCATAGGGAGCTAGGGAGGCCGGGCAACAAGCACTCGGGGCACAGGGAGCCGGGCTGGCAGTGCTCAACACCAAGGCACGCAGCGTGTTAGCCGGGGCGTGTGAAGGCAGGCATATACAAGAGATAATGCTGCAAGTAAGAAATGGCTATATTCGTAAATAACTAAGCTAAGGAAAGGAAAGGAAAAGAAGAAGTCTGCGGGCCTTGCAGGCTTCTGGTTCTGTGGTGGTGTGCGGGGTCGTAGCGCTAGTCCCCATTAGGCGGAGCGGGGCTAGCACATCAGGCTAGGGCATGGTTGCGGCACCACGGACTTCAGTTCGGCCGTGCCGTGACAGGGCGGCACGACATCACAAGCTTCACGTGGCCCCGCAGCCTCTGCAGTGGCCGAAGGTCGTATTGTAAGGCCTACACGAAGCGGAAGGCCCGCAACTGACTGCCCGGGCATTGGAAGGCATGGATCAGTGACGCTGTCAGTTGCATGCAGTTGGTTTGTGAGTAGTGTAAGCAGGCCTGCAGTTTTTTATTGCATTTTTGGCCCCGTTACGTAAGCGAATTCAACGAAGTCAGCTTCGCTTTTTTTTGTAGATTTGAACGATTTGGGCGGATCTACGGCCCTGATGTAGGAATTGCCGATCAATCAGGCCCATGCGGCGGCAGGGCTGTGATTGGTCAACAGGGAAAACAAGTGGAGAACCATCATGGTGCGGGGCACTGACGTGACCCCGAAGCTTCGCCAAACGCGCCCGAATCCTATGTCCGTAGTTCGTGACCCTTTTACACACATCAAGAGCAGAATATAACCACCACAACCACCCCTACCTTTCGTGCAGTAGTTACTAGTGACTATGAACCGAATGACCTTGTCATTCCGACACCTGAGCTAGAATTGGAGCTCATCAAAGCGACTATATGCCCATTACTGGCCACGAAAATGCTCGCGTAGGTCAGGTAAAGGCAGTGGCTCGATTGGTCTTCGATCAAGCCGATACGGTGCTCGTTGCGGCGACCGGTTTTACGGCAAAAGCGCAGTCCAGTAAAATAAGCTACCTGGCAAGTCAGGAAGGGGTCGCTGAACGCTGCCTCCGGCGGCCCTCCGGGGGCGCCTGCGGCGGGCTACTCGCTGCGCTCGGTATTCCGCGGCTTAAAGAGTCCGAGGTTTATCCGATTGACCAATTCCCACTTCCCATTTCGACATGGTCGACGTAGTGTAGAAGAGACAGCTGAGCGGAGCCACCGCAGGCGAGCTTGCGAGCCGGAGGTGGCGTAGGGAAGCTGAATGAAGAAACAACGCCGACATGGTTGAGGGTCTCAATCACCCAGGCAATCAGAAAAGACTGAATATTATGGAAGGCTTCACCTTCCTGACGTCGGATCCGAGCATTCATGCGTCTCCAAAGCCTGGGTGTTTCGGAAACGACGTCGCCTTCGCCATCCTCTTGTTGGCCCTCCTCTTCTTGAGCTTCCCGCTCTGGACTCGAGGGAGGAGCCTGTCATATGCTGGAAGACTGCGTATGGCCTCGCCAGTTGCCGTAAATGTTCCTTCGTTTTACGGGAGATAGGCGTCGGGCTTGTAGGAGGGTCGGAAAGACCTGGCGAAAAAGCCCGAATCGGTAGGGAGGAAATTCGCGATGGACCAGCGTTCGTGCGCCACGCAGGCACAGGCGGTAGAAGCTACGGGACCTCGTCGCCGTCAGAATCTTCCATTTTCCGTCGACGAGATTAGTACAAATCGAAAGCGCATTTTCTAGCGATCAAAATGATGAATACGACGTGCGTTTGCGCGTTGATTTAGTGCTGTTATTCGCATACGCGCAATTGACCGAATTGACCCGTAACTCGAGAGGGAAATACCCAGAAATGCTCTCAGACGTGGTGGCCCTGATCCCGTTGCTCGAAAAAAAAAGATCTTATTGGTTGAAATTTATTTGAAAAGCGGGTCAAGTGATCTATTCCTTTTTGGGATACCCCCGCCACCACACGTTTGAGCTCCCGTCTCATCTGTGCCAGCGATGCCGTCATAGCGGGGTATCTACACCTTGCCCACCTTACCCAGGCGCACATCGGCGACGTGCCGCAGCCATTTGCCGAGATTCCGTCTTCGCAATCCCCATTCACCGCTGACAACGCCTCCCATCCCCTGGGACCAATTTTACATCGCGATGCCGACAAACCGGGGCCTCAGGAAGGCGCGCTTCCTACGGTAAGTCCTGCATTCTGAATGCGCTTGACTGCTTCATTTGGCTGCATGTTTACAGCGTTTCGACTGCAAATGGCTGACCCGCGCCCTCACCAAGAAGCCCGCCCTGAAGGTGGCGATGCCAGTGCTGTGCGACCGGTCGCACCGCCCGAACCGCGCCGCGGCACCGCATTCCAACCTCTCGACCTTCCTGACCGACCGCACCTATTCCACGAGCTTCCCTCCCACACGCCCTTGAAGCTATTCAGGCTTTTCCTTCCTGAAGATTTGATGCAAAAGTGCTGCGGCGGTGGAAGCAAGGTCGGTTAAGCACCTTCGGCGCTGAGGTGCCTGCCAGACGGTACTTGTGAGCGTAGCGCAATTGTGTGCGAGGTTGTCACTGCGCAGTGCTCAAAGGTGCTTGGACTTTAGGGGAGGTAACTGCCCTGCGCTCGAACCATTTGCTGATCTTCTCGAAAGGTTCAAGAATAGACAAAACAACGGAAAGTACGTGCCAGTCGCTTGGTTGCAGCAAGTCGGCGGCGGGCATACGCCTATCAGGTTCATCGGCCCTGATTTTGGTAGCACCAAAGATGCACCCGGGCCCGTAAAACGCACTGCGCGTTGGATCATGAAGTAAACAGAATTCCACCTCGTTGAACTATCGCCGCATAGATATAGGCCCTCGAGGGTCCTGTCAAGGACTGCGGCGTCGTCTTCGTTTTGTTGGTTACGCGTGATTTGAAGGAAGGAATCGCGGCGTTATGGCGACCTCGGAATAGAGTGTACGGCGTCGTGTAGCTTTCCCGACCGGGCCTCGCTTTCGCCACCCCTTCAATAAAGCTTCTTCTTGTACGGCAGGTAACTGGCCGATCAAGTTATCGTCAAAGGTTCTTTCTAAGCTCTATTGAACGGCATAGAATGAAGGCGCGCGCCGCCAGGTTGAGGATGTGGCCAAAGCAACGAATTCGACGTTTTCCAGCTAGTGCATCGCGGTCAAAATCGCACATGTCAGGCACCAAGGACTGTAACGAATGCCTCACGGCCCAGGTGTTCCAATCAACCTTGTCATACTGGAAATACCCGATTTGATCCTCAAGGCCGTATTCTTTGGCTTCCTTGACGATGTATTTGGCTTGGTTCTGGGGCTCCGGATTTCCATGTCTGATACGGCGCAATCGCGATTGACTAGCTGATTGCCTACCCTAGAATAAGAATCTACCAATAGGAACTAAGCTGAGGTTGGGCATCAACCTCACAGCTACAGCCACTAGCCTACTACTTTAATACTAATTGTGAATAAGGGACTGTGCTAGCCTTTTGTCTATCAATTGTCCCTCAATCGTCCTTCCTTTACTCTTAACAACTTCAATATGTCAACATCCAGGCATAGGATAGGTTCATCTCCATCGATCGCCAGGGTCTCCCCGAAGGAGTCGGGGAATATCCTGGCAAGCCAGATCCCAGTAAAGAAGACAGGGTCGCTATATATAAGTACGATTTGCCGCGTCTCTGCCACCACAAGGTCGATGATGTGATTGCAATCCAACTGCTATGTTATGTCTAACCGAAAATATATATTTGCAAAACTCTAGCTTATAAGCGCCGGAGGCCGACGATATGCGGAAGTGGGCAGCTACTACGGAACAGAAGTTTATTGAAGACTTCGAGCGCCCCCCCCCCGCTATAAGTCGCACTTCTTTCAAGTAAAGAACGGGAAAGATAGCGCGTGGACGGGCAACGGCTTCACCAGCCTTCTGGTGCCATTTTTCGAGGGCACGATACGAGTCTTGGTTCGCGTTCTGGATAGCGATTTAGAGTACCCGATTCAATGGGAATCCGGGTCGGCCCTCCACCTTAACGAAGGGATAGGCATTCGGCTCGCTAAAGGAACATGTTATTTTCCATTTCAGCCTCTTTCATCTCGGCGCAGCAGGAAGTACGGCAGCGACAGCGGCACAGGGTAGCAGCGGCATGTAAGGGGTTCTTCTATGAAGCTCTCTGGTATTTAATAGAATGGAAACCTAATTCAACTCTAGCGTATCGTTCATAAATATATCTAAAGCTGTCGGGTCATCCTCCTCCTGTTCCAGTTCCTGTTCCCGTTCCCGCATGGTCTCGCCGGCTTGCAGAAGTTCACCTGCTTCCGGCGCCAAAGAGGCTCTGTTTTCGGTGTGCGTGAGCTAACAGTCTTGTCAAGCCTTTACTGTGGCCCGAAGTAAGGGAGAAAGATTGCCCTGTGTTTGCAGCCATAGGTTGGGCAGCAGCCTCTGCAAGCATTTGGTGGAAGGCAGGACGCCATGGGCCGTGCCACTACCCGTTGCCTGGATGCGTGCCCGTTGTTGACGGAGAGTTGATAGGTAGGAACTGTGTGTGTCTCCCTCCTGTATGTTTGCCCCTGCAGCGCCCATCATTGCTCGAGAGTGCCCGCGAATTGGCGTCATTGTCGTTGCATGTTCGTGCCTGGCCACCACTCTATAATGGTTGAACTTGCAGGGCTGGTAGCAGAAGAGGCTGGTTGTGAGAATCTCTCGGCTCTCCGCACCGGCTCCGCTTCAAGATTGCTGAGTGGAGTTGACAGGCTGTTTATGGGGTTCTGGGTCCTGGGTGAAGACGGAGGTGAAAGGCCGTGGCGTGTTGTCCCGGATTATATCTGCTGAAGCCGGTCGTAGATGTTTGGGAGCTGACCTGCGTACTGCCCAACGCCGCCCCGTGATTGATGCTCATTCTGGCCCTCGCTGGACTCCAAGCGGCGCGCCTGGTTGTTTGGGTGGCTCTGAGGCTGCGACTCGGATGGGGAAGGAAGCGGAGAATCTAAGCGGCGCTCCTGGTGATTTGATCTCTGAGGCTGTGACGCGGGTGGTGAAGGAAGTAAAGAGAGTGAGTGAATGGGAAGCACCTCCTCCCAGATGAGGTCCACGGCGACTCCCACCGGAATGATGGTCCTCACGTCTCTGCCGCTTCTGTGGCCGCTCCGGCACTGCTGTACCCTCTGCGATCTGACTTGCATTGATATGCGTGGGGTCCCGGTCCCGAGGCGAGCGATGACTCACCGAAGGAAAAGCTCATCACCTTTATCATATCGCACAACAATCGCACATCAGGGTTCGTGCCGTTTCACAACGGCCAGGAGATTCTCTTAGACAGGCCTTACGGGCGGGATATAAATGCTACGGCATGCACTACAATAGTTCTCGTAGCGCGGGGACCTGGCATTGTGGGTCTCCTCTCGTTCGCTAGCCACCAAGTCGGCCGATATAAAGATAAGAATTCTCGGAAAGAAAAGCGGAGGGTGGATATACTCTGGGTGCTGGATGACGTAGGCCAGCAAGACCTAGTTGGGAACAGGCTACGGGAGCTGCAGAATATGGACCAAGACAGTGTAAGGTAAGTAGCTCTTCCCTCCAGCATCGTATTTGCTAATGGGTAAGTGTAGGAATTACCGATCAATCAGGCTCATGCGGCTGCAGGGCTGTGATTGGTCGACAGGGAAAACAAGTGGGGAACCACCATTGTGCAGGCAAGCGCTTGGTGGACAAAATAAAAGAGACTCCAAAAAAGTCTTGGCAAGTAACATGGTCCGTGCCCACTATCAGTCACCTTAACAGTTCTTCCAGATTCCAATCACCCCACTATACACCACTTCAACCCACACCGCCAACTTGAAGGTCATAATGGCTGTTGGCGATAAACACCATCCAACCCCTCGAAAGGCAGCAATTCTAGGCGCTGTTTCCTATCTTAAGGACCGAAATCTATTCAATCAAGCACCCTCAATTACGAAAGCCAGCGTTTTCCATTATTTTGGTGCAAGCAACCCGCGAGGATGGGAAATCTTGCGGAACAACCACGTACGCCGGCACCTAGATATCGAAACGCGAGGACGAAAAAAAGATCCTTTCGCCAGCTAATTTATTAGCAATGGAGAAGGTGATATGGGAATAAGGCTTCTAAGGTCGTTCTTTAACCTGGCATAGTCTTGCCTCACAAGTAGGAGTACCTGAGGTTTCGCCACGTATAGTCCAGAGAGCAATGGGTACTCTAGGCTATCGTAAATGTATTGCCTGCGAGAAAGGGTGGGTTTCACCATCTAACGCCAAACGCCGGGTTGAGGCCGCCAAAACTGCTCTTCGGTATCGCCCTCGCCCTGAGGACTGGCGAGATATCCGTTGGTCTGATGAAAGCCATTTCGGGCTTTTTCCCGAAGGAAAGATTCAAATTATTCGAAAACCAGGAGAGCGTTATTGCCCTGATTGCATTTATTATGCTGAGAAGCCGGTATATGGAGACGAGATTCGACGACTTCACGTTTGGGTAGCCGTTGGATGGGATTTTAAATCCGAACTGGTTTTTTACGAAGTACCAATAAACACCAACGGCAAAATGTCCCATTAGATTTATCGAGACGAGATTTTAGATATGGTGATTGGCCCCTGGCTACTCCAAGGTGATTAGTTTATACTCGAAGAAGATGGAGATTCAGGGTATGGAGGAGGGAATTCCCAACGGAAAAATATCGTGAAGGAATGGAAAAAGAAGCACGGATTGAAGCATTTCTTCAATACGCCTTCATCTCCAGACCTATCTCCGATTGAAAATTGCTGGAGGGCTGTTAAATCTTTCGTTCGAGCAAATCTTCAGCTTGGTGTTAATATTCGTGATCTTGTAGTTGAAGGATGGAAACGAATTAGTTAGGTGACGATTAATCGCTGGGTTGATTCTATGGTAGTGCGGATGCAGGAAGTGTTAGGCAGCGAAGGCAAATTGACTGGATGGTAGAGTGGGGTAGTTACCTAGAAGTACCTAGATTTACTAATAGAATTAGCCTGCAGAAAAGTACTCTAAGGTATGGAGTCTCTTTTATTTTGGCAACCACTTGGCAGGGCACATACGCCCTGCACGTGACCCCAAGTGCACGGGCCACACGTGCGCAAGCACGTGATCAACCCCCACCAAATGCGCCCGCATCCTGTCCCCGTACTTCTTGATCCTTTTACATAGAAGAGAGCAGAATACAACCACATCACCACCCCTACCTTACGCTACAGTTACTATAGTGACTATTGCGAATGACCTTGTCATTCCAACAGTAAGAACACCGTTGTTTGGCTTCTATACCCGTCGCACACGAACAAGAAGGACGTGAAGCTGCCGTTCCCGAAAAAGGGAAAATATTGGGCGTGGTACCTCGCAGACAATCACGAGGTTTTATCTCGGAAGCCTGATGTCTGCAGAATTGTCCGTCCGAGAACTGTATTGTGATTGGTAAGCAGCTGTCCGCACCACCCACTCGAGACATAACTGAATCGGCCCAGCTTGCGGTGATCCAACCTTCAGCGCTGCCGTTCGCAGGGAAACAGCCGCAAAGATCAAACCTGCTGTGCAGTTTGCTGAGGTACAGTACCGCCCTCGCCGGGCGGCGGCGGCCCGGACCACAGATGAAGAAGCCAACGTAGGGCCGAAGGTTAGGCTCGCCGGTGGAGGTACAAGATGGTGGTCCGAGCGTGAGATCTGATTGGCTAACCTCGGTGGGTCGCGTAGGCAAAACAGAGCAATCAGAAAACGGCAGTCTCGACCACGGCACATGCATTCCAAGCTGGGGTAACCATGTACCATCCTAAAAATTCCCGAGCTGGGATATATATATATCAATGTATCATCCCAAAAATTCCGATACTAGGTTTCGACGACACGAACCGGCCCGGCCCGGCCCGGCCCGGACCGCGACATCCACGCGCAGCATCCTGTCGTGGCTGGCTGGCGGCGTGGTCCCCGGTCCCCGGTCCCCGGAAGCGGCCTCGCAAGAGCAAGCAAGCAAGCAAACATCTCAACGGCATCGTGTACCTGCTGCACCACCACCGCACCGCATTGTCGACCCGCGCGCGCATGACGGGCACGGGCACGGCGCTGCGCTGCGCTGCGCTGCGCAACACGCGCATGTTCTGCCTGCCAGCTAGCTAGTCGGCGCCAAACGGCTTCGCCAACGTCGTGTTGGCGCAGGCCACGACGCTCTGGGAGGCGCTGCCGCTGCACTACTAGAGTACAGGGCTTTAGGAGCGGGTCGCTCTGCCGATCTATCATGGGTTAGACACGTAAGAGTTGACGTATGGGCACGTGAGAGGCCAAAGTGCATGCTCACAGTCGAATATAAAACAACTGGTATAGCCTATGGTAGGTAGTGCTATCTATCCGTCATCCGCCACCACGTTTGGGTCCTTCCGGGCTTCGCGAAGGATCTCCTTCATCGAGGAATAGAGCGCCGGCTCCCGTCTCCTCCACCTTCTACCGTCTGGAAACACCGCCTTCCGTAGTTTATTGACACATGGGATCAATGGCTGGTAATAGGACGAAAAATGTCTTTCTGCTTTCCCGAGAAAATCTCTCTCGTCAATAACCTCGCCTTTTTTAAACCCAGCCAACGAATCATCATCAAAGTAATTCAAGCAATCATACTCAGTTGGCTTGAATCTGCCTTGCGCGTCGTAGTGGATGCACAGCCAGCAGAGCACCCAGAAGAATGACTCGAGGTCGTGCATGAAAGAATGTTGCTCGCCCAGGAGTACCCCAATTGCCATGAAGGCCCTCGTACCGACCTTGCTCTTTGCTCCAGATGCGCCCTCTGGTTGCACTCTGGCGGCGAGGTCCAGGTCAATCAAGAACGAAGACCAGGAGGGGTTGTCGACGTCCTCATTGATCATGAGATTGTTAATGGAGATATCTCTGTGTAGGAGGCCTGCCTTGTTGTACAAGGATTCATGTCCTTCGATGCAGCCCTCCAGGCCGGCAAGCAGAGCCGCTCGGGAGCTGGCCTTATATATCGACTTTCCATAGTCGCGAAGAATGATACGCCGATGTACCCGATTAGATACCATATCGTCGTCAGCCTTGATTAGAGATGCCGAATTAGATCGCTTGCTCGGCGAAACCACTGACTGTTTTGGAATGTCTAGCCCTTTTCGAATATTACTTCGAACGTCGTCGTCTGTACCGTTCACCTGGACCGTCGTATGATAGTAATATCGGGCCATATTGGCCACGCCTTTGCCTGTCGCCTCCCGGAGTAAGTCGCCTTCCTCATCGCGTTCGGGGCATTGCCATGAGTCTTTGATAACGAGTGGTATCTGTCGGTATCCTTCAGGATGGGCTTTCCAGCAAGTCGAAGCCCGGCCAGCGATGCAACGTACGCGTTGTATCACCCTATCAATAATGACGCGCTCTTTTAAACCATCCCGCTCAATCTCGATGAATCGCTCGCCATTCGCCGTCATAATTGTCGGATCGAAGCCAAGCTCCTCCTCGTTCATCCAGAGAAATCCGAGGACCGTAGACACAAACTGTAGCCCATCTTTATTAATGTCGAATTTTTCGGATGCGATCCCCCCGAGCCGGTCAAACACCCATATCCTCATAAAAGACCCACAAATAGTAAAGCCCAAGACGAAGCGACGGGTATCTTGAGCAGCGAGTACTTCTCTCGCATACGTAGCGAGATCAATCCTTGCTTTCGATGGTGCATCGGCAGAAGGGTTACTCTTCAGTTCACCAGGTACGAGGATATGCGACCAGCGATATCTGAAACCTTTTCCCGCCGTGGGGAAATCCTCTATGAAGCCGATGTTCAGACTGCGCTGTCCTATGGAGTCTAGGAGGGGCGTTATCGGTTGCGTCAACAACTTTCGTCGAAAGGTCGAGGTGGGATTAAGACCTTCTGCGAATGTCTCTAGCTTCGGGATCAAGTCCCTAAACCAGGCCAGCACGTCCTTCTCTTTCGCACCCGCGGGCCATCCGCTCCACCCATTGCTGAAGAGCGGGTTACTGCCATCTTTGCACTTCTTGAAGACGGTCTCAGACGCTGCTTCAAGACCTGCCACGCCTCCAAAGTATGTTTCGTAGAGTGGAAGCCCGATATAGAGATTATCAAGTTCCTTCAAAAGAACTGGGTCTGCATTGTGCCGATATTCGGAGGAGTCCGTAGTATATACCCAAGGTGTCTGTTGGAGAGAAGATGCTATAGGTCTGGGAGGCGGGGTGGATTCGGTGACGGCATTGTAGACTCGGTCCCAGACGAGCGCATCATCAGGATCATCGGCGAGGGCTGCCTCTACGAGAGGCTTGATGCGGTCGAAGTCGAAGCTATTAGACCTAATAGCCCAGTACAGTCCAATGAGATCGTCGCAAAGGGAGCCATAGCCTTTCTTTGACCGTAGGATATGAATCGCGGGGAGCATCTGTAACAGCCCGAAAAGGGTAAGAACGGTTTTTTGCAGATCTGCATGATGGTCAGAGGATTACGTTGGGAAGAAACTGTGCTCTCCTGTCTTACCTTCTTGGCCGAGCTGCTCTAACGCGTCCGGAGTGCAGGAGACGTTCGCGCTTTCGCAGGCTGAACTGAACGAAGCGCGGAAGGCATCAAGGCCGTTCCCGATGGGATTTTCGCTAATGATCTTTGACCGCGGTACATGGTCCATGGTGACGGCATTGTAGACTCGGTCCCAGACGAGCGCATCATCAAGATCATTGGCGAGGGCTGCCTTTAGGAGAGGCTTGATGCCGTCGAAGTCGAAGTCGTCGTCGGAGTTGACTGCGGAATTAAGTCTCAAAATATCGCTGAAGAGATTTTTGCCGCGGCCGCTGGAACGAAGCAGACGAGAGGCCCGATGGCGTAGCAATGCTGAGAGAAGGTCAAGGGCGAGATTCTGGAGATCTGCATGATGGTCAGAGGATTACATTACGTTGGGAAGAAAGTGTGCTCTCCTGTCTTACCTTCTTGGCCGAGCTGCTCTAACGTGTCAAGAGTGCAGGAGACGTTCGCGCTTTCGCAGGCCGAACGGAACGAAGCGCGGAAGGCATCAAGGCCGTTCCCGATGGGATTGTCGCTGATGATCTTTGACCGCGGTAGATGGTCCATGGCGGGCGGATGGGATACTCGAGATTGGAGAGGAGAGGAGAGGAGAGGAGAGGTGGAAATGGAAACAGCTGAAAGTTGCGTTTTGTAGCATGTTTTATTAGCCCGTGCGGGATTCGGGATTTTCCACCTGCCGGAGGCCATAAACCTTCTCTCCTGGGTTGACGTCATTTACCGAGGCTCGCGCTCGCGCTCGCGCTAAAATACTGCCATTTCCTCTACCAATTTTGTTTTCGCCCCTGCATATTCGAAATTTATCTCAGTAAACTCAGACGTGCATTAGCGAGGAAGGGGGGGGGGGGGGGTGGGGGGGGTGCCATACCAATTAGAAATAGTTCAATAGACCCGCTTTTTAAATAAAATTCAACCAATAGGATTTTTTACATTCGAGCAACGGGATCAGGGCCAATACACGTCTGAGCTCAATTCTCGATTTTTCCCGCTTCGAGTTACGGTTCAATTTTGTCAATTGCGCGCGCGCGCATGCGAATAAGACCACCAAATCAGGGCGCAAATACACGCTGTATGCATCATTTTGATCGCTAGAAAGTGCGCTTTCGATTGGTACTAATCTCATCATCGATAGAAATTGTCCGATTCCGACGGCGACGAAGTCCCGTCCCGCAGCTTCCTCGGGCTGTGCCTCCGTGTGGCGTATAGGCGCCGGACTATCCCGAATTTCCTCTCTACCGATTCGGGCCTCTTCGTCAGGGTTATAGTTGTTGGCTTTTCTTAGCCCTTATTCCGGGGTATTATTACCGGCATACGACCCAGCGATCGATTATAGTCTTTTCCCTTATAATAAAGCTTACGGTTTACTACCTGCTTATATTCTAAATTTGGGTCGTTAGGCTCTTGAAGATACCTCAAAATAAAAGCCCGGAAGCAGCTGCTATTGAGCTAGTTCTTGATAACCGGCGTAAGCTTTTCCTATGCCGCCAAGTCCTGTTTGGACCACTTGATACGAGCCTCAAGGTCCTAGAGTCCTTATAAGCTCAAAACTAGGGATTCTTCTTGTCATTAAGCTTATTCGGCCTTAGCCCTGGCCTGCGATGTTTGACTGAACTGGCTTCCTTAACTAGCCTGACTGGCTGCATCATCATCGGAGCCCTGATCGACTAGAGTCATTGTTCGAAGTCGACTCGCAACGGCAGGTAAATTTTGTTGTTGACGACCTCGTGGTTTTCGTGGTGCCTTCGGCTTTGCGGCAGGCTTATCGAGAGAGCCGAGATGGCTGAATGCCCAATACGGCACAAATATATAGGCCGTGCCCTGCGTAAAGCCCTGCCGCGATGCCTTCTCTTTATTCCGTAAAGCTCTTCTAATGCGTTGCCAGATATCTGAGAGGCTTGGTATTCGAGGCAGGCCGAACTGAACGACGCGAATAACGTTAGGAAGGTCCATTCCCATTCTAAGAGAGACTGTCGCTAGTACGATGCGGCAGTCTGTGTCGATCGAAGCGAGGCTGTTAAAAATGAGGTTTTTATCGGCATCGCGAATATCGGCGTTATAACGCTGGATAACCTTTCGAGAGAACTCCTTAAAAAAGCCATACACTTTCTATGTATACCGGTATAACGAATACCGAGCTTCAAAAAGCTTCGGCTTGCTGTTAATATAAATAATGTTCTTTGGAATTTCCCGGACTGTGGCGGTAGTTGCTCCCTCTAGAAGGAAGTCCAGGCGACGGAAGTCATTGATATACCCTCTTACGAGAGGCTGTACAATAATCGAGATTTCCGGCCTATTAATAGAGGTCCTGATGATTTCGAGGCGTTGTCGATCGAAGCCGGCATGCTGGAGGATATATTCCTCATTCTCTCGATCCAGCGTTGCAGTGCAACCGAACCAGGGAATGCGGCGAGGAAGCAGGGCCCTCAAAGAGTATAGGTATGTGAATTCCTCCCTGAATTCTCTCTATTCGCCGATAATGTGTAGCTCGTCGATTGCGAAAAGACCGACTCGTGTGTGGAAGTCCGGGTCCCTCAAAATAGCCTTGAATTTGGCGCTGACGGCCTTCTCTAGGCTCAAGAGTACGTGTGTGTATTTTCCGTCGCGAACTTCATTCCATGTCTCTCGATTCTATATTGTTAACGAAGGAAGTTAGTTACCGATCAATTTCAGGGGTTAGGGGTTAGGGGCAATAAGCAGAGCGACAGGGCGGCATTTACAACTCGCCTTGAGATGCGTATCGGCATCGATCCATACTGGGCGCGCGCCCGCGACGTCTTTGGCGATAGAATTACGCTGATTTTCGCCTAGCTTCGTTAAAGGCACGATCTGCACCGTGATCTTGTTCAATAAAGCCGAACAGGCGTACAGGACCGCGCTTTTACCGTAACCAGTCGCCGTAACGAGTACGGTATCGGCTTGTTCGAAGACCAATCGAGCCACTGCCTTTACCTGACCTGCGCGGGCATTTTGGTGGCCGGTAATGGAGCATATGGTCGCTTCAATAACCTGTAGATCGCCTGGAGAGGCCATCGAGAAGCGTTTGAGGCTGGTGCGAGGGTAACGAATTGATTGACGGAGTAAAGATTATATACTGAGGTTGTCAGGAAGAAGAGGATCCTCGGTATCAAATTTTTATAGGCATAGCTATATTAGTTGTTTTTTTGGATGGGGGTTACCAAGTCGGATGAAAAGCGTAAATATGTCCATCTGGAAGGTCTAGTCGTACCAAAATTCGCAATTTACAAGTTATCACAATAAAAACAAGACCAAAATGATCTCCTTGCTCTAAGCATCTTCAGACATATTTCGGCATTACATTCGTAGTTGTGGTGGTGAACCTATTCGCGGCGACGTTTTTTACCAAAATCGCGATTTGTATGGCGCAGCGTAAATATATCGGCCAAAAATCTGAAATAGATCTCAGACGTCTTTTCCAGGCGTTCTGTGCAAAATTGTGGGTCCTGGGATGATAAATACTCAAATGGGCTAGCGGGACAAATTTACATGTAAATGGGCGGGTTTTGTCCAGCCGCCCATCCGGCCTACGAAGTGAGTGGGCCTACGAAGTGGGCCATTCAATTTGCGCCTGCCCGGAATGGTGGCGAAGCCACCCCCCCCCTCTCCCTGCCTGGAAAAAGACGTCTGAGTTTACTGAGATAATTCGAAATCATTCCTTCCTAGCAACACCACCACAGGCCGCCGCATTGACAGCAACACCACCACGGGCCGCATTGACAGCAGTTTCAGCTACCCACGCCTTTTGCTTTGAGCGTCGGTATGTATTGAGGCATTTCTTTTTGCACAACCAAGGCTGACTTTGCCAATCAGGCGTCGTTCGTCATGGCGCCCCAGGCCATCATCCAAGTCGAGTTCGTCGGCAACTACCCAATCGCCTGGGAACCACCGGCACCGGGTGAATCGCAGGCATCGTAAGGTCCTTCTCAACTTTCCGATTCGGAAACGTTCTACTCGCAGTCCACCGTCTCCGATTCTAGGTTCCCATCAATAGATGAAGAGCTCAAACGACAGTTTATCGCTTTTGTTGAAGAGCAAATGCGCGGAGCAAGGGGCGACCCCGATCCCGAGGCCAATTTTCGTGGCCCCGAAGTCCAGATGGGTGAACTGAAAAATTACCACTGCTTGTTGGCCATTCTCCGTGACCCAACTTCGGCCCTTCAAGGTACCAATCTCACGCGGTTTAAGTATTTTATGAAAGATGGAATGTTTAAATCCCATGAACAGGGGTATCAAGCACTCTATAGACGCTACCTCGACGAGATCAACAAGTTAGGGGAGCTCTGGTGCCAAAAAAACAAGCAAGAGTCTAATCGCCCCAAAGAGGATCGGGATGCCCAAAGAATCGTCAAAGGCTGGTACAAGGAGATGTGTACCCTCACTGGCGCTACTTTCTTGTTGGAAGCAGCTCACATCATCGATATCCGAGTCATAAACAAAATGGGACCAGATAAGGATGTCTATAAAATCTGGGACACGTTGAGAGTTTTCTGGCCGCTCAAGGTTCTTAATAATCTCAAAATTAGCGGCGACGAAAAGCGGAATATTCTCCCTCTAAGGATTGACGCCCATAAATTTTGGGATACGCACCACTTTGCCCTCCGACCCCTTGAGCATCCTACGGACCCGACTCGGATTCTGGGCTTCGATCTTCAGTCGAGAATTTCTCTCTCTATCATCGTCTGGAAGAGCGAGAATTGCGGCTCTCAAATCGGCTGTGGTCATGGCAGATTCCGCGTTCTCGTCGGTTTCGGGAGTTAGACCATACCGTCGTAAGAATCGCCCTCCTAAATGGGCCAGGTTTTGTGAGAATGACGAGTTTGCCGTTTCTGGAGACTCGGTCCATTGAAGAGGGCGATACCAACATTAGACTGTGTATTCCTAGAGGCCAAAGTATCCACGCTTGGCCTTCTCACAGATTTCATCCGGATCGGTGCTTTGGAATGGCGCTGAAGTGAGGTATTACAGACACAGCGTAGCAAACTTCGCCTTCTCGAGACTTTTATCGATACCTTCTCTTCGGAAGAAATGTCTGAGGCGTCACGTTTAGCTAAGGACGGAACGCCCCGGTGACGAGCAAAAGACTTGGGTAGATGCTCACTAAGAAGCGGTACGATGCACAATGTGAACTGTACTATCAGGGCTTGCTGTCGTCGAACCCGTTGGGTGGCAAAGATCCAGCAACGATCCGCACAGCTCCTTGCAGCCCACGCGCAGACGCTCAGAGTAATCGACGGTTCCCTTCGCAGGGTCAATGCAAAAGATCACTTGGATCTCTCTCCCAGTCCAAGATAGGCTGCGCGCATAACACCAGAGTCAGGACCCTCAGCGCAGTGTTACGTTCTGCTTCGATGGACTCGTCCAGAGAACGCGTGAGAAAACTCGTTCGTATCTATCAATATTTTTAGCTCAAACAAACCTCAAGGGACTCGAAATAGATGAAGGAGCGGGACGCTTTCCCGACATTACGAGGGAAGACCTCGGTCCTCAATTCCCGGTGAAACTCTGTAAGGGTTGGTTGATGGAGGAGGTTTTGCATCACCAACTTGACAAAGAGAAACATGGCTGAGAAAGTGATAATCAGTATGAAGATTTGATGAAGATGGAGGATAACTCACCACGAGCTTCGGTAAGTACTTGGTAACGCATGAGGTCTTTCCAAGTGTCTGAAATATCAAACTTGGTCTGGATCATTGCAGAGACTTCTTCGCAGTATTTTTTGACATCATGGACATGAGCTGATCGCTCCAAATTGATCTCGGGATGGCACATTAGCGCGGCATCCAGCACTCCATCTCGTTGACCTGACACCAAGACCCTCACGAACCCAGGGGAGTCCTCATCCCTCTTGATGACGAGTGACAAAAGCCATTTCACCGATCTTTCGGCTTCTCCCTTGCCACACTCGTCAATACCATCGACTATGATGTACGATGTCTTGTAGCTGGCGAGAGCGGTCCTGATGTATGATTGAAGCCGAGTGATGGATAGCTCGCATGAATCGATGGAGGAAAACTCGTCTAGTAGCTCGTCGGACAATGCCGCTTCTTGGGTAATAAGTTGATCTAAAAAACGCTCGAACCAAGGATTTGTGACAGACTTTGTCAGCATGGCTGTGCTTGAAGTAGAGGTACGATGCTGAGCAACGACTGTCTCGAAGTTCTGGCCCTTCACCGAGCAGTCGTTCGATAACCCCAGAAACCAAGATCGTCTTGCCTAGTAATTCACGGGTCAGTCCTCCAACGTCGAATGAAGTGCTGAAAGTGGTGTCCTCTCTTTACCTGCGCCCGGCTTTCCATTGAGGTACAGAATCCTGTTTCCAGGATACTGCCGCTCATGCCAATGCTTGTCGGTCTCATCTACGAATAAATATCGGAATCGCAGGGTCAATTCCGCATTTTCTTTGTCCCGAATTTTGGCCACATTTGAGCGACCCTCGAGGACCACCTAAGACAATGGCTTCTGCTGGGCAAAAACATCCGCGCGTCGAGGATTGGGCAGATTAGGGAGATGAAGGCTGGGGACTGGGTCCCCTTGACCCACAGCGCGCAGACAGAGGTCCTCATCTCGCCCCCCAAGCCATCTGCTACGGTGCGGTAAGAAATCTGATAGAGATTTGCATAACCCCATCGTTATGTCGACTGACGACCTGACGACAGCTTCTCGACGCTATGGCCTTGGTTCTCCCTGAAGCCAGCTTCAATCATGATACCTGCACTTTCGAAACCCGATTTTTCGGTTTCAACGTCAGTAGCTCTGAGGGATGCCTAATGCTTGACGCACCAAGTGCTCCGCAATTCGCCGTCCTGGATACCCAGGACCACATCCAAGCTGGCCCCTCTCGCAGATCTTCGCGTCTTTCTTCACGCCGTGTTCTGGACTCAACGGAAGTTGCTAGTGTCAAGCGGCGCACGAAAGGAAAGGAAAGGAAAGCCAAATCTCAGAAAATTCTCTTTGTCGATCAATGTCATAGGCCCGGAAACGACATTTCTTCCATGGGTCCAAGGACTCGAGCCGCAGAAGAGCTCGAAAATATTCAAGAGTCTCCGACAGATGTGTCCCAGGACTATGAGCTGCACACGAGCGAAGGACTCATCTCACCCCTTAAAAGGTGGCTGCCCAGCATCCTCTTGAATATCTTCGATTTGGGTACATCAGTGGGACTAAATTTGTTGACTTGAAGGCTACAGACATCAAGAGGACGCCGTTCGTTTCATTCTCATGCGTGAGGACCCCAGCTTCGAGGCTGGTGTTGCCGTTCTAGGTGGTTCAGGGGGTACCACAAGGTAGGGTAGGTTTGTCAAGACTCCTGGAAGCGAGATGAATGTTTTAGGCCAACAAACTTTCAGCTGACAATAATCTTTTTAGTCACCTTCCAGGGACCCTCAAACCGTACGTATTCTCCATGGGCCAAACCGGTCAAACGACATCGAACTCGTCGCCTCGTGCGATGTTGTTCTCACCACATGCGCAACTCTCGTGGCGGATTCAAAGAATTCTGCTGTTCTTTACCAGATGGAATGGTATCGTGTCGTCTTGGATGAAGGTACGGTACACTACTCATCACATTTTATGTGTAACTACATCTCCAACTCTAACACATACCACAGCACATTGCATTCGGAACTCTGCATCGAGTCAGTTCCACGTAGCATCCAACATATCTGCCAACCGCCGGTGGTGTCAGAGGGGGACACCAGTCCAAAACAATGGGCGATCTTTCATCGCTCGCCGCGTTCCTTCGTCTCCCTCCAGCTGCTACCAAGGCCGAATTCGAACGTGAGATACTTGCTCTGCGACTGTGATAGCGAAGATGAGGCAGCTGAGTTGGAGGTCTACTGCTGCCAGGCCGGTAGGAGAGACCATGAGACCGAAGATGGGGTGGCCGATTCGGAGGTGTATTAATAATGTCAGACTATTGAGAGGCCGCTCGTGAGCCAGGTCGGCTCCGGACCGTTAGACCGAAGATGGGGTGTCTGATTCGGAGATGTACTGATGCCGGGCCGATACCAGAGACCATGAGACCGAAGATGGGGTGGTCTGGATGTGCTACTTGGACGTGCCAGTCGTGCTAGTACCACGCCGGTGCCGGACGATGAGACCGAAGATGGGGTGTCCCAGTGGTGAGGATATGTCAGACAGGTGCTGGAGCTTGAGCCTAGACGGGAGCGGCTGAGGAGTGTTGCTTCAGTTGAGACTAGTGTCCGAGAGCGTGACGATGCCGGGACTGGCGAGCTGACTGAGGAATATGGCTGGCTGGTGGTCCGAACCTTGGGTGGGTGTCCGAAGAGCTCCGATGGCGCTAGCGAGCGCCTAATGAGACCGAAGATGGGGTGCCTGGAAAAGAGGAGAAGAACAGCAGAGCGAGTGTCTCGATATATTTTATCCCGTAAATCCCATCCACTGCGGAGCTGGGCAAGAGCACTCTGCTCCTGCCCCAGAGCAACCAGTCATAACGGGAGACGAGGATTGGTAGGGCATTGGCAGGGCAGTTGCCGTTCCTGTTAGGGGGAGGGGAGGAGCGAGGCAACCACAGCGCCAGAAGCCGTCACAGGTGAGGGGCAAGGCAGGGCCTAGAGGTCGCAGCCGGGCCTTTCCAGCGCGGCGCGAAGTAGAGGCAATGTAGGAAGTGCCGTCCTTGACTGGAACTCGGGAATGTCCTCTGGTCTGAGATCAAGCCGATACGACGGGAGGATGGGCTGTCGCGCGCTTCGACGAGAAAAGCACGGCCCAAATAAACGGCCAAAAAAACTATCCAAGAGCGGCTTCAAGATCACCTTCGTAGCGATGTAAAAAGGCACGAAGGGAAAGGTCATGTTGTACAATGCGGCGAAGGACGGGCTGGTTGATGAGAAACAGGCAGTCCAAATTATCTGGGTAATGACGCCTATGACGGCCTCGATCCAGATTGGTTTGTTGGTCAGTCCTTGCCAGATTTGATGACGGTCGAGCGGCCAGGCCGATGTCGTTTTTTGGCGGGCACTAGGCCGGGAGGTTGCAGAAGGTCCCATCAAAGGCTGCTTTTCGTTCATTGCTGAGGTGGTCGGGTTGTGCGTGGCTGCCTCAGTGACCATGGTAGGCGAAACGGATGGGTGTTGCTTCGGAAGGAGCACGGTGATGAACGAAAGGCTCCTCCTGTCTGGGGTTGCCGCCTGCAATTTATAGTATTGCGATGAAGGAAGGAAAATTGGGGCGAGTAGCCGTGGTAGTCCTGACGCTCAGGCTCAGAGAAACGTATACGGCTTCCGGTATGGTATCGTAAGTCTTGCGACCACGACGCCTCCAGTCATCAAACTCGGAGTAGGTGCTTGGCCGCTCCTCTGGGCGTGCTGGAGTCCCATCGGCGCTTTCGTTGTCCCAATCTCGGCGAGGGCCAGGGTGAGAGCTGCCAGGCCGCGGTCCCCGCGTTCCTTGTGGACGTGCAGAGTCTAAATCGTATCTTGCCAACTCCGATGGCCTTGTGTACTCATAGTTATCGACATGGCCCTCGTTGGTGTTTTCGGAGACCCGTTGTGGCATGGCTGAGTTGGACCCCTTTGGTATTAAGCGAGGCGATATTGCAGATCCTGTCTCTTCTGTTGGCTGCTCGAAACAACCCCTCCTTTGTTTTGGCAGCAGAGCCTCGGGACCTGATTGCTCAAAGTGCGAGCTGAAAACTACGTTCCATACTGGTTGCGGATGGGCAGGCAACATAATGTCGGTGGGCTGTACCTATGACTCATCAGATGGCAGCCCCTATCCACATGATGGATTCCTCTTTGGCATCGTTGCCTGGGTCTTTTTGGGGGGACACACACGCACTACGTCTTCAATCCCAGAGTAGGATTCTATTTTGGGGCAGGTGGCAAAGATAGAGCTTGTAGAATTAATAGACCTTGGTATATTTAGATCGGCGAATCCTGGGTTCTTGGTACCGCCTCCGTATACAAGTAACCTACGAGATTATCCCATTTTCCGGAACTCATTATCCCATTCCTGGGCTCCAAGGCTTCCAAATTCGGCATACTTTACACCTACGACTGTCGCATTCTACAGACGGGGAGGGCACCTGACCGCCGAGGAAGTAAATGCCAGGCTAGCAATCGCCAGTTGAACCAGCAATGCAGGTAGTGAGCTTGGACGGAAATCAAAAGTCCGCCAGCAAAGGTGGAGAGCAATGAACGGTTGAACCATGTCAGGCTAGAACGAGATCTAAGGCCGGAGACTCGAGAGCGCGTTCTCGTTGTAGGCAGGTGCGGCGGTGCGGCTGGCTGGGAGCAGGCTGCAAGGTGAAAGACGCAGTGTGGTGGTGGTTTGACCTGGAGACTTGCCGGGGCGGTTGTGACTCTGCTAGTTAGAAGGAAGCACCGGAGTCGAGGCACACGGTTGGAGAAGGTCCACGTCTACAAAAAATGAGAAGAGTGGGAGGGGTCTCGATGTGTCTTATCTTGCTCGGGATTATTATCTATACGCGAACACGCCAACCACCATCAGCTCGTGTCATCTTGATATTGTGCTTCAAGCCACCTACGATGGGTATTAATGGTGCTATGGTCACTATTGTTGCTAACAAACAAACCCAATAAGAATTAAATTGAGACACAAAAAATTGAGACACAATAGAGGGCAGAAGAGACAAGACAATTTGGAGCCTTACTCAAGAGAGAGAGAGAGAGAGGAGAGAGAGAGAGAAAGAGAGAAATAGAAAAAAGCCAAGACACATTGGCAAGTCCCAGTTTGTCGGGCGACGAGTCTCGCGGCCCGCCACCACCACCACCTCGGACGGGAAACATTCCAGCCCGTGGGCACCTGACGTTGTTGGTGGTGGTGGTGCTCCTTGCCTGGCCAGCATCGGCGAGATGCTCGACGGGGCACGCAGATGGTGAAGGCCGCGCCGCCATGGCCCCCACTGAACCTCCATCTCTCTCGGTCGTGGCCAAGTCCTTCTCGGCGCGACACACTTGGCGAACTGGCCGAGCTCCAGGGCAAGCACGTCGCCGAGCCTGTTTTCCCACCATATATATATATATATACGGCGACTTGACTGAGGAGGTCCTCGGTGATGGCCTCGGGAGCGATGGGCAGGGTTAAAGCAATGTCCTGCGCCAGCACGTCGATGAGAGCCTGCTCTGCGCCGTCTTCAGCCGCACCGTCGACTACTTCAAGCTTGTCTCGGTCCCGACCAGCGCGCGCCCTCAAGATCGGCCTCGACATATCCTACAGGCGCTCGAGGGGCGCCTGTTCTCTCACAACTCGCCCCTCGGCCAGAGGAACTTGCAGCCGGGATGCGGGGCACATCGGGATCAAAAGAGAAGACTGGGAGCGAGGGCTTTAGACTTTGAATCGCAGAATGTTGCGCCAACGCCGTCCTCTTGCGCGGCCACACGTCGCACGACCTAACCTTGACCGGCATCTGAGAAGGGTCTATCTACATGGCCAGGAGCGAGGAAGGTAATACGAACGACGGCAATCGGCGTTTCGGCAAGAGCGGTGGCTATAACTCCCCGAGGGTGGTAAGGGATGATCGGCGACGTCCTACGGTGCATCCATACCTGGTTTGGGCTCGACGTCGCATGTAAGTAAGGCGGCGGCGGGTCACACGACGCTGGCCGGGCGGCGTCGAACCGTACATGGGTTAATGCAGTTCTGTCTCTCCCCGAGGAAAAAATGCTGTTCGTCGCCTTTCAAGATGACAAGTAGAGCTACGCATGGCCAGCCAACTGTGCCACACGCCGCTCCTACGACGTATCCTCGCAGCAGGAAATGTGCGATGGTCCCGCACGACTCCTTTTCTCGGCTGCTCTGTCCATTCATTTATTACCAACTCAGCCTGACCTGTATCTTGTGAAGCTAGGGCATTGTTTGGTTTGCTTCGATCTTGTCGATTGCGCACCTCCACCATCCGACGAGGGATGTGCGAGGTACTCACCGGCCGGGAGACTTTTTCCCCATCACAGCCCCCCCCCCCCCCAACATTACATGGCCCACCTGCCGCCGCCATCCGAGAGGCCAGGCCCGACCACGGCCGAGATCTCCGAGACGTCGCGGACCCAGGTGGTGCGCGGCTTCTCGCTGTCGCAGAGCAGCACCATGGTCACGCAGCCGCCCAACCCGTCGCCGGCCATCCCCGAGCCGTGGTCGGCGCATGCGTATCGGCCCGTGCAGCCCAAGCAACAAGCAAAGTCGGAGCCAACGATACGGTGGGTGGGCAGTCAATGGATCAGAGTAAACCATCTTGGCTGCCTACCGAGTTGATGCCACCATTACGGCTTGCCGGGCGGGCGGGTAGACAGGCAAGGCAGCGTGTCGATTACACATGGAGATTGGGCCGCATGGCGACGTGTCTCTGCTTTCCACGGCTGTGTATGTGCTTAGAATAGGCAACGAGGCAACCTTGTGGATCTCCGCGACGCGCCTCGGGCCGATCCAGCTTTCCCATCTGACGCGCTGATCAGGAGCTCCGACGCCACCCAACCGGACAACAGGGCGCTAGACCTTCTCTGGATCCAGCAACCAGCTTGCCTATGACACGGTGGAGACGAGTTACGGAAACGTCAGAGATATACGATCCCCGAGCTGAAGCGCGGAAAAATGAAGCAGGCTGGTTCGGTAGCCATCGTCTACTACGACAGCTACACCCGGTATTTCTTCCAGGAGCTGGTCAAATCCCTCTCGTCGGGCTGGGGCCTACAGAAGACCAAAGCGGCCCAGCTCAGGAAGGTCGAGATTAAACCTACCAGACAATACGGACGGGAATACAGAGGGCGAGGCGTCATTTGCTGCGACGGGTATCTGAACTAACAAAGGAAGAGCCCGAGCTAGCCAACAGAGTTCCACAAGGAGCGGCTGGGGGGTCTGACTGGTTCGGCGCAAGAAACTGCATATCGCAGAAGAGTCGAGGGGTCATGTGCTCATAACAGACCCAACAACCTCCCAATCGCAGCGGTATAGCATGGGAAGAAAATTAGGCGAGGTGAGACTCAGGCCGAGCTAGGAGCAACAGGGTAGAAACGGTGCATAAGGTGTCAATTGAGGAACTGTGTCAAGGCGTCCTCACACACAAACAGGGATGGACGCATGGAGCAGACAAGCTTCCTGGCAATGACGGGGCGCCGGGGCATGAAGAGGGAGCGGAGCGCGAGCTTGGTTTGGAGCCTGCTGGAGTGGGCGATAAAGGAGGAGAGCGTCGGCAAACGCTAACTCGATCCAACGGCTATATGTTGAGGTGCAGCTGGACGGCCCCGAGCCGGCGAAAGAGACGGGCTACGCTACCAATGACTCCGGGACTCGACCATCATCACACTGCGATGCGCCGACTCAACCGCCTCGATCGGCAACGGTGGAATTTCAGACGAAACTGGCAGAACAGGCGCCGAGTATTGGCGAAAGCAGGCCTTTCATTTCTCGTTTCTTGTTTCGACATCCGGCCATACCATCCTCCAGAGGCAGCATTCAAGGTCTCCCGGAGAGAGAGTGCGAGAAGGAATGGAGATGGCCCCTTGCTCCCCCAAGATACCACCGCCAGCGTCGTTTTCCCAACTTCGCAGACGAAGAAGCAGTAAGGTAAGAAGCGCTTTCGCCCTGGTAAAATCGCGGGTGCCGCTGTGAGCGCCCATGTCAGATTGGCTGATGAGCAGAAGAGACTCCTCTCTGTCAGAGCGCTCTGAACGACCACCACTCTACAAGGTTCTTCGCTGGCAGGTCGGGTGGTGGGGATGGGGCTCATAACTGCCCGACGTTGGACCAGTTCTCTTTCATCAAGGAGCATCTCTAGAGCCTTGCTCTCTGGGAACGATGGGGCCTCCCACACGAAGGGGTGGTCCCAGAACATGGGACCAGACAGAAGGGACCAGAACAAGGGGCCTCAGGCCGTCAAGGGTGAAGACCAAAATAGGGCCAAAGTATTCTCAATCAAGTGGGTCTTGGCAGTAGCGAGGCATGTCGTGGAAGGACGTCTCAAGGACATGGGTCGACAGAGGTTGCTGCTCTGGTTCATATCACCTTCATTCGCGACTGTCAATCATGGCAAACTCTCCCCATACAGGCTGTGCACTGGGACCAGACAGGAACGGACCCAAACAGGAGCTGAATGTCGTCAAGAGTGAAGACCAGATATGAATCGGTCAGCGGGGGCAATGTAAGTAAACGACGAACAAGAAAGCCGTGAAGCAGAAACGGCACGTGAAGGACGGTTTCGAACCCCTCTCGCCAGCTCGCGGTACGTGCCTGGCCTGCTAAATGTGCAATGAGGAAGAGTGGTATCTATCTTCGTCAGAGATGATTCGATGGCGCAAGCCTGTACAGAAAGAGTTATCTTGCCATATTGACGACGGCCAAGCAGCCGGTTCCGTTCCTCAGCTGGAAAAAGGCTACATCGGTAGTATAGTCGCCATCAAAGGTGATATTGACAAGGCCGAAAGCGAGATTGATGACCATGTAAACGGCGAGGATCGACACTGTCATGCGCGAGGCCGAAGGAGCCGTAGCGTAGCGTAGCGACAGGACTTTGGGTCGTTAATTCTCCACCACAGAGCTTTGGACGTTCTCGACGTAGGGGGGGGGAGTAGAGAATATTCTTCTTCAGAAAAGAGAGTGTATAGTCTAGGACGACGGCATGGTAGTGCTGGTCATAGTCGTTAATAGAAGTGACGGTACTGGTCATAGTCGTTAATAGAAGTGACGGTACGGACGTACTCGACAAAACAACGAGTCCTCCACAATACCATGGTCACAGTCATTGTGAGACATGTGGCGAGCAAATATTGCGAGAACAATTCATCGTACATGTCAGTGAAGAATGGCAGATACCCTTTGCGCGCGCCTTCCATAAAAAGATGAATCGCACGCCTTCTTTGCTCAGTCAACGAGGCCCCTTCACACGTTCCCGAATCCTGCTGGAACCAGTTCCTCCTAGGAGCCTCCTAGGGGCCTCCTTAGGAGGAACTGGTGCTGCTGCCTAATTTCGCCGGTGCTGCTGCCTAATACCCACAGGATGGAGCCTGCAATTTTTGCAGTCGTGCACGGACCAACTACAATATCTATTTAAACACCTCCCCCCCGACCTTCTGCTCCCGACCTTCTGCTCCCGAACCACAAACTCTTCTGCTCCCGAACCACAAACTCTTCTGCTCCCGAACCACAAACTCTTCCGCAAACCACGCATATTAAATCCAACACCTTCCTGCTCACTCACTCATCATGGCCTTCAACCCATACCCATCGCCTGAATCGGTAGACGACGAGCGCCGGAAGCGCGCACGCCTTCGTCGGTCGGAGGCTACATCTTCCGACTCCAGCGACGCCGGCGAGTTCACCATCTTCAATGTCCATCATCGAGTTGCAGCACCCACACCCCACCCACTGCCCCTGAGCATAGAATGGGATGAGCAGTGTGGATTGATTGATCGAGCACTTGGGGGCGCCACGCTGGCGAACGAGGCGAGGCGAATCCTCACAATTGAACAGGTTTTGGGAGTTATCTCAGTGGAGCTTGTGGCGAGATTTCCTTACATTGGGACCAATGGGGCGGCGACGGGCCAACCAACCGTCTTGATTGTCGCACGCTGGCTCGACGAAGGCTGTTCTACTCTATGGGAGCGTGCGGTCAGAAGAATCAAGAAGTCTGTTGATTTGAAACGCCTTCAGAATGGGAATCTCAGCAATATCGATATCGCCGTTGAGATAATTGCTGAGGAGCACAGTCGATCCAAGTACATCTCGCCTATATCCGCCGAGCTTCTCGCACGTGGCAGGGACAAGGATTGGGCTCGCATCAAGGATAAGGTCGCCGACATCATGGATAGTTATCCGGCCACGGCGGGCCATGTTACCTCCATCCAGCTCTTCAGACTTGGCTTTTCGATAGTCGACGACGAGAACCCAGATACAGTATATGTATCAGTCGACTATGAATGCCTCGAGACGAAGTGGCCGCCTATTGTTGGAGAAGTCCAACAGTTTCTTCGTCAAATCACCTATGCCGACTTGAAGCTCCATATGGAGCATAATATTGTCGAGCAATGCACCTTCCCTCTATTACCCTTCCGTCGTAGCCCTGACGAGGTTGAGGTGCGGGCAAGAGAGATGAATTTGGTACCAGAGTTCCCGTACCAAACCAGAGTGAAATTAGGAGCCGATATCAGCGCGAGTAACTACTTAATGGGAAGCGACGCCAACCTCTATTCCCCATTAGTTGGAACTCTAGGCTGTTGGCTGGAAGTCAAGACCACCAAATACCCTAAAGGAGTTACGGTCGCACTCACAAACTTCCATATTATCCGCCCCGCCTACGACGGCTTCCAAATATTCGTCAAGGATGAGGGCCTACCTCGAGTCGGGCGACCGAAGGAGGATTCTCAACTCTGGAAGGCGGATGAGAAAGGAATCAAACCCTCCGCAAATGCGCCTATGATTGAGCACCCGTCCCGTAGCAAGCACAACATTGGGGTCTACACCCGGCAAGCCATGGTCGATAAACTTGGCGAGAGCCCGTCCGCAGCCTCGTTCAAAGAGAAACTCGACGATACAATTGCTTTTTTTGATAACGGCCGCCACGTTCTTGGCACGGTCTTTTGCGCATCTGGCTACAAGAGACGTACAGCGAACAACGGCCGTTTGGACTGGGCCCTAGTAAAGCCTCTTGACGAGGCGCGGATTGGAGAGAACAAGCTACCTACAATTGGACCGTGGGCGGAAAAGTACAACCATCGTGATTTCGACCTCCTACCGAATTCGACGACATTCGGTGGGCTTCTCCAGGAGCCCACGGACGGACTAAGGGGACTTGCTCATGGCGAGCTGGTCTACAAAGTCGGGACCACCACCCGCATGACCGTCGGCAAGTTCAGTCACATGAAGTCTGACGTAAAGATAGCCGAGGATAGGCACGTCTCACTGGGAGCCGAGGATAGGCACGTCTCACCGAGAGTTTCGGAGGAGTTTGGGTTTATTCAGGTTGGTACCATTGGGAAAAATTACGTGGGCTGCCGCGAATTTGCAACCTACGGTGATTCCGGGTCGGTTGTCTGGGATAAAGAGGGACGGATCGTGGGGCTTTTGTTTACTGGACAGACGCCTCAAGGAACTTCGTCGCAGACTCTTTCATATATCACACCGATTCATGACGTTTTTGAGGACATCATGAAGTTCTCCAATGGAGAGATCAAGGAGATTCGTCTTGCGCCTCCGCCGGGCAACTAGACTAGATATCAATTGCAGTAGGCAGGATCGCCGCCCTGTTAGTACCTTCCTCAATTAGTTCAGCAGTCCGTAAATATCTCTACTAATACCATGGTCACAGTCATTGTGAGACATGTGGCGAGCAAATATTGCGAGAACAATTCATCGTACTACATGTCAGTGAAGCGAACTGGGCTCTGATTTTTTTTTTCGAGCCACTAGGCGCCGCTTCTCTGTTTCATTTTTACCGAGTAGTTTGACCGACAGTACTGTACTGTGGTAGGTTGTTTGGGTTGGCTCACTTTCCGAAAGTCGCCTAGCATGTCTCTCCCAAGACATTATTCGAGTTTCACATTATGCAGAGAGAATGCTCTATACAGAAAAGTAGGACAGCATGGTGCAAACTGAACTGTGGATGGTGGTCAGCGATATTCTAGTGCTTAGAAGTGTCCTGGTTTTGGGGCCTTGGATCAGGACCAAAAAAGCGACCGGTAAGATTGGCGGTGGAATCATTGCTTCTAGAATAAGCGCTGTGGGAATTGTGGGTGGGAACATCAAGTTAGTTTTAGTGGGCGAACTACACTAGACAGCCCCAATTTAGACGGCCGTTAGGCACTGGGCATCGGCATCAGCTACAAACAGGACCATATAGGTCCCTCCCCGCTATATCACACTTACCCAACAGGAGGACACAGGCAAAGCCCACCCAAATCACCGGCAGCGACCATGGCACCCATTCTCCTTGACTGTCCACCGTATTCGCCCAGCCCTCCCCAAACCTCCAACAACCAAACAACTCAACCTGGATCATACCGACCGTTGTGATTAGCACCATTTGTTTCGTCGCTACTGTTGTGTTCTTCGTGTTTGTTGCGAAGAATACGGGCTAGACTATATCACAAAGCCAGGCGAGAGAGAGAGAGAGACACCATTCTCTCTCTCGCTACAGAAGCGATCAAGGATGAGCTCTCTCTCTCTTCGGCGCCGTGAAGAAAAAATGAAATACAGAGAAGCATCATGATTCGGCGCGCGCCTTGGAAGAGAGAAGAAGGCATACGAAGGCAACAACAGTGCGGCGCGCGACTGGACATAATCAGCCCCAGACCAGCCTGGTAAGGCGACATACTGGGTACGTACCCTGCGGCAGCAGGATACGGGGTAAGTACAGGTGGAGGAGGAGACTCGCTAAGGATGATGGGCATGGCGGCATCCGATAACGTGTCCCTAGTTCGGTCCTTTCCAATTGTGTATTCAAGAGCAATTGATTTTTCTATTTACGGTACGGGAATGATGACAGCCGTTTTGTTGCGCGATGCTTTGAGATGCTTGGGATGGTTTTTGTCCCAAGTAGGCTGGAAATTGGCGCACCGAACGCTGCTGGTGGGTCGTCGTCCAGTGAGCTGTTTGTTGATTTCGGGCGCATAGCTCAGAATGAAGTAGATGCTAGCGATTGAGTTGCCTGTTGTCCGTCCTTCCTCGGTTTCGCACTCTTTTTTGAACCGATCAAGTGCCCGCTGGAGGTCACTAACAGCTTGTGCCGCTGCCTCCCAGAGGCCCCCTGGCTGGCCCTCACCAACGCCTTCGTTTAGCCCCCCCACTTTCAGCGACGCCAGCTTTCCGTCCACCCCGCCAACTTCTCCGGCCTCCGATAGCAGTTTCTCGGCTTCTCCATCGGCGTCTGGCCTCGAAGTAGACGCGCGCGCGTATATGCTCGACGCGCTAAACTTCAGGGCATCCTTCCAGTGTGCAACTCTTCCGTATCCCCCAAAAAATGCTAGCCAATCCCGCTCAGCAGCGATCTCCTAGCTGATGCTTCTTTCCAGCGCTCTTTGCAGGACGATCAAAGCTCGATGCGTTTCTTCTTCGAGAAGATCAATGGTCCGGGACCATTGTGTTTCTATAGGCGACGAGGAGTTGACGTAGGAGTTCATTCTCTGCATTGAGGTGGTCTATGGTCTCCAGTTGTGATGATATTGTATGGAATTCTTCCACTCGCCGTATCAAGACTTGGATTGAAGTATCTTCAGTGGAGTAGATGCTAGAAGGCCCCCGGAGAAAGTTGGCTGACTCCATCCTGTCCTTTGATGATGACGCGAAGTTGCGTTGCGGGGAAGGCAAGGTAAGTCGTCATAACCCTAATGACCCACCAGGTCCGCCCGACACCGCCTCTTCGCGCATATCCACCGCCAAGATGCGATCCTGGCTTGTTTTGCATCTCCTACTGTGCCTTGTCTCTCTGGAAGTGCGCAGACAGGCAACGTGACCGACTGATGCAGGCGCCAAACCCACCGTCACTCTCATTGAGGTTTGTTTTTCAGATTCAAGTAGGGACACTCTTTGGCACTGGCACGCACGATAGAGATGACACGGGCTGGCAGCACACCTACACTTTGCGTGGGTGGCAACGTGACCCCGATAGTATCTGGGTCAACTCAACATCTACCGTCTATTCACAGGGCACGAGGCTGGCCACGTCTGAGAATTACGCTTCTTATCCCATTTTGCTAGGGTTGTTTCAGGTCTTGGTTATCTGCATCTCGTGATTGAAGGGGCCTCTTGTATGGCTGGGATTCAGATATCACTTTGCCCTCTTCATTGAACCTGCACCAATAATATATCGAAACCAGTCCCAAGCAAAGGGCCCCAACGCGGGCCTGAAATTCAGCCCGCTCTAACTAAGTTCGGCCAAATACATGTCCCCTTTAAAAATTCTCATATAGCCACTCATGCCTATGCAGTCCAAAGTTTTGCTTGTGTGGTTGGTCCCTTGGTCCATGTTCTCAAGACAAAAATGTCTACGACGTTATTCTTTGCTTTCTGTCACTTAAGAGTGGTATACTATTGTTTTTCGCAAGAACTCTAACAACCCGCCGAGTATTATGAAGCGCAAAAGCCTAACTGTGCAGCAACTAATTCCCGTTTCTGTTTTGGGTTCCGAGTCTCAAGCCAAGGAGCAGCCTATCATCTCCACTCTCACCTTCGTTTAGTTGGTTTAGAGGAGTAATCGACCAAAGGCGGAGAATCTTCTCTCCTATCTTACCAACTGCGATAATTCAATGGACGGGGATGATGATGGCCGAAATCGCCGGGCAGCAGCTCTGCCGGCTGCTTGAAGAAGCTGTCTCGGGGCAGTTCGTTCCACCACGGGACGCGGGCTCGGGACAATCACTCCCACCCCCAAGTCTCAGCGACAGGCATGTAGACGTCATATTAAATGTACTGCACTGTAAGTGTATTTCGACCTTTAATCTAAAATATTTGAAACCTACACAAGCGCAGAAGGCATTATGTAGCAGTGGCCTTCCCACGCCAGTGTCCGCCGATGCCAGTGCTTTCCAGCAGCTCAGACATGGAACGTGCTCCTCACATGAGGCTAGTGGGTGACATGTGGATATTGTTATCCTACAGTCATTGACGACGCCGCCGCCGCCGCCGTATTCTTGAAACGCGTCGGTTAAACCCATCGATGATGTTCGTAAGCGCTCAGAAACAACGGAGAGCCCGGGATCTCAAGATGGTCCAAACACCAGATTTCACTTATCTCCACAATCCCTACAATTTAGATGTTTTAGCACAGTCCTAAGAGATTTGGACCGACATGAAGACACAATAGCATTACTTCGAGATCTAGATGCTAGAGACCATATATTGCTCGTATTGAAGTAAAAAAAAAAAATTTTTTTATTCACGGCGCAGTTGTACGCACTAGGCTGCTCTAAGGCAAAACAATGCGGTGAGAACCCGAGGAAAGCTCAACGGAAATTTGGCGATTTCGATAATTTTCTCTATATTATTAAACTCTTCAAATAATTTCGTCAGCTTGGGCGTGAGGTGCCGGAGCGTCGGAGCGTGTGCTTGACTTTGCGCCAATGGCGCGCTGAGCTCCGCCATCGTCATTTATACCTCGCTTCCGCTTGAACGGTTTTGATCTCTTTGCTTCGGTTTCCCACTTTGGGAAAACTAGAATGGTATTTGTTTCATCCTCGGTTACTCTCTTGAAGCAGTTCTTCACGTTTAACGCCCGCTAATTGGAGTTGAAGATTCCGAAGTCGTTCCGCAGATAGCTCACCGCCATATTTTCAACCGCTGAGGAATCTGAAGGATTTACACGAAGGATGTCGGTGTGAAGTTCTCTGCCTTCCTCAAAAACTAGAAATCTTATAATGATCTCGGGAGACACTTGGGTCACCTCAACGGCGTTTAGCATTTTCAGTTGATGTGGGAGGGAGGGAGTTATACTTCAGTGGTTCCCTCAATCATGCCTTGCTCTTTCTGGAGTATAGGCTCAGCCATTTGTTGCTCTGGTTGGTGTTGTTCGACATGTGCTGTTGGCAATTCGAGCTGTCCACCAAACTCGAACTGCCTGCTCACGCCTTGTTCGACTACGGCTCGTAGCCTCTCCTCTTCCTCGGTTGCCAATCTGATTCTCGACTGAACTTCAACTTCTTCCGCTCTTAGATTCTCGGTATTGATGGCAATTTCCTGAAAAGCATTCGTTTTCTTTGTGATTTCGGTACTAAGTTGCTCCAAGTGTGACTGTTTTCGGTGTTCGATACTTTCTAGCCGCTTCAAGTCCTCTGTCTTTCCCTGTTTAGCCGTAGTGAGGCTCTGAAGTACGGCTTGCTGGCTTCTCTCTTGTGCTTCAAGCCCGTCCAGCTTACTCCGATAGTCTTCTTCAGCTCTCAGATCAAGTTCCTGCAAAGCATCTGTCTTTCTTGTGATTTCGGTATTAAGTTGCTCTATATGTGACTGTTTCTGGTGTTCGATACTTTCTAGCCGCCTTAATTCCTCTGTGTATCCCTGTTCAGCCGTAGTGAGGCTCCGAAGTACGCTTTGCTGGCTTCTCTCCTTTGCTTCAAGCTCGTCTAGCCTACTCCGATGCGCTTCTTTAGCTCTGAAAATGTTTGCTTGTCGATCAGTTTCCTCTCTGATTCTCTGTTGGTTCGCTGTTAACTGGTTAATCGCAGCCTGGCACTGTTGTTCTTCAGTATTAAGAATCTGTAGCCTTGCTTCGTGCTCGGCCCTTTCGCGTTCAAGCTGTTCTACCTTACTTCGAGCAATCTGCTCCCGAGCGTTATATTGTTGCAGAATTCCTTCTTTTGTCCGTAGCGCATCCTCTAGCCACTCAATGTTTTCTTGTAACTTCGAGCATTGCATTTCTAGAATCCGGTCTTTATTTCGAGAAGGGCTCCCTTGTCCCCGAGATTGGCCCAGGAATCTCATGCCGCTATTTACATCATCGCATCGGCTTCAACTAGTTCTTCGAAGGCAATGCCAGTCTCCTTGCCAAAGAATTCGAAGAATATAGATCTCTGGATGAAGAACGAAGTCAACGAGCGACAACGCCTCTCAACGGGCTGGTGCAGATTGGCCAAGAAGAGCAACGATTTATCGCGATGCTGGTCTGCGTCGTCGTGGGGAGTACCACTTCGATTCGGTGTCTTTACTACTTCATCAACTTCAGAGTCCTCGGTTTGGTCACCATCGGGACGTGGCTCGGTAGCTGAAAATGCATTGACTACCTGAGAAACGCGGTAATCAAAATCTCTCCAAGTATATCGGTCCGACTTTCGCGCTGTGTGTAGAAAACGGATAGCGATGTCTCGATCCGGATCGCTTTGCAGAATTTCGGTAATCTTTTCGGATCTATGGCCTAATTTTTCTGCTAATAAAGCGAACTTAAAAAGGATGGTCTTATTGGTATGGAACTCCCCGGTAATGGCCAGCTTCTTCTTCGATTTGGCGGGCATATCTAAATATTCCCGGACTGCGAAGAGCCACAATTGCTTGTAAAGTAGCCTGAACCGGTCAGCACTGGTACAGGGCATATACTTGAAGCGTGATCTAGAGACTTGTATAAGACATCCACGACCGGACTCGCTCGGGTCCAAAAACTCGCGATAAAGGGCAGAAAATATGGTTTCTCTCGGTTGGAGAGATACTAGTCGCTTCATGGCGTCCACGGGCCCTTGCCAGTATTTGAGGTTCTCGAAAAACCCGAAAAGAGATGGTACGAGGCACTCGGTTGTTGTGGAGCATAGCTCTCTCCATAATATTTCTCGCTCCTGGGCATTAAAGTTGCTGAAGATGTTGCCGGATATGACGCGACCATATAAAGCTTCAGCGTCGTCCTCACAAACTCCAGGGGCCTTAAGCTCTATTTCTTTGAGAGCTATTGAGTCGAGCCTTCGCATTGCATCTTGATCATTATTAAAAAGTTTCTCAACAAAAAACTTCTTAATATTCCCAAGGGCGTGAAGAAGTTCCTAGACCATTAGTATTGCAGTAGGTACTAGGAAAATGCCTTGCTTACTTCGTGGTTGCACATGCAAACCATTTTGTTTATCATGCTAATTCGCAGCCCAGAGTACAGGGCGGGGGGATATGGCGAAACTCGTCGAATGCAGGTGCGAAATCTTTATGATCAAAGAGTTGTCTAAGGCGGTTGTGCTTGTTCGTCGATTGGGCAGCAGCAAGGAGTGCCCACCACCGCCTCTCGAAATACGCATTCTTCTGACAGAACTTTCCCTGATACGTACGTATCTTGTAATAGTATTCGCCATCGTCTGGTTTCTTTTCGCTAGAATATTCCTCGGTTAATGTGTTTTTGAGTTCCGGGCTGATGTCTTGGGCTAATTAGTTAAACTCTTTAAAAAACGAAAGGTCCGGCCTACCTGCAAGGAATAGGTCAACGACCCAGCGCTTCCGTTTTAAGGTATCTGTAGCTGCTCGCACTCACTCGGTGTTGGCCACGAAGACACTCCAGCTGATAATTCGCGGGGAGCTCGAGATTGATCTGCTCTCCGTAGATACCGGCTTGCTGATAATTGCTCCTGGTTGGCCCCAGAGAGCCTTAGGGCCTCGATCAGCTGAGTGTTGCTTATTATCGCAGGTATTCGATTTGGGAAATCGCTGGGATCGCAACTATGTCCTTCCCGGAACATGCGCTTTAGGCGATCAACATTCTGTGGATCGAGCTTTCTCGACCATGGGAAGCAGAGCGCATCAATAGCAACGCTGGCCGTTCCAATTTGCTTTAGCGCTCTCTCCTCCGAGATGCGAGAAGAGATTGCTCGATAGCCCCTTCCAGGCATCACGAGGTTTCGGGGGGATTAACTCTGAGTAATCAAGCTCTTAGAAGGCCTCACGAGACCAGAAGAATTTAGACCACGCCTTTGGAACCTAGTCAACCCGCTCGTCCGGATGCCTGGATAAATGATGCTTCCCATGAGTAGACTAGGACATAATTTGGGCCGTTGGACCACTTCTGGTCCGACTCCACCTAACCAGCATATACAGTTGAGGCCCACGATGCCATCTTTCTAAGCGCGCGCCTTGGGACTATCATGATTGTTCAAACACTGCGATACGCCCAAAAGAGACATGGCTTCGAAGAGTAGCAAGCGGGACACCATATTTCCTGGGAGCCATCAATGGATTGATGGCTTTGGCGGAGCCGTCAACAAGGAGAAAGAGAGCTTGGATTTGGGCCAGCGCAACGAGCATCGAGCGAGCAGCCGAAGCAATGAAGATGCAGAGAAGCCTCTCCGTGTGCAATCCTCTACAGCCATTTTGCGAGAGCAGCAGCAGACAGTTTCTAAACCGCCCATGCACCGACTTGCTACGCCAGCTTTGAGATATGAAGGCCTGAGCTATTGCGAGCAATGTAATTCAACGTACTGGGTCATTTGACGTCCTACAATACCATGTGCTGAACCATTCAGAGTGCTGCTCCATATTCCCACTAAATGCCCACTTCTTTGTATTGGTGCTTGAAGAAAGAAAATACGTTAAGGGCCACTTTCCTCTCAGTGTTCAAAAGTACATGTACCTCGACTCGTGAAGAGACATGTCTGTTTTGGTCTGTTCCCCGTTTTGGTCCGTTCTCTCTTTTGGTCCATTCTATTATGCGCCGTCTCTCACTGTCACATGTTGATCCTATTGCGGTAATACAGGTGTCAGAATGTTAGTAGTGCACTCACTAGCGATTGATAGGAAAGGCAGGCATGACAGAGAATCACCGTGGGGCTGTGGTTGGTCCACAGTACCTCGTGAATAAAAAATCAGCGACACCTTCGACCGTATCTTGCTTGAAAGGAACCATGACCCCCTCACCCCCTCGTTAGTTTGCCGCTCGACCGTTGATTTCTTTCCAAAATGACCCGGTTCCAACTTATCTTTTATCACTCAACAGTCTTGGCTCTGTGCTCTACCATTCTCGCAGCTTCCAGTGCTGGCCATGGGGAGCTTCGACAACGGCAGGTCAGCACCCCCAAGATGGTGTTCTGCCATTTCATGGTACGTCAATTGGAACCAAATTTTGTAGCTGATTGGCACAAGCACAACATTGGGGCGGCGGGTCTGCTGCTGCTGCTGCTGCTGCTGCTGCTGCTGCTGCTGCTGCTTGGCGAGCGTAGCGGGGGGGGGGGGGGGTAAATGGCTTCAATTATATGGTAGGCACGATCCAAAACAGTTTATACAGATAGCGACAACATGGAACAGCCCCTGATGCTCTCCCACCACCCACTGAGGCGAACCGATCGCCCAAGCCCTTGCAATGGGCCCGGACGACGTGGAGATTATATCTTTGCCGACGTCGAGTCGGCCCTCTTCGCCTGAGGGGGTCGAGGGGCCGAGGGCCGTAAGGCGAGTATTGCCCGTGCTAGACATGGCATTGGCGCAGCGCTCGCAACAATGCAATGCAATGCAAATATGGCAATGCAAATATGGCAATGCAAATACGCCAAATACAAATATTTGCAAGGCAAATAGGGTAAAAAATGGCCCAAATAAGGCAAATTGAAGCCATTCCGACCTGTCAACACGATGACGAGCCCTCCCGGGAGTCCCCTTTACCTAACCCGACAGTCCTCGGAATTCCCCCGGCTCGAATTCCGCTCAAAGCTCGGTGCCGACTGCATCGATCGAAAGCTTCCTTCCCGAGCCTGCCTCCATGGCGGACCGCATCAAAGCCCTGCGCGCGGTAGACTCCCCAAGTCTTCATTCAGCTGAACGGAGCCACCGTAGAGAGGCTGTCTCTTCTCTTTTACCGTGAGGGTGCTGAATGTTTCTCGAATGGGGATTGGTTAGTTTACGTCCGTGTCAAAATGGGAGGTGGGAATTGGTCAATCGGATAAACCTCAGACTCCTTAAGCAGCGGAATACCGAGCTTGCGAGCAGCCCGCCGCTTTATGTCTGGAGGGCCGCCGGAGGCACCGTTCAGCGACCCCTTCCTGACTTGCCAGGTAGCTTATTTTAACGACCTGAACCTTTGGCTCTGTATACTGGCAGGAAGGAAGCGCTACGTGTTGGAAGCGTGGTGGGTCTTGGAGAAGAAGAAAAGAACATGGTGGATTCTTGCGTGGGGTGTCTTTACTACCGCATTGAGCCCGGCCGGGGAGCACCTCGCCGGCCGTCAATGGATTTGTTCCCTTTGCCCTGATGTTACCATGTATGCTTGCTCCTACGGCTACGTCTTTAGCGGCTCTGCACCTCAACGCCCGTACACGATAAATTTGACCCTGCGTGAAAGCCCATCGAGACCATGGAGACCACAGTTGATTGAGCCCGAGGACCCGGCCGAGGAGGGCCCGGCCAAGAAGAGGAGGTACGGCAACGTATTGGAAAATGCATACGCGCAACGTGCCGGGGCATCAGCGAGATGGCCGACTGTTGTATACCGATTCCGTTGCATTTGGCTGATGCTTTCGAGGAAGCAGTCCTTGACTGGGGTCATCGAAGACTCTCTATTCCTTTCCACATGATCGAAGGAACCTGCTTTTTCGCCACACATGTTGACCCTGGTTTCGCCCGGATTATTAGTAGGCACATTGTTGCCCAAGTCAGCTAATAATACGATCAAGGCCATGGGTGGAAGAAAGATTTGCTAGCCGAGCACGACAACTAGGCGATAAAAATAACGCAGAGTAAGCACAAAAAAAAAAAACACCTCTCCTTTTGACGCGTGGACTTGGCCAAACGGCCATGCCCTCTTTGGTATATATTTCTACACTTTGTCGATGCCTCCGGGAGCAGCTTGAGCCGGGCCTTGATGCCGACGGGCCGGGAGGATTCCGAGGCGCGCAAATCCTCAAGGAATGGCGCAAACGCGGGCCAGCCCGGTAAAGCTTCACAACCTCGTACACCATATTTCGCTACAACCCTCGACGCCGGGCTTCCTTCGTCAACGTCGCCAACAGGCGGCTGAGCGCCCGCGCGGAGCTCGAGGCTATCGGTGATCAGGTTTTCTTTGACGACGATTTGGTCGGGCTTCAATTACGGGCTGACAACAGTACCCGACGGAACTCTGTTTGTTCCATGATTGAGAGGGCTGATATCATTACGACTTGGCCATGTGCTAGATTACTGGACCTTCCAGTCGCTGCAAATTCCCGACCCGACAAGAAGAGTCCCTGTTGCCCCATGTATCGAGCGCCGAAGACTGGCATATTTTTGAAGCAAGTCAAGAACCAGTTGGAACCCTTCAAAGTCATCACCAAGCGCTGCATTGGCGAACATGTGGAGCTGAGGAGTCCAGAGCTGATGCACGAGAGAGAGCGGGCGAGATGTTGTCAATGACCAATGTAAAACTGTTGGGAGGAAAGGTAAGGACTGGATTGCTTGGAGGAAGTCTAGCTATCTGGGCCACAGCGGAATATATATGTGGAAATGATGGCCTGGCCACGTATCTTCTTGCCCATATGCTTGTGGTTCCTTCGATTTGCCCCCGGCGGCCCTGCGGCCCTGCGGCGGTGGGGCGGGCCCCGTGCTGCAGGGGGAGCAGAGGCCTCCCGTCATCGTCGCCAGCGTCCGACGCCGGCGGGCCGTAAGGCGAGTATTGTCCGTGTTGAGCATACGTTGGGCTTGGGGCCCAACTCGCGGCGGCCGTAATGGTCGTCCCGCCAAGAAGACGACAGAGGAATTGGACTCGGAAATGGCCAACCGCATACGTTAGGCTTGGGGCCCAACGTATGTCCCAAGCCCAACGTATGCTCAACACGGACAATTCTTCTGGCGGCTGGCGTCGCCGGGCTTGCCATGTCCCGGCCTCAGCGGCCACGTGCCGGCCTCAGCGGCCACGTGCCGGCCTCAGCGGCAGTTCAAAAGACTGCCTGCTGCCCTCCCCGGGAGTCTCGTCCTTGACGGCAGCCACGGGTTCGTCCTTCACAGCGGCTGGTTCGTCCTTCACAGCAGCCACGGGTTCGTCCTTCACTTTGGGGGCGGCTTCGTCACCCCCAGGAGTGAGTTCGTTCTTCGTCCGCCGCTCCTCTTCAAGCAAGTCGCGCAATCTCTTCTCGACCATCTCTTTGACAGTTGGGAATCTCAGTCTATCTGGGTCGCCGACGTCGAACGGCTCCCACCATGCTGGATTGTCTAGGTCACCGAACGTGATGAGCTCGCAGGGGTCGATCCAGAGCGGGTCCTCCAGGGCGAACCTGACCTTCCAGTCCGTCTTGCCATTGCCCACCTTGAGGAAACCCGGTAGGTGCATTGTGGTTGCTGTTGTTGTTGTTGTTGTGGTGTGGTTGTGTGGTTGCGGTGATGTAGTTGTGGTGGTGGTTGTTGTTATTGTTGTTGCGGTGGTGTAGTTGTGGTGGTGTAGTTGTGGTGGTGTATGTAGTTGTGGTGTGGTATGCTTGGCAAAAGGTGATGTATGTAGTTGTGGTGTGGTATGCTTGGCAAAAGATGATGTGACTGAAGGGAAAAGGGAAAAAAAGGGGGAGAGGGAAGAGGGAAAAGGGCCTCCCATATGTAGTCGCAGAGGGTGGCCGAACTACGGTCGGTCCTAGTGCCGCAAAACTCACCAAGTCCACCAAATCCACCACAAGACCGCAGCCTGCAGAGTCAGAGTCAGAGCCAGAGCCAGAGCCAGAGCCAGAGCCAGAGCTTGAGCTTGAGCTTGAGCTTGAGCTGAACTCCGGTCCTAGTGCCGCAAAACTCACCAAGTCCACCAAATCCACCACAAAACCGCAGCCTGGAGAGTCAGAGCCAGAGCTTGAGCTTGAGCTTGAGCTTGAGCTTGAGCTTGCGCTTGAGCCGAACTCCGGTCTTAGTGCCGCAAAACTCACCAAATCCACCAAATCCACCACAAAACCGCAGCCTGGAGAGTCAGAGTCAGAGCCAGAGCCAGAGCCAGAGCTAGAGCTAGAGCTTGAGCTTGAGCTTGAGCTTGAGCTTGCGCTTGAGCCGAACTCCGGTCCTAGTGCCGCAAAACTCACCAAATCCACCAAATCCACCACAAAACCGCAGCCTGGAGAGTTAGAGTCAGAGCCAGAGCCAGAGCCAGAGCTAGAGCTTGAGCTTGAGCTTGAGCTTGAGCTTGCGCTTGAGCCGAACTCCAGTCCTAGTGCCGCAAAACTCACCAAATCCACCAAATCCACCACAAAACCGCAGCCTGGAGAGTCAGAGTCAGAGCCAGAGCCAGAGCTTGAGCTTGAGCTTGCGCTTGAGCCGAACTCCGGTCCTAGTGCCGCAAAACTCACCGAATCCACCAAATCCACCACAAAACCGCAGCCTGGAGAGTCAGAGTCAGAGTCAGAGCCAGAGCCAGAGCCAGAGCCAGAGCTTGCGCTTGAGCCTGAGCTTGAGCTTGCGTTTGAGCCTGAGCCTGACTAGGCCGGGCCTCCAGGGCAACCGGAATGCCGTAGAGTGAGCGGATGTCCGGTTGTGGGGGAGTTTGAGGGCAACTGGGCCGTAAGCTAGGAAAGGAATGGGCTCATTTTGCGCACTAGCGTCAACTTTGGCGTGACAAGTACGTCACCAAGTCCGCCAACCCACCAAATCCACCAAGTCCACCAAGTCCACCAAGTCCACCAAGTCCACCAATGCCCCAAATCCTTATCTCAGCAACTCAGACGTCTTTTTCCAGGCCAGGGAATGCCGTAGAGTGAGGGGATGTCCGGTTGTGGGGGAGTTTGAGGGCAACTCGGCCGTAAGCTAGGAGAGGAATGGGCTCATTTTGCGCACTAGCGTCAACTTTGGCGTGACAAGTACGTCACCAAGTCCGCCAACCCACCAAATCCACCAAGTCCACCAATGCCCCAAATCCACCAATGCCCCAAATCTTCATCTCAGTAACTCAGACGTCTTTTTCCAGGCCAGGGGGGGGGGAAGGGGTTGCCCTCGGGCAGGTGTAGATTGAATGGCCCACGAAGCGGGCCGGATGGGGCGCTGGACAAATCCACACCAAATTTACTTTTAAATTGTCCCGCTAGCCCATTTGAGTATTTAAGACCCCAGGACCCACAATTCCGCCCAGAACGCCTGGAATGTGTTGGCCCTGATCCGCGCGTACGAAAATAAAAAATCCTATTGGTTCAATTTTATTTAAAAAGCGGGTCTAGTGATCTTTTCCCAATTGGTATGCCACCGTGGCCACCTTCCTCGCCAACACAGGTCTGCGTTTCCTGGGATAACCAAATCCCCCCAAAACACATCCTGTCAATGCACCAAAACCACCAAGACACATCCTGTCAATGCACCAAAACCACCAAAACACATGTTGTCAATCCACCAAATCCGCCAAGACACATGCTGTCATTGCAAGCAATACGATTCCATCGCCGCGTATGTTGATGCTAATCGGAGGATCCTTCCCAAGGAACAAGCGCTCAACAGCTTGAGCAGCTAAAACCGAAGAAAAGGGAAATGCGGAACGAAAAGGACCGACTTTCAGAACATCTAAAGCTTCTTCGCAAGGCAACCAAGGAACTAGAGAATTCCGACCCCGCGAGTGGCACCGGCGGGTGCCCTTCGTAACACCTGCGCCATGCTTGGAAATGGCCGCGCATCGCGAAGCCGGCCTGTCAATGACGGGTCGTCTAATCCAAGATCCAAGGGACGCAAGTCCACCCAACCGCCCAGGCGACAGGGCACGCCCCGGGCGGCCATCTCTTCCAACACCACACCACACACCACACACCAGACGGTCTGTCAATGACCCAAGAAGCGGCCCGGTCGTCTAATCCAAGATCCAAGCGACCCAAGTCCACCCAACCGCCCAGGCGACAGGGCACGCCCCGGGCGGCCATCTCTTCCAACACCACGCACCACAGTGCCCTTTCCAGGGACGGGAGCAGCATTGCGGGTTCCTCGGCCAGCCCATCCCAGAGAAGCAGCATGGGTTCCTCGGCCAGCCCATCCCAGAGAAGCAGCATGGGGCGCCACCGTACCAGGGGCAGCAACAACACAACCCCTGCGACAGGGTCGCCTCGTCGGGCATAGCAGCAGCCGCCGCCACGGTTGCCAGCCTCTGGCCCATCCGGCCTCCTTCCCGTCCCTACGGAACCGGAACCGGAACCGGAACCGCGCCGGCGAGTGCCAGAGCCCCCATGTCAATTCCGACTCCAGAATTACCTCCTGCCTCCAACAGCAAGCCAGGTTTCTCGGCCAGACTTGGCTATCGACCCGAACCGACCAGGTTGTGTTTGCCGTTCCGTGGCTTCTTGCAACAACCCTCTTCTTTGACACCTTCCTCCGTTAATTTCCTTACCTACAACAACCTACGATAACCTCTCCGCCAGCATGTCGATACTCCCGTGCTCTGGCAGTTTCTCGATGCCGCCACCACCGCCACCCTCCCTCGCTCGGGCCACGGGCGAGAAGAAGCCCATCTTTATGCACATTGGCTTCCAGGCCGAGCCGACCACTGTAGGTGCCTTGCCTTGCCTTGCCTTGCCTTCCTGCCCTTCCTTTCTTTACATGCCCATGATAAGCACATACTGACCTGCCTTCTCTTCTCGCCAAGGACTCGTTCTCCAACCCTACTGTGGCCGCGTTCCTCAACGATGCCTTCATCCCTCTTCTTGTCGACCGTGAAGAGCGCCCCGATCTCGACACAATCTACCAGAACTACAGCGAGACCGTCAACGCTACCCGAGGCTGGCCCCTCAACCTGTTCCTGACCACCCCCGACCTCTACCCCATCTTTGGCGGCACCTACTGGCCCGGCCCGGCCAGCGAGCACGAGCACAGTCTTGCCGGCGACAGTCTGCCCGGAGACGGTGGCGACGTACAGTAACTTTCTCGCCGTCTCGCGCAAGATCTACACCTTCTGGGTGGAGCAAGAGGAGCGGTTGAAGCAACTCCAAGTTCAGCCTGCGCAATCACCAGAGTCTGCCCGGAGACGGTGGCGACGACGAGACGTACAATGACTTTCTCGCCGTCTCGCGCAAGATCTACATCTTCTGAGTGGAGCAAGAGGAGCGGTTGAAGTAATTCCAAGTTCAGCCTGCGCAATCACCAGCTGTACTAGTACTAGCTCGGCGGCGCCAAGAACATGTACATGGGCCACATGCAGACCGAGACGCCCTACTACCAGCGCGCCCCCAACGCCGCCCCCTACACCATCGGCCGCTTCCCCACTGACCCGTCGTTTGGCGACTGCGCGGGCGCGGCGGGCTTTTGGAAGAAAGAACTGCCAGCTGGGCTGCACGGCCACCGAGAGCTGCCAGAGCTACACGACGGGCCTGTGGCTGTTCAACCTGTTCACCAAGGGCAACACGCAGATGTGTTGTTCAACGACACAACGGCCAATGGGTACTGCTGTTCAACGACACACGGCCAACGGCTACACCAGCGAGGTCGCCGCCTGGCTGCCGCTGGCCCTGGCCCTCGGCGGCGGCGACATGGGACTGGGCAACGGTACCACCGGGGCCGGGTCCGGCGACGTCTACGTCGACCCGGGGCTGTGGGGCTCGGCCAAGTCGTGCGCACCACCCTGCACGTACGTGCTACCGCCGGCGACGCTCAAGACACGCACCACGATCAAATTCCCGCCATCAACAACTAGGCTCGAGGTGGGCTGGACGACGACGGCCGTATACACCGACAGCGGCTCCACATCAACAACAAGCATCTGCACCAACTCACGATGCCGCCCCTAACAACAAACAAGATGGACTTGTCCAATATGCCGATCCCGGACGGCTTCACGGCGACCGTCATCACGCCGCAGCCCAGCGTCGTGCCGCCGCCGTTCGTCGTCACCGACAGCCCCGACCCCAGCGCCAAGCACCCGCCCAACTCGCGCACCATCACGCCCAAGCCGTGGCCGTGACCTTGGCCCAGACATGTCGACGGACGAAGACGACGCCTGCGCAGACCATGACACGCTTGATTGGTTTGTCTTGGATGAGAGCCACGGTGTGGCTAAGCCGCGGCGCCATCACAGCCGCGGTGTGGCCAAGCCCAGCGCCACCACAGCCATGGTGTGGCCAAGCCGCGGCGCTACCACAGCCACAGTGTGGCTGAACCGCAGAGCCATTCACAGACCAGTGGACCGTCGGTTGGTATGCCGAGCCTCCTTATTTCTTGAGGAGCTGCTTGTGCTGCTCATCGAGATACTCCTCGTCCGAGGCGTCAAGGATGTGGTACTCCTCGTCAGTCAAGAAGTCCTCGTCGGAGGCATCCTGTGCCCACTCGTCGTCGCAATCCCCGCAGTCTTCCTCGTGGGGAGAAGACTCCGATTTGGCGTCCTCGTGGACAGTAGACACCGGGGACTCGGCATCGAGCTTGAAGAATGTGAATCGGCTTGGCTCAAGGGCAGCAGCCGGGTCGGCCTCCTTAGCCTCATCCTCGATAGTCTCGGCTTCTTGAACTGGCTCAACTTGGTGGCCGAGGACTTCTTGAGCTGAGGATTTCTCTAGAGCAGGAACTTCTTCATCGGTTGGTGAAAGATCAGGGAGATCGTCGTCGGTCTCCTTCTCGACTTCCTTCTTGGCCTCGACAACCGGAATTTTACGCTCGACAACAACGTCGCACCACAGACGGTGGCCAAACTTGAGGCCGTCCTTGGTGGAGAGGCGCCAGTTCGAGACGAACCTTCCGTTGCGTTGAGGGGTCCTCAACAGAACCGAGAAGGGGAACGTCTCACCAGGGAGGATGGTATGGTTACAGATGGTAGACCCGGAAGACGACTCGAGGTCCTCGGTCGCAGCTAGGCGGGTAGGATTCATATGACCCATCCAGTCACCACCGACATACTTGACAGAGCAGCCGACCGGCCAGGGAACATTACCCTCGTTGCGGGGAGAACCCATGTCTGCTCGGGCCGTACATATCAGCAACGGGGGCGGCTTGGTGGTAGGGGACCCCCGAAAAGCCGGGGACGACGGGCGAGGCGGAGGCGGAGGCGCTGCTGCCTTGGCCCCCCTGAGCGCCGGCGCTGCCTTGCTTCCTTGCACGACCGGGGCCAGCGCGGCCACGTCTGCGGATGATGGGATTCACCGTGGGATCAATAACCCTTCCCGGGTCGGTTGGTAGGGCGAGCTCGAGAACCGGTTCATTGAGACCCGCTCCATGCAGCAGGATCGCCCTCGCGGCGGCCGCGGCGGACCTCGTGGTGGTGCCCGCGGAGGGTTGCTCCGAGTCTGTAATGGACACTTTCCGCCGGCGGGGCCGACGACTTGGCTTGGGACGCAAATTGGTGCGACCTTGGCCTAGACATGTCGACGGACGACGATTCTGGCAGCTCCTCCGATGACGAGCTCATTACGGGGCCGACGAGATCCGCCGTATCGTGTCCGACTGGGGCTTGAGCAGGAGAAGCAGGACCACGTCCAGACCGAACAGCATGTGCAGGAGCTGGAGACTGAGGTTTATGGTGTTAAGGCGGTCCTCGAATCTCACCATGCCATTCGCAGCTCAGCGCCACAGACCCCCAGGGCCAACGGCTCCTTCTTGGGGCGGTCTGGCTCGCCATTCGGCACGCCAGCCTCTATGCGCGGCAAGGCATCCTTCCGCGCGACTGGGCAAGAAGACTCGCACTTGTCATTCGTCCTGAGCGCTAAATGTGAAGTCGGTGGATGGGATGCGAGAGAATCCCCGCGCCCCTAAAAACATGTCTGATGGAACGACAAAAACTCATTGTACGTTTCTGCCTGCATGGCTGCGACCATATGGCTGCTGCCTCCGCCTCCACCAATGCCATGCAGAGCGGCATGGCTCAGCAGACGAACCCGGCCCAACTGGCTCAGCGACCGCGGCACTGGTTTTGCATGATCCAGATAGACTCGGCGGCGAGTTTAGCTTGGACCACGAAAGCGACGACGCCAGCCTCGGCCTGTCGCAGCAGCAGCCGATCGAGCTGTCGGGCGACTCCTCCTCCTCCTCATCCTTATTCTCATCCGACTCAGACTCTGATCAGGAGCGCATGACAGACCTGCTGATGGTCGACGCCGACGATGATAACAATAGAAACGACAGCGAATCGGACCTGTTCGTGCGGCAGGACAGCAACCTCGACCTCGACAGCGTCATGGACACGGACACGGACATGGCCGACGCGGCCGCGGCGCGCGCCTCGGCGGTGCCCAGCGCGGCCGCCACCGAGCCGACGCCGCGCCTGCGCAGCGCGAGCGTCCTCCTCTACGGCGACGTGTTTGCCAGTTCCTCGGCTGACGATACGTATGGAAGTCCCTCGACCGACAGTCCCTCGACTGACGATGCCCTTGTCTTTCACGGGGGCTCTTCAGACAGCTCTGACGGTGTTGGTCTCGCAATCCGCGCCGCCAGCCCTGCGTCATCTGCCGACTCGGGCTCGTCCATGATGCATTTGGACGATGCCTTTATGCATTCTCCATTGTCTTTACCAGCTTCCTTGGTAGTGATTTTCTCCATCCCCAAGTGTCGATCGACACTTGTCTCGACCGCCTCTCTTCGAGAACAAAGAACGACGCGTCCATTGACAGCCACTATGTACGAGAAAACGGTTGAAACCTCCCCGTCGGCCACTCTCGCGAGCATCATCGACATCAACTTCAACCCGATTTTCCGATTCGACAACGAGTCTGTCCTCGTCTACTGTCTTCCGACCTTGCAGTCCTGACGGTGATACGGAGGAAGGATCCTTCCCAAGGAACAAGCGCTCCAACAGCTTGAGCAGCTAAAACCGAAGAAAAGGGAAATGCGGAACGAAAAGGACCGACTTTCAGAACATCTAAAGCTTCTTCGCAAGGCAACCAAGGAACTAGAGAAGGAAACAAAACGTTTGAAGTTCCAGACCAAGCGTGTGGGTATCCAGTCACGACCGGGGACCCTCGAGCCCAGGCAACGCAGGCGCGCGAGCCCCTAGCGCAGGCGTGCGCGCGAACAAGGGACGCACAGCGCGGCCTCGAGCAGCAGCAAAGCTCGCCAAAGAGACTTGAGAAGTCTACTAGCCTAGAGTCCATGGCGACGAGCACCAAGATATGCGCCAAAGGAAGGCCCGGCAGCACTCTCACGAACCCACAATGAACTCGACTTCTGATTCCCAGTCCGGGAACAATCATCAACAGATGCCCTCCAGCGGCCAGGACAACAATGGGTCCGAGACCAAGCACTCGTCCGAGTCCAACTCGGCCTCGGGCGATGTCGGCGCCAAGCTCAGGGGTCGACCTAGTTCAGGTCCTCGAGAGCCTGTGCTGAGAGTGGGGGTGGCCATGGTTGCTGTGGCCATGGTTGCTGTGGCCATGGTTGCTGCGGTATGGTTGCTGTGGTATGGTTGCTGTGGTATGGTTGCTGTGGCATGGTTGCTGTGGCATGGTTGCTGTGGTATGGTTGCTGTGGTATGGTTTGGGAAAGGTGGTTGAAGGGCAAGGAAAAAGGGCCTCCTATAGGCGCCTGGGCAACCTGGTTGGGGTCGATGTTGAGACTCGTGACCAGAGCTCCCGTCGCCGTAGCCATGTGAGCGGCGACGCGGCCGCGACCGCAGCCGATGGGAGACACCGGCCTAGACTTGGCAACATAGGTCCGTCTCAAATCCAATCAAGACTCCAAAACCTGCCCCTAACCAACCCCGACAAAGTAGACGAGACGGCTTTTCTGGCTACCAAGGTCAGTTATGGCGGCCAAGCTCCGGAGGACGGCGAGTGTCCCTATTCCTCAAACCAAGCAGAAGGCGCGTGGCCCCGGGCCGGGTTTCGCCGTTGCCGTTCACCGCCGCAGCAGCCGCGGGCTGCCCAAATACCGTCCCTCTTTGGGGCGTATTGCCTACCTATCCGACCACTGCCGCTACCACCGCGCACCCACCTATTGGACGATGGGTAGTGCCCGCCCCAGTCGCAGGGGCACCGCCGACGTATCCATCCCTACTGTCTTCCGACGTTATAGTCCTGGGACGTCGAGGTTCTTGCGTCCATTAACAGCCACCATGTGCGAGAAAACGGTTGAAAAACCTGGCCTTGCGGGAGAAGCCGCGAGTTGGGGTCCCCGGGTGTGCCCCGGTTGCCGCGGGCAAGGGCCAGAAGTGGTGCACGGTTGAGAAGGAGAGAAAGGCCGGGCCAGCTGCGGTGGTGCATGGTAACGGTGACGGCGAGCTGTCGGTTGTTTCGGCCGAGGCGTCGGCTGCACCAGAAACAGGTATCATATCCTAAGGACTCAGACATGCCAAGAATCGACCTCGACCGATACTTGAGCAACGCAGAGATGGAGAGGGACACGTCAACGAAGGGTTCACCGGACCCCAAGCCTGACAAGAGCGACCCTGACAAGACGGAGTCCGATAGTTCTCAACCACGCAATGACCTCACCGACAATGAGATGAAGACCTTGATGAAGCCGAGCTGGAGGAGAAGTGTACCGAAATCAGGGGAAGCATCGACGGAGCCATCGGAATACTCAACACAAGCAAAGACAACATAGCAGTGGCCACGGCGATCAGAGCCAGCATCAGAGCGCAGGAGAAGGACCGGGGGCCCTCGAGCCCAGGCAACGCAGGCGCGCGAGCCCCTAGCGCAGGCGTGCGCGCGGACAAGGGACGCACAGCGCGGCCTCGAGCAGGTCGCGGCCGGAACCCGCGAGGCGTCGCCCCGCGCCGCGCGGCCAGCCCTGCGTCATCTGCCGACTCGGGCTCCCCTCCCCAACCCACGGAGGCAGCAGCACGACTCGTTCCCGTGCCAGGCTCCCTCCTGCTTGGTGCCGGCCTCCACGGCCATCGTCACGGTGTGTGTATATTAGTGGAGGACAACTCAAGCGTCGCCGGCCGTCGTCATCTCGTCAGCCGCGTTATCCTCGAAGAAGGACTTGATGGCCTCGGTCCATGATGTATTTGGATGATGTATTTGGACGATGCCTTTACATATTCTCCTTTTTCTTTACCAGCTTCCTTGGTAGTGATTTTCTCTATCCCCAAGTGTCGATCAATACGACCGGTTGTTTCGGCCGGGGCGTCCCGACGGGTGACACGGAGGAAAAGATGCCTCCCAAGGAGCAAGCGCTCCAACAGCTCAGCGCGTAAGAGCAGAGCCGGATTCAAGAGCAGAACCGGGAGCGCGAGCCGTCTGCTGCCGCAGAATCCACCCACAGCCATGTCTGCTGCCGCAGAATCCACCCACAGCCATGTCTGCTGCCGCAGAATCCACCCACAGCCATGTCTGCTGCCGCAGAATCCACCCACAGCCATGCCCATTCTCGCGACAGCGGCAGATCGCACGGCCATGTTGGCACTGCCACCCGAGAAGCTGTCAATTACCCTACGCAATACCAGCAGCAGCCTCCGCCGACGCCGACGCCGACGCCGATTTCCTTCTCTAGTTCCTTGGTTGTTGGTTGCCTTGCGAAGAAGCTTTAGATGTTCTGAAAGTCGGTCCTTTTCGTTCCGTATTTCCCTTTTCTTCGGTTTTAGCTGCTCAAGCACCACGTCGACAGTCATCGTCGACACGTCGTCCTTGGAGACCACGGCGCCGATTGACACGAGTGCGCGCTGCTTAGCAACCAAGGAACTAGAGAAGGAAACAAGACGTTTGAAGTTCCAGACCAAGCCGATCGGGCCGGGTTCGTCGGCTGAGCCATGCCGCTCTGCATGGCACTGCCAGTTCCTCGGCTGACGATACGTACGGAAGTCCCTCGACCGGCAATGCCTTCAAGGGTCTTTCACGGCGGCTCTCCAGACAGCTCCGACGGTGTTGGTCTCGCAATCCGCGCACCACGCCTCGCGGGTTCCGGCCGCGGCCTGCTCGAGGCCGCGCCATGCGTCCCTTGTTTTCGCGCGCCTGCGTTGCCTGGGCTCGAGGGTCCCCGGTCTTGGATACGATGCAGGGATACGTGGACACGTCCGAGATGTTCTCTCTGGGGACCCCTCATACCGACAGGTTTTTTGCTGTGTGTTCTCTCTGGGGACCCCTCACACTGACGGGTTTTTTGCTGTGTGTTCTCTCTGGGGAGTTCGCTGTCACCATCTTCGTCGGTGTGGACCGGGTCAAATTCACGATGCACGAGAACCTCATCTCAGAATCCAGCCCCTTCTTCAAGGCTGCCTTTCGGGGCGAGTCTGGCGAGCGAAATGGAGTCCTTGAACGCCCGGATGACGACCCGGATGCCTTCGAAAAGCTACAATATTGCTAATAGACCGATAGATTGGGATATCGAGGCAATGACCTTTCCAACAACGTCATCGACCTGGCTTTTGATGGCTCGGACCCCTCCGACCCCGGCACACCAATTGTGAACATTGTCGCCACAGGCTCCCACTCGGCTGTCATGAGCGAAGTTGGTGTTCCCCACTCAAATATCCTTTTCACACAACTAACAGTTACAGTTCACGGAGCATTTCAATGCCGTATGGATGAACCACTCGCTCTGGGAAGGTGTCGACCAAGACAAGGTTTTGACCACAATGGCAAACGCCATTCATAAGCTGTCAGCGTCGGAGCGCCGGGCTGTTTCTGAGCCAGTATATAATCACGCTGGTCGGGACATCAGACCGCTACCTCCCATCTCTGAGAACACGCCAGAGGACTGGAGGCTAAAGAGTCTGAGCAAGCATCAGATTCTGGATGCCTTCCCTCAATCATGGGTCTCAGAATCAGCCGCGCTCAGGAAACTGCTGAAGATTACGCGTCCAATGATGAAGACGAAGAGGAAGATGAACAGGACGAGGAAGAGAACAACGACGACAAGGAAAGCGGTGACGAGGATGAGGAAGAAGAGGATGAGGTCATGACCGACATGGTTAACCCAGTTGGGATCGATCTCCAGATCAGTGACAACTTCAGCGTTCAGGATCTGGAGGCTTTCCGGGCCTTCATCTGCGACACCCTCACCGGTACCGCTGTTGCAGTCATGGCGCGAAACCAGAGCACACTGCCCACGTTCTCACGGGCAAAGAAGCCCGTGCCATCACCACCACGGTGTTCTTCAAGGATGTGGTCGGTACGACGCTTTCTCGCGTCGCTGCCGTTTTCGCAGGGGCTGAAGACTACAGCTTGTCCGTCATCAGGGCTGCTGCACTCTTGGGTGACGACGAGGACATGCCAGCTGCCCTTCGCGCAGCGTACACCACATTGGCTGCCGCCCTCAAGTCTGGTGGAGGTGGTATCAGCATCATCCAGAACATGGAGCACTACCTCGCCCTGGTTGACTTTCGTACCAACTGACACAGATGTGAAGACGGTTGCTGTTCAACCGCTTAGGGGACGTACTTGAGGCTTTGAAGCCTTGAGAGGAGATGATGAAGAGCAGGAACAGAGGACGGGAACAGAGGACTGGGCAGTAGCTGCATAGGGGGGGGGGGGGGGACGCAAGGAATGTCCCATAGGCAGATAGAAGTAAATAAGAGCGAGATACCAGGGGTTGAACATGTTATAGGCAAATAAATGCCTATAAACAGGAGTGTGCAAGACCAGGGGAGGAAGATGTTGTATGAGACGAATCTGGGCATACGAAATTTCCTTTCTTGTACCTCGCCCCACGTCACACTGCTTACCCCAGCTCAGGCCCGGCTCAGGATTTGCTCAGGATTTGCCCAAGATTTGCTCAGGATTTGCTCAAGATTTGCTCAGGCCAAGTGCTATTTTCGGTACGCTGCGCCGCAGCATGCTGAATTGCTTCAACTCTAGCCGAGGGGGTTGTTTACGAATAGCTTCATTAAACGGTAGTAATTTGAATCTCGACTATCCCTGGCTTACACGGGCGAAAAAAGCGCCGCCACCGGCATGTTCCGCTGCCGTTGACTTACCTACCAGCTTCTGCTTTCTCGGCCTTGGCCAGATACTCCTCAATCGTAGCCAATTCAGCCGGGACATTGACCTCAAACTTGTCCCACACCTCGCAGTTTCTCTCGCCTTCCTTGGGGCGTCTGAGAGGGGGACCTGTAAATTAGTTCTAGATTAGTTGACAAGTAATTGAGAACGGGTCGTGGATGATGACTTACAATTCTTGCGGTTGATGGCATAGCAACCGTCGCATCTACCCGTCTTCCTGAATCCGCCATTGGCGCGCATCTTCGATTTGACGTACTAGAAAGAAAAAAAAGAGTCAGCCAAACTAGTTGCAAAACCTATTATTGGAAATCGACTTGGCATGCATTACTTACCAAGCCACGTCTGGTGAGCGGAAGCTCGAGCAAGGTGGCCTTTGCCTTGCCCTTCTCTTCGAGCTGGGGAGGAGTAGGCTCGCGCGGGGTGGCGGGTGGTCGCTCCTCGTCGTCGTCATCCTCATCCTCGTCGTCATTGTCCACGCAACCGTCCGTAGGCGACTTGACGGCGTTGTCCATGAGGTTGTGGTAGAAAGCTAAAATTCAGAATGAGTTTGGAACCCAGTTCGAAACGCGTTGGTAATGAGTTGGAAAGTTGCTTACTAGCGATCTCCATATTAAACAAGACCGAATTGGCGGCGGTGCCCCTGGTCCTGACAACGACCCCTGTGCCCGTGTGCTTCATGATGTGGCGTCGTAGGTTGCTCATCCTACTAAACCGGGACTGAATTGATCAAAGAATTAGTTAAGAACTAAATTCAACACCCCGGATAACATACCGTAATCGGGCACCGGATACCCGGCATGCCGGGCTGCCCAAAGCGACAGAACAGCTCGCCCGGAGATAGTATGATCTCTTGTTTCTAGTGATTAATTAGCTAAACGAATTCCAGACCAGTTGGGAACGGATTGGGAAGGGTTTCAGAATCTTACCTCGTTGTACTCATATGCGGGAAGACCCTCGGGGCGCTGGGTATGGCTGCTATACCATTCGTAGCCCTTCTAAATAATTATCAGCTGCCAAACCCATTCAGAACTGCATCGGAAGGTGTTGATAATTGTACTTACTGAATTCTTGTACGGGGAGGGGGCCATTTCGCCGGAGAGTTGGAATGGGAGACTAGGGGGTGGGAGACTAGGGGGCCGGAGAGTTGGGATGGGAGACTGGGGGGCCGGGGGGGGGAGTGGGGGATCCTTAGGAAAGTGGGCCGGAGAGTTGGGATGGGAGACTGTGGGGGGGGGAGGGGATCCTTGGGAAAGTGGGAAAGGAAGGGCCTTTTAATTATCAGGCCTAGCTGGTCCGTGCACTCAAATTCTGGGCTTATTTAGCGTAATGGCACCGCCAAAAACGCGTAAACCATAAAAGTGAGCCGGCCCAACTAGCTCAGCGACGGCGGCAGCCGCCCTACTAGCAGCAGCACTACCCCTACAAGGCCCGGATTGGAAAGAGAACAGTGCATAATGCGTATCGAAGCGGGCATAGGTCTTCAAACCACCAACCTTCAACTAATTACGGGTCTACAACAACACCAAAAGTCGTCGCAAAAATAAGCCGTTAGTACCATTCGAAAGCGCGAGAAATTCTGAGCATTCTGGTACTAATTTTATCATCAGAACATGTCTGGCGCGCCAGAAGATGAGGATGCAGGCCTTCCCGGCGGGAGTCAGCCGTTGTCACTGCGACTGCATGACACAAGCTCACTTACTGGCCCCAGCAAACCATGAAGATATGGTCATAACGCCGCAAAAATAGCTACCAACGCGCACAACGGGATGGAGACGAGCCTCAGAGATACAACATCGATGCCTTTCTATATAGGTGGACAGAGGAGGGTACTCCAACGGCTGGAGCAAGAACCCGGCGACTTGCTCAGGCTCTCATGAATCCTTCCATTCGCGATGCCCTCAAAACACAAGGCATTACGATTATCAGTGACGACTACTTCGAGGAGGCGGTATCCTTTAGCAGTATTGTACGTAAGGAGATGAAGATGCTCATTAAAGAGCCAGCTTTTGGGCGCCTGTGATCTGGCAGATCACGTCGTTGATGCGTTTTTTTGGTCGCTTTCTTCCATTTTTGGCGGCGTAGGAAGGTTTCCGGTAGGGCGATTGGAAAAGGTTGGTTATAGAAGGAAAAAATTACATGCCGAGGATGCCCTGCGCGAGGGCATTCTATATGCAAACTTGCAGATTTTTCGGCCCCGTTGTGATGGTATAGTTGGGATGAAGGTCACGGCAAAAAGATAGAGACCTATGGTTGTTTTTCCGTTTGACATTACGAATGACACTTCTACTTCCTCTACCGACATGAAAATTATACCAAAAGACTCGCGCGCGTCTCGGCATCCTCAGATATATTAGGCCACTACGACGGCGGAATGTACAAAATAGGATGGACGAAATGACCGCGCGCGAGATGTACCTCGGCACGCAGTCCATGCTCGAGCAGTCGCAGGATGCCCTCGACGACGCAGCCGCCGAGAAGGCGGCGCTGCGCGGCCTCGTCACGCGCCTCCAACACACGGTCACACGGAGAAATCGGCGACGAGCGACGTGCTGCAGATCGACCTCGACGAGACCAAGGAGTCGCTCAAGACGTACAAGGAGACGCTCTACAAGGCCGGCCTCGACTACAACGACATGCAGGAGGAGCACATGTCCGACCTCAACTACAGGCTGAGGCAAAAGGCCCTCGACGACGTCGTTGCTGTTGCTGGTTCCTCGAAACAAAGCCCTCGTCGAGCGCATTGGCGAGCTCGAGCAGCATCTCGCGAACATGTCGCAAGAACTCGCAACGACCAAGGACGAGCTCGCTGCGCTGCGCAGCGCAGCGCACGCTCTCCGAGATGCTGCAGGACAGGGTCGACATGTACGAGCGTGACTCGGACTTGGACTCGGAATCTGGCGAGGAGGAGGAAGCCCCCGAGGAGGAGGCTGCTGCTGTCGTTGCTGAGAGCATCGAGAGCTCTCCCTCGTCGTGTACTACTGGCCGCCGCTCCTCGAAGCGGTCTACCGAGAGCACCGTGGAATTTGACATGTCGCCTGCGGCCAAGCGGCAGAGATTCTCAGTGTCGTCGTCGTCGGAGGAGGAGGAGGAGGAGAATCTCAAGACCGCTCTGGGCCCCAAGGGCTTTTGGTGGAACGAGCCGGAGAAGGTTGTCTGAGGAGGGAATGGAGGCGAGAAGGCTGTGCCAGCCTTCTGTTACATGGGTGGTGGGCATGGATGGCCAGTGGTTGGTTGGGAAGCGGGAGGGGGAACTGGGAAAGGGGGGACTAGGGACTGGGAGAGGGGGGACTGGGAAAGGGGAAGAGGGCAAAGGGGAAAATGGGAACTGGGGAAGGGGAGACTGGACAATACGGAAAGGAGAAAGGGAAAAGGGGAGGGGAAGATGATTTCTTCCCATAACTAGCATACCTAGGTGGTGATACGGGTTGCGCATTGCCATGGCAGCTACTGACAGCTTTGGCACAAACTGTCGTTGAACGACGTGCGTCCACCTGCCTCCTCCATTCCATTGCAGATCGACGTTGGGCGGGTAAAAAGTCGGAGCTGTCATGTTGCTAGTTCGCATCTTGGTAGAGGCCGTCATCAGCAGAAGCTAGAAAGAACATTCTGTCCCAGCCGCCCGTCCTACTGGATGCATGCTGCAGTATCAAATGCCATGTATAGGTAGGTATACCCAGTGCTGAACCCGTGATGGCGTAGTCGACAACCTTGGAAGCGTCAACGGAAATCACAACTATGTTGTCTTCAACCTCCAATGCGTTGGGGGAGGCATGTTCAGGAACCTCGAAGGCGTTTTCGCAAGTCCATCCCTTAAATATCAAAATAAGCCACCTGACCAGTCAGGAAGGGGTTAGCTGAACGGATGCCTCCGGCGCTACGGTGGCTCCGTTCAGCTGAATGATATATATATATGCTCCAGACCATGATTTCAGGTACTATATTACTGTATTTATTCCTTTACTGTCCTCAAGCTCAGCTTGGACATTTTCCAGCTGTTTTACCAGCTCTGCGAACTGGGGGTCCAGTTTACTGATGAATGTTCTGCGCGAGGTCTGATACTAGTTTGGCCATGGATCGAAATTTGTCTCGGTATCTGGCTGCTGGGGGCAGCTGGGTGTGCAACCAAGCTGCTAACCTATTCAATATATACGCAGTACATAGTACACCATTCTACAGTGAGTAATCAACCGGCAGTACCTCGACGAAGATGGCGCCACAGAAGAGGCCGAGATCCGATCCCGGAGCCGCAGGACACCGACCTCGCACAGAACATCGATGAACAGGACACCCAGTCCGCAGAGCTGGTAAAATAGCTGGAAAATGTCCAAGCCGAGCTCAAGGCGAAGGATTGTGAGGCCGCCAAGCTGAAGGCTGATCTGCAGATGCAAACGGACCATGGCGGCGCTCCGGCAGAAGAAGGCATGGTTAAGAGGCCACGATATTAATCGTGAATCAGACATCCGAGCATGCTGTTCTTTTTCCATCTTAACATTTCTGGGCGGGGATATATCGTTTCCAACATGATTCATGAACGAGGCCAGTGATGGGACGTAACAAAAGTCAAGAACGGTCAGCACAAGTACGTGTATTGGACTGCATGATCAACTGCAATAGAAGCAGTAGGGAAGGTATATCCGCCTGGGCAAGCTTTTTCCAACCGCTGTTTTCCGGATAGTCTTCGTTCAACGATTTAAGACGGATGGGGGGGGCCGATGTCCCAAGACTCACTCGTACGGAACGAAGATTGACTCGCTACAAAAAGTAAACCTCGCAGTTTCATCTCCGAACCGCACAATCACCACCCACCTATAATACACGCAGCACCAAAAAAGAAAGGATGTCCTTCCCCTTCTCTCAAAAATCCCCGACGCCACGCCCTTCAAGAATGACTGTCCCGGAAGACAAGAAAAAAAGGTCGGTTTTGAGTCGTTCAGAGGACTGAGTGTTTGTCAGATATCCCCAACCCCCCCGAAAGAAGCCAATAAAGTCAGTCAAGGGGGTGCTGCTTTCCCGACGGGAGCCACGCCGTGCAAGAAGCTGGGCCGAGCTCTCCAGATTGTTTTCTTTTTAGTATGCCCTCCACCCCCTGCCACCATTTCCTGACGCCATTGCAATGCAGATAACGACAAACGTGAATGTGATTCACGAACCCTGTTTGTTTCTCCTTACCCTCGTTGTCTCTCATTTCTCTTGAACACATTTCAGGGTATGATGGGTGACGAAAAGAAAAGAAAAAAGTCGTCCGTCTTTCCTTCGGCACGTTTAGGAGATGACCGATGCCTTGACCTGTACACCAGAGTCAGACAAGCTAAGAGGAAAACCCCCCATTTGAATAGAGCCGGGGCGCTTTGCATCACTTACCAAAAAGTCCCACAGCATCATCCTTGTTATCGTGGATCATCTGGATGACCTGCAGGAGGTCTTCCTCAGAGAGCTTGACCAAGCCATCGGCCATTTTCTCCACGTCAAACGTCTTCTTCTTTTTACCGCCGTCAGCCTTCTTGAGCTTTGCGCTCCTCATCCGAGGACATGAGGCAAACGTACTGCTCTTATCAAACGCATTGGCGGCATTATACCGCAGGTTATATGGGATCGTTGGGACCTCCAGTCCTGGGAGTTCGCCCAGTGTCTTGATGGCGCGGCGGAATATGAAGACGCCCTTGATGCTGGCCTTGAGCGGTAGAGGCAGCTCCTGCTCGCCTGGGTGGATGTCGTCGAGCTTGGAGATCATCTCGGAGCTGGTCAGACTTGGGGGCCTCCTCGAAGGCTCGATGCCGAAAGAGAAGGCCAAGGAGGAAGATTTGGTGGCAAAGAGCCAGCCAGAGCCGGGTCGAACAAGGTCTCAGGGATGGTCACAGTCTTCCTAGTGCGGCATGAGCAAACGTCGAGAACACTGGGGTCTCCCCTAGCCAGGACACTTAGGTATCTTTAGTGCCGAGATATGTCTCGGTGAACTCCAGCGCGAATTGTACCAGAGTCTGGTAGGGACCGCCGTTAAGGGCTCGGGCCAGCAAAACGCGGAGGTCTCCAAAGCGGAGGAGGAGGACAGGACCGACTGAGGACGAGGGCCAGCCGGAACGAGCAGCAGGAGAAACAGGGCGCAGAGAATCCAGAGCTCGCCCAGGCAGAACGACTTTTTCGTAGTGCCCAACGTCTCCTCAACTTGCTGCTTCAGGGTATCGATCGTCATACACCTGGTCTTCTACATGGATGTCGTCGTAATTGTCTTCAAAGTCGTCAATGTCCGTCCGTCCGTCACGCTGGTCTCGGAGCCAGCATCGTCGGCCTCGACGGCCTCGACACGGAATACTTGGTCCTCGTCGGATGAAGGCACGTCGTCGGAATAGTCGGAACCGTCCGAGTAGTTGTCGGAGTCGTCGGAACGGCGGCGACACGCCACCTTGGTGCGCTGAGGTGCCATCGCCGTGCGCTGAGGCGCCATGTTCGTGCGCTTTCGAGCGATGCAGTCGGCGGCCCGACGACCGAAGGCAAGAGAAGGAAGGCAGTGTCGGATGCGGTACGATGGGCTGGGATGGGATGGGATGGGATGGAATTCGCGTCGTTCCGAGAGGCAAGCAAAGCAGCGCCGGTGCAGCACAGGCGCTTCGCATTACCAGAGAGGCGCGGGCGCAGCCCTTTAAGTGTCGAGGTGGGAGCCATTTTTGACTGCCGCCCGTGAATCCAGGATCCAGGATCCAGGATCCAGGAATGATGGAGGAAATAGGATGCAGAAACGGGTCCAATTTTGGGGCCACCGAGATGGCATGGTTGGGGTCGGTGGTTCCTGGCAGAGGTACCTGGCGGGGTATATGGAGGTACCTCGCAACGTCTGCGGCCGTGGCGCAGGAGGAGGGGGCAGGCTTAAGGCGGCACCGGATTTCTGGCCAATGTCCGTCCCACGGAAATGAATGGGCGGCAGAACCCACCAAAAGCAGCGGCACACTCGCGGGGACTGAAAACGTTAAGATCCTAATTATAGATATAGTTCTTGCTCCTCCAGGACGATCAAGTAAGACCCTGGTGTTGAGAAGAAGCGCAGGTTGCCCAACGTTTTATTTTTGGGAAGAGGTGTAGATTGGGTTTTAAAATTTGGGCCTAGGTTGCAATTCTCCGACGGTGAATTCCCTGCCGCCTGGCTCTGTTTTCGTTTTCGTTTTCGTTTTCCCTCCTCCACGTAATACATCACAAACATGCTTAATTGCACTATTAACAAGCACAATTTCCGATATAAACCACCACCACTACACCCTCTTCTTATACTTGGAGGTGAAATCTATTGGAATCCCTATCTCCGAATCCTAGAGCCCTACCATCTCTTCTCCAAAACTTTTCCTTGGGAAGTTTATTTACTGGGTAGTAATATTTATCCTGCCCAAGTCCACGCCAACAAACATACAGTGATTAGGTTGCAGACTCGTTGGTAATAGAATGGAGGAGTTCACAAACGTAATCCCCCGAGGTCTTAAATTTGTTAATGACCTTAGGCTACTTTCCTGATATACGTCTCCAGGGGCACTAGATTCCCCCTCAAACGCCAAGTTCTTGCCCTGGATACGGTAACATTAGGCCCCGCCCCTTCTCAACACTCCTCACCCTGCCGTCACTTTCACAATCACTTCACTTTAAGCTAGGTGGGGTACCTAGCTAGGGAGCAGCAAAACTGGGGCACGGGCCATGTGCAAAAGGCCTTTAAGCACTTCTCACGAGTCGCGCTCCTTCTGAACCTTTGTTCCTTATTCACCATTCACCCAACCATTCAGCAGTCAGTCACTCGCGCACCGCTTGGACACGGCACTACAGGCCTGCGTGGTGACGCGTCGATATCGCGAGCATGTCGTCGCTTGCTAGGCATGCTTGAATTTTCCATTCCATTGCATATATCTCCTCCTGCTAATTGACTCATTATTCGCATATATCTCCTCCTGCTAATTGACTCATTATTCGCAGGGCCCTTGGCGACGCGACCGCACCGTCACCATTTTCGTCGGTGTGGACCGGGTCAAACTCACGATGCACGAGAAGCTCATCTCAGAATCCAGCCCCTTCTTCAAGGCTGCCTTTCGGGGCGAGTCTGGCGAGGGAAATGGAGTCGTTGAACTCCCGGATGACGGAAACAAGACGTTTGAAGTTCCAGACCAAGCTGCTGCTGCCGGGGCGGGGCGGCTGCCGCGGTCGCGGTCGCTGAGCTAGTTGGGCTGGGTTCGTCTGCTGAGCCATGCCGCTCTGCATGGCACTAATGCAGGCCGAGGCCGAGGCCGAGGCAGCAGCCATATGGTCTTACTTTAGATATTTAGGCTTCTCTTTGGGAGCCTAAAGGAGCAAAGAACCAGCCTCCCACTGATTGATCCATCGAGGCCCGAGGAAACCTTTAGGTCTAACCTTAACAACAGCCCCAAAAAGCTTGGTCATATATATATGTCTTCTCCAGGTCATTCTCTGCTTCGCTTTCTTTCTCACACTTACACTCTTTCTCACACTTACACATTACTAGTATCGCCTCGCCTCGCCTCGCATCGCCTCGCCTCCGCACGCACGTACTTCTAAGGAACAGCTCTTCAAGGTCTTCCACGCAATCAACACCGGTTAGTGTATATCCCCGCCGCCAGGTCTTCTTCCACGCAGGGCGCTAACGGCACCATCATCGTTTAGTACCATCACCCAGGCTAGGCCATCACTTTTTACACCAAGACACTACAACTTTGAACAACCCTTCTCCGCCCGCCCGCCATGAACAGGAACTGGAACGACCGGGCCGAGAAGGACATGCTTTTCACCATCCTGTCGGTCAAGAAGATTGGCACCATCAGCGCCGCAGAATGGGCCGCTATCGGCAGCCATATGCGCTCCATAGGCTACGGCTTTACAAATGAAGGGTGTCGGTGAGTCTTCAATCACGGTCGAGTTGAGTCGGGCGACCTTACTAACCCGTATCTAGTCAACAATTCCGTCGGGCTTCTAATAAAATCGACCGGCCAGCCAACCCGCCCCTATCCGACCCGGGAAGGGTTCTTAATCCCACCGTGAACCCCATTATCCGCAGACGTGGCCGCGCCGGCCCCGATCGTACAAGGAAGCAAGGCAGCGCCGGCGCTCAGGGGGGCCAAGGCAGCAGCGCCTCCGCCTCCGCCTCCGCCTCCGCCTCCGCCTCCGCCTCCGCCTCCGCCTCCGCCTCCGCCTCCGCCTCCGCCTCCGCCTCCGCCTCCGCCTCCGCCTCCGCCTCCGCCTCGCCCGTCGTCCCCGGCTTTTCGGGGGTCCCCCACCACCACCACCAAGCCGCCCCCGTTGCGGACATGTACGGCCTGCCCGGCGCCCACCACCACCACCACCAAGCCGCCCCCGTTGCGGACATGTACGGCCTGCCCGGCGCCCACCACCACCACCAAGCCGCCCCCGTTGCTGACATGTACGGCCTGCCCGGCGCTAACGGCTTGCCGATGTCGATATCTGGCGGCGTTCTTGGCCATGTCTCTGGCCTCCTCCCGAGCTCTGGCGGCGATATACCCGTGGACCCCAGCCTCGAGGATTATTACGAGGACGAGTAACAAGCCGCCGCAAAGCGTCCCAGGCTCGACAACAATAGCCAGGACACATCTACGTGTCGCGCGCTCCATGATTGACTCTCGCATCATCGACATCAACTTCAACCCGATTTTCTTCCGAATCGACAACAACTCAAGCGTCGTCGGTCTGGGTAGTAGTCTGGACGGACTGGTTGAGCGCCGTGATTTCTTGCTTCAGCTTCAGCGTCTCTTGGTGCTGCTTGTTGCTTCCGCAGCTCCTCCTCCTCCTCCTCGGCCACCAGGGTGGCGAACTTTGGGGATTTCAGCACCCGCCACCGAAGCCCCCGCTGTAGTTGAGCCCGCGGTTGAGGCCAAGTCTGAGACGCCTGCTCCGGAAGATGGCTTTCACATGGCCCTCAGGGCAGCGAGAACCACCCAAAGACAGTCTACGTGAGCGTCGACTACGACCATACTATCGCTCAATGATGCGTGCAACTGCAACGCGTTCGGCAAGTTCGTTGGCCTCGGAGCGCGTAGCAGCCTCGGCGCAGGCGTGCGTGCGCGCGCGCGAACAAGGGTGTGGGTATCCAGTCACGAGATAAATACGTCAAGGCAGCCATGAAGGGCCGGGCGCAGACCGGGGACCCCTCGCCTACTATATTCCGACCTTGCAGTCCTCGAGGTTCTTGGAAGACAACTCAAGCGTCGTCGGCCGCGTCGTCCTCGATGAAGAAGCACTTGACGGCCGTCCTATAATGCATTTGGACGATACCTTTATGCATTCTCCTTTGTCTATACTAGCTTCTTTGGCAGTGCTTACCAGCTTCCTTGGTAGTGCTTTTCTCCATCTACTACCCCAAGTGTCTGTCCTCTCTATCGACGCCGCCGCCCGACACCGAGATGGTACCAAGATGCCGGCTGATGCCCAGTGCATCTTCACCATTAGTGCCCATTGTTCCGGTCAAGCGCTCGATGAAGTAGCAGCACCCACCTACCCTTTCAAGGAGCGCGAAATCCGCGACTGGGGATGAGAGACGGCGGCGGCCGGTACAGCAGCTGTGCCGTCCCCGTCCCGTTGAGGTCAATAACGACAAGCATGGGCTGCGGCGGCACGGTATAGCAGCTGTGCCGTCCCGTTGAGGTCAATAACGACAAGCATGGGCTGCGGCGGCACGATACAGCAGCTGTGCCGTCCCGTTGAGGTCAATAACGACGAGCATGGGCTGCGGCGGCACGGTACAGCAGCTGTGCCGTCCCGTTGAGGTCAATAACGACAAGCATGGGCTGCGGCGGCACGGTACAGCAGCTGTGCCGTCCCCCCATATAGGGAAACAACGAAACCAAGTACCAAGCCTACGTACGGTACCAGACCGACTTCACCGGCTGGGTCTGGGAGATAGTGGCCTTGTTCTAACGGAACGCGGCTTCCAAAATACAAACACCACACCCTGCCCCTTCTCCCACGGTACAGGTACCGCCGGCCATAGTCAACATTCCTCTCCAGCCTCCGAGGGACGAGCCACGTCTACTATGAGGATCCGAGAGAGTTCCTCGCGGAGCCGGACCCGGAGATATCGATATCACAGCAACCACGAATAGACCCCGTCTCCACTTCCGCATCTATTCCCACCCCGGTCTCCATGTCTTCCCTGCCGCAACCTCGTCCGACTCTACCGTTATCCGAGATAGGATTAGTGGTTTTAGTCGTGTCCTCATACAGTCCTCATGCAAAGTTTTGAGACTCAAAGCGTCTACTTCTCAAATGCCCGACGCCCGAGGAAAAGTTCGATATCTCGCCAGGCTCCCCGAGTATGAGCATGTTCGGCCTTACGTTGCCGCCATCCCCACCGGCGCCGATCTAGATGCCACCCCCTCTCGTTCTAACGCCTTTGACCGAATTCTCGGTCGCTCGCTCGTCCCAGCAAAGTCCATCATTAGGAGTAGGCCAGGGAAACTTATTCACAAACAGGCTGGACTCTGGCTTGACGCGTTCAGCAATCGAATCGAGGATGGGATGAACACAGTATCAACTTTGCCGACATTCGGCCGCGCCTGGAGAGCTTCAAACTAGATGATGGGGGGGTGGTTCCAAGTAGCTCCGCACGTTTCCAAAATATATATATACCACACTGTCACAACGATTGACGAAGTTGAGGGTTACAAGAGGGAGGAGACGGAAGAGCTCTTGACTGAGCTGCTTGGCCGCCGAAAGAGTAATCAATTTGCTTCGACGAGTTCAGAGTACGTACGATAAGAGGACCCAAGCCCAAACCCAAACCCAAACCCCAGGGGTGCGAGATCAAATAGTTACTAACTGGATTTGCATATCACAGCTTCGAATAAACAAGAATTACGACGCCAGCGGCAAGATCGATCTCGAGGACCCTCGGAAGAAGAAGAAGAGCACGGAACTAACTCGGGGCCATCCATCCATTCCAGGGGAAAACACCTACCCATCTGTCTCGGTAGCATACACCTGCTGCGTCTGTCAAGTACGACAGCGGCGTTTGTATGCACTTCTTATTTGTTAAAATAGCACTTGTTTCGACTGCCATGACCAGGCTAGTTTGTCGTATGTTGTCCGAGGAATTACGATTTCACAGGCTAGGCTCGGCATTTAAATGTCCATGGCAATACGGACGGAGCCGCATCTGTGCGACAGTGGAAATTCTCATGGTGGTGGTGGTGATTCCGAGTGAGCTGAGTTCCGCAGTCGTCGTCGTCGTCGTCGTCGTCGTCGTCGTCGTCAGCCTCTCTTCTTCGTTCGATGATGGATTGGTGGTGCGTTTCCTGTTGCGGTCCTCCTGGTCCTGGGACGGCGAGCATCATCTCCTCGCGGAGGGGGGCCGGGAGGAGAAAGAAGCCGGTTGCCGAAGGTCTTGTGGAAGGAGACTCTGATGTAGACGATTCAATATAAGGGTCCCTGTTCTTGGGCCTTGGTCCCGTTTCTGGTCCTCGTCTAGACTTTCCTCACATCCGACGTCCTCTGACACTAGATGGAGGCCTAGAGACATGCAAAGAGCTCGCAGTAACATTTGCTACTTAGCAATGTTTACAATTTCTCGTGACTTTATCGAGAACAATTGGTTGATGGTCGATTTGTCGCATTCCAAGTCACATTTCATAGGCGAATGGTCTCGCTGCACAACCGGCTTGCTTTCCCTCATTGGCTCTCATGATTTTCCTACAGCAGGACCGTTGAGAGGCGGAGTGGTCGGCGACGCGAAGGAAGGCGCTTGGAGAGCATTACGTCTGCCTTGAGGCCAAAAACGGGCTCGATGTTAATTCACTGCCTGGACAGGCCGCGTAAGAAGCCGATTACGAATTCGGTCATGCAGGCTAGTTTCCCTTCAAGTGGCCAAAGCTGAGGTGACATTTCAGGGTTCATGGGGCACATGGTGCGAGTTCTATGTGGCTCACGAGGATTCTGTCGGTGCATCATCACACTGGATACGGAATGGGTCCACCTTGTTGCCTGCCTCACCTGCGAGAGGAGAAGTGATGAGTGATGCAAGGGGAAATGCTCGGCAATGGCGGCAGTTGACGCAGGGAATTGCGTTAGCCTGAGACTTGTGCTTCTCTGACAGTCAATGCAGCTCTAGAGAAACTCCTGCTTGCATTTCCGAGAGCGGTGCAAAATCTTCACGCTGCCGACTTGCTACCTGCCAGGACGCGTCGTGGCACCCTCCGAAGCGACCTTCGAGGCTGTCACCGAAGGTGCATAAAAGGTCGCTAGCGATGCACGCTTTGTGTCAAAACAACGATGCAGGGAATTCAGTCCGAACACTACTCGCCATAGCAGCACGATTCGACCTAGTCACAAAGGACATGGTCACTCTGCAAACCAAGCTCAGGCATGTTGATATTCATAACATAACCGGTTACTGGCTACGTCAGGCCGTCAACAGAAAGGAAATCCGCGTGGAACACATGTCCACCTCGTGCATGCATGCTGGCAGACGGACTCACGAGGGCCCTGGGCGCTGAACCTTTCAAGGTCTTCAGGGAGCAGGTTGGTGTCTTGTTGACATGACAACTCGGCTGGAAGGAAGGATCACGAAGGACATCAGCGAGTCTGACATACAGGAGCTTCAGAGGCTGGTCGAGAAGATGGATTTTGATGAGCATGGAAGGTAATGCCTAGGGAGGGCAGGGTAACCTGCATAGGTGGCTTCTTTTGGTCTTGTTTTGATCCATGATAGCTATGCAGGCCGCTCTTCTGTCGATCTGTCCGACAACAGGCCATTGTTGTACCCTAAAGTTGCCCTCAGCAATTTCCATGTTCGTGCGTGATCCTGAGCCGCTCCTGGGCTAGGGTGAGCTATGGGTGAGCCTAGCTTGCACAGCCGTGTGGCCCAATCTTGGACCCTCGACTAAAGTAGCCATCTGGAGAGTCTGTGCGTTCCTCCGTTTATGCTAACCATGGCGCATAGGGTGCGGCCACGTCGGCGATGATGTTAGCCACAGGGTAGGATACTATTGGCATGCATTGCAGCCTGGGCGTTTGTTTGTATGTCACGGTGCTGGCGGTCGGTTGGCATCTCGTGCTATGACTATGAAAAGTAGAGGTGAATATGGTGGTCCTGAATCTGAGCTTCTGTAAATGTGCCCAAAATTGGCATCATCCCAAAATTGGACCGGACCACGGGCGTACACTCGTGGGATAATATACGACACCCTAGCTCGGTCCATAGTATGATACATAGTATCCTGGCTCCAAAACCTGCCATGGTATTTAATATACCAGCACATAATATATAGCATGGTACATAGTATACTAGCACTTATACATACCAGTCCATCATGTACCAGCCCAGAAAATACTACTACATGACATACCAGCATAGAATATACTGGTACATGATATCCTAGCTCGAAGCATACTAGTATATATAACACGCTCCTCACAGACACCACCCCATGAGTGAGCGCAATACCGGCAGCCTACATGAAGATGACCCCCCTTGCCCAGAGTGCGGAGCAAAAGAAGCGAGTTTCATCAGCCCATGTAGGAGTTGAAAAAAAGCCGAGGACGAGATATTTTCGCCGCAGACGTCGCTGAAAAGAGAAAAAAATTAGTAGCTATCTATCATCGCGGTAATGGCCCCTTGCGTGATCACAGAAATTTATTCGTTATAATTTCTGAACCCCTGAGCGGCTGAGCCAGCCACCGACAGTTTTACCCAATGCAAACATGCTAACTATCCTTTGGGTTTAGGACGGTGCCTTGCCCGGCGGCATCTCTCCACTCCTTCCAATTGCTCTCGTCCATTCCCTGGCCTCCTCCACTGGCGCAGCATAAGCCGGATTGACCCCGTGTGATTTCATGTTTCGGGGCCTACCACCGATCATGTGGCCCTAATAGGACGGCCGGAGGACGCTTCGCACCATACTTGACGCACGAGCAAGAAGATCAGTGTGAGCAGAACGGGCGGCCATTCTCGTGTTGCTGTCTCTTTTTTAAAACATGGCGACGGGCGCCGCCGACCCTGCTCGACCGGGGTTGTGAGGGAAAAAGCGACTCATAAAAAAAGGGGAATTGCGAGACTTGCCTTCATCTTGGAAGTTTGAAGCCCCGACTGCTGCTGATTGGGGGGTTGAGAGGGGGGTGCTAGTGGTCGGTCGGAACCGCCAAGCTGCGGCTGAGGGTCGTCGGTATTATGTAGTGTAACCATGCTCTATATAAACAAACTACTGCATCTCGGCCATGTCCATCAATCTCTTGCGGACGCGCAGAGCCTTGTCGGGTTTTTCCGTGCAACATATTTTCCCTGATACCAGGTAATTAGAGCCATGTAGGCCTCATCAACACCGTCATCATCATGGCAGAACCTAGCGCCATCGTATATATAGACTGCTCAGCCCTCGACGCCTTTACTGTGTTCGGCGGCTACGCCGACTTGCTGCGCAACCGGACCTCGTTCAACGAGACGCTGCTGCGCCAGTGCCGGCAGCAGCCAATATGCCAGGCGCTCTGGGGGTTTGGCGTCCCGTCCCGGATCTTTCAAGACCAGATTCGTTGTGGATGGCGTTGCGCAACTCTGCGCAAGGAGATGGGCCAGATACTGCCTAGTCGGAGTGCCCTTCTGTCTAGCGGCTCCGTTGCCATGGGGGGGGGGGGGGGGGGGGGGTTCTGGCGGCTCAGGGTTCTCCAGTAACAACTTGCTCTTGCGGCGAGGGGACAATATGAGGGAAATGACTGGGGGGGTTTTGGGCAGGTCATGGCTATCGCCGTGTTTGCGCCGGTGGTGGCGGAGATGCTGTTCGTTCTGGTCCGTAAAGCTCTGGGACGGGGTTCAAGAGCTAGAAGGGGAAGGAGAAGGTGGTGAGGGTGGGGGATCTAGAGCTACCGTGTTCTAACGGCAGATGACCAACGAGGGGAGGAAAGCGTCGCTGCACGAGAAAGAGGGAGGTCCAAGACATATTAGCAGCCATTATTAGATTGTGGCCCACGGGCACATATCAGAAAATCACCCCGTAATATCTTAAAGAGGTCAGGTATCCTGGAGAAGAAATTGGAAGAACTCCCTAGCAACAACCTCTTCGAATTTTTGTGAGGCACTGCTAGAGCTTCTTATTTCGTCACAATGGCCTTTCCGCACCCTCGGAATAGGCTTCTTTGTTTCCGAGCACAGTGGCGCCGATGACGGTTCACAGACAGTAGTCTCCTCCGCCGTTCTCTTCTTACCTATTTTCAGGGTCAGCTGCCGTTGGGTTGAGATGCGAGGGCCACGTCTGACAACCAGATGAATGAAACGAAGTATAATCCGCTTAGGGAGTGTCTGAGCTTGAGGGCGAATTTACTCGATTTCGTAAATAAGAAGATAGGTAGGAATGGAGACCTAACGGGGGGGGGGACGTAAACTGGGTTTTATGTAACTTTAGGGTAAAACAACATGGAATCTGGGAGCAATTCTCGGCAATTCGGCCAGCGTCATCGCTACATCCAAACCGGGCTGTGTCTAAACTGGGGCCTATCAACCCGGAAGGAGCTATTTTGACAAGTATTCTCGTCCCCACGCATAGAAGAACCGTCTATTCGAGAAAAAAAAACATCAGCTAAATATCAGCATTACGGTGCAATTTTAGATGGCTTTAGTGTTTTTCCAGGAATCACACATAACTAGGGATTTCGTCCCACAGCCGGGAAGCAAATGGCGGTCAGAAGAAGATGCAATACTTGTAGAGCTTTGGGCACATGGCAAAAAATTGGTCAGAGATCAGTGGTTCTCTGCCGGGAAGAAGTGAAAGAAGCTGCTGCTTCGCGCATTATCGTCAGACTTTGACACATAAAAGTGCTCAACGGCCGGAAAACGAATGAGATGATCCGAATATATATTTAGTAGGTATGGTACTTTTATTCTTCCAGAGACAAAGGCAAGAAGCCGAGCCAAGCAGCGGAACAAGGACTGCTGTGACGACGGAAGATGGTATCGATGCTGTGTTACACGGGTAGGTACTAAAATGAGCTCCTGGCATGGCGCGAGCGAGAGCGTTGGGCTTGCCGGTCTTGGCACGTTCGAGCAGGGCAACCTAAAATAATGAGGACAGGTGGTTCTGCTGGGCAGCCTCATCAAGTCTCCTCCGGTCAGCACAGCACCAAACTATCTCTCGGACAAGGCCACGGATCTGAGCCCCCGGTCACACCATCCGCGTCGGGACGGCATTTGCGGACAAGATTCCGGATGAACAGCTGTACGACGCACGCGTACCTGGTGCTCATATATCGGTTGAGCTTCACCTCCATGGCGCTCAGTGTCGCTGCCACCTTCTCCCTTCTGAGCATGTTTGGCGTGTTCCGCAGCTGGAAGGTCCGGATATTTGTTCATTAAGCGCATATTGGAGACCCTCTCAACTTGCGACAGTGGCTTCGTGCTTGTTGATGCGTCGCCCGCCACCCGCGTAGATGGTGCTGCAGAAGAATGGGTCGATGACGTGGAGTTCTTCGCCGTTGATGCGGACGATCGGGCCTGGGGTGTTATTTTGTTATTCTCGAACTTCCCGGAAAAGGGGGAAGCATGTGCCCAGCTACCGTGTTCTTTGTGCATCTCAAAACTTCTGCGCCATTCCAGCAGTCTCGATACGAATTCACTTAGATCCGATTTGACTTTATGCAAAGCCCCCTTCATCATGGAACGGCGAGACTTTTGGCGGGCCATGCCGATTTTAACCTCGCCGTCGTGTAAGCACCCGGCAATGTAACGGCAGTAAGAGATATTGCAAGCAGGAAGATAGATTGTGGCAATGATGCCGACAAGTTTCAGAATCTCCGAGTCCTTGCTGGTTTGCTCCGCCATGCTATGGTTAAGCTCCAGACTTTTCTTCATAGCGCTACTAGTATCGAGAACCGCCTTGTCGTTTCTTGAGCTGAGGATGCTGTAGAGCTGCGTGTCATTGAAGTCGGCACAATCAATGTTGCCTGTCTGGAGAAGCACACCAGGATTAACCACGAGTCTAAAACCGAGAGTGTTCTTAACAAAGTCCGCCCCAGCCGCTGGAGCTTCTGGCAGTCGGAAAACTGCATCATGTAGTCGTTTCTCTTCTCAAAGTCAACAACCGAGTAGCAGGCTTTGCCCTCGACAAATTCCATGTTCGTGCGTGATCCTGAGCCGCTCCTGAGCTAGGGTGAGCTGAGCTAGGGTGAGCTAGGCTATGGGTGAGCCTAGCTTGCACAGCCGTGTGGCCCAATTTTGGACCCTCGACTAAAGTTACCATCCCGAGATTCCGGTGCGTTCCTTGGTTTTATGCTAACTATACTGGATAGGGTGCGGCCACGTCAGCGGTGACGCTGCAAAATATGATCCGTTTAGCGTGCATTGCAGCCTGGGCGTTTGATCTTGTGTGCAGGAGCGGTGCGTGTTTTCGGCCCGTTTGGCGGCGACGGCCTGACGTCAGGTCGGACCTCATGGGGCGCGCGACATGTACGGGCCAACACGCTAAAGACGCGTTTACAGTAGTATTTTCTATTTTGACTATATCTTCGTTACCAAGTTAGCCTTAAAATAAAAGTAAGTTACTATATGGCAACTCTGAGGCCGGGATTTGTACGTAAATTAGCTAAATATTATAGCATACGCCTAGCTGTCCGTATAATCCGTCGAGTCCTGATTTGTTAATATGGTGATGTAATTCCTCGGTGTTGGGTCTAGCAATCTAAAATGCCCGGCCTTGAAGAGCTAAGCGATTTTAGCGATTTCGGCGACTCCAGCGATTCTAGCGATTCTAGCGATGCGCCCGATGATGAAGATGCGCCCGGGCCGCCCGCGCCGCCCGCGCCGCCCGCTCCGCCACCATCACCACTTTCCAACCCGCCGGCCAACCACAAGCTTTTTACCTTTAAATACGATACCCTCGACGATCTAGTCGTCGATTTGAACGTATGGGCTACTTCTACACGCTTTGGCGTATACAAGCTACGCGCCGCCAATTATGCCAAAGACTTGGGGCCAACAAGAGTGGATTTTGGTTGTTACCGAGGGAAAATTGTGAAGTCCAAGGCGACGAAGAACATCACCACCACCGATCATAAGGACTGCCCCTGGCAGGGCGTAGCTAAAGCGCTTGTTTCCAACGGCCGGAAATGGACCTTTGAACTTCTTCCTGAGCATACCAACCATGCAAATCATCCGCCTGTCGAGAGAGGCTTCAACAAGTTGAAGCACAGAGTCATCTTTGGCCCTGAGCACGAGGCATTCATTGCTACATATATCGACCGGCCATCTATCCCTAATAGGGAGATTGCCAAAGACTTGTAAAGAGCTTTTCCGGACCTGGATTTCCATCACAGTCACGTACGAAAATGCCGTGCTCGTATTCGCAGACTTGCCCTCAAGGGATACTCGTTATTCCAGGCCATGAAGAAGTTGCTTAACGATGAACACAAAGTCCTTTGGTCGGTTGATAACCCAGACAAGCCGAGACGTCTTTTTTAGTCTCCTCCTTGGTGTGAGACGCAGTGGAAGCGTTACCCCTGGGTGCAGCTGTACGATAATACGTACAGTACTAATGATAAGGGCCTGGCTATGTACCTACAGTAGATGGGGACGATTTTACAGTAGCCGGAGACGCCCCCTTTAATCAGGGCTCCATGTTCGGCACCGCCGAGGACCGTGCCGTTAGCACCCTGGCCTTCTTGAAGGCCAGTCTCGTCTTTATTCCAACGGTTTGGTCGGGCAGTGGATTGGAAGGGATGCCCACGCATGCACATGGGCCTCGTGGAGGGTGTGGCGTGCGTTGAGGATGGGCCAATAGAGAGACGAGCGACGGACGGCGCGGCCGTAAAAGTCGGCGCTGGGGAGAGTCGTGACAGACGTATTCTATATTGCGCACGGGGTGGAGCGGGGGGGATTCATCCATCTCCACGCGTGGAGAGACTACTACGTACCCTGACGGAGCATTTGCCATCGCTCTCGCTCTCGTTACCAAACGCCTACTTGAAAGGTAACCCAGCACGAGACCAGGACTAGGGCGGGCACCAGCGGGGGCCCCTCAGCGACCTGGACAACCCTTAGGGGGGGCCGCCCATGGAGTGCACGGAAATGAAATGCACCAAGGTGTGGTGTAGGGAGAGGTGCTGGACCCCCTCCTTCTGGAACATTCGAGAACTCGGGTTGACGAAAGTGCCCGAGCCCCGCCCCGCATGGGATAGACAGGGGTTCCCACGTTACATGCATCCTACGCCCATCTCACGGCCCCTGGAGAGGTGAATGCAACGCAACTGCAACGGCGGCGGGACGGAACAAAAACTCGGCCAGATGTTCCGAATTACCAATCATCATCCACTTCGTATCTTCCAAGCCAATATAATACGCCACAATGCGGCCATCTAAACCCCTGCTTGCAGAGAGAGGTCGCCGTCCACTTTCCTGGCCGACAATCTCACTCGCCAAGTTATTTGCCCTCCCCTCCAATATCTCAGCATAAGCCAAGCCAAGCCTAGTGATTAAACGGGGCCGAAGGGTCATATTTCAATCCTGCCAAAATACATGCCGTCAATGCCGATTCTAATGGTAATCCTATGCGTCGGTAGAACGTATTGGCATTAGCGGAACGCGTCGGCGGCTACTCACCGTATCGCCCGGCGTCGAATCGTCGTTCCCCCGCCCCTCCACTGGCCGCAGATTCGTAGGAATGGCATATTAAGAGGATGAGGCGTAGCCATCCAGCAAACCTAAAGCGCACTTCTTGCCCGACGCGACACACCATGTCTCCCGTATACGACGCACCCGAACTTGGACTTACTCTGGATACGTGGGCGTTCCGAATATATAACCGGTTCGTCAGGGCAATAATCAGACTGGACGTGCCACGACGACCTCCACGACCTCGGACAATCGCGGAGTAACGCCCGGTCAGACGAACCGGGACGGTGCCGGCCGGCCGTCTGCCGCGCCACCGCGAGGTCATCCTGCTGTGGCATCTCATCGACAAGGCGAAGCCCGGCGAGGAGATTGAGGTCACGGGCATCTACCTTCCGTAACTACGACGCCCAGCTCAACGACCGCAACGGCTTCCCCGTCTTCGCAACCATCCTCGAGGCCAACAATGCCGTCAAGTCCCACGACCAGCTGGCCCGGCTTCCGGCTGACGGAGGAGGACGAGCACGCGATTCGCAAGCTGTCCAAGGACCCCCTCACCAGCAGCGAATGGACCCTGGAGGGCGGCGCGCTCGTTCTCGCGGACAAGGGGACCTGCCTGATGGAATGGACGAGTTCGACAAGATGAACGACCAGGACCGGACGTCGATCCACGAGGCCATGGAGCAGCAGACCATGCGAGATCCCGCAGGAGCTGCTGCGCAAGTACATCCTGGTCGGTTGCTGTCCACCTGACCTTGAAGGCACTTGAAGCCTCTAAGCTTTTGGTCAAGCCAGAAAAGAGCGTCTTTCACCAGTCGGAAGTGGACTTTTTGGGGTACCACATCTCCCATGGAGAAATCCGCATGGAGAAAGTCAAAGTGGAAGCAGTGCGAGAATGGCCCGCACCCACCTCTGTCACGAGGATTCTTGGGCTTTGTCAACTTCTACCGACGCTTTATCAAATCATCATTCAGCGTGATTGCTAAACCGCTGAACGACTTGCAACCTTCGCCTCCAAGTTCTGGCAAATCATTGATGTCGCAGCTAGGCATCAACCACAAGCTATCGACAGCTTATCACCCGCAGACTGACGGTCAGACGGAGCGGATGAACCAAGTAGTGGAAGCCTACCTGAGGTCATTCATCAACTACGAGCAAGATAATTGGGTCGAGCTACTGCCTATGGCACAGCTCTCCTACAACAGCTCATGAGCAGAGACGAAGAGGAATACGACGCCGAAGAAGTCTTGGACTCACGACGACGAGAAAACATGTGCGGGAATCATGCTGCGAGCGATTCCTTCCAGCCTCGACTGCGAGCGATTCCTTCCAACCACAACTGCCCTGGCACAATCTCCAGGTCAAACCACCGCACTGCACCTTTCATCTTGCAGCCTGCCAGCCAGCTGCCAGCAAAAATGGCCAGCTACCACCAAAAAAAATAAGGTGCAGTCCCAGTGCCAGCCAGCTGCCAGCAAAAGTGGCCAGCTACCACCAAAACAATAAGGTGCAGTCCCAATGCCAGCAAAAAGGGGGTGCAGTCTCAGTGCCAGCCAGCTGCCAGCAAAAATGGCCAGCTACCACCAAAAAAAATAAGGTGCAGTCCCAATGCCAGCAAAAAGGGGGTGCAGTCTCAGTGCCAGCCAGCTGCCAGCAAAAATGGCCAGCTACCACCAAAAAAAATAAGGTGCAGTCCCAGTGCCAGCCAGCTGCCAGCAAAAATGGCCAGCTACCACCAAAACAATAAGGTGCAGTCCTGTCCCCCCAGCGCCAGCAAAAAGGGGGTGCAGTCTCAGTGCCAGCCAGCTGCCAGCAAAAATGGCCCGCTACCACCAAAAAAACAAGGTGCAGTCCTGTCCTCCCAGCGCCAGCAAAAATGGGGTGCAGTCCTAATGCCAGCAAAAAGGGGGCGCCCCAAGAGGAGGCCCGACCTGGAGGTTCGGCCCAGCGGCTGCTGAGATTCCCCAACTGGACAACCCCCCCGCAGAGATACACATCACGGATCCTCGCACTTTGTTCCTCCCCCTCATATACCCACCGACCTTGAGTCAGAGAGTTATTCGGGAGAGGTCGAGATCTGGGAGCAGATTGTGTGAGCATCCGAGAGAGCTCCTCGCGGAGCCGGAGCCGGAGCCGGACCCGGGATCCTCGTACTTTCTCCCTCCCTCTCATATACCCACCGACCTTAAGTCAGAGGCAGGTTGAGATGTGGCCGAGATGCGCGACCCGAAAAACCCATTTTGCGTGAGGACCCGAGAGAGCTCCTCGCGGAGCCGTTCCCCCCTCGCGAAGACCCTCAGGCTCTCCCCAGCGGCGACAGCGGCGAGCTCCCAGGGGCTCAGGCCCTCGCAGTAACCCTGAAGAAGTCTTCGAACCGCCGCAACAAGCCTGCGCACCGCCGGAACCGCCGACGACCCTCTCGAGATTTCCTCCCCTCATATACCCACCGACCATTAGGTGCAGTCCCAGTGCCAGCCAGCTACCAGCAAAGATGGTGTGTGCAGCCCCTGTGCCAGCAAAAAGGGGGTGCAGTCCCAATGCCAGTAAAAATGGGACGCAGTCCAAGTGCCAGTCAGCTGCCAGCTACCACCACCAAAAAAATAAGGTGCAGTCCTCCTCCTCCTAGCGCCAGCAAAAAATAGGGTGCAGTCCCAATACCAGCAAAAAGGGGGTGCAGTCCCAATGCCAGCAAAAAGGGGGTGCAGTCCCAGCGCCAGCAAAAAGGGGATGCAGTCCCAATGCCGGCAAAAATGGGGTGCAGTCCAAGTGCCAGCCAGCTACCACCACCAAAAAAATAAGGTGTAGTCCTCCTCCTCCTAGCGCCAGCAAAAATAGGGTGCAGTCCCAATACCAGCAAAAAGGGGGTGCAGTCCCAATGCCAGCAAAAAGGGGGTGCAGTCCCAGCGCCAGCAAAAAGGGGATGCAGTCCCAATGCCGGCAAAAATGGGGTGCAGTCCAAGTGCCAGCCAGCTACCAGCAAAAGTGGGGTGCAGTCCCAATGCCAGCAAAAAGGGGATGCAGTCCAAGTGCCAGCCAGCTGCCAGCTACCACCACCAAAAAATAAGGTGCAGTCCGTCCTCCTCCCAGCGCCAGCAAAAATAGGGTGCAGTCCCAGTGCCAGCCAGCTGCCAGCAAAAATGTCGTGTGCAGTCTTAGTGCTAGTAAATGTCGTGTGCAGTCTCAGTGCCAGCATACAAATGGGGTGCAGTCCCAGTGCCAGGAAAAATGGGGTGCAGTCCCAATGCCGGCATAAATGGGGTGCAGTCCCAATACCAGCAAAAATGGGGTGCAGTCCTAGTGCCAGCTAGCTACCAGCAAAAGTGGGGTGCAGTCCCAGTGCCGGCATAAATGGGGTGCAGCCCCAATACCAGCAAAAATGGGGTGCAGTCCCAGTGCCAGCCAGCTACCAGCAAAAGTGGGGTGCAGTCCCAGTGCCAGCCAGCTACCAGCAAAAGTGGGGTGCAGTCCCAATGCCAGCAAAAATGGGGTGCAGTCCCAGTACCAGCCAGCTGCCAGCAAAAGTGGGGTGTAGTCCTAATGCCAGCAAAAATAGGGTGCAGTCTCAGTGCCAGCAAAAATGTCGTATGTAGTCTCAGCGCCAGCACAAATGGGGTACAGTCCCAGTGCCAGCCAGCTGCCAGCAAAAATATCGTATGCAGTCTTAGTGCCAGTACAAATGGGGTGCAGTCCCAATGCCGGCAAAAATGGGGTGCAGTCCCAATGCCGGCATAAATGGGGTGCAGTCCCAATGCCGGCATAAATGGGGTGCAGCCCCAATGCCGGCATAAATGGGGTGCAGCCCCAATACCAGCAAAAATGGGGTACAGTCCCAGTACCAGCCAGCTACCAGTAAAAGTGGGGTGCAGTCCCAGTACCAGCCAGCTACCAGCAAAAGTGGGGTGCAGTCCCAATGCCAGCAAAAATGGGGTGCAGTCCCAGTGCCAGCCAGCTGCCAGCAAAAATATCGTGTGCAGTCTTAGTGCCAGTACAAATGGGGTGCAGTCCCAGTGCCGGCATAAATGGGGTGCAGCCCCAATACCAGCAAAAATGGGGTGCAGCCCCAATACCAGCAAAAATGGGGTGCAGTCCCAGTGCCAGCCAGCTGCCAGCAAAAATATCGTGTGCAGTCTCAGTGCCAGCAAAAATATCGTGTGCAGTCTCAGTGCCAGCATAAATGGGGTGTAGTCCCAATGCCGGCAAAAATGGGGTGCAGTCCTAATACCGGCAAAAATGGGGTGCAGTCCTAATGCCGGCAAAAATGGGGTGCAGTCCCAATGCCAGTAAAAATGGGGTGCAGTCCCAGTGCCAGCCAGCTACCAGCAAAAATATCGTATGCAGTCTCAGTACCAGCAAAAATATCGTGTGCAGTCTCAGCGCCAGCACAAATGGGGTGTAGTCCCAGTGCCAGCCAGCTGCCTGCAAAAATATCGTGTGCAGTCTCAGTGCTAGCACACAAATGGGGTGCAGTCCCAATGCCAGCAAAAATGGGGTGCAGTCCCAGTGCCAGCCAGCTGCCAGCAAAAATGTCGTGTGTAGTCTTAGTGCCAGCACACAAATGGGGTGCAGTCCCAGTGCCAGCCAGCTGCCAGCAAAAATGTCGTGTGCAGTCTCAGTGCCAGCAAAAGTGGGGTGTAGTCCCAATGCCGGCAAAAATGGGGTGCAGTCCCAATGCCAGCAAAAGTGGGGTGCAGTCCCAGTGCCAGCCAGCTGCCAGCAAAAATGGGGTGCAGTCCCAGTGCCAGCCAGCTGCCAGCAAAAATGGGGTGCAGTCCCAGTGCCAGCCAGCTGCCAGCAAAAATGTCGTGTGCAGTCTCAGTGCCAGCACAAATGGGGTGCAGTCCCAGTGCCAGCCAGCTGCCAGCAAAAATGTCGTGTGCAGTCGCAGTGCCAGCACACAAATGGGGTGCAGTCCGTGCCGGGCGGGCTCCCCACTGGAGACCAGTGGGCTTCTGAGCCTCGGCCCTGCAGCAGCCAACAGCGTTTTTTTTTTGGCCGCCGCCGTACTTGCGGTCGCTGCAAGCCGCCGCTGAGGCTTGCGACGTGGGGGGCCTTTTTTTTTTGCCAAGGATTTCCGACGGGTGTGGTGTCAATCGGTGCTCCACAGGTGCCTGTCGAAACCTGGAACTCTGTTTGATCTTGCAGATCTCCGACGGGCGTGGTCAATCGGTGCTCCACAGGTGCCTGTCGAAACCTGGAACTCTGTTTGTTCTTGCAGACATGGGCAGCCAATGGGCGGCGGGCGAGCTCCCCACTGGGCCATTTTTTTTTGCCAAGGATTGCCGACGGGTATGGTGCCGATCGGAGAATTTTTTCGACAGGCACTTGCAGAGCACACCGATCGACACCATACCCGTCCCGTCGGTAATCCTTGGCAAAAAAAAGGGTCCAGTCCACTGGAGACCAGTGGGCTTCTGGCGAGCCTCGGCCCTGCAGCAGCCAACAGCGCTTTTTTTGGCCGCCGCCGTACTTGCGGTCGCTGCAAGCCGCCGCTGAGGCTTGCGACGTAGGGGGGCTTTTTTTTTTTGCCAAGGATTTCCGACGGGCGTGGTCAATCGGTGCTCCACAGGTGCCTGTCGAAACCTGGAATTCTGTTTGTTCTTGCAGACATGGGCAGCCGATGGGCGGCGGGCGAGCTCCCCACTGGACATTTTTTTTTGCCAAGGATTGCCGACGGGTATGGTGCCGATCGGAAAATTTTTTCGACAGGCACTTGCAGAGCACCGATCGACACCATAGCCGTCGCGTCGGAAATCCTTGGCAAAAAAAGGGTCCAGTCCCCCGCTGCACCATTCTCCCGCGGCTGCCGATCGCTGCAGGTGCCTGTGTCGGTATGTCTGCGAGAACGAACAGAGTTCTTTCGACAGGCACCCGCAGAGCACCGATCGACACCATAGCCGTCGCGTCGGAAATCCTTGGCAAAAAAAAGGTGCAGTCCCCCGCTGCACCATTCTCCCGCGGCGGCTGCCGATCGGTGCTCTGCAGGTGCCTGTGTCGGTATGTCTGCGAGAACAAACAGAGTTCTTTCGACAGGCAGCCGATGGGCGGCGGGCCCAACGGCATCTCGCAGATACGAGCCCAACGGCATCTCGCAGATACGAGGCCGAGGCGGGAAGCGGGAGGCGGGCCCCATGTCGAAAAATTTGCAGTCCTCTACGGAACAAACACACAGATGCAGAACAGTCACACAGATCCAGATCAGCCACACAGATACAAAACATGGCTCCCCGCCGCCTCAGCTCTGGACGTGCGGACCCAGGAGCTACCAACTCTCTCGAAAGTCTCTCTCGAAAGTCTCTTTCGCTCCTCTCTTTCGCTCGTCTCTTTCGCTCGTCTCTTTCGCTCGTCTCCCGCAAGCTTTGCCTTCGCCATTCTATTCTCGCGTTGCCATTTCGCACCCTCACAATGGCCGCCGCCTCCCCCCCCGAGCGTCGTCGTGTCCTTCTCGACGTTCTTGGCACGCTGCGTGAACAATCTGATAACACCACCAAGGGATTTGTTGCGCTGGGTCGTAATTCTGATAACACCACCAAGGCAATTGATACGCTGCTTGGTCATTCTGAGCACTTTGCCGACGTTGGCGCTCTACAGAACCAGGACATCCTCGCTTCCATCCAGGATCTGCGTGACGACTTGGGCAAGCAGATCCAGGATCAGAGTCAGAAGATCCAGGGTCTGCGTGACGACTTGGGCAAGCAGGGCCAGGCTCTGCGTGACGGCTTGGGCAAGCAGGGCGAGCAGATCCAGGGTCTGCGTAACGACTTGGGCAAGCAGGGCGAGCAGATCCAGGGTCTGCGTAACGACTTGGGCAAGCAGGGCGAGCAGATCCAGGGTCTGCGTAACGACTTGGGCAAGCAGGGCGAGCAGATCCAGGGTCTGCGTAACGACTTGGGCAAGCAGGGCCAGGACTTGAACAAGCAGATCCAGGCTCTGCGTGAGCAGATCCAGGCTCTGCGTGACGACTTGGGCAAGCAGGGCGAGCAGATCCAGGGTCTGCGTAACGACTTGGGCAAGCAGGGCCAGGACTTGAACAAGCAGATCCAGGCTCTGCGTGACGGCTTGGGCAAGCAGATCCAGGATCTGCGTGACGACTTGGGCCAGCTGCGCCAGCAGATCCAGGGTCTGCGTGACGACCAGCAGGCTCTACGTGACGACTTGACCCAGCGCTTTGACGCTCTCGAGCACCGCCAATCCAATTTCGAGATTGCTTTTGCAAATCGTTATAGGTATGGCGACAACGGCGGCAATATTCTCCAGCCACTCGTCGATATCCGGGATGGAGGCAATATTCCTAATTTCCCCCAAACGAACGCCCAGCTCTTTAGGGCAAATAGTATGTTATTTATTCTTCTCGAGTGGCGGTGCTAACTCTTATTAGCCGCTACTCTGAATCCCATCTTGCACGCCCTCGGCATCCAACTCCCCCGAAACACGCTCTTGGGCGACAAACGGGAGGCCATTGCGCGTAGGTGGTTTCTGAAATAGGTCAAGCAGAACATGGTCCGCCCGTCGCCAGAGGGACTCACATGCTTGGACGAGAACGAGGAGGAAGTTGGGAAGAAGCAGCTCGGCGACTAGGACGGCGGAGATTGAGGAGGATTATATCTTGGGGTAGATAGTAAAGACAGTAGACCTTGTAAGCGAGCCAGCCTGCCCGGGCGACCCGGCATGAGAGACCCCGGTTCCTGATCCTCACCTTACCGAGGTGACGGAATGGTGGGCCCGCAGGGCTCAAGGCCGTCAAGCTTGGGAGAAAAGAAGTCGTACTGAAGAGGAGAATAATGCCTTCCGTTCCGGGGATGAAGATGAAAAGTGACCATGTGGAGGACGACGACGGCCCGGACTTTGTTTACTAGGTTGCTAGATTAGATTGATAGACTCAACACCAAGGAATTGCATCACCATGTCAACAAATGCATGCACCATGCCAGTATGCTGGATTCAATGGACCATTCAGGCAACTGGGCGCGTGCCATAATATTTGGCTAATTTACGTGCGCAAATCCGGGCCTCGGAGTTGCCATTTGCAAGTTGCCTGTATTTCGAGGCTGGCTCAGCAACGAGGAAATGGTCAAAATGGAAAACACCACGGTAAACGTGTTTTCAGGGCGGGCTTTTGAAGGTTTTGACGGCTTCAACGCCGTTGACCCGGGCCGCCGGGCTGCATGGCAGGCGCATGGGCGGTTGGATCGTATTTCGGGATTTTACCGCCGGCCTAAATTAGGCTCTGAGCATCTCAGTTGCCAGCAGTTGCCACAGGTAGGTGCGACGAAAAAGTAGGTGGGTGCGTACATCAAAGCTCTTGTTTTATATCTATATGGTTGTTTTGTATCTGTTAGTTATTTTGTATTTGTATAATTGTTTTGTATCTATATGGTTGTTTTGTATCTGTTAGTTGTTTTGTATTTGTATAATTGTTTTGTATCTATAACGTGCGTGATAAGCGAGTGCACCAGATAAGCGAGTGCACCACTTTCCACGCGACGCACCACCTCCACCTTCAATCCTCAATTATTCCACAACCCAACATGTCTTCCACTTCAAAAGAGGCACAGATAATTTTAGCCCTTAAAGCTATCCAACGCGATAAAAACCTCACCCTGCGAGCTGCAGGCAAGATCTACGATGTTCACCATATAACACTTATGCGACGACGCGACGGTAAACCTTCACGACGCGATATTCCAGCCAATTCACGCAAACTTACCGATTTGGAAGAGAAAACGATTGTTCAGTACATAATTGAACTATGTGCACGCGCATTCCACCCCCGGCTTTCTTACGTAGAAGATATGGCCAATCGATTGCTCCGCGAACGCGACGCGCCCCCTGTTGGAGTACGATGGGCTCACAACTTCGTCAAGCGCCAACCAGACCTTCGGACGCGTTTTACGCATAAATACGACTACCAGAGGGCTAAATACGAAGATCCAACGATTATTCGCGAGTGGTTTGCCCTTGTATATAACGTTAAGGTCAAATACGGTATCCTTAACGACGATATTTATAATTTCGACGAGACCGGCTTTATGATGGGCATTATTATCGCCACTATGGTAGTTACTACCTCAGAGGGGCGTAGCAGGGCTAAACAGGCCCAGCCTGGCAATCGAGAGTGGGCTATAGTTATCCAAGGAGTAAATGCTCTAGGCTGGGCCATCCCACCATTTATCATCTTGGTTGGGTAATATCACCTTACTAACTAGTATGAAGAATATAACCTCCCGGCCGACTAGCGTATCGTAATAACCGATAATAGCTAGACTACGAATGAGAAAGGTATAGATTGGATTCGTCACTTCGATTTCCATATAGTATCTCGTACAAAGGGTACACACCGGTTATTAATCCTTAATAGCCACGAAAGCCACCACTCTGAAGAATTCGACAACTATTATAAAGAGTATAACATTATTGCACTTTATATACCTCTATACTCTTCATATATACTCCAGCCTTTAGATGTTGGTTGTTTTGGGCCTTTGAAGAAGGCGTATAGCCGCCAAATTGAGTAGTTTATACAGATGAATATTATATATATTAGTAAGTTGGAGTTTCTTTATGCATTTAGAGAGGCGTTTTTTACTTCGATTATAGAAAAGAATATCCAGGGGGGTTTTACCGGAGCTGGCCTTGTGCCGTACGACCTAGAGAGGGTGATATCTAAGCTGGATGTGCGTATTCGGACCCTAATACCCCCAGCCTCAAGCCCAACCACAGCACTACCTTGGGCCTCCCAAACGCCATATAACCCTCGAGAGGCTACCTCATAATTAGCATTTATCAAAACTCGAATTTCCAACTATTAGGGCAGCTCTCCAACCCCGATGCTAACTGCTGTAGATCGATTAGCCAAAGGTATAATGGCTGTAATGCACGAGGTGGCTCTTCTACGTACGGAGGTCTCAGTATTACGAAAGGCCAATGAGGGGCTTAGTAAGCGACGGAGAGCCAAAAAAACACGTGTGCGGCTTGGAGGGTCACTTACTGTATAAGAGGCATAGGATTTACTGGACCAGAAGGCTGTGGGTGAGCAGTTAGCTCAGGAAACACGACAAAATGGTGGTAGTGCAGGGGGGTCTCGTACGAAGATTCGATGCTGTGGCGTGTGCGGCAAGCCTGGCCATAATGCTCGTACGTGTAAGGAGGCTGTAGAATCGTCTGATTCATCTGTTTCTGATTCAGTTATTGTAATTTCTTAGTGTGGTTGTGTTGTAATTGAGAATAGATGTAGTCGGGTGGTGGAAAGTGGTGCACTCGCTTATCTGGTGCACTCGCTTATCACGCACGTTATGGTTGTTTTGTATCTGTTAGTTGTTTTGTATTTGTATAATTGTTTTGTATCTATATGGTTGTTTTGTATCTGTTAGTTGTTTTGTATTTGTATAATTGTTTTGTATCTATATGGTTGTTTTGTATCTGTTAGTTGTTTTGTATTTGTATAATTGTTTTGTATCTATATGGTTGTTTTGTATCTGTGTAGTTGTTCCGTACAGGACTATAATTTTTCGATTCGGGCCCTATGTTAGGCCCATCTTAAGGACCCCGCAGGAACGGCCCAGGAGCTACCAACTCGATTGGAAGTCTCTTTCGCTCGTCTCCCCCAAGCTTTTACCTTTGCTATTCTCTTCTTTCGCTCGTCTCCCGCAAGCTTTTACCTTTGCCATTCTCTTCTTTCGCTCGTCTCCCGCAAGCTTTACCTTCGCCATTCTTTTCTCGCGTTACCATTTCGCACCCTCGTAATGGACCCCCTCCCCGAGCCTGATATTATCGCCGACGTACTTAATACGCCGCGTATTACCAACGTTAGCGCTCCGCAAAACCAGTGCAACATCCTCGCTGCCCTCCAGGCTCTGCGTGACGACTTGGGCCAGCAGATCCAGGCTCTGGGTCAGCAGATCCAGGCTCGGGGTCAGCAGATCCAGGCTCTGCGTGACGACTTGGGCCAGCAGATCCAGGCTCCGCGTAACGACCAGCAGGCTCTGCCTGACGACTTGGGCCAGCAGATCCAGGCTCTGCGTGACGACTTGGGCCAGCAGATCCAGGCTCTGCGTAACGACCAGCAGGCTCTGCCTGACGACTTGGGCCGGCAGGTCCAGGCTCTACGTGACGACCAGCAGGCTCTGCGTGACGACTTGATGCAGCAGATCCAGGCTCTGCGTGACGACTTGGGCCAGCTGGGCCAGGCTCTGCGTGACGACCAGCAGGCCCGGCAGATCCGGGCTCCACGTAACGACCAGCAGGCCCAGGCTCTGCGTGACGACCAGCAGGCTCTGCGTGACGACTTGACCCAGCGCTTTCACGCTCTCAAGTACCGCCACTCCAATTTCGAGATTGCTTTTGCCAATAGAAACAAGTTTCGCGACTACGGCGGCACTACCCTCCAGCCACTCGTCGACATCCGGAATGGACGCAACATTCCTGGTTTCCCCCGAACGCACGCCCAGCTCTATAGGACAAAAAGTATGTTATTTATTCTTGTGGAGTAGCTGGCGGCAGTACTGACTCTTATTAGAAGCTATTGTGGATACCATCTTGCGCGCCCTCGGCGTCCAACTCCCCCGAAACACGCTCTTGAAGGCCAAACGGGAGGCCGTTGCGCGTAGGTGGTTTCTGAAATAGGCCAGGCAGGACATGGTCCGCCCGTCGCCAGAGGGACTCACGTGCTTGGACGAGAACGGCGGAGATTGAGGAGGATTATATCTCGGGGGGTAGGTGGTAAAGATGGACCCTGTGGAATTTTTAGATTCGTACATGCTAGGTTCTGGGCGTATATTTTCGGGTTCTGTGGCCAGATGTCTACCTTGAACCCGACGTGCCCCCCTTTGAAGAGTGCCCCGATTTGTCCTTGGGTGATCTGATGGGAATTGTCCTGACTTTGACAAGCACGCAAGAAATCGCGGAGCACTTGGTTATTGAGTTTGGCCGTTTCCTCGGTGCAGTTTTGTACGTGGATGCCGAGCTGCTCGATAAAAAGGCCGAGATGGAGGCCAGGGACCTCAGGTCCTCCACGAAGGGCCGGGCCGGGCGGGCCGGGCGCAGACCGGGGACGAGACAGCTCTGGCGGTGTCGGTCTCACAATCCGCGCACCACGGACGGCTCCGGGGTAAGAGCAATGCCGTCTTCGGCCCTCACAGCCACCAACACCAAGCAGGAGGGAGCGAGCCAGGCCGCGGCGGAATATTCCGCCGCTCAGCGTGCCGTCCAGGCCCTGGAGAGCAACTACCGCCCAACGTGCTGCTATCTCCGCCTCCATCAAACACATGGTCGACTCGGGCTCCCCAGCCCAACTCCGGCGAGTCGTAGTCGGCGCTCACGTAGGCTGTCTTGGCCGGCGGTAGTCCCCTTCGGCTTCGAAACGCGCCTCGAAAGCCTCCAACTCTTGGCTTTCTCTTCTTGGTTCTGACTGGAGACACGATTCTCACTTCTGAATCGTCCTCCCCGGTCTGCGCCCGGCCCTTCACGGCCGGCCGCCTTGACGTATTGACCTCGTGACTTGATACCCCCACGCTTTTGGTAGCGGCAACGGTCTGGGCAGCCTGCCTGTGTTCACGGACAAGCGGCACAACCCACCCAGCAGCGGCACTACCCAGCAGCAGCGCGCCCGGGCAACCTGCACAGGTCGGCGTGAAAAGGCGAACCCATTTCGGAGCTCCCGCAGCAGAAAGGTGCCTTTGGCAATAATACATTGCCCCCAGGCTGAAGGACGAGCACGGAGAATATTACGCCGTGGCCCGCTATGAAGGGACTTGACTAGGTAAGGAAGACTCGACGTTATCGATATCGTCGTCGTCGTCGTCGTCATCTTCAATTTATATAGCGACCGACATCTCTAGATGGGTGTGTACCGGGCCACCGGTAAATTCCGTGACAGCTTCAAGAACTCATTAGCAGCTGACAACAGCTTCATGCGTCACCGCCCCTAGTAAATATTAGGATCCAAGCTCTGCTTGGGATGGAAAGAAAACACGTACTCGTTATAGAGGGGTCGGACGCATTCGTGTGGGAGGCCCTTTAGATGGTCTTGCCCGACAAGATCCGAAAGCCAAAGCTTGATGGCGCCGCCAGGGGCTGAGAGCGGATTCCGATGGGCGGCCTCTTTGACCTTCCCATCGACTCTGGTGAAGACCGAGACGAAGGAACGCTCAGCGAGGCGCTTCATCTGCTTCTCTGTGTCGATCTCTCGCATGGGAAGAGCAAGTTTCACTACAGCCACAGTACGGGAGACTCGGGTAATTGATAGAGGATTCGGCGTTACTTGCTGGGGTTGCCGGTAGTAGTGAAGACGACCCATCGTAGTAGGCGCGTTAGGCGGCAAGCCAATGGGGAATATCGCCAGGGCATCGGCATCACCCTTCATCGGGAGAACCACGGCGGCGAGGTGACTGCTGGAGTCGAGGCCGGCGGCAATAGCGGAATAGGCCTCGTACTTGACACCCGCTAATGTGCTCTCGAGAGACATGGTAGAGAGCTTCCCTGTCGACGGGTTATATTCCTGAGGAAACACGTTATTAGAGCGAAGCGCAGAGTAGGGCAACTACCTTGGCGGACTCACAAAGGCCATCTTTTTATTAATAGCTGCCGCGAGCTTCTGTAGCTCGGGGAAGCCGTTGGCAAGGCGGTGGCCATCTTGGCGGTCGACGGTGAACTCAAAGTAGAAGCCGCTCCCGCAGGGCGCAACTTGATGGCAATGGAGGGCCGCGAGGACCTTGTCAAGGCCTTCCCAGAAGGGACGGGTGGGATATGCCTAATATTTATACATGTCGGTCAGTTCCGCCTTTCCTGCATTGGTGTTTCTTTCTTGCTGCCCACCATAGTTGCTATCTGCGTCGACGTCAACGGTAGAAGATGCTGATGGGATGGGGTGCAAAGGAGCGCAGGCTTTTGGTGCAGAGTTTGAAAGAGTATAGCGATAATCCGTGCACATTAATAAGTGGGCGAGCATCAAAATGGGAGGAATTTAGTGCGGCTAGCTGATCTCCTCTTCCTCCACTCGTTGACAGTCAAAGCCCACACCGCCCAAACACCAACATGTGGGCGTGTGCACGCACTGCACGGCCGCGGCTTTAGACACGACGAGACGACATCTTTGCCCTGCACGCCCATGAAAGATAGGTGCTGAAACAAACGTTGCCACGGGCATCGGTCGAAGATGCGGCCGCAGGGTAATCTGAATGGGCGCGAGGTGCTCTTTTTGTTTACCGGGTTATCAAGGCATTCCTTGGCATAGTTACAGAGGTAAGCAAAAACAGTTTGCGGCCAAGTTCCAACTTGGCAAAATAGTGTGTCACCAACGCAACCCGCCGTGAGTGAATGAATCATCAGCTGTGATTCGTTCCAAGTGATCCAAGTAAGAGGGCTATGGCTCAAGTTGATCCCTCCCTAACCACTGTGTAAAGAGATGAGGCGGTTGCGGTGCAGCTTCGTTGCTTTCTGGGCTCAATTCGATAGCGCCGCCCCGGTAGCAAACGTGCTCGCCTAATCCTCCTCGACAGGCTCGTTAATGTATCGCAGGGGTCGACCCAGTTCGGGTCCTCGCGGGCGAGGGTGGCTTTCCAGTCCATCTGGCCTTGAGAGCCTGAAAAGTTGTCCACGGGGGTAAACAATGAGTTTTCGTCGGAGCTGCTTTGGTTTGGCCGGCCTCGAGGACGAGGAGGGAATTGTCGAACCGGCGGCTGCTTGAAAGTGTGCTGAGAGTGGGGGTGGCCATGGTTGCTGTGGGCTGGCACGGCGGCCATCACTCACTAATCCATACGTGGTTACTGGAGCTAACCCTATATTCCACGGAAAATCGCCAAGGTAGTGAAGACGGGCGTTTCTTACGACGTGGTCGCAATGAACGGTAAGGGCTCGGAATCTTTGCCTGTTATTGCCACCACGAATTGTGGGAAGGCTGAGGAATCGACCCCGGAAGCGGTACCCGTTGAGCACAAAGGTCTGCACGCCTCGCGGGTTCCGGCCGCGGCCTGCTCGAGGCCGCGCTAGGGGCTCGCGCGCCTGCCTTGTTGTCGATTCGGAAGAAAATCGGGTTGAAGTTGATGTCGATGATGCGAGAGTCAATCATGGATCGTCAGTTTTCCACAACTCAACCAGGAACCGTCAATCATATCACCAACGACCTGATTCCCCGTGGACGGCCGGACTCTTGATCTCAGAGGGGTCCCCGGTCTGCGCCCGGCCCTTCGTGGCTGCCTTGACGTATTTATCTGGTGACTTGGTCTGGAACTTCAAACGTCGTTTCCTTCTCTAGTTCCTTGGTTGCCTTGCGAAGAAGCTTTAGATTTTTTGAGAGTCCAGCAGCAGGTCCACGAACTGCAGTTTCTTCTCCTTCAGCTCGCCGTCAACGAGGGATTTGGCGGTCTTGATGGCTTCGCGGCTGGTAACGGCCTCGCCTCGTTCTCGTCTGGCCTGGACAAGTTCCTCCTCTGCGAATACATCTCTGATGCTGGCGATGGCCTGTACTATAGCATGGTGGTTTGCCGTAGTATGGTGGTCTCGGAACAGCTGGACAATGCCGTCTACGCCTTGCAGGCTGTCATGGAGCCACGTGTGTCTGCGCTCGGGCTCGGGCAGGCTGGTTGTACGTTTCGATGCGCGTATGCCGGCGTCCCAGAAGTTGACCAACAGAGGCGCAAGCATCTACACCAAGGCGAGAACGAGCGTGGTCTGGAACCATGCGGTGGAAAAGGGAGGTCTGACGTTGTCCTCAATCTGGTGTAACACATCGGTAACGTTTCTGAGGAACTGGTCAATACCACCGATCTGGCTAGCGACGGCGGGCTTGCTCCGGTTGGAGATAGCGGTAGTTTTTCGCCGTCGTTGACGTTATTGACGTTTGAGGTCTCGCCTATCTTCGCCTTGACTAGCTCGTCAAGAGTTACGTCTTTGACGTTTCGCCCGTCGATCTGTCGGGATGGCTCTAGACGTATGTCGGAATAGCTCGAGAGATGAGGGAAAGAAAGTAGCCGTCGGTTCAAGGTCCGTTGATGATGAGCGCAGGCGTGCGCGCGAACAAGGGACGCATGGCGCGGCCTCGAGCGGGCACGATACTTGTCCAACGGGCGCCACGGATTCTGGGGGCTCCATGGCGCGGAACGGCGCGTCGATCAGGGGCACCTTGCAGTCAGGGTCGAGGCCCGGGTCGCACGATGCGAACTGCCGCAGCTTGTCGGTCGGGATCGGGGACGGCCTGTGGATGGGACGGCCTGTGGATGGGACGGCCTGTGGATGGGACGGCCTGTGGATGCGACGGCGCCTCATCAAGGCCTCCCAGTGTGCGTTCGTCCTGCGCCCCACCATGTTGCTTTCGATTGCTCGCCCGTGTGGGAGTTGGTCTGCTGCCGCGGCGTAAAGAGACGGGTTGCTGTGGAGGGCCTGCAGAAGGACGACAGGTGCATGCTATGGTGCGCATGAGTGGCACGAAGAGGCGTCGGTATTCGCTTGAGCTGGGCCCTTAGCCTTGAACTCTTGGCTTCCTCTTCTTGGTTTTGACTGGAGAGACGATTCTCACTTCTGACTCGTCCCCCCCCCAAGACCGGGCAACCTGCACAGATGGGCGTGAAGGCGAACCCATTCGGAGTTCCCGCAGCAGAAGCAACAAGCAGCACCAAAAGACCCTGAAGCTGAACCAAGAAAGCAGAACCGGGAGCGCGAGCTGTCTGCTGCCGCAGAATCCACCCACAGCCATGCCCATTCTCGCGACAGCGGCAGATCGCACGGCCAGGTTGGCACTGCCACCCGAGAAGCTGTCGATTACCCTACGCAACACCAGCAGCAGCCGACGCCTCGGTCGAAACAACCGGCAGCTCGCCGTCCCCTCGCTGACGTTCCCCTTCAGCCTTCCCCCGCTGACGTTCCCCTTCAGCCTCTCCTCGCTGACGTTCCCCTTCAGCCTCTCCTCGCTGACGTTCCTCGTCAGCCTCCCCTCGCTGACGTTCCCCGTCAGCCTCCCCCTCGCTGACGTTCCTCGTCAGCCTCCCCTCGCTGACGTTCCTCGTCAGCCTCCCGGGGGCATCAGCACAACGACTTCATGAGTACTGCCTCGAGCCTTCTTTCCGGCACATCAACTCCCGCCGGCGGCCTGGCGCCGACAGTTGGGCAGCCAAGCTCCAGCGCACGCGAAGCTTTTCTGCCGCAGCCCTTGACAAGGCTGTGACGCTAAGACAACCGAAAAAAGTCAGCAAATCTCGCAGGCGGGGGGGGATTTTGGTTCTTGAGTTTCACTCACCTTCAGGGCATCCTTCCGAGAATATCTCTTCTCGCAGTGACCGCAAGGGGCTGCATCGAGTTCGCCGATAATAAGACTCAGACATGCCAAGAATCGACCTCAACCGATACTCTGGCAACGCAGAGATGGAGAGGGACACGTCAACGAAGAGTTCACTGGACCCCTGATGCTGGCTTTGATCGCCGTGGCCACTGCTATGTTGTCTTTGCTTATGTTGAGTATTCCGATGGCTCGATCGATGCAAAGGGGCCAGGGACCTCAGGTCCTCCATGAAGGGCCGGTAGGATAAGTCGGCCACCCCGGCCCCCACGTAGACATGTCCTGGCCATTGTTGTCGAGCCTGGGACGCTTTGCCGCGGCTTGTTGCTCGTCCCCGTAATAATCCTCGAGGCTGGGGTCCATGGGTATATCGTCATACGCGGGTGTCTGTTCCTCGCCCATGCTGGACCAGCCTTCGGCAGGTGGCTGCAGTGCCAGTGCCACTGCCTCGCCGCCCTGGCCGACCTGCAGGCCGCCAGAGCTCGGGAGGAGGCCAGAGACATGGCCAAGAACGCCGCCAGACATCGACATGGGCAAGCCGTTAGCGCCGGGCAGGCCGCACATGTGAGCAACGGGGGCGGCTTGGTGGTGGGCGGCGGGTAGGCCGTACATATCAGCAACAGGGGCGGCTTGGTGGTGGGGGACCCCCGAAAAGCCGGGGACGACGGGCGAGGCGGAGGCGGAGGCGGAGGCGGAGGCGGAGGCGGAGGCGGAGGCGGAGGCGGAGGCGGAGGCGCTGCTGCCTTGGCCCCCCTGAGCGCCGGCGCTGCCTTGCTTGGGGCCGGCGCGGCCACGTCTGCGGATGATAGGATTCACCGTGGGATCAATAACCCTTCCCGGGTCGGATGGGGGCGGGTTGGCTGGCCGGTCGATTTTGTTGGAAGCCCGACGGAATTTTTGACTAGATACGGGTCAGTAAGGTCGCCCGACTCAACTCAACCGAGACTGAAGACTCACCGACATCCTTCATTGGTAAAGCCGTAGCCCATGGAGCGCATGTGGCTGCCGATGGCGGCCCATTCTGCGGCGCTGATGGTGCCAATGTTCTTGACCGATAGGATGGCGAAAAGCATGTCCTTCTCGGCCCGGTCGTTCCAGTTTCTGTTCATGGCGGGCGTGCGTGCGTGCGTGAGTGAGTGAGTGCGTGCGTGCGTGCGTGCGTGCGGAGGCGAGGCGAGGCGAGGCGATGCGATGCGATGCGATGTGATATTAGCAATGTGCAAGTGTTAGAAAGCGAAGCAGAGATGTCAATCCAGCCGCCCGAGACGACCGGGAGAAGGCAAGTCGGGGTGTGGAAGGCAAGTCAGGTGGACTAAGCTTTTTGGGGCTGTTGTTAAGGTTAGATCTAAAGGTTTCCTCGGGCCTCGGTAGTTCAATCAGTAGGAGGCTAGTTCTTTGCTCTGTTGTTAAGGTTAGACCTAAAGGTTTCCTCGGGCCACCATGGTTCAACTAGTGGGAGGCTGGTTCTTTGCTCCTTTAGGCTCCCGAAGAGAACCCTAAATATTTAAAGCAAGACCATATGGCTGCTAGTGCCATACAGAGCGGCATGGCTCAGCAGACGAACCCACCCTCGTCCCCTCCCCCACAATACTTAGCACTGCCTGTATATACCCATCCCCCTTCGTCAATTGCCTCCATTCCAACGAGATAGGAAACGGCCCTAGCCCGGGGACCCCGCGGCTTCTCCCGCGGCTTCTCCCGCAAGGCCAGGTTTCAATCGTTTTCTCGTACATAGCGGCTATTAATAGACGCTTCGTTCTTTACTCGCCAAGAGAGGCGGTCGAGACAAGTGTTAGTCGTATTGATCGACACTTGGGGATGTGGAAAATTACTCATAAGGAAGGCGGTCGAGACAAGTGTCAGTCGTATCGATCGACACTTGGGGATGGGGAAAATCACTCACAAGGAAGCTGGTAAAGAAAAAAGGAGAATGCATCATGATAAGAATTGTCCCGGCTTTGACAAGCACGCAAGAAATCGCGGAGCACTTGGTTATTCCTCGGTGCAGTTTTGCACAAGGATGCCGAGCTACTCGATAAAAAGGCCGAGATGGAGGCCGGGGACCGCCCCCTGAGCCCGGACTATTTACTCACCGCCTTCCTAATCTTAGCTAAACCAAGGTAAATTAACTTCATTGAGACTGCGCCGCGGCCTAGTTTTTCGGACCTAACTCAATATTAGAGTTCCGAATGGCGTAGGTGGATTTACATGGACAGGTCTTTTTAGCTTTCAATACCCGAGTATTAATACTGGCCAGTCAGCTTTTTCGGACGTGACTCAATATTAGAGTTCCGAATGGCGTAGGTGGATTTACATGGACAGGTCTTTTTAGCTTTCAATACCCGAGTATTAATACTGGCCAGTCAGCTACTCGGACTCTGAATTCTGACAGTGCCCATGTTCCCACACCATCTCAGCGCATCCCCATCCCACACCATCTCAGCGCATCCCCATCCGCAAAAATGCCTACTCTCATAGCGTGGACCGACAGCGATGGGATCAACCAGGACGACGACGCAACCAACGTGGACGGTACGGATGGCGCAGTTCAGGAGACACCATGTTTGAACGACATGCTGGAGAGTGGGATTGACCCCTTGGTAGCGGCCCATATGCACAACGTAAACCGCAGCCTCATCAACCGATTACCCGATGAGCTTGTGCTTCAGATCCTTGGCTGCCTGGGCGATGATCCGCTTGCCGTACTCTGCCTCCGCCGCGTGGCAAGGAGGTTTCGGCGGATTCTCAATGGCCCGGAAATTTCGAACATGATGGATATCGACTGCCTTTGGTCGAGTTCCCATACAGCTGTCGAACGGGTGGACACTCTCCCGAAAGGCCTGAGGCAAGAACTTTGTCGACGAATCCAAAAAGATGGAATGTGCGACGAATGCCGCGTGCTCCGGCCCAGTGGTCCCGACTACATGCACCCCGACGTTTACTCGGATCGTTCAGCCATATCAAGGTCTCCTCATGACCTCCACTGCGATGGGTGCAGCGGCGGCGGCGGCGGCGGCGGCGGCGGCGGCGGCGGCGACCACGATGACCATCCGTGCATAGGCCGCCATGGCGCCGTTCGTTTGTGCGAACACGTCACGATTTCGTGGGCCGACATGGAACCCTACCTGTCCAGGTGGCAGCAATGTTTCGACACCGGCAAAGCCTGCCTCGACGGCTTCAGCGTCGAGTGCCACGACCCCAGCCACGACATGCGCTGCGGAGCCGAGGAACCTCCAACCTGGCCCCAAGCCAGTCTGAAGGAGAAGGAATGCATCAATACACCAGAGAGGGTGGTTGTCTTGGCTTTGGAGTGGACGCCCCATAGCGGTTCCGGCGTCTTTTCTCTCACCTCGGACGGGCGGGCGCCCGCGTCCGAAGTAAGGGCCATGTTCCAGAGGTTTCGACAAGGCGCAGCAGCCGATACCCTCTTCCCTTCGCTTCCCAGACTTCCTTTGCCCGAGATGGCATGCTTCAAGAATACCGAGTGCCAGTGCCTGTACTACGAGTCAGGGGCTAACCAGAGGTTACTTACTGGTACCACGGTCCCATCCAACCTGACAAAAGAAACCATCTTCTTCTCCCCCAAGTGTCCGGACCCTGACAGCCGTTGCAATGCCATGCACTCCCACTGCAGGATCCGTGGATTATACCAAACCGACGAAGGTGTAGCCATCTTCAGACATGTGGGTGCTATCACAAATGGCTCGTCTTGTCTATTCGCCCTTTACAGGCGGAATATTACAGTCTGTCAAAGGGTAAGCGGTAGCCACGTCGTGGCGGCTACTCCCGCAAACGACTGGTATCATGCCGTTGACCCCGACTTGTCCCCACCGCAAAGGTCACCGAGCACACAGTGCAGGGATAAAACTTGTATCAGTTATTATCGAAACCCTGCATCTTTCACCTGTCGGGTGTCACCGCGGACATTGGCTAGGGCGTATATGCTAGGGCGTATATCTTGAGGGAGTGACGGGTTGGGGAGCCGTCGGCGGAGGCTGACCATACCGATACGCAGGAAAGGATGAGGGTGTAGTGTAGTGTCGACGCCAAGGAGTGCCGGCGCCGCCGCCGCCGCCGAACGCACCCAGTACTTGTAGCTAGTCCTTTCGGTCAGAGCTATTAGAGCTTGTCACGGCGTAATTTAATTACTCCAACTACATCTACGTCAACCTCCCAGAAGGGTCATAGGAGATGCAGTGGATGGCTGGGAAAGTGGTGGAATTGGTCATGAACCTGGAAGAAGGAATATGGCCAGAGGACCTCTACCTATATGCGCTTCTACGTGGTTTATGGCCGGAAGCCCGAGACGGATGGTGGGGACAGTATGGAGGTGGAAGGGCTGTGAATAACTTTTTTTTGAGAGAGTGCCTCCTTCTACTCTAGGACCCGTTTCCCTGCACTGTGACTGTGATTCCAGACGGCTACGGCGTGTGCCGGACTGCCTCGTGATGCCACGACCTGATGTTGCCCGGGCTCGTCTCCCACCTCGGCCACTGGCAATTGAACCACGACCTGAAGCAGGCGCGCCAGACAGACATTTTCCCAGTCAAATCTGTGCCTGCGGGTGTCGCTGAACCCAACCCCCTCTGTTGTCTCACTCGAGCTCAACGCCTTCCTACTGCGAGGGCTCTCTCCGGATCGATGGCGCCACCCCAGATTGCCGTTGTGTTGATACTCGGCCGCGCCGCGCCCACGGTTACCGCGCGCTGGTTGCCTGCCTGCTTTCCGGTGGCTGGGCTGGGTAGCTGGAATAACTATCTCGTGGCCTCTATCAAGCGGTCGATAGAGCTGGGGCGCTGATGCCACGGCGGCGAAAGCCGTAGATGGTCTAGGCCGGCCGGCCCCTGAGATTAGCTACACGGTCAAACTCCTGGTACTGTAGATACTGATCCTCGTCGCAATGCGGCCGAGCCAGACCTGACCAAATGGGACACAGTCATGGGCGATGGTGATTGCGGCTTGACGTGACGCTGCAGACGGGAGCGACGGCGCTGCTTGACGCCATCGACACAAGGGGGGTTGCCTCCAAGGGTTCGGTCGTCCAAGTACTCACCGAGCTGGAGGATATTATCGAGAGCAAGATGGGTGGTACGCTTGGAGGTATCCTCGATATCTTCTTCGTATCTCTACGGACGGACGGCTATCGAGGAGAACAACGGGCTTGCGAAAACAGAGGGACCGATCGCTGTTTGGGCCAAGGCATTAGCTACGGCCATTAACTATCTCAACTAGTACACGCCAGCTAAGGTGGGCGACCGGACGGTTATGGATACGCTTATCCCCTTTGCCAAGGTAATGGAAGCGGGCCAGGCCAGGGCTTTGAAGTAAGCGTTGTAGAGGCCATCCGGGGATCGGAGGCCACTGAGACCACGAGGCCTCGGCTCGGAAGAGCGACCTACGTGGGAGTTGGCGCAGATAGTAAAGAGCTGCCGCCCGATCCGGGTGCCTGGGGAGCCATGGTCGCCATTAAGGGGCTGTGGGAGGGAGCAAACTGAGTATAGTCGACGTAGATGTAACCCCATGCTCCCCCGATACTGGCTATCCTCGTTGCCACAAAGGCATTCAGGGGACTACGAAAGCATTGAGCATCTTCTCGCCATACAACCATCAGAGGGAGAGATGCTCCACTTACAGTGGAAGGAAAGCGTCCGTGATTTCCCCTTCTTCAAGAGCATGTCGTCCGCAAGGGGTGGGGTCCGCCAGGAAAGATGGAAACGGCGACTGCATTTAGCAAGCGCCTCAGGCAACTGGGTTTTCGCGCCGGATATCCTCGTCCGCCCACAATTCATGACTTCAGAGCAGAGGGCCTATACTGGATTGCTATGTACCCGGGAGTTCTTCCCTTAGCCCTCCCACGCAACCCACAGCTGTGGCAGTCCCTCCCGGCGGGGAAGCAAGAAGAGTTCCAAAATAGCTCCGAGTTCGTTAAATTAAAAAACGACCTTGCAGCTTTGCAAGGACAGGACGGCGAGATGCAGAGTCCACTTCACGTCGCAGGGCGCTTTACGGCGAGAGACGAAGAATGACTGAGAAAGAAATCCGAAAGTACCAGAAGGCTCAAACGTACCAGCCCGGCGGAAAGGACGGTTCCCCGCCATGTTACCACCCGAGTATATTCGACCGTGTCCGGTTCCTTATGCCCGAGCGCGACCGCCTCGCATCTATACTCTTTTCGAGACTGCCACATTACGGAGTGAGTCTAACTGGTCTTAGTGCCCTTCGGGATATGGTCGCACTTTGCGAGGAAGATGCTGAAGTAGAGTTCCGGCCCGGGCTTGGAGCCGGAGAAGTGTCGTTGCTCCAACCTGGTACGCCGGCGGAAACTGGTCAAATATACAGCTGCTATAAGAAAAGCCAGAGGGGGTTTTGTGGAGTTTTGCTTTCTGTGCAACGAGTGGATTTTCGGGAAAGCAAAACTCCACAAAACCATTGCCAGGCGCATCTATAGATTTTCTGGAGAGACACTGCCCGTCCAATGCGATCCCCTCACCCACGGCGGCGTCCTCGCCACTGCAGGCTACTGTGTGTTCTGCATGGCGGATTTGTCTCTACTGCCTGAGGAGCGGCTACGCCAATTTCTGGACAGAGTTCCATGGAAGCATCATCACCTTCACCACCACTACGAGGAATACGTCCGAATCCTTACTGAAGAGGAAGGATTAGTGAAATGCCTGCCCGCATATGCGATGCGTTGCGTTTCTATATTCGACTCGGTTAAGCATCTAAGATTTCATCTCCTACATGTTCACTGCTCCGACTTTAATAAGGAATCGAGCACTTTGGACTTGTCCGAGGAGGAGTGTGACGTGGAACCGACTAGAGTTAAGATACCGAGGCGAAGCAATAGAAAGGAACCGGGAGGCACCAAAGGGGAATACTATTTTATTTTATTCACGAGACGGCCGAAACGGTCTACCGAAACCGGCTGGCCACCATGCCCACCGCACCTTGTAGCCGTTCCGTTCCGCATCACCTCTCGATAGTCCCCAAACCTGGACTTGGATAGATGGCGGAAGTGCTACGAGCGTTGAGACACCGCCATCATCACCCATATATAGCGGCATACTTGCGACCGGTATAGAGTTGCTCGCTGAAAAGACAACCTGCTCCGAGTCAAGCTCCCAGTCGACGTTCGATATAGCCTGTAGTAAGCTCTCGGCGGCCACTTCAACACAACTCATAGTCTTCCCATCTCTACTTAATAAAGCGGACCACCAACCGTTGTTCTCCGATAGCGAGACTAGACTTCGTGTTATAATCTTACTATCCTATACCCAGAAGCTCCAGATCTGTTGTAGGTGTCTTCTGTTTCGTAGTAACGCCCCCCCCCGGTCGTTGACCATGACAAATGTGCATTAGTAGTAGAGTTGAAACTCTTGGCGGTAATAGAGTCACCTCCCAGCGATCGAGATAGCCGACCTACTTGTGATATCTCCGAAGCTGTCCAACATAGTTTAGACGACAAGCACTATACGGTTGACCGCCTACTTGATGAGTGGAAGGGCTGGTTTTATGTGAAATGGTTTGATGGAAGCTGCAGTTGGGAGCCTCGAAAGAACATCCTAGACCACAGGCTTATCGAGCATCTTAGGAGGGATTACAGAGGGCTCTATCCGGGGGTAGAGGTCGTGCGTACCACCCGTCAGACTAAAGGCGGAAAGGTGGAATACCGACTACATTTCAAAGGTCGTCCTACGGCGGAGGATAGTTGGGTGGCAGAGAAGAATATCTGAACCCTGAGCTGATATAGATACGCAAACCTAGGTAAATGAGTTAGAAAAGGGAAGGGGCATGTTTTCACTCTCAGCTTTGTTATAGCATTTTGAGAGCTCAGTCTGAAGAATTTATATGTTATGCACCCACTCCTATATAACGTGCTACCCCCAATATATCTAAACCCTATATTAGACTCGTGAGAATAGTTTCTCGTGAGAATAGTTTCTCGTGAGAATAGTTTCTCGTGAGAATAGTTTCTCTCCAAAATATTCGCGAAAAGTTGAACGGCTATTCTATTCGATCAAATTCCGAGGGAATACTACTAGAGGTTTATTGTGAGGAACTAGTTGTATTAGCGGCCGGCCAATATCTCGTACTCGAGAATATTATTAACTCGAATACTCTTTGTCCGGGTTCATTGTGTCAGTATGCCGACGCATTTTCGCCCGCGGGTCGTACCCTTTTCTGGTCCGGTGAGTACGTACCCTTTCTGCCGCCGGGTACGGTACGTATCCTGTCTGCTATGAGCTTCTTTTCTGCCGGCAGAAGATTTACGCCCAGCGTCATGGGGACCCAGTTCCCGTCCCTTTACGCCCAGATTTGGTCTTTCTGCCGCCGTGGGTACGTATCCTTTCTGCCGGCAGAAAATTTAAGCTCGCCCGTGCGCCTAGTTCTTTCTGGTCTTTCACTCATGGGCAATTTCTCATGATGAGTGTCTATACCCAATAGCACCTAAACAAACATAACGGCCAGTCACAACTCCTTGAGAAGACTCCCAAACGCTGTGCACTGAGTTGCCTTTCCTCCGGCGCGTTCGTGCCATTTGCCATCATCGTCTCTTTCGTGGGGCCTCTCACCGATGAAGCTATTCCCAACTCTACTCCTTCCACCAACACCAATAGCTATACCGTCTCTTGTAACACATGCCTGCGATGACAATAGGATATGCGTACCGCTAATCTCATTTTTCCATATTGTAGTATCTAGTCTTTTAGCGGGTAGGCACCTCCCAACCCCCTCCCCGCGTGAGATGGCGCTGCGTCTTCGCCCCCATCTACATTTTAAGACGCCCAGAGCCAATCGATCTACTGTTATTACTCGCGACTCCGTGTCGTGCCCATTGCGTGGGCGATTATCTCAACCGCGAAGCTGCCTGGCCTTCCCTTCTCTCCCTCGTTCACTATTTCCTTCTTCTCCTTTCTTCCATTATGCTCCCATTACCTTCGTATTGCACCTGCAAGACAGGATTCCGTTTGCTGGGCGTCCGTATCCAGTCCACGGTCGCCGCTACTTCCCTTATTCTTTGGGCGACCACGGTGTTCGGCTGCCTCGCTCGCACGCCTGCACCTGAGCACCAAAGTGCATCAACGCGACAATCGGCAGCCGGCCTTCCTCTGCTGTACTGGCTACCGACACACCAAGCGCCGAGAAGCGTGCGCCGATCCCAGGCAACTGGCCGAGTGAGAGTGGAATGCTCCTGGGGCGATAGGTACGCACCCGGAATTCCATTTTCCCCCCTTCCAACCTCGACATCGATACGCTTCCGGATCTGTCTCACACCATCAGGGAGCTAAGGCTGTACAGGATGTCGCGAGTTTTCTCGTTGCCCATGCCGGAGTGGATGAGTCCCGATCCCCCGGACGCTTGGGTAGAGCCGTTCTGCGCCAAGCTGAAGCATCTACGGAAACTGGTTCTCGTCGAGTGCAAGTTTAGACAGGAAGACCTACACAATCTTACGGACTGGTTAGATTTGATAATTGAGTTTTAGAAAGAGGATGAATAGATACACCTCCTGTCGTTCTATCGTTTTTTTCTTCCGCACAACCTGGTGGAACACGCTACTGGGTGCAGAGAGACGTTGCTGTGCTGTGCTGTGCTGTTGTTTGATGTTCTGTAGGTAGTTTGTGGACGATTGCTCTACCCCTGTTCCGCGTTCCGGGGTTGTGGAGCTCGACTGGGCACCATCGATGCCACGGCCCGCTTGCCGCCCCCCTGTCGTGTTGGGGTCTAGGGCACTGCCTATCGAGTCATGCTCAAACGGGTGGCGCATCCTCCGCTTCTGTCCCAACCTCTTTTTTTTTTTTTTTTTTTTCCCTTTCCTTCAGGCCCTCCCCCGCCCACACGCCCTCCCAAGCCCACACATCTTGCACTCTCCTTACTATAGATGGAAAATATGATATAGAGTGGTGAAACTTTTAGTTAGTCTGTTAACGTAATGACTTGCCAAGTCATCCTTGGAGTGTCTTTTATTTTGGTACCCGCTTGGGCGAAAAGCGATGGGGTTTTTGTGACCGATATGTTGCCGTGTAGGCCGTAAGCGCGACCGATACGTGCTGTTTTCCAGCGAGAAAATTGGATGGGCGTAATAATTGAATAGGAAGTGTCGGCTTGGCTTACCCGATACCCGATACGGGTGGGAGCGAATGCCAGGAGAAACACGGTATTGCCAAGAATCTTATGTGTAACACCTTTCAGCCCAGTCATCAAATTGCTAATCATTTCTGCCTAGATTGCCAGCCTTCTCCCGGTAATAAAGCTCACGGCTTTCTGTTTGTGGGTTGGTCTGGATGCTGTGGGGGAATGGAATGCATGGTACATAACCCCATCGCCTTTGGTCGGTTTCAATTCCGCTCGCAATCGGACGCACTCTCGATTACATTGTCGATGGTCAGTTTCCATCCCGACGATTGATGGGAGAAACGAGAACGAACTCGAAGTCCATAGCATACAGGGAGTTGGGGGCGGGCGGTTCAAGATCTAGCCTATCACTCGGAAGCCATCTGGGCGGACACGGGCTGCCGAAAAGGAACGGGAAGAGGTGCTATGGTGGCGAAAAGTCCCCCAGCCCGTACCTCGGCGGCCCTGTCGTCTGGTGTAGGGCTTCATGACGATGGTTCGATGAAGAGGGAGGACGGCTGGCGGGTGGGAAGGTCGTGGTCAGGGAGCATCGCAGGGCTGTTAGGCTACAGATGGCACCTGTCGGGCATTCGTGTTGATCTGGCCCATATCTACTTCGGAACCGAGAGTAATTCGAAGAAGGCGACCCTGCAGCGCCAATGTGCAGCGTGAAGCCTACAGGGCTCCCTGTGGAAAGTCTGGCGATTCAGACATGGGACCCAGTCTAGCGGCTTTATTTTTATTTTATTTTTCATGTTCGTAGGGGCACGCACAACACCACGACCAAGGAAGAAGGGCTAGGCGAGCACCGCGTTCTCGGAGACCCAGGCCAGGTCAGATGACTGTGGTGCAGCCAATGAACGGGACTCTTGTCCCCATCAAGATGCTTGAAGGCCGGGACCGGGAGGACGCCTGTTCCTCAATTGCTCGCCAAGTCATTCACCGTTCTTTTCTAATGCTACCACGCTTCGAAAATCCACATCCTTTTTCCCGCACCTGTCCCCTTTTATTCTGTACTGTCGCCTTTTATTCTGCACCAGTTCGCATTCTGCTAGCCCTGTACCCGGCGCCACATGGCATGCATGACAACCGACACCATGGCAACGTATAAAATAAGTTTGACAATGTGCAGGCACACATTGGCAGACGTTCGTTCCATATGGGAAGGGTGTGGCACAGCACACGGTAGTTCCCTGAGCGGCCGCGGAGTGGAGGCGAAGTGCCTGCGGCTGAGCAGGCTGGTGCTTGGTGGCCACCGACGGTAAACAATTGCATATCGTGTGGAAATTAGTCGCCGATCTGGGGACCTGACCTGGAGGAATGAATGGGGGAGAGAGAAAACGTCTGGGCGCATTTATGGTGGGCAGCGGCTTCCATCGTGCTCGGCCATTTCCGAGTTCCAAAGAATGAGGTGGTATCGCGCGTCATTTCTCAAACAGGACCCGCCGGACGGCACACGGACCCAAAAGCACAATGTCGCTGGTAGGGCCGAGACAGGAAGGTGGTAACATGGCTGTGCCCAGGCTTGTGGACTTTTCATGTCTACTACAGTCCAGAATCTGTTCGACCCTGGGTTGATATCCTGCAAGAAAAGTTCTACAAAGCCGACATAGACATTTGGGACATGCCACAAGAAGGCGGGAGCTTCTTCCAGGGTCGTGTAGGGAGTGTCCATATCTCGGTCTACGTCCAATCCTTACAAGAGTGGCACCAGTTATGTGCGAGATTCACAAAGATTTTGGTGGTTCGTGGAAGACAGAAACTGAACGCGGCTAACAATCAGGGCTATAGCACGGCCAAGAGGATAATAATTCCGGCGAGCATCGGCATCATTCGCGCCCTGGACCTCATGATTCAGGCCCTGGATGCTAAGTACCTACAGCCGCAAGAGCAAAGGTGGGGGCCATCACGCTCATTTTTTCCATACTAACCCTAAAGTTTCAGGGATAGAAGCGCATTGCCGACGAGGTAGATGTGATGGCCAGGGCCAAATTACACAATTCCACCACAATACAACCAAAAAAAGCACCACCAACCAAAAACATCACCACCTTGACTTCCAAGCCCCGATCAATCAAGCTAAGTCAGCGGCTACCTTCTAACACGCATAGGCATGCTAATTTTCATCGTCTAGATGTCTTCTCGAGCTTCCTCGCCTACTCCGTCGATCGCAGAGTCTTTCGCAAGCAGCGCAACCTTCGAAAGCGTGTGCTCCGAGGATTACGGCCCCGACACCGAGTACCAAGTCGACCCCGGCCATCTATTCGATCATCCTCTTCGCGGCAGGGAGATGAATATGAAGCTTTGCGAGTGGGCGAAGGACCGGGCATGCGGCCTAGTCAGAGAGAGAACCTACCAAGACAAGAAGACCGGGGAAACCAACAAAATCGTGTTCAAATGCGACCTGGCCGATCGTCGCCGACGACTAGCAAGAAGAAGGCGCCGGACTGCCCTTTCAGGTTCATTGTCCAAAGATCCAAGGGACAGAGAGACTGGGTCGCTCGCGCAGTCAATCTAACGCACAAAGGTCACCAAGGTGAAGAAGGTTGTGTATGTTGACGACATCAGCGACGACGACTACTGCGAAGATGAGCCGCCCGCGCAGGCTGTTGGCGATGCGGCTGATGACAACATAGAAGACCCCGACGATGCCGACTTCAAGAAGCTCAACGGCATGCACCAGAAGGTCCCCACGGACGGCGGGCCAAACCCGGCTCACAATGGAGGCATTCCCGAAGGAGATCCTCAACACCCGGGCAGGGCTTTTTTTTACTGTGGCAGTTCATCATCTACAGCTCCACAGTTGAGGGCTTCAATGCCGCCTGGTCGATGATGCAGCGCGAATTTACTCGCACGTAGGTTGCCTCGATTTGTCAAGTATATTCGCAACGAACAGATCCCCCCGCAAGAAAGAGTGGGCGGGCTGTTATACGAAGAGGTAGGTATCGCAACTTCGGTCAAAGAACGACTTCGCCAAACGAATCCAATAACGGCTCTGTGAAGTCTTTTGAGCTCTCTGCGCGTTGCGGTCTTTGTGACCTGCATGAAGCAGTAGAGAGGCACATTAACCTACGATACCAGGTTTACCGGGAAAAGCGTTCTGTTGAACGTGATCTGGATTGACTGAGCATTCAATTGTCTGGTTAGATCGGTCTAAAATACAGGTAAAATAGCAACTTCTTATAGCCAACAGGATCACTGAATATCTCCACGAAAGTCCGTATTCAGGGCGGGCAAAAGAAGACCGTAGAATTGAAAGGAATCTCCGGTGCAAGGAATGTAGTCGGATTGAGGGCATTCCGAACGCAAGGGAGGGTGCAAAGGAGAGAAAAGCACGTGTTTGCATATGCAGGGGTAAAAGAGGGTCAATTTTGCAAGTAAGGGTCATTTCTTGGCGACACGTTCCAAATCCAGAATGAGGGCAAAAATGGCCTACCTTGGATACACGTGTGGCTCGGTTTATGTGCCATGACGATCACCCGCTGGGCCCTTGATCATCTTGTAGATCAGTGGCGAATACTGCTTCCATTCCTACCTACGAAGGAGAATCCTCGGCCTGCTCCTCTTCCTGCCTGTATAGGTAGCTTTCGAGAGCAAAATGGACTTCCCCGTGCGCATGAAATGCTGGCCAAGCATATGGCAGGCAGGGTTATCGGTGTTGGTGCGCCTAGAAGACTACCACCCTTACTGGCATCTCAAACAACGGCTTGTAAGTTACCAGATCCATACTTGTGGGAGTTCACAGCTAATTTACTATGTAGGATGGATGCCAACGACGTTTATCTCCGAATGCGCGTACCGGACCCTGCGAAGCCAAAGGGTCGTCCCCGTAACCAGGGTGGCCCATTTGGTGACGAAGCCACCGTGCCGAGCGAAGTTACCTTCGCTACGCGCCCTGCAGGCCCTCGAACAACAACAAGATCACAAGCACCTAAACTTTCCTCTGCACGGCGGCAGCTCTCGCAGTGGGAGCTCGCAGGGCCTGGTTTGGAAGTCCTAGATGAAGCAGACGACTGCATCATTGTGGCGAGAGTAAACATACAAGAGGGAGGCAATACAGAGACGGGGACAAGGTGGCACGAAGAGAAAAGCCGGCGTCGAGACGCCGATTCCGAACCCACACATCGAATTACAGGCTTTTGCGCTGTGGGAAGCCCGCAAGGCCAAACGCAGGAGGGCTGCAGAGTTGGAAACCCCTGAAGAAGAGATGTGGCTATTCGATTCGCAGGACGAATATGATCCTAATCCACAGTTAATTGGGTGGAAGAAGGATGGCGGCCGGCTCAATCCAACTGCGTTGGATTGAGGGGATTCCCGGGCAGTCAACAGCCCATTGTTGTACCCTAAAGTTGCCCTCAGCAATTTTCCATGTCCGTGCGTGATCCTGAGCCGCTCCTGAGCTAGGGTGAGCTAAGCTATGGGTGAGCCTAGCTTGCACAGCCGTGTGGCCCAATTTTGGACCCTCGACTAAAGTTGCCATCCGGAGATTCCGGTGCGTTCCTTGGTTTTATACTAACTATACTGAATAGGGTGCGGCTGCGTCAGCAGTGACGTTGCAAAATATGATTCGTTTAGCGTGCATTACAGCCTAGGCGTTTAATCTTATATAGTGAGGCGAAGTGAGGCGAAGGGAGGAAAGGGGCGGAGGAAGAAATGTCCTTAATGCCAGTCCGCTCTTTATTTAATTTAAAGCTTGGAGTATCTCATTACTTCAACCAGGAGGTGTGACAGGGGAGTTCAAGGTATGGAACGAAGACCACTGGATTACAATTCAGAGCTTAGGAGGTAAGATAAGGTGCAACAGATCTCAATTCAGATAATAATCTTCTTTAGCAATTCCTCCCTCCGCTAGCCATCAGAACCGGATCCTTGGAGGGTTCTTAGTTTATTTACCCAAGGCCAATCCGTCAAGGCTCAGTTGTAACGCAGGCTGCGTCGGGGTTGACGAGGATAGGGGGTTGCACTTCAGGATGGTGGATTGTATAGTGGCTTGGGGTGGGCTCTGCAGGAGTCGTTTCAGGGGTTCAGGGGTTCGATAAGCGGAGCGTTTGTTGCTCACGCTAGGCCGTGTTTGTACGTAGCGTTGTTTTTTCTGCGCGAGTTCGCGCACCTTTTTAAGGGTGCGCGAACCAGCACCGATGTTTGGCATCAGTCAACCATCCTTTTCACCACGAAACCTCCTTTTTCGTGACCGTGCACGTGACCCTCCCTCCGATCGAAGGGCAGCCTTGCGGATGGGATCGTTAGAATCACGGAACCGTTCAGAATGAGCAAGATACGTAAAGAGTCTATTTAGTCATAGAGATCATATGTTTAGTGGTATGGGTGTTTTTAGTAGTGCTCGTGCACCAAATCAATAGTAGGGGGTGGGGTAAGCGACCAATTGAAGCCTGCCTTCCGCTCTCTGGCGGAGCCAGAGAGCTCCTGTTATACCAGTAGTATTGTGGCAATGTCCGCCGCCAGCTGAACCGGCTTCGCCAGTCTAGCTCCGTTCAGCTCCGCTCAGCCCCTATCCAGCTACGGCCAGCTCCGATCAGCCGCACTGCACACTCGGGGCGTTACACTTGGTGGATTTAGGGCTGTGCTTTAGTCAGGATCGGAATCGGGATAGGCACACTCGAATGGAGTTAATTGGTATGTTTCTGGCATGGGAAGATGATGGTACTTGGCGATTGAGAAGAGCCTGTAAGGAGATCAGTCAGGTGTGAGGTGGTCGTGTATGAACCATCAGCGTAGTCTTCAATCACTCGACAATCTATCAGTAATATACAAACTAAGTAGGACGTCCCATCTACGAGGCGGGCTCGTCGGCTCTAAACCGCACTAAAGGGTGAATCTTTGCGCACAGCGGGTTTCCTCCAGGGATATCTCGTCAACAATCTTATAATCAAAAAGGCAGCAGCGAGGCGCACCAAACCCGCGATTCGCCAGTCAACTCTCTCAGGCCGTTATATCACACAGCGGTCAGAAAGCGTATCAAAGTAGTGGATTCGGCAAGTCGCGATATGCCGGGATAACCCATCGTTTTGGCGCCCTTTGAGGTGAACGCTCCCGCTACCAAAAGATAGTATTAACAAATCTCAAGCATAGCCTCATTGGCAGGGCGGCGCAGAGGAATACAGCTCACTTACGCAGCTTTCACGCCTTTAGGATAGCGTTGGAAGATTAAGCAAGGGTCAATTACTATTACTTGCAGATTATTATCAACGCAAGCAGTTTGCCACGTCGGACCACGATACCCGAACCCCACCTATGAACATATCCGCCCAAGCACGCAACGGATACAAGAGGCGCTATCCTCTAACGACCAATCTCAACTGTCTAAGCCTGTCCCGTCATAGCCACGATCACCCCCCGGCGGATCTGAGCAGCAGCCTCCCGCCCATAACCTCGTCAGGCGCAGGCACACTTAAACCGCCCCGGCCAACAAAAGCAGCCCTCTGATGTCCCATCTCCAAACGTCCCCTTACAACTAAACATCTCACAATCTCTGCGGCGCAGCCATAAATAAGCCCACCTTCCATAGGTCGCCGGTCACAACGTCGTCGCTACCCCACACGCAGCCAACGGTAGCAACATCAACTTCCACTTCAACAACCAAACCCCCCGCCCATCAGCCACCGCTAGGCCGTTCTTCAGTCTCCCCTTCTAGTAAAACCCGGAAACTGCCAAGGGACCCAACATGACGGCCTGGCTACGCAAAGGGAGGGCGGCCAGCGGACTTAACAGATATCCAACCTCTGGGAAAGGGCCAGCATCCTAAGGTACTCACATCCCATCAAGCTACAGGGATAGGACAAACGCTGATGGATTATTATGGTAGGCATGTACTGGTATATTTCAAGACATCCCATCAGTGCTGTCCCAAATTTTGAGCTGGGGTATTGCGTACCATCCCAGGGCATATACTGGTATATTCTGGGCCAAGATTCGGGACCGTGGTCCATGATTCGGGGCCATAATTTCCAACCGAGGTTCGGATCCTGGATGGAGGGCAAGCGGCCGTTAGGGTTAACAGCAAGGTATCCCAGCTGCTTAACGTCGGCCCACGCGACTGGAACGACTTCGTACGGGAGGAGCCCGAGCTCCTCGAGCAGAATACGGACCTTGGGCAGGTTAGAACCGCCGTTTCCCCAGAGTTTGATGGGCTTGAGGTCGGAGTGGGCACTCGTCTTGCTGATTTCGCTGTTCGCGTCGATTTGGTGACAATATTTCTCGGTGTTCGTTTGTTAAGCTACTAGTTCATCTTGGCCGGACAGGAGGACGGGACGGCCAGGCCTTTAAGTAAAGGCTGGCTTTACATGGCGGTTGGCGGCATCTCCAAATCGCAAGGGCTTTCCGTAGGCTTACGTTCCCCTGCTTGGTTTCGAACTTTGGCCTGCGAGTGCTCTTGGGTTGTTTGCTATCCGCATTGTGTCGCACGCGCTGCTGCACTGCTGCATCTAGGGTAGGTAGGATCCGTACATAGCCGTCACCGGCGGGATATACGCGCCGAGGCAGACGTGCCACAGCTAACAAACCACACTGGCCGTGATGCCATCTGCGGCCAGTGCCTCCAACAATTGCTCCGGTTTTATTCACTGCTTTTTCCTGCCCCAGCCGCTTGGACAGCAGGCTTGGGGGCGTTACGCCCGAAGTTGTCGGCAATCCTGCACTCTGGAACGAGATGCTTGAGGGGCATGCGGCCGTTGACCGAAGTACCCGCAGCAGGCTGGACTATCCTCGAACAGGCCGATGCTGTTTGTCGCAGCGTCAACCAGTCACCGCTAGAGAGATGCTGTTGAGGCAGTTCAGTTAACTCGGGCCTCGGCTCATTTACAGCCCGCCTTCATCGGATCTCATTTCTTATTCTAATCCTTGTTCGATCAACCTGGACGGGGACTTTCGAACTGTCCCCGAACGCACCTGAAAGGACAGCCAGCGGCCGCCGAAGGATTCATGGACTCAGGTCAACTCAACTCATCCGAGGTTTGAGCCCTTCCGTCCTCAAAGACTGGGCTTCAGGCTTCAGAGAGCTCCAGTTGTGCCCAGGACTTTGCCACACCTTCAAGGCCGAGTTGGCTTCATATTGTTTGCCAACCTGAAGGCAACGCAGTGTCCTCTCAGACGTCGCCTCACCAGCAGCAACCTACCAATGAAGAAGTGTAAACAGACAACACACCACATCTCAATCGCATCCCGGAAATCGGGTCACCAAACGCGCGGGAAATGACCCTGCCGCGTCAGAAATCTCCGAGCCGGGTCCAGACTGCCTTGCGCTATATTCTCGATCAGCCTATTTCGATGTTTGTCCCTGAGTAAGGCTTTTCTCTCTAGCCCAAAATGAAATGCTGACTCTCACCAGGCGGCCGCTTCGTGTGGCTCCACCTCACCTGCACAGCGAGGCGACGGTTCCTGGAACTACCAATGTGATGGCTGGGAACTGCATGAGAGGAAGTGATGCGGTGCCGCTGATTGCCACGGTCCATAATGGCCGTGGAGTTGCGAGGACCCAGTTTTGGGTCCTCGTATCACCACCACAACCTCCTCAAACACCTAACCGCGCTTTCCTTCACTTAAAAGATGGAGAAAAAAAACCTGCCCTTTAACACTTTCGCTGATCCCGTCGCGCCCAAGCTGGATTATCCATCTTTCTCAAAAAACAATCACCAATTCGACGAAGGCCACGAGGTTGACAGCGACGGCGAGGAGATCTGAGGTGAGGTTTCGGACGAAGATAAACCTGATTGGGACTTTCTCAAAGAACACTATGCGGAGTACAAGCGACTCTACGAACAGCAGGGGGGCCTCATCAAGAAGCAAGGCTTCTTCCGGAACCACTCCTGTGGTCATTCAACGACCTTTACGCACCTGGGTGCCCGTTTCCCTATATCCTGCCCGAGCATCGAAAACGAGTCGGGTCGGCGATGCAAGAACTGGTGGGTGAGCTTCCGATTTCATTCCGAATGTCCGCTGTCCAGGTTTCGGGACGACGTACGTGGTGAAGGGGAGATCGCGCTGTTCTTTGCCCCCTTTCTCGACGCTCCCCTTCTCAAAGAGATTCATATTCATATTCACAATCACTATTGGGAAAGTTACTTTGAAGACCGAATGTTTGACAGCACGCCAATCTATCAGCACGTTGGCTTCGCTTTGGCCGCAAAGCCGCGCCTCACCTCGTCAACCTCAGTCTTCACCGTGTGCAGATGCAGGAGCGGCAGCTGCAGTCGCTTCTCAGAGGCGGGCCCCCGCGCCAATGAGAAAAGCTCGAATTAGAGCATTTTGGTCTGCACAGAGGCACTTGGACCGGCGCATCCCATCAAACGGCTCGGGCCGGCCAGTGGCGGCGAAAACTTCCGCATCCCGATCGCCCTGCTAGACCGATTTGAGACGGATTTGTTCGAGCGAGGCTATCCAAGGCACAAGTCACTGTCTATAGCAGAGAAGTATGTATATCCGGGGAGACGAGGTGGCTTTTCTGGCGCGACGCGACCTTCCATCTTCTTTCACCAATCCTCCCACCAATTCGCCATGGATTCGCTTCCAGCCGAAGCTAGAATTATTCTAGCCCTTGAAGCTATCAAAGACGACCCAAAGCTTAAACTTCAGCGCGCAGCCAAAATCTACAACGTACCACCAACAACCCTTAGCGCCCGACGCGATGGCCGGCCTGCAAGATGCGATACTCCAGCCAACTCGCGCAAGCTTAGGGATTTAGAGGAGCAAACGATTATTCGATATATAACTGAGCTCAGTTCACGCGCATCCCATCCTCGGCTTTGTTACGTGGAAGAAGATATAGCCGAGTAAATGTTCTGGGCTGGGCTATCCCGCCATTCATCATCTTGGCTGGGCAATATCACCTTGCCAACCGGTATCGAGAGCCAAAAAAAAAACACGTGTGCATGCTTGGAGGGTCACTTACTGTACAAGAGGCACAGGATCTACTGGATCAGAAGGCTGTGGGCGAGCAGTTGGCCCAGGAAACACGACAAAATGGTGGTGGTGCAGGGGGGGCCTCGGACCAAGATTTGGTGCTGTGGTGGGTGTATGCGGCAAGCCTAGCCATAATGCACGCACATGCAAGGAGGCTGCAGAATTGTCTGATTCTGATAGAAACCCCAGGGTGCCCCAGGGTGGCCCCGGGGTCACCTGCACTTTGCTTTTTGTTACCTTTACTTACCTTCCTTCCGGTATATGCGGGCCGAGGCCCTAGGCAATATCCGTTGAGCGATGGAGAGACGGTAGCGAAGTAACATCAATATTGCGATGCGCCTGATGAGCCTCGAAGGTCCACAGTTTCCGGGCTTTGTCTGGGCCTTCTTCGCCAGTGTCCCGCATTTGCCGCATGCGAGCTTGGAGGGGTCATGATCTTGTGGTATTTTCGGGCTCTCCATCAGCACTAACAGCATACGTCAGGTCGAAGTGAGGATTTTCCCACCATCTCGAAATAGGTGCTGCTGTGCGTGAGTGATCGTCCCTCAGGGTAAGGGGGGCGATGGAGGGCCGCGTTCAAAGACTCGTCGCTGCCAGCGGTTGTCTGCGACAGACGCGCCGACTCTGTCGCAAGCTGAGATTGCAAAACTTGCACCGGGGAGCATGCTCGCGATACATCCCGAGTTGCGGCCGCTACTGGCTGTAGGCCAGTAATCAGCTTTTGCCCTTGAAGCTGACCCAATCCTCGCTCGCTTCTTTCATGTCCGGCATTCCTCGGTCACAGATCCCCAAGACTTTGCAGGATGCCATGACCTCTAGGTCGATGCTTTGACCATTGTCAAGGACAACGAAGACGACTGGTATGCCGAAGCAGCGAAAATGGCAACTGTTTATGGAAACGCCCATTTTACCATTGCCGCAACTCGCTCTGCGGACTGCAATGCCGGCATCTTCGCCGCAAGAGAGGTCCCCGCGACCTACTATCGCGTCTGGCCCTTTCCCGACCAGCTCACCAAGAAGTCGACTCCGGTAGAGGAGCTTGTTGACGGTGAGATATATGTCGTGAAGAGTCAAGCTCCGCTCAGCTCCCAACCACTCGAAAAACGGGGGGGTGGTCGCTTCAAGAGCACATTCTGTCGAGACGCGTCATACAGTACACCTCGGAAGAACTGGTCCGGCGTTGTCGAACAGCCCGGGCAACTGAGGCACGGCCAACATTGAAAGAAACTCGTCGTGGCCACTACTGGAACATGCTGGGCTTTATTGGCCCCGCCGTCCTGCCACCCCGTCGTGAAATTAACGCAGCCACACGGAAAATTCTCTCCCAATACTGGAGCCTCATCGTTCGTAACTACCCCAATCGGAAACTGACCCGGGACTCGGACAAGCTTGTCGCCCTCTCCGGTGTTTGCGTGTGCTGAAGCGGAATTCGGCCTACGTGCTCTCCCGATACGTCGCTGGTGGGAGAGAGATTCATTCAGCAACTCAAATAGCGATTCACGCCTTGTCATTGGCGAGGACGAGATGTCAGGTGGGCTCACTGACATGTCCCTGACTCGACGGCGATGTATCCTGGGAACCGCGCCGTTTGCTGGCCCTGCTGAAGGTGCCGCTAGATGTAATCTGCCCGCAGTCGGGATCAAGAACAATCCTTTACGGCCGTTGGGCTACCGTATTGATTCTTACGCCGTCATTAAGGGATGTCGATGCGTATGAGCGGGTCGGCATTACTCATATAAATGGACTGTAAGTACTTTGATGGGGTGGAGAAGGAGGTGGTTACTATTATGTAAATAACGGCTTGGTACTTATGGTTTCCGCTTTTCTTAAAGTGCTGGAATTTTCACTCTATGTCTGAAAGGATAGGATATATTAAAATGTATTAATCTCTCAACTTACTAGATTATTTGTGTGAGGAAGGCAGGTACGCCTGATCAAGGTGGTCGCAATGGTGGCGAGCAAGAATTAGTAAAGGTGTAAGACTTCAACCTAGCCTGAGCCAAAGAGGCGGGCGAAGGCCACGATCTATATACAGCGTGAGAGGCAAGGTGGCCGCGCGCAGGGCGTGGCAATGGTGTGCGTCAACTGGTGCGGTGTGCGTCAGGTGGCGGTGGCGGTGGCGGTTTCTTTACAATTTTTGTACCAACTTACATCTATCTTCTGTGACGGTCTGAGCCCTGGTGCAACCTCGGCGACCCTCGGCCGTAGCGCCGGGCCCGCGGAGGCGGAGCGGACCCCACCGGCGATCCCCTGACCCCTGAACGTGCCAGAAACACTGCACTCCGCAATTTGGAGAGATTGATGGGGTTGCAACTGCCTGATTGAATTGCTTCTCAGCATCTTCCTTCTCTCGGCTTCTGCCAAAGCCAGAAGCCCCTTTCTTATAGTACTGCACGGTGGCAACAGTGGTGGCAAAACGTGGCCTTGGTAAGCTCAACTGGCTTCGTCAGCTCAGCTTCCATGAGCTTCTTTTCAGCTCGGATGGCCACTCCTTCCTTCCATGGATTCTGGCCTCTGACCAGAACCCCTTTAATTCTGACCCCTGACCACTATCTTCTATGTAGGGTTAGGTCAGACCGGTCTGACCTTAGGCGATCTGTAGGCCGTCACAATATCTCCTTTTCCCCTCTGCAGTTCTTCTCTTAACCATTTTCAGAGTCGGCTGCTAATAGGTTAGGATAGGAGGGCCACGTTTAACAAGAACAAGAATGAAGCAATCCGCTTAGGAGTGTTTTAGCTTGAGGGCGAGATTTGTCCATTTTCGTGAATAAGGAAGACGGGAATGGAGACCTAATGGGGGATGTAAACTGGGGTTTTATGTGACTTTGGGGGGGTAGGGGGTCCCAGTTTTGGACCGCCTGCGTCCCAAAAACTGGGACTTCGCGAAAAGTTGCCATTCGAACCACAGAGTACTGCCTACTCGTCTAAACCATGTTTGGCCATCTCCCTGATTATTTCCTGATCATTTCCTGAGCAGTGCCTGAGTAGCGCCTGAGCAAGGTGGCTAGGGGTGGCGCGGGTGACTGGGGCTGGTGAGGGCAATTTTAGGGTAAAATACAGAGCCAGCTAACTATGCCGGCTGACAGACGGTTGTTGTCAATTATGATCTGTTGCATTTCCTCCGAAATGCCCGAGTCTTCTGTCTCGTCTGCGCGCATCCTGAGGGCCATGTTGGAACGGAAGGGGTAGGGTTAAGATGAGTAAGCTGGAAGGTGTTGGATTTGATGTGCGTGGTTGAGGTATTTCAATCGGCGACTGACTGTTGAGCTCGAATTCGCGCCCGAAAACTAGATTGAGATTATCCGCAGCACAGTAACCATGTGCACGTTGACAACACTAGATAACGGTGATTTAATTGCAGATTAGGCTAAACATAGCTACTTGTTGTTCATCGACTCCACTAGATAATGGTGATCTAATCGCAGATTAGGCTAAACATAGCTACTTGCTGTTCATCGACTCCAATACTTTATCCTTTGAACTCTCGATGCCCATGACCCAACCCCTTCTCCAACTTCCTCTGCTCCCTCTCCACGCAGGCATCTAGAAACTTCACTGGGAGATGTTTCAGAGCCTCCGATGCACCTAGAATTTCTGCCGCCTTTTTCTCATACTCCTGTCGGAAAATAGACCAGAGTTGCCTGTCCACATTCATTTCCATTAGCGGTAAGGGATAGTAGGGGTCATTCTCAAAGAATGCAAGGACGAGCTGACTGAGAATCTCTTTCTCATGCTCGAGGATGAAGGCATCATCCATAGGGAACCTGTTGCAGAGGTTGAAGTCTAAAACCCAGAGACGAAACCCGTCTCTGCAAGTTCAGACGCTATAAAACCTCAATATCGGAGTGCTTCGGTAGCTCCTCAAGCTGCTCAACATCCATTTCGAGTGACTGAGCGACGTGGGTGGTATAAGAAAGCTCAGCATCGCTTCCTGCTTCTTCTGGGCCGCCTTCTTGGCCATGTCGGCCGCCTTCTTGGCCATGTCGGCTGCCTTCTTGGCGATCTTGGCGATCTTGGCCATGTCGGCCGCCTTCTTGGCCATGTCGGCCGCCTTCTTGGCGATCTTGGCGATCTTGGCCATGTTGGCCGCCTTCTTGGCGATCTTGGCGATCTTGGCCATGTTGGCCGCCTTCTTGGCCATGTCGGCCGCCTTCTTGGCGATCTTGGCGATCTTGGCCATGTCGGCCGCCTTCTTGGCCATGTCGGCCGCCTTCTTGGCGATCTTGGCGATCTTGGCCATGTTGGCCGCCTTCTTGGCGATCTTGGCGATCTTGGCGATCTTGGCCACTGCCTTGTCGAGCTTCGCCTAGGACAAACTCAATGTCGTAGCCGTCTATACGAGCGTGCCAGTGAAGGATAGCAAGATACGCAGCCATTTCGGAGGAAATGCAACAGATCATCATTGACAACAACCGGCTCCTCGATGAGCTCTCGTCCCCAGGCGAAGGGACCAGCATTTCGCCAGCCCAAGTCACCACCACCAGCACCGCATCATCTTTTGCTGTCTTCAACCAGTCTCAGCAAGCTACCGACGTGTCGTACCAGAAGATTGGATTCGGGCAGTGTGGGCTGGTTTTCAGCAAGCCCGGAAGTGCGCACGTGGTGAAGATCGCCCGTCCCTATTTCTCGGATGCGCTTTGGGAGGATTTCCTCTCGCATTTACGGCTTTTCAAGGCTTTTTCTCTCCACAGCGACACTCAGTGTCGGATCCCACGCGTCTACTCATACGTCAACAAAGTCAACACGGCATGGTGGGACGCGAATACCTACCGCACTTCTTCCTCCCAACCCGGGAGAGGGAAGTCCGAGTTGGGAGGAAGATATATGCGCACTTCCATGCTTCGTAAAAACCAGCCCACATTGTCCAAATCCAATTCTCTGGTACGACACCTCGAGACCTTGCTGAGATTGGTTGAACATGGCGAAAGATGATGCGGTGCTGATAAGCGAGCGTGGAGAGAAGAGGCGCGAAATGCTGGTGACTTCGGCTGGGGACTCGAGTTCATCGAGGAGGCGGTTACTGTCAATTATGACCTGTTGCATCCCCTCCGAGATGACCGAGTCTTCTGTCTCGTCTGCGCGCATGTTGGGAACGGAGGAGCTCATCCTGAAGGCTATGCTTTTGGCGGCGGGCGACGGGTGGAGAGAAAAGATGTAACGACGGGACGGGAAAACCTATCGTCACAGAGGAGCGTGGTTGTAAAGTTGGGAGAGAGATTGGAGAAATTTGATGGTGGGAGAAAAAAAAATTTGATGGTGTTTTAAAGTTCAGAGGCGTGCCTTCCTCGATTGTGCTCGGTGGGCTGCTTGACGGCCCGAAAACGGTATCCACCTCAGCCACCACCAACCAAGGTGTCATCGTGTACGGTTGCGATATTTCAGCTCAAGTAGGTACGTAGCCGCAGCGAGAACCTCAACCACACAACCTTGACGCCATGCAACAGCAACCTATAAGGCAGCAACAAAACCTCCTACCACCTAGAGTTAGATCAAAACAACACCCCAAGCGCACTGCCTTGCAGTCTGTTATCTCACTAGGTGTACTGGTACTTTCCGTACCAGTATACTCCAGGCCAGTACGCCATGTACTGGTATATTATAGGTGCTAGTTGTTTATTTACCAGCCCATCTTATATACTGGTATCCTAAATACCATCCCAGTTTTGGTACCAGAATACTACGTACTATCTTAGTGATTAGACTAGGATGCCACGTGCTATCCCCCAGCATGTACACCAGGATATGCCAGAAACGTGGACACTGCGGGGTGACATCGAAAGGAAACTTTAGCCTAGGGGACTGAAAGTAGGCCTCTGAGGCTGTGCCTTCCGAGCCTACATAAATTCTTCCACTCGCCCACTTCTTGCTTTCTTCCTGCAACGCTCCTCTCTCCGATTCCAAGACCAGCCTCTCTCCGTCCGCCGCCGCCAGAAGCCTCTGTGACGACAGGTTTTCCTATTGTTGCATCTTTTCTCTCTACCCGCCGCCCGTCGCCCGCCCGCCGCCCGCCAGCATCCTCTGTGACGATAGGTTTTCCTGTCGTTACATCTTTTCAATCTCCACCCGTCGTCGCCCGCCGCCAAAAGCCCTCGGGCACAGATAAATCCAACACCCTCCTATTACTCATCATGGCCTTCAACCCATACCCATCGCCCTAATCGGCAGACGACGAGCGCCGGAAGCGCGTACGCCTTCGTCGGTCGGAGGCTACGTCTTCCGACTTCAGCTTGGCCTTTGACAAGCTCGCCACCGCCGAACTGGACACGGTCGACCGGAGCATCATCGTACTTGTCGTCAGGGACAATCGTCTCTCCAGAGTGTCCTCCGATAACGTTTGGACAGTCAGCTCCCGAGGAGTGGACTTGCCAGCGATCTCGGCCCACGAAGGTCTCGGCGCGGACAATGTCGAGGGCAGTAACACCGAAGAGGCGCCGGGCGTTGAAGACGCCCTCAGCCTTGAGAACCTCGGCCGAGATGGGGACCGCCGAGTTGACGGGGTTGGAGATGACGAGGATAAACGCCTTGGGCGCGACCTCAGCAGCCCCACCTCGACGAGTCCGAGTCCCTTGATGTCGAAGAGGTCGTCGCGGGTCATGCCAGGCTTGATACGTACGGGGGAATGCCAGCCGGGATGACGATGATGTCGGCATCCTCGAAGGCGGGCCTTGGCCCCGAGGCCAGGCGACGCGACGGCCCAGCGCGCAGCACAAAACGGCCCGTCGTCGGGGGACGTGGCCCAGGAGCTGTGACGCAGAGGAAGCGAGCCGTGTTGTCGTGTCGGCGGCGTGCCAGCCGGCGTGCTTTCCGCCTGTTAAGTTATCCCGCTTTCGTATCTGGACTAGCTCTGAAGACATAACCGTGCTCACTACGCTCCAAACCCGTGCTAATCCGTCCGTCCGTCCGTCCGTCCGTCCGTCCGTCCGTCTTGAGTTGGTTGCCATGCCAGCCCTTGGAGCGTAGCGAGCAGCCCGCCGCTTTGTGTCTGGTGGTTTATTACTCTCCCTTCTTTTTTGCCTCGGGCGGCCCTTCATGCTATCTCGACTTCGCACGCACGCCCCTTTTCTCTCCCTCCTCCTCCTCACTCTGTGCGAGGATTCGCCTCGGCCCGCTCAGGGGAACAGATAGATCTAACACACACAACGAATCCATCACTTGAACCACCAGCTTACGGCGCGCAGCGCATCTGTTGATTCCAGGGTACCGGTACCCTGGTGATTCCACCAGTGGTATAGGCACTCGTCGAACGCTGCGCGTATGGCCCTCTCGCGAGCTGCGTGCAACTCTTCCTCGTCGTCGTCGCTATCTTCGTCCTCCCGTGCATGTACGCTTCCTCCGCTCGCGGTGGAGCTCGCCAAATGCTGCAGCTGCAGCAGCGGCAGCAGCAGCAATGTTATTGTTGTTGCTGCTAGGGCTGCTGCTGCTGCTGCCGCTGCCGCTGCCGCTGCCGCTGCCGTGCTATCGGTCGGCTGCGTGCTCGACGTGGCCGGGGCCGGGGAAGACAGCGGCGAGGACATGACGCTGCCGAGAGAGATTCTAAACGATAATAGTGCCGTTAGCGCCCTACGTGGAAGAAGAAGAAGAAGACCTGGCGGCGGGGATACACACTGACCGATGGTGATTGCGTGGAAGACCTTGCAAAGGTGTTTGGACGCCGGGAGACCATGGTAGAAGAATAGGTTGTACCTGACGGGAGTAGAAGAATGGGTCGAATCTGACGGGGAGCGTGCTGCTACATCAAAGGCCGGAGGGGGGGGGCTCTGCTATATATATGCATTCTTTGATACTGTCACATGTATCACTGATTTTACTGCCGGCAGGCGAAAGTATGGCTTTATTTTATTTATTTATTACCGGCAGGAATGCCGTCCGTCCTCGCTCAATCGGCAGCACTGAATAAAGCTAATGCTTATCGCTGCACTGCTGTCTCAGGTGGCGCTGGGAAACAGCCCGAAATCCGGGTCGATTACGTCTATAAGGGTACACTCCATCCCCACGTTTTCGAACTTGACTGGAATGTCCTCACCTTCAGCCTCGGCCCGCTCGTGGTGCCCCCAGTAGCATTCTCGGGAAAACCTTGGCACTTTTAGTACCAAAGGTTAAGAGTTGGACCCTTCTCTAGAAATAACCCTTATTCGGCTTCATGACCTTATATACCGGCCTAGTAAGTGGGACCCAAGAAACATGGGATATTCCGTACCTCGGCCAGATTTCTGCCACAATATTGCCAGCGCGCGGAAAAACCACTGTCAGTTCTTGGGTACTTTCTGTGGTGGGAAAACTTAGCCCTGCAAGCGATGGTAAACCTCTTTTCCTCCCCCGTTGGTGGGAACTCTGGGCTGTTGGCTGGAAACCTCTCTTCCTCTCTATTAGTCGGAACTCTTGGCCTGTTGGTTGGAAGTCAAGACCACCCCCCCGGGGGCACGAGTTCGCATCCTGTGTAGAGGGTAGCGCGCGGCATTGACGGTCGAGGCAGGCATCTTGTCTGCGGCTCGGGAGCAAGGCAGGGAAGCGTCGCTACGAGGATTGGAAGGATTCGAGGCTGTTTGTTAATATATGTGGACTCTGGCAGCAGTGATGTAGAAATTGGAGATGGAGGTGACGAGCTCTAGTAGCTTGGACTAGATTCATCAACAGTACCCTTGTTACCTATTCCCGGTACTACATCACCCTGGTAGGCTAACCATTACACGCTTCGTATTCCTTGTCCCATCACATACCTCTCGTCAACCCGTCTGGTGAATAGCACCCAAGGCGTTGCCCGCACGCTTTACCCGGACAAGCTCGACAGGTTGCTCGACTTTGTCGTGCCAGCAGAGCGGCTTAACGTATCCCAGACTCCCCAAGGTATCACCAATACGCGCTACCGAAAACTGTAACTGTTCATGGGGCTTGCCGTCGTTACCTCGGCTGGGAGGGATACCCCAAAAGCGATGAGTGACCTGCTGGCGAGCGCCGGTGATATCGTCCTCGGGAAACATGTTGTAGATGGCGTATACCCCGTCGATGCTCCCAGAGTCGCCCAGTCGGGCAACCAAGTGAAAACCGGTGGTCTTCCAGTCCAGATCATCCTCTTGGATACTCGTAATCAACGTTTCGGCAAGAGTAGGGGACCAGTTCTTCTCCTCCAGTTTGTGCCGGGCGTACTCGAGATCACCTAGCTGGAAGAAGATAAAGCCGGGGGTTGGCGACAAGGCGGTACAGAAAGTCGCCATCGGAGCCGATAGGCACTGTGGGGCTAGCTTCTTCCGTCATGGAAGGGACGATACGATTCAGAAAGGAATCCTGGAGCAGATTGGCCGAGTCGACCTGCGTGATGAGCTCGTGCCCCTCAAGGATAGGAGGGCGCGACATTTCACGTTTGTCGTGCAACCACTTTCCGAAGGCCATTACGCTTTCGCGGTCAGGGAAGTGCTCGTCAATCGTGTCAAGCCAACTCTAGCCGCGTGTAGCGGTGATAGCCTCGTAGGCTACTTCAAACTCTTGTGTAGTAGGCATCTCGAATTGACTGATTGACCATTGTGTCGACGTGGCGGTTTGTGGTTTTTGGGGTTACGTTGGCGTGGTTAAGGTGTAGTATGTGGTGCCTTCCTGTTTGAGTTGTCGGGTTGCGTTTCCAGGTTGGACGACCGCATTTCCTTTCCCTTGCAGAGACACCCGACGACGCTTTTCCTTGTTCTGCCCTGCTCCACTTCAACTGCATGGCTCGGTCCCACAGCTCCAACGGCCAGCCGTTGGTTTTTGCCTTTGGACCCAGGCAGCCTCACCAGCCATAGCACGCCATTAACTGAAAGAATGAAGCCGGCGCTCAAACTTCATACCGTGGCTCAGCTCCACACTGTCACTATCCTAAGCGATACTGAAATCCAGGGCGCCCTTCTAGTTCTTGCCAATTCTGGCATCGCACTTTGTCGCGATCTTGATCTTGTCTACCTTCGTCTAGGCGATGAGGAGTGAGTGTCACTTGTGTGCAGAAGCAGAGGCACGGCTTCAGTCTTTCACACTCATCATGGAGAACGACAGACCCATGAGATGGTAGCTGCGGCAATGGTGGGGTCAGAAGACAGGTATCTTTTTGACACTGTGAGACAGCTTTCCCCCGAACAACTATTTCCCAGGAACAACCCACCAATCAGAACTGGCTATTCTGCCTCCGACAGGAAGCTTCCTGTGGGTGGGGAGCCACACGGAGCGCACCAAACAGCACAGCCTTCGAGAAGGTGCAGTTTTAGCCGAAGGGCCCAAGAATGGTCCCGTGCAAGCAAAGGGCCTAGAATTGGGACATTCGCCGCAATAGCCACCACCCAGAACTTCAACAAAGGGAGTCTCTCTTCCTTGCGCCAAAACAATAACAAAGGGATCGCTGTACTTATATGCTTCCAACTCCTCAGATCAATATCATTCATGCAATTTGCACTCACACACGTGTTGAGGAATTCTGATAGCGGGTATCAACCGCTGCATCAGCGGGCTGGCCCATTGGTTCTCCAGCGATTTCGGGCAAGTCCTTGATCGCTACACTATGCTCCACTTCTCGGCACATTCCATCAAGGTTTGGCTTGACTTGAAAAAGAGCACCCTTCCCTCCTTCACCTGTTCTCCACCATCTGCTTCTTCCCAAACTCACTGTGCACACACACAACATGTCCCATCTACCGACGCTTGAATCCACCGACTCGAGCGGCAGTCGTCGCCGCCGCCGCGCCGAAGCCTCAAGCTCTGATGAGAGCGCCCTTGGCACCTTTGCCATCTCCAACCTCAGAGACCGGGTTGTGACCCCCCCGCGTCCCCTCCCACTCGAGTCTTATGGCCCTCACGACGGCACTGAAGCACGCCGTGCCGAGATGTTATTCGGCGATGAGTTTGAGCGCAAGGCGGTCGAGCTGGCCCGGGAGCAGAGCATCCCGGAGCTCGCAGGGGTCAGACTTACCGAGCGCTACTTCCGCGACGATCCCCAGGATACGCAGGCCACAGTTCTCATCGCCGTCAACGAGTGGACGCCAGAGTGCAGGAACCCTTGGGAAGTCGTGGTGCGCAAGCTGAAGCTGCACATCGGTATGGCCATTTCCGTCTCTTAATTGCGCTGATCAGGGCTGACATTACGACTGGTTGGTTGAATAGATGAACGGGTTGCCAGCACGGCTGGCGCTGCCAATCTTGACATTAGCGTGGAGATGGTCTCGATGGATTTGCTCCGACCCAAGTATTTCAACCTCCCACGCGAGGACAGACCAGATTTCCTCGGCCTGGTGGAATCATGGCCCCGTATCCAGGATGAGATGCTCGACATTTTGGAGTCCTTCAGTCCTACAGCCGGCCACATGACGGCCATATCTCTCTTCGATCTTGGTTTTGACGAAGACTGCAACAACCCCAGGACAGTCTACGTGACGGTCGACTACGGCTCGCAAGCCTCAGGGTGGCCACCGGTTTTGGAGGCGATGCAGGCTTGTGCGGATAAGTTCAACCTGGGCCTCAAGGTTCATCTCGAACACAACGTCTTCCATCCCTATGCGTTTCAACTTCTGAAATCGGACTCGACAAGGATGGAGAAAGATGTCAGAAACCGTGACTTCAACTTTACACTCCGACAAGCCTATTCCCCAAAGGTCAAGGCTGGGGACGACATTTGTGCCGGACGCTACATTCGCCGCAGCGACGGCAAGCTATCGAACCCTCTGGTGGGTACTCTAGGCTGCTGGGTTGAGATTCTCGTCAAAGACGGCGGCTGGAGGAAGATGGGGCTGACGTGCTATCACGTTGTCCGGCCTTGCCTGGAGGGCTACACCTTGGAGACCAAGCAGGATAAGAATGACCACGAGCAATGGGTTTCCCGAAGCCACCATGGGAAGCCTGTTCAGGACTCTGACCTGTGGGTCGCAGATCGCAAAGGCTTAGGAACAGAGGGCATGGCACGGCGGGTGAGGGTGGAGCATCCCGCTCGCGCCAAGCACAACTTCACGGTCGAGGAAAAGCAGAGTGCCGTCCAGCATTATCAATCCCAAGGCGCATCAGCAAAGGCACTCAAATGCACGGCTCTGCTCGACGAATCTATCGCCTTTTTTGACCGAGATGAACAGTTTTTTGGCCAAGTCTGCTTCGCTTCGGGGTACATACGGCGCACCAAAACAAACGCCAGGCTCGACTGGGCACTTATCGTGCCCGTATCCGATAACCGCATTGGAGGAAATCCGCTTCCCAGTCTAGACGACTGGGTTGATCAGAAGTACGACACGAAATATGCCCCTCTGACCGACGAGCACCTGAAGCCTCAGGGTCAGTCACTTTACGACTGCGTCAAAGGTGATAACGTCGTTCACAAAGTCTCGCTATTCAAGAACGGGGCCTCTACGGCCTGCACCATGGGTAATCTGTCCAAGACTAAGACCGATTGCGTAATCTCAGAGGAGAGGTATATGTCCAAGGCGGATTCCGTGCCGCGTCGAAGCCCATCGAGTCTGAGGTCTAGGGAGTTTGTCGTCAAGGCTGAAGTGAGGAGGGCTGGGAGGTTTGGTGACCGCGGTGACTCGGGTGCCATGGTCTGGGATGCGCAAGGAAGGGTTGTCGGGATGTTGTTTACTGGACAACAGCCCCACGGCACCGAGGAGGGCTATTCTCTGGTAACGCCTATTGAGGATATATTCGAGGACATCAAGGATAAGTCGGGAGGGAACATTCTCGATATCCGGATTCCTGATTTTAGCAGCAATGAGGATGTTGACATGAATTCATCCTAGGTAATCTAGATTACCCATGTAGATAGACGATTTGATCTGGGAATTAGGCTCTTGACATAATCCATGGAGACCAGCAGCAGCATCTGCCTTTCTTCACACAACACCTATAAGTCACATCGTTCTAATATACTTCATATAGCTAGCCTAAATGATTTATAGTCGATTGCAGTGATTTTCAGCCTCCTGCGCCCCCCGTTTACCGTCGCGTAATCGCAAGCCGCATCCATCACCTAGAGCAATGCAGCGCAATGAAGGGCCGCCCAGCGCCCAGGACGGCCAAAACATGCCCTAGGATACTACAGCATCCTAGGGCATGTACTGGTATATTCTAAGACATCCCATCATGCACTGGTATACTATGGGACATCCCATCAGTGCTGCTATATTATATACTCCCCCCGAATTACACGCTGGGTTATACCATCTGAAATTCCGAGCTGGGATATCACGTACTATCCCAAATTCCGAGCTAAGATATCATGTACCATCGCAATTCCGAGCTGGGGTATTATGTACCATCCCAGGCTATGTACTGGTATATTCTGGGCCAAAATTTAAGGCCGTGGTCCAGGATTCGGGCCATTAGGGCACTGTCGCCTCTTAGCAGTGCGATATACTCAAACCAAGCCTGTCTGATATACATGTTCAACTCTCCAAAGAACTCCTCGATCGGCGTTCAAGTCGGGCAAGTAGAGTGGTGGTGGTAGAGGTCCCAAAACTGGGTCCTCGTAACTCCACCGCCATTTTTAGACCCGTGGCAACTGTAGCCGAGGCAGCCCAGAAATATGACCGCCTCGCTCAGTCTGGCTCAGTCTGGCTCAGGTCAAGGTGGCAACCGCTCAGTTCCGAAGAAGGAAAGGGAAATTCATGGCGTCGATTTTAGGGTGGTGAACTGGCTGTTTCCGGAGGCTGGTGAGGGCAACAACTGTGGGGTATGGGCGCGATTAAGATTGGTTTCTTCCTCGACTCGACTGCGAGGCGGTGGGAGGAGGCCAAGGCCAAGGCTGGCGGCATAGATCCCATGGGAGACTTTCCCATGGACCTTGATCACAGCTCAAATGTTATCCATGGGAAACTATCCCGTAGTCTATAACTTCATTTGCTATTTTCCACTAGCCCCTCTTCTGATCTCCATCCCATGTCGTATTGTTTGGCGAAACTTGCCTACGACTTGTTTGTGCGGGCCGCTCCACGAGTGACGGGAAGCTTCGGCTCCTCCTTCTTATCAGTTCTGCGTGACCCACTGCGTGGGCCGCCACACCTCACACACAGCGGTGTGTATTGATATGATATCAGGCGAGGGATAAAGAGATCGACAGCCCAAACTGGTGGTGTTGCGACACAAATCCCCTCACTGCACGACCAAGACATGACAAGGGCGCTTGTGGGAGGAAACTACCAGCGTCTGGTGGCCAGCGGACACGGGAAGGCTCTGGGGAGAGACATGGCGAGACGGGGGTGCTGATAAAAACCAAGCCGAAGCACGATCAGGGGTAGGTAGGAGGGGCGGGTGGTGGGAAAGCAGGTCACAAACAAAAAGCACAAGCTGGACGCGGAGAAGGACGGTCCGTGGTCGACGCCCTCAGGGGCCGCTGGCCCGCGCTGCTCGGTGACCGAGCCGCACGTCTTGAATGCCATGTGTTGCTTCAGCCAATCAGACAAGTGGCCCTCCTCCCACACGATGCGTTGGAATAACAGCTTGTCGATGGGGTGATTGGCCGTGAAGCTATATGCCAAGAAAAACCGAGATGCTCCCACGGCATGGCTGAAAATAGATGGAGAGTCGGAGACTGAGTCTACTGTCTACTTCGGATTCCCGATTCCTGTAAACACTGAAGTGTGCTGTAGGATGCCGTGCCCACCCTGTCCCATTTCTTCTCTTTTCCTCTTTTCCTCTTCCTTAGCCATCAAGTAGAATGTGCTATTCGGTATTTCCCGTCGGCTCTTCATTGCCAGTCTTTGCATTTTCATTCATCATCGAATGATTGGAAGACGACCGACCTACACGCCCTCTGAACCTAGAGCCGGCATCTCGAGCCATCACGGAGACGGTCTAAATCACACGTGGGCGCTGCCCAGAGACCTCCATCGACATGCCCAAGTACTACACATTTGAGCTAGGAGGCGGCACCCCATTTGTGCTGGCGCTGAGACTGCACACGACATTTTTGCTGGCAGCTGGCTGGCACTGAGACTGCACCTCGTTTTTGGTAGTAGCTGGCCATTTTTGCTGGCACTTGGACTGCACACACCATTTTTGCTGGCAGCTGGCTGGCACTGAGACTGCACCCCCTTTTTGCTGGCATTGGGACTGCACCTCATTTTTTTGGTGGTAGCTGGCCATTTTCGCTGGCAGCTGGCTGGCACTGGGACTGCACCCCCTTTTTACTGGCATACGGGCTGCATACACCCGGCACCGACCCGACCGCCTCGCGCAGCGCCTTGGCCTGGACAGCGCGGTAGTGCGCATCCCACACGCCGCCGGGGACAGGGCACGCACGGCCGAGCAGCATATAAAAAACTTTGGCTCGGAAAACCGGTTGCGACGCACGTAGGTCGGGCAGGCACGGCACGGCACGGCACGCGTAGTGGGCGCAGGCGGCGAGAGCAGGGACGAACAATTAGCGCTTCCTATAACTTGAACTAAATATACGAACGGCCCAGTTTCGCGCCTCACCCAAACAGCACCAGGGGGAGCCACAATCAGCGCGCTTAACAACCTGGCCACAAACTAGGCCAATATAGTTTAAGACGGAAAAGAAATCCATATAAGAAAATAACGAAAAAAAAAGCCGATATATAAATTATAAATTTCTTTAGAGCCGCTATGTATCTCCTATATAACTTATAACCGCCGATAAATAATAACCATCTCTAGTACGAATACTATACCGTAAATAGTTCGTATAAGTCTAGTACATCTCCTGAAGGGTAAGCCTAGGTAAAATTTTGACGAAAGACTAGACGTCTATTTTCGCTCGGCCACGGAGTAGTAATCCCTCCAACCAATTTCTCCGCCTTCAAATTCTTCTAAACTCATTATCTGGCCAGGCAAAATGGCCGCCCTCTACCCATACCAGTTTCATAATATCAATTCCTGGTCACCGGTACTGAGGAGGCAAGTCAGCCGTCGTCGCGGCGTGGCGGTATACGTAGCGCGTCCGAGTCTGCGACGGGCAATAGCGACGGGTACGTAGGCGAGCAGGGCGAGCAGAGGCTCGATAGTGTCGGTGATAGGGTCTCGTCGAGCGGGTTTGCGCCGAGCTTTATTTGGAGACCCGGTTCTCGCCCCCCCCCCCCCCCCCCCTATGCCAAGTTTTGGTCCTTAAGAGCCGGAGCCACGGCTCTTCCACGGGCTGAGCAGCGCCATGTGTCGCCCTATCCAGCGTTTCGGACACGGGAGCAGGGTCACTGGCTTGAGTTACTGGTTGAGATACCTGGCACCGATGACCGCTCTGTCGAGCTTGAAAATGCTTTTTTGGGGACTGTTACACGTTCGGTTTATCACATAAAACATGACAGACTTTTCTGGCCACTTTGCGGTATTGCTACACTACGTGGCGGATGCTAGTTCGTGACACGGTGAATGATGCATTTACAGTGAAAGAGGCTCGCACCAACGAAGCGTATAGAAGCTAAGTTTTCGTCCTATTCTGATCGCAACTACTCCCTGCCATGCATTGACATCCCCGTCCATAGTGTGGACGGCAAATCCTTCGCCACCTTATCCGCAAAGCGGTTGGTCTCGGGATGAAAAGAATTACATTCTCGCCCGGGCGGTTCCACGTTTCTTCCTTCCCCAGACAGGCAAGGTTTCATTAATCTTTTGTCGCGCCCGGTCCTGCGTCAACGTGATCTCGCCTCCGGCTGTCCTTCCTCCTCGACGACTGTGCCATGTCACTCTCATAGCTGGGAGTGGATCTACCGCCTCGCGGTCGGGGCTACATCGACAGTGACGAGGACTCTTTGCTTACACCTGGCTGCACCCAGATGAAACACGGGTATTTTGATATATAAACTATGCTCCGTCACTTGTTTTAACCGAATTCCATCCCACGCGGTCACTTGGGCCTCTGTTTGCCACCCAGATCGTGGCGCCGGGTACAGTACACCTATTAGGGTGCACTGCCAGTCGATCCGTCCATTCAAGCTGGACTCCCTGAGTTTTATCTTCCGGTGGAGCCTCTACAGGTCGGTGCCGACATGGCATCTCTCTGTCGGCAACCTAGCTCCTCTGACGCGACAGACCGAGGGATCCGCGCCTCTAGCTTAGCCATGTGTCAGTTTCTGAGGGAGGAAATCAAATCTTTCCATGATTATTTCGGGATATTGAAGGCGGAGCAGGTTGGCAATGAGAAGTTTCATCCAGTTACTACAATGCATGGAGGAGGTGGCGTCCAATGGATACGAGAACATCTCAATTCGATTAATAGACTGTGTGCGGAGGCCAACAGCGCATTCTATCCGCCAAAGGCAAGCGAGAGTGGCACGCCCCAGTCTTTCCGACTGGATGGCTCACCTGACGGTCTTCCTCGGGATGTCTCTGGGGCAATCGAGTACCAACTTCAGCTTCCGGATATCGATCGGCACAGCGAATCGTACTTTCAGCCAATCGACTCACTCACAACCCATCTTGCCAGCGGGATTAGCTGTTTGAAGCACACCGCTAAACAGAACGACGGCGTCGAGACCAACCAGGCAGAAGAAATTAATGTAAAAATCTAAGAGGTGAAGGGTTCTGTAGTCAGGGAAACCAGCGTGATGGGCAACGGTACCGATCGAATTCCGAATGTGTGGCCAGGTCAATATAGCTATGCCGGCGACGACGACGGCCACGACGGTGACTAGGAAGCAGGAAGAGGAGGATGATGAGTGGTGAGCCCACGGTGACGACTCAGAGGGTTAGAACAAGGAGGAGGATGCGGGGTGGGGGGACTGGGGGCGTTGGGAAGTTGATCGGATGGTAGAACGTAACGCCCGGGGATGCTGTGAAGCCCCAGGAACAGACTTCACTCATCGGTGATATATGTGTAGGGATTTTATTTGTACATAACTTGACACCCTGGCTATTGCCTTACTAAGCCTGCCTTTCCTTCGATCAGGTCGTAATACCACTACCACTCCTTTTTTTCCTTTTTTTCCGTCGTCCGCTCCCGGCTGTTGAACATGGAAAGCATTTGTATGAGCAATGCCGCTATGTGGCTGTTGTAGTTTTTCGGGGCAATAACGTTTTTCGATCACAAGGATCCTGCCGTGTTTCCCCATCGCGTCAACAAGACCGTGGAGAATTTTGACGCACTCGGCGTCCGACCAGTCATGCAAAACCGAGTGAAGAGTGTAGAGCGACGCCCCCTTGATCGGCTGGGTCCCAGAAAAGAAGGTCGTGTTCCATGGTGGTGATGGGCCCGCCGAGGTCTGGGATCTGATCGATGACTGCCTTTTGGTCCTGGACAAAAATGCCACTCTTGATGGCGGGATATCTCTTGACAAGCGCTTTGGCATCGTGGCATCCCAGCCGGGTCCCCGAGGCCGTGTTTTCGGAAATGCTCACACACATCCGGATCGTGGCCTGGCTCTGGCTCTGGGGCAGCCTGGCGATTAGGACACGTTAGTACCCAGCAGCCAGGAGGGTGGAGAGTGGAGCTTACTTGCACTGCCTTGTAGCCTGCAGCAAAGTCAGGCACGCTCACAGACTTCGACCAAGGTGTGTCGGCAGAAGCTCGCCGTTCTCGTTTGTTTTCATGTATCCCTCGGAGTCGAGAAGGATTATGCAGGAGCCTGGATCGTCTGGTGAGGATACGACAGAGCGATAGAAAGCCTGAATAGAAATTACTAATAAGAATACACCCTCCGTAAGCCGAATAAAATTTGGCTTTATTATACGTACCGAATGGAATACGTCAGTAGTCGTAGAAAAAAGATTAAATAAATAGACTTTTCCGTACAACCGAATACCGAAGGAGATTAGGCCAGCTAGCCTTTAGGGTTAAGGAATTTGAAGGCTAGGGTTATAGTGGGATTTTCTGTGTATATATAGGGAGCTTCCCTCAAGAGTCCCTGACTCTGTCACAATACAGCCTTTTGGGCACTTTTCATCAGATTCGTTCACCTCCCTCCTTTCTCTTGTTCTTTATATTTTCTTTCTCGCCTTTCCATCATGTCAACAGGCATCATGTCTACAGAAAGCAGAGGCAAGGAAACGTCCATCGTTATATTCAGCTTCACCGGCATTGCCATCCTCGTGGGTTTCGTCCTTCGCACTTGGGCTCAGATCCTCCGCCGTGAACGCCGGCCCTCTTTCCGATATTCCTGGCTTGTCTGGCTTAACATATTCCCCCCTGGCTACACCCTAACGGGACTCAGTGTTGTAAGTTGCGTGTTTTTGAGGAGAAACATTGCTGCAGCTGATCCATGTCCCCAGGTTTTTCTTATTGCCAATGCAGTATTTTGTCGCATTGCCGTCATCAATGGCGCCGGAGACCACATCGAAACCTTGACAGTCGAGCAGGCGAAAACGGCATCCACGTGGATCACCGCGAGCTTCCTTCCCGGGATCGTGGCGTTCTCCTTGCCCAAGATGGTCATCGCGAAGCTGCTTCTCGATGTAATCGATGATGGGGCCGATAAAAAGAAACTATGGTGGGCCGTCATTGCCACAGTCGTTGTATCTCCTCTCGTCCTCGTAATCAACGCGGTCTTGCTGGTCTTGCTGGTCTTGACCTTGGTGGCCGTGGAACTCGACCCGGGAAGAGAGGTCGTGAGCAAAGATGCACTAGTTGCCTTTGCCCGTATATCAGGAGGTATTATCAACGTCCCACTCCAATCTTTCAATTGCGTCGGGATGCTAAATTGTCAGCTTCTTCTGCAATCGCCGGCATCCTGCTCGCCGTCCTCGCCATCTCGGTATTGTGGAAGCTCAACATGAAGAAGCAGAGAAAATACGGCATCATATTACTCATGGGTTTCAGCCTCCTGTACGTCCAACTTTTGGCATGACTTAACGCACCTAAGAATTCTTCCCACTGACAGGTCCTATCGTCATAGTTCCGGAATTGCCGCTATTGTCAAGACTGTTTTCTTGAGGTCCTCCTTCTTTGACCCAGATTTCACCTGTACGTGTTTACGAATTCCTAGCCTATCTCTTTCTTGCACACCCATGCATCGTGTCCTCCACCGGCTGGCTGCTAATGATCAAAACAAATTAGGGGCCAATTGTGACCTCATGATATGCACCAGCGCCGAAGCCACTGCCCTCATCATAGCTTGCTGCATTCCGAAACTCAAGATTATCCTCGAACGAACTTTTCCAACACAGTTTCCCTCTACAACTACCCCGCACGATATCGAACTGGGCGACTCTACAGATAAGAAAGGATTGGGCAGGGTGGGAGGGTACCACGTAAGTATCGGGCGTGGAAGCACGGATAACCTTCACACGGAGTCCACAGAAGACCCGGGTGATGGGAAGGGCGGGAATACATTGAATAAAATCACGGTCACTCGTGGATTCACTGTCGAGGTATCAGAGATCGGGTCCCATGTGGATTCGCAGATTGGAGCTCCAGACTATGGCTGGGAATAAATAAAGTACATGTACAAGTAGATAGGACACAGGCACACATGACCACCTCGTGAAGACAACATTTACTATGGTACAGACGTCCAAGGCCCAAGGGCACTCCAGGTAGCCCGGAACCCCAGACGGGGAAAGCTGGAACTGCCATCAATTTCCCACCAGTTTTTTGCGTCCAATACCAACCCCCGAGCGTTACGAGACCAAATCTCCGAATACCCGTTGGGGAGATGGTATCGAACGAGTCGTCATCGTCGTGGTCGGTGGCCTCCTGCCCATGCTCCTTCTTGATCGGGCGGCGCGCGCAGCTACTCGGGACCAATAGCACAGTTCCATGGAAAGGAGAAATTACTTGTGTTTCACTACTTGGTTGCCTTCTCGACCTGACCCACTGGTGAGTCCCCTGAGCCTATGGCCATGTATAGAAGGATCAAAGGCTGCCGCCTGATTTCCATGCAAATGCCGGGGTTCCATGACCGAATGAACCTTGACCCCTTGGCCGAGCGAGCACTTGAAAGGAAATTGGGATCCCCTAGTCCACAGAAGGTTGCATGGTGTGTCGCCTTCCTTGCCACTTTCCCGTTTGCGTGCTATCTGGGGACGCATCTTCTCGTAGGACCAACTCCGTACGTACTCCCACAGAGAGGACAAGGTAAGCAGGGAAGCATGTGATGTTAGTCCAGTCTCGCCTCCCTCTTTTCTCCGCCACGCCAGAGAGATGTGTGGCCCCATGCACGAGAGCATGGTGGGGCCCAAATGGCGTGTCCCTTTGAGGCCTCACCCTCATCATCCAACGACAAGCAAGCAAGACAAAATCTAAGAAGTGTAGCAAAAAAGAGGTCAGGAAAGTAATGAGATTTTTGATGTCCCTGTCCATCCCCACCACCCATCAACTCCCCTTGATGAAAGCACTGTCCAGCCATAGAGTAGAACCATACGCCCCATCACACCTGACGACTGGCGGACCCCAAGGTCGTGAACGTCGTGAACGTGGCGAACGTCGTGGCCACTGTCCTCCGTCGCGTCGCAAAGAGGGTTGATGCCAGGCACGGGCGTCGCCAAGACCAAAGAAGCGGCCGGGAAAAGGAAGCCTAGAGTGAAACGCATCTTTCGATGGGTTGTAGGATCAGAACGAGTGACGAATGAGTTGCTTGATGAAGCGGGTGGTGTAATTCGAGTGTCACGAATGAGTCCTGAGGTTTTGGAGTTCTTGAGGTGGGATATTCGAAATCAAGAGGGGTCCTTCGCTTTGTTCATATCCGACGCCGAGTGCAGATACAGACAGGGTGAGCTTGATCGCCTTCCCACTGCAACGTCTGTAGGTGAGGAAGGCATAATCAAACCAGCATGCGTTCTCAGTGATGGGTTTCCAGTCATATCTCGCATGGTCCCCGCCGCAGCGTCTCGGGCTTCACGGCAAACTTTTCGCCCGCACGTTTCATGCAGCTCTCGAATACTTGGACATCCATTTTCTTCTTCAGCTACAGTTCGACTCTTTCAATGAAGGCGCCGCCGTCTTTATTTCTCAGCTGCTCGCACCCCCCCCCCCCCCCCCCCCCCACCACCACCGTACTCTCGACATAATCTCCAGGAAAGTCACCATGAACCGCCGGACGACGGACGACGCCCACCGGCTTGTGACCAGCCGGTCTCAAGGCTTGAAGGTCATCGACTGCCGACTGCTGCATCTATCAGGTGCGCCAGGGCCATGATATTGGTCATCATGGCAGGTTGCACATCAGGCCCAAATGAAAAGAGCGCAGCTGACGAGCTTATCATTGTCGTTTGGCAGATAGCTCCAGAAGACGTGTTTTTTTACCCAAGAGAACGACACAGCGGCAGTCTGCGCGCCATTGTCGGGGGTGAACATCAACGCGATCTCAATACCGCTGTTGGGGAGGCTTGGACAACCGAGGGTCTTTTGGTGGCGAGGAGATTCCTCCAAAGAGCATGGTGACGAGACGAGCAGGGCACGTAAGGATTGGCGTGTCCATGTCAGCCTGTACGGATTGTCGCCGAGGAGACTTTGAACGCGATGAATACAAAGAAAGAAGTGGTGAGAAAATTCTTGCTGGGGTTTGAGGGTTGTCCCTTTGCGGATATCGAGGATTTGCTGCCTGGGGACAATGGTGATAGGCGATTGGCAAGTAAGAGACGAGGGGAAAAGGTGTGGGCATAGGTCTCTATCTAGAAGCCAACGAGCTACTAGGGAACGGACGGTGGCGATACGAGAAATAAACACGAAGGTGGGCGTATGATTTGATTTGGGTTCTGACACTGAACATATGCTGAGCCGGACAGCGGCCCCCGAAGCCCAAGAACTGCCATGCACGATGCAGCGACTCCGACCATCTCATGCTCCCTGGCTTCGTTGGCGAAACCCATTCCCTCCTAAGCCAGCGGTTCATGATCGCGGATTTCCGCCGGCTCCTCCAAGATAGCCGGCCCTCGAGACATTTGCGTGCCATGGTGCGGTTGGGCTTTCATGTTTTCTATTTTGCGCACCAAGAAACAATAATTACAATACAATGCTATGAACTCGAGGCAGCCTAGAGCCTTGGAGCCTTAGAACCACAGTTTTACTGTACAGGCCTTTTGAGTTCCGACCATCGTTTCCGTCGCGGTGGCGCCCGCTACCGGGTTCTTGGGTGGCCGGCCCCTCCTGACCGCACATCTCTAACCCTTCTCTTAGCACTTGGTCCTGCGTGTCTGCCGCTGTAACCACCGCCTTCTTAGTCTTTGCCGAGTTGAAGTACAGTACGGGCTTCATATCTAGTAGATCGTACCCGTTGATGGAAGCGCCTTTGTCCCCCCCCCATGACTTCGCTTGCCAGCACCACCACCGTCGTCTTGTGATCGGCCATGTCGGTATCGGTTACAGGCTCGTCTGTCTTTGTGGAATATACGTCTCATCGTCAGTTTCGTCCTCGTCAGCCTCGTCCTCGTCAGTCTCGTTCTCGTCGGTCTCGAGCTCGGGAGTGGCCGTGGAAGCGGTACGCTCAATGTCCATGTCGTCGCCGTCGTCCTCGGTGTAGCCGTCCTCGCCCACCGTCATCTGACTCGTATTGCGTCCCAAGTCGACGAGGATTATCGTCGTCCTCGGTGTAGCCGTCCTCGCCCACCGTCATCTGACTCGTATTGCGTCCCAAGTCGACGAGGATTATCGTCGTCGCTCCCCGCGGGGCTGAAAAGTGTCTGTTTTGTCATCAAGAAGGTCGCAGCTACTACCGCCAGAGCTCATGTCGTCACCGTCACCAGGATTGCTGTAGATGTCGTCACCAGGATTGCTGAAACAATCGCTGTCGGGGGTTAGGCGGGAAATCCATCGAAATGATCAAGACGGACGACGGTGGAGTGTTCCGGCGCCTTTCGGCAAGGTCGCTGTCAATGTCGGGGTGATTGTTCGACATGGGTGCCATTATCCGTATCGGCCACTCGTATGTTTCCGCAGCCGAAGGGGATTGAGACGCCGAGTCCAGCGACGACGCGAGCGCATTGGCAACAGGAGGCGGGCACCTCAGCGAGACAGCCCTCTGTCTCGCTGGGCGAGGCTTCGACGTTTCCTGGTGCTGGTAGACACCTGGTCTGACACAGGAACGGGCTCAATGCCAGAGCGACTTGGTGAGGCAATGGTATTGTGGAATGTCTCTTGACAGTTAGCGGCAGGGGGGATTGAACGCAAAGACAGCTTGATCGAAAGCGTCCTGAAGAGATTGGGGCCGACAAGGGTGGCCTCTCGTGAACACACGGGGTACAGACTTGCCACACCCCCTTCCCGGCGTCACCATTTGGCACTGTTGGCTGGGGGGTGGGTGCTCGAGATGCTAGGCTAATCATCAGAAAAATATAGGACGGACCGCATGGCTGGAGGTTCTCTTACTGGGTACTCTGCTCAGTGGTCTGGCCCGTCTTCCGTTCGAGCTTTTGCAGGCGTTTCCTTTTCTTCGCGCCGGGATCGAATTGTACAAAGGTCATGGTAGGCGATATCCTGCGTAAGAAATCCGAGATATGGGAAACGTCCTTGCGCGAACGAGGCGTATCGATCGTCAAAAGAAAGGCGGAAGTGCAGAACCAGTCGACACATGGACAGGAGGCCCCTTTTTTAAGCTGGAACCAGAGATCCTTCGGCGATTCTCGTCATGATGTCCCCAGTAGCCAGACATCATGACAGCTGCATGATTCGTATCCTAAATTGGAAACCTCGCCTCTCCTGCCCCGGTGTGTCGCTGTTCCACCCCGATGTTCCCTAGATTTGGAGTCCCAACCCCAGTTTTCGTCCTTCGGTATGACCGTGAGATGATGCCTTGACCATGCCTTTATTCGTATCTAGAATTAGAACAGACTGCCTTTTCTCGCCCCCCCTCACCCCCCTCACCGGGCTTGCCGTTGCACTGCCTCCTGACTCCTGCGTCAGTCTCGTCCCAGGCCCTGTTCACCCGTGTCAGGTGGGCATTGCAGGCTGATTCCTTCGGTCCCCGAGTGTTGGTTGGGAAGGAACGTCACCATCGATCAAGGACTGACCGCGAGGCGTCCACTGCCGCCTGCCTGCAACGTGGTCCTGTTGAGGTCCCCGATATTGGCAGGTCACCGAGATGGGCAGGGCTACAGGATCAGCAGGTCCCCGAGATTAGTAGCATTCATCCTCCACGACGTTCAAGTGATTTCCATGCCAGGATTCCCGGCGTCAGAGCCTGCACCAGCAAGAAAGCAACCACCCCTTAACACAGTATTGCGCCAGGATCGACTCAGCTCGGTGGCTCGGAGCTGAGACTGGTGACGGAATAGGAGGCGCTCAATCCTTTGCTCTCCTGAGATGTGAGTCGGAGGCGGGTCGCACGGCATGACAAATTTTACTTCATTACTCTTATTAATTAATTAATTATTAATATTTCTTTCTGTGGATGTAGGAAAGCGATCCCCCCCCCCTTTTAACAGCCACCAGACGAAGAGACGTCACAATATCGCCGAGGGGTTAAGAAACCGGCCGCCGTTCACGCGGGCAGGCGCCGCGAGACCGGCCTTGTGCTCGTACTGCCATACTAGCGACATTACGGGCGCGTCGTTCTATCTCTTCCTTCATCGAATTCCTCCTGTCCGTGGTCTGATCGTTCCGATAAGAGTCGAACTAAGATTGTAGCTCCCGGAGTGCCGCAGTGAGGTCAGCTTCGTGGCCCTTCCGCTTCGCCACCTCCGAGTTCGTCTTCGCCGGCGCCGGCGACCCGCGCGCACGCTTCCAGCGCCGCCGCAAGGACCTCTGGCGCATCGCAGCAGCGGCTCGAGCAGAGGCGGCTCGAGCCTTGGTATACCAGATGTTTGATCCGCTTCTTCTCGTGGTTTTTTGTCACGGCGTCCATGGTCACTACCTCTGCCTCGACAATGGCACTCGACATGAGGGCATCAGTATCGTACGGCTTAAAGCAGCCCTGGAGCCGGGCGTATCCGTCACCCTATTCACGACAGCCTGTTGGGCGGGATGTCGCCGTTGGGGGTAGGCTCTTCCGATTCCTTCACAACCACCCTGACGCCCTGTCTGCGTCCGAGATTGCCGATATCATCTGCTTCAGATGGGACGCGTAGTCTCCTCGTCGATAGGTTTGTCGACCATCATTGCCTGTATCGTCCAATAGGGATGAAGGCATGGTTGAGGAACGCGGCCACAGTAGGGTTAGGCCCCATCTGGTGCTGGTGCTACGCCCTCCTCGGCTCCCACCGGGCCAGCCACGAGAGGTGGCTTACACACAACCAAGTGTGCTGCCCGGGGAGTGGCACCCAAGAATGACAACAAACCACCTGTGGTCGCCGCGGACCTTCCGAGCCTACATTTGCCGATTCTCAGAGGCTCTGCAACGCTCGACACGCCCTCCTCGCCCTCGGCTCCCACCGGGCCAGCCACGAGAGTTGGCTTGCACACAACGAAGTGTGCCGGCTGTTCTCACCACTTGCCGCGTGTTCGCGTCAGGAGGGGGGAAAGACGGCCTGCTGTTCGCCGGGGGGAGGCTAGATATCGACGCCATGGTACTGTTCTGTTGAAGAAGCGGTTCTGGTGCTGGTGCTGGTTCTGGTGCTGGTGCTGGTGCTGGTGCTGGTTCTGGTGCTGGTGCTGGTGCTGGTGCTGGTGCTGGTTCTGGTGCTGGTTCTGGTGCTGGTGCCGTTGCTGACATGTACGGCCTGCCCGGCGTTCACTGCTTGCCCATGTCCATGTCTGGCGGCGTTCTTGGCCATGTGTCCGGCCTCCTCCCGAGCTCTGGCGGCCTGCAGGTCGGCCAGGGCGGCGAGGCAGCGGCACTGCAGTCACCTCGTGCACGTCGTGTTCGTCAAAAGAGGTGATGGATCCCACACGACCTTCTTCCCAACAGCCCGCCGCAAAGCGTCCCAGGCTCGACAACAATGGCCAGGACACGACGACGACGCCGCTGGAAGTGGAAGACGAAGCCGTCATGAACGCTCCCGCTGCTGCCCGCATCTCGAATGCCGACTCGTTGTGTGTGTGTGTGTGTGTGTGTGTGTGTGTGTGTGCGTGCCGACCTCTTGACATCTGCCACCTTCTGGGCCGCCCCGCCGTGCGAGTTGGATCCTCGTCGGTTTCCCTCTTCATCAAAGACCTTGGACTCGTTGTCGATTCGGAAGAAAATCGGGTTGACGTTGATGTCGATGATGCGACGCCTCGGCCGAAACAACCGGCAGCTCGTCAATGGTTGTGACAGTGGTATATTTGGAAACGTGCGGCGACAGCCCTCAACGTGGGGGGCGCGACACCCGCCAGGTTGGCGCTGAAGACCTCGCGAGCCCGCTCCTCGCGGGCCCAGCTCAGTCAAGAGCTCTTCGGTCTCCCTCTTGTAACCCGCCATCACCTAGTTTGAAGCTCTCTAGGCGCGGCCGGGTGCTGCTGCTGCAGCTGCTGTTGCTGCTGCTGAAGCTGCCGGGGCGGTATCGCAAAAATCGGCATTGGAATCCGAGTCGCCCCGTCGGCAACGCAGGCGCGCGAGCCCCTACCGCAGGCGTGCGCGCGAACAAGGGACGCGGGTTTGGTGCGCGGATTGCGAGACCACCGTCAGAGCTGTCTGAAGAGCGGGGGTGAAAGAAAAGGGAAAAGGGCATTGTCAGTCGAGGGACTTTTAGACGCATTGTTAGCCGAGGAACCGGCAAATACGTGGTTAAAGCTAAACTCGCCATTGTCAGTCGAATAACGTGCATTGTTAGTCGAGGGACTTTTACGCTTTTTGTTAGCCGAGGAACTGGCAAACACATAGTCTGAGCTAATTTCGCCATTATCAGCCAAGAAACTAGCAAATACAGCGTCAGAGCTAAACTCGCCGCCAAAGCTAAACTCGCCGCCAAGTCTGTCTAGATCATGCAAAACCAGTGCACTCTAGAAGGACTCACGAAGTCGGTCACCACCCTAGTGGTTTCCGTATCTCATCCCTGTCATCATCATCCCGCAGCCGCATCCACCTTTTTAGTTTTAAGGGGGATCCGTTTCCAGCCACTTAAACTCTCATCCACGGGGTAGCTCCATTGTTGGGTAAAAAAAGGACGAAAACAAAGCAGGCCGGAATGTGAAAAACGAATAACGGGAAATGTGGATCCCCCCCCCCCCTTTTAACAACCAACCACCGGACGAAGAGACGTCACAATATCGCCGAGGGGTTAAGAAACCGGCCGCGGTTCACGCGGGCAGGCGGCACGGGCGGCACCGAGATGCACTCGCACTGCCACACCAGCGACATCACGGGCGCGTCGTTCCATCTGTTCCTTCATCGGATTCCTCTCCGTGGTCTGACCGTTCCGGTAAGAGTCGAATTGAGATTGCAGCTCCCGGAGTGCCGCAGTGAGATCAGCTTCGTGGCCCTTCCGCTTCGCCACCTCCGAGTTCGTCTTTTGGAGTTCTTCATCCGTCGGAGCATTATTGCCTTGAGAAGGATTCGCCGTTTCCCGCGTCGTCGACGCTCAGCACTATGGTCGTCGTCACTATGAGAAACTCTAGGGGGCCGCCGCCTGTCGTTTTGGGAGTGCATCTCGGTGCCGCCCGCGCCGCCTGCCCGGTGGCCGACGTCGCCGTGGTACAAGCCGTACCGCTGTGCGTAATGGTTGCCCTTGCCGGGCGACGTAGGCCGCCGTGCCAGACAGGGGCAGGGAAAAGCACAATTCTCAGGACGTCCTGGCGCCCCTCGGCACCACCAAGAGAACTCGATTGAGGAGTGAGTCGGGCAGCGAAGCTGGCCTCGAGTACACGTTGGCCTCGTGAGGAGGCGGAGCACTTGGTTATTGAGCTTGGCCTTGGCCTCTCTTCCTCGGTGCAGTTTTTTTGTACAAGGATGCCGAGCTGCTTGATAAAAAGGCCGAGATGGAGTGCAAGATGAAGGAGGCCAAGCTCTTCGCCAAACCTGAATGGGCCCCCATCGTGAAGCTCGGTCGTACCGGCGTGCCAGCTTTGCGGGCCGCGTTGCAGGGCGGACCTGCTTACCGAGTTCGCCAAGCAGGAACTTCCCAAGCGGAAAGTCGAAGTGTCAAGGCGGCTATTCGAGTCCCGGGCCACTCTCAAGGCTATGGGGGCCGCCAAGGGCCGACCCAGCCAGTCAGCGCCAGCGCCCAGTTTCTTGGCCGTCTTGCCTCCAGATTCGAAGGAATTGTTCGTGATGCCCTGGAAGGTCGATACGAATCGGACCCCGTTTTCGAAGATAATCCGGGCATGAAGCTCATCACAAAGGTCCGCACCCTGGACGAGGGCTTCTCGAGTCTGATGTGGAGAAGTGGACATACTTGGACATTTGGCGAAACCAGCGAGCAGCCAAGCAGCCCTCCCTCTGGTTCTACCGACCAAGTCGGGGAGCAAATCGCCAAATACGAAGCCATTGCAAGAGAGTCAGAACTCAGGGTTTCGGATTTATTCATCGACGAGATTTATTCCCAAAGTCGTGGTCCCGAGTCGGGAACGGTAAGGTCCTCCACCCAATCTTCTTTCATGCTCCTTGGACTAACAAATTGTCCCAGATTGGTGGGGCTCTGCTTCCTCTCGCGTTTCGGAAACAAGCGGCAAAGTGGTCGTATTTCGTCCAACGTCACGTCCAGACTGTTGTCGTGGACGTCTTCTTGTTTATAATTGAGCTGTTGCAGCATGTGTTTGTGGACAAGAACTTGCGGGACACGATATGGGAAATTGCCCTTTCCGCTAGTCGCGGTCAGGAGACGAGATGGCTATTGCGAGCCTTCCAGAACCACCCCACACTGAAGGCTTCTTTGCTGGGTGTTCTCTCTGGGGACCCCCTTGGCTGTGATGGACGGGACCGAACTGCTGGTGCATGCCATGGTGCAGCCGCCGCAGTGACGCTCCAATATGGGCAACAGCCGCAGCAGCAGCAGCTGCAGCAGCAGCAGCAGCCGGCGGCCACAGGGTTTGGTGCCGCGGGTGGTCTTGGTGCTCAGGCCCAGAACACCACTGGTGGTGGACTATTTGGCAACAACTAGCCCGCCCAATCTGCTTCTGGCTGGAATCATCACCCTCCTCCTTTTCGTGTCGTGGTCTCCGTGATGGCTGCTTGCGCAGGAGCACTGTGTCATTGTCGACTGGTTGTCCTCGTTCGGGAACAACACCCAACAATCAGCAAAACGCTCACGGAGGGAACTCCTTGCTCGGAAATTCCCAGAACATGCAGCCGGCCCACCAGTCATTTTCCACTACTCCTTGTCCGACCCTTCGGCCACGGGCTCTGGACTTGGCAGGGCCGGCTTTCCCGGCTCAACGAGAGAAAGACGGGGAATTGCCAATGGCCCCCGATTGCAAGACATGCAACTGAGATACTCGCGCTACTGCTGCTGCAGCTGCTGCTGCTGCAGCTGCTGCTGCTGCCGTCGTAGGCGAAGTTGTGCAGGCCTGTCCGTTGCAGCAGGGCCACCACTGTCTGCATCTCCCTTGCTCGACAGCTATCGAGGTCATGTCGACGGCGAGCATGAAATGTATCAGTAACATGAAGCCATATCAATATTGCTCTTGCTCGCTTTTCACGAAACTCTCTGTATTGTAGTCGTTGAACTTTCGATCTGAGGGAGGGAACAGATTGGCAAGGCAGACGAGGTGAGACAGCGTATCGAGACCATCACGGGATAGCTGACGCGCGAACACCATGATGCCCCCGTGCAGCCAGCCGGCGTCGGATGCCGGCGACGACGGCGGTGCCCCCATGCAGCGGGAGTCGGCGCCCCCCCCCCCCCCCCCCCATGTAGCAGCAGCAGTGGGCCAATTTCTCAAAGGCCGTATATGGGGCAAGAAGAGTTGTCGATAAGGGGGCTGGTGGCCTCGTTGGCCAGGGTGCGGAGAGGGAGGTCCTGGAAACAGCACACGTTACCCTCCTAGACAAGCCGGCGAGGATGCCCTTCTCCGCCAGGAAGAGGGAGCTAGTGCAGACAGACAAGATTGTGCGCTTGGGGTCGGTCCTGTTTCTGCATCTCGGAGAATGCGGCGATGAGGTCGAGGGGCTCGGCGATCCAGATTGAACGCCTCGCAGTAATAGTCCATAAGTTCAACTAATCAGTGAAAGGCGGGCAGGTCCTAGGGTAAGCGACGAAGGTATAAGGAGAAAAGTGGTCGCTGGAGAAAAGGAATGCGCTTTATTGTGATGGTAGATTTTTGTATTGTTGCGGGAGATATGAAGGTGAGGGAGGGCTCCGGAGTCTCTGCGGAGCCATTGACTGCGATAGATGGATTTTGTCTCGGGCTCGGGCTCTTCGGTTGCAAGCTTGGTGATTTCCGATATCACGCCCTCGCGGTGAAGTATTATTTATTCAGATAAAGGTCGGCCTCAACCCGGCCATGCCCAGATCTTGTCGTTTCGCCCGTCGCTCTGTCGGAATGGCTCCAGAGACATGTCGGAATAGCTCGAGAGATGAGGGAAAGGAAGCAGGCGTCGGTTCAAGGTCCGTTGATGATGTTGTTGCTGCCGCTGGGCAAGTACAAAGGTCTGCACGCCTCGCGGGATCCGGCCGCGTCCTGCTCGAGGCCGCGCTGTGCGTCCCTTGTTCGCGCGCACGCCTGCGTTGCCTGGGCTCGAGGGCTAGGCCTTCTGTTTGGTACTGCCGAATTTCTTACTCTTGGGGGTGGCCAGCTTCTTGACGTCTGGCGAGAGCAGAATGCGCGTGATGTACTGGTTGTGGGCGTTGAAGTGGGTCAGGGGCACCAGTTGCGTCCGGCCGAAACAACCGGCAGCTCGCCGTCACCGTTACCATTCACCACCGCAGCAAATCGGCATTGGAATCGGCGATAGCTCTCAACGTGGGGGGGGGGCGACACCCCCCAAGTTGGCGCCGAAGACCTCGCGAGCCCGCTCCTCGCGAGCCCAGCTCAGTCAAGAGCTCTTCCGTCTCCCTCTTGTAACCCTCAACTTCGTCAATCGTTGTGACAGTGGTATATTTGGAAACGTGCGGAGTTACTTGGAACCCCCCATCATCTCCAATTCCTTGGTGGAAATTCCAGCTCGCAATATCTGTCTCCGCGCATTCGGCAACGCAGGCGCGCGAGCCCCTAGCGCAGGCGTCCGCGCGAACCAGGGACGCGGGTTTGGCTTCGGATGATGGCATTGCTTTTACCCTGGAGCCGTCCGTGGTGCGCGGATTGCGAGACCAACACCGTCAGAGCTGTCTGAAGAGCTCCCGTGAAAGACAAGGGCATTGTCAGTCGAGGGACCTTTATACGTATTGTTAGCCGAGGAACTGGCAAACACGTGGTCAAAGCTAAACTCGCCATTGTCAGTCGAGGGACTTCCATACGTATCGTCAGCCGAGGAACTGGCAAACATGGTCAAAGCTAAACTCGCCGCCGAGTCTGTCTGGATCATGCAAAACCAGTGCACTCTGGAAGGACTCACCAAGTTCTCGGTCTCCACCCTACTGGTTTCCGTATCTCATCCCTGTCATCATCATCCCCATAGCAGCCGCATCCACCTTTTTACTTTTAAGGGGGATCCGTTTCCAGCCACTTATAACTCTCATCCACGGGGTAACTCTATTGTTGGGTAAAAAAAGGACGAAAACAAAGCAGACCGGAAAGCAAGTCCATTTGTGCCATCCCCGGGACCCAAGATCTGGCTCTCTGGCCCGGATACGTCATGCCCGAAGTAAGTCTGGGTTTGGAGAAGGCCTACGTGATTGACCTCGACCGCAAAACCCTGGGCCGCAACAACGTCTGCCACTTCCGCCTGGAGGCACCGCCCGACTCAAAAACTCTGTACTCGTTGACAGACCAGGGCACTAGGGACTGGTCTGGGCTGGAGCTGAGGCTGGCACACCCCTGTATCGCCACCAATGCGGTACCTACCGCTTCCGCCCCTTTTCGACAAGCTTCCGGTTGAGACCGAGTATATGAAGCTGGAGCCGCAGCTCATGGCGGAACCCAGCGGGCTAAAGGGCAACGCTGAAGCTCTCATATCCGCGATAGAGTATTTCCAGCTCCTCTCCTGCGAAATGTACGAGACGGCCATCCCGTAGCTCCTGCTTACCTGCTCTACGGAAAGCCACCTGTTCCGCGAACTGTGCTATCCAATGCTCATGGTGGCCTCCTGCTCTCCGGACCACCTAATGCTAGTCGATGCCGCCGCATTGCACCTGCCGGACGGTCCGTATCTAGCCGTAGAGAAGCTGTCTTCCTTCAAGTATGGCATCCGGCCAGGCTCTCCCAAGACGCTCGTATCAAGCTTCCTGAGCGACTTCCACGAGCCCGGCAAAGCCCCCGGAAGCGCACCACCGGAGACCTCATACTGGATCGGACCGGTGCTTCTTGTGAGGCTGGAATACGACTTGCCGTGCAGAACGAGATTCCCAGCTGCAATCACCGCCGCTATAGCCTATGGCAGAGCCGAGAAGCGGGTGTTTCGAGCCGTGGTATGCTCTCTCCGATACTTGGTGCTCATCCGCGTCAGCTTCCGGAGTGTCATCCATTCGAAGCGCTATTCTTTGTTGACCAAACGTCCTTATTTCTCGCCTTTGTACGCCGAAAGGATCAATATTCCAGAGCCGGCCCTGAACGTGTCCAACCAGGGTGGCTCCGACAACTCAGACTGGGTTGCGCCCCAGTCCGGTGATGAGTTCCGAATTCTTGCGCGTTTCTTCATCAAGTCAGACAGCATGACTGACCGGTAAGCATTGCCATTTATTCCCACCAATCCATATAATTCCGCAGCCGATTTTGTTTTTCTTTCTTTCTTTTTTTTCTTGGAGTTCGCGACCGACCGATGTTCGCTTCGCAGAGCACGCGAGAAATTCGCCCTGCGTGTTGCTTTTGAGCTAGTGGAAAAAAACCGTAGGGATCCCGATCTACTCCGAACCGCCGAGGAGAAATTTGAACATAAAAAGCCCTTCACCCGCTTACGCCGTGGTTGGCAGAACCCCAAAAGCTTCCACGTCCGTTGCATTCTGCTTCTCGGGGCCGGTAGCAGCACCTCGACACCGAGCTTCATCGCCGTGCCAGTGCCGTGGGAGCGCGTGCTCCCTCCGCAGACGCTGACCACCGCTTTAGAACTCGAGTCTGCGCCCGAGTTCCCCAGCTTGGACCTTCCCCGACCGCCTGAAATTGACATGTCTAGCTCCGGACGAGAACGGCGATGATCCATGGCGACAGCTCGCGAGCGAGGGCACCAACTGGGGCCCTTCTTGAGGCCTCGCTTGCCTCACCCGACGACGGTCATCTCATCCCCGGCTACGAGATCAGCCTGGCCGTGGTCTATGGGCTCATCTTTTTTGTCCCGTCGGGGGTAGCGGGGTGTGGGAATGACGGGCTAGAATACTTGGAATACCTCGGCAAGGTGCTCTACGGACAGGTTGCGCGGTAGTCGCTCAACTCGTACCTGCAAATAGCAAGACGCGTCTGGCTAAACACCAAGGAGGGACACATCTCGACGTACTTCGTGGCGCTGTACAAGCCGGCATCCGAGGACTCTGCCGAGGGATGGGCCCGAGCCGAGAAAGAGGCGCGGAAGCAGGCAGAGCTCGAGTACATTCGCGAGGCCTTTATCCTGTGGATCAAGAAAAAGGATACGTACGTCTTTTTCCCTGCAGAATCCAGATTGTTGTTGGAATTGGTTTGACTGACATGTTTTTTTTCCCCTCCTTCCAGGGCCATGCACGACCTCGCCGTCTCCGCCATTATCGGCACCAAGTTCAAGGTGCTCCACGTGACGAAGCACCCGCGAATCACACTACCCACCTTCACCTTGATGGATCTTCCTGGATGGGAATCCCCATATACAGGATGGAGACCCCGGCAGCGCCGCAAGGTCCTCGTTGTATCCGTCTCGTGCTCAAAACTCGTCAGACAGTACCGTCTTCCTCGTCTCTGGTTTCTAGCACGCTGCGGGAAAGCCCAGAGTTGGTCACAAAGACTCGCACACGGTCTCTAACGGCTAACCAAGCCCTGCAGATCGAAGACATCCTCACGGGCATATTGATTGACAGTGTAACATGTTTACTGTATGGCCCAGCCTTGCTGCTCTGTTGCTGACAATGTCACTCCCTAGGAAAGCTCCGAATGTTCGAAACTGAAAAGCCGCAAATATGCTGTTCATGACGTTGAACAGTGGAAGCCACGCCCAGCAAAGATCACGCCGATTATTGAAGACTTTCAGGAGTACCCAGATGATGAGGAACAAGCGATGCATGGGCGTCCTCGGCCTTCGCGGGCTGAGGGGCTTCCACCAGAATCTCGACGATCGAGGCCCACGTCCTGCTTTCGAAAGCCTTCTCCTAGCCTACTTGAAGACCCACTCCCTACACAACGCGTTCAGAGTTGGCAGCACGGAAAAAGTACCTGTTCCGGGCGGAAGCCTGCGTCACCGCGACGCGACACATGGCAAAGGGAGAGGTGATCGATAATCTCTGCGGTAAGCGCGTGCCCTTGAGCGATAAGGAGCTCGGGAAACTGGTGGAGAAAAAGAAGAACTTCAGCGTACTCGAAAAGACACATTACTGTCCTACGAGAGTACTTTGGCTACAAAAACAAAGGCTGCCGGTGCGAGCCTTGCCAGACGGTAGAGCCCGAGAATCAGATGACGGCGGACGGCGGAGAGAATGGCGTCCTGAAGGGGCATTCTGTGCGCAGGACCCGTACTGCCAGACAAAGACAGCAGCACTTGGACGACTTGGAGCTTCGCCTCGACGAGACGGGCCAAGGTCCTCCACGAAAGAAAGAAAAAGAAGGCAAATCCCGACCCGACTTCCGATGCCAAACCAACCAACCCTCAGACTCCTTGGGGCGCAGCCTTCCAGAGCCAGGGCCCCGGGTCCCTCCCTCACTAAAGAAAAGGAGGGTGGGTCATGCACGAGCAGCCTCCAGGAGGCAGTCCCTCGAACGCCTCGAAGTCCTGTCTTCCACCCATAGGCACATTTAAAACAGGCCCATTCTCGCCGTCGCTCTCATTCTCGTCACTGTCACTCTCGTCGTCACTTTCATTCTCGTCGTCACCGGCATCCTCGTCGGCCTCCAACACGGTATCAAGGTGTTTGAAGCGCAGCTTTGCGCCTCCCTCCGTCTTTGGCCAGAGCCACGGCCACACTCAGAACGTTCGAGATCTGGATAGTCGTCGCGCGTTAGCCTCGCCCGCGGCCCAAGCCGTCTCGGGAAGGGGGTTCATATTACCCTCTCGGCCGTTGAGTTTGTACTTGGCCAGCTCCTTCAGGCCGTCGTCATCTGTGATCAGCCCGCCGCACCACTTCTCCTTGGTGAGCTTCGTTTGGCACCACAGTTCTTTGCGATTGGCGAAGGACGGCGGCCTGTATCGGACGGCCTGGTGGACCCTGTCGATCATGGCACGGTCAAACTTGCGGTACCACGTATTCGTGGTAATCATGGCAATGCCTCGGAAGGTTTCCATGCGGTGGCGCAGGAACATGCTCACGAGGACGTTATGCGCCGCGGTATTCGTTGCGCTTGGAGAAGTAGATATCGCCCTCGTCCACGAGCAGGATGGCACGCCAGCGGTGGGAGAGGTAGAAGTACTGGTCCAGTTCATCTTCTAGATGGCTAGGATTACTAAAGTCGCCCGACGAAAATCTGGACCAAGGGAACCTGGTACTGTTTCGCCAGCTGGACTGCCGTGTATGTCTTTGCCCACACCCGGAGGGCCACTGGTTGCACTGTCAGCTTCCTCCACTCCATGACTGGCAGGGGGGAATGGAGAAGAGGGCGGGGAGATCAGTGGCTTACTGGAGCACCACAATGTAGCCCTTTTCGTCTTTTGCCACTCGGCTCGTTTTGTCGGGGGAGAGTTTTTCCTTCGCAAGCGCGTCGATGATCCTCTTCTTACCATCATCCTGCTACCCCCTAATATCGGCTCTTCTCCTAGCTTAGAAAGCTGCTTCTGGAGAGTCTCCTTGATGCTGGATTCAGTTGTCTGTCCATTGACAGCGCCATCGGGGGTCTTGCGGCGATTCTTTGACTTGTTCAAGCCTTCTCATGATCGCAACGAAGGGTGGTAGAAACGCTGGGTTGAAAACAAAAGCGAAATCCGATAAAAAAGGACAAACCAGCGATTCGAAGGGCAAGAAAGATATCAGGGAGAGAAACCCGGCCAGTAAAACAACGGGGCAGAGGGCGATAGCTTTATCCGGGGGGAACGTACATGCGTGCCAGCGGGGCACAGGCAAAAATCCCTTCCTCTCTCGTCCAAACATGGCTGGGCGTTAGGGGGTGCAGTTGTCGTTCACCGGGCAGGCGTCCTCGTCAGTGACTGCCAGCCAGCCAGCCAGCCAGCCAATGGCCTCAGGAAATCGGAGATGGTGACCCAACTATTGAGCACAAATAAGTGAGGCGAGCGGGGCGATCAACACATGTTCTCGGGACAACGCCACCTATTGGCTTGTGAAACATCATTGTCCTTCAACCTCTACTAGATAGCTTATCTCAGAGAGGAAGTAAACAACCATCATATGAACGGACAGACCTGGCCTTCATCCTTAGCGACGAGGGTGCTTCGAAGTAACCGGGCTTGCCGCGTGTTTTTTTGCGATTGGAACGTCGCACTTGTAACATTGCGGGACCTGGGCCTGCCCTGGCCGTGGAAGTGACAAATCACGCGGCGCACCCAGGTCCTCGCGTAATTTGGCCCTCCATAGCGCCTGCAGACACGTCCCTTTTCCGTTTAAATCTTCGGGGAACTAACTGACAGAGCGACGCTCGGACCACCATAAACAAAAAACGGCACAGAAGAAAAATGACGAAGTCAACTCTACCTACAATGCGGGACTCACGGTTGGACCCGTTGGCTTGTCTCGGGTTGGTCGGCGTTCTCTGAAACACGACAGGTCAAAACAGGGCTTACATAGCGCTGAGGACACGGCTAGTCTGCTTTGCCCCCCCCCGTGGGGTTCGCAGGGCAACCAGGCAACCAGGCAACCAGACAATAAGCAGGACCATGCAGGACAGGGCGACGCGATGGTGGTCAGACAGACTTTGGCATCCACCAATCAACCAAAGTGCAGCCACGTACGAGGGGGAGATAACGCGTCGTGTTGAGGCTCGGTGTGTGACTGGCGCGGCGAGTAATGGGCTCCCTTTCGACGAGCGACATATTGAGGATGTTCTGGGCAGGGGATTGACCCACCGCTTGCTATGACAGAAAGACCAGAAACAAGAAACAAGAAACGACTCTTCTCTCACCATGCTCCTGTCTCACGAATCCGTGTCCATTTTCAGGAGCGAGGCCATGTTCTCGCCCTCATCTTCATCTTTCAGCATCCGGCCAAACGTGACGTCCAGCGCATTGTCGCCGCCGCCACCCCCTTTGCCCTCGTTCTCGTCTTCGTCGTCGTCGTCGTCGTCGCCATCGGCAGGAGCACTTTGCTTCCGCCATGACGACGTCTAACCCAGCGTCTAACCCAGCGTCGTGCATCGCAAAGTCCTCGTCTAGGCGCTCGTAGGGAATAATTCTGGGCCCTCGATCCGGATAGGGAACCGGTCATCTTGGGGGAGACACCAGCTGCAGGTATAATACGGCTGCGCCCGTCTGCGCGCGCAGGTTCTGCTCATCCTTGACACCAATGTCCGTCAGAGGGTATTCCTCAGGCAGGACAAATGAGGACGGCGTCACGATGAAATCATGGTTGGTATCATCATACAGGCGGTGGTGTTCCCCCCTGAAGTCGAAGTCGAAGTCAGTCCCGCACGGAGCGGATGTAACTTCTGTGCGGGAGCCTCTACCAAAACGAGTGGTCTAATTCGTAGTGGCAAGTGTGTTTGCGTATAGATGTAGGACCGTCATCACGGGGGAGGAGCCGCAGGTATATGGACGAAGGCGACGGACACGGTGTTCCACAGCTCGTAGAGTGCCTCGCGCATGTCCGGGTCGAGGGCCGGGAGCGATGACAGGTTACCCAGGCGCCAGGTGGGTGCAGCCGAATGTTCCGATCATGATCAAAGAACAAGCCCTCCATCTTCCCGGCCCCCCGTGGAACCAGGAAGCAACTCTCTCAAGGAGCCCCCTTTCCAGAAAACCGCTCAGTTCAATGAAGGCAGACGTCCAGAGCCGAATCATCCTCTCCTTACTCTCCCCCCACATTTGCCCCATTGATCCCGTGGCAGTATGAAGCAGAGCCTCCGAATCAGGGCTTTGGCCTCGAACGACAACACTTCCAGCGAAGTTAATGCAAGGGTTTCGGGAGTCATGATAACGGTCGCGCGCTTCACCGGTGACCACCCCTACGCCCGTCAGGCAAGCTGCATCCCTCTCCCCCAAAATAGGTGGCCGCGTAGTCGCTCAACTGCGGGACGGGACACAAATGAAGTGTTTCGTGCGCTTGTAATAGTAGGGTCGCCAGATGTAGTCGTGCTTCTTCGACAGCTGCGTCAGGGTCCAGGGCGTCCACAGCTTGATAGGGAGTTTGGTTTTTCCAGTCGCACCGCGCTTTGTACCGGTTTTTGCAACGAGTACAACACTCCTGGGCTTTCTCGGGCCGGTAGACTGCTATCGAGAATGGGAGGCCGTGCTTGAGTCGTCGAGAAGGTCATAGATGATCCATTTGATATCTAACGAGGCGTGAGCATGGGGGGACAAGCACGGCGATGGCACCATCACGAGGTGGTCAGTCAAGCACTCACCTGTAGGCAGATCAAGCAAAATAGTCGGCTATATCCGAGCCAATTCTTCTATCGTCTTCTTGGCGGGACGACGACTATTACGGCCGCCGCGACCGCGACCGCGACCGCGAACCCCTTTATTTCCGGCCCCGCGAGTGGTAGTACTAGCGGTGCCCCTTCGTAATACCTACGCCGTACTTGATATTCGCAGCAGACTTCGGCTGCACCTTCGGCCGTGTGATACGCTGGTTGAGAGGCTTCGGTTGAGGGATTAGCTTAGTAGAGGCCACGACTACCTCAACCTATGGAATATTATAGCCCGTTTTCTAGCACGGTGAGAGGAGATATATATATATACCTTGACCGGGCGGTTATCGATAAGAAGGCCGTTGACCTTTGAAAATGCCTTACTAGCTCCGTCAATATAGAGTCAACTTCCTTAGAGAGGCAGGGAGGATTAGCAGTCGAGCCAGGCATATCTTAGTACGCACTTGAACCACATATGGCACGGACGAGCAGCTTCGTACCGCACGTTATCGCGGACGGTCGAGTACGAGTAGTAGGTGTAGCCGCCGTTGAAGATGCCGGTTCTGCGTAATACCGGGTCGATACTAAGCGAGCGGTCCTTAATGCCGCGGTCTAGAAACAGACCAGTCATCTAGCACCGGCTGTGGAGGTGGAAGGCCGAGACCAGGGCCAAAGAGGCCGAGATCGAGGCTAGGACCCTCAGGTCCTCCGGAGCAGGATTCTGATGATGAGGAGAGCGAATACTCTGACGGTGAGACGATTCCGACCAAGACTCTGATGAAAAGGTGAGGGCTCTGGCCAAGAAAAACGCCGACCATACTGCTACAAATGATGCCGCAAGTCCAGTCTCGAAATATAGATCCGAGACACTACCTAGGAGAACTCCTTCTGGAGTTCTCAGATCTATACGGGAATAATTTCGACTACGCTAACCCGGCCATATATCTCGACCCCCCCTAAATATATACCCAAGGTCGGGTTTTACGTTCGCTCGTTATCGTGGTACGTAGTCGTGGTACCTAACTCCCCGGGGTGAGGGCCTCAGGTCGGTCCTTTATAAAGGGCCGGGCGTAGGCCGGGGACGACGCCGGTAATGATGTTGCGGCCCTAGTGGGCGTTTGCTGTACGCAGCTCAGTGACGACAGATACTTGGGGTGGTAGATGGGGAAAATTACTGCCAAGGAAGCTGGTAAGGAAAAAGGAGAATACATGAAGGCATCGTCCAAATACACCAAGGATATTATCCAAATACATCATGGGCGAGGCCGTCAAAGTCCTTCTTCATCGAGGACTCAATGCCCGGTATTATTTCTTTAACCGGCAGCTCGAATTCGCACCGCCGGGTCCCCTCCCTGCGGACCGTCTCAGACCCCGACCACTCGGCCTACAAGAACCCCGACCTCAAGCGTCACTGGCATCTTGAACACGGCTCGGCGGCCCCCGCCTAGCGCAGGTGGTCGGTCTGCCCTTAGATATCATATCATACAGAAGGAAGGCGCGGGCTTTATAGCAAGAACGAATGAACTTGACGACGACGTCGAGAGCTTCCTAGGCTGGGTCTGCCCACGCCGGCCGCTATGGGATCCAAGAACTTGAATAGGCATATGAACAGGAATATGAATATGAACATGAACAACATGAATATGAACACGAACGGGATCATGAACGCACACCCGGTCCGGTCCAAGTCCGACTCTTCTTTTTTTCGTTTCATCATATCTGCTTGAAGGGGCCTCGAATTGCTCGTCTGAAATGTCTAGCTCTCGGTCTCTTTTGAGCTACGCTTTTTGCTGGACTTCGCCTTGGGCGCCGGCGCATATTTCTCGAGCCAGCTTGTCGAACGCGCTGGCTCGGGGATGCCTAGTTGGTTCCGCTGTATCAAGGCGGCGAGACCCGCCTCTGAGTCTGTCTTGGATTTCTCCCCGTAGAGTTTGTCGTGCACGCACGCCTAGGTCTTTGGCTAGCTCCTCAGCCTCCTCCGCGGCCTCGCCCTTGGCGGCCTTGAACACGTTGTTGCTTTGATGACTTTTTGGTCTCGCGAGCATAAGCCGAGAACCGACAGCGGCTGGCGCTATGACTCGACCGATGCCCCCCCCCCCCCCCCCGGGTTCGCGAGATCTGCGCCTGCGCCTGCGGTGCCGAGCGCCAGAAAACCTCCCAGTCTGGTGTTGGAGGAAAGCCGGGACATGTGTGGAGGGATGAAGGCTTGGAGGTTTGGAAAAGAGGAAATGTTTCGAAATTTTGGCCGGATGAGAGAACATATACTTCCACAAAAGTGGAAGTAGGATGTGAGGGAGAGGTGAGAGGGCGAGACCTAAGCCAAGAGAAAATCACTTACCCCATAGGCTGGCTGGCTGCCTATACGTCGTGTATAGTATGGTAGGGAAGAAATGATAGATATATATATATAAAATACGACGATTCCTAATGAAAAGTGCCTAAAAGGCTGTATTGTGACAGAGTCTGGGACTCTGTATGTGGAAGAATTGTGGTGCAAGTAAGTAAAGAGGGTTTACCGAAGTCAGGGACTTTGAAGCTGGATTGCTGGTTCCAACAGTAGTCACAGGCCTAAGCTAGTGATACCGTTGGAAAGTGGAGATCAAGGCGGTCAGAATGGTATGCTGATGGTGATGATTGGAGATGTGGTTGTATTGTTATTGGATGTAGAAGGAAAAAGGAGAGTGGGAGAGCGTAACGGTTTAACGGCTATTTAACGGTTTTGGATCTTCATTTTCTCAACCTCGCTTTTTCTTTATTTCTTATAATTCCCCTTCGCCAACCTGACGTGAGTTGGCCGAGATAATTATGTCTTTTTTCGTTTGCTTTAGGAGTGACTTCCACAGCTAGATATACAACCGAAGCTCGTACCAATACGTGTGGTAAACTATACCGTCAACCGTGTCCATGTCATTCCAGACAACATATCGGCCGCCTAGGGGGACGAGGTTGGTTGCGTCTCGCAGCTCCTGGTACGCGGCCGGCAGGCGGCGCACTACCACCATGAAGAAATCTCCACGTGCCATTATTAGTTGATATTGGTGTAGGAGCCTGGCCACACACGGGAGGGCAGCACGGGAGGGCAGCACGGGAGGGCAGGTCGGGAGGGTGGATATCAACTACGGATGGATTACGTGGTGTGGTATAGTGTGTAAGATGCCAAGTATAGAAGCTGATGGGTTTCAGAGCCAAGGCACAGAAAATGTCAAACACAGCCTTACTAGGTAGTTTGTCTTCATTATATAAAAAAGGGGCAGTGCAGGGGGGGTGTGCACAGGGCCTTGATGGGCATGAGCCATTTCGCCATAGGAGAACCTTCAGAGACTACCGGCTTTAGCTAAGTGCAATAGTGGAGAAACCCAAACCAGCAGCAGAGCTATTTTATCACCGGTAACAAACTTCCCCCGACTTGAAGGGTAGCGGAATATGTTGCTAGGGTTGCGACCATATGGCTGCTATTGCCCAGAGGGACAGGCAGCAGGTATCGGTATCTATTTTGTCTGCTGGCATAACCGCAACGGCTCACCTGAGCCCGGCATCAAGCAGTGCCAGCCCTTCCGAGCGAAGCGAGCAGCCCGCGGCAGGCGCCCCCGGAGGGCCGCCGGAGGCAAAGGAGGGCAGGAGAGAAGCACAAAAAAGGGCTTGTCTGGCGGTTTGGTTCTGTTTTCCTTCGCTTTGCCTCCGGCGGCCCTCCGGGGGCGCCTGCCGCGGGCTGCTCGCTTCGCTCGAGGAGCCTGGCACGGGAACGAGTCAGGCCGCGGCGGAATAGCCGCTCAGCGTGCCGCCCCGGCCCCTGGAGAGCAACTACGGCCCACACGTGCTGCTGCCTCCGCCTCCGCCTCCATCAGTGCCATCCAGAGCGGCATGGCTCAGCAGACGAACCCGGCCCAACCGGCTCAGCGACCGCGCCAGCCGCCCCAGCAGCAGCAGCATGTCATGGTCGTGGCCCCTGGTGTGCCAGTCGCGGTGCCTGACAGCAAGGAGTGCACCACAATGTGCACGGTATTGTACTGCATATATCCATCGAACCGTGTGTCGTTTGCTGTGGAAGTTCCCACTGGACAGTTCCGCTCACACGTCGGTCACTCTGCCACACGTCCGCGCACCAGCTCGCCTCGCACCAAAACGCGGTGGTGGGTAACGTTAGCTCCAGTGCAACACCTGGTTCTGTGCAGTCGGTGGTGGAACATGGTTCACCAAGACTTTGGAGTCCACTCGACGATCTATTACGGCGCCCAACCGCTTATGCACAAGCCCCGTTTGCTCGGCGTCGGGCGTCGAGTCCGGAGACGATGAACTAACTGGAAAATCAAAACCGCGGCGTCGGTGGGGAACTTGAAGAGGAAGATGACGCCGTAGACGGGGTGCAGCTGGGCGAGGGCGTCGGGGTCGAGCGAGAGCAGCTCCTCGAACTGGACGTTCTTGACCCCAAGGTTGTCAAGCAGGTATGTGAAGACGCCCTAATCGACCCGGCGTATATGTCAGTATAAGCTCGGCTTCGTAGTAGTGTCGCCACAATCAGATGCCGTTCAGTCGCGGGCGACCAAAGGCCTAGCACTGGCAAGGCGCGACACTCTTTCGAGCGCTGCTCACTAATGGAAAAGAACAAGCCCGTCTCCACGTACCGCATCAGACTCGACTGTGATTCGCCCGTCAGCTATCTAGCTTCATCGCCTAAGAGCTCCAGGAACCCGCATCCGAAGCCAACTAAACGACGCCAACCCGGCCATCTATTTCCTGCCTTGACACTCTCTCATGAATCGTCTGGGCCGACACTTGAAAAAAAAAAAAACATGCCCCGTGCCAGTGCTAGTTCCGGTAACGGTGTTGGCGTCGTCCAGAATGTCATATATGGCATCCGTGCGCCGTGAGGATGCATTGTCACCTACCTTAGGTTCCCGTCCTGTCCTTCGCGCCCTGGAATCTGGACGCTGTCGGCGTGCCCGAAAGACGAGACCCCGGAAATGTGCCAAAACTCGGCGACCGGGGTGTGGCATCGTGGGAATGTGTGCGGCGCAGACGGCGCTGGTGAACAGGAGCGCGGCCACGCAAGAAAACGAAGTCGAGGACGATACCATGTTTTCCTGATTTTTTTTTCCCCGTCTGTGCGGTACCGAATGGTGTTAAAGATTCAGACGAAAGGAACGAAAGGCTGCAGACTCCAGAGCACGGCAGAAAGAAGTTAAGGAAAGTGCGATGGCCTTATAAAGACGAAGAAGCGGCTCTCTTTCTTTCGCTCCGATACCTTGACGTATTACGCAGGCAAAAGCAGCAACTTCGACGAAGAGTTTGGCAATATTTAGTGCCATATTACCGGCGGGTGGTGGGCAGCAGACCAGGTCAAAGCTGTACATATTGTACCTTTCCTTCTCGACAGCGACGACATTAGCGAGGTGTTATTCGGCAGCCGGGCACCATCAATCCGACAAGCAGGAAACGCCCTTCTCCTATCAGCAAGAGTTGAGCAGTGGTTTGACACATACCATCTTCTCATCGTCCCGGTTGATGCAGAGGAAGACCCCATTGTGCGCTATGGCAAGTTGACGTTATCTCCTCCGACATTCGAAATTCAATGGTATGGCCAGGGGTAGTTATTGGTGGAGACTTGGACAAAAAGGAGCGGGGCCGCCTGCAGGTGCAGAAGGACGAGTTCAACACCCACCGCGCGCTCCTCATCGCTCAGTCGATAGTGCGAGAGATATGGACAAAGAGACTCCCGCTCCTATAGGGAATCTTCTGGAAGAGACTGCAGTGCAGCAGACCGGCGACGATATTTCAGTTTATGACGGCAGTCACAACTTGGGCAATCAGAGTGTCGCGTTAGTACGCAGGTTTCGGTCTCGTATGTCTCGCGACGGCCCTTTATTGCCAAACCTGCCCATTCATCTTGAAACAATCTAGGCAGATACTTTGCACCTCGGCCGGCCACTACCAACTTGTTAACTCGCCTCCGCTTTAATGGCGTCCGTCCATTTTGCTCCGCGAATGGCCTGAATACGACGGGCGCCACCATCCAGAGTATATTGCTCCGACATCCGCCACGAGCACCAAGGTACGTGCGGGTCGTCTGACGAGCGACGGATTAGCGGCGAGCGCTTCAACTTCTTCGAGGACTGTCCCGAGGCCAAGACGTGCACGCTGGTGCTGCGCGGCGGCGCCGAGCAGTTCATCGCCGAGGTGGAGCGGTCGCTGCACGTACGACGCCATCATGATCGTCAAGCGGGCCATTCGCAACTTTCTTCCATTTCGAACATGTCGAGGTTGAAAGCGATAATGACGGCTGGAACGGCGACGGCGACTGAGACAGAGACTAGATATGCAAAAGGGGTATTTCAAAGTCAGCTCAATAGTGGAGGGCGTGGCTCGTCCAACGCGGTTACGGTCCAATATGAGAGGGGAACATCCCACCACCTAATGCCGTATACAGACGCCGTATCACCCGCGTCCGCGAGGGAGATATATTAACTAGTAGGATGAAGGCGACCGTCCATTTAGTATTGAGAATGACGACTTTTGGCGTTTATTATAGAGGGGCCTGGTCTAGACGTTGGTTCATCGGCCAGGACGATGTCTCGCTGTCTGACATTGATGCGAATGGGCCGCTACAGGGTTAGGGTTTTGTATGGAGGATCGATTCAGGGGTGTTGTTTACCACGCCGCCACCAACAACCGTGCTACCTGGCCGGCCAACCAACTCACGTTGCAACATGGTCTCAAACCCCAATGTTGAAGAAGATGCCGGCCGTGATGGTGTTCTTGTAGTCGTAGCCGTTGTTGGACAGGGGGATCTGCCAGCGCAGGCCGCCGCCGCAGCAGCTCGCCGTGTCCCAGCGCTCGGCCTGGGTGTTGAAGAAGACGGCCTGCGCCAGGGCGAGCCACTGGGGCTGGCCCGGCGGGCGGGTTCTGGAGGTTTGTCTCGGCGGCCAGCATGGCCGACATGCCCCCAAAACCCTTGATCGTCGTTGCCCAGCGACGCGGTCCAGTTGGGCGGCATGTAGTTGTTGTCGGGCTGGTTGGCCTGGAAGGTGAGCGCGGCCTCGGTGTCGTTGTTGGCACCACCCTCCCACCAGTAGTACGGCCCGCCGGGCGGCGGTCCCGGCAGGATCCCCGGCGTCCCGCCCGGCTGGTTCCCCACGTAGTAGGTCCACAGGTTGGCGGCGATGGCGCTGGCGGCCGTCTTGATCGAGTGGGTGGGAGTAATATCTGATTAGTTGACCCCGTGTTCAGTCAGATATGCCCCCGGCCCCGGCAGATGTGGCCCCCCAATTTCGTATCGACGACCCTGTAGATTACGCTATCCTGGGTGCTATATATGACGAAGGAGGGGACTGACAAAAACACTACCCGACTCCCGTCGCTGTCTATTGGAAAACCTCAGAATACTGATAATGTTGGCTGCAAAAACATGAGATAAAAGTTTAATCTTGTGTAATAGCAATGTTTCGCATCGACAAGTTGGTCCAGGCGGTGGAGGCGTTCGTATGCTGCGGAATCCGTAGGTGGCTCTACACGTGTACTGTACCAGCTCGGCACGGGCTCGTGCCTGGTCATCCAAGACGTGGTTGAACAGCTCTTTCAGCACCGAGAAGTTCTCTATTTGTAACGTGAGTTGTCTAAGAAGCCCTAGTGGACTTGTGGAGCCAAAGTTAGATGACCTCGAAACGTTTAATCTTTCAAGAATAGATGAATCAATTCATTGACCTATTGACCTATTGACTTGACGGCAAACTCCCAGTAACTTGCAAGCAGCACAACCGTCATGAAACTGCTTCAGGGTTCAAACATCAGGAAGTTTTGCTTGCCTCGCCAGATAGAGAAAAGTCGAGCGCCTCCAATATATGCACGAGGTTTTCAACCTGATGTTCGATAATAGACTGATTTTCCCTCCGATCCCACGTCCACGGAGAATTTTAGAATGCGGCTCCGGATCTGGTTCGTGGGCCTTGGAGGTTGCAGAGCAGCATCCGGAGACATTTGTATTCTCGCCCGACTAGAACCTGTAACAAGTTTGAGGGGTGTTCAAAAACCGAAATATCACAACTGGATTACTGAGGCAGGTTCGCGCAGGCGACGGGTGCATCAGTTGATTGGGCGTCACGGTTCGGACAGACAAAAAGAAGATAGCAGTAATTTGAGAAAGGCGACATGAGCTCCGGCGTGTATGCACTGTGGTCTGAGCGGGTCGGTTGGGTGAGACTTTTGTGCTTGTGCAACACACGAAACTGCACTGGTTTACACGGGTTTAATCCGTACCTGGGCCTCATGGCCTTCGCTAGTGTTGCTAAGCGGCGTACACTCGTGTCAATCGGCGCCGTGGTCTCCATTATGTCGGATATTAATATCCAGTTAGCAGGCTGCGGTGCGTAGTTGCAAAATTGTGTTGATGCCCAGCTGGCTCAGCGACGGCGGCAGCCGCCCCAGCAGCAGCAGCAACAGCAGCACCACCCCCACCAGCAGCAGCCGACGCCGACGCCTCGGCCGAAACAACATACGCTTGGTCTGGAACTTCAAACGTCTTGTTTCCTTCTCTAGTTCCTTGGTTGCCTTCCTTGGTTGCCTTGCGAAGAAGCTTTGGATGTTTTGAGAGTCCATCCTTTTCGTTCCACATTTCCCTTTTCTTCGGTTTTAGCTGCTCAAGCTGTTGGAGCGCTTCATCTTTTCCTCCGTATCACCGTCGAGCGTAATGAGCTCGTCATCGGAGGAGCTGCCAGAATCGTCATCTCCGAGGTGTATGGTCTACGTCCGCTTTCGACACTTAAGACCGGCCGCTCTTGGCTTCCTCTTCTTGGTTTTGATTGAAGAGACGATTCTCACTTCTGACTCGTCCTCAGCTTGGGGGCGATCGCGCATTTTGGCTAGTAAGCTCGTCGATCTTATGGTCCATTAGCATAATCAGACCTTGGCTTGCCGGGCGGTACCGCACAAGCTCTTGTTGCTGCTGGTGTTATTTGGCCTGTTGCTGCTGGTGTTATTTGGCCTGTTGCTGCTGGTGTTGCTGCAGTTCGTGGACCTGCTGCCGGAGGTTGGTCGTAAGTGTCGAAAGCGGACGTTAAATGTCTTGTTTCCTTCTCTAGTTCCTCAGTTGCCTTCCTTGGTTGCCTTGCGAAGAAGCTTTAGATGTTTTGAGAGTCCATCCTTTTCGTTCCGCATTTCCCTCTTCTCGAGCCGAGTCCTAGACGATCAGGGAGCGGAGCCCCGAGGTGGATTTGTCCAGGATGGAGTCCCCGTTGGTTCAGGAGGTGATCCCAGAGCTAGGCCCGTCCACGATTGAGCAGGGGAGCCCCAACCCCAACCCCTTCGACAAAGAAGACTACGCATCCTCTTGGCCCGAGGATATGTTGTTTAGTAAGTTTGTCCTTCCAGACCCAAAAATCGAGGTACCTTTCCCTCGTACCCTTCCAACTCTGCCCTGCCAACCACCACGCCAACCTTTTCTGCTCTGCCCTTTTCCGCAACCACCTCGGTTTTAGCTGCTCAAGCAAGCTGTTGGAGCGCTTGTTCCTTGGGGAGCATTTTTTAATACCGTTAGAAAGAGAAGATTAAATGGAATAAAATAGTATAAAGAATGTATTATTTGAAGGACTGGTTATATTATTGTTAGATATAGGATAAAAAAGAAGTGTTGGAGTAAGAGGGAGAGAGACCCTCGATATATATATAGTTTTAACGTACAGGCTATATTTCCTTATTCCGGCTCTATCCTAGGTGGCCTTATTTCCGGCTCGAGTAACCTAGTTCCTTCGGTTATTGGAAAAGTAAGCTTTTTTATACAGGGTGTGCCAAATTATGGGCTTGGCTAACTCCGGTAGCTTAGCTGGGCGACGGATCCAAATATATCCAGAACTTCTAGGGTAGAACTTCGACAAGGGATTCGCCTCATCAAGCTATCGTGAATCTACCCGCGATATCTCTACTTCGCTAACCGTTTCCTACTAGAGAGGGCGGCATTCCTTACGTGGGATGTAGAACGAATATTAGACGGCCTGACCGGAACTGATGTAAGAAGCATACGTAAATCCCTAGTAATTCGGGAGGAAGATACAATCTGGAAAGGGCAGGGCGCTGCCGGATGTCCCATATCTGGTCGTATAGCAGGTGCAAGGCGCGACCGCAAGTTGGCCCCGAGAATAAGCCAGGGATGCATTGACAGCGGTAGTGGATTTTGTAAATATCTTTTTCAGAAGGGGCTTTGAGGTGTGGAAACAGGTCAGCCGCCGGGGCGAGAGGGCCGTCGCCTTGGTTTGCGTGTTCGTGTTAATGAACGCATTGAGCTCCAGATTTTCAATCCGGATCTGGGTCCACCCGCTACCAGGGTCGACCTCGATGAGCTGGGAGTATTAGAACCGACCTACAATAACGCGCTGTGGATCATACCTGATTTTCATTCGCCATATCGATGACTTGGAAGTCGCATGAAAGTTGAAAAGTTGCGATAGGCCAATCTTGTAGGGGAGGGGGCTAATGACGGCGAGACGCAAAGTCCTGAAGGTGATTTCGGTGAAGGATGAGGTGTCTTATATGTCGCACTCAAGCCGAAGTCCAAGGAGGCCTCTCAACACGGTAATCGCTGAGTTCAGCACCACGTCAAAGGGACAACATCTTCGGGCCCTTCGATGGCGCACAGGCTTGGCTACTGAGGCTTGGACCACGCTGTTGGCGGCCGGGTACAGAGTTCCGTAACCGACGACGGTGACTGTTGCCGGAGGTTACATAGGGCGATGTATTGGGGCAAGGGGGAGGAGCTGCGCAAAGCAAGTCATGGATTGATTCCCTCTGCCGAGGCCACTGCGGATCATCCTCTGCTCATAAAGCGTTAATTCTAGATTCTCGCCTCCACCTGTTATAGCCACTACTCAGACGCCAGGTTATTTGGGATAGGAAAGCACTCAGAGGTGTCGCCGACGGCAGTGATATGCTTGGGCCGAAAACGTGGGAGAGTGTTCCTCCGACTAACAGAGGACGAGGACCGTAGTTGTCAAAGAGATGGCCAAATATAGGGGCAAGTACAAAGAGAAGAAACGTCTGCATAGAAGGGATATAACCAATGGAACTTGGCAAATAGGCTCTGAGCCGGTTGGTCTGGTAATATATCTGGAAATCGCCGATACAGGATATCCATCCCACACTGACAAACATACAACACCACGCCCCTAGTACCACGGGCCAAGCCGATAAGCCGCCCTCTAGGAATTCGTCGCCAGGAGGTTCCACCTTTGACTCAGGAAGCGCAAGGTTGTCGCAACTATCTTATTTTCCACCATGACGGAGATCTACGAGAGCCTGATAATTCGGGTCACCCGGGATAGTGTAATCTTCGACGTCCATTTCGAGATCGATACCGGGCGGCACACCCTATAACCGGAGCTGATACATAATTCGTGATTTAAGGGAGGTAAGCTGAGACATTTCGGTATTGAGAGATAATTGAATGACATTGAAGTCCGAAGACAGATATAATCCCCGGAGCCTAGATCGATTTAACTTATTTGAGAGGAATGAGCGTCTCACCGCAGACCAAAAGCCTTGTGTTTATATATCGCCGTGGGAGGCGAGCTCAGCGGAAACCCGGTAGTTTGGTGCTCGGCCCCTCCGGCCGACCCGGTGCTTATCGAGGCAGTGCTATTTCAGGTGAACCGTTCAGCTCCGCCCCACTGGTCTCCCTATTAAAGGTCAGTTCAGCCTCACTATTCGGTTAAATTTAGGCCCAACCGCCTCTTTAGGGGTGCATTGATTAGAGCCTCAATGGCACATCATTCTTTCGAAGCGCCTAGGTCCTATATTTACATGCGCAGGCCCATCTGTTTGCTATTTTCGCCATGGACCTTCCCGTACCCGGATTGGGTGGTCAGACAGGTGAACCACCGACATGCAACGTGCTGCTCTAGGCTCCCAGGCTTCAAACCGAGACCACGGCCAAGATGCATCGCCCCGGCACGTTCCAGTTCTACTCGGCTCTGTTTGACGCGTAGTTGTCGGCTAGGGTTATGGTCCTACAAGCGGGTCCGAATACGCCAATGATACGGGTCGAGGTGCAGTCTCGGGCTCGAAGATTCTCTAAATTGGGTCCGGTCTGCGATGGACGGCCGCTTATTCGAACCCCACTTCAGCTCTGTATGGATCCTCACGGTTGCAGAATGATGATACTAAGTTCATCCGGGTTATGCAAACCTCCAGTGATTAGGGCTTTAACTTGGCCTCTTTTGTTTTATTTGAGTCTTAGAAGTATCTTGCCTATATTATTATCGATTATTCACTTCTTATAGTTGGGGAGAAAACATATTGTTTCACGACAAAATCCTCAATGCAAACCCCCCCCCCCCCCCCGGCACTTCTTCCGGCATGGCATCGCTGCTTTCCCTACCTAACGAAGTTCTTCTAATAATCCTTCGAAGCCTTTACTGTCCGGCTTGTCTGTAAAAGCCTAGCAAACGTTGAGCAGGAGGTAGCATTCGAAAATCTCGAATTCTTACAGGATAAGGAAGGGGTAAAGAGATTAATTCAATTATCAACGTCTTCCATATCCAAACCGGTCCGAAAATTAAGTTGCTATTTCGAGGTATTTGATACGGAATTAGCTTTAAGCTTAGAGACATTCACAGCTCGGCTACGACTTCGACACCATCAGCTAAACCAATTTGAAGGATTCGAGGAATTGTGCCTCAGAAACCCGGGCCAAGCACCCCTGGGAATATTCGAGGAGACTCTCCGGGTTAGTCTCCTTGCCGGTCTGCGTCACCTTCATTTGGGTTTGGGATGTTGTGGTTGGACCAGCAGAGCCTCAATTTTCGGGCCTCTCCGGTCTCCGGGAGAAGGTGCAGCTGTGGCACTGGCAAGAGGAGGAGCAGGCTAAGAAGGAGACTGGAGCCCCGACAGGCTCGCCACTGATCGGGCTCTCCGGGAGCTGCATCAGACATGCCAGGCATATTCCGTGGCTTCATTGAAGCTGTCTAAATACGAGACGGGCGGTGATTGTGGTGCATGACACCGTAACTGAAAGGTGGAGCCTGTACTTGTTCTTTCCTGTGGCTTCCAAACACGATGTCCTGAGCTCGCGGCTACGGCACAATGATCAACATGCACACCTTTTCGATCTCCCTCCACCCTAGTATTTGACGTGCCGCTGTTCGCTATCTGTCTGTCGGCATGCCCCTCCCTCAAGAGATATGGCCTTGTACATCTTGTCCTCGTTCCGTGATGAGGGCAGCTTCTCCATCTCGAGCACCTCCTTGCTCGTGAGGGGGGGGGGGGGGGCACTATAGCGCCGTCGGCGGGCATGACCTTTTTATAAATGAGATCAAGTGGCAGTCGCAGTCGACGTCGAACTCAAGTCCGTTGACTTCCTTGAAGCGCTGCGTGATCCATCTCGCCTACAGCACGCCTGGCACTGGTGCCAACTCCCAGCTTAAGGAGGGTGTCGCACTCGCGGTGGACGGCGACGAAGTCGTCGTCGACGCAGCGCCGTGTTGTCGAAGAACAGGGAGCGGTAGTTGGCCCACCCCTTGGCGTCGCGGTACACGAGTCAGCCCTTACAGAGCTCAGTGATGGCGCATGCGTGGGACAAATGCCGCTTTCATCTGCCTCTCCCCCGCCGAGCCCTGACTTGGCTCACGATCGACGAGCGAAAGAGCGATAACTGGCTTGAGCGTCCCTATACATGCACTGCTGCCTCAGTCTTGTCGTCGGCGACTGTGAGGTCTCTGAGATACACATTTAGCTCCTCTCTCCACTGCTTCTCATCGCGGTGCGCCAAATGGTAGGCTGGCCCGGAGGTCCGATGAGCCAAGCGTGCACAGCCGTGGTGCCGAATTCCGAGACGCTAAGACGGGGCCTGGAATCCCCCCGCAGTGTCGTTCCTGGTCGTATGGCTTCGGAGTTTGTCGACGACGACGCTTCGAAGGCAGATTGCCGACCGCCGTAGCCCCTTTTTCGGCCACATGTGGCTGAGCATCTGTTGTTACGCCCTGGAAGTAGTAAAACATCGGATATACATCTTATCTCCATCTCCTACCCCTTTCCCTGCCCCTTTTCGGGTTGGGCGATCTGACCGTGTGCCGTCGCCAACGCAATGTGCTCACGCTCGCCTGTCGAAATATCCGTCCCGCCCGACTGTAGGTCAGCGACCCTGCCGCCTAAGCCACCGATTTCTCTTCCGTGTTTCAACCAACATCAGCTTTCCCATCATGGTGTTCCAAAACAGCTCTCAACCGACGGGTTCCCTCCCCGTGTTTCCAATAAAGAGGGCTGTTGAAACTTCTCCCAGTCCTCCTCGCTAGCCCAATAGACTTTCTGAACACAGCACCGGTGACGACTTGAGCTCGAGTCCGCCCGGGTCGATCGGCCATCAGGCGGCTTGGAAGTTGCGATACCACCGACGGCCTTCCCAAAGCTCGGAGCTCGGAGACCTTCGTCAGCTCTGTCAGAGGGAGAGGCGTAATATTCCAGACACTCGCGCATGCAGCGCCCAAGTTGGACAAGATGCCGCCATCAGCTCGTACGGAGCGGAAGATCTGATAGGCCTTCGGGAAGCTTTGCGCCATCTTTTCGCACGTTTCGTCAATCGAGCGCATCTGCTGGCCCAGCCTAAGACTTACCGCCACCTTTCCAGCTTTGTATCCAAAATACAACAAGACAAGAACCTCAGCGAACAGCACCAGCTTCCAGCCACTTCGGAGTCGAACTCTTGCTTTCATCGCGGCCGTATACCGGTTTTTCTGTTTCCTAGTCTCTTCCGCTCCTAGATCGTTACTTTCCCCATGGCCAGTCAGTTTGGCTTCCCGATACGTAATAGATATAATATACTTCACAGTGTATCGTCCCTTTGGGTCTTCGCAGCCTGTAAACCCGATTGTCGTAACAAAATAGACAGGCGCAAGCAGCACAAAAATGAGGCCCAGCTGTTCCGCGGCAAGGCCGATGGTGCTGAAAACGGGGAGAATCCTCAAGCCAGCTTTCAGTAACGCGTTGGGGGATTCTGATTTTCGAGTCATCCTCGCCGGTGGCTCGGGCTGACCATCTATCGCGGTGACCACGACATTCTCCACCACAAGTCCCAAGGAACCCGCTGAAAGTAGCATCCTGTCAGAACAAACACGGAACCATCTCATCCCGTTCAGTTCGCTAGCTTACAGCGTAATTTGTCACCCACGCGGGGGGGGGGGGGGGTGGAAATATTTCAGAGGCCCATGGGGAGATGCTGAGCAGGATGTTGAGGAGGTTCTACGGGAATTGGCCCTTGATCAGAGAGCTTGATGTCTGCTCTTAACAATGCTCCATGCGCAGGTCGAGACTAGAAGATTGAGTTGGGTAGAAAACGCAGCTGCGTAGTGTCGCGGAGGATGGTGGACGACACTCATAGGACGACGCAACCGGTGGCCGCTCCTCCGCCGGTATCGTTCCGGACCATCACGCCTTTGGGGGCTGCCTTCGCTCTTGTCAGGGCGAATGTTTCCCACTGCCGGCGTGCTGCTGTATCCGCGGGCTCCGCAGCGTCCTGACCACATCGTAAAATGGCTTTTTCAACGTTTTCACCGTTCTTCGCCGAGGCCTCGACAAATTCGCAGTCAAGCTCGCGTGCTAGCGCATGTCCTTCTTCTGTCGAAACCTCCCTCTCCGTCACCCTGTCGGTCTTGTTTCCCACAAGCATAATAGGAGCTCGTGTATTAGTGATCTAATCATGAACGGCCTTGATCTCGGTGAAGGTTGACCGAGACGAGATACTATACACCAAGACGAAGCCCTCGCTATCGCGTGATCACTTGATCACGCGATAGCGAGGGCAACCCTTCCGCGCCTCCCGTGTCGATTATGCTGAGTATACAAGCCTGGCCGTCTATCTTGGTCTCCTTGCGATACGAGTCCTCGACTATTGGGTTATACTTTCAAGCTATATCACAGCACCATTGAACCCGCTCAACAAACCAATGCCGCAGACGAAGAAAAGGCCCAGTCGTAGCCGTCTGACTCGGCCGAGAGCTCTCTGAACAGCCGGCTGGAGGGCACCACTCACCGAATCTCAACGAAACGCTTCAAAGTCAACTGGATCGTCAGGGCTGTCTTGCCCACGCCGCCGACTCCCGGTACCAACAGTTTGTGTACCGCCATGGTCGACCTTGTGGACAGTGAATGCCGCCAACAAGACCGCTGCCGACTGGAATGGTCTCCGTTGAGATGTGCAAATAGCAGGAGGATATACTGCCAACTAGAAGTTGGCGAAGTAAGGTGAGATAGCGGCAGTACAGAGACAGCGAGAAGAGAAGAAAGATCAGGCGTAGTGCCATACACGCTAGGCAAGGCCACCATTCTCCAGCTTGCTTGGAGGGAGAGAAGAGACACACCGTTATATGTAGTAGGTTCGCCGGCGACGAGGCAGAGCACTTGACCTGGCCCGGGGAGGGGGGTGGAGGTGCGGCGCCGATGAGAGATCAACGTAGTTGACGCCCCGCTACTGAGTGGCCTCCAAAAGCGTAATAGCAGAGACACGAAGACAGCCCGCGCCGTGACCCGTGACGTCCTTGAATCCCCTGCAAATCCGCGACAACCGTCCGGAGCCATTCGTTGATCGATGTGAGATTGTGCAATATACGATTGAGTTGTATGGGAACAGACGGACGAGGGGTCCCGGCGGCAGCCCAGGACTTTCATGCGCTCCCGGTCTTACTTCCCGCAGCAGGCCACCTCGCCAAGTCCCTGGTTCGCCAGCCCGCCACGCACCACAGCCCCCCCCCCCCCCCGCCTCCGTCGCCTATGTATCTACATGACGGCCCCCGTAGTTTCCCCAGCGCTGCTGCAGTGACCTACCCCACGTAGAGACGCTCTCAGCGTACTCTCCTCCTCCGCCGTGATGCTTGCGCTGCTTCTTCTTCCCGATCACTGTGAAACTTCTCCTCGTCCGTAGCCCACCTCCAACCCCTGACATGGCAAACGCACCCCGAGAAACTCCATGAAGGAATACCCCAGTGCCTCCAGATCGTCTCGCCGAGATTTCTCTTGTCCGAGAAGAGCGTTGATACTTATGTACCGTGTAGTGCCGCCGGACAGAGACTTTTTAACACAGAAGGGAATGTGCTCTTTCGTCTCGCGGTCGCGATACTGCTTTGCTATACCAAAGTCGACGAGGTGGAACATATTGGCCGTCTCGGTTCCTGGCTGCCCAACCAGGAGATTGCCGGGTTTGACGTCGCGGAAAATCAGCTTCTTCTCGTGTAGCATCTGCATTCGCGAGATCTACAGATGGTATTAATAGAGAGCAATGGTACGGGGCTCATCAGAGGTACAAACCAGCGGACCAGCCAGCATTAGGACAGTCTTGAGAGTGAACCGTCGGCTGCATCGACTGAACAACTCCTCGAGCGATAGACCCAGTAGATCGACAAATAAGATACGGTAAAGTCCTTGTAGACCAAAGTAATAGTAGCGAGGGAAACCAGCTGGAGGAGTTAGTTAGTAGTAGATAGTATACCTACAATAGGATTCTTATAGTAGCCATCCAAACTCTTGTACACCTTGAACTCGTTTTTTAGTTGCCGTGTTTTACTGTCTAGTGGCTCCTGGAGACGGTCAGTCAGCATCCTTCATCACTATACGAAAGCTATAGTACCAAAGCCACTTATAAACTCGACAGCTACTAATACCTGGCTCGGCAATTCGACCCCCTCGTAGACGATGCCAAACGAACCCTCTCCAATTTCCCCCTCCCCCCCCCCAGCCTGTACGAAACTTCCTTCCCATCTACCACGTCCGAGATCGTGTTGGCGACGCTTGGGTGTCCTCAGTCTGTCTAGCGTCTGGCGCCAGTCCGAGATGCCTGACGCTAACACGTCCATGTGCTGGGCGTCTTCCACCAGCTTCCGGACCCGGCCCCAACGAGACCTTGATTCGGTCGATCTCCCCACTGCAATCAAGGCCCTGTAGGAACCGCTGCGCCGCCGACTTTGCGTCCTGTACCGTGTTCCCCAGGACTGTGTCAAGTTCACCGGAGGAGACCCCATGCCTCCGCCTGAACGGTAGGTGGTGCGGTATTGGTATTGGTATTTCATCGTCGTCTCCGGGCACTTGGCCATCGGGCACCAGTATCGGGCTCTCGCCTTCTTTGCTCTCACGCAACTGTAGCATCCGTCTGCCAGCCCCTCCTCGCCGCCGTCGAAATGCGACGTTGCAACAACAACTCCGACGTGTATTTGACGAAGTGGTCGAAGAAAAAGGATAGCACGTAGCCATCATCATAAAGGGTACGATTGCTCGTTTTGGTCTCGCTGCCCCCGGATGTTGTGCACGGTTTGACGTCGGGGCGATTTGTCGGACTTGGCCAGGCGTCCGTCCCGCTCTTCCTCGCTTACCGGGCGTATCGACAGAGAAACGCCACCCTCCAATCTCGCAAGCTCTCTCTGCCGTCGCGTCGCACAGTGGCCTCGGCCTTCTCCAGCTTGACGTCGCAGCCAGTTGCAACCCCCTTGAATCTCAAACCAGCAGCTCTCGTTTGCCCTCCGGCCCAAACCCTCGAGGCCCATCTTTATCGCAACATCTACCACCTCTCTCTCGCAGCAGCCGTCCCTGTAAAATTGTGAGCTCTCCGTCAGTCCGTTCCCGTCGCTGTAAGACTTACAAACGCGCCTTCTGCCTTCTCGACGTCCATGTCATTGGCCTTGTGTATCTCGAGCCTATTGCTGGCTCCCATGTGCTCGGCTGCCTTATGAATGCCAGAGCTGGTTTGAGGAGAACACTAACAGGAATTGGCTGGGCCCCTCTCTCGGCCTGTCCCGCCCCGCCTTTCCTCTCTTGTTCCAACTGGTTCGCCCATGTTTGCCCTACCCTCCGATTCGTACCCTGTCGCCTTGTTCGGCAACAGAGAGACACACGGGACGGGCGGTGCAGGCGTTGTGGTTACGCGCTGGTGAGGACTGAGAAAGCTCGCACAAGTTGGTTAGTTACGCGGCTGGAATGGACGAAGAGATGCAATACGATATGCCCGGTGGTCGTGCAAGAGACGGGTAGTCGCGGTGTTCCTTGGTGAGGGAAGAAGGTAGAAGGGAAGTACGTTGAACACACGAGAGCAGATAGTTGCAATTCGAGGAGGAAAAGGTATTAATAAGGAGACTAGGTTTTGCTCCATTCTGCTGCAGTGACGTGGCCGCCGTGGTCTGCAATCCGGTGGTCCAGCCAACCACCAAGCCCGGGGCCGGTTGCGAGCATGCGTGACCTGCTCATAGTCGCCAGGCTGTGGGGAATTTCTCGCCTCTGAACTTCACAGGACTCTTATAGGACAGGTTGAAAAGAGGGGTCTCCAGACAGGGAAATACAAGGCCTTTATATATCCCTAACACAGTTACATGCCCGCTCGCACCCGCTCCAGTGTCGCTTACACGCAATGCATTGCATGCATGAGCGCGAGCATTCCAGTGGCGTTGGTTTGTTGCATCCCGACACAGGCTCGTCGTCGTCCAGGCGGCCCAGTGAGCACGAAGCGATCCGCGTTCATGCTCTGTGAAACTTGTCTACATAATTATCGAATGAGAATGCATCTCTCAAGATTCCTTGCCGGCCGTTGCCCCGCGGCCAGGACGCCGACGAACTCGAGTGCGGCCGCACCTGCGCGGAGTGGGATCGGCCTACGTCGCATTCGCATCCAATCTGTGACTGCGAGAAATACTCAAGTAATTTGCAAGGCCTCCGGACTACAGTCTGGAATGTCAGTCAATGTACGGAGGGCTTTCTTAGAGGGGACCTTACGGCTCAGGGAACGCGCCCTTGGGACCCCACTCCCAGTCTCTTGCCGGGACACCTACTGCCCCAAGAGTCCCAGGGCTGGGAGGAAGCCCGGCCTGAGCTGAATCTTCATTGAACATCGGTTGGCAGGCTTCCACTTTCAGAGCTGGAGGCTCCCGCGGCAGCGGCCATCTGTGGGGTTGTCTTGGGCGGTCGCACATGTTGCCACCAATATGGTCGAGGATGCGCCAGGAGTTGAAGGCAACCGAGAGGCCGGTCAAGACCCAATGGCGGCTCGCCTTTGAACGCCCACCGAAAAAGCGACGGCGAGCGGCTTCCAGCAGTAGAGAAGTTGGAAGACGCAGCTCGGCGCGAAGCAGCGGCCGCAAAGGCGGTAGCGTCTCGGGTGCGCCGCATTGGGTGGAGCGGAAACAGGTGGCTCGGAAAGGCAACAAGGCGACCGATATGGCCTGCAGGAAAGTGCAGTTTGGCCCGTTCGTGCCTGGGTTGCCGTCCATATATATACTTCACAACGTGAACGGTCTGACCTCCAAGCGAGTGATGTGATTCAGGGGGGCAGAAATCACAAGCCATACCCGGGGCAATAGTCTCCACAAGCCAGAGGTCATAGCAGAGGCAATCACCAGAAGTGGCAATAAGTCAATCCACAGTGGCTGGCACTCCTGCTCCAGCTGGAGAGTTCCCCGGAGCAATTGCATCACTCCTCGACGTGGGTGGGGCAGAGGTGGATCCCCCAGCTTTTTAGTGCGCGCGCCACCATACATCATGTGAACCAGACCCCTGTTTCCCGATTTTGAAAATCGGGAAACAGGGGTCTGCATGCTACCCGTACCACGCACCCCTTCTAGCTGCAAAAGCAGACGCGACGGGGCTTCCCGTCGGGGCCGCTGGAATGTGGCGCACAATTTCCCGGCATGCATGCGGGGTAGATGCAGTGGCACGATTTTCCGGCATGCATGCGGGACATGCAGTGTTACAAGCGCGATGTACGGGCCAGCACGCTAACAGGGGCACTATCACGATTTCCCGACATGCATGCGGGACATGCAGTGTTGCAAGCGCGATGTACGAGCCAACACGCTAACAGGGGTCACTATCACAATTTCCCGGCATGCATGCGGGAGATGATGCAGTGTTGCCAGCGCGATGTGACAGTAACCCCTGTCAGCGGGTTGGCCCGCATATCGTGCATCCCCCATCCCCCGCATACATGCTGTGCCTCCCGCATGCGTGCCGGGAAATTGTGCCACTGCGTCTCACGCATGCATGCCGGGATATTGCAAGCACGATTTCCCGGCACGCATGCGGGAGATGCACGATATGCGGGCCAACCCCCTAACAGGGGTTACTGTCACATCGCGCTTGCAACACTACATCTGCCGCGTGCATGCCGGGAAATTGTGACAGTGACCCCTATTAGCGTGCTGGCTCGTACATCGCGCTTGTAACACTGCATGTCGTGATAGTGCCCCTGTTAGCGTGCTGGCCCGTACATCGCGCTTGTAACACTGCATGTCCTGCATGCATGCCGGGAAATCGTGATAGTGCCCCCTGGCCGGGCAAGTACGGCTGCTAGGACGCCATTGCGAATCCGCCCGCTCTTCCGCATCGAGGAGCAAAATAACATCAACATGCCAACCAGTGACGGCCGCCTCAGCGCAGACTGTGAGCGAGAGCGTGGATATCACCAGATATGGCAAGTGGCAGGGGAGAGCAACAGACCGCAGTGGATCACAGTGAACCATTAGCGTCGGGGAAAAAGTAGGACGATAACGATACGCTACTAGGGTAGGGGATCATACGTCATGCCGAGAAAGGAAAGAGTCACGACAACCAGGCGTTTCGAGGACACCACTCGAACAGAAACGAACCAACACAATCGCTCAAGATTCCGATTCCAGATGCCTCACAATGTAAAAAAAAAAAAAAACAAGTACCAGCCTCCCGCCGTTGAATATGCGACCTACCACCATAACCGAAACCTTTTTTTTTTCCTCCTTCAGTCGGCAGCAGTATGGCACTTGGAGTGCCAGGACTACCATCCAAAACAGACCCAGCAGCGAGTAACCTACAAGTTGGCGGCTACGAGGGCGTTCCGTGTGTCGTTGTGACCATACAGAACATCATGGAGACGGATGCATAAATGCATAAGCATCTGTGCGAGAACCTGGACAAGGCGGTTGGTGCCGACGTATATAGTGCCTGTGGTAGGATGAGGGACAGGGACAGGAACAGAGCCGAGAAGAGGGCCAGGCCGTGGTGAAGGGCAATGAAGCAGAGCTCCCGGTGGGCAACAGGAGGCATGACCAGCAGTCACACGGTCTGGATGCCTCTACTACCGGCAGTTTCTCTTGCTGGATATTTTTTTACCACGGGCATTTTACTTTGGATTTCTCTACCATCGTTACTCCCCCCCCCCCCATTAGGCTAAGAGAGGCTCTCTTTTTGCACGGCTACAAGGTATACACCAAACACGATCCAGCATAACTTCAGCGCGCCTACTACCTACCCCCAAAAGGAAATAGATATGCACATCGCAGTTAGTCAGGCGTTGTTGGATGGTCCCGACTTGTAACACAGGCCCGGCATATTTGTCTCACGGGGATCGATCATCATCGAGGTGCAGGAGCCCAGACGTTCCTCACGTTGCACTGCTATGTCCCGATTCCCCGCTGACCGTCCGATGCCTCGATCAAGTCCCCGAGGACAAGGGAAATAGACGCCGACCAGGTCGGCGATTCATCAGCAAGGCAAGTCTCCCCTTTGGGGAAGACCTCGGTGAATGCCTGGTACCCTCGCCGAACGGTGGGAGGCCTCGCCAGGAATGCGCCGTGTCTGCCCGTAAAAAAAACCGCCCAACTTTACGCCCGCAGCGTCATTGTCATGGCGGTATTTTCATCGCCGGCTCTTCCGCTTGACCTAGGGAACTCTCACTGGCTCCGAGGAGGCTTCTTCGACCGGGGCTGTGCCGGGTGCTCGAAGGGGATTGCGTCGTTGTGGCGGCGACAGCAGTAACGAGGGGGGGCAGTCGCCCGAAAGGAAAAAAAAAAAAAAACGCCGAAGGACGCGGAGGTGCCGCGCCCGACAACGACACCCGAGAGATATGGGGGATTCTACACCAAGAGATGCCGGCTGATGCCCAGTGCATCTTCACCATTCCATTAGTGCACATGTATGTTCCGGTCAAGCGCTCGATGAAGCAAGCACCCCTTTTCAAGCAGCGCGAAATCCGCGACTGGGGATATATAGATCCAAGTTGACCACGAAAAAAAAAAAAAGCCAATACCCGGCGGGAGCACGAAAGCACAAGTCCAACACGAGAGGTTCTCGGATCCGGCTGACTACAGCTTTATATCTGTATATTCATTCATCTATCGAACATCTCTGGAAGTAAGTTGGAGGAAGCTCATGGCTGCGTGGCCCCTCGTGCTGCCCAAAGCGGCCTTCTTCTTGCCTTTTCTGGGGCTAGGTATCGTGATCGGTTCCGGGCAGCAGAGGCGGAATGTTCTCTGGGAATGATGTTATTATCATGGCCGATTTCTTCGCCAGATCATTGTCGGCGTTGCCAGCTGCCGGGCGCTGGTCGAAGCGGCTGCTGCGAGAAGTGGAGCCAAAGGGGCGGGCTTAAGTCACGGGGGGGGGGGGGGGGGGGGGTTATAGGGTCCGTTTGCCGGGCAGGTTAACACGGGGGCGACGAGGTGAGCCCGAAAGGGCCCATCAATGACTTGCTTAGCTATGGTTGCGGAACCTGGGGGGGGCCAAGGGCCTCTGCCCGCCCCCTCGGGTAACGCATTACCATACGCCCATGAGGAAACCAAGGGGACGCCCTGAGTTTTCGGGGGGGTAAGGCTGCGGGCCTTACCCCCCTCTTTTGCTCCTCGAATCATTTTTTTAGTGGTTTTCGATAGGTTTCGAGGCGTCGTTGTGACTCCTATCGAAGTCGCGATCCCATCGCTGGCGGGCGTAGTCATGGGAAAGCGAAGAAGTAAAAAAATACGCTTGTGGTCAAGTTGGTAACATCTGGCCCCGCCAGCCACGCCGCATAGAAAGGAGGTCTAGGGTTCGAGTCAGGGTAACGCCCTTTTTTAAGCCTTTCGCTTATTCGGCGTCTACCATATATGGCCCAATCCAATAGCTCCTGTCCTATTATTGACATTACTTACCCGGCGCATGCGGTCAATGACGTTGTCGACCATCTCCTTGCCAATGGCGAGCCAAAACCTTAGCGGGCGTGTTCTCGCCGGCGATTCGGTTGGGACCATTCATAGGAGTAACCGTGGCAGGGGACTCAAGCGGGACAACCGTCATGTTATATAAGGGAGCCCAATACTGTCTCCACTGAGCCCCTGGTTTTGCTAGGCGCGGGTTTGTTCCTGCCGCTAGAACGCCACGGCCGCGCGGTTAATACCCTTTGAAATCTTGTATGCCACCTTGCTTGAACCTTTCTTCTAGTTGAATTTCTTAACCTGGCCCTTTCGAATATTAATAACTGTAGGTCCTTCGACAACCTGGTCCTCTACGTCTCCTTTGGCGTGGCCGTAAATACCCAGCCCGTTGGGCGACCGCAGGTCGGAGATATTGGCTTGGTGCTTGAACCGCTCCTGGATTTGATGTGTCAAATCGTTGTTGAGGCCGGCCAGATGCGCATTCTTGGACGAGAGTTGCTCAAATTCCATCGAGGCTCGATCGCGATCCGCAGCCGCCTGATTATTCTCATCCACCAGCTCATTACGCTCGGCGTAAAGCTGCTCAATTGCAGTACCCATGTTCTGCTTTGGTTTTTCCAACTTCTGCACGAACTCTTTGATTGCAGATTCCTCGAGCTTGCGAGGGTCGAGGGCCTCGTTGGTCTTTTTGGCACGTTCCACGTAGCCGGCCAGAACCTCGAGCTCCCGAATTATGATCTCAGTCTGCGTATCGAGCACAGAGACCGTCTTTTCGCTTTTCAAGAAGTCTCTTGTTGAGATTCTTCATATCCTTCTCCGTGTTAAACTGTCGCTTGTTGAGATTCTTCATATCCTTCTCCGTGTTAAACTGTCGCTCGAGCTTGGCCACCCGCTACTCCGAGTTCCTAAGCTGCCGCTTCAATACTGTAGTATCGTCTTGCGCCCCCCCCCCCAACGACGCAAGCTTAAGGCCGGATCTCGTATCGGGCTCGTGTCGCTCTCCATCTAGGTCGAGGTCGGGCTCCACCTTGCGAGAGAGGTCGTCAAAGGCCTTTTGTAGCTCGTGAGAAACGCTTTGTGCTTTCTTATAAAGACGTCTTTCAAAGCCCCGGCAGCCATCATGCTAGCGAGCAGTTTTTGTACGGCGTACCTAAGTCTCAGGAAGTGCATGTGTTTGGCAATGGGCGCGTTGCCTCGTCCGCCGTCACAAGTTTATACACATCCCCGTGTCGGATGGCTGGAAAGGTATAGTGCTCAATTTTGCTCCCGGGAATAGGTGGCCTGGGGGGGGGGGGTCGGCCATTGACTAAAGGCAATCTAGAAACTTCTTTGGGAGACGTTTCAGAGCCTGCGATGCACCACTTAGAATCTCTGCCGCCTTTTTCTCATACTCCTGTCAGAAAATAGACCAGAGTTGCCTGTCCACATTCGTCTCCATCAGGGGTAAGGAATAGTACGGGTCATTCGTCTCCATCAGGGGTAAGGAATAGTACGGGTCATTCTCAAAGAATGCGAGGACGAGCTGACTGAGAACCTCTTTCTCGTGCCCGAGGATGAAGGCATCGTCCATGGAGAATCTGTTGCAGAGGTTGAAGTCTATAACCCAGAGACGAACCCCCCGTCTCTGCAGTAAAACCTCAACATCAGAGTGCTTCGGCAGCTGCTCAAGCTGCTCAACATCCATTCCGAGTGAGTATATTAGCTGAAGGGGTATATCTTGAGCATGAGGTGAGCGAGCATTGTCGGCATACCATTTCGAGCCGTACCAGCAGGAAAGTTTCTTGTCTTTTTCCCTTTATCTGAATTGTTTGAACTGAAGTAGAAAAGAATAATTAGAGAATTGGAGCTGACTCGAGGCACAGGCACAGCATCTTCGACATGAACGCCCTGGAGGGCAGGGCCGAGCTGGCCGAGAGGAGGGTCGGCCAGGTCTTGCCGATGGCCGTGGAGCTCGTAACGAGGGCTGTGGAGGCCGAGATCGAGGCCAGGGGCCTCGTGTAATAAGGCAGGCGTTGCGGCACAGAATGCAACGCTCTCGGCCGCCCGTGGCACCTGACAAGGGTCAAGATCGACAAAGATGGACCGGGGGACGTATTTGCCGTTGCTCGCTCGTCTCGGTGGAGATGAAGAATCCATTCGCAGCTGCGTTAGGTACCTTGACATCTGGTATTTGCGAAACTGGAAGCTGTTATGGGCATGGGGCCTGGCGGGATCGAGCAGCGCTATCACGGTCTGGCCTGGTCACGCGAGGAGAGCGAGGTCGGGGAAGGCCATGGATTCATCAAACAGCCAAACGCGCCACGCGCCCAAAGCAAGTGCTCCATCATCCACCCGCCCAAGACGTTACGGAAGCTTGAAAGACCGTTTTAAAGTTTGACGGCTCTTTTAAAAACCGAGCATGGAGTGACAACCCTAGCGGCCTGGAGCAGGGCACTCCGTTGCGACCACGTCGGAGATGCCGCTCCCCCTACCCACGCTCCCTATCCTCGTGTCATCTAGATTCCCAGGAAACCGGTCGTGCGGGCTCGCCGCTTTCCCCTGCCTTTGGACGCCCTGAAATGACATTACCCAGTCTTCTTCCCATTACTAACAGAAACGTCAAACCAGATGCTGGCGATGAGTCCCTGCAGCGGTACAAGGAGTCCCTCGGCCTCGGCCTCGGCGGCGGGGCAGGGAGAAGGTCTGGGCAAGGAGTGGATGCGAGCAGCGCCAAAACTGCAAACGCAAACACACAATCCGATATCAGGAGACCAGCGAGGCCGGTAGGGAGGGTTGGCGACGGGAGCTATGTAGGCTGGCAAGGCAGAAGGAAGCAACTGGGACTGCCCCGAGCGCCCAGCCAGGAGGCATCCCCAATCCGACGGAGGAGTAGTACCTAGATGCTGCTGCGGTCGTACGCGAAGTTGTGCAGGCCTGTCCGTTGCAGCAAGGCCGCTGTCTCCCCCAGACCCAGCCGGTGAAGTCGGTCTGGTACCGCACGTAGGCTTGGTACTTGGTTTCGTTGTTTCCCTGTTCCAACGTATTACTCCTATTTTTTTCCAATAGTATCTAGAGGCAATATAGCTATAAAAGACTCGATGATAACGGTAAATGGCGTATCTCGCTATTGCCGCTTGGGGGCTATAGAAGACTCCATGACCCCGGTATTCTTATACACGTATGAGGAGGGCTGTCTCGTTAGGGACAAGATCAAGGCAGCAACAATGAAGATAGAGAGGATGGCTCCAGGTTCGCACCCATCGACTTGGAGGACCCAGCGGACACGCCCAGCCCTAGCTCCATACACATGCCCAACTTGATAAACCCCAGAGGGCATCGACCACTCCCGCGGCCGCAAGCGGCTACGGGAGTGGTCTCCCAATGACACGGTCTTTCGCAGCAGGCGTCTGAGGGACTCGCCAGAGCTTCTTCCGCTCATTCCCGAGCACAAGGGGGGCAAGCGGCTGCGGGTTTAGTCGCCCCCCCCCCCCAACGAAACATCCAGAGAGGGCAAGCGGGTGGGTGCGGGAGTGGCCCCCCGCGACGACCTCCTTCTTCCCTCGCCGGGAAGGCCCGTTCCCGAGGACAGGACTCCGCAGACGGGCTTGCAGAGATGGGCTGGCAGCGGTTACGCCGCGCCAGCTCCCAACAAACACGCAGGGTGCGTCGTGCCCAGTACATGGACCCAAGGGGCCGCCTGGACTCGAGGGGCCGTCGCTTTGACGGCACCACCACCACAGGAGACGGACGGCACCACAGGACCCGATGCTCTAGAGTCGGTGGAGGGTTACAATGACGGTTTCCGTCTCCCTCCAGCTGCCAGCTCTCCTTTGCGAGACATGTCTCCGCCTATCCGCTCTCCCGGGACTTCGCAAGAAATGTCCCCAGCCATCCCATCAACGCTCCCCCCGACTTTACGAGCGGAGTCAAGAGGTACGGTTTACAGCTATACACGAATAATGCTTGTTCCATGCATATTAGGGGAGCGGTAACTTGTCCCAACGTTAGACTAAATAACTGAAATGGGTGGAAACTATATCGAGCGTGAGGACTATCGGGCTCAAATTCGATGAATGTAAAGCGAATGCATATAGCGACGTAGTGTCCCTCTCCTCGTAACGTTCCCCTTCGGCATTCCACATGACGTTCCCCTTCAGCCTTCCACCACCCACCACCACGTCTATAGTCATGTATAAACGTTTGCCAATGTCATCTTCCACCATCCAGAACTGTTGTTGTAAGCCAGCCACCGGCCATCTTCAACGATGGCGGCGCAAAGGTCTTCAGAGTCCTCTGAAATATCCTTCAGAGGACTCCTCCGAATAGACTAATTTTGCGCGCCAAGTCTCAAGAGGCAGCGATGTAGCTGCTCATGGGGCCGCTTCGGTCGGCGGCCCCGTTGGGCAGGGTAGGGTAAGAAGGGAGGTCCTGGAAACTGCACACGTCGTGTCGGTAAGTTGATATCAGGCTAGGGCATATAGAACAAGACAAGTGACTGCTTACCATGAGCGTCTGGGCGATGGCCGCCGTGCCGTGCCAGCCCACACGTTCCCCTCCCAGCTCATCGTCGAGTTGTCCCGCTGCGAGTTGTCCCGCTGTGGAAAAAAAGCCTTGTCAGCTCCAAGACGGCATAAGACGGGGCGGGAGTTAATCCTTACGTAGAGGATGTCGAGGGAGCGGCGATCCAGAAGGATATCAAGGGCGTGGCGATCCAAATTGAACGCCTCGTAATAGTATTCCACGAGTTCAACAGATCAGTGAAAAAGGCCGGCGTTAGTTGAGGGTGCCAGTGTGTAGGTAGAAAAGGAGGACCGGAATAAGCGTTCGACGGGGGATTGCTCACGAGCTGCTGGATCTGGGAAATTCGAGATGTTATGTTAGGACGAAGAAGGTAGAGGGAGAAAAGCGGTCGCTGGAGAAAAGCAGTGTCGCTGGAGAAAAGGAATACGCTTTATTTACCCATTTTGGTGATTGTGATGGGAGATGTTTGTAGGCTTGCGGGAGATGTGGAGGCGCGGGAGATTGGTATCGAAGTGGATGAGAATTTGATGCGTGCAAAATTTTAAGTTTCGGTGTCCCCCGATTCGAGGTCCGTCGTAGGCGGGTCGGGGGCGGACAACGTGGAAGTTTGTGAGTGCGAGTGTGGCTGCTCCTTCAGGGTCCTGACTTCCAGCTAACAGCCCGGAGTTCCGACCAGTGGCGAAAAAGAGGTTGCCGTCGAGTCAAGTATTTGCTCGCGCTAATATCGGCTCCCAAATTCGCTCTGGTTTGGTACGGCATCTCTGGCCCGGAAAAGATCCCTCAAGCGAGCCATCACCTGGTCTCGAGCTGGAAGCGCAGTGCATCTTCCGTCAAAGGAATCATAGCCGGAGCTAGAGTTTCTGAAGGGACCGGATGATGGCCGGGCCGCCTAACCACTTGGTCAAAATCCGCGCTGCTGTTGATCAGAAGCTGGACCTGGATGTGGCACCGTGCGGGGACGTCCGACTTGATCATGACTGGACCTGGATATAGCACCACGCGGGGACGTCCGACTTGGTGGGGGGCTCTTAGGGGGGGTGGGGCAGGAATGCACTAATTTTCTTCTTGGCCTGTTTCTGCAACCCTCTCTCTCCAATCCGGGCCTTGTCAAGAGGCTTCACCAGCAGATGCGCAAAAACACGTGCCAAGAACGTGGCGGCCGTCGAGTTCCTCTCTGGCCCGGACCCCCTGAGCACTTGGTCAAAATCCGACGGGGCACCGAACCGCTAGTGTTCGGGGCTAAATCAGAGACAATGTCATCGACATTTGGCTGGCTGGCTTTAGTCACGACCCAAGGCCGCCGTCTTTTTCGGCGTGAGTCATGTCGGATGTCTCCAAGGCCATCATCCAGAAGTTGGACTCAGATGTGGCACCGCTCGAGGACGGCTTAGTGGGGGGCTCTTAGGGGGGGTGGGGCAGGAATGCGCTAATTTCCTTCTTGGCCTGTTTCTGCAACTCTCTCTCTCTAATCCGGGCCTTGTCAAGAGGCTTCACTAGGGGCCTAGATGCGCTAATATCGGCTCCCAAATTCGCTCTGGTTTGGTACGGCATCCTCTGGCCCGGGCCTCCTGAGCACTTGGTCAAAATCCGCGCTGCTGTTGACCAGAAGCTGGACCTGGATGTGGGCACCGCGCGGGGACGACTTGGCGGGGGGGGTGGGGCGGGAATGCACTAATTTTCTTGCCCCGCCCCCCTAATAGCCCCCCCGGCAGAGCGGATTTTGACCAAGCGCTTATTTTCTACTTAGGTTGAGTTGGATGTATATCACCGGAGTTCATATCAGCTGATTCAGCTGAACGGAGCCACCGTAGGCGAGCTTGCGAGCCGGAGGTGGCGTAGAGAGGCTGTCTCTTCTCTTTTACCGTGAGGGTGCCGAATGTTTTTCGAACGCTAATTGGCCAGTTTACGTCCGTGTCGAAATGGACAACGGGGACTGGTCGATCGGAAAATCCTCGGATTCCTGAAGCCGCGGAATACCGAGCGTAGCGAGCTGCCCGCCGCAGGCGCCCCCGGACGGCTGCCGGAGGCACCGTTCAGCGACCCCTTCCTGACTTACCAGACAGCTTATTTTACGGGTTTCTAGTGCAATTACCCGAGGAGAGAAAAAAAGCCTAATGTACGATCTCAGCCTATTTCCCAACCTTCGGTACCGTGGTAATGTACTGTACATTATGGTAGTTACGTATATAGAGAGATACTACCGGCTAATAGAGGCGTTCAGAAGCCTTTCGGGCGCTTCGATTAAGGTTAAATAACTTGGCCTAATGGTTTCCAAAACTAAATAACCCGAATTTAATTTTCTATTCTAGTAGTCAGCCGTATATCTAAGGATAACTATGGGAAAACTTTAACGGCCCCGAGCCCGATCGAGGAATTAGCAGTTACTAACTAGGCCTAGTACTAAGAAAAGAAGATGTATTATTTATTTATCTTTATTCCCTCGGCCGATAAAAAGCTAGCGTCTTTCTCTTCTACTACCGTTTCCTCCTTGGGCTATTTCCTCTTCTTATAATTTCTCTCGTATATTGAGAATTTTATTACTCTACCCTTTCTTTCCACTATTTCCAGATACGTCAAGCACGCTAACAGATAATGAGGTTAAAAATCACCATCGGCCTCGTCGTAGTCGCGCTCGCGTCTCTGGCTGTAAGAGAGGGCAGGTACGCCTAATCAAGGTAGTTATAATGTAGGTGAGAAGGAGGGCGAGCAATGAGTGGTATTGGTGTAAGACTTCATCCTGGCCCTCGCAAAGGAAGGTGGGCAAGTGCCACTGCTTATATACATGCTCAGGGGCTCTGTTCCTTGTGACGGCAGTGGCTGTGCCAACTGGCAGTGGTCTGGCTAGTTAGTGATAGGTGGTGGGCTCACATAAAGGTGTGTGCGCATTGGGTGCTCTTTCCTTACACACACCTACCACCCCACTCTGAATAATGAATTAGTAGTTATCTAATCTATGGTATAGGGTAAAGAGCAAAGAGAATTAACTCCAGTATCTCCATCCATCCAGTGGAGAACTAGTTCCAAATTAGTTCCCAACCAGTTCAAAATAGGTTACCTAACCAGTTAGGAAGGGGTTAGCTAAGCGGAAGGGAGGCCAACCCCGCTAATTACGTAAGGTAAGCATAACTATCTATATATATATAATGTAAATTAAGCGCATTTAGCCGCATCTAGCTATATTTGACTACTTAAACTACTGAAATTTGAGCGTGTATAAGCGTATAAAGTAGGGTAGTTTTAAGTATAGAAGTAAGCGCATTTTCTATGCCGAATTAGCGCATTTGAGTAAGCAAAGTAAGCGCATTCAATACGCCAAACTAATGCATTTGAGCTCTGCTTAGCTTAGGGATAACTAAGTTAAATATAAATAATACGGCGTAAGCATCACAGGATAAATAGTATAGTGTTGAGGCTGTTAATTCTGCTATCTAAACCTATATTTAGCCGGGAACTAGTAACTCCCCGGCGTTATAACAGCGCTTATAGTCCTCCGTACGCAAGCGGCCCGTAACATCGTTCTTAATCTAGATTTAATCTAGGGAGAAAGAAAGGTTAAATATTAAGCCCTATAAGCTTGTAACGGGTAAGATAGCCACGTATATAAGCTCGGATATTCGTATACGATTATAAATATTATAAAGGCAGATATATGTAAGAGATAAGTATTACGAATCCCTAAAGAAATGCACCAGAGTGGGGCACGCCCGCAGTGGGCTCGGCTAGTGAGGGTGCTAGAGGCCTTAGTAGGGCCTGTCCCGAGGTTCCTGAACGGGACCACGGGACCGTACAGTTGGCCTAGGTACCGTAGCCGGGACCCGGGATGTAAGAGAGGGCAGGTACGCCTAATTAAGGTGGTTATAATATAGGCAAGAAGAAGGGTGAGTAATGAGTGGTATTAGTAAAAGACTTCAACCTAGCCCTCGTAAAGGAAGGTGGGCGAGGGCTACTACTTATATATATACTTAGAGGCTCCGTTCTTTATAATAGTAGTAATTATACTAACTAGTAGTGGTTAGGCTAATTAGTAGTAAGTAGTAGGCGTATATAAAGGTATACGTATATGCTTAGGGTGCTCTTTCCTTATAACTATCCCCCCCCCCGTAGATCGACGTCCTCGTCGATTCTTAAACCTTATTTATTATCCTCTATTTAATAAGAGCGCCGCGGTGGTATGGTGGTTAATACCTTAATATCTTTACTAGAGGTTAGGGGTTTAAATCCTCTTCGGGGTATCCTAATTTATAAGTACGGCCTACGGGTCGTACTCGTAGATTAAGGACTTTTTAGTTATTCTACTTCCTATACCTTTATTTTACTTTTTTCTTATATCGTTATAGTACTTTCTATACGTTAGCTAGGTAGTCCCTAAGTTCCTAGGTATTATATTCTACTAGCTAGCCTGCGTACTTAATTAGGAACCTTTTACGCTCTCCCTTATCCTTATATTCTACGATATCTTCTACTTCCTATTCTTCCTCTCCTTCTACTAGCTTAGGTAGTAGTAATACCCTCTAGCCCTCAGCAACTACCTACTTTTCTAATAGGGAGACGGGGAAGATATTATATAATCTAGCGTACTTAGCTAGTAGGCCTACCCGGTATACCTATATACCGATCCTTTCTATAATCTTCACTAGGATGAATCTCGGTACTAGCTTCCTACTGGCTTTAAAGCGGAAATTCTACGTAGAAAGGCCTACGGTTTCTCCTATTTCGAACTCGATTTATTAATGCCTTATATCGTAGTATCGCTTTTACGAATCTACGGCTTTTTACTAATAGTAATATATCTTTTCCCTTAGGGTATTTAGTCTACTTAAGCGTTCGTATACGCCTTGTACTTTTAGTTATATAAAGGGTACGTAATCTACTATTTAGAGGTTATAGCTATATGGGGCTTCGAACGGGCTTACTCCGATAGTCGCGTATATACTATTATTATACGCGAATTCGGCCTTAGTAAGGAGTAATACTTATTAGGCCTCTTCCTTAGTAAAGTACTTTAAATAATACTATAAGCTCTAATATATTCGTTTTAACTAGTTATCGGTTTACGGGTAGTATACTATTAAGAGCTTTTACTTAATTTAGCGAGCTTTAGAGAGTTCTATTTAGAAGTTACTTATTAATAAGGAATCTTTATTAGAGACTATACTTAGAGGCGTACTAAATTAGTACTTAATATACTCGTAGAGTAGTTAGGCTAGCTTAGCCGCCGTAACGGTAATAGTAATCGGGATAAAGAGGGCGGTCTTCGTAAACCGATCTACTATTACGAGTACGGTATCTATAATATAGTCCTTATACTAGTAAGGGGGTAATTTAGTAATAAAATCTAGGCTAATTTCTTCTAATAGTTAAGTAGGTAACGGTAACGAGTTTAGCCTTCTATACGGCTTATACCTCGGTTATTAGTTACTTAAATATACCTAGTACTATTTCGTATAAGCTTATACTTCTATATCTAGGTTTTCCTAATAGAACCTTTACTTTAAGAAGTCTATTATCTTATAGCCGTTAAAATACCCGGCTTTAGGGTTATTATAATATAACTTTATAAGCTCTCTCTTTACCGCTAGGGCTATAAGGATTATAAGCCTACCTTTATACCGGAGTACCCCCTTATTATTAATACTATTATTTCCTAATATACCTTAGAATCTAGTACTTATACGCCTTATATTATTATTCCCTAGTTTCCCTATAGGCCTAGTACCCACGTCTCTTTAACCCTCGAGTACCTCCTTAAGGCGGTTTCTATATTCGAGATCCCCTTTCTATAGAGCGATAATCGACTTATAGAACCTATACCTAAGATCCTATTCCTTAGCCGCCTTACCAGCGTAAACCTCTACTATAACCGCGTAAGGGATTAGTAAGTCAGTACCCTAAGTACCTTATTATAGTTACCCCTCAACCCTTTAATCTAACTACCCTAGCAAGATCGTCTACTCTAGCGAGTCCGTATTAGCTATACGGTATCCTAGCCCCTCCTTCGGAGTATATTCGTCCCGCTAGTAGCTTATATACTTTAAGTAATAAACTTAATTTAATTATATTACCCGTATAATGAAAGCTTACCCTTTATTCATTCTTTATAATTACCTACTTATTAAACCTATAGTACTACTATATAATACGAACCTTAACCTATATAGTCGAGCGGTTTATAATAATAAGGCTATAAGTAAGGAATAACTAGATTCGTAAATAATTAAGCTAAAGAAAGAAAAAGGAAAAGAAGAAGTCTACGTACCTTATAGGCTTCTTATTTTATAATAATATATAGGGTCGTAGCTCTAGTCCTAATTAGGAGGAGTAGGGTCTTTATATTAAGGCTTATAGCTAGGGTATAGTTACGGTACTACGGACCTTAATTCGGCCGTACTGTAATATTTCCCCCCCCTCCCGTATATAGGGGTCTTTTTTTCTAAAAAAAATATACTAGTGATCTTAATTACTTTTTCCTTATTAACCTTTATAACCTTCATTTACCCGTATTAATAGGTTTATCATCTTTGTCACGGCAGGTGCGAAGGACATTTGGGTGGCCCTAATCGGTCGTACGCTACACGACTCGAGCTGACTAAACAACCCCGCTATTAGTAGCCCGTACCAAGTCCTACCACGTAACCCACAAAACCTAGCCCACTTCTCTACGTACCGCGTAGCCTTTTGGAACTTTCTTTTCTTTTTCTTTCCTTAGCTTTAGATTCTACGAATATAGCGATAATTAGTATAGCCCTATCTTATTAAATCGACTATACGGTAATAATCTAAAGCTCATAACCTATTACCTAGGAAGGCCTTAAAGAATATCCTACCGAAGATTTGTTTATTTCGTTAAAATCCACTACTATCGTAAAGAAGGGTACGTACTAGTTATACGAGATCAGAACCCAGCAACCGTACGGAAGGAATCGTACTAAGCGGTACAAACCTACGGGGAAGTCCCTATATAACCGAGGGAATATCTACTATCGGTTCGGATCACTCTATAGAGGAGAACCTCTAGCGAGCCCTCGAGGAGGTCGCCTACCGATAGGATAACTTTATTAAAGCCCAGCCGTATAAGATCTCTAATACTATTCTCTCCCGGTTAGTCCGCGAATACGAGACTTTGGCTCGTACTATAAGAACCATATCGGTAAGAGCTTCTACGATAACGATTCGCGACCCCGTTCCGGGAATAAGTAAGGCTGAAATTAATCGAGAAGTTTATAACTAGGCTATCCTCCCGGAGATCGCTAAAGTATAGTTTAATCTAACTCGCGAGGACCTTGAGGGTAATTTCTAGTAGAAGATTACCGATATAGCCGCTATATTCGTTAAGCGCGGAAAGAAGGGACCCGCTATACTATTCCGAACGCTCCTCCTGGAGAATAAGGACCTAACCTTTAAGGGGCTAATAGATATAAAGGATTTCGAGCGTAAGGCGTTATATAACCCCGACGAGCTCTAGCGCGAGATGAAATTACGAATAATTATAATATATACGCTCTATAAGTAGGTAGTATAGCTATACGATATCGCTTATAACTAGTTAACCGTAATCCGAAATATCCGCTCGTAGGCCGATCGCCTCCTAATAGATAAACTAGCCCTAGACGCCCTCGCCTCTACGGAAGACGACCTACTAGAGAATACGTAGGTAGCCCTTAAGGATCGGGACCGTACTATATAGAGAATATAGGAATATATCGATAGCCTAAACCATACTATCGTTACCGATATACTCTCTTAACGTAGCTCGCGGTACTTAACCCCGGCCTCTAGTAATTCGTAGCCCCGCCGAAGTACGAAAATAGTAGACCCTCCTCTTTTCTATAATAATAGTACGAAAGATATAATTACTTTTAATACCTAGATTTATCAAATGGAGAATAAGCTATAGGTTAACGCCGATTACTATAAGATAGACCGCGCGCGTTAGACCTATATTAAACTCCACTTAGTAGGTAATACCTCTCTATAGCTAGAACCGTATTTAGAGGACGCCTATCCTAACTAGATTAAGACCGTAGAAGATTTACTAGCCTAGCTTAAGAATAAGTACCGTAACGTAAATCGTAAAGAGGAGGCTCTAGAGGAGTTTAATAATCTTTATATATTACCTAGAGATAATTATTACGAGTTCCGGAATAAGTTTATTCGTCTAGTAGGCTAGTACCGCCGCCCCCGATCCGAATAGAAGAAGGAGTTTAAGCGCCGCCTTACTCCTACTATATAGGATAAGTTAACGCGTAAATATATCGACGATACCGTCGACTTTAAGAAGTACGCCAAGATCGGAGCCGAGTTTACGCTAAATATAAAGCTCGCCTAGAAGGTATAATAGGCTAATAAAGCTAAGGTAGAGAAGCCTACTACTAGCGGCGTTAATAGTAGCTCTAGAGGTAGTTAGGGCGTACCTCGACGTAACCCCCGAGGTAGTGGCGGAACCGATGGCTAACCTACGCCCCCCGCTCCTACTAATCCCAACCGGAACCCCCCTCGCGCCTTAGCCGAGGAGCTTAAGAAGCTATACCTAGAGAAGCGATACTTTATTTACCGGGAATAGGGCTATACTACTCGGGACTACCCCTAGAAGAATATCGCCCCTATCGCCGGTAAGGATCGAGTTTAGGAAATCGTAGATCGCTATATATAGTACGACTCCCGCTACGGGTCCAGAACCGAGATATAGCTTATAAGCCCCGCCGCTAAGGGAATAGACGTAGATCCGAAAAACTAGTAACCCTAGGGTAAGTGGACTCCCTCCTAGGGACCGAGTCGGCATATATAATAGGGGCTATAGGTAAGAAAGAACTAGGATTACTCTCTAAATATCTAGGAGGGTAAGCCTTTACTATTAGTTATATTCTAGTAAATAATAGACTTTCCTTAATTATAAATAATATGCTCGTCGACTTTAGAGTAAACGGATACTATTACGGTCGGTACCAGCGCTAAGGCCCCACTACGGATTTAAGCTTATTACTAGCCCCGATTAGGATTAGTCGTACGTGACCTCCCGCAAGCCCCAGAGGTCCGTGCTCCCTGAGCCCTAGCCTATACTTACCCCGCGACCACAATCGCACCTTTGTAGATTTTCTTCCTTTCTTCTTCACCTTAGAATCCTTAGACTATAATATAGCTATATTAGCGATCCTTTTCCTAATTACTATTAACCGCTATTACAGATACCTCTTTATTAACCGAATATTCGTATAGTAACTACGTAAAGTAATATAAGCTAACTCGACGATCGACCCTTACGTACGAGAAGTAGGAGGGTTCGATAATAAATCCCGTTAAAAAATCGATATACTCTTAAGCGCCGACTTTATCGTATAGAACCGTATAATTAAAGAAGAACGCTTTATCGAAATCGACTATATTTATAAAGTTATAATCGGTCGGAAGTAGCTGGATTATTATAATATCTTGGTCGATACGAAGCGCCGCCGCCTTCTATTCCCGGAGAGCTGGGAACTCGATCCGAGTTAGTAGAATACTATTCCTATAGACTAGTCTTTAGTAGCCTCCGTCCCTAATATAGACTATTAATAGGACGCCTATCGATAGAACGAGCTCCTAGAGAAAGAGGATAAGCGTCGCCGAGACGGCCGGCTCGTACGGGCCCGTATAGACGAGCTCGAACGCTAGAACTAGAATAACTTTATAGTTTATAATCCTAAGGAAGAACTCACCCCGACGAGAGCTACTCCGAGTTTTAGACCTACCCTCCTCTAGAGGTTAGTACGATAGGTTAACGGTAATCGTACTAAGCGGGAATATAACCATATAGAGAGAGAACTTAATCTATCGTAGAAGGAGTAGCTAGGGAAGCTAGAACCCGAAGAACTAAAGAAGAAGCCCTTATACCCTGAACGGGACGCGCGAGGTCCTTATCGTATATAACGCGATAGGATTAGTTAGTACCGAGAGCGCCCTACCGAGATAGCTATACTAAGTAAAACGGCCTTCCGACTCTCGTATAAAGGGGAATAAGTCGAGGTTATAACTCTTAACGAGCTCGATAAGCGAATTAATAAGCTCAAAACCACCGGTCTAGAAGAAGACGATAATATACTATATAAAAAAATTATCGCCGAGTTACTATCCCTATACTACGACTTCCTAGACGTCTTTAGTAAAGTCTAATTAGATATCCTTATACCTTAACGCGACTTAGTCGACTACCGAATTAGGTTACTACCTAAGAAGAAGCTAGAGGACCTAGGATATAGCCTACTATATAAGATATCTCTTAAGGAATTAGAGGTATACCGGGAATATATTACTAATACCCTTAGAAAAGGTTTTATCCAAATAAATAGTACGTTATAGGCCGCCCCTATCCTCTTCGCTAGAAAGGGTAACGGTAGCCTACGCTTCTATATAGACTATTATAAGCTAAACGCCTTAACGAAAAAAGACCGAATACCTTTACCTCTAATTAACGAGATACTTAGTCGTATTAGTAAGGCCCGTATCTTTATAAAGATCGATATCCGCTAAGTATTCTATAGAATCTATATATATCTAGACGATAAGTAATTAACGACGTTTCGTACCCGTTACGGGACCTTTAGCTATAAAGTTATACCCTTTAGCCTTACTAATAGTCTAGTAATATTTTAACGTTTTATTAATAACTCTTTAATAGGCTACCTCGACGACTTCTATAGCGCTTACCTTAATAATATCTTAGTCTATTTAGACTCTGAGGAAGAGTACGTCCGTTACGTACGACTTATCTTATAACGACTACGGGAGGCCGGCCTATAAGCCGATATTAATAAGTATGAATTCTATATAAAGGAAACTAAGTACCTAGGCTTTATTATCGGAGTCGATAGAGTATCGGTCGATCCCTCTAAAACGGATATTATACGAGATTGGCCGGAGCCGAACGATCTAAGGGGAGTATAATCCTTCCTCGGATTCTATAACTTCTACTGCTAATTCGTTCGTAATTATAGTTAGGTTATAAAGCTACTAGTAGCTCTAGTAAAGAAAGGGGAAGCGCTTAGATAAAGCGACGACTATTAACTAGCCTTCGACGAGTTAAAAGCCCGTCTAATATTAATACCGGTCCTAAAGTACTTCGAATACGGTCGGGAAACCCGTATTAAGACCGACTCCTCGGGAGGGGTAGTTACCGGAGTCTTAAGCTAGAAATATAGAGACGAGTAGTACCTAGTAGCCTTTTATTCTAAAATAATAAAGGGGGCCGAACTTAACTACTTTATTTACGATAAGGAGTTACTAGCGATTATCCGATCTCTCTAATATTAGCGGAGCGAGCTAGTAGGCCTATAGTACGAAGAGCTATTTATTATCTTCTCGGATAACGATATACTTAAGTACTTTATAACTAAATAGCGGCTTAATATAAGGTAGGCTAGTTAAGTAGAAGAACTTACTAGTTTTTACTTCCGAATACTCTATCGTCCGGGAGTGTTAAACGCTATAGTAGACGCCCTAACCCGACGCTCTTACGAGCTAAAGACTCAAAAAGAACGATAGGACGCCTATCGTACCGTCCAGATATTTTAGTAGGATTACGACGGCGTACTAATAAAGACGACGGAGTACCTATCGATAATAGAAGTAACGCCGTTAATGGCTCTAATCTTAGAAGTACCGTTATCTTCGGGGTATAAACTTCTCGACGAGCTACTCGAAGCTAATAGATCCGACGATTCCCTATTAGTCTATCGTATAAAGGTACTTGAAGATTAGGAAGGTAACTAGCTATCGATAACTCGTAACGGCCTCCTCCTTAGGAACGATAGGCTCGTCGTACTAGATATAGCGTAACTACGTACTCGAATTATTAATAAAATATATTCCCGACTTCCCTTAGCTTACCCTAGAAGGAATAAGATACGGAAAATATTAAAGGAACTCTATTAGTAGGCGGGTCTAAGTGCCGATATAGATAGATTCGTCGTTAACTATAAATATAAGTCCGCTAAAGTTCTATAAGATAAGACTCCCGGTCTATTATACCCGATTCCGCTACCCTAGAGAATCTAGAGCGGATTGGTCGTTAATTTCAAGTCTCTACTAAAGGATAAATACGGGTACGATAACCTCTTTATAGTTATCGATCGCTTAAGTAAAGCCTCTTAGTATATACCGTATTATTCTACCGTTACGGTAATTAAGGTCGCCCGTATATACTATAAGGGACTATATCGTATATTCGGGTTACCCTCTAAAGTTATTAGCGATCGAGGTCCTTAGTTTATTTCTAAATTTATAGACGAGTTAGTAAAGCTCCTAGGGATCCGTTAGAAATTATTATCCTCCGGGTATAAATAAACCGTAGGATAGGTGGAAAACCTCCACTAGTAGATCGATTAACGATTACGAATATTTATCTCTTACTATTAGGATAATTAGTCGAAATTCATACCGGCTATAGATATAGTCTAGAATTCAACTCCTTAAGATAATACGGAACTCTAGCCGTACGAGGTCCTTTTTAGTTTCCCTATACTAATATATTATAATTAGACGAGAAGAATAGACCTCTCCGACCCCGACCTCTAGTAATCGGAGAAGATAACCCGATAAGAGGCCTAGGAAATAGCTAAAACCCTAGAAGGATATATTAATACCGTAAAGGATACTATTATAAAGGCATAAGAGCGCCAAACCCAGGAAGCTAATAAGTACCGCCGAATACCCGACTTCGACGTTAGTAACTAAGTCTATATAATTAAAAAGATATAGTCGACCGATCGGCCTAGCTTAAAACTAGACTTCCCGCTAATATAATACTACTTTAAGGTTCTAAAGAGGTCCGGCCCTAATAGGTACGACTATAAACTAGAAATACCTAAGGGATAGCGAGGGACTAACGTATTCTACGCGGACCGCCTACGCTTATACCTAAATAACCTACTACCTAGTTAGGAGGACTCAAAGCCGGAAGGAGAGACGATTAATAATAAGTAAGAATAGATCGTAGAATAGGTATTAATATCGCGGTCGTACTATAGAAAGCTCTAGTACTAAGTTCAATAGCGCGGGTAGGCTCCCGACGCTACCTAGTATTACGCCGAAGACTTCAAGAACTCCCTAATTCTCCTAAAGGAATATCACGATACCTACCCCGATAAAGCCGGACCGCCCGTACGGCTCGATAAGTAGCTATAAGCAGCTAAGGAGGATAGGTTCGAAGAACTATACTAAGACGATAATGAACCTATAGTAAAAGGCCATCCGCTACGTAGGATAACCCGACGTCGTTAAGCTAGGGGGGTAAAGCTTCGAGGCGAAGCTTTTTTTCTAACCCGGGGGTAGTATTACGGTAGGTACGAAGGACATTTAGGTGGCCCTAATCGGTCGTACGCTATACGACTCGAGCTAACTAAATAACCCCGCTATTAGTAGCCCGTACCAAGTCCCGCCACGTGACCCACAAAACCTAGCCCACTTCTCCGCGCACCGCGCAGCCTTTTGGAACTTTCTTTTCTTTTTCTTTCCTTAGCTTTAGATTCTACGAATACAGCGATAATTGGTGTAGCCCTGTCTTATTAAATCGACTATACGGTGATATCCCTTATATAACTCGGAGATAAGTCCCTCTCGAAATAACCTATTTCCGTAGTTTACTTAACGTAATCGTACTCTCGGTATACTACTTTATCGGATTATTATTTACCTTAATCGTACGCTACCTTATTTATACGTAGTAGAGACTTCGATACTAATTTGAGATTAAGAGTAGAATTGGTAGTCCATTCCGCTCTTACCGTACCGGTTTATCTGATAATATATTTGCCTATTAGTACGTATCCGGGGTTTTATACGACGAAGAGAGTAAATTCGAAGTCCGTACGGAAGGAGCCGAAGGTCCGGGCCTTACCCTCTCGAGGCTGGCCGCCCGGGTATAAATTAGCTCTTCTTTCCTAGCTCTCTTCCTTCTTCCTTCCTTCCTTATGCCTTACTCTCTCTCTCTCTCTTATACCCGCGCGCGTACTCTCTCTCTCCCTCTCTTAGAAGCTCGCGCGTACCTAGCCCGGTATAATATAATATTTCTTATTCCCTTTAATAGTCTCATAGTATTAAAGTACGTATCTAGTATAAAGTAGACTTCGTCCTAGCGTTTATCTAGTCTAATATAGCTTAGATAATAGTCCTCCGTACGATTAGATAGGGTCTCTAGAAAGATAGTCTAGTATATATCTTCTAGAATCTCTAGTCTCTAGTATATACTAATAAAGTACCTTACCTTATTATATAGGATATTATACGGACGTCCTATATAGTTTCGCGATAACTTCTACGGTTTGTTAAATACCGTAACCTTACGGCTATCTACTAGCCCGTTCTCGATATATCTAATTAGTAGGATATTAGAGTACTTAATATAGGGCGTCCCGTATAATAGGTTACTACGAGCGTACGGTAGGATCGGTAATCCTGCCTTATTAAGTTCCTATATTCCTCCGCGGGACTAAGAGCGCCGTAGATCCGGTAGCGGTAGAGTCCTCCGTACGGTCCGCTTAGGCGGGGGAATACTCTCTACTTCGGAGTCCGGCTTATTACGTAGTTCCTCCTTAAGTTCTAATACTATAATACTTATAATCTACTCTAAGATTATCTTACTAGTAATTAGAATACCGTACTTCTTAACGATCGTAATTATTTCTTTTCTAAACGTACGATTAACTTAATTAAATTATACGGTCGTCTATCCCTTAAAATCTTCACGGAAGGATACTTAGATATCTTCCTTAAATAGAGAGAACTAAATAACCTCTATTATCGTACGTACGAAGTAAGTTATAGCTTCCTTATCTTAAAGGGGTTAGGTAATATCTAGGGTCTAGGCCTCGTCCTAGAGGTCTTAGTTAATATTTACCTTCTATACCGTACCTAGGATATTACTCTTCTCCTAGATATCTTCGCGCGACTCCGGGTTTATCCCGGCTCCCGAGCTTAAAGCCATCCTCCCTAGCTCCGGCTATATTAATAATATTATTAGCGATTAGTCGCTATCGTACGACCCGGGTTCTAATAATTTATAAGTAGGGTAGGGGGGTATATATAGGGGAGTTTAGTAGGTATAGCGGGGTTATATAGCGGCGTATAATATAAGTTCTAGTTATACGTACGTCGCTCTCGATTTATAGCCGTGAATATCGCTATACGCTTAGTTCCTTTATTCTTCTAGATAAAGATCCTTCTCTTCCCTCGAAAGTTCAAAGAAGGCCTCCGTCTAGGTAGTAGTACGAGATATTATCGTACGTACTTTCGTACCTCCCTCGAAAGTTCGGTATATGTACGTTAGTAATACGATCTCGTCTCTTTATATAGCTTCTCTATAAGTATTTAACTACTTATTAATTAGTATTCGTAGTACTTAAACTATATAGGGATCCTATAGGTCTAAGGGTGGTAGATCTACTATAGGGGGGTATAATATTAGTTCTATTCTATCTTTTTCTCTACGGAACTAAGCTAGGTTCTACGTACGACTAGGGTTTTATATATATAGGCGGGAGGTCCGCGCGCGGTACGTGCCTTCTTATACGTGCGCGGTCACGCGGCTCCCGCTAGTGTGCGGTTACTAATATCGCTATTCTAATAGTTATAATATCTTAGGAATAACTATACTCCTTTAAGATTAACGTATCTACATAGCGTGCGCCCACTTATAGCGTACGCCCACTTTTCCCACCCTAATTGAACTTTCGCGCGATATCGTAAATTCCTCTATAATAAAATATACCCGCCGTACGAAATGAAGCATAAGTATAGCTTGCCGTTCAAGCTATAGAACGCGATAAGCAACTCCGCCTTAGAACCGCTATAAAACGGTATTCGGTCGACCGAAGAATACTAAAGCGACGACGGAACGGAATACTCCTACGAATAAATATGATCCCTAGTAATAGGAATTTAGATTCCCTTAAGGAAGAGGTTATTATACGAAGGATCCTCGACCTATACGAGTAAGGATTTTCGCCAGGATACGATCTAGTAGAAGATATAGCTAACTTGCTACGCGCGACGCGTAGCGCGTTACGCGTCGGACCGCGTTAGGCTTCTAACTTCGTATAACGATAACTAGAGCTCCGGACGCGTTAGTCGCGTCCGTACGACTACTAAAGGGCCAAATATAAAGATCTAAAGATAATTAGCGCGTAATTCAACCTTATTCGTAATATAATCGCGAAGTATAGAATCTAAGAGTCAGATATCTAGAACTTCAATAAGATTAGGTTTTTAATAGGCCAGATCTCGCCTACCCTCGTCGTTACTTCGTCTAATAGTCGTAGGAGGGCGAAGAAGGTCTAGCCTAGTAATCGGGAATAGGTTATAGTAATCCAAGCCGTATAATCGAGCGGCTATACTATTCCTCTATATATAATTATTATAGGGAAAGTATACCTCGAAAGCTAGTATCGTAATAGCCCTTTCCCGCCTAATTAGACGATTAATCTTTTTAATACGAGCTAGATTAATAATAGGATTAATATCGATTAGATTAAGTATTTCGACGAGTACTCTCGCCTTTATATAATAGGTAGAAAGCGCCTTCTAATCCTAGATAGGTATAAGAGCTACTACTCGTTTGAGTTTAAAGATTATTATAGGTTTAATAATATTATTACGCTTTATATACCTCCGTACTTATCCTACCTACTTTAGCCGCTCGATATTAGGTATTTCGGTATATTAAAGTAGTCGTACGGTAAGGAAATCGAAAAACTTATATATTACTATATCTATTATATCGTAAAACCGGACTTCTTTCTCGCCTTTTATAAGGTATTTTATATAACTTTTCTACCTGAAAATATATAAGGAGGATTCCGAGGGATAGGGCTTATACTATTTAATTTAGAGAGGGTAATTTCCTAGTTAGATATAAGGCTTCGTACGCTAATACCCCTAGCTACCTCTAAGATTATATACGATACTTAGGTCTCTAAGACGTTATAGAATATAACTAAAGCCTTATTTTAATTAATATATATTAAAGATCGTATTTGTTAGAATAGCGATATTGGTGACCGCACACTAGCGGAGGTCGCGTGACCGCGCACGTATAAAGGCACGTGCCGCGCGCAGACCTCCCGCCCGCATATACAAAACTCCGGTCGCCCTAGAACCCAGTTTAGTTCCTTAGATAGAATAGAACTAATATTATACCCCCCCAACGGTAGATCTACCACCCTTAGACCTATAGGATCCCTACGTGGTTTGAGAACTACGAATACTAATTAGTGAGTGGTTAAATACTTATAGAGAAGTAACGTAAAGAGACGAGATCGTACTACTGACGTACGCGTACCGAACTTTCGAGGGAGGTACGAAAGTACGTATAATAGTATCTCGTACTATTACCTAGACGGAGCCCTTCTTTGAACTTTCGAGGAAAGAGAAGGATCTCTATCTAGAAGAATAAAGGAACTAAGCGTATAGCGATATTTACGGCTATAGGTCGGGAGCGACGTACGTATAACTAGAACCTATATTATACGCTACTATATAACCCCGCTATACCTACTAAACTCCCCTATATATACCCCCGGTCGTACGATCGCGACCAATTATTAATAACTTTATTAATATTATCGATACCCCGCTATCGCCGAAGATAGTATTAGCCTCGGGCGTGGGAAAAGGCCCGAGCAAGGGTAACGACTCGCGCGAAGATATCTAGGAGAAGAGTAATATCCTAGGTACGGTATAGAAGGCAAATATTGACTAGGACCTCTAGGACGAGGCTTAGACCCTAGATATTACCCAACCCCTTTAAGATAAGGAAGCTATAACTTACTTCGTACGTACGATAATAGAGATCATTTAGTTCTCTCTATCTAAGGAAGATATCTAAGTATCCTTCCGCGAAGATTTTGAGGGATAGACGACCGTATAATTCGACTAAGTTAATCGTATATTTAGAAAAGAAATAATTACGATCGCCGAGAAGCACGGTATCCTAGTTACCGGCAAGATAATCTTAGAGTAGATTATAAGTATTATGGGATTAGTTCCCCCGCCTAAGCGGACCGTACGGAGGACTCTACCGCTACCGGATCTACGGCGCTCTTAGTCCCGCGGAATATAGGAACTTAATAAGGCAGGATTGCCGATCTTACCGAAGAAAGGCGTACGGATTACCGGCGCCCGAATCTCGGACTAACTTATAAATATTATAGAGGCGGTACTCCTAGAGCCTAATCTTCTATAGCCCCCTCTACTACTACCGCCGAAGGTGACGATAGTACTTCCCTAAATTATAAATATTATAGAGGCGGCACTCCTAGAGCCTGATCTTCTATAGCCCCCTCTACTACCACCGCCGAAAGTGACGATAGTACTTCTATACTACTTAACGCCCGGAGGAGAGGGTCTAAGAGGATTACCGACTCTAACCCTATCGAAGGTTACCGTATTTAGTAAGTCGTAGAAGTTATCGCGTAACTATACTGGCCGACCGTACGATATCCTCTACGATAAGGCTAAGTACTTCGTTAGTATCTACTAGCGATTAGAGATCCCGGAGGATATATACTTCGTAATCTTCCCGGAGATCCTATCCGATCGTACGGAGGACTACTACCTCTCGTATATTAGTCCGGATAAGCGTTAGAACGAGGTATACGTTATACTAAATACGTACTTCAATACTACGAGACTACCGGAGGGAACGGTACTCTAGATCCGAAGGCCACTCTATAGACTAGTAGAGTTAGGAGTATATTAGTTTAAGACGTACGCCTAGTACTATATCGAGAAGCTAGGTATACGTACGTCGACGAAGGAGGAAGCCAAGCTTAAAGAAGTAGGGCTAAAGGCCAAGCCGAAGTCGTACCTTACGTACGATACCCAGATCGAGTTCAATAGATGCCGGATCCAACTTCAAGGATACGAGATCACCGTTAAGCAGAAGGGTCAGGCCAAGCAACTAAGCTTGATCAACCCGAAGGATAAGGACGTACCCTAGTAGTATATCTCCTAGCGAGCGCGCGGAGCGTACATTACTAGTATCTACTAACCTACCTAGTAGAGGACGGCAAGATTACCGTACGAATCGAGGTATTCGTAGATAGATTAGAGAGGAAGGAGGAGGACGAGAGAGGGAGGAGAGCACACTATATACTAATATATCACGACGGCTATAATACTAGTATAGATTCACCAAAGAAGGCATTAAGGTGGCGAAGTCTTCGGCGTTTATACGTACCTCGGTATCGACCGAGGGCATCGCGGCGATACGACGCTCGTCGTCCTAGGTACGAGTTAACTTATCGTACGATAAAAGAAAGAGTCCCGAGGGTATCGTACGTTAATAGCCGGGCGGCCAGCCTTAAGAGGGTAAGGCCCAGACCTACTACCCCTTCCGTACGGACCTCGAACTCAATCTCGTCGTCGTATAAGGTAAATAATAATCCGATAAAGAAGTATACCAAGAGCACGATCACGTTAAGCAAACTACGGAAATAGGTCATTTCGAGAGGGACTTATCTCCGAGTTATATAAGAGAGATAAGAAGGCGTTATCTACGATAGGAAGGAAGACCGGAGACGTGCGGTCACAAAAGAAGAGTTGCTAGTATTGGAATAGCGATATTAGTAACCGTACACTAGCGGAGGTCGCGTGACCGCGCACGTATAAAGGCACGTGCCGCGCGTAGACCTCCCGCCCGTACATACAAAACTCCGGTCGCCCTAGAACCCAGTTTAGTTCCTTAGATAGAATAGAACCAATATTGCACCCCCCCAACGGTAGATCTACCACCCTTAGACCTGTAGGATCCCTACGTAGTTTGAGAACCACGAATAGTATTATTAGGTATTAAGGTAGCTCTCCGATACTAATTCTTAGAGCTCTTAACTAAATTATAAAGGGTATAATAAAGGTTATATACGAGATAATATTAATAAAGGATTATATTTAAGAGCTTAAGGAGTCGAATAAAGTACTAAGTAAACGCCGGAGGGCTAAAAAAAGATATATTAGGGTAGGAAGACTACTAACTATACGGGATACTAGTAATCTTTTAGTAGAAAAGGATATATAGGTAGAGTAAGAGGAATAAATATAGGCGGAGGGTAGTCTTACGAAGAGGCGCGTAGGAGGTATACGATACTATAATAACTACGGTAAAACTAGATATAATTCTCGTACGTACTAGGAGGATATAAAAATGGATAGAGAACCGGATTCTAAGTAGTTTCAATTTATTATTTCCTTTATAGTACTATAATATCGTACGAAAGGTCAATTAGGGTAGGAAAAGTGGGCGCATGCTATAAGTAGGCGTACGCTATATAGATACGTTATAGGGAACGCTCTAATCCTTAATAATAATTACGTTCTCGGGGTCTACCGCTATTCTAGTTATAGAGATAATAAATCCTAGGTATTTAGTTTTAGTAATATAGAATTTATACTTCTTTAAGTCGGCTTAGAGTCTTATTTATCTTAGGCGATATAGGACTTTAGCTATATAGGCCTCGTACTCCTTAGGGTTCTTAGAAAAGATAAGGATATCATTAATATAAGCGTTATAGAAGTCGTTTAGGTATCTTAATAAGATCTTATTAATATATCGTTAGAAAGTTACTAGGTTATTAATTAGGCTAAAAGGTAGAACCCGATATTTATAAGCCTTATATTTTATTTAGAAGGTTATAAAGTCCTCGTCCTTTAGGTACATTTAGATCTTATAGAAGGCTTACCTAATATCGATTTTAGTAAAGATTTTAGCTTTCTTAATGTAAGTTATAGTCTCGTTAATAAGCGGTAAGGGATATTAATCCTTTCTTATTATAGTATTAAGTCTCTAGTAATTTATATAGAAGTATATTTCACCTCTTAGCTTTAGAGCGAGTAGTATAAGTACTACTTAGGCTATTAAACTATTAATAATAAATCCCTTTATTAGGTTCTTTATAATATACTATTTAGCGATCTCTAATTCTTCTAGGGATATCTTATAAAGTAAATTATAACCTAAGTCTTTAAGGGCTTTTCCTTTAGAAAGGGTAATTTAATAGTTATACGTCCCCTAGTACTCGGCTAGCTTATTAGAAATAACTTTACTAAATATATTAAGGTAATTATAATAAGTTAGTAGGATGAGCTTTAGGGCTTATTCCTTAAGGTTCTATTTATCTTAAGCTAAGGGGTCTTATTCGTAATACTTAAATTACGTAGGGATCCTATAGGTCTAAGTGTGGTAGATCTAACCGTTAGGGGGGTATAATATTAGTTCTATTCTATCTATAGAACTAAGCTAGGTTCTAGGGCGACCGGGGTTTTATATATACGGGCGGGAGGTCTACGCGCGGCACGTGCCTTCCTATACGTACGCGGTTACGCGACCCCCGCTAGTATATGATTATTAATATTATTATTCTAATATTAGTAACTCTTCTTTTATAACCGTACGCCTCCGGTCTTCCTTCCTATCGTAGAAACGCTGTCACGGCAGGTGCGAAGGACATTTGGGTAGCCCTAATCAATCGCACGCTACACGACTCGAGCTGACTAAGCAACCCCGCTGTTGGTGGCCCGTGCCAAGTCCTGCTACGTGACCCACAAAACCTAGCCCACTTCTCCGCGCACCGCGCAGCATTTTGGAACTTTCTTTTCTTTTTCTTTCCTTAGCTTTAGATTCTACGAATACAGCGATGATTGGTGCAGCCCTGTCTCATTAAATTGACTGTGCGGTGATAAACGCCTTCTTATCTCTCTTATATAACTCGGAGATAAGTCCCTTTCGAAATGACCTATTTCCGTAATTTACTTAATATAATCGTACTCTCGGTATACTTCTTTATTAGATTATTATTTACCTTAATCGTATATTACCTTATTTACTTATCCTAAGTACGTACGTAGTAGAGAAGTAAGCCGTACCGGCTTACCTTATCCAATAGCCGGTACCGTATAAGATAACGGTAAGATAAGTAGCCCGCTCCGTACCCTCCGTACTAGGTCGTCCAATAATATATTTACCTTTATACGATAGCGAGATTGAGTTCGAGGTCCGTACGGAAGGGGTAGTAGGTCCGGGCCTTACCCTCTCGAGGCTGGCCGCCCGGATATAAAGTAGCTCTTCTTTCCTAGCTCTTTTCCTTCTTCCCTTCTTCCCTTCTTCCTTATACCTCACTCTCTCTCTTATGCCCGCGCGCGTACTCTCCCTCTCCTTCTCTTAGAAGCTCGCGCGTACCTAGCCTAGTATAATACGATATCTTTTAATAAGGGTACGGCCACGACCGCCTTATTTAGTAGCGTTCCCTATCGTACGATAGGAGACGGATCTATCTGGATTCTAATTCCTACTACCTCGGAGGGTAATCGGCGTCTTCTTGGCTTTCTTACTATTAACGTACGATACCCTCGGGACTCTTTCTTTTATCGTATAATAAGTTAACTCGTACCTAGGACGACGAGCGTCGTATCGCCGCGATACCCTCAGTCGATACCGAGGTACGCGTAAACGCTGAAGACTTCGCTAACCTTAATACCTTCTTTACTAAGGTTATTCGCCGCGAGTCGTACTTTCGTACGCTCCTTATTTACTCGCGCGGTACGCGCGTTCGTCGCTACCCAAATCGGTATAATAATCCGGAGTCCATTCCTCGCTTTCGTTATTATTTTCGCCTACCCGATTACTAGAATAGCGCCTATTCGTCGTACGTCTAGTAATCGCGTAGTACGGTCTATTCGTACTCCCGTACGGGCTCGGTTTCGGGCGCCGAATCGGCGCTTAGCGGTAGTAGTAGCGGCGGTGGAAGTCTAGGTGGTAGCTCGTTTAGGGGCTCGTCAAATCGCCCGTAATAAGGGCGCCTACCGTTATCTAGTTCGGGCTCGCGCCTAAACCCGATTACTTTTAATAGAAATACCCTCCTCTTTTAGCCTTAGCTTACGCCTTAGCTCTTCGTACGCTCGAGGAGGTTTCTTAGTATAGCTAGGGTCGTTCTTAATATAATATCTTTTTCTCTATTATATAGGTCGTATATTAAGTTTGAAATGAATTCCGGGGTTCTTTAGTAAATCTATACTAGTATTATAGCCGTTATAATATATTAGTATATAGTATACTCTCCTCCCTCTATTCGTCCTCCTCCTTCTTTTCTAATCTATTTACGAATACCTCGATTTATACGGTAATTTTACCGTCCTCTACTAGGCTTACGAGGGCTTAGTTAGGGTCCTTCTTAATAAATACGTCGGCTAGGTTATCTCGTCCGTTAATCTATCTAACTTCCGAGATCTCCCGCCTTTTATACGCTTCCTATAGGTATATAATATTGTTGAAGAGGTTATATCGATAGAGCATTAATTAGATTTCAAGCAGTTAGAAGAGTGGTAGTTATAGAAAGGTTTTTACAGAAGCTAGGTTTTGGACTTCCGTGAGTAAGAAAGGAAGGCGGTGAAGGGCGGCAAAATGGACGATAATAAAGAGCAAGAAAAGTGGAGCAGAATGGTATTTAGATTGTTGTGATTGGTCGAAGACTGATGTAGATGTAGTTATTCTAAACACAAAGGTGGGAAATGGACCCCTTATTATACCAGCTTGTGTTGACTCGGTTAAACGGAACTCGGCTCTGTTCAACACTTCGAACAACGGTCTAAAGCCAATAGAGGATCGTTGGCCAAGGTCGTAGCCGGCCCGGCAGGGCCTGCGGCCAGTTGGCCCGGGCCTGTTACAGGTGGCCGGCAGGTGGCCCGGTCCGCGGCCAGGTAGCCCTGTGAGCGGCCTGGCTATTGGAACTGGTTGCCTGAAGGTCGCCTACTGCCCTGGCCGTACGGGGCCAACACCTGTGGCAGTTGGATCGATTCTAAAGACCGTATGCGCGGGGCATTAAGTGGTTGTAGTTATATTACTTTATATAAGGTCCGTAGGTCCGTTATATATATAAGCTTTGCAGCTTATATAAGGTTGCTTATATGAGGACCCACAATTATTTATAGTTGTATTATTACGTAAGCAGTATAAATATATTTATTATATATTATTACCTCTTATAATTCTTTTTATATCGTTTATTTTATATAAGGTAAAAAATATATATATTAAAAACTAATAGTAAGGTATCGGGACGACGCTTATTATTATTAATAAAATTATTTACGGCTTCTAGGTCCAACCGTACCTCTTAGAACGCGCGCTCGTACTCAGGTCTCGATATCGAGGTACTCTGAGGTATAATATCGGTAGTTCGCGGCGGTTACGCCACGGGTAGTTCTAGGGTTCTCCGACGATCCTTCTTACGTAGTCGTACGCGATCGTTAATTAAGAGTAGGATATTATTAGGGCCTTCTTAGGCAAGGAAATGAGCTTAGTTAAATATAAAGGTAGGTATATACGAGAGGTAAGGCTATAAGTAGAGAATGACTAGATTCGTAAATAACTAAGCTAAAGAAAGGAAAAGGAAAAGAAGAAATCTACGGGCTCTATAAGCTTCTGGTTTTGTAGTAGTGTACGGGGTCGTAGTACTAGTCCCGATCGGGAATAGCGGGGCCTACACACTAGGGCTAGCAGCTAAGGCATAGTCGCGGCACCACGGACCTCAGTTCGGCCGTGCCGTAATACTAAGCTAGTAGAAGGAGAGGAAGAATAGGAAGTAGAAGATATTATATAATATAAGGATAAGGGAGAGCGTAAAAGGTTCCTAGTTAAGTAGGCGGGCTGGCTAGTAGAATATAATACCTAGGAACCTAGGGAATACTTATCTAACGTACAGAAAGTACTATAACGATATAAGAAAAAAGCAAAATAAAGGTATAAGAAGTAGAATGATTAAAAAGTCCTTAATCCACGAGCACGACCCGTAGGCCGTACTTATAAATTAGGATACCCCGAGGAGGATTTGAACCCCCGACCTCTAGTAAAGATACTAGGGTATTAACTACTATACTACCGCGGCGCTCTTGTTGAATAGAGGATAACAAATAAGGTTCAAGAATTAACGAGGACGTTGATCTACGGGGGGGGGGGATGGTTATAAGGAAAGAGCACCCCAAGCATATACGCACACCTTTATATACGCCTACCACCTATCACCAACTAGCCTGACCACTACCAGTTAGCACAATCACTACTATTATAAAGAACAGAGCCCCTGAGCATATATATAAGCAGTGGCCCTCGCCCACCTTCCTTTACGAGGGCCAGGTTGAAGTCTCTCACTAATACCACTCATTGCTCGCCCTTCTTCTTGCCTACATTGTGACTACCTTAATCAGGCGTACCTACCCTCTCTTACAGGGTGATCCGGTGGGGGGTGGGGTATGGTACAGTGGCCTGTGCGGGACCTGCCCTGAACTATACCTGATTTAGGTAGGTCTTTCTGACACACACCCCCTAGTTGAAGCCATTAGTTTGAATGGCTTTTAGGGGGCAGCTAATAGACCCAAGTTATATGAAAGACTACTGTCATCTGTGCTTAGTTCAGCCTCCTAATCGGCCTTTATGCCATTGCTATGGCTTTATGCGTTGGTTAGGCGAGCTAAACTAATTCTTTGTCTCTCCCTCGCCTCGGAGGCCTGAAGCTCAACATTGGTGACGACGGGCTCAATAGCACTATCCATGTAGGAATTACCGATCAATCTGGCTCATGCGGCTGCAGGGCTGTGATTGGTCGACAGGGAAAGCAAGTGAGGAACCACCATTACGCGGGGCACACACGCCCTTCACGTGACCCCGGGCGCACGGGTTACACGTGCCCAAACACGTGACCACGAAGCATCGCCAAACGCGCCCGCATCCTGTCCGGCGCCCGTTGAACTTCTGATGCAATCCGGCACTTGCCTTAGGCCAACCTTGGAAGGCTTAATTCCGTAGCGACAATTGTATTGGACCTAATTTGTCCCTGTGGCTTGCTCAACAGACCGAATAATCTCGGTCAGCCGGGTTGCCCTACACATGACTGGGCACGTGGGCACTAGCCCCGCCCTGGGGATTTCGCCCACACATTGTCCACTCCTACACCGTCTCTAGCGAGGGTTATATTCGACTTTCTTTCTCATTATCGAGGCAAGTACGAACTTGCTTCACAGTCAGCACCTGGTTCATTTTAGCTGACTCCACCTTCAGAGCTTCACTCATCTGCGCCCTTAGCATACTTTGTCGGTGGTCCTTCCTTCATTAACCCGAGGCAAGGACGCTTTAGGTTCGTTCCTATAGTTAGGCCCCCCCCAACACAGTCACGGTGTCCCCAACATAGCCGACAAAGTTTTGATAGGAGCAGGTGTTAAAAAGGATTTGCGCCCGCTGTTACACAGCTCGTATCTTCAACTCTTCATTATTCATCAGTATGTAGTTATTGCTTCCGGCTCTACCACGACTTAACCAATTTATCCCCAACCATGCTTTCTCGCTTCTTAGTGAAGGCCACGCCGGTGTGCAAGACTCTTCGTACTATGCCTCCGTCCTATAGAAGATTCTACTCCAACAAACCCCTCGATCCGCCTCGCCCTAGTGCCAAGTTCACCATATCTCTTGACAAGTTCACCACATTACTCGACAATTAGGGAAGGGGTGGCCCCCTCTTATAGACGCTAGCAACTACCAAGAAGATAGTGCACCATGTCCATGGCCGGCCTATCGCGATAGCGACAGACCGAAGCTAGCCTCTGCGGCTGTATATCGCGAGTGGGGCTTGGCACTGACCACTCACAGCAAGTCTCGTTGTCGTTGGACGGCTACGGCCGTATATCGCGAGTCGGGCTTAGCACTAACCTCGCACAGCAAGTCTGCCGTCTGCGCGCAGAGCCGTTTAAGCACGTTGGAAGTGCGGGGTTTGCCAAGCTTGCTCCACTATCCTCTTGGGCAGCCCTCGGATCGACCAGTCCCCGGAGTCCATTTCGACACGGCCGAAAACTGGCTAATCGCTGGGCGAGAAACTTTCGGCACCTTCACGGTAAAGTAGACGAGACAGCCTCTCTACACCACCTTCCTTCTTGGCCTACCAGTAACATTGCGCTTTGGGGTCCGTGTGCCGGAAACGACGCGCGATGCAACATGATTTTCTTTGGTACTCGAAAACGGCCGAGCACGGTAGAAGCCACTGCCCACCTTAACTGTGCCCAGGCGTGTCTCTCTCGTTCACTGCTCCAGGTCAGGTCCCCTCAGATCGGTGGTCGCCACGCACCAGCCTGTTCAACCGCAGGCGCTTCGCCTCCGCTCCGGTCGCTCAGCGAACTACTCGTCCACGCCATACTCGCTGGGGGTCACACACCCAGAGTCCACCCGGAGTCTCTCTGCCTTGGCCGATATCTGGCACACGTCGAATGAACAAATAAAAAAAAAAAAAAAAAAAAAGGAAAAACCGCTGCCTGGGTGAGAGAGAGGTGGCAGACTACGGCCACATGTGGAAAGTAAGTGGGACGGGACATGCTGGTGGTGGGAGGGGAAAAGCACTGAAAAAGATGGCAGAAAAGGGAGGGTTGCTAGTTTCGAGGAGACCAACAGTGGGCCCCCTGATCGCTTGCTGCCGGTGTTTCGGCATTGTCGGTCCGCGGCGTCGCCCACTGTTCGGCCGCCTGGGCAGAGCAGCCACGGTATGGCGATACCGTGTGCTGTGCCATACGCTTCCCAAACGGAACGTCTGTCAATGTGTGCATGCACATTGCATTGTGATTTCGGAACTGTCTCTGGTGCCGGGGATGCCATCGTCTGCCCAGCAAAGGGAACCATCACCGTCTGGGACGCAGGGCCGCATCTCCGGCACCCGCCATCATCGGGAAGCTGCAGCAGCTGGCCCCGCTCGGGCTGTCATACTTCTCTTATACATTGCCGTGTGTTGGTTGTCGCGGATGCCCATATGGTGCTGGGTACGGGGCTGGCGGGATGCCATCTGGTGCTGGCGTGCTCAAGCTCGGCCGGTCGTGTTGCACACGAAACCAGGACAGCGCTTGGCCACGGTCTCTTGGTGCGGGCGGCTCCCGCCCCATGAGTGCTGAGCAGGGGGGACGTGGGGTATGATCCGCCAAGGAGGGAGGGCTGTGTTTAGCCGTCGCCATGGCTGCAGATTTCGCTTGCGCGATTTCCATAGGCTCCTCGTCCATGGCTTTTGTTTCCATTATTTAAGGGGGGGGGCCAGCCCCTTAAATAACTCTCTCCCTGCGTAGTCTTCCCGTCCTACATCGCACCGCTTTCTGCATCACACACAATTGTACCTTGCACTACTGGACATTTTTTGGCCATTGGCCCAGAGATTGAATACCAATAAACGCACCGACGCGCGTACCTGGTCATCCCAACCGTCCGAACCATGGCGACGACGATGCCCGGGGTTGGGAGGCGCGCACCCAGATCTATACCAACCGTGGTAGCGTAACGATGAATGCGGACCATCAGACCATTAGGAGCGTGTCAGAAGAGGAGGTCCAGCTGTTGGTGATGGTGGCAGGAGCAGAGTCGGGAATAGCTTCATCGGCGAGAGGCCCACAAATAGATCGAGAATGGCAAATGGCGAACGGTGGAAATTCCCTCAACAGGAAATACGACTGCGCATCTGGACATATTTAACTTCCCTAGATTCTTTCCCCCCTACCTCTGAGTGTAAATAACTTGTTATACAACCACCATGTCTCAATATACTGAAGATAATATGGTCAATACGTTCCTAGACGTCACGGACAACAAGCTTTCTATTCGTCAATCGGCTCACAAGCACGGAGTTCCCTATCGAACGCCCAGAGACATGTCTTCCTGCACCGTCGATGGCGTGTTGGTTGGCAGAAATATACTACTTGGCGGAAACACGTTGGATGGCGAATACATGTTGGAAGGTGGAATCTCGTCTTCGTCTTCTCCTCGCTGCGCGGGAGGCTTGGCGATGGACGTAGGCACGATCTGTGGTGGGTGCTGCTGCTTCCGGTCGGTACCGCCGTCCGCCAGCGCATTCCCACTCGGGACGCTCTCAAGACCTTCGGCCTCGGGCGGCAACTTGTAGTTCTCAGCAGGCACGAGGAGGTCGTACATGTCGCAAACTGTCTTGAACAGGACATAGAGCCCCGTTTGCCCCTCGACAGACCAGAAGACGCCGCGGTGCTGGAACCAGGCGTGAGCAAAGATGCGGTGGAGGCGGCCGAAGACATTGACCAGGTTCTTGAGGGCCGTGTTTTTGTCGTGGGCGTCAACGACAAAACGGCTGGGAAAGATGTTGGGGTTGGTCACCACGTTGGCAGCCCAGTCCGGCGTGTGGCAGCAGTAGTCGATGGCGCAGCAGCTCTTTGGGGTGTCGTGCACGGCGCACAGGAACTGCCACTCGCTTGCGCGCATCTCGGGGCATGTGGCGGCGCTGCAGGGCGGCGTGTCGAACAAGAAGCCGGCGATGAGGCTATTGCACTGGGCCATGAGAAAGCGACACAGCTCGTACAGCCACAAGGTCTTGTCGATGCCAGGCGGCGGCGTAGCCAGCGTCTTGGCCGTCTCGCGCGTTATGGCGCACGTGTTGCCGGCCGTGTGGTGGTAGTGGAGGGCAGCCAGGTGTTCTTGCAGCTGGAAGGCCGAGTCGAGCTGTCGAGGGGGGGCAGAGGGGCGATGGCTTTATGTATTCTCCTTTTTTCTTACCAGCATCCTTGGAGATGACTTCGAATACCAAGGAAAGGTCGTTCTTGTTGCCTCACAAGCTCACATCTGTCGTCACTGAGCGGCAGCAAACGCCCACCGGGGCCGCAACAACATTGCCGGCGTCGTCCCCGGTCCGCACCCGGCCCGTCATCGTCTGCCGAGTCGTATTTTTGGCTTGATCATGCGATAGATCAGACCCGGGAACAGCCCAGGCTCATAAGAGAGCTGAAGTTGTGATGCTTGGACGCCAATCCCTCAAGACGAATAGGGAACTTGATATCGCAAGATGCAACCATGTTCTGGATCTTGAAATCGGTAAAAACTTGGCGTTGAAACCAAGCTTTTGGATAATACGCGTATATTTCCGCGACGTAAGCTTCGAGTCGTCCTCCGACTTCGCGCCTGTGATAACCATCTTTCCACTTGCGAAGATGGGAGCAGTCCATGATCACAGCCGCGAAACGCTACGCTTTGGGTTGTACTATTTCAACCGTCAGAACCAACCTTGCAGGAGACGCCCAGCAGCGGCTATAGTTCCAACGCTAGGGACTCACCTCGGCATTTCTCGCATGCAGTGCAATTGTCTTCAAGTCCAAGCGGCAATCAAGATTGACCGTGGCACGCGTTGTTGAGCTCATGGAGGACCTGAGGGTCCTGGCCTCCATCTCGGCCCTCCACAGCCCTCGCTACGGCCTCCTCCACGGCCATCGTCACGGTGTGTGTATGTATGTGGAAGACAACTTGCGTTGAGAGTGCTGCGCCCGCGGGACAATGGCTCTTAGAGAGAGAGAAAAAGAAGAGAGATATATATCCTTGGACTTCTTTGTGAGGAGGAACCGGAGAGATAGATGGATCGATGGCTGGCTTTTCATATTCGGAGTTGTATACCATAAGTTGTCTCTCAGAGAGACCATCCTACATAGAACTCGACACTACCTAGGGAGTCACACAAGCATTGATATTGAAATCCGCACATTGACACTTTCTCTCCCGCGTGGCTGCGTGACTCTGGACCCCCGTGATTGCCTGTGATCGAGTGGTATTGCTCCCTGGCGTCTGGAGGGAGTCTGAAACATGAAGCCTGCGTAAAACCACCACAAGAGGTAGCTTACCAAGACTACCAAGAGCGGTATTCGAGGTCGCCCATCCCCCTGCCCGTCTTGCCAGGTTGGCCAGACTCTACCGGAGTAGTACCCGCGGTGTTGCCAGTCTCGTCGGTATTCGCTTGAGCTGGGCCAGCTGAAGCTTCCATCAGGTCCAGTTCGGGTGTAGGCCTCATGGAGCACCTCGCGCCTTCCCAACGAGGGAAGAGGGTCGTCGGGCGACCACTCCCGCACCGGCTTGCCCTCTTTGAACATGTCCTCTGGGACCATCTCGGCCTCGTTAGCCTGGGGGGGGGGGGGTCGTGCCGACGAGGAAATGTGATGAGAGCGGTGATCCAGCGGCATACAGTAACGATCCACCTCCACCAAGTCGGGCATGTCTGTGAAGTCCGCTGGGTCATCCAAGACGATGGGGTCGAACTTGGAGCCATCCCCTCCATATGTCTTTTTTTCTGCCTTGATCTTGGTCCCAACGGGACAGTCCTCCTCCCGAAAGAAGAGATGGGCACAATATTATAAACGCCTTCACGGTGTCTGCTAAAGTGATCCTCATCCTTGGCGTCGTTCTTTGGCGAGGCCCAAATGGCGCTAGAGACCTTGAGGACGATGCCCCTCTGGGCTTCCGCGCGGCTGACATAGAGAACGCGCAGCGCTCATGAGTTCACGGCTGGTCATTTTTCGTGATTTGGTGTCTTGTGGCAGGAACCGCAACATTATTACCCATAGATGGCTTCTTCTTGCCGCAACAGAGTTCGATGACTACCTACTCAGCTACTTGATGGGTAGGTAGCAAGCCTGAGAAATGGTCTGCCGAATCGTTGTGACCAGGCGTCTCGGGGCTTCCAGCATGCCGAGCTGTTCCGCTATGGTGGCGGACTCCTCTGCTGTGAATTCGTGAGTGGTATGCTTAACTGAGATCTTGTCCATAGCCGGGGACGGGGCCGCAGCGGCAGGGCGAACATGGGACAGGCGGAGTGCACCCGGGGAGTCGGCGATGGCCTGGCCAGGGCGAGAGGAGGTCATGCCGCTGGGCGAGGCGGCGGCAGGGGGCAGGCGACGGGGAGGCACCCTCGTCCATTTCCACGTCACTGTCAAACGTGACAGTGACGGGCAGGGGCGTGTCGTTGCGCCGCTCTGCCATGGTAAATGCCGATTGCCACTGGTCGGGGTCGGCGGAAGGGGGGGAGGATGGTGGTGGTGGGCAACCAAACCAAACCGAACCAAGCCCAAAAAGAATCGAAGCGCGCGCTCTGGTACAGAGCAAAAGGACGTTCCCCTCCGGCCTTGGTCGACTTGGGGGCGGAGGGTGACGCCGAAAGGCTCAAGCGAGCTTGAGCCACTGGTTTGAGCGAGCCAATTCGTTCATGTCGGCGTGGGCGGGCTGCGATAAAAGACCAGAATGGACGTCTTGGTGGCCATGAGAGCCGGGTTCTTCAGGGGATCAGTTTACCTAGGCGAGGGTGAGAGGTGAGTTGAATGAGCTCACATATAGAACGGAGAAGACGTATTCGCCCATTCTCAGGGCGTGATACCATCAGCTCCGCCGCCGACGCCGCAGACGCCGCAGACGCCGCCGCTGCTGCCGACACCACTGCCGCCGACGCCGCCACCGCTGCCGCCGACACCACCGCCCACCCGGAGGCACAGGAGCCGGCCCTCAGAAGTGCGAGGTGGTTGACTATGAGTCTCTGAGAGATGCTCCAGCCATGCTCCCAGGGCTTCAGAAGTAATGATGTCTGTCTCCCTTGCTTTTCCCTTTTTTTTTTTCCCCTCTTTTTGGCACGTCTCCCTCTAACGGTTATCGCCTTTATAAACATGATATCAGTACATGGGCGGTCTGTTTCTGTTCCTGCTTTTCCATGAGATACCGACGGGGCGTCATGTCTGCTCCATAATCCAGTGGATTTAAAGCGGTCACGGCAGTCTAGATACAGAGCGGGATGCTCAACACGAGCGGAAGCGGCCGACGTGATTCCAGCCAAGGCCTTGTGCAAGACAGACGCTGGTGGGAGGCCGGGGCGTTGCTGGTGGGAGGCCGAGGCGTTGCGTGGCCCTGGCAGGTGGTGCTGGTTCTGGTCGGGGCGGACGGATTAGCATGGATTTGGAGCCTAGTAAGCACAGTTCCGGATCTTGTCTTCACGGCTAGTCTAGATACAGAGCGGGATACTTTTCACGGCTGACACGTCACCAAGAAACAACAACACCACTCACGTCCTCTGCGCGCATCGCGGCTCCCCATCACGCCCCCTCCCGGCCATCTTCTCATCCAAGCACCTCAAGGGCGAACCCATGGCTTCCCAGATAGGGTCTTGGTGTTTCGTCCCGCCGAACCGCGCCAGATAGGGTCTTGGTGTTTTGTCCCGCTGAACCCGCGCCAGATAGGGTCTTGGTGTTTCGCCCCGCTGAACCCGCGCCAGATAGGGTCTTGGTGTTTTGTCCCGCCGAACCGCGCCAGATAGGGTCTTGGTGTTTCGCCCCGCTGAACCCGCGCCCACTCAGTAAGTAGAGTTAATATATCATCGCAGTCCCGTGCTAAGTAGATGAAGTTAGCAAGGGACTGCGATGATATATATCGTTGAAACCTTCTCCACTTCTCCCCTGGCCTGGGTCTTGGTGTTTCGTCCCGCTGAAGCCGCGCCCACTCAGTAAGTAGAGTTAATATATCATCGCAGTCCCCTGCAACACAAATCCAACATTACATCGACAGGCTTGTCCTTGGGGTCGTTGTTCTCGTCGTGGCGGCCTAGGCCCCTCCTGGTGCCGACATCAATGGTGGCGCTCAGGAACATGGAAATGAGCCAGGCTAGAACAATGATATAGTCGTCTAGGCGGACCTTGGGGACGGCTGGCTCGGCTGGCTCGGCCTGCTCTGCAGCTGCAGCTGCTGCTGTGGCGGCGGCAGACGCGGCGTTGGTGGCGGCTCTGGCTGCGATGTCTGCGGCGGCGGCGGCTGCTAGGGCGGCAGCTACGGCGGCGGCTGCTGCCATGGCGGCGGCGGATGCGGCAAGATGGCATACCTATCTCGGGGAAGCCGTCCTTGTCAAAGTCCAGCTTCACGCTGCCTTCGAGGATGAGAAAGGAGATGTAGAACATGTTCTCGACCGTCTGCCCACACTCGTTTGGGCAGACGGTCGAAAACATTTTCTACATCTCCGGCCACCTGGGGACATTGCTCGCAAAGTCCCGGGAGAGCTGACGGCTGGGGACATGGCTCGCAAAGTGTAGGGAGAGCTGACGGCCGAGGGGAGACGGAAACCGGGGAAGCCGTCCTTGTCAAAGTCAAGCTAAGCTTCACGCTGCCTTCGCGACGAGGATCATGTTGATGAGCTGAGTGGCATGCGGCGGAAGGCTCTGGCAAAGCTCAAGATGGTTCGCAGCTAGGTACTCGGGAAAGTCGTGCTGCATGTCTGCGGGACATGGCTCGCAAAGTGTATGGAGAGCTGACGGCCGAGGGGAGACGGAAACCGTCAAAGTCCTCCTCGCGTCATGGGGTTGTCGGGTTTGGCGGGGTAGAATGTGCCGTTATTGTATACATGGATAGATATATATAGGATGTTGGGGTCCTCGTAGAACATGTTCTGAATGCCGTTTCCGTGGTGGACGTTCCCAGTCCAGGAGAGCTGGGGCGCTGGAGGCCGTGGAGGACTGCGGCAAGCGTCGGTGTGCCGGGCGGTGACTTCGGTGACTGGTTCTCTGCACATGTCAAAGTCAACACGCTGCCTTCGCGGACGAGTACATCTCCTCGAGACGTTCCTCGGTGACTGGTTCTCCGCACATGATGATAGTGACGGAGAGGGTATGATGGTGAGTATCATCGCTCTATTCGTAGAATCTAAAAAGCGAAGGAAAGAAAAAGGAAAAGAACGTTCCAAATTCTGCGCGGGGTGCGGGGCGCGGGGATGTAGGCTGGTTTGTGGGTCACGAGGTAGGGCTTGGCACGGGCCACCAACAAAGGCCAAAAAGAAGAACAACCCCACTGTGCCCCGTCCGTCACTGAGTTGCGCCCTGCAGCCACTGCTGGCGCTGGGACCCGACTGGCACCGACACACCCTGATGCCTGCCAATGGTCACGGCACCTGGTCGCCGCCAACCGGGCGCCATCTTTACCGGCTGTCTGGCACCTGCCGTGACTGTCTGGCACCAGGCAGATTCTCTTGTCCACAAATAGGAGGAACCGATGCAACCCCGCAGAAACAGGGGCTGCACAGCACGCACTCTAGTCGGGCGTAAAACTGACCGCTTCTCTGATTTGGGAACCAGGGAATCGTTCGGCGAGCGCAATACGATGCGCAACTAGTGTTCGAGCTCGGCGACCTCATTTCCCAGACGGCACGATGGCCAATGTGGGCACAAGTAGCTATCTACGGAGTACGACGTGGCATGCTAGATGATCTGATTGGTAAAGAATGCCCGGAAGGAAGTATTGCTATATAAATCCTGCCTTAAGTATTCTTCTCTTTAAGCCGTCCCTCACTTCTCCCGTGCCAAGTTTCCGCAGCCCATCTCCAGAACTCCGGTGTATTTTTCTCTTACTTAGGTCTCGACGACAAAGTGCACGGTCTCTGATCAAAGTTTCTACAGAAATTTAATTTCGCGCCGTATTTCTTCGGCAGTGTGGGAGTTCTGTGGCTAGCAGTTGGTACGCTTGGAGGCCGCTAGCAGGCTGGCCGGATCGTCGAACCAAATATATACCACTGGTGTCTCCCCGCTATAGGCCACACACCAGTTGATAAGGTTAAAAGCAGCGCAGCGTATCTGTATTGTAAACGGGGGGGCTCTCTGAGTCGGCATAGCTACATTCTCCTCCGCCTCGTATCCGCACACATCGGCGACGTGCCCTGCGTCCGCCTCAAGCATTTAAAATTCTCCGGTAACCGGTAACCCCAGTTCGCCCGATACTGCAGAAAAACCCGCTCTTATGAGAACGAGACCACAAACCCCTAGATACAAGATTGAAGAATACCTCACAGCATCAAACATAGTTATAGCTACCCGCAATTAGTATGATATGCCATCCGAGTAGCCCCTTGATTTGTACCACGCCAAGACGTCCGTTATAAACATCAGGATCATAATAATCCCCATGGTTACGGGGAAGTTCATGTCGAAGCTTAGACTCTTGGAGGGCGGGCGGGCTGGGATTGGAAAGCGAGAAAGACGGCGCGTGGGATTATCGACTGCCGTATGCGTCCGGCGTCGTCGCCTGCTTCAACCGTTCGGCTCTGGAAAAGGTAATCTGGTAGTGACGGTGTTAGGACTGGCTGTGCTGCTCAATTGCAAGTGTTCAAAGTAATGGCTTTGCTATGGTGCAATAACTCTTTCAGAGGGTGGGGAGCCTGTGAAAGTTATGTTGATAGACATGGCGAAGCGTAAATACAGCCTTCCCTTGAAGCGGGATTCCCACCCTTAAGCTCCGCCCCCAAAGGGAAAAAGCCCGAACCACGACCAGTTTGCACCCCCGCAGGTACTGCAACCTGCCACGCGCGAGATGAATGAAAATAAACGCCCCCAAACCATAGTCGGGCGCAAGGCTTGTCGCCCCCCGAAAAAGCCAACGCCGATTTCCGGCGGCGGCAGAGCTGAAGAAGCCCGGGCGGTATCGAAATTGGTTCCAAAGTCAATCCCGGAAGAATCAGGAGCGTGACGCAGCAGACTGGGGCTCGGAGTCCGAAGGATGGTACCACCCGTGTGCCTCAATCCTTTGCGCAAAGCAACGTCAGTCAGGCTAGACCGAAAGACCCCCTGCATCAGGCGACATGGATTTTGCTGAGAGACTTTTTTGTCCCCTGTCGTGTTTGCCGCTTGTCGGTTCCCAACCTTCCCCTTCCGTCCAGCCCAGACAGCCACCCAGAAAGTAAGGGGGGCTATCCGTCGGAACCGAAGAAGGCCGATTCTTTCCCTAAGTAATAAGCGGCGACTCACCTGTGCCAGCGAGCGAGAATGGAGTTCATCGCTGGTAGGTTGCTGCTAACGGTTGCCATGTGGCAGCGCGTTGCCCACCAACCTAGGCTCATGCGGCTCTTATCTGTGAGTAAATGCCTCAACAGACTCTTCCCCTCCCAGTAGTCATGGGGCGTACTAGCACGGTCTGCACGGTTTCAGCGCCAAATCCTTCCGAAAGGATAGGCAGTGACGTGAAACGAATCACGCTTCACGCACGAAGTGGGCACGGTCGATTCGATAACTGCCCGGACCAAGCCGCCAGATGCTGAAAAGTCCGGCGCCAACATGATCAATGACCTAGCCACGAGATCAACCGTTCTTGAATTTTGGGTTGAGCGAGGCCGCTACGGTGGCTACAGCTTCTGAGCTCCATAATTTCAAAATTGGAGCGTCCTAATCTTCGAGTTAACGGGGCCATGATTAACGCCCGACCCAGCGTCACAGACACGGGAGAAGCCCGAGTAGGTGGTACAGATGCGACCTAGCGGCACAGACGCAGAAGAGGCAGAGAGAAGACGCATGGAAGGTCAATGGAAGGCAACTAGAAGGCGCCATGGAAGACCCATGTCTTCCATGGAAGGCGGATCGAACGTGTCCACGCTTTCATTTGCATCTGCGGCTCTAACCGCTGCCCATCGAAGAAAGCGCGCCGGACTCGGCTGACCGCCATCTCGTCAGAGGACGAGGCTGCGTTATATTCATATATATATACAGCCGATACAAAAGTCGCCATGCCCCCGATCCATGTGCTTTTCGCCTTAAAGCTCGTCAACTTGGATCAGTCCTACCCGTTCCTGCATTATACCTCACCACCAGTACAAAGGGATGGAGAGCAACCACGACAGCTCTAAGACGTTCCTGCGGACATATATATTTGTTGTCTTTTGTGGTCTGAGCACTATACCTAAATGATGGGAAAAGGCCCTGGATAGACGGTTCTACAAGACCAAGGACAAGAAGAGGTGTTTGGATGTTGTCCGCTCGCCGTATGTACGCGATGACCACTTCGACGAGCGTTTGGCCAGTGTGGCGGTGGAGGTCCGTATCACATCCCGCCGCAAGCTGGTCTGGTTGCTTTTTTTTTTAAAGTTTCCATTCTTCCTCGTGGTCAATAAAGTTATCAGGCAAGTGCAATTCTCACGGTGAGAAAGACGGAAGCCGGCATTCGAAAGGCTGACCTTACAACACAGACTTGCCCGGCGGTTGGGAATAAACTTGGTCCCCGAGTAAGGAAGCGGACGACGTCAGTATAACGAGCGAGAAAGTGCAGGACGTGGATATAACGAGTGAGTACATGCAGCTAAGGAGAACACGGCGGAGCCACCATCCCTCATCTTTTCTCATACAAATGCTAATGCTACAAAGCTATGGGGATAGAATGTCGAGAAGCGAACTCACTGGCCCCCCAAGCTATTTCCATCCAAGCCGAGGTTGAGGCCATTTTGGGGTGGCCCGACCAAACACGGGGACGGCACGGCTTCGTCTGCGTTGCAATCTCGTACATGTCGTCACATCGTACTGACTCCCCTCCACACAACCAGCCGGCTGCGCCGTGGTCTGCGTGTGCTCTGGACCTCGCCATAACTATCAATGCACATAGGTATCAGAGTCTTGCCGGATGGGGGAAGATCAAGGTCTTTACCGAGCACAAGTCTGACGTGAGGCGGAAGGGCGTGGCCAGCAAGCACCATCAAGGATGCGCTGCATTCGACGTACCCTCGCACACAAGACCTTCCTGGATGAAGACGGAATCAACATCGCGGCGGCGCCGATGGAGACGACAGAACACTTGGGGGGTGGATGGAGAAAATCACTGCCAAGGAAGCTGCTAAGGAAAAAGGAGAGAATGCATGAAGGCATCGTCCAAATGCACAAAGGCATTGTCCAAATACATCATGGGCGGCCGTCAAGCCCTTCTTTATCGAGGACGACGCGGCCGACGACGCTTGAGTTATCTTCCACATACATACACACACCGTGACGATGGCCGTGGAGGCCGTAGCGAGGGCTGTGGAGGGCCGAGATGGAGGCCAGGACCTGAGGGTCCTCCATGAGCTCAACAACGCGGCGGCCGAGCTGTTCCGCAAGTGCCAGATTCATAACGAAGGGGGTGTATACTGGCAGACCCATGCTGACGGGAGTCCATCGTTCATGCGTAACACGTTCAAGTGGCGCCTTGAGCTCGTCCTGGGACACGGAGAAGCTCTGCACGTGCACCACCTTGTTCTTCGTCTTGTCGGGGGTTGTCCAGGACACGCAGGACGGCTGCGGCGGCGAGGCGCGGACGGTCGAGTACGAGCAGTAGGTGTAGCCGCCGTCGAAGATGCCGATTCTGCGCAATGCCGGGTCGATGCTGAGCGAGCGGTCCTTGATGCCGCGGAAGGCAGCCTCGGCCACCCGATGGTGACATCCAAGCAGTTGACGAGATGACAGCATGGGACGCTGATAGAGCGTCCATCGTTATCTCCGAGTCCCAGTCATCTGGCACCCTGTCCACCACCACATGTAAGGGTGGGCCACAGGCTCCTCCGAGGGCACCTTTCGGGATACAGATGGGAATTTGGTCAATGGCAGAAAGAAGCTCCAGACTTGGCTAAAGGATTTCGGTCACAAGCTTGATTGCCCTGGAATCCAAAAGACCCAAGGGGTGGTTACCATCTCCTTTGCTCAGTTATATGAGTTAGTACAGGAGAGTGAGGCTTTGGATCAGATAGATACGGAAGCGGAGGCGGGGGTCGGATGAGGTTCTCAAAGGTAGAAGCAGGCAGAAGGTGGTCAAGCGGAAAATGGTCCGCCCGTCGCACGAGAAACTCACATGCTCCGACGAGGAACGGTTTAAGGCAACCGAGAAAGAAGTTGAGGATCAGCTCAGCGACCAGGACGAAGATTATACCCCAGAGTAGGATTATATCTTGGGGCAGGTGGCAAAGATGGAGCTTGTAGAATATTTAGATCCGTGCCTTCATACATTCTCCTTTTTCCTTAGCAGCTTCCTTAGCAGTGATTTTCTGCATTCACCACCCCAAGCGTCTATCGTCTCCATCGGCGCCGCCGCCCGAGCCAGCATCCTGGTCTGACTGACCCCCGCCACCAGGGCCGCAACAACATTACCGGCGTCGTCCGCGGCCTGCGCCCGGCCCTTCATGAAGGACCTGAGGCCCCTGGCCTCGATCTCGGCCTCTTGGGCCCTAGTCTCGGCCCGCTCCGCCCTGTGCTCGGGGTGGCCTTGGGCGTGGTATGGCCTTAGGCGTGGTGAGCATTCTAATCTTAGTTACCGGAGTCAGAAAGAATTCTATAGTTAGCGGAGTCGTAGACCTTCTATTCCACGATTACTAAACGGATACCAAAACATAGAAACTAGCTCTTACCCCTACTCTCTCTTCTCTCCGATGCCTGTCTCTTCTTCCTTGGGCATCTCGAACAATGATATAACTCGGGACCGCTTGAATTTGTCCGTGGCCTTGCGGTAGCTTCCCCTGAGGCTTAGCTTGGAGACCTTGTGGTTGAGAGTGGTAAGCGTCTCCTCCCCTCCTTTATCAATGCCCTTGCCTTTATTAACGCTGATAACACGAACACTCATCTTCTGCTCTCCTTTCTGCTCTGTATGGCTATCGCCATCCTTGATCTGCTAGATGGGTGGATGCTTTTCTTGCTGAGTGGAGAGCGGAAAAGGAGAATTTGCGCAGGGGTAAGAAGGTGGAGGACAAAGGACAAGGCAGTTAGGATCTCCCTAGTCCGACCAATCCTCCCCCCCCGGCTCGGACAAGCAGCGATCACCTTGGCGGTAAGGCCAAGGGCCCAGCTGGCCCAGCTCAAGCGAATACCGACGAGACTGGCAAGACGGCGGGTACTACTCCGGTAGAGTCTGGCCAAAACCTGGCAAGACGGGCAGGGGGATGGGCGACCTCGAATACCGCTCTTGGTAGTCTTGGTAAGCTACCTCCAAAATATAGCGCCTCCATTGTCCCGCGGCCTCCTCCACGCTGAGTACACCTTCTTGTTGTGGCCTCGATCTCGGCCTCTTTGGCCCTGGTCTCGACCTCTTTGGCCCTGGTCTCGGCCTCCACAGCCCTCGCTACGGCCTCCACGGCCATCGTCACGGTATGTGTATGTATGTGGAAGACAACTTGCGTTGAGAGCGCTACGCCCGGTCTCGTCTATCCACCCATAGCAAAACATTACGCCACCTCCATCTCCACGACTGCCGCTTGCATCCATCTCGCAACGGTACATAAGATGTCTGCCCTCCCGGGTCTTCTTCACCTGGACACCTTCAGGGTGCATCTAGGCTTCTCTGGCCCAACGAGTTCTCCCCCATGGACGCCTATAGATCCATGGACCGCAATCTGAATTGTGACAATATAGACTTTAAATGTCTATCCCTACCAAACGAGTGACGGCCAAAGAATTTATGGAGACTCGGGTGGCTTCGATCCGTTTAGACTACGGAGCGTGAATACGCTCGTGAAGCAGTCTGGGCAGATGGAAGAGTCCCAGCTCGTTGCATTCGTCAACGGAGAGGCCAAGAGGGAGACCGTTCTGAAGATAGCACCCCCAGTGGTGGATAGCAATGGTTTTGTGGGTGAATCTGACGAGGGTAGCGGCCCTAACAACCTCGTCGCCATTGCCGTGTGTTCTTGGCACCTTCATGTGGCGCATTGGGCATATAGGTGGGGAAACCGCCTCCCTTTTCCAACAAAAAAAGCCACGGTGGTTGAGTCGAGCGGTCAAGGCTCCCGCACCCAAAAAGTCGAAAAGCTAATTTGATTGCAGAAAACTTGCTTTGTACAAAACTGTACAACACACTGGTGTTCGAGTCCCGTCGATGTCCTTGGACCGCAGTTGTAATAAAATTGCCTTCGATCATAGCATAAGCGCCCTATACCCTATACCCTATACCCTATACCCTATACCCTATACCCTACCATAGTAAGCCAGTTCTTGGTTACATCTATTCTTGGTTAGTTTGGGGCTGCGTGGTGCAGGGTCGAGAAAAATCGACACAAAAAAAAAAAAATTGTAAAGTGAGTTAAGATTTCCGGCCCTCGACCCGACTAACTGAGCTTTTTTATTATTATTTTTTTAAGTTTTTCCCTTCTTTAGATAATGGCTTTATCCGTGTATAAGGAAGATAGACCACATGCCCCGCTGATGAGAAGCGGGTATATAGGAAACAAAACACGATTCTCGTAGCGCGACAAATACGCCGTTCTTGATCGAGAGCCGCCAGATGGCCTCATCGTCTAGTGATAGACCTTCAACTTGTCCGAGGAGTGCCTTCTCAAAGAACGGCTTACTGAGGCCTACTAATCGCGGCTGTTTATCGAGGACCGCCGCCGCGACGGCGACGACGATGACGAAAATGACGATCGCACAAGCGGATATTGGGACCTGGCTCGGGGTGGCCTTCCTTGGCCGTGGTGGGCATTCTGCTCACTCTTGGTATTTGCTAGCTGCATCGCCGAAAGGCGAAAAAAACAGATTCGCCATCTGGAGGGCTGGGCACCTGACCATACCTATTTTGGCCACGCCCACTTTTGGCCCCTGCGTAAGCCACTAAAGCTACTATATACTTATACCAAATGTAATAACCTGTTTTTTCTTCAATACACCGTAACTTCCCCAAAACAAGACCAAATTCCTCCATTTCTACTGCAAACGACAGCTCTTTGAGTGCTCTTTCGAACGGTGCCTGAATGCAGCGAACTGAAAATGTTGCAGGCGATGCAAAAGGTGCGCGAAGGCATTCGGGTGCGAGTGCCCGCGCGGCTCTGGAATGTGGCGTTCCAAGGTCCTCTCTTCGCCACCGTCTGGCAGGCCACAAATCGCGCCACGTTGCATTCGAACACATGCAGGGCCTTACGCACGCTACGGAAGCCCGGCTGGCCGAGTGGATCCTCTTTCAAGGCGCTCTCGGCATGCCTCCGACCTCCGACGCATGCGCAGGTCCGGGAGTTCGCCCGCCGGCTCGCCGTGGAGGGAGGGAAGCCGGACTGCGCAGGACCGAAGTGGTTGCGCGGCTTCCTGGCGGCACCAATTATCACGGCTTGGTTCAACTACCTAGCCCTCCTGGCAGTCCCTGTGCGAGCAAAAATGGGGTGCAGTCTTATCTTAGTAAACTCAGACGTCTTTTTCCAGGCAAGGGGCGGGGGGGGTTGTGGATTGAATGGCCCACGAATGCCGGAAGCCGAGACGGACAGGACCGGGATAAAGTCCCGTCCCTGAGGCGGGCACAGGTACCCTGCTCTTGGTTGTTCCAACCCGGAAGGAAGCATCTGAATCGTATTAGCCCAGGTTCCTTGCATGGAGCATTTCTCTTCACGACCAAGGTAACTTAGCTGTCCAAATTCCCGGGCCCCAAGCTGTGGGCCATCTCACGCATCCCCTGGGCATACTACGTCATCCGGGGGGGACTTGTGTAAGAATTGATTCCAAATGACTTTCTAATCCTTTCTGAACTAATTCATAACCTACGGCCTAGGTTACATACCTAGGTACCTCCAGGCGCGCCCAGTATCAATCTGCCGTGCCCCTGTTGAAGAGACACATGTTCCATACCAAGAGGCACACGTTCCATACAGAGAGAGTATCGACGGTGACGCCGATTACCACTCGGCCGAGAAGACTCCACTGATCCGCCGTAAGGAATAGGCTGGCCTGTGGGCGTCTGTGCATGAGTAGGTGCTTCTGAATCAGCAGGTTCCGGTGAATCATGCAGCGCTTCTGAGCCACCAGGCGCGAATGAACCGTATGTCGCAGCATGACCGCGTGCGACAGATTGCTCTTTATCTTCTTTGCTGGGGCGAGGCCAACCAGGTCCGCGCTTTATGCCGCAGAAGCAACCCGTGTCGGGCGCTGCGCGGGAGCGAGCGCAATCGCCAGATGCGTCGGGATCGATCCCGGGATCGCGACACGGAAAACCCCCCCTTGCGCAGGCAGGCACAGCGTACTGTGAATGGCCTCACAGCTCCCCAGCCTGCTCGCGGCGGCCGTGGTAGTAAGGCGCAGGGAACCCATTGGGACGCGGTTCGCTGGGTCCCAAGGCCCTGCGTTTGGCAGCCCATGTGCAGACAGTACAGAGATTCCTGGTCTTGCGGGTGTTCCACGCCAGCCCCTGAGGGGGTGTGTCGGAAGAAGCCGCATCATTTGTGGGCGCAGGTGGCGTATATGCTAGACCACCTACGGCCCAGTGCGTGGGGGGAGGCGGAGTTGGCGCATCGGGTGCGGTGGGAAATTTTGCACGCGGTGATCAACGACATCTTGAGGGACGGATCGGGGGGCACCAGTTCCATTCAAGCTCACCCGCGAATGGTACCCGGGGCAGATGCCAGGGGGTTAGTAGCACCAAGGATGGCTTTAACGACAATGTTAAGTTTCTTGAGCTTCGTGTTAGAGATGGTGGAAAACTCATAGCGGCCGGTCTTGACGGCATCAAGACCCTCCCAAACAATAGCGACGATCGGGCCGCTGTTCATGTCTAAAGTAGAGGTTAGCAAGAACCCAAGAATCAGGTACGACGGTAAACATACAGGCGGCAAGGCTTTGTCTGAGTCCCGTGCACATTTTCGAGGAAGTTTTTGGTGGGAAACGATGCGTGTCTCGTATCGAGTTACAAAAAACCAAAGAGGAAGCGCCTTCGGGTGCCGTCAATGGTGCCAGCAGCCGTAAAGGGACAATTGTGAGAGGGAGAAACGACCGCCGCCCTGCATACGACATTAGTTTGATGGAGTCTAGGGAGAGCGCTAAAATCCTGTCTGAGTCCCGTTTAATGAAGCTGTACGGCTAGGAATAAAGATGTCTGCGTTACTGTTAGCAATCACCACCTTTCAGCCATTCTCAAAAGCCTGGTGGACAATAATGTCAAAATTGCTGTGGTGTCGACAAATAGCAGCACCTCCGTGTACGTGGCAATTCCAAAGCCGGCTCATTTAGTAGTAGTTCTTGTAAAGACTAACTAGATAATCCGCCATCTCCCAGGGCTAAGCGCGCATTATCACAAATTATCGTTAATAGAACCACTGCATTTGACTGCATGCATACCTTATGCAGGAGTGGGAAATGATAGCAAGTGACAAAGCAGCCAGAATGTCCCACCCGCCGCTGCCCGACTTCACCATGCGCCGGCCAATACCACCACGCCACCTCAACCCAAGCCATCATCCCATCATCCCATCGCCCCATCACCCCGACCATCCACTACAATGGCATCCCTATGCTGCCGCCGGTTGAACTGACCATCCCAGAATCACGCGCCGTCTTCGCGAGCTCAATGTCTTTCTCGGAGAGGCTCCCGTGCACCACAAATATTGCAGACCTAGACTTCACCCCCCCAAGGGAATCATCCTCTCGGGCGGCGGCCACGCTGATACGGCGCTTGTGCCGGAGCTCGTGCAGCCGGCAAAGAAAGTGAAGGCGGGGGTGCGAGAAGACGCAGTGGGTGAGGCGCCATGGGAAGAGCAGAGAGAACCGCGTGGATGCAGCAAAAAAGGTGGATTACCTAGCTCTGGGATCGACCCAGGGCGGGAAACAGGACTACCCCGGCGCCAGACTGCCAGACTCGGAGTGTATAGGCTGTCCCTCCAGGAACGGAGAAGGGGGCAGAGGCTCGCAGTAGTCTTTAGGGTATGGCGGATATCACAGGGTAGGACGTGGAGTAGAATTAGAACATACACCAAGTCCGAAGCGGGATCCCGCTTCCAAGGCCAAGCAGGCTCTTATGGCTGCGGCTAGAGAAGGAAACAACGTCGCTCGGGAGCGAGATGGAGGGAAGAGTTGGAAGCGAGATGGCGGGCAGAGTAGGGAGCGAAATAGTTGGCATCGATAAGCTGCCAAAGGGCACTAATTCCTGGGACGAAGCCAGCGTAGCCAAACTTCAGATCAATCGTACCGTAATTGACTACATATGCATCCGGAATTGTCGAGATCACTGCTTTCTTGAGCTTCAAATGCAGCCGCCAAAGCCTTGGTGATCCGGTGGGTCCCTATAGTACTATGCGTAGGCTTTGTAGCGCCCCCCTCTACCACGGCGGGTAGTGGGCTTAGAAGCCTGAGTGCCAGATCTTCGTGATGCCTGTAGAGCAACAAGAGGCTCTCTCAGTCTCTCCCCATGCCCGCTCCCAAGTCCGTCCCAAGTCCGTCCAGCTCGAGTGAGCAACTCTAAATCCTTTCTGAACTCGTTCTAAACTGATTCCAAATTAATTAGACTTCAAAACCCTTCGGTTGTATACCACGTCAAGTTTTGAGCCCTTGTCCGGAAGCTTACATCCTTCAACGTGGATGGTGCCACGTCTTTCTAGGTAGGTGAGCAGGGTACTCACCAGTGGCAGGCAGTGACGATTGACCGTGGGAACCAATCACGAGTCCAAATCCCGCGTGTTCAATCTGCGTTGCTCAGCTGGTCGACGATAAAGGACGCGTCGGCGGCGCGGTCCCAGTTGTCCCACGTAGGACTGTCCAGTTTGTACGTTTACTGTTTACTTCAGCTTGCTTGGGGCGTTATGTTTTCGACCTTCAATGCTTCGGCCACCACGCCTTCCATGTGGGAGGGCCTAGCAGACGCACAAAGCGCGGCTAGTAACCTTTCCCGTCTGTAGTGGGAGAAGGCTTCTCTTTCTCTTCGAGACGCAAGACGGGCGGTTGATCTGCCAAGAAGACCTGAGCGTGCGTGGTACGGAGCAGGTGGCACGTACGGCATTGCCATTCATTGTGGTTTTGAAGTTCGGGGGCTTGTTGATCCTTTCTAGCCCCCCGCACCGCCTCCCTTCCCTTCAGGGGAAAAAGCAAAGACCGATCGCCCGGAAACCTCTACTGTGCTTCAGAGACAGACGACAACACGGGCTGGTAATCGGGCCCAGACTTGTCGACAACGTCGTCGAGCGCCGCGGCGTACCGCCCCCCGCCGGAACTTTTCCTGCCACGACCTGTTGATGGAAACAAGAATGTTTCGACCCGGGCCGGCCGAGTGGAGTCGTGGCCGCTCGTCAGCGAGTTGGGACGAGCAAAGCCTCGGCCCCCGGCCCCGGACCATAAGCGGCATTTTGCGCGGCCGGCCAAACATTGGCCAGGCATCAGACGTATCAAAAATTCGGAATGGATTTCAGGCGGGCCGGCTAAGACCTGGGTCCATATGGCGTGGGGTGGCTGTGGTAATGTAGGATCAGGATCAGATGGACGTGTATAAATATCCAAAGATGAACACGACTTTGGACGAGCGCTAAGGTTGGCTCAACTGACGCGACAATTTCAACGCACCACTCAGCATTTTACTCATCTCAATCGGCCTACGGATTTCCACCATGGCGAACGTGCTGAGTTAGCTGAGATGCTCGTCAACCAGTGTTTTCCTCCTTCCATCCACGACACTGTCTCCAGTTCTCTCCTGAAACACACACCGAATAAGAACATGCCCATACACGCACGAATATCTAAACCACCTACCGAAGATCCCAACACCTAGCCGAAACACTCCAAGACAACAATAAAAAGTATCACCTACCGTACAACAACATAGATTCCCAAGGACGAAAACCGATATCGTTCATACGATCTCATCAAGCTCCCAGGAAAAAAAAATGCTACAGATGTTCGTTATATATTGCACTCTTTTCGAGGGATTCAAGCTTTATCAAAACCTTTTCGTCTTCTTCTGAATCAAGCCTTCGATCACTACGCGGCAGAGGAAATAGTATCGGACTGGATTGACAGTAGAGGGTTAGGTGGGTGGGTTGGATGTCGGAGGACATAGAAGAGAAGACGGCGTGGGGCTTGTAGCCGGGACAAAATCAGTTTACTTAGATCTGCAATATGGGGGGCAAAGAGGGAAGGTTTCACCATTTCCCTTTGTTTTCAGCTCGTCCTCTGTCCTCTGTCGACATTGCCATGTCTCGGCCGTCATTCTGGTTCCCCGTTTACTGCCGACTCCTCCTCATCATCCAGGTTAACACCCTTCCCTTCCCGAGCAAACCGGTCCCGGTCCCGCGGCAGGCTCTCGGTCTGCTTCGGCAGATGCGCCTTGTCCTCGTCCGTTTCAGCGGCTAACGAGCACGAGTCCCTGCTTTGCCTCATCACAATGCGTGTTTCCAAAGCAAAGGCGCGTGCCACTATCCAAGGCCGAGCAGCCCCCCCCCCCCGGTTCTCGGTGGCGCGAACGGAGGGGTTGGAGCTTATGAGCGCCACGAGTGCATATTTGTAAAGAATCGTGACCTATTGTGCCCAGAAGGCCCCGAAGCCAATCTTAAAGAGCCTTCAAACAACCACTAGAAGAACAAGAGCAAGATAAGGAAAATAAACGTGGAAGTTAATGTCGGGCTTCTTGCCACTCCCCTGCGAGCTCCATCTCTTCCTCCATAGCCGCTTGCCGTCCCTAAAGAAGGTGGTTGTTTCGAGATGCTCCCTAGTTCGCCGCCGTTCGCGTCCTTGCCGGTTTTAGAAGAAGTCTTGGCTTTCCATCATTCACTGGACGCCACTCCAATAGTTGTGCGATTGGCAAGATGGGTATCCTGTTGACTGGATCTGGGGATCTTGGTCGTCTTCTTCGTCTTCTCTTATGCCAAACACCACCCACTTGCGGATGAGCCCAGAACTGGGCAGCTTAATGAGCCCCATCGGCAGACGCCACTCTCTCTTTGTTGTAAACTGGTTTTGCCCGTAGTTCCGGCCAGTTGTTGTCGACTCGGGGGTCGTGGGAGGTCGTGGTCTTGAACATGCACCACTCGGTTAGGAGGTGTATCAAGAACTGAACCTCGGAAAGGAATGTAGCGTCGTTGATGTCATCGAATTGGCCACGGAGGAAGTCGTCGATGTCCTTGTACCCGTCAACAGCTTGACTGTTCAGTTGATCGAGGTAGAGACGACGGATTCTATGCAGAACGGGTGGCCTTGCTTTTTTCCAGCTCTCGGGCTACAGATGCTTCTTCTGCCTCAGAGCCATGGTCTAGACGGCTGGGCGCCTTTCATGAACCTCGATGTCAAAGCAACTTTGTTTATCGCTTTTGCATCCTTTAGGACCTCCCTGCCATCCGTTTGGCATTTCTGGATGGCCGCGACCTCCTGCGGCAGTAGCGGCGTACCCCAAGATGAAGGTGCACGTGAGAGGGTAGACGTTGTTCGACTTCAGCTGTCTCTTGTAGCTATCGAGCGACATCTGATAGATGAATCATGTGTTGTTGAGTAGCATTCGTTGTTTTTTGGACGCGAGTCGTGCTTTCCGGTAAAGACTACTACTACTCAATGTGTCGAAAGTGACATCTTTGCCCTTCCATCCGTGCCAATATTGTTTCATCCGCTCTCTGGTGTATGCCAACAGCTTGACCTGTCTCTCGTCTGTCTGCACCGTCGCCTTCGACAAAATTCCTGCATCTCTTCCTTGGCAAGTACAGCCGCGTGTGTGTTGATGACCTCGCAGGCCGCCCGGTAGGTCTGGGCATTCAAGACGTCAATCAGGGCCCGAAGAACCTTGCCATCTTCGTCTGGAAGCTCATCACTATCGACGTTGGGGAAGGTTGTGAAAGTAAAAAGGTAATGTTGCCTTCCAGCGCCTGGCCGACCAGCATTCGAATCGTGGCGTATAGAAGAATGGCCTTGCTGGTGGTGGGCCGGAGCGTGAACGCAGAGTCACGCAGAGTCAAGCCATATCTTTCCACGTCGAGTGGTGTCCCAGGCACCACCTTTGTGCCCAAATGGACGCAGTTCAGCGGCTTGTTTCAAGAGTCCGAGGATTGCTCGGACTTGGGCCGGAATCTGTTCCCATTCCGGGTTGTACGATGGCGGCGGCTCGAACATGTCCACGCTAAATTCTCAAGAGCTCGGAGGCTCAAGATGGCCCGTACCATTCCCATTTTTGGGCTCCTCCAAGGACGCGTTCAGCCTGACAGTGTCAGAGACAATAAGGCGAGGAGGCTGCCCCTGGCGGACCACGTGAGATTCGCGCACCGTGCAAAACGGATGGATTGGCCCCCATGCAGGGCACTACCTCGGGGGGCAGCCAGTCTTCAGTCTTCCAATCACTGTGCGATTTGACTGAGCCACCCCTTCCCATCCCAATGCCCTGCCCAAGTCGCCAAAACGTGGTTTACCAGCATTGGGCAGCTCGCATGAGCCGATACAAATTCGCAACACAGCCTGCAATAAAAGTTTAGAGGAAGGGGCGGCGGGCATCTTCACTGCTTGTGCAGCCGAGGACAGCGGATGCGGCTTGTTCGTTCCTCAGCATCCTCTCGGACATGCTGCAGCGGAGAGCGTCCATGACAGGCATGAGAAACAGGTTGTTTGGTATGGCTATGCCCCATGTCTTGCTCCATGACTTGGGGATGACGTAGACCTTCCAGCACGCGACCATTGCGGGATCGGATCGTGCACTGGGAAGTATAACATGTCTTCGTAGTGGTCGAAGCCGTGGCCAGAACCAGACAATCGGACACGAGTTATCTTCCACATACATGCACACACCGTAACGATGGCCGTGGAGGCCGTAGGAGGGCTATGGAGGTGGAGGCCGCATCAGGCCGCGGCGGAATAGCCGCTCAGCGTGCCGCCCAGGCCCTGGAGAGCAACTACGGCATGGAGGTGGAGGCCTCATCAGGCCGCGGCGGAATAGCCGCTCAGCGTGCCGCCCAGGCCCTGGAGAGCAACTACGGCCTACGTGCTGCTGCCTCCGCCTCGCGGGGTGGTTCCTCGCCTTGGGTGATCTGATGGAGGCCGAGGCAGCAGCAGCACGTGGGCCGTAGTTGCTCTCCAGGGGCCTGGGCGGCACGCTGAGCGGCTATTCCGCCGCGGCCTGATGAGGCCTCCACCTCCATGCCGTAGTTGCTCTCCAGGGCCTGGGCGGCACGCTGAGCGGCTATTCCGCCGCGGCCTGATGAGGCCTCCACCTCCATACCCGAAGCGCCGCGACATAGGCCTCCGTATCGGGACATTATAGTTATAACTCAATATCATAATTTTGACGGAACATTATAGTTATGACTCAACATTACAGCTATGACTCAACATTATACTTTTGACGGAACATTATAGTTTTATTTTAACGGAACATTACAGCTATGACTCAATATTATAATTTGGATGGAACATTACAGATATGACTCAACATTACAGTTTAACGGAACATTATAGTTATACACAGATCAGCCACACAGGTATATAAACAACGCTCACCACCGCCTGGGCTCTGGAAGGCAGCTTCAACAAAACACCAACTCGATCGAAGTCTCGCTCGAAGTCTCTTTCGCTCGTCTCCCGCAAACTTTGCCTTCGCCATTCCATTCTCGCTTTACCTTCGCCATTCCATTCTCGCTTTACCTTCGCCATTCCATTCTCGCTTTACCTTCGCCATTCCATTCTCGCGTCGCCATTTCGCATCCCCGTGCGTAAACTCGTAGCCGACGTCATGGAAAAGCTACGTGTTCATGTTGAGCGCTTTGACAACGCTGGCGCTCTTCAAAACCAGCAGAACATCCCCGCTGCCATCGAGGCTCCGGGACAGCAGATGAACGAGCAGATGGACCAGCGCTTCGGGCAAATGACCCAGCAGATCAACCAGCAGATGAACCAGCGCTTCGAGCAAATGACCCAGCAGATGACCCGGCAGATGAACCAGCAGAACATTCCCGCTGCCATTGAGGCTCGGGGATAGCAGATGAACGAGCAGATGGACCAGCAGAACATCCCCGCTGCCATCGAGGCTCCGGGACAGCAGATGCCAGCAGATGGACCAGCGCTTCGAGCAAATGAACGAGCAGATTCAAGCTTTGGGACAGCGAATGGACCTGCAGATCCATGCCTTGGGACAGCAGATCCATGCCTTGGGACAGTGAATGGACCAGCAGATTCACGCCTTAGGACAGCGAATGGACCAGCAGATTCACGCCTTGGGACGGCGAATGGACCAGCAGATCTACGCCTTAGGACGGCGAATGGACCAGCGCTTCGAGCAAATGAACCAGCAGATTCAAGCTTTGGGACAGCGAATAAACCAGCAGATCCACGCCTTGGGACAGCGAATGGTCCAGCAGATTCACGCCTTGGGACGGCGAATGGACCAGCGCTTCGATACTCTCGAACGCCGCCTATTTAATATCGATATTGCTACTATGAATGCACGCTTGCTTGTCACCGACGATAGCGTTATTCTTGAGCAACCCGGGGGACGCGTCTTAGGTTACGAGCGAGGAGGGAGGGTTGTTGGGAAACGGAGGAGTTGATAGAGAGCCCGCTGGGCTGCCCGTATTGCGAATAGGTAAACCTTACTAAAGAGTTTATGCTTTCTCTGTACGGCGTATATGGGTTCCCTTGTGATTTTTCAAGCGTAGTTTTTCCTAGTTACGGCCCCAGTAGAGCTTGCACGCCGCAGCGGAGCAGTCGCCAATGGTGTTGACAGCCTTTCGATTCCTCGGCCCCTCGGAACTGCCCAGGCAGTAGAATCCAACCTTCACAAAGTCTTCCCCCAGCCATCAACCAACCCGGCTGTACGAAGCAAAACAGCCCGAAGCCTCCCTCCATCGTGTAACCAACCCCATAGAACGAAGGCATTACCAAATCTACGATGGTAGACGACAATACCCGCCTGCTCCGAGCAGACGTTCCACTCCTCGAGGAAGAAAAGAACCTGGTATAATGGGACAGCTCTATCTGGGGTTATCTCAATATCTATGACCTCCAGAAGTATAGCTTTGAAGAGGTTAAGGAACCAGTTGTCGATGAGGATACCCCGGCCAATGTTGCTGCCCTTGTTCCACAGCAAAAGAAGGAGTGGCGAATGAGCAGAGCAGTCATCGTAGCGATGATGAATAACAGCCTCTCCCCTACTGTTCACGAGAGGCTAGTTGCCAGAGGCTGGGACCCTCGTGAATAGAACCCCAAGGTCACGTACGATCTAATTAAGGAAGTCCTTCCCCGCCTTATACAGGAAGCTGTTATGGACTTTGTTGTGGAGTTTGTGAAGATCGACCGACCTACCTTGACTTTAATGTAAGCCTTTCTGACAAGGCTACAATTTCTCTATAAGAAGATTGAACATCTAAAGGCCGGAGTTACTGAAGAATTCCACCTCAACCTCCTAGTCGCCAAGCTTAAGAAGTCATACCCTGATCGCCATCTCTTCTGGCTCAACGGCTTGAAAGAGAAGACTCTGACCTGGAAGAAGCTGAACCAAGAGCTGGAGGAAATCGCCGTAAGCAAAGAAACTTTAGCAAAGTTTGCCAAACTTAATACAGGTGCAGAGACAAAGGCAAAAGAGATCAAGAGCAATAAGGAAGACAAGAGTAGGAAAGTTTGTGGAAACAATGGCTGCAAAGCTAATATTCCGACAATCTGGGAGCACAAGGCATGTGGTCATCATGGCTCAAAGAAGAGAACTCTATGTTGGATGTGCAATCCTGAACAAGCTCTAGATGACTGGCCAAAGAAGGCACAGGCCTTGGAGGATAAGAAGAAGCGTGAGACCTCTTCAGGCGTAATAACGGCTGTTGTTGTACATAACGGCTCTCACCGAACCCCTGGTACTGTAAATGCATATTAAATTCGTTAAGATGCTGGGAATAGAGTCTAGGAAGGTACCTTGGTATTGAGAAGGAAAGAGCAGAGCTCATATGTATACTACAACACTTTTCCCCACTACACCACAACACGGCTTTTGCCATTGTTTACTTTACATAGATATCTCTGAATAGCTTCACATTAGAGTGTAGCCGATAGCCCTAGCTGGTAGGTGCATGGGCCATACGCCCGTGCACGGGTTCTCGCCCACACATTTAGTACGGGGATTTTCCCCTCCTAGAGTTAGCTAGCCAATGCACATCACACATTGTCAACCCAACAAATGGAGTCTGCGCTATGTGCTGTCAGCCTCAAAGGGTGGCGTCCCGTTATCATGACCGTTCAAGGGGCTTCAGGGGGATTGAAAGGGGCGGGCACGCGACCCCGTGTTGACACCCGCTAAAAGGGGGGCGCACGCAGGGACGCGCGGGCTCTGAGACGGAGACGGCATTCTTCGGACCCGAAGCGCCCCACACCGGCCCCGACACAGGCCTCGTATCGGCGGAACATTATAGTTGTACGCCCAGCTGGCCTTCAGGGTTAATTGCTTCCTTCTCCCGTTGGCCACGATGCTGCTCTTTTGCTTCTTGTCCCTCACTGGGAATCATGCCTCCCAAAGGGACACTCATCCGTGGGACGCCTAGGCGATGAATGCAAGGCCGGGATATTGCTCCAGCCGTCCATGTCCAACATGGAGTAAAGCCAGCCCTCGCCCTTCCGACCCTGGAGTGCTCGTATGCTCCTCGAGCTCTTCTCTGGAATCCGTTACTGACGACCTCTTGCAGAACTGACAGAAACAGATTCTTCGAGCACGTGAAGGCCTTCCTTTTGGAAAAGGGGATTTCGGACATACCCACCGGACTCGGAAGCTCTGCTCAAGGATGGCCTCGACCCCCGCGTGATTGCCCAGCTTCTCTCCGAGTCGGCTGGATCTGCACCAAATACCTGGCGGGTACAGCCGTTTGGGGAAAAGCCGGGGGCTGTTGCGAAACTTGCGGATCGAAGAGCGAGGTCGATGCCAAACAACTCACGCAATCGACCACAGCCCAATCAGCTGCGAGGCTCCTCCACCCCCCCCCCCGATGGCTCACATGTCCGTTCTGTGGTGATGATGCTAACGCCAACGACCCAGAGGGTCACACATGTGATCAGGAGATGCCCGTTTTCTGCCCACATGAGGGATGCACATCGACAGTCATTGGGAGCGTTGCGTACTTTGCTGCTCACGATGCGCGGGTGGAAGGACTTTCGCTGCCAATGGATGACATGGGGATGGACATCAGCCGATGCCTGAAAGTGAATCATGCGGGGGGGTTCGAAGAGCTTGGTCTGGGAGGCCTCTAGAAAGGCTGAATGAGATCAGAGAAAAGAAGGGGAACATCAGTCTGTGGCTACCTGCACTGAAATGAGTTCTGAGGCCTATCACCATTGGGCTACCATCGACTAACTGGTTGCGGGGGGAAGGAAGCTATCGTCGGGATCCCGGGCCTTAGAAGACCTACCAAACAATGTAGCACTACCGCCTGAAAGTTTTTGGATGGGTGTTGCAGCCCTTAGCTCTGTGTGTCGAGCACCAAGATGCCGTTGGTGTGTCAAAGACATACTTCGGGTCGAGGAGAGAGGAAGCAGTGCGGAGAATAGCGACGAGTTCGAGCACGTCTTGGGATGAGACCTGAACATCTCACTAGGCGCGATAGAGAGAAGAGAAGAAGAGAAACCGGGAGAGATAAGAAACTCTTCGTCTTTAAACCACGGTGCGACGGTGGTTTTCTGCCATCTATCCGTTGGAGATGAAGAGGAAGAAGTGTCGCGGACTTGACAAGGTGAAAGTCAGTGCTCATGTAAAAGCATAGCCACGTGGCCTCGTCTTCTTTTCCGACGAGAAGCCGAGCGAATCCAAGAATGACCACCTCGGCGCTGTCCTTGGATTCGTCGTCAGCGATGAGGTCTGCAGCTCCTACGCTGGAAAGCTCTTGTACCAGCAATGCGATTCGGATTCGCACCCCCAAGGTTGGCACACCATACGTGCTGAAATGCATGTATGCAGGTGCTGTGGGGGGGGGGGTCGAGGGTGTCGCCTGTTGCTCGAGAGATGGAGCTTATCGCCGGGTGCTTGAGAAATCGAGACACCAGGTAGAGTTCGGAGACACGTGGGGACGTGTTCCGACGAGGCAGCACTTCTTCGAGTGGAGAGTGTCTACAATACCAGCTTGAAGCAGACGAGATTCTGTTGGTCAGCTAGTAGGCCATTCTTCGAACAGCGTAGATAGAGCTGGATGGCCGGCCATAGAGCCTTGGTAATAGAGGCTTCAATGGCACTGCAGAGAGTAACGACTGGAGTCTCGAGTCTCAAAGTGGAGATTGGCGGATTGCCGGCGTGTAGGGGAACACTGTAAAGCAAAGCAGTCCAGGAAGAGATTCACCATGCCCGTGGGATGAAGATTTGGGCGGCGCGCCTATTATTTATTTTTATTTTATCTAGGGTATCTGGAGCTGATCCAAGCAAGTCTAGTCTATGGTAAAGGTACATGTACAGGAAGCGAATGAAAATGCAGCAATAACTCCGTCTCGCTAAATGCATCAGTAAGGTAGCCAGCCACCCGTGTTAGCCCCTAGGCCAATAAGTACAAATAGTGATGATACAATTCACCCCTTTTCTCCCACCAGCCCGTTCGGCAGGGTAGTCTCGGGATGCAGGGCAGTGCCAGTGCTATAGTTCACCTGGGCGATTGGTGTCTGTGAATTGTGCCAGCGAGACGCGAAAAGGTAGGCCACGAGAGCCAGCTAGGACTCGGTGTCCGTCGAAGGCGAGGGGACTGTGGCTCCCTTGGCTGCGTATGCTGGTTGAGCTGGGAAGTATCGAGATGGCATAGCCTGGGATCATATCGAGCTGGTGTTCGGCGTTGGAACATCGTCTTCGCACACCTGACCCTTAGACTGTGAGAGACAAAGTTAGCATGTTGCTCAACCATGAGTAAGAATACCATGGATAGCTGGGATTGTGTACCTCTATAACCCGGAAAGGGCTGGCACAAGAACCAGCTTGGAAATCATCCAACAATCAAGTCCCCAGAAAACACGACTCTATCCCAGAATGGGTGGATGCTTCCAGGTCGGAGAGGTAGCTGGCTCTGACGATGAGATGAGAGAGGAGAATAATTAGAGATTAGTTGAGTTGAGTCGAGAGGAGTCGAGAGGAGTCGAGAAGATTAAAAATCAGGCGGGAGAAGTAGTGGTTTTGGTCGATAGTAGGGGATGAGTTCCAATTAGTCCAGATTAGTTGACATGGCAAGGTCATTGTGAGTGGAGAAGACGGCAGTAACAGGAACAAAGGGTTGAGAGACAGACGCGAGTCTGCCCCTGAGGAAAGAAAAGAAGAGCAACAGGAGAGGGTTGCGATCTGACTAAATAGTTTCTCACCCCATGAACTAGTCAGTTTATGGACACGTCTCCCGAGATGTGCCACCTTCTTTCCTGTTTCTTTTACGTACCTGCTTGATTTCGACATTCCGGAAGAGCCGGGATGGGGGGAAAGGGAAACATTGGCTCCGCTCTACTGCAGGTGAAAACTTTCTGGCGAGACCGTCGCATCGAATCCATTCAACAGGAAGGTCGAACCAGGATCCAATGGCACGGACTGTTATCGACAGACGCGAATGAGCAACTGGGCCTTCTTTGAGCCAATACGCGAGAAGAGTTGTGAGACGTGCTAGTAGGGTCGCACCGACTTCTGGAGGATGATGGCACAGGATTCGCAGCAGCGTTTCAGTTGCCAACTGGGCCAGCTGCAGAGTCGGCCACAAGGCCTATCTTGGAAACAAGGTATTATTACTAATCCATGCTGTGTACAAGGAGGTGCCATTTACTTAGCAATGGGACAAGAGACTGTGTGAACGGGTCCTCATCGAGCTGTATTGGCTAGAGAGAGACATTGAGTTCTACAGCCAGAAAGCTAAGCATTGACCCCTGACTCCCTATCCAGATGGCGCTGTAAGGAAAGTGTGCCCGCTACGGCATGCAGAAGGGCTCTCTCTCTAAACCATATCTTTATCCATCGCCATCGAGCCACGGAGAGATTTCACGGATTCTTGTCGTGAGGGTGGTTTTTTTTCGCGGCTGTGGGTGGGTTTCCTGGCATTTGACGTCGTGGGAAATGTTCGAGACAAGCTCCTGAGAGTTGGGAGAAACGAAACGAGCTCCTGGGTGCTCGTAGAGACCAGAGCAACATTCCTCTGGAGGACATCTTCTACTGCTTTCTCTCTCTCTCGCCGCCTTCCGCTGGACTGCCGTGTGGATGACTGGGTGATATGCCGTAAGGGCCAGAGCACATGGAGTAGGAGCTCAGCCGCGAATAGCCACTCGAAGTGGGTGGTTCAGGACCCCGAAGACGAGAAGTCCTGAAGACGCCGCGGCCACGAAAAACCAAAGAATGCAGCTCAGAACCGCCCGCACCTTGATCTTCCACCCCCGAGGGTATTGGGAGGCCCCTAAGACCCCCTCGGATATTGATCATCAAGGTCTGCAAGTATTGGGCATGTCAGTCTCTCGTCGTAGCGGACGCGATATCTCGAGGAACGGAACTTAGCTCTCCAACGGATATCTCAATGAAGCTGGTCGTGACGGACAGGTCCGCGAAAACCTTGTGGCGTAGCCCGGCAAGCAAAGCGAGGAAGATGAGGTTGAGGCAGAAGCCAGCAAGGAAAGTAATTATCCAGATCCGCTTCATGAGGTGTTCCTGGACAAGCCGAATCGACACTGAGTTAGAGTCGGGGGATTCGCAAGTCCAGTAGCGAAGGAATGCAATGATGGTAGCAGCAACTGCCATGATCGTGGGGATGACAAGCGGATTGAGGTTGAGCTGAGAGGTAAAGAAGGACATGACAAGCACCGCAATAATCAAACAAAGAGCCACGATGGAAGAAAGATGTTGGGATCAGCGCACGGCGTCGTGCCGCTCGAAGAAGGCAAACGAGGCCTCAACGGATATCATAAGAGTCGCAGATTGTCCAAGTCACTATCAGCAGGGAAATGCTCCCTCCAACCATCGACCAAACCAGCTTGACCGACACATCCACTGCCAATCATCGCCCCAGAAACACGACAACTGCTATTTCGGAGACGAGTTTGAGAGTCACCATCCGCGGTCAAAGATTGTCGTATAGAGATCGAGGCATTCTCTCAAGATGGTGGTGAGTTCGGCCCCTCCCCACCTCTTTATCTTCCGTCTAGCGGTTTGGTTCTGTTTTCCTTCGCTTTGTGGCTAGCACTACTTAATGCCGAGCTCAGGTGAGCCGTTACGCTAATAGACAAAACAGATACCAATACCTACTACCTAGCTCTCTGGGCAACAGCAGCCATATGGTCGCAACCCCGGCAACACGCACATATTACTTCACGTACCAGGACCGGAACATGAACTCACCCTACGAGATCAACCTAATGAACGAGCTCACTCTGGTGTCACCCAGTACTAGGCATATATCGAGGAGAAGCAGGAGGTCCACTACCTCAACACCTTATTCTCCAAGCTCCAGATCAACAAGTCCATCATATTTTGCAATTCGACCAACCGTATCGAGCTCCTCGCTAAGAAGATCTTCAAGCGTCGTCGGCCGCGTCGTCGTCCTCGATAAAGAAGGACGACTTAACGGCCTCGCCCATGCTATATTTAGATAATACTCTTTATGCATTTGGACGATGCTTTATTGCATTCTCCTTTTTCCTTACCACCCCCACCAACAGCAGCCGACGCCTCGGCCAAAACAACTCGGCGCCTCACCAACGCCTCCAGGGCCGCAACAACATTGCCAGCGTCGTCCCCGTCCCCGGTCTACGCCCGGCCCTTCGTGGAGGACCGGACCTGAGGGTCCTGCCAGGTTGGCCAGACTCTACCTGAGTAGGACCCGCGGTCTTGCCAGTCTCGTCGGTATTCGCTTGAGCTGGGCCAGCTGGGCCCTTGGCCTTGCCGCCAAGGTGATCGCTGCTCCACGCTGAGTACACCTTCTTGTTGTGGCCTCGATCTCGGCCTTTTTGGCCCAGGTCTCGGCCTCTTTGGCCCTGGCCTCGGCCTCCACAGCCCTCGCTACGGCCTCTCCACGGCCATCGTCACGGTGTGTATGTATGTATGTGGAAGATAACTCAAGCGTCGTCGGCCGTCGTCGTCGTCGTCGTCGTCGTCGGCCGCGTCGTCGTCCTCGATGAAGAAGGACTTGACGGCCGCCCATGATGCATTTGATACGGAACCATGACTTTTTTCTCCTCGGCGAGGCAAAGTTCGACGGCATATTCACTTGATTTGGCCTCATCCCCGGCGCTTTTTACCCAACGCCCAATATGGGTGCGGACGACTATACCGAAGGCACCATATATCGTAGTGTTTTGGGTATCAATACCAATGTCCCCATTGAGTTTACCCCCCCCCTGAAGATGACGGCGGCAGCCCAAGCAAACGCCGCCGCCAGGAACGGAGCCTGGGGGAGGATTCGGTTCGCTCGGCCGATTCGGGTGACGTCGATTACGGTCACGGATTTATCTTTGCCCAGTTGGGGCCTCTCTACGCCTTCACTGGGCCCTGCGGTTAGGAAGAAGCACGAAAAACTATGACCTATGACGATACTATCGAGATGGGACACTGGACTGCTACTGGGTTTGGCCTTGTATTCCGAGTCCTCCTGGACACGGAGGCTCGAGTTGCCGAACTCGTCTCCCGGGCTGGGATCATTGGGGCCCCCGGCCTGTTCTCTATGCTCCGGTCTGCCACCGCACCTACCCTGTCATGGTTCGAGTCTCTGTCGCAAGATATCCCCCAACCCCTGCCGACGTCGTCCCGCTACTTCGTACTGTGCTCGTCGCTATCGAAGGGGCAATTGCTAGTGTCCTATGGGTGTTGCCCAAATACGATAAGGGTCCAAATATATCCTCGGCCTAGATAAAGTTATGCCCATGTTGGAGGACTTGAAAAAGTAAGTATTGTTAGACGAGACTCCTGGTATAAACATGTATAATAATTAAATGCATAAGAATATATCCATCTATAATATGGAATAAAGGTAGCTGATATGCCTTGTTACCACATAGCTCAAGTGTTACAGGCCATGCATGCGTTGCTAATCTGCGAAAGGACCTCCCAGCGGGGTTATGCTCCGCAAATAATCCAGGGGGATGGTGACTTGGAGTCTGTCTGTCCCGAGGCAGCAACGCCAGGCCAATCACTCAGCCAGGAGTGAAATGACCAACAAGCTCCTACGAAGACCAATCAGTGTTGATCCGAGGGTGTTTCGGAACGGATACCGGGACATGTGCCAATGGCGTCGTCAAAGCCAGCTCGAAGATTGAAATCTGCAGGCTATCACACGGCATGCGATTCGATGCAACAACCATGCGACAAATGCCGCCAAATCACCCTCTCAGTACTCCTTGAGCCAAAGCAAGACTCGTTGTACATAGCCTTTTGCCAGGGCCTATGCCCCATCGGTAAATATCTCGGGTCGTTTATCGAGATATATCCCCACGTACGAGAACTACTGAGAAGACGGCCAAGTTGTGCACTGGAAGGACTCCTGAACATTTTGGAGACCCCGTTCGGTGTGAAGGTGATGGTCTATCTTTCGCTTCCGCCAGAGGCAGGCATAACGTGGTCCTCGGGCTCGGTCGGATATTTACCTCGGGGCTGATGCAGGGACCCCCCGCCGCAAATCGAGTGCAATCACGGGTGTTTCGCGAATTCAGCGCGCCACAGACACACGCTCTGATTCAAGAGTGGTTAAGGGGGACTGCGACAGCTCCCATGAGCTCTGTTTTCTGTATCTGAATGGCTCTCGGCGGCTCGAACTGCCACCTTTGCCTACGAGGGTGGTAGACCTGGGCCCGGCCCTCCAGACGGACCTATTGCTCCGAGTCTGGTGGCAACGAACGGGGCTTGTGCCTAATACGCAACACTGAGCCACCGATGGCCACAATCGCCGCTTCTACTCGCACGGACAGATAACCTTCAAGAACTTCAGGCACAGATTCCGTGGGACAGACTTTCGAAAACCTTCCAGGGCGCCTGCACAGTAGCCAAAGCGCTGAGGATCCGATATATTTGGATCGACTGTCTCTGTATCGTCCAGGACGACATGGCTGACTGGGAGCGAGAAGCCAAAAAGATGGGCACATTCTACGAGTTGGCCTACGTCACCATCGCAGCAACAACAGCTGAGTCAGGGCTTTCACCCAGCGATGCCTCCAAACGACTTGAGAAACAACTTGAGCTGCCGTGCGATTACACAGACATCGGGGCCGGTACCTTTTTTTTTTTTTGGGGGGGGGGGGGGGGGGGGGGCGCTGGGACAGGAAAACGAAGTCCCTAAGATTTCTCCCACTGTCGATAGGTCCCCCCTTGATAAGCGCGGATGGGTCTTCCAGGAGCGGCTTCTGTCCCGCCGCGTGCTCCACTTCGCGGAAGGTCAGATCTATTGGGAGTGCAAAGAGCTCGCCACATGCCAAACTGGGGAGATTTTCAACAACCGCGGAGATCATGGGGGTTTTGCCTTCCCACTTACCAAATACCCTCCTCATGGGATGCCCTACTGGCACAGCGGCTACGACAAATCCTCGACGGGTCGCGCGGCCGGGCTCCATCACGATGCTCCCGGAGGCAGACAAATGGTCCCGAGGAGTGCCTGTTCAAGACATACGAGGCCGGCCGGAGGGTACAAAAAGCGTTCCCGCTCTTCGGCGCTTCATCCCCCTAGGCGACATATCTCAGTTCGCCGCTTGGGAGCTCTCAATATTCGGAACCTTTTTATCACCGATACGGGCAAAGTTTGGCTTGTGCGCCAGGACACGCAAGCGGGTGACTTTCTGGTTGTCTTTTATGGGATGGGCACGCTTATAGTTCTTCGTCCGGTTGGCCAGCCTTCAGGACCCGTTTTGGAGGATCGCGGGGGGAAGCGTATCGTGCGCATTACATGAACGGAGAAGCTCTCGGGGGTAGACGGCGAAGCAGCCGCGCCATCGCTATAGTGGATTATATAGTCCCACATACAAAGCACAGGGAAGTACGGGTTGTTATGCCGGGGTACGTGTCACAGTGACACGGAGCTTCAACCACAAGTCAATATCGGGTTGGTGAACTGGTAACCAGACAGACTGACATATCCACATGCAAAATATCTCGTCTTCGGTCCACTACAATGGTTCGATCTCGGTTGGTTCGACACCTAAGCACACACCCAATCTAACGATCCATTGCCACAATGTCCTCATTTTCTCCATCTGAAACCCACCAAGGTCTGGGGGAAGGGCGGCCCCAACCCTCCCTCCCAAGATCGCTATGTTCGTCGAGGAGCTCGGCCTGCCCTACGAAGCCATCTTTGTCCCTAGTTTTCCGACGTCAAAAAGCCCAAGTACACGGCCATGAACCCCAACGGCCGTCTCCCGTCCATCCACGACCCCCAACACCAACCTCACCATCTGGGAGTCCGGCGCCATTGTCGAGTACCTAATCGAAACGTACGACCCAAGAGGCCGAGATCGAGGCCTGGGGTGGGTGTGGGCATGGTGTGGGCCAATTTCGTTGATGGGCGATTTCGTTGTTAGGTCGGCCCTTCTAGGTGATGTTGATATGCTACCTACCCCTTTAGCGGGGGGGTGTACGTGCCCGCCCGCCCCTTTTGATCCCCCTAAAGGCCCTGAACGCGGCCATGATAACGGGACGCCCCCCAGGGAGGCTGACAGCATAGCTAATACGAGTTAGCACCGCGGTGCCGGTTCCGTTCCTGGTTTTGGCGGTGTCTGAGAGCACGCAAGCGGTGGACCCATTTCTGGGTCAATTCCTGGTTGCGCTGGTTCCATTCCTGGTACCATTGCTTGTCGCGCTGGATCCATTCTTGGTTCCATTGCTTGAAGCTCAGGTTCCATTTCTGGTTCCATTGCTCTACACGCTGCTGATGCTGCTTCCATTTCTGGTTCAATTGCTTCCATTGCTCGTTGCGTTGCTCGAAGCTCAGGTTCTGTTGCTGCTTCCGTTTCTGGTTCCATTTCTGGTTCCATTGCTCTTCACGCTGCCAATGCTGCTTCCATTTCTGGTCCCTTTGCTCCCGTTCCCGGTCCTTTTGCTCCCGTTCCTGGTTGAATGCCTGGTTCCATTGCTTCCGTTCATAGTCGAATTCCTGATTCCTTTGCGACCAATAGTGTCTCATTTGCTGACGCTGCTGAGCCTGGAGGGCAGCGAGGGTGTTCTGCTGGTTCATTTTCTGTCCCGGAGCCTCGATGGCAGCGGTGATGCTCTGCTGGTTGTGAAGAGCGCCAACGTTGGTAATGCGCTGAGATTGAATATACGGCGTATTGAGTGCGTCGGCGATAATATTAGGCTCGGGGAAGGGGCCTATTCTGAGGGTGCGAAATAGTAACGCGAGAATAGAATAGCGAAGGTAAAGGTTGCGGGAGACGAGTGAAAGAAGAGAAGAGCGAAGGTAAAAGCTTGCGGAAGACGAGCGAAAGAAGAGAATGGTAAAGGTAAAAGCTTGTGGGAGACGAGCGAAAGAAGAGAATGGCAAAGGTAAAAGCTTACGGGAGACGAGCGAAAGAGACTTTCGACGGAGTTGGTAGCTTCTGGGGTCCGTACGTCCAGAGCCGAGGCGGCGGGGAGCGTTATTGTTATACTACGAGTTAGTTTCGTTCTCAGGTGCGTCATAACGCTGGCCGAGGGGAGCTATCCGCGGATAGCGCGTTATTAAGGTTCTGCTAAAGTGCTCTAGCCACGTATCATCAGACCACTGTTTAGTTTTTTCTTTCTGCTGCGCCATTTACGAGTTAGTTTCGTTCCCAGGTGCGTCATAGTGCTAGTCCAGTCGCAGATCATAAGCATAGTACGGAGCTTCTTTACCCACGGAAAAAGTCTATTTATTAAGCTTTTTTCTACGAGTATTGACATATTCTATTAGTATTATAAGGTTCAAAAAATGAGGTCAAGGTTTTCTTTATACCATCATGAACGCGCGGCTTCAGCAGCGCAGCTTGCAACTCAGCCACCAGCGTCACCGTCCCCCAAGCGCGCATTGGTTTCCGTTTCCTCCCGTCATGGACTCTCATTATTATGGACTGAATAAACACGTCTGCCAAACGTTTTACGTATGTCACTACCAAGTAGAAAAAGAGTAGTTAAGAAGTCCGAAGGAGAGTATAGCGTGTCGAATATACACCGAGGAAAGCTGGGTGGCTGGACGGCTCGAGCCAGAGATGGAGACGGCCGTGGAAAAATTGACCAAGTCTGGGAGCTATGGGCAGAGTCTGGTCCCGCGGGCTTCAGGGTAGCGGTGGACGGCCTGATCGCCTGATTTCCTCATCCGATTGTGTAAAAAACTTGAGACCAATGTATATTGACCGAGGTTCTGCCAACCGAGTCTACTGCAGGCTGCAGTATAATACCCTCATCTTTTGTTTTGGACCCTTCCAGTCCCTTTTTGCATAGTCCGGTAGTCTTCCTTCAATGACCTTCCCGCGCTTCATGCGGAGGCCATGCATAATGATACCTCGCTCACCCTAGATGGGGTGGTTAACTGGAGGAATTGGGACGTTGGCGGTGCCAGAGTCTGATGCGACGCGCGCCATCGGCACGCTTGATAGACCAGCCAGCGCTCGCCGAGGAAGCCCAGGCGCTTGCTCTTGCTCTCCCATGACTGTTTTCGAGTCGGACACTTGACCGGCTTCGGCTCCCCAATTATCCCCCTCAAATTTTATTAGGATCTCTCCCGCCCATTTCGTGATATGCTTCGGGATAAAGTTGGATTTCTCTAGCAACCCGAGAATCTGGTCCACTGGACCGCGGGGTGATCTGAGACCTGGATGGACCTTAACCTCGTTATCCAGCCACTATAGAAATGCTTCTACGTCTTGGACGCGGCCTTTAATCTTGTCGTTATTATCCGGATTAGGCGTGTTTGAAGATAACTCAAGCGTCGTTGGCCGCGTCGTCCTCGATAAAGAAGGACTTGACGGCCGCCCTATAATACATTTGGACATTGCCTTTGTATATTTGGACGATGCCTTCATGCATTCTCCTTTTTCTTTACCAGCTTGGAGTATCTCAAAAGCTAGTTGCGGTTAGAAGACGAGACGGCTATTACGAGCCTTCCAGAACCTCACACTGAAGGGTTCTTTGCTGGGTGTTCTCTTTGCTGGGTGTTCTCTCTGGGGACCCCCTTGGCTGTAATGGACGGGACCGAACTGCTGGTGCATGCTATGGTGCAACCGCCGCAATGACGCTCCAATATTGTCCGACCCTTCGGCCACGGGCTCTGGATATAGCAGGGCCGGCTTTCCCGGCTCAACACTCTTGTAGTAGCGATGGCAGTAAGAAGGAGAGAAAGACCGGGAATTGCCAATGGCCCGATTGCAAGGCATGCAACTGAGATACTCGTGCTACTGCTCCTGCTGCTACTCTTGCGCCAGCTGCGGTGGTGAATGGTAACGGTTAAACCCGGCTTGGGGTCACGCGCCTTCTGTTTGGCTTGAGGAACAGGGACACTCGCCGTCCTCCGGAGCTTGGCCTTTTGCTGCGCCGACTCGTCTTCCTCGACCGCATCTGGTTTCCGATGCGTAGCCCTACTAAGCCTTGCAGACCGGATGAACGTGTTGCTATCATGGCTCACCTCCGCCAGCCAACGAGAGCTCAAGTCTTGAGATAGCGCGGGCGTGCTGGCTTTTTAGTGGTTATTATGTGCACACGTGCTCCTCAACTCACAAAAAGGTCCCCGAGCCCAGGCAATGCAGGCGCGCGAGCCCCTAGCCCAGGCGTGCGCGCGAATAAGGGACGCATAGCGCGGCCTCGAGCAGGCCGCGGCCGGAACCCGCGAGGCGTCGCGCCGCGCCGCGCCGCCAGCCCTGCGTCATCTGCCGACGGTGCGTATGAGTGGTACGAAGAGGCGTCGGTATTCGCTTGAGCTGGGCCCTTAGCCTTGCCGCTAAGGTGATCGCTGCTTGTCCGAGCCGGGGCGGGGGAGGATTAGTCGTACTCCTGTGCCGGGGTAGATATTGTTATTTCGCTACCTGCCAAGACCACATTTGCCACTATCAAGCGCTAAGGCTTCAACCTCAGCAACCAGTCTACCGGTACTGCGCGCCACGCTTCCTCCATAAGTATACGTAAGGCCGGCAGCTCAAGATCTTGAATATCAGGCACTTGCAGCTCCATCCAGTCCTTAAACCAGGGCCATACATTCCCAATTGGTGAAAGGTCAGGGGAATAAGCAGGCCACTTAAGAATCTCTACCCCCGCCACTATTAATGTGTCTTTTGTCCTCCGGGCCCTATGTGACGGCGCATTATCTTGCTGGAAGATCAGATTGCTGCCGTTACGGTGGTGGAAGTCGATTATAAGGGGTACAATATGCCGGATATAGTTGGGTGCGTCGATACCGCCGTATTCCTTCTCCCAAATAAAAGATGGCCCTTTTCTCCGCCCAGCAAAGGATCCCCAAAACATCCAGCCCTTCGGCCTCCTCTTTTTTAGTGCCCAATCCCGTATATCATCGTTCTTATGAAGAATCGCCCGTTTCTTCCATATTGGGTCGTTAAGAGCCCAGGTTTCGTCAGACCAAAATACTCTCTCCCAATCTTCAGGATTTGGCCGTAACTGTAGCTGGTTCTGGCACCATGATACCCGCATACGCTTATTGGCTTCGGTTCTGGGGATCTCATAAGGCCGGATTCTGCTGTGATATTCGAGGTCGTGGACAGCCCGCACGAGGGCATACTCGCCGTAAGAGGAGAGGCCGAGGGTTTCCGGAAGATGATATCTGAGTTGATATAAGGGCGTGAGCTTGTGGGCTCTCTCTACCTCAAACCATTGCCGGAGCCGCGCCTTTTCGGGGGTCGTGATCACGCCTTTGCGCCTAACCCGGCTCTTTTGGGGAGTTACTGGCCCTGCAGTGCATGCGGTTTGCACCTGCCGGACTGTATGGCCTGTACGGCGGGCGATTTCAGGGTAAGTCAGGCCCCCTATTGTATTCAGGGTCTTGTATTGAAGCCTTTGATCACGTGTAAGGTCGGGAGCTTTGAATCTCTTGGTGGGTGGTGTTGAAGGGTTGAGCAACTGAGCGATTGTAAGACCTCGGGAAGCCATTACGCGGTACGTTGAAGTGGTATGTGGATCTATTGAAGTGGATGTACGGTTTTTAAATTGAAGTATTTTTACTATAGAATCCAGTAGAAAGGTGACTTTAGAATCGAATAATGGGAAGTGGGCTGACTTGGTGGTGAATCCTGGCTACCCCCTGCCCATACCCCCCTGTAAGTCACTGGAAATAATAATATCTACCCCGGCACAGGAGTAGTAGGGAGATCTTAGCTGCCTGTATAGGCTAGGTATGGGATGTAACAAGGAGGAGGTCGCTCACTTGCTCACTACCTATCTCGTTCCCACCATGACTGGACATTTATTAGTCCGGGGCGATGCACATATGGCCCGTCACCTCGTGCCCAAAAACCCGAAGGCAAAAGCAAAAGCAGCGTTTCAGGGCCACGACCCGACCGGCTCTATGGCTTTCCGAACGCCGCCTTTACCTCGGAACAAGTCGAGAAATTATCCAAGCTCCATGGCCAGATTCCGGACTACGCACAGGCGTCCAAGAACGTTTGGTACCCATTTTTTGTGATCGAGTTCAAGGCTGCCGCAGGGACTAATGGAAATCTCTGGGTGGCGGAAAACCAGTGTGCCGGCGGTTCGGCTGCCTACGTCCAGGTAGTTAACCACCTACCCTACTAACTTATCTTACTATTAAAGGTAATTTAGGAGCATATTAAGAACCTCGACTTCTAGATCGATACTTGGGACACTTAGAGATAGAGAAAATCACTATTAAGGAAGCTAATAAAGAAAAAGGAGAATATATAAAGATATCGTCTAAATATATTATAGGACGGCTATTAAGTCCTTCTTCATTAAGGACGACGCGGCCGATGACGCTCAAATTATCTTCTAAGAACCTCGACTTCTAGGACTATAAGGTCGGAAAATAGTAAGCGAGGATAGATACGTCGGCGGTACCCCTAGAACTAGGGCGGGTACTACTAGTATACCTCTTCGAAGCTTAGATAGGTACGCGGAGGTATAGCTTGAGGAATAGGGATACTCGCCATCCTCCGGAGCTAGCCGCTATAACTAACCTTCATAGCTAGAAAAGCCGTTATTGAAGCTCTGGGCCGGGGGAGGCTAGGACTACTATATATTTTGAGCTTGCTAGCCGCGGCCATATCCACCAGGACTCGGGGGGCCGGTATATCCCATCGGCTGCGGTCGGCCGCGTCGCCGCTCATATGGCCATAGCGACGGGAGCTCTGGTCACGGGTCTTAATATCGACCCCAACCAGGTTACCCAGGCGCGCGAGTTCAACGTCGAGCGCAGCCTGCGCAACGACCTAGGCGGGCTATTCCGCGAGATGCACCGTATAGTACGCCCCGGTGCCAATATCTCGCTGCTCGACTAGGCAAGTCTGCCCGCCTACGACGCGAGCAACCCGAGCACGTGGCGCTAATGCGGCGCGTCAAGCCGCTCATCGGGGCTATCGGCACGCCGACGCCGCGTAGCCTCGTGAAGGCGCTCGAAGACGCCGGCTTCGTGGTATTACGCTCCGAGAACGCCAGACAGGGCGACCTACAGACGCAGGACCATACGAACCTATACTTGACATTAGTCTCTTAAATACCGAGTAAGATTGCACCTCTTGCTAGGGCTACGTACCGCCAAACTGGTTGAAGTAGGTGGAGGGCGTACCAGGATATCCAGGTATCTGCACACTCCCGGGGCTGTACTGTACCGCGGGCGTGCTGGCTTTTTGGTGGTTATTATATACATACGTACTCCTCAACTCACGAAAAGGTCCCCGAGCCCAGGCAACGTAAGCGCGCGAGCCCCTAGTGTAGGCGTGCGCGCGAATAAGGGACGCTCTTCACGGTCGATAAGAATAGGGATGAAGGGCATCGTTGAGGGACGCGGCCACAGTAGGGTTGGAGAACGAGTCCTGGGTGGTAATACGGCAATCTAAGGGGCGAGAAGAGAAGGCAAGTAAGTAAGTGCTTATCATAGGCATATAAAGAAAGGGCAGGAAGGCAAGGCAAGGCAAGGCACCTACAGTGGTCGCCAGAACGAACGCCGGCCGAACTCATCGATCCCGTGCCAGGCTCCCTCTTGCTTGATGCCGGGCTCAGGTGAGCCGTTACGCCAGCAGACAAAACAGATACCGATACCTGCTGCCTGGATCTCTGGGCAGCAACAGCCATATGGTCGCAACCAAGACTACTACGCGCACAGGAAACGCAAACCCATCGCCGCCACCACTAGGCACCACCCCCCCACCAGCGGCAGCCTCCGCCTCCACCTCCGCCTCCGCCTCCATCAGTGCCATCCAGAGCGGCATGGCTCAGCAGACGAACCCGGCCCAACTGGCTCAGCGACCGCGGCAGCCGCCCCAGCAGCAGCAGCAGCAGCAGCAGCAACAGCAGCACCACCCCCACCAGCAGCAACAGCAGCACCACCCCCACCAGCAGCAACAGCAGCACCACCCCCACCAGCAGCAACAGCAGCACCACCCCCACCAGCAGCAGCCGACGCCTCGGCCGAAACAACTCGGCGCCTCACCGACGCCTCTAGGGCCGCAACAATATTACTATCCCTCGTTTACTTGCTGGGATTGTCGCTAGGGGTTCAGACCAGGATGCTGGCTCGGGCGGCGCCGATGGAGAGAGAGAGACGACACTTGGGGTGGATGGAGAAACTCACTGTCAAGGAAGCTAGTAAGGAAAAAGAGAATGCATAAAGGCATCGTCCAAAATGCCATAAAGGCATTGTCCAAATGCATGATGGGCAGGCCGTCAAGTCCTTTCTTCATCAAGGACGACGCGGCCGGCGACGACGACGACGACGACGACGACGACGGCCGCGGGTGGAAATTCCTTATTGAGTTGTCTTTCCACATATATACACACCTAGAGGCATCTATCTCATTCTCGTCATTGCCGTGTGTATTCTTGGCAACCTTTATATTTTCTTAACCGTAGGAACCAGGTACTATATGGCCTCTCTGATAACACCCCTTTTTATTTGTAGAACACGGAACTCTTCCGAGTGTGAGGATTCGAAACCCCGCGATTTGTGCGGAGAAGTTCGGGCCAACAGGAGAAGTTAGGAAACCCGGCAGAAGTCAGTCTGCTGTCTCTTTGTAGACCCTAATCTTGGGCCTTTTCTGGCAGCAGGGTCCCTGGCGGTCGCATTTGTCGTAAATATCGTATGCTGAGTTGTATGGGGGGAGAGAAGGGTTTCTATTACGGGCCTGGAAAGCATGGGGGAAAGCCGGCGCTCGAACTGCTGGCGGGAGAGTGCGGAGGACTGGGAAGGCTATAGTATGAGCGTGAGTATTGTGAGAGAGGAGTCTGTGTTGGCGAGATACTTTGGGACTGCTATGTGTATGATGATAATGCATCTCTCATGTGGAAAGATAATGAAGGCAGTCTTTGATCACTGGGCCACATCAAAAGCAGGTCCTTGATCCTGGGGAGTTCAAGGCCAGCCGTGCTGAGGGGTACTGGCTCCTGCCGGTTGGTGAAGTGATTTGGATGAACATAAATGACGGAGGAGCTGTCTGGAAGCGGAGGATTGAAGTATGACTGAGTGGACGGTTTCGAGAAAGAGAGAAAACATGGACACGGAAAAGTCAACGTCAAGCCCGCCCTCGAAGTTCTCGCGATACGTGAAGATGTGAAGTGCTGGATACGAAATCCCGCGATATTTTGTTGAGCGTTGCGTATGTGCAGGGCTTTTGCCGGAACGGGGAAGTGTAGAGCTGCCGCGAGAAGGCCCCGGGCGCGAAAACGCAGGCCGCCCGCCCGCCCGCCCGCCGTTCTCGACTCGCCCTTCTTCGGCCTGCTGCATCGCTCGGACCTCCAACACATAGTAGCACGAATATCCGAGGTCGAACGAGGTGGTGACCCGAAAGCCGCTTCCTGAGAGCGCCGCCGCAAGCCAAGCCAAGGCCGCGCAGCGGCGGGATGGGGAGAATGACCAACAAAACCGCTGGTCCTCGGCGACTGGCTCTGAGCAAGATGCGATCTGGGGCGACGAACCGACGCAGCACCTACATGGGGAGGGTGCCAGGACTGGGGGGTCCTGCCACAGGTGACAATGTGCCAGAGTCTTTGAGGCCCGGCGCGCCCGGCGCTAATTACACTGGCCTGGGAGAAGAGGATAATGTACGGGCTGGCGGCGTAACTGAACCTCCAACAACGGCCGGCGAGGGCGGGCTAGGCAGCGTTGACAGAGTGCCCATGGTTTTGCGGCCTGGTGGTGGCCAAAGACAGCAAGCTGGTTCCACGACAACTGAGAAGGAGGAGGGGCATGATATTGCTCGAGTGCCGACTGTCCTCAGACCTGGCGCTGGGGCGTTGAAGCCAGAGACGAATCCGTTCAAGCGCAACATGTCGCTGAGCGCCTCTGGCGCAAGCAGTCAGGAGGATTTGGGCAGACAATCTGCACCACAGACGGCGGCCCCGCCATTACCTCCTCTACCCGTGGATGCGAATGAGGCAGGAAAGTAAGTTGTAGAGAAACTCATGATATGAAGTCAAGACTGGGTAGCTGTGAAGCGAATATACGAGAAATGAGGCTGTGAAACTAGGCGTGATGAATGTAGAGATTTGTGCTGGGGGAAAGCCGGTAAATGTGTGGAGGGATGAAGGCTTGGAGCTTAGAAAAGAGGAAATGGTTCGAAATTTTGGCTGCATGAGAGAATATATACCTGTACCTACCCTAGTTACCTTATACTTGCGTATACCCAAGTTGTATGTGTTGCCGGGGTTGCGACCATATGGCTGCTGTTGCCCAGAGAGAGAGCCAGGCAGCAGGCAGGTATCGGTATCTGTTTTGTCTGCTGGCGTAACCGCAACGGCTCACCTGAGCTCGGCATCAAGCAGTGCCAGCCCTTCCGAGCGAAGCGAGCAGCCCGCGGCAGGCGCCCCCGGAGGGCCGCCGGAGGCAAAGCGAAGGAAAACAGAACCAAACCGCCAGACAAGCCCTTTTTTGTTCTTCTCTCCTGCCCTCCTTTCCTTTGCCTCCGGCGGCCCTCCGGGGGCGCCTGCCGCGGGCTGCTCGCTGCGCTCGAGGAGCCTGGCACGACGTGCCAGGACCCCCCCCCGACGAACGCCGCCCTGCTTGACGAGACGCTGAAGCACGTCGAAGAGGCGGGCCACAACCAACGCTCTCGTGTACATCGAAGCCAAGAACTCGGTGCCGAACCCCGCCACCGGGCAACTCGGCGCCTCACCCTATGTTCGCCTCCAGGGCCGCAACAACATTACCGGCGTCGTCCCCGGTCTGCGCCCGGCCCGGCCCTTCATGGAGGACCTGAGGTCCCTGGCCTCCATCTCGGCCTTTTTATCGAGCAGCTCGGCATCCTTGTACAAAACTGCACTGAGGAAAAGGGCAAACTCAATAGCTAAGTGCTCCGCGATTTCTTACGTGCTTATCAAAGTCAGGATAATTCCCATTAGATCACCCAAGGCGAGGAACCACCCCGCGAGGCCGAGGCAGTAGCACGTGGGGCCGTAGTTGCTCTCCAGGGCCTGGGCGGTACGCTGAGCGGCTATTCCGCCGCGGCCTGCGTTTGTAGCATCATACGCGGGAACGCCGGCCTGACTCGTTCCCGTACCAGGCTCCCTCCTACTTGGTGCCAGCCTCTACGGCCATCGTCATAGTATATATATATAAGTAGAAGATAACTTAAGCGTCGTCGGCCGCGTCGTCCTCGATAAAGAAAGACTTAACAGCCGTCCTATAATATATTTAGATAATACCTTTATACATTTAGACGATAGCTTTATATATTCTCCTTTTTCTTTACCAGCTTCCTTAGTAGTGATTTTCTCTATCCCAAAGTATCCCAAGTATCGATCTGGAAGTCGAGGTTCCTAATATGCTCCTGGATTGCCTTTAATAGTAGGATAAGTTAGCAGGGTAGGTAGCTAGGATCTCCCTACTCCGACCACTCGTCCCCCGCCCCGGCTCGGACATAGTAGCGATCACCTTGGCGGCAAGGCTAAGGGCCCAGCTCAAGCGAATACCGACGCCTCTTCGTGCCACTCATGCGCACCGTCGGCAGATGACGCAGGGCTGGCGGCGCGGGGCGACGCCTCGCGGGTTCTGGCCGCGGCCTGCTCGAGGCCGCGCCATGCGTACTGAGAACGCTTGCCGCGTCTACGCCGAGGCTGCTACGCGGTCCGAGGCCAACGAACTTGCCGAACGCGTTGCAGTTGCACGCATCATTGAGCGATACGGAAACCAATAGGGTGGTGACCGAGAACTTGGTGAGTCCTTCCAGAGTGCACTGGTTTTGCATGATCCAGACAGACTGCGACCGGTTTCACCATGTAAGGAGGACGAGGGCGAAACACGGCAGACTCGGCCGGACGTCGGGATCGTTATAGCCCCCTGTGTTGCTGTTGACCATATTGAAGGCTGCGAGGGCCGACAGGGTTGACATGGGTCGCTTGCCAGCGCCACCGCCACCAATAATCTTGGCGAATGTGTTATCACCCGTGTTGCCGCCAGCAGCAGTCGAAGAGAATCGCTTGCCACCGCTGTAAACATTAGGATCTAAGCTCTGCTCGGGATGGAAAGAAAATACGTCCTCGTTATAGAGGGGTCGGACGTATTCGTATGGGAGGCCCTTTAGATGGTCTTGCTCGACAAGATCCGAAAGCCAAAGCTTGATAGCGCCGCCAGGGGCTGAGAGCGGATTCCGATGGACGGTAGCTTTGACCTTCCCATTAACTCTGGTGAAGGCCGAGACGAAGGAACACTTGGCGAGGCGCTTCATCTACTTCTCTATATTGATCTCTCGTATGGGAAGAGCAAGTTTCACTATAGCCACAGTACGGACCCAGGAATTGGTCTTGGCGGGTGGCTGCCATGGCAGATGGCTCCCACCACCGGATAGTTCCATGCGCGAATCCGTGGAGGGTGTAATGAACAATGCGCCCCTGAACCAGGAGCATGATGTTGACGACCCCATGGTTCTCACCCTGGATGACGAGGAGCCCAATACCACCACCAGGACTACCATCAGGACTACCCCATCCACATCGCGGCCCTCTGGTACCGAGACTGGGTCGCCAATCCCAGCCGAAGATGCGTTGGTGTCTACGCAGCGTCCAACGCCTCCCGAGTCGCCGCCGCAGAAGGTCGTGCCAGTTCGGGCCGACACGGAGCGTGTCCCCACGCCTGTTTGTCCGGTGCATCAACCCGAGGCAGCGCCTCCTCCTCGGTCGCAACACGGTGTGCCGGTTCTGCAAATCGACAAGTCGGCTCGCACGCCAGCCGTCGTGCAACTCAAGCCGACCTCCCCGGCGAGCGCCACGCCCTCGGTCAAGCGGGCACGAGTCGAGGACGAGTCTAAGATAGCCGCCAAACGTAAGAGATCTTCGACCCAAGGCTCGCTGTGGTCCTGGCCGCCCGATGCAGATTACAGGGGAGGAGGATCGTGACGGGCCAACGGTTCTACTTGGTGAAGCGTGAACACGTCCGGACAAAAGTCGTGGTGCCAGAATGAAGGGCGCCATCGTGGTTGACGACAGTGTAGATGGCGATGGGGCCGCGGTCTGGTGCCCCCTGGTGACTACTACGTCAGACAAGCCCAAAAAGACGGTGGGGAGACCCCGTCGCGCAGTTACGTGTGGAGCACACCACCGACCGACAGGACCAGGGCCAGCGACGAATCCGTTGTGGGCATGGCTGCGGGAAGCAGAGGGCGTGCGAGGATTGGCAACACGGTCTCGGATAAATCCCCAAAGACCCGGGGGACCGCGAAGACGACTGCGAAGAGTCGGTAGAACCGGTCGTTGGACTCTGTGAAGAGGGAAATAGACGGTCGGCGAGAATCGGCCACGGCACCGACTGTGCCTCAGGAAGGGCCCTCGGTAGAAAGAGCGAGACAGTTAGGCTCCCCTCCGGTTCTCTTGGAGGTCCTAACAAAGGTGCGCGCACGCTGACAGCCAGGTTCTCCCCGAAGCGCGCGCTTTTGCGCTCTTGGTCCGGCAAGGCGTACTGAACTAAAGGATGGGTGCAACAAGGTCATTTGCACTGGGGAGGCATGTCGGCATTTTCAATGGTAAGGAAGCCCCCATGGTTGACCACCTCCACCAATGCCGGCCTGCTCGGATTGCCTGAACTGACGCGTAGCGGCTTACTTGTGGAATACTACCATATCTACCATCATTGCCTGTATCGTCCAGACGGCAAGATCTGCGTCATGTGGGATGAGACAAAGAGGATGATGGTGCAAGAGTACTGCGAGTACGTTGCGAGTATCCGGAAATTCCACCTACGCAAAGAGAACATGGCGCCACCGAACAAGGTGTAGAGTATAGATATGGTAGATAGATTTCTTGCCCTTATCCATTTCCTCGACCGTGCTGTCGAGTTAACGGCTGTTCGGAGCAGGGGCCGCGAGTAGCTGGCATCTATCGGTAGGCGCCTCCGTCGCTCGCTGTCGCCCTCGAAGAGTCTTGGCCCTTCCACGGCGGTTCGTCCGAGCGTCAGCGAGACCGATAACGCTTCACCCAGTGGCAAGAAGCTGACTCGATAGTCCACTGTTGCTGAGTGAACAGATTGGCAAGGCAAACGAGGTGACTCTCAACCGTGCGTACATGAGGAGAAACGGGCTTGCAGAGACTTCGCAGCGGGCCAGAGATGGCCATGGCCCTTTGCCGTCTCGCCCAATCGACCCGGCCAAGTCGAGACCAGGGCCAAAGAGGCCGAGATCGAGGCCCACAACAAGAAGGTGTACTCAGCGTGGAGGGAGGCCGCTCGCGACCTTGGAACGCATCGGTGGTGTTGAACTCGATCTCCTCGGACAACTTGATCTTGAGTTCTCCGGCCTGAGCGCTTGTTCCTTGGGAAGCATCTTTTCCTCCGTATCACCGTCAGGCGTAATGCTCCCCAAAAAAAACCCCTTCCCAAAGCGTTGCAGAATTACCAGGAATGGCCCGTCGCTTGATCTGGAACTTCAAACGTCTTGTTTCCTTCTCTAGTTCCTTGGTTGCCTTCCCTGGTTGCCTTGCGAGAGGCCATCCTTTTCGTTCCGCATTTCCCTCTTCTTCGGTTTTAGCTGCTCAAGCAAGCTGTTGGAGCGCTTGTTCCTTGGGGAGCATCTTTTCCTCCGTATCACCGTCGGGCGTGATGAGCTCGTTATCGGAGGAGCTGCCAGAATCGTCATCTCCGACGTGTATGGTCGCTAACGTTGTTGACGTTTGAGGTCTCGCCTATCTTCGCCTTAACTAGCTCGTTAAGAGTTACGTCTTTGACGTTTCGCCCGTCGCTCTGTCGAATTGGCTCTAGAGATATGTCGGAATAGCTCGAGGTGTGAGGGAAAGAAAGTAGGCGTCGGCTGCTACGGTCGTACGCGAAGTTGTACAGGCCTGTCCGTTACAGCAAGGCCACTGTCTCCTAGACCCAGCCGGTAAAGTCGGTCTGGTACCGCACGTAGGTTTGGTACTTAGTTTCGTTATTTCCCTATATGGGGGGCCTGAATGCTGAGCCGAGCATCGGGCTTGCCGCCGACGCCGCCGACGCCGCATACTTGTCGTTATTGACCTCAACGGGACGGCACAGCAGCTGTACCGTGCCGCCGCAGCCCATGCTTGTCGTTATTGACCTCAACGGGACGGGGACGGCACAGCTGCTGTACCGGCCGCCGCCGTCTCTCATCCCCAGTCGCGGATATTTCGCGCTGCTTGAAAGGGTGGGTGGGTGCTGCTTCATCGAGCGCTTGACCGGAATAATGGGCACTAATGGTGAAGATGCACTAGGCATTAGCCGGCATCTTGGTAAGCACTACTAAGGAAACTGGAAACAGGTATGGACGAAAGGAGAATATATAAAGACATCGTCCCAAATATATAAAAGCATCGTCCCAAATATATAAAAGCATTATCCCAAATACATTTATAGACGGTCGTCGGATACCGGCGACGACGACGGTGCCCCCATGCAGCGGAAGTCGGCGCCGGACGCTGGCGACGATGACGGCGCCCCCCATGCAGCAGCAGCAGTGGGCGTCGGCGTCGGCTGCTGCTGGTGGGGGTGGTGCTGCTGTTGCTGCTGGTGGGGGTGCTGGGGACTGTTTTGGCTTCGTAGGCGGTGCGGGAGACTGCTTTAATTTCTGGGGGCGGGAGTAGACTCCTCTTTGCATTCGCTGGTCCCCTTCTTGTTGGCACCTTTCTTGGGGCCTCTTTTTTTCTTCTCTGTCTTCTCCTCCTCATACGCCCTACGCCGTCGCAGCGGGCCAGAGGTGGCCCTTTCCCGTCTCGCCCGGTCGTACTGCAGCAGTGCTTCTGCTGCTTCGTTGCCGGCCTGATTGCACACGTGTAATTGGTTAGCTCGCTATTCATGACTGCTAGGAGGTGTGGTGCTATCGTATCACGAACTACCCAAGCACAGAGGCAACAACTCCGCCGTGCATGGTCTGCTGCATGGTGCAGCTGGTGGCCTCGTTGGCCAGGGTGTGGAAAGGGAGGTCCTGGAAACAGCACACGTTATGTCACCAAGTTAACAAAAGGCTAGGGCATATAGCAAGTGACTGCTTACCACGAGCATCATCTGAGTGATGGCCGCCGTGCCGCCAGCCCACACGTTAGCCTCCCAGACAAGCCGGCGAGGGAGCCAGTGCAGACAGACAAGATTGTGCGCTCACGGCTGGGGCCCTGTTTCTGCATCTCGGAGAATACGGCGATGAGGGAGGTCGAGGGGCTCGGCCTTGTCCTTGAGGGCCTTGTCCGAGCTGCCACCGACGATACTAATTCCAGTCCAAGGATGGCAGCCTGGTGAGGACGTCAAAGTTGGAGAGGCGCTCATGTGCCTCTTTCCAGGAGACGTAGGAGCCAATGATGATGCCCTGCTCCGAGACGACCTTGGGCTCGCCGCCCGCGATGGTGACTTCAAAAGCCTTGGTAGCTGCCAGCCACGAACTGGTAGCTCCCAAGCGTCATTGAAGTCGTGCTGCGCAGTGGTCAAGACCTCGAGGGGACCGGCAAAGTCCAAGAGGTTGAAGCCGGATTGCCGTGCGAACAGGACATCAATTGGCTCGTCCGACACTGCGGACGTCTTGCTGGCCATCTTGGGCAACAATTAGTCGATGGGAGGAGGGGTATCCCGCTGTGAGATGCCTTATTGTTGGCCCCAAGAAAGCACAAGAAAGCACAAGACGGGACGGAAATTATCCTTCCCTAAAGGATGTCGAGGGCTCGGCGATGCAAATTGAACGCCTCGTAGTAATAGTCGACAAGTTCAACTAACCAGTGAAAGGCGGGCAGGTCCTCGGGTAAGCGACGAAGGTATAAGGAGAAAAGTGGAAGACGCCGGGAGTTAGCTTTAGGAAAGTCTGAATTCTCCTCGCTAGACTCGTCAATCATTCTAGCAACGGCCTTGTCGTCGCTGCCACTCTCCTCCCCACCCTCCCAAGCCTCTGGGCTCGGCATCTCAATGTCCGAAGCGACCATTCTAGGGGCTCTAGAGCTAAGCTTGGGCAATATGTCGGTTGGTTTCTTCCTTGTAGCAACACAACTCGAATAGGTTCTGGAACTGTGGGTTTCGGCCGCTGTTTATTGAACTTGTTCAGGAGAAGGGGATACCTGTTGGAGAGTTAGCAAGGGCCAAAAAGGAAGAAGAAGAAAACAAAACGAGACGGGGGGGGCTCCATGTTTTACTTACTCTTCCGCGGGTTCCGCGGGAGCGGGGGCTTTCCTAGTATCGCCGCTATCGCTCATGGTGACGTCGATAATGTCTTGTTCACCCTCGACGGATTTGGTAACCATGTTGGAATCACCTGTAGAGTCGACATCCGATGTTGTGTTGGCCATCTCTGTGGTCGCTGGAGAAAAGGAATACGCTTTACTTGGCCATTTTGGCGATTGTGATGGTAGATTTTTGTATTATTGCGGGAGATATAAGGGTGAGGGAGATGTGAAGGTGACGGAGATTGGTATCGCCTCCGGTTCATATGAGGGCTCCGGAGTCTCAGCAGAGCCATTGACTGCGATAGATAGATTTTGTCTCGGGCTAGGCGGTCTTGTCACCATGCCACCTCGACAAGTCGCCGAGTATGGACTTCAGCGACCAGACTGCTCGGCCTCACGCACCGTGCAAGCGAAGATGATGGAGCGCAGTCAGTTGTGGTTAAACTCGGACAATAATCCGCATCAAGTGGCGAAAGCTGTAGACGAGGCAGAATGCAGTGCTCAAGCAGCGCGACTGAGGTGGTATCGACGCCCGCGCTATCTCAGGACTTGAGCTCTCGTCGGCTGGCCGACTCCGGAGGACGGCGAGTATCCCTATTCCTCAAGCCGAGCAGAGGGCGCGTGACCCCAAGCCGGGTTAGACTCAGAGGGCTATGGCAAAGTTGGCAGCGACAGCCGCTCAATCAACCACAGCGGGGGCTTCGGTAGCGGGTGCCGCCTCCGGGGTCGCCTCCTCAGCCTCCTCGTCGAAATCCTTGTCGAAATCCCCGTTGATATATCGTAGGATATCGTTAAGCACAAAATAGCCAAAATGGTTATCTATATATATAACGGCCTTGGTATTTTGCCTGAAGTAGTTCTTCAAAGGTGAAACGACTAAGCCATAGAGAGGGAGGCTAGCACTTTCGAGGTCCGTCGGGGGGAGGGTGCAGCTGGTGGGGGGGGTTTGCTGGCTCTTGCGGGACGCGATCCTGGCTATTTGCCGGCAGGTGGAGCGGTTCGCCGAGTCGGTGCTCGTATAGGCGGCGAAGAAATACCATGGCCATGGTCGGGTCAGCAGGGCAAGCCTGAAGAGAGAGACGGCTGTCGATGTTGCGCAGGCTGAACTTGGAATTGCTTCAAGAGGTCGGCACACACACACTGTGGATCTTGCGCGAGACGGCGAGAAAGTCGCCGGCAAGACTGTGCTCGGTGCCCGGGCCGGGCCAGAGAAGTGGTACACGGTTAAGAACGAGAGAAAGACCGGGAATCCACGATATTCTCCACATCTACCACCTTCTAGGCCGCCGTGCGAGTTGGACTCGTTGTCGATTCGGAAGAAAATCGGGTTGGAGTTGATGTCGATGATGCGAGAGTCAGCTCGCGCAAGAGTAGCACGAGTATCTCAGTTGCATGCCTTGCAATCGGGCCATTGGCAAGATTGAGAGTCCATCCTTTTCGTTCCGGCAGCTCGCCGTCACCGTTACCATTCACCACCGCAATCATGGAGCGCGCGACAAATTTGCCCAGGCGCTCCCACAGCTTGAGCAGCTAAAACCGAAGATAAGGGAAATACAGAACGAAAAGGATAGACTCTCAAAATATCTAAAGCTTCTTCATAAGGTAACTAAGGAACTAGAGGAGGAAATAAGACGTTTGAAGTTCCAGACCAAGCGTGTGGGGATTAAATCACGAGATAAATACATTAAGGCAGCCCAGACCAAGCGTATGGGTATCAAGTCACGAGATAAATACATCAAGGCAGCTATAAAGGGCCGGGCGCAGACTGGGGACCCCTCTAAGATCAAGAGTCTTGGGGGGGACGAGTCAGCAATCGCAGCCCCGAGCCCAACGTATACTCAATACGGATAATACTCGCCTAACGCCCCGAGCCCCGAACCCAGCATAGATAATACTCGCCCAACGCCCCGAGCCCCGAGCCCAGCATAGATAATACTCGCCCAACGCCCCGAGCCCTAAGATTTCCTCAGACGCCGATATCCGTAACGTAAGTGAGAATCGTCTCTCCAATCAAAACCAAGAAGAGGAAGCCAAGAGCTGACGATTCTGGTATCTCCTCCTCCGATGAGCGTACCACCCCGAAAGAAGAGCGCCGACTTGGGGATGAATTCCACGTATCCGGAGTCGGGTGCGTTGGAAAAGGCCTCGGTGTCTTCTTGCGGGGCAGGCTTCACATCGTCGCCGTCAACAGTATCGAAGATGCTGGAAATGATGGGAATCTCTCCCATTTCGGTGATGGTGTCGGGTGAGTTGGAGAATTAACCACCCCAAACACTCATTACGCCTGACGGTGATACGGAGGAAAAGATGCTTCCCAAGGAACCCCGACGGTGATACGGAGGAAGGATCCTTCCCAAGGAACAAGCGCTCCAACAGCTTGAGCAGCTAAAACCGAAGAAAGAACGAAAAGGATGGACTCTCAAAACAAAAACAACCAAAGCTTCTTCGCAAGGCAACCAAGGAACTAGAGAAGGAAACAAGACGTTTGAAGTTCCAGACCAAGCGTATGTTGTTTCGTGTTTCTGGATCTCGGAGAATGCGGCGATGAGGTCGAGGGGCTCGGCCTTGCCGAGGCGTCGGCTGCTGCTGGTGGGGGTGGTGCTGCTGTTGCTGTTGCTGTTGCTGCTGCTGCTGCCGGGGCGGCTGCCGCGGTCGCTGAGCCATGCCGCTCTGGATGGCACAGATGGAGGCGGAGGCGGCCAGGCTCCCTCCATAGCAGAAGGTCCCCGAGCCCAGGCAACGCAGGCGCGCGAGCCCCTAGCGTAGGCGTGCGCGCGAACAAGGGACGTATAGCGCGGCCTCGAGCCAGCCGGAACCCGCGAGGCGTCGCGCCGCGCCGCCAGCCCTACGTCATCTGCCGACTCGGGCTCCCCAGATCGGGACGCTCTTCACGGTCGACAAGAATAGGGATAAAGGTATCGTTGAGGAACGCGGCCATAGTAGGGCTGGAGAACGAGTCCTGGGTGGTAATACGGCAATCTAAGGGGCGAGAAGAGAAGGCAAGTAAGTATGTGCTATTATAGGCATATAAAGAAAGGGCAGGAAGGCAAGGTAAGGCACCTATAGTGGTCGCCGGAACGAACGCCGGCCTGACTTATCGATCCCGTGCCAGGCTCCCTCCTGCTTAATGCCGTGCTGGGACAATCTTCCTGGCTCTGCGGCGGTAGGGTCGTTAATAATAATTTCTCGTCTTTGGACATAGCATCTTGACACGTCTCCCTCCTACCCATCACCAAACTCTTATTTGAAGTGACGGTTATCGAACTTGACAAAAGTCTTCAGGGCGTCCGGCGGAGGAGTGGATTCTTGTTCCAAGGCCTCGTCCGTTGCATATACCAGGATGGACTTGCTGTTAATCGCTCCTGGATTGCCTTTAATGGTAGGATAAGTCAGCAGGGTAGGCAGCTAAGATCTCCCTACTCCGACCAATCCTCTCCCCCCCCGGCTCGGACAAGCAGCGATCACCTTGGCGGCAAGGCTAAGGACCCAGCTCAAGCGAATACCGACGCCTCTTCGTGCCACTCATGCGCACCGTCGGCAGATGACGCAGGGCTGGCGGCGCGGGGCGACGCCTCGCGGGTTCCGGCCGCGGCCTGCTCGAGGCCTTCTGCTATACATCTTCGTAAAACAGCCGGTCGTCCACAGGGAATCAGGTCGTTGGTGATATGATTGACGATTCCTGGTTGAGTTGTGGAAAACTGACGATTCGAAAGATGATGGTAATGTCGAGCTCTCGCAAGCCGAGCAGCAGCAAAGCTCGCCAAGAGACTTAAGAAGTCTACTAGCCTAGAGTCCATGGCGACGAACCAAGCATCGGCTGGGGATATCGACGACGATATGCGCGACTCGGCATTTGATAATGACGATGTGTTTGCCAGTGGCGATGGAACAAGAATTGGAAATGATCATGGAGCCTCCGACGATAGGCCGCGAGGCTGATCGGCTTGCACGGGTATCGCTTGACAACAGCAGCAGTCCCAGCAAGAGTCAAGAGATGCAGGAGCGCGCTAGCCTGCCTCTTATTGCTCGACCGACCAGCGCTATGACCTCCAATTCCATGTCTTTTGTTGACAGAGAAAGAGAGGCTGCGAATATGAGGGTCAACGGGTTTTAGTGGATGAGATCCAGACTCTACCCGATATTGGGATGGCATGAATGGCCATGGTATAGTTGTCATTGGCCATATATGTCATATCTGCCCTCGGCTATGGCATCTGTCCGCTTTCTAGTATGGGGATACTAGGGCGAAAATGTATAGATGGATATCTCGCGTTTGACCATGACAAGAAAATACTTGCGCATCAAGGACCCCGACTTTCAGGACTGCAAGGTCGGAAGACAGTAGGCGAGGATGGATACGTCGGTTCTTGATTGTCATCAAAGACCTTGCGATGACTGGATCAACAGACCTGATCGCTCCCAGGGACGGGCGCACAGCGTTCGCACGGCGGCCCAGAAGGTGGCAGATGTGGAGAATATCGTGGATTCCCGGTCTTTCTCTCGTTCTTAACCGTGTACCACTTCTGGCCCGGCCCGGACAACGAGTCCAGCTGGACTCGTTGTCGATTCGGAAGAAAATCGGGTTGAAGTTGAAGTTGATGTCGATGATGCGAGAGTCAATCATGGAGCGCGCTCCAAATTTGCCTGGAGCGCGCTCCATGATTGCGGCCACGCGAAGTTGTGTAGGCCTGTCCGTTGCAGCAAGGCCACTGTCTCCTAGACCCAGCCGGTGAAGTCGGTCTGGGACCGGAGCGTTGACATCCGGGTTCGGACCCTGGGCCTCGATGACTTGTTTGAACCCGGCATTGCATTGAGAAAGCAGACCATGGACTTCGTTTCTAGCACCTTTCAGAACTTTGAACAGCACGTAGGCTTGGTACTTGGTTTCGTTGTTTCCCTGTATGGGGCCTGAATGCTGAGCCGAGCATCGAGCTTGCCGGCGACGACGCCGACGCCGCAGCCGATGCTTGTCGTTATTGACCTCAACGGGACTGTACAGCTGCTGTACCGGCCGCCGCCGTCTCTCATCCCCAGTCGCGGATTTCGCGCTGCTTGAAAGGGTGGGTGGGTGCTGCTTCATCGAGCGCTTGACCGGAACAATGGGCACTAATGGTGAAGATGCACTGGGTATCAGCCGGCATCTTGGTACCATCTCGGTGTCGGGCGGCGGCGTCGATGGAGACGATAGACACTTGGGGTGGTGGATGGAGAAAATCACTACCAAGGAAGCTGGTAAGTACTGCCAAGGAAGCTGGTATGGATAAAGGAGAATGTATAAAGGCATCGTCCCAAATGCATTCAGGCGTCGGCTGCTGCTGGTGGGGGTGGTGCTGCTGTTGCTTTTCTGTTCAGCTTCCGTTGCCGGACGCGGAGATGTATTAAGCGAAGCAGCGTCTGTGGTGGCATACTTCGCGTGTGATGGAGAGCCAGGGCCAGAAGTGGTGCACGGTTAAGAACGAGAGAAAGACGGGGAATTGCTAATGGCCCGATTGCAAGGCATGCAACTGAGATACTCGTACTACTCCTCCTGCTGCTACTCTTGCGCCAGCTGCGGTGGTGAATGGTAACGGTGAGGGCGAGCTGCCGGTTGTTTCGGCCGAGGCGTCGGCTGCTGCTGGTGGGGGTGGTGCTGTTGCTGCTGCTGCTGCTGCTGGGGCGGCTGCCGCGGTCGCTGAGCCAGTTGGGCCGGGTTGTGCGAGAAAACGGTTGAAACCTGGCCTTGCGGGAGAAGCCGCGAGTTGGGGTCCCCGAGTAGGACGTGCTCGGTTGCCGCGGGCAAGGCGGCGGATCGAGCAGACACTCGATGCGCATGTCTTCGTGGTCTTTCTTAGCGCCTAGTTTATAGTGCGGCCAAAACAGCAGCTCTAGGTTCTCCGGGGTGTCCTGGCCGGCGAGAACCAGACGGCGGAGAGGTAATCTGGAGAGACTGCGTCAGCACTTTTCTTTGGCCGCCATTCTGGCGTGGGGTGGGGGGCTTACTACAGGGTTAGCATCTGGTCGACTGGGTCGGACTCGAGATGTAGTGACTTCAATAGTGCGCGAGCATCCGGGTCTTTAGCTGGCTGCATCCTAGGAAATAGGCTCTTTTTCAGTGCGAAAAGTGGGTTTTTAGTGGCCTGCCAGGCGGTGGCGAAGAGAGGACCTTGGAACGCCATATTCTAGAGCCGCGCGGGCACTCGCACCGGAATGCCTTCGCGCACCTTTTACATCGCCTGCAGCACTTCTAGTTCGTTATATTTAGGCATCGTTCGAAAGATCACTCAAAGAGCTATCGTTTATAGTAGAAATGAAGGAATTTAGTCTTATTTTGGGGAAGTTATAGTATAGTATATTAAAGAAAAATCAGGTTATTCATTTGGTATAAGTATATAGTAGCTTTAGTGGCTTACGCAGGGGCCAAAAGTGGGCGTGGCCAAATCTATGAGTAAATATTAGCGAATGTACGTACGTAGTGCCTAGCCCTCCAGATGGCGAATCTGTTTTTTTCGCCTTTCGGCGATGTAGCTAGTAAATACCAAGAGTGAGTAGAATGCCCACCACGCCTAAGGCCACCCCGAGCCAGGTCCTAATATCCGCTTGTACGATCGTCATTTTCGTCGTCGAGTTCATTGACATAGTTCTACAGAATATATCGGTACGTCTCGCGTAAATCCAGTTCCCGGTTGCTTCCCTTTATATTTGACAACAGAATAGCGCGAGCGGGTGTTGCTGGGGTGGTATGCTAATTGCCTTGCCTACCTCTCTAGGACCCGGCCGAAGGCATCGTCCAAATGCACAAAGGCATTATTCCAAATACATCATGGGCGGCTATCAAGTCCTTCTTCATCGAGGACGACGCGGCCGACGGCGCTTTAGTTGTCTTCCACATATGTACAACAAGAAGAACTTCCACTACACCCACTACATCGCCGACCCTGCCTTCCCGTCCATGTTCTACTACCGCCAGACCGAGCCCGCGCCAAACATCATCCGCGACCGCATCCCCATCCGATTCAAGGCACACATCTACTTCGAGAAGATTGACTACCACACCACCAAGGAGCTCGACGACCTCATGAACCCGTCACCCATGAACTCGTCTGGAACCAACGGCTTCTCGGAACCTCCCAACCCTCTCTTCTCTCCTGCCCTGTACGCTGTTTCGGCGCCGTGGTCTCCAAGGACGTGTCGACGACAACTGTCGACGTGGTGGCGGAGAGGGCCGTCGCCGAGTAGCCTAACTATTCGGGGTTCCTGGCCTCGCTGGGAGGCAGGCATCTGCATTGCCGACCAGGCTTCGGTTCGGTAACTCGAGCCTCCGTCCTTCTACGCGCCCAGAACAAGGACGGCCGTTTGTCGGAGACCAGCATCAGACCCGCACCATCTCTGGATTTTTCGTAACCAGTGTCTATCAATGCGAGCCCGTGTGTAGACTGTAGCCATTCGCATCATTACTAGCAAGAGACCTCATGCGTGAAAACATGGTCGCGTGCCCTTGTTCCGGGAGGATGCACCTCTACCATTCCGGCATCGGCCTTGCTAGGGTGCCAGCCGGACGGCGCTGACATCGCATCCCCGAGCGCCTGGTTCGACGGCGGGCCGCGAGGCGGAACGGTAGCCAATGGAGTCCCTATCCTAGGACTCAGGTCCTCCGCGGCGGGGAAGGGGGGGGGGGGGGGCAGGCGGGAAAGCATCTGGCGAGCCGGCCACAGCTCCATTCGTGGCTCCATTGCTGACTCCGTCTACGACATAGCCCGCCCCTGCGACAATCGAACTCCAGGTTAGTATCATCTCTCGAGAGATGGAATGCTCTGTAGTAAGAGGTTGGAGGAAAACGTACCAGAGGGCCTCTAGCCGTAAAATTGGCCATCCATGTCGCCTCGTCGGGGTCTTTCTGTGTTCTTGCACCGGCGGTGGTCGTACACATGGGAAAGAAGGAAAAGAGATCGCCGTTTGGGGAATTGCGTGACTTTATTCTTAGAACGGTGTGGGTGGCACCATGCGTGGCACCCATGCCCGTCAGTTCCGAGACCGTTATCGGCAACGGACCAAGCGGCTAAGCCAGGACGTTGAGGTCGTTGTGTTCTTGGGTCGTCCCCCAAAGGAAGGCGTGCAGCGGCCTTCATTCAGGCGGTGAAGATTTCGAGGCCGAGCGCAGAGGTAAGGTGCCATCTCGGATGGGTCCGTCTTCCTTAGCCTCCATTCCGTCTGTCGCTCCTTCTTGAGGGGAAAGTAATAAAAGGGTCCCCGAGCGGGGAAGGTTCTGTCGGTAGCGTACGGATCCCCCGATCCGTCTCCAAGATTGAATTCGCCATTTTTCTCGACGTAGCGTGAGAATAGTCGACTTGGGTGGTGGGAGTGCAACAAATGGAAACGAACGGTCGCCGTCAGAAGAGCCAACGTGGAGAACACTAGGGCATCTACAGGGCTGAGGGACTGAACGCCCGAGCGGGTCCCAGAACTTCCAAAGAAATGCGCCGCGGACTGTTTCGGCAGTTACAAAAGGGACCGACCTGGGAGTCCCCATTCTTCCAATGTCTCGTTTCCTAATCTACTTCGCGCCCGGGCTCCCGAATCCTGATAGACAGAGTTTGAAACAGCATCCAGCCAATTTTTTCCCCCCTCCATCGTTTATCTAGTGAGCCCCAGAGCACGAGCCCGCCCTTTGCCTTATGGTGGGCAGGTCATCTGCTGTCTGGTCAGGCTGGGACTGCTGCCGGGACAGTCCACCGAAAAGTTCATTCGTGAGCTCATCTGGCTCGTGCTCGTCTTTGGGTGGTCGTTGACCGTCGAGTTGCCGCTTCGTCTCTTCATAATATTGTCAACCGTAGTCTGGGGGAATTGCACGAAATTGGGTAGCGTCAGGAGTTTGTTTCCAGCCTTCTTTAGCATAAGCAGGGTCATGTTGTTGTGCTCACCGATTGCTGCAGAGGAGGGGCGCTCATTTGGACTTTTTTTCTGTATATTCATGTGGGTCGAATTGGAGACTGGTCTGCGGCCAGCAATGCATCATCGGTCATTATCCAATGAAATATCATCCCGTCTTATCTGTGATGCATCGTACCCATGGAAGGATGGGTGCAGTCCACCGAGAAGGCTGCGAATCGGAGACAAGAGGACGGCCCAAGGCATGGTTGGCATTGGGGAAAGTGCAGATTTTGTCGAATGAGACCTAGGCAATAGGGTGGGACGGGAGGGAACTGCTGCATTGCCCTTGTTGCGTGGTTGCTGCCTAAACTTTACCGGGCGAGCGTCCGCCCTCGGGCTCCCCTCACGCATTTTCACGAGTATTAATAGGGAATTCCACCCTCCCCGCCTGCAAGATACAAACTCCCCCGGTCCAGAATTCCGTCGCAACCACGAGCCAACTCACCATTGCTCTCGCGTCTGGTCCAGTCTTGCGATTTCCATTTCCCACACGACGGCACACGCACACGCATATAAAACATGAACGCCCCAACTTCAGCCTCCATCCTCCCTTTGTACACTGACAAGATAGATTCCTCCTCCCACACATGCCGCAACACGATGGCCTGCGCGACGACTGGGCGCTGGAATTCAGGCCGGCGTATCAACATCATCTGCCTCACATGTCTACGGCAGCGAGAAAAGGACTTTGCAAAACATCAGTACCACCTCCAATAAGCGCCACCACTGGCCCATGCAGCACCCATCCGCCATGCAACGCGCTTGATATATCGTCCGAGTCACACACGCGTCGGCCCCCAAATGCGGGAGGTCGGCGAGGTGTTTCCAGTAAAATTAAACACACAGCAGGCCACGTGTGAGGAGCGAGAATAGACCGTGGCATTGAATGTGGGGCAGTAGTGCTTTTTCTTCCAATTCAGGGGGCTGGGGGCTGGGGGATGGGGAAGAGAGGAAGAGGTAAAGACGGGCGAAGGAGACGAGCTTCGGGGCGGCAGCGAGTCATCTCTTCGCGCTCCATCGGATCGAGCCAATAATTACGCACTGCCAAGCCCGAAAGGATCCCACCGGCCCCTACGTCCGGCACCTGCCTAGGAAACAAAGATAGGGGGGTTCCTCTCTTGGGACCTCGCATGGCGACCCACCCTCATGTCGTGGTTCCTTTTTCACTCTGCAGAGGTGTGTGTGGAGCTGAGAGTCCTCTCCCTACTTCTTTTCTCGAACCTGTCGCCAATCGCGTCCTCATCGGGCATGGGGTGAGACGCGCCGCTCGCAACAGGGCTGTTGGGTTAGTGCGCTGCCGCAAACTAATGTCGTGATCCCCGCGCAGCTCTTCTAGAAACGTGGGAAGAAGCTTGGTCGCCGACGAACCCTGGTCGCTGGAGGATTCTGTGGCCCGAAGGAATCTCGCGGCACGTTGAAGTGAGCGTGGGTGGGTTTGGCATAGCCAGCAGCCGGTAGGTGCGCAACCTTGACCTCGCCGCTCTCTCGGGAAATAGACGGCATTGCCGACGAAGTTACCGAGAAGCTGCGCTGGGTGCGTGCCGAGGAGCCGACGAACGAAGCCACAGCGGCACGGGTTTTCGCCGACAAGCTGGCCGAGCTCGAGAAGGGATACATGGAGACCGCCACGGACGAGACGTCGGCCAGATTCCGATGTCGCTACGGTTGTTTTCAGCATCGCGGATACGGGCGGACAAGGCTGTGCCTGACTGACTATATATGACGAGTGAGAGGCTGGGATGTCGACCCGTGGTTGCGGCTTTGGGTCGAGGGGAGACGGGCAAACGCACTGGACAAAAAAGACACGGTTCCCCAACAGGCGCTTGTACATCACACATTCATTGCCTGCCTTTTCTGGCTCTTGTCATGGGGACGAAAGTTTGAACGGTTGACAAGGCGAGGCTGGGTATGCTCGGAACTATCTACGTGTGTGCTCTATGTATGCCGCCTCGACACCACAGAGGCTGGCGGTCAGCCCATCGATTCCCGCTTTGTGCGCAATCTCTCAACCCCCACGCTGCCGTAGCTCGTCACAAAGTATTCAATAATCTCGAGGACTGGCCCCCGACCATCAGGATGTTGGCACACAGCCTACCGTATAGAGCTTCCATTGACCAATCTACTTCTCCCTTCCCCATCGGCCTCCCACGCTTTCTCGTCGAACCATAAATCCTGATCCCAACGGTACATGACAATAATAGTATTCATATCCCCAACATTTCGTAAGAAAGCCGGGTACCAAAAGAAGTTAGCATATTTATCCGGCAGGACATGCGGCAAAAAGCATAAAACACGTACTCTGTATTGCAGCGTACTTCCAGAGTATATGGCCGATACCAACCAGTCCGTGTTTCTCGATAGCTTGGATGTGCCGGGTCAGTGCCAGCCACACCTCTTCCAGTTTGTCCCTGGGGATGGGACCCCGAGTCGGTACTTGCGGGTCGGTCCCCAGCTCGAAATGCCTGTCTATCGCTTTCCCTAGATCACTGTACCACTCCAGTTCGAACCTCAGGCTCTCCAGATGATATGATTCATTGTCCTAGGCGGGATGCTTTCACGCGGTATGATGCCTTTGCCGTCCGCGATTAGCCCCAGCAGCCACTTGGGGTAGAGCTTCAGCCACTTCCCCAGGCGCCGCAAGGCCGCCTCGCCAGAATATGTCTGCAGGGACAGGTCCATCTGGTTGCCCGCAAGGAGCAGCAGATCTTTCCTCCGGCGTCTGTACCGCGCGTCCCGCCTGGGCCAAATATACGTGCCCGTCATGTTGCCCAGAATGTCTTCGGAGAGACGTCGGCGAAGCCGAAGCAGCTCGTCCTCCAGTTCCGCCCGTCCGTCGCGTTGTACTTGCTTGCTGGCAGCCTGACATTTCGGGGATGGGCTCCTCTCCCGCGCAGAGCCTGTCCACTGCGAATATGCTCCTGTCAGCTTCCATCAGCTCGAGCAGGCGCTTGGAAAAAGGCCAGCCAGGCGCTGTTGAGCCTCGCCTGATGCTTGAGGGCATCCGGCAATGTGGGGGGGGGGGGGGGCATCGTTGCCCAGCCCTGTGACAGGAACGTCGTCAGTCAGTTGCAGCCACGCGGAATAGAGCGAGAGGAAGGGCAGCCGACGTACCGAGTTTGGGCGCGTTTATAAACCGTTTCGAGACTGCCGCCAACTTCTCGCCTGCTAGCTTTAACGAATCACCCTCAAGGAGCTGAAAGACCTCCCTGAGCTCTTGTAGAGCCTCGGTTGGCGATTCTATGACTGTCTCGGATCTGGGCCGGAGGGGCGCGTCCCCCAGGGCCGCGGCTTCATCGCTATCCTATTGACCTTGCGCATCTCGGGCGGTTTCGGGGTGGGATCGGTCCTTTTGTATGTGACCGAGGGACAAGGGAGTGAAATGCGCGCGCTCGACCGCCGTTGTCGTGCGAGATGTGGTTGCGATAGGCCGCCACGCCAAGGCCGAAATATCTATAGAGTACATACGCTCTGCTAGGTCGTCCAGGGTTTCTATCCCTCGGTTCACCTCCCTCGAGGGGATTAATCCCCCACCAGTGTCATAGCGGCCGCGACGACTCACTTCTTCTCCTTAACCACAACATCGATGACACGGGAAGACACGGAAAAATCTTCCCATGTTCCCAAAGGCGGTCGCGCAGGCCATGCAGGAGGCGACCGAGACATGACGGCGTTTCCGCGCTTCCAGTCCCGAGTGAACAGTCTCATTGTCCTCCAAACTCGCGTCGCCCCGTAATCATGCCACCGTCTAGCATACTGCGAATTGCCGTCGCGAGGTTTCTGGGGCTGAAGTTCCAAATGTCGGTAAAGAAAGGGGAGAAAAAAAGGGCGGGTGAAGGTCAAGTGTCCAAATCCTCTTGAGTAGACACCACACGTAGCGTGATGTCTTGAACCATGTGCAGTCAAGGAGGGAGCCGATCGAATCGAGGGCGAGACTGTTTTCTCGTCAGCAGCAGGTCGAGCTGGTGTTGTTCGGTCTCGGACGTACCCAGGACAGCGACGCGGAACGGGCCTCGCCCTTGACAATCTGTCTAGAGGCCGCTGCCTCTGTGGGATCCATCCCGCATCAAGAAGGGAGAAGGAGGAATTCGAGAGACCGTTCCATCGTTACCAACGAAGTGAATCGCACGGCAGGGAGAGAAAGCGCGCAAATGGTGAAAGCCATAGTGGGGAGGCTATCCCAAAGTGGCGGGAAAGCCAGGGTGGCCGGAAAGACAGGGGACTACGTTAGCACCGAACTGTAGATATGCGGGGAGGTCTTGTATTTGACTCTCTTGACGACAGGCATGTCAGGAACGCCCTTTGTAAACATGTTCCTAAGAGCCTGCTTCACGAGCACCACTTTGAGGCATTGTTAACGGTCTCTCGGTGCGGTAGGATATAATCGACAATCATCCTCTTCGTGATCTTCGTTCGGGGCCGGAAATTGGCCCTTCTCAACAGCTCCCCCGAGCTCTAGGCACGACACAATACAAGCCGTTATAAGATTGACCATCTCATCCTTCTTCCCGCCAACTAGCTCTCTTGTGCGGTTCATGAAGTTGAAGTTGTCATAAAACAACAAGGCCGTTCGGATCCCCTTACGACTTTCTTTATATTCTTCCTTCGCCCTGTCTACCATGTCGTTGAGCATTTCATTTCAGGGTCCGATATGAAGGAATTAAGCCGATGTGAGCGAGAGTCTCTACTACACGCCTTAGTGTGCCGTTTGCGAGCATATAGAGGCCAAGAATATCCCTCAAAAAGGAGGAGCTATTGTTGCGCGCGTAACCGCCTGTAAATAGGGAGGCGAGTAGGAAGAGGAAGATTTGGGAGCTTTTATCATGGTCAAAATCCACATTGGCCAGCTCTTTCTGGGTCATGCGCTGTTACAATATTAGCACCATAATGGGAGAGAGACTCATGGGAATGGGATAAAGACTCACGAGAATGGGATAAAGAGCAATGGGAATAGGAAACGTACCTAAATCTGAAGGACCTGTGATAAAAAGGTAACCATATTCGGGGCTTCCTTTTTGAGGGTTGGCCAGGCTTCTTTGAGAGTGTTTTCGAGCCAGGCAGTGTTACAGATTTGTTGCAATAGTAGTAGGTGCACTGTAGACTGCCCCCTGAAAAGGCTCAAATACACCAAAAACCGGCTCCTTGATCAAGCTCTTCATCTCCCTGCGTATAGTGGTGCTGAAAGACGCCGCCTCGGCAACATGATCATCGCTGGCGACGGTAATGCCTTGAACTTGGTTGTTGTTGTTCTTGCGAAGTTGTTCCTAAAATCGCATGGTTTTCTATAAAATATCGTCTGCTGCATATACAGAGTTGTCTGACTCGTCGTCTCCCACTTCATCTTCCTCTTCAATGCGTTGTAAGGCTTCTATAGCCCTGGAAGGTGAAGAAGAAAGCTCAGGGGTGCTGCTGCCCAGGCCGGTGAGCTGCGAGTCTGAGTCTGAGTCCTCACCGCGTGGGCGCAGGGACAACGGCTGGCTGCTGCCAGTACACATAGTTATCATCATTGCGACCACGGCAAGGAGGCCATCACAGATTGGAGGACGGACACAATTACATGTCGCGCAATTGCCTCCCCACCCACTTTACAAAATGATAGAGAGTTACGACCAGATTCTTAGAGACTATGGCCACGACCAGCAAGCCTTGCCCGTCTTCCTCCCTCTCCGACAAATGGGCTGCGATTCACTGTGTAATATTTATTCCCTCCCACCTCACCACCTAATACCCCATCAAGAAACCCCAGCGCTTCAGGCGGTCAAGCTCGCCTTTGACGGTGCCCACGCTCACGCGTCCCTGGCATCTTCCATCCTAATCGACTCCTTATCATGGCCGGCATGGCTGAATCGTGAATCGTAGATTGCCTACAGTCTGTAGTCGACGTAGCTGACCCCGAGAAGAACGGGCTGATTCATATCATTGAGCACACGAGGCGTCGCCGGACGGACGGGATGCCCATTCCTTGGGTCCCCGTATGCTCCGGATTTCGTCAGCCTTTTTGCCTTATGCTCGCTGTCAGGTGCGTTGGAGCCGACGAACCGGCGAAAGGATCAGTTCATTAAGCTTAAATGGCTCTGTGAGGATGGAGCATCTGGCCATCATTGTCTTGTCAACCTATTCCGGGGCCGGCATTGGGACTGGTCACCCCCCCCGAGCTGTGGCGCTGTCAGTAATGGCACTACGTACGCAACGATCTGAACACTCTGTCTGGCCGGAGGCACACTGACCGACTCCATTCGATGAAGCAGTATCAAACAACAGGTCCGGGAGGCCTTCGCATGAAAAAGGTGTAGGCCGCCTTGGCTTCAGCTGCGACGGGATTGGGGTTAGGTGCTGTCCCTCTGTCGATGATTGTAGGTGGAGACGTTGTGCGGGCGCGCTCAGTCGCAGTATCATCGAGCCTGTAATATTTGGCCTCATAGGACGAGAGAAGCTGGTCTGTCACAGAACACCGTTCTCATCGTCGTCGTTGGAATCAGGCTCACTGCTGGCTTTGCACAACAGGCTGCACACCTCTGGATGTAGCACACACATACATGCATGCCCTCTTTCCATATACCAAGGCCGAGAACGATATCCTGAGCGGCCTATTGTTGTTCGTCAGTGGCGTTGTGGAGTCGTGTGTGTCCGCGCAGGGGTTTACCGGAGAGGGCCGATCGAAAGGAAGATAGAGGGCGGTCCCGGCCTCCCCTTATATATATTTGCGGCCTAAAAGAAGGGCGACCACTTAGTCCTCGTCGCCTGTCCGGGCTGCAGGACGCAGACGAGCAGCCGTTCATGCCGGTCGGCCGTTGGATACCGTCCAGGGCCCATTTCTTTGCCGGGAACGCAAGACGCTACGTCGCCGTCACTTGATCCGAGCCCGAGATGATTCTGCCATGTATCTTCATTCAAGAAGCGACAACCAGCTGGACTGTCTCGACCTGCATTTCAGACGCGAGCTCACCAGGTTCGATCATCCAGTGCGAGCTGCGGGTGGCTAGTCGCGGCCAGGGTCTCTTCAACTTCCCATCGTATATATCGCAACACCAGCCTCCAGCCCATCGGCGGCCGTTACCGCTCATGAAAGTGACGTGACGTGCAGGGAACACACGTGGCGGTTCGCGCAGGATTCAAGTAGGTAGCTGTATCTCTGATAAGGTCAGTTTGTATTCCGTTCTCTCAGCGGAAAATCAGAGCTCACAAAGGCTTTGACGGTGGCGTCTCGCCGCTCAAGCCACGCATGAACAGTGGTGCAGAGGAAGCCAACCCCGTTGTTGACCGTCTGTGGTGTCCCATTCTCGACAGCACCGTTCCCGTGAACCTTCCAATGTGCCTCTACCACCAATCTCACCTCCCACGTCGGTAAGGGATCCGAGGACGCGGTTGATCGCATCGCGTGGGTCGTCATTTGGGAAAGTCGAGGGGCCAAAAAGCTGGTAGAAGTACGTCAGAGCAGAGGAAGTCGACAAAGAACCGGGACAAAAGATTCCACTGGAGCCCTTTGTCGAAGTACCAGAGGCAATGGCCATCGTTGCTGATATGCAGCTTGGTGAGAGAGCTACATCGGTAAATCGTACGAGAGCAAGAGGAGCTGGCAGAGGATATTCCATGGAGAGGTAGGCGAATGCTGAAAGGGCCGAGCGCAGAAAGGGTCGAGCCGTGTCGTGAACTGTGAGACTGGTGTCGGTTTGGCCAAGGGATGGGGAGGACAAGAGCGGGTTGAGAAGGAGTATTTTGGTCGAGGGCTGGGCAGCAAGGACACAGCTCGTCCCCTGGAGGTGACCAGGTTCGTTTGCGACGAGATGTGCCACTTTGGAGTGCCAAGACTACCGTCCAACGGACCCAGCAGCGAGATAGCTACAAGTTGGCGGCTACGAGGGCGTTCCGTGTGTCGCTGTCACCATACAGCATGCCATTGAGACGGATACATGAATGCATGAACATCTCTACGAGAACCTGGACAATGCGGCTGGTTCCGACGCATGCGATAAGGAACGCCCCAAGTTATCCTGCTGTCTCATCGATTCTTTAACACGGCAGCCTCACCGGCCTGCGGTCCTCAAAGCGGAATCTGCGGCCCTGAATGTGGACCATAGGTTGGACCTCGACGTTGGACCTACAGGTCGGGATCTGTAGGCTGCGGCCGGCAAGTTGGTTGACCGGTGGATTGATTGGAGGGGAGGTGTGGGGGTCAGAAAGACGGTCTCCTTGTCCCAAACAGCTAGGGTGAAGGATTAGGGTTAATAAAAGAATGCTGGTGAGGCGAATGAGAGGACAGTGTGCCGTCCAGTGCCCGGTGACCCGCGATGTTGGTCCCGTGGCCCCATGCCCCCTGACCTATGACCGTACCACTCGCCCTAATCCGTCTTAGACTTCTACTCTAGGTCAATCCCACACGGATCGCAACCTTGCAGTCCGTCAGATGGCGTCAATGTTTGGGGACGCTGATTCGCAGGGACAAGGGCAAAGATAAGACGCATCCTTGTCATGACCTGTAGGATAAAATCTATCTCGACTGCATCTTCGGCGGGGACGAAACCTGGCGTAACGCGGCGTGGGGATGTGCGACCAGGATTGATCCAGTTGGAATCCTTGCGGGGGGGAACGAAGGAAAGGCTAGCAAGGACCAGAGCCTTTTGCGGCTCTGCGGCTCCAATTGACTTTCTTTGCGAGTGGGCACTGATGCTGAATGGCGACCGTCCGTGCCACCGCCTGATCCGGTTATCGTTGGCTGCATGGGTGACCGGATCGTCGAATGGCATCCTGAGGATTTGGAGGATGCCTTCCACTTGAGTCAACATGGCACGCCAGCACACTTTTCTCACACAACAAGAACCAGCGGCGCCCCCTGCAAATGGGCATCGATCAGCACGGCTCCAACGGTCTCGTGGGCCATGTCAATGGTATCTTATCCCTTTTTCCGACCCTGTCCGTAACCCAGGCGGCAACGGCACCGGCCTGCCGATCAAGGCCGAGGAAGCTGCGCTGCTGTCCCCCTCTTTTTCACCCTCTACAAGAAGCCGACTGCCTTCGTCCTGCTCTTTCGAATCTCTTGTTGTTCCCATCTTCCTACTCCAGTTGCAGGTCCCACCTGGTTGTCGAGGCTTTATTGTCGTCACCGATCCGACAGCGCATGAGAATGGGAATCTAGATGGAAAGACGATCACATGGCATTGGAATGGCGCACTACGTCTTGTTTGGTATGTGGACGAGGCGCTCATTCAAGCCCTCTTCCGTTACTCGGAGCAGGAAAACCACCCACACAACTTTACAATGGAGAGGAACTTGGTAAATCCAAACACGGTTAACTCAATTGCCCAAGTGCAGGGTAACCGGCTCCCGAGGATCTTTTTCGGCTCGGGCGAAAATAGCTTCTCGGGTCGCGTCTTTGGGGACACTTGGCAAACCGCCTCTGACTAGAGGTCGGTGGGACGAATTCATCACCCGCTCCAAACATCTCTTGCCCTTACCACCGCGCAACAATGTACGTGCCCCTCCCCTCCGTCCAGCCAAGTCCTTCTGGCGAGCCACCATCACGGCTTGGGACACCGGTGCTGTCCGCGGTGCTCTCGGGGCATGCGAAAGCGACGTGTCGACTACCTTGAGATTCGGCTGTGGTGTGCTGCTGGCTCTCTTTACCGTCATCTACACTACGCTCATCCTAAATGGTCTATAGATGACCTGACATTAGTGCTCCGCCTGCTACCGGATGGGATGCTGGAGGAGTTCTGGCTGCGCTTACCATCGCTCTCGCACTGCATTGCACTACTGCTGAACCCACCACTCTCGCGCCAACTCCGTACCTCTCTAGCAGGCAATTGTGGATCAGTGTCAGCCTCCACCCTCCGCCGCACGAATCCCGAGCGCCGCGCCTGAAACCGCCCGCGGCGTGGCGTGCCTCTCGCCTTGTTCCTGGCATCTGGAGACCGGAGCAAGCTCGAGAGCGAGATTGCTACGACGCAGTAGGTCAGCCTTCCATTAGATGCGCGTGATAACGATACTGACAAGTTCTGCTTCGTTGGCAGGCTAGCAGCCCAGAAAACGACCATCCCCGGATCCCCCCCCACGTACGCCATCGCCGATGCTCCCGAGTCTCTGTCTCTGTCATTGATCCTTATCCTCAACGAATGTACGAGAAAGCCCTCTGTCTGTAGCAAAACGGTAAACTAAGTGGTTGCTCCTCTTGGAGCGCGGTCCTGCCGTCTGCGAGGCGGGCCACGAGGAGGGCGCCGTAGTCGACCAGACACACCGCACCATGGCAGGCGAGGAGCTCGTCACGGTCAGGTGCAGGGGGGTCCGGCCGGTGTGGTCCCGCGTGTTCGGGTCTGCCCCCCCCCTGGGCGAGCTAGGCCCTGACCTGCTCGAGATGCCCGTCGACGATGGCCTGGCAGAGACGGGCCGTGTTGCCCACGTAGACCATGGCGGTCCAGTCTTTCCCGAGAATCTCTCTCATTCGAGGGTAGAGCTTCCCGTCTTCCTGTTCCCAGGGCTTGTCCTTGGGAAAAACAATCTTTCGCAGCCGGTTCGACAATGGGATAAGTGGCTCGCTCGCTCTCGTAGTATGGCGTGAAGTTATCGGTGATGGTCTTCATCAAAATCTCCGCCTCCTTCGCCACGACCCCGAGTTTCATCCCGGCGGGCTGGCGGCCTGCTCGAGGCCGCGCTATGCGTCCCTTGTTCGCGCGCGCACGCCTGCGCCGAGGCTGCTTCGCGGTCCGAGGCCAACGAACTTGCCGAACGCGTTGCAGTTACACGCATCATTGAGCGATACGGAAACCAGTAGGGTGGTGACCGAGAACTTCGTGAGCCCTTCCAGAGTGCACTGGTTTTGCATGATCCAGACAGACTCGGCGGCGAGTTTAGCTTGCTCGAACGCCGGCGTTGCCTCGGCTCGAGGGCCCCCGGCCTTGGATAGGATGCAGGGATACGTGCTTGACCTCGTCTTTCTTGGAGGCTGGCTCGGCGTTAGAGTTTGCCGGGAACTCAGTTGCATGCCTTGCAATCAGCGACCGCGGCAGCCGCCCCAGCAGCAGCAGCAGCAGCAGCAGCAGCAGCAGCAGCAGCAGCAGCAGCAGCAACAGCAGCAGCACTAACCCCCACCAGCAGCAGCCGCAGGCACGTCCTACCGCGGTTGTATCAAACCTTGACTACCACTGGAAAAACTCCGAGTCTATTCTGGCCGACACCAATCACTATATAATCTCTTCGCCGACCCTTCATTCCAAACCCCCGACCACTGCCACTACCTCGGCGCACCCACCTGAGCTTCGAAGAAGCACACCGGTAGTGCCCGCCCCAGTAGTGCCCGCCCCAGTTCCAGGGGGCCGAGGGGGAACGTCAACGTCATGTTCCCCCTCGGCCACTCTCGCATCATCGACATCAACTTCAACCCGATTTTCTTCCGAATCGACAACGAGTCCAACTCGCACGGCGGCCCAGAAGGTGGCAGATGTGGAGAATATCGTGGATTCCCGTCGTCCCAGGCTTGACAACAACGGCCAGGACACGACGCCGCTGGAAGTGGAAGACGAAGCCGTTATGAACGCTCCCGCTGCTGCCCATAACAATAGCAACTTTGTACAAGGGTATAGCTATATGATAAAGTTTGTATTATCTTCCTATATCTTTTCCCTTCTCTTTCCGCGGCGGAGCCCGTGCTGACTTGTTCCCAGACTCAGCGGGACTTATCCTACCATCAAAAGGCAATCCAGGAGGGAGCGCATCAAGAACCTCGACTTCCAGGACTGCAAGGTCCGCATCTTGAATGTCGACTCATAGGGGTCCGCCGAGAACCCGCGACCGGGCAGCGAGATTGCCGGAGGCGTGGAAGTCCCCCACACCATCCGTGAGCTTGCCGGTCTCTGGTGTCGTCAAGCAGGAGGGAGCCTGGCACGGGATCGATGAGTCAGGCCGGCGTTCGTTCCGGCGACCACTGTAGGTGCCTTGCCTTGCCTTGCCTTCCTGCCCTTCCTTTCTTTATATGCCTATGATAAGCACATACTTACTTGCCTTCTCTTCTCGCCCCTTAGTGATTGCCGTATTACCACCCGGGACTCGTTCTCCAACCCTACTGTGGCCGCGTTCCGTTCCTCAACGATGCCTTTATCCCTATTCTTGTCGACCGTGAAGAGCGTCCCTTGTTCGCGCGCACGCCTGCGCTAGGGGCTCGCGCGCCTGCGTCGCCTGGGCTCGGGGACCTTCTGCTATATCCAGAGCCCGTGGCCGAAGGGTCGGACAATATTGGGGCGTCATTGCGGTTGCACCATAGCATGCACCAGCAGTTCGGTCCCGTCCATCACAGCCAAGGGGGTCCCCAGAGAGAACATCTCGGAGGTGTCCACGTATCCCTATATGCCCTCTTGGGATGGCGGTCCACCTTTAGCCCTTCTTTTACGGATCCGTTCCTGTATATCCCTAACTTCCTTGACCCTTTTCTGTTCAGCCTCGGTTGCCGGACGCGGAGATGTATTAAGCGAAGCAGCGTCTGTGGTGGCATACCTCGCGTGTGATGGAGAGCCAGGGCCAGAAGTGGTGCACGGTTAAGAACGAGAGAAAGACCGGGAATGGCCAATGGCCCGATGGGCGTTGGGCGAGTATTGTCCGTGCTGAGTATACGTTGGGCTCGGGGCTGCGATTGCTGACTCGTCCCCCCAAGACTCTTGATCTTAGAGGGGTCCCCGGTCTGCGCCCGGCCCTTCATGGCTGCCTTGATGTATTTATCCCGTGACTTGATATCCATACGCTTGGTCTGGAACTTCAAACGTCTTGTTCCTTGGTTACCTTGTGAAGAACTTTTAGATGTTTTGAGAGTCTATCCTTTTCGTTCCGTATTTCCCTTCGTTGCTCAAGCTATTAGAGCGCTTTTTCCTTGGGAAGCATCTTTTCCTCCGTATCACCGTCGGGGTTCCTTAAGAAGCATCTTTTCCTCCGTATCAGCACAACGACCACATATACTGCCTCGAGCCTTCTTTCCAGCACATCAACTCCCGCCGGCGGCCTGGCGCTGACAGTTGGGCAGCCAAGCTCTAGCGCAGGGACTACATCTAGCTCGCCGACAAAAGACTCAGTTACATGCCTTGCAATCGGGCCATTGGCAATTCCCGGTCTTTCTCTCGTTCTTAACCGTATACCACTTCGGGGCCTTGCCCGCAGCGGCTCAGCGACCGCGGCAGCCGCCGCCGCCGCAGCAGCAGCAGCAGCAGCAGCCTCCGCCTCCGCCTCGGCCGAGACAACCGGCAGCTCGCCGTCACCGTTACCGTTCACCACCGCAGCAGCAGTTGCATGCCTTGATAACGGGCCATTGGCCGTTCCCGGTCTTTCTCTCACCAGGTCGCTGGGCTCTACCTGGGCTACCTCTCCGAAGGGAGAGCATCGGAGGGAAGCGAAAGCCCCGCGGCGCGTCGCGCGCAACCGAGTTCGCACAACTCCTCGAGCGATGGAGCTAAGTCGCCGATATCGAAAAGGCCCCAAGGCCTGTGGATCATGCCGCTGCCCCCTCGGAGCCAATCTCGCTCAACTCACACGGTACGAGTAGCGCATGATTCTCGTACACTATCGTCGGCTGGTTGGTAGTGGGCTTGCTGCCAACCGACGTGGCGGCGGCAGTCTCGGAGTGTGTACCTTGGGCAATCAACTAGCACTGGCGGTGACAGGCCCAAAACGCGACCAGGGACAAGTTATAAGCAGCGCCAATACGAGCCGCCTCACTGCGGTCCCAATGGTTACCAGCTAATGCCCGAGCCTACTGGAGTATGGACCCTTCCTTCAATCGTATAAACCTGTATGAAATTCCAGAGCCGCGCCCGTCGACCCAATTGAAGATTACCCCAGCCCCGTCCCAATTGACATTTGGCTTGATGAACGCAGCCTGGTTTGCCACTCGCACCGGGCTTTCCTTGCCCGGAAGGTTCTGGGTGGTCGTGCCGCACTCGGTGACAGCCTCGTGGGAACTTGCTCCGGGTTCACTATATCGTGACCAAGATCCTTCTTGTGAGTGGCCTTGGGCGGAGATTAGATTCGGCTCTCTGGGGACCGTGAGGACTTGGAATACAGTAGCATCGCACGGGATGGCTCTACGGACCTAGGTCTTATCCTTCGTACCGTGATGTTAACTGATATCTAGACAAGGATTCGCTGGAATATGAGAGTCGGGGAAGAGGAAAAGAATTAAGATTTAGACGTGGTAGCTTTAACTCTAGTATACTTGATTCACGTACGGACCCAGATAAGGCAGCCACATAGATACAAAACAACTACACAAATACAAAACAACCATATAGATACAAAATAACGCTCCCCGCCGCCTCAGCTCTAGATATGTGGACCTAGATAAGGTAATCGATAAGGCGGGAAAGGCAACTAGATAGCTTTAGAACTATACCCCGGTACTACAACCTAAGAATCGAGACTTTTTCTACAAGGTCTATCTTTACTACCTACCCCAAGATATAATCCTCCTCAATCTCCGTCCTGGTCGCCGAGCTGCTTCTTCCCAACTTCTTCCTCGTTCTCGTCTAAGTATATAAGTCCCTCTAGCGACGGGCGGACCATCTTCTACTTAACTTATTTCAGAATCCACTTACGCGTAATGGCCTCCCGTTTGGCCCTCAAGAGCGTATTTGGGGAGAGTTAGATACCGAGGGCGGGCAAGATGGTATTTATAGTAGCGTCAAATAAGAGTTAGTACCGCTACTCGAGAAGAATAAGTAATATACTATTTGTCCTATAGAGCTGGGCGTACGTTCGGGGGAAACCAGGAATATTACCTCTATTCCGGATATCGACGAGTGGCTAGAGAATATTATCGCCGTTATCGCGAAACTCGTATCTATTTACAAAAGCAATCTCGAAATTGGATTAGCGGTATTCGAGAGTATCAAAGCGCTGGCCCAAGTCATTACGTAGAGCCTGGACCTGATCCTGGACCTGCCGGTTCGTTTGCTGACCCTGATCCTGGATCTTCTGAGTTAGAGCCTGGATAGAAGCGAGGATATTATCCTGGTGTTGTAGAGCGCCAACGTTAGTAAAGTACTCTGAATAACCATATAGCGTATCATATGCCTTAGTGACGATATCAGAATGACTATATAGCGTATTATATACCTTAGTAGCGATATTAGATTAATTACGTAACGTATTAAGAACGCCGATAATAATATGAGGCTCGGGGGAGGCGGCGGCCATTATGAGGGTACGAAATAGTAACGCGAGAATAGAATGGCGAAGGCAAAGCTTACGGGAGACGAACGAAAGAGACGAGCGAAAGAGACGAGCGAAAGAGACGAGCGAAAGAGACTTTCGATAGAGTTAGTAGCTCCTGGGTCCGTACGTCCAGAGCTGAGGCGGCGGGGAGCAATGTTTTGTATCTATATGGTTATTTTGGACCTATATGGCTATTTTGGATTTGTATCTATATATTTGTTTTGGATCTGTATATTTGTTTGGATCTGTGTATTTGTTCCGTAGAGGACTATAAATTTTTCGATATAGGGCCCGCCTCCCGCCTCCCGCCTTAGCCTCGGTACCGATCGAGCTTTTCCCTATATTAAAGCGATTTTGGCTAAATAATGGCTCAGGCGCGGATCTGCGAGATGCAGTTGGGCTCGAATCTGCGAGATGCCGTTGGGCTCGTGGGCGGCCAGCTCGTTAATGTTCTCGCCGCTGCCGCGGGACACGAGCAGCAGGTCGGGCTGCTTGCGGGAGAGTAGCAGGGTGCGTGAGCTATGGTCCGAGTTATTCATATTCTTGATAATGGTCCGCTAAGGCTTACGACGTAAGGCCTTTTTTTGCCAAGGATTTCCGACGGGTGTCGGTCAGCAACCAGAGGCCTCTCCTATTTCTAGCATTGGCTTACAGCGACCGCAAGCACGACGGCGGCCAAAAAAAGCAGCTGTTGGCTACTACAGGGCGGAGGCTCGCTAGAAGCCCACTAGTCTCCAGTGGGGAGCCCGCCCGCCGCCCATCGGCTACCTGTGTCCGTATATATCTGCGAGAACAAACAGAATTCTTTCGACAGGCACCTGCAGAGCACCGATCGACACCATACCCGTCCCGTCGGAAATCCTTGGCAAAAAAAAGGTCTAGTGGGGAGCTCGCCCGCCGCCCATCGGCTGCCCATGTCCGTATATCTGTAAGAATAAACAGAATTCCAGGTTTCGACAGGCATCTGCGGAGCACCGATTAACACCACGCCCGTCGGAAATCTGCAAGAACAAACAAAATTCCAGGTTTCGACAGGCACGGACTGTACCCCATTTGTGCTGGCACTGAGACTGCATACGACATTTTTGCTGGCAGCTGGCTGGCACTGAGACCGCACCCCCTTTTTGCTGGCATAGGGGCTGCATTGCATACACCTGGCACCGACCCGACCGCCTCGCGCAGCGCCTTGGCCTGGACAGCGCGGTAGTGCGCATTCCACACGCCACCGGGGACAGGGCACGTGGCCGTCGCTTCAAGCCGCGTCTGGTTCACCCGCCCTCGGTGTTTGTTCACCCGCCCTTGGTGTTGATGTACGAGACTATGGCTGAATGGCATATAAGGCTCCTGAGTTCCTGTATTGATCCATCCTCTCGCGTCCACTAGGCTCTCGTCCACGGCCCTCCGACAAGTTCCTACTCTCGACAATGGCCGACCACCCCACCCCCCACACAAGCGATGGCCCCGTCGTCCCGAGAAGTCCCACGAGGCTGCGGCCAGCGAGAAGGCCCGCGTGGCTGGCTGCGGGCACCGAGGACCCCCCGGAGGCTGCGGCCGGCGAGAAGCTCCCCGTGGCTGCGGCCGGCGAGAAGCTCCCCAGGCTGCGGCCACCGAGGACCCCCCCCGAGGCTGCGGCCACCGAGATGCCCGACGAGATGGTGCGGCCTACTTATAATTCTGTCGACGTCCCGTACCGTCTCAAGGGGGAGGCTGACCTGCCAACGGATCCCGAGAGGCTCTTGAGGTGGCTTCACCGGTTGATCGAGCAAGAAAACTATCAGGAGGTCGTAGAGTGGGCCGCCCTGGTGAGCTGCCGGGCCTTTATGGAGCTCAAGTTGCCTCGGAAGACGCGTGAAGAGCTGATCCGGGTATGCTACAACGCGGCCTTGACGCCCGGCATGGAGATCTCGGCGAAGTCGGCCTTCAGTGCCACGCTGCTCAACCTCATAAGGTGCGTTCGGCCTCGAGGAGAGTTCGGAGATTCGGAGCTGCTCTCCAGACGACTAACCTTCACTGTGCGGTAGGAACGCATACGGGGACATGTTCCTTCGGCGCGACGACGTCACCCACGCTGGACTGGCGGCCGGTTTTTGAACAGCTGCAGTTCGATCCTTTCGGTCGCCGAGACAAAATCTTCGGTTGGCATGACGCTTACGACATCTGCATCTACGCGCGAGAACACTACGATCCAGCGGACCGGGTGGCTATCCTCGAGAAGGCTCTGGCCCGCTTCGACACGGCTCATTTAGACAAGGCAGAAGACGTGGTCCGGATGCTCGTGATGCTGTTACCGACGACCGCTGCTCCGGAATCGCTCCCTGACTCCCAGCCATCTGCGCTTTTCCCGACCCTTTTTTCCCTCCTCGCATGGGTGGCGCCGAGGGAAGATACCACCTCATACATTGTGGAGCTCATCTTCCGGTTCGCCAGCCATTACTTGGACTGCGAGCATGTTCCTTTCGGATCCTACGGTATTTTCGACCGAGCCCAGGCCAGCAAGTTGTTTACGATCATCGCCGGGCTGACTCCGATCGACAACGACGACGAGCAGGGCCATGACTTCTTCGAGAAGAAGCCGCCTGACAGATGGTATTCCAACGAGTGGCTCGCCCTTGCGGTTGCCCGGTGCATTGTCTCCTCGCTCTCGCCCTTGGGCCTGGGGCCGGAGAGTTCGATGCTGTCGCTCTTGGAACAGCTTCATTGCATCCATTCGCGGCCTGTGCCATCCCGACTCCAAACGGCAGGCGGAGTCGGGATTTACCTGCTGTGTACTCCGGTATCTGGCCTCCAGCTTCTGTTCGCGGTACAACAAAGAGCAGCGCCGGCAGCTGGCGACGCCGCCGCAACGGCGGATCAGCGACGACCTGAAACGACGGTTTGTCCTCTTGCTGAGAGAGCCGCTTCTCTCGGGCTGCTTCTCGCCGTCGTCCAACATGCGCGAGCCCTGCCTCGACGCCGTCGAGCAGCTGGCCGCTCTTTATTTGCTGATCCTGCTGAGCCTGGAGGGCAGCGAGGATGTTGTTCTGGTTTTGAATGGCGCCAACGTTGGTGATGCGCTGAGATTGAATATACGGCGTATTAAGTGCGTCGGCGATAACATCAGGCTCGGGGAAGGGGTCTATTGTGAGGGTGCGAAATGGCAACGCGAGAATAGAATGGCGAAGGTAAAGCTTGTGGGAGACGAGCGAAAGAGACTTTCGATGGAGTTGGTAGCTCCTGGGGGTCGATCGAGTTGGTAGCTCCTGGGGTCCGCACGTCCAAGAGCCGAGGCGGCGGGGAGCGTTGTTGTTATATATCTATATGATTGATCTGTGTACAACTGTAATGTTCCGCCGATACGAGGCCTGTGTCGGGCCTTTGAGGCTGATAGAACATAGCGCAGACCCCATTGGCGACTGCTCCGCTCCGGCGTGCAAGCTCTACCGAGGTGGGAAAAAAACTACGCTTGAACAGTCACAAGGAAAGCCGTACAGAGAAAGCATAAACTCTTTAGCAAGGTTTACCTATTCGCACCCCCCTCCTCGCCCGCAACCCAAGACGCGTCCCGTCCCGTCCCGTCCCATACCGTGTCCTAGCCGGCCACGGCCTTATATCCCCTCAATTCAGAATCCACTTACACTTAGGCCTAATGCTCTCGCGTTTGGTGACCCAGGGCGCGTGTGGGGGGGAGATTGATGCCGAGGGCGGGCATGATGGCATCCGCAGTAACGACTAATACGAGTTAGCACCGCCACTCCAGAAGATTAAATAATAGAATAATAAATAACATACGATCCAACGTATGGAGGTAGTTGTCAAATCGCTCAACATGAATACGCAGGGTTTTAATGACGTCGGCCATGACATTACGCACCGGGGGGGGGGGAGTCATTGTGATGATGCGAAATGGCAACGCGAGAATGGAATGGCGAAGGCAAAGTTTGCGGGAGACGGAGCGAGACTTCGATCGAGTTGGTGTTTTGTTGAAGCTGCCTTCCAGAGCCCAGGCGGTGGTGAGCGTCTCCAAAATCCTCGAGGTGGTCGCCGACCCGCCTGAGCCTATTTCCAGTCCCTTGCCCCTTCCTACCCCGGGGAGCACTATTAGAAGTACTGTAACGAGCGGGTGGGGATATCGTTGGTTCATCCTCATCGTTGCCATCTTCGCAGTCGCTTACGAGGAAAGAGGGCACCGGTCGGGTTAAGGTGGTTTGACCTTGTTGATCTTGGTGGCCTGCTTCGCTTGCTGGCCAAAAATTAAAGGCTTCACGAAGCCCGTTTGCACACCATCAGGCATATGGAATTTCTTCTTCCCCGGTTTCTTATTCAGTCTAGCAGCAGATTGTTCATCCCCAACATGGTTTCCCGTATCACTCCCATGAATTTATATGCCTATGAGGTATCTCCTCCCGTCCTTACACTCGCTTTTGTTTTCCTTACATTCCGCAAAACTGAACAGCCTCGTCACCAAAAAAAATCCTGAGGTAAGAAGGCGAAAATCCGAACAGGGGCCTCAGAGACTCGGGCTGTGTTTTGGGGATCCCCTCTCCTTTATTACTTGAAACCGTGGTAATTCCGTAGTTCCTTTCCCCATTGCTGAATACGTTCCTTCGCCAGCTTAGGTTGCTCCGTTCCAAAGCTGAATGTGCATGGGTTGTTTTGAATTCCAATTTGACCGCTGGTAGGTTCGACTACATTATCCGAGAGGTTTATCAGGAGCTGAGCTAGACAAGGCTTAGTTAGTGCATCGTCGCGAAGAACCGAAGAGAAGGTGTGGTCGGACTCGCAAAAGGTTTCTCGTGACGGTCAGGTTGGGCTATAAACACAAGTCGCGTGCTCGAGCGTTATCACTGAGTCTGTTTGCGCGAACGAGTTAGACAACGTGGGAAGGCATAATTAACAGGGCCGGGAAGGCCAGATGGGAGAGCGGATTATTGGCATACCGCAGAAAGCATCGCACAACATGCTTAAGCAGCCTGGCCGTTTGCTGCTCGACCAGCTGAGCCACCAGAAGGCCAAAAGGCCAAAGCCAAAAGGATCGGACGACGATGAAGTCCAGTTGCGATCGGCATCGTCAACCACATGGCCGAGCGATAGCCTAGATAGGTAATAATTACCTCCCGTCTCTCGAGAGTTGGGTTCCGTCTCGGGGCTCCTTCTATGCCCCTTTCCAACGACCTCCACCCTCCCTCCTCGCCCGGCTCCCAGGGCCCGGATTCGAGCTCGCCTCGGTCGCCGCCTAAGGGTAGCAGCCGGCGGCTGGCCCGCGCAAGAAACCAACAGACCGACAGGTCATTGTTGTCGCAAACGAGTGGGAGGACACCAAAAGACGCGGAATGCCGACGACTCGACATCCCAGCCGCCCCGGCACTGCACTGCGCCGCGCAAACTCGTCGGACATTCGCGGCAGCGCTCTGGATAACCAGTGTTTTTGTTGTTGACAAAAAGGCTTTGGTTGCAAACTTTCTCCCTGGAGCCTGCAGCACACCGATGCGAGGCCTTGTCCTTAGGCCTGCCCCGTCGTCCACTGTGAGCCTAGAACGCACCCACACTCCAGGGTGTACGGACAATTCTGCATAACGCACGCCACGTACATTCAGCCGGAGTCGGAAGAGAAAAGCAACGGCGAGAGTTCAAGGGGCAAACTCTCGTATCACTACCTTTTCACTGGGCTTGGGTTGGACGCACCGCCCATCTTTTACAGGTCAGGATCCGTCCGGAAGGCGCGCTGGAACACAGTGCCGTATGCAAGTGCCAGACTCTGGCCGACTTCCTCGATACACGCAACACCCGCCATCTACAAGATAAGAAAGAGTTGTGTCGGTCTGGGAGCCGCCCCAAAGCCAAAGAGCGGGTGGGGGCGGCATGTAGATTTCGACGTACGTTGCCAAAGTCCTGAGTCTTTGACACTCTGCTTCTCTCCCTACCCAGGTTACGTATCGATTTACTCCTATTCAGTATAGATACTAGACCTGACAAGGTGTCCCCAACTCCCTACCCATATCGGCATTCTGACTACGCTACAAGTAATGCCTGGACATTGAAGACGTGTTCATTTCGTTATTCCGTATTGCGCTGCTGAGATGCAATTTCGGCGGTTCCGGCGGCGCCTGAAGGATTTGACGCCAGCCGTTTCCCGCTTCCACGCGGGATTGGGGCGCGAAAGTACCGCCGTCTGACGTGTCGTGTCGCATCGCACAACGAGACGCGTACCCTCTTCCTCAGCGGTGAGCTATACGGTTTTTGCAACGCTCTTGAATTCGAGATTGTTTACTGACGTTTGTGTCTCGCAGCGCACCGCACATCCCCTTATTCCTCTATCCATTTCTTAACACCACCTCCAAGTCACGGCCGTTCGAGTACCCCCCCCCCCCTATTTGCAACTGCAACCGAAATTAGGGATCGCGAACCGAAGTGATAAAAATGAGGCAGAGAAAGGCATGCCGGCGGCGGCGGCGGCGGCGATGGTGGTGGTAGTGATAGAAGGTGGAAGGTGGGATAATTTGTTGGCGGGGATATGTTTCCCGGCTCGTTACTTGGGGAAGAAATGTAATCTGGAGGGATATTCGGGGATCCGAAAGATCAGACTGCTTTCTCGAGACTTCTCGAGCTAGCCAGCCAGCATGGAATGGAAAATCTCAGACTTAGCTCAGGGCCTCGGGAAGCTTGGTCTGCCTTAGGTCACAGTCTAGCCAGTGTCTATGAGATTCTTTTCCAGAAAGCCTAGGTACGATAGGTAGCCACGAAGCAGGTAAGCTGAGATAGGAAAGTCCAACGTTTCTTTCTTTCGCAAGTGAGAATGAATGCCGGTAATAGAAAAGGACCCGGAGCGAGTGAGCAGCGCGCCTTCCTAGTGTATACGAGGAAGATGATGGGATGAGATTCTAGGTTGCCAAGGGGACGAGACTAGTATTGCCACGCAAAAAGAGAGCGGATGACCCTATTTGGTTATTCCAAGGTTAGATGCAATCTGAACGTGAAAGACAGCTCGAGGCAAAGACGACGGCGTCAGAGACAGCCCCTGTCGCATCTTCTTTACCCCCCCCCCCCCGGTCTTGCATCCGAACTGCAGCGAACATATACCTTACCTACAACCACCCCTTGCCTCCGCTTACAATTGCATCTTTGCATCTATAACTTATCAACGACACGCCAACCACGATCCTGCCAATCTGCCCGCTAATCGACCCATCTGGCCGAGACAGTCACGGCTCCCTGCAGCTCCGTCCACAGGCGAGCCTCGTTGCGGCAGTGAGGCGCATTGAGAGAGAGCGTGTGTGAGCGTGTGTGTGTGAGTGTCTGCTCGCGGGCGCGTGTATCTGGACGATAATTCCAGCAGCTATTTATTCTTAGACTCTCCCCACCACCAAAAAAAAGGACATCGGCATCCATTACCTCCACCACTAACAAGGGCTCCCGGTCGCCGGAGCAGGGTGAGCGATGGGAGGAGGCAGATCTGGCAGCACCAACGACGATGCGGGCAACGCCTGGCTGCTACTGGGGAGAGCCTCTTCCTCTTCTCCTGAGGCGCTGGACATGTTCTTTTGATGAAATTAGTACCAAAATGATCAGAATCCTTGGCGCTTTCGAATGGTTCTAACGGCATATTTTTGCGCGTAGATTAGCCGTGTTTGTGGTCGCTCAGGCCTTGTCAAATTGCAGGTTGAATATGCCCACACGATTCAGGGCGCATTATCGTGAGTTCTCTACAACTTACTTTCCCGCCTCGTTTTCGCGCGCCCGGGGCCTTCTCGCGGAACAGCTCTACACTTTCCATTCCGGCAAAAAGCCCTGCACATATATACGCACGCTCAACACCATATCTTTAGTGCCAAGAACACACGGCAATGACGACGAGAATGAGATGCCACGGCCATCACTCAGATGCTCGTAGTAAGCAGTCACTTGCTATATGCCCTAGCCTTTTATTAGCTTACTGACACAAGTCGTGTCGTTCGTCGACTTTTAGGCCTTGTGCCTCGAATCAGTGCGTGATGATGTATAATTAGGGGGGGTCTTTTTGGACGGGGATTAGCAAAATGAAACTTTTGGGCCAAGGTACCATCTCCGTCTCTCTCACAACTTGCAATATGGTATCGTGTCGCTGCGGGAAAACGTAGTGGATTGGCCGGTGGAAGCTGATATCTGCTGCGGGCGAGAAATCTACGGATGGTGGATGGGCTGGTTGTGTAGGGACATGGTGGCCCAAGCTAGGGCTGTGCCTAGCAACTCGGCAGCTTTGGACCAAAGTGAGGAGTCGGCGGACGTGATCGGCGGCGGCTTCTATTCGACTAATTACTGGGTTCGTACGTAAGGATAATTCCCGTCCCGTCTTGTGCCGTCTTAGCGCTGACAAGAAGGCTTCTCACAGCGGGATGACTCGACGTTGAGCTGGGAGGGTAACGTATGGGCTGGCACGGCGGCCATCACCCAGATGCTCGTAGTAAGCAGTCACTTGCTATATGCCCTAGCCTGATATTAACTTACTGACACAACGTGTGCTGTTTTGACGGAACATTGCAGTTGTGCACAGATCAGCCACATAGGTATACAGCAGCACACGTCACACCAGCACCACGCCCAAGCTGCCGCCGCCGCTGCCGCCGCCAATGTCGCCCAGCAGCAGCACTACAACCGGCTCGCCGGCGCCCACAACGGCGTCAATGCCCTGACATACTCAGGACAACAGCGCCCTCGAGACGTCCGTGTCCGAGGACAACCGCCGCACCCTCCAGTACATTGCCGACCTCCTCAGCGAGAACACACGCGAGGCCGCCCTCCTTGAGCTGAGCAAGAAGCGAGAGCAGGATGAAGAACCTACGTCGCCCTGTGGCTTTTTCCCTGTGGAGATCTTAGGAAGGTGTGGAAGGCAGGTGCCCTAGTAAGATAGCAGGTGAGACCTTCAGCCGGCATGGAAATGGCCGCCAGGGCACCGTCGGCGTCGAGGTAAAGCTGCAAAGCCAAATGGCAGGCGGAATCCTCGAGATTCCTAGCAGCGCAGCCATCTGGACGGAAATGATCTCGGCATGACTACTACTTCACGACGCTCCATCTCGCCTGCTGCCGCTGCCTTGCCGAACCGGTCTCTTGATCCTGCTGCTGCTCGAGCCAAGCACCCGCATCCGCACCAGACCCAGACCCAGTCCCAGAGATACACTCTCGATGCCTTCTTATACCGTTGGACTGAAGAAGGCTCGCCAAACGTTGGAAGAAGAAACCAATAGCTTGCTGAAGCTCTGAAGAGCCCTGTCATTCGTCAAGCTCTCCAGTCACAGGGCGTTATAATCGTCAGCGACAACCATGTCGATAATGCAGCTGCTTTCAGCACCACGGTGCGCAAGGAAATGAAGGAGCTAGTTAAAGCTCCGGCTTTTGGCATATTTGAGGCATACAAACATGTCCCTGAAAGGCCTACATCTATTGCGCAGGTCTGTGACACGGCCTGGCTCGAAAAGACCCTCGATTCGGCATGGAAAACACTCAAAAAGGACGCACCGAATATGGTGACCTTTTTCCTCTCAGGTCCTCCAGAACCAGCTAAGTTTACATCTTTCCCCGAGATCAAAAAAGTATGTCGATCTTGTTATTACTCGGGGCCTGACTTAGTATAGCGGGCAACCCAGAAAGCCCTCGCCAGTATAGATTTTAACGACGAAAAATCCTCAGAAATCTACCTTTTGGCATCCCTTCTTACAGACGGCTACGCTCGCAACAATCGCTCCTTTCTCAGGCATGTCCTCGGTCTCTACATGCTTTGCAAATGGCACACCAAGACGAGCTATCGAGACCCTCGCTCATATAGGTCTAATTCCTTCATACTGGACCCTGAGCAAGATGCTTACCGACATGGCAAAGCGAGCAAAAGAAAGCCTGAAGCACGTATGTAGCTCGGGATAGGAATATGGTGGTTGTCTATGACAACTTCAACTTCATGAACCGGACCCGGGAGCCAGTGGGTGGAAAGCAGGACGAGATGATCAACTTGACAACTACTTGTATTGTGGCATGCCCTGGGCTAGCCGGGGCCCTGCAAAGCTCAAACTTCCGGCCCCGAACTCCCTTCACGAAGAAGATGATCATCAACTATATTCTTCCTCGCCGGAAGACGGTTGACAACGCACCCCGCTGGCTTCTCAAGCAGGCCTTTATGAAGATATTTACGAAGAAAGACATGCCCGAGATGCCTGTGGTAAAGAGGGTCAAGTTTGAGACCTCTCCATACCTACAAGTGGGCGCTATTTTCGAGGACGAGGGCACCATCGATGGTGTGTACAAGCTACACGGAGAGCTCTTCAAACAAAGGTTTGGTCTCGACAAAACTTGAAGACATTGACGAGCGTATTACCCTTATTTACGGCGACTGCAAGACGACGAGCTTCATTCGACGCATCAAACAATCACAATACGAGGCCAGTGAGAAGTTGGAGCAGAAGAAGTGGCTCATTCCGGCCCCTGCTTCCTTCTTCCATATTGAGCTCAACTACATTGAGATGTTATTGCGAGTTTTTCTGGGATGCCGGCGACGATAGAAATGGCGCCACAAGCGCAGTCATCGCTGCCGACGTGCAATTCTTTCACAGGGGCAAGCACATGGCCAAAAACAACATAAAATATCATCAGGTTATGCCCCCTGTTGATGCACGGCTATAGCGCGAGGGTCCTTGCCTTTGTTATTAATCATCTAGTGGAAAAGGGGCAACTCGACGCCACCGAGCTGAAATGTCAACACTCTTCAGGGGAAGCTCAAACAACTAGATGCCGCTGCAATTGACGAAGCAGTTGACTCTATTTGGGAGAGATGTCATCGACAAGATGTTCAGAAGCCACTGCCGCCTAATGCAGGCCGTCGAGATCCTCTTGATCATACATGAAAGCCGTTCGTTGCGGCGACTGGGGTATGCTTCGAGATATTATTTCCGATTCTTCCAGTATTTGTTTTGGGGTAGTAAATCGTCAAACTACGGCCCCGGGAGGAATGTATTTTGCCTGGCTTCTACGTCCTCATGTTAGTGAGGACCATGTACGGAACGCGCCAAAAAGACCAACGAGGCCCTCGACCCTCGTGAGCTCGAGGAATCTGCAATCAAAGAGTTCGTGCGGAAGTTGGAAAGACTAAAGCAGAACATGGGTGCTGCGATCCTCAAGGGCGGCGGTATAATTCGTTGCACAACAGCTGGAAAAAGTGGCTACAAGGCCATAGATTTGATGTTGGAGCATATAAATGCATCGTACGCCCTTGACATCAAAATCCAACAAGAATTTCCACACATGATATACAGGCTACCTTTTTCGCGCCTCGCCCTCAACGGTAACTACCTTGCAACTATTCGGAAGTCCGTTGAGGAGCTTTTTGAAAGCAAGCAGAAAGGAGCACACAAGGCTAGTGACCCCACAGAGCATGTCATCTCTTACGCATGCAAATTGTACGGTGATGGGGCATCACCAAGCGGGACAACAAGGAGGAGCGCCCTGGAGCTTTCGATGGCCCGTGACATATATGAAAGGGGGCCAACGTGTGATGTTGGAGAAGCTTCAGGACTTCAATGACGCCGTTGTTGAGCCTGCAGACCTCTCTGAGCAACGAGCTATGCCAGGTACAGCTTTGGGGGGGAGGGGGGGGGGGTACAGAAGACGGCGACATTGACTGGGGCGAAGAGGGCCTGCGATTATTTGACGATGATGCAGACTTCTGGGTGCATACTTATTGATCTTACAGAGGTTGACTAGCTAGGTAGCTATACTATGGTAAACAAAGAGCTATATACGTGCCAAGCTGCGATATCGTTGCTGATTTAACTACGTACGGGAGCGAGAAGCAACAGGGGTATCAATAGCCGGCTCACCGGCTCTCTTGCGTATGCTTTCAGGAGAAGTGCTAGCCCCCCTGAGACAGCACGCAGGTCAGCCTTCTTCTTCTTGAGGGCATTCCAACGCTCTGTTACTACATTAATAGAGTCGATCAAGGCTCTCACAAGCTCATCCCCTAATTCGTCTTGGTGCTCCCAGTCGTTTAATGCCGGCACTCCGCCCACAAGCCCCTCCCAGTCTGTGAAAGGAAGCCCCTTTTTTTTCCACGCCACTTGTACAATCTAGCAATAGATATTGGAACTTTCTCATCCATCAAGAAGCTCTCCAATAACATCAAAACGACGCTTTTCGAGAGGCACGAGAGCCTGTGCATGCTCTTTGCACCACGTAGATACCTAGTCCAACGCGATGCCAGCGAGTGTACTGGCATGAGGTTTGTTTTCGCCCTGTAGGCGAGGCGGGAGAGGGACAATTCGGCCCAGTGCGTGGTTGCAGCTGTTACAACACAGTTCTTTGTTGACAGGGCGCTTATACTCGAGCTCCGGGTCTTCTACAGGCTCTTGTAAATATTTGAGCATGTAATCGCGGAAGCATGAGGTATTGAGAAAACCCAGGAAGACTGGGTCCATTTTCTCCCGGGAAAGTAGGTCGGCCTTGCTCCATTTGATGCGAGAGTGCATGTCAAGAAGCCCCTGGGGTTCTTTTTCCAACGCGCCGAGATGGTGAAAAAGGTAGTAGTAGGGGGCAAATAAATATGCCTCTCCCTGGCCCTCATATTTACGCATTGCTCTTCTAAAGCGCTGCCATATGTCTAAGAGGCTCTAGCCGGGAGGAATACCGAATTGAATAACACGCTTCACATCAGGTAGATCCATGCCCATTCGAAGGGAAACGGTAGCTAAAAGGATACGGCAGTCGGTCCCCGGGTTGGCGAAGTCTTTGAACATGATGTCCTGATCAGCAGGTCGAACATCAGCATCATACCGTCGTATAACCTTCACACTGAACTATGAGGTAAATCCGCATGACTTTTGAAGGTATCGCAAAAGAATGTAGCGAGCCAACATCAGCTTCGGCTTGCTATTAACGTAGATAATTGTCTTCGGAATTTGCCGTACTTCAGAAGGCTTCGAGCCCTCCACAAGGAAATGAAGGCGCCGGTAGTCATTGATGAGCTTCCTCATCAAGGGAAGGATAATTATTATAATCTCGGGCCTGTCGATAGACGTACGGATAATGCGAAGGTTACGTTGGTCGAAGCCGGCATGCTTGAGAATATATGCCTGATTATCCGTATCCAGCGTTGCAGTGCATCCGAACCAAGGAATGCGGCGAGGAAGAAGGGCTCTCAATGTATGTAGATATGTGAATTCCTGCCGGAATTCGCGCCATTCACTGATCATGTGAAGCTCGTCTATGGCAAAAAGACCGAGTTTTGTGTGGAAGCCGGGGTCCCGAAGCACCGCTTTGAACCGTGGATTAACTGCCTGCTCGGGAGACAGAAGAACATGTATATATGTGCCCTCTTTGACCTCATTCCAGGCATTAGGGTTCTATCCTTCTTGTCAGCTTTGTTCAGGGGCTCAGGGGTTCAGGGGCTAGCTGCCAATTACCTTGAGATGCGTGTCGCTGTCAATCCATACAGGCTTCGAATTCGGCACGCCCCGGGCAATATCGCTGCGCTGATTCTCGCCGAGCTTCGTGAGGGGCACGATTTGAACCGTGATGAGGTTCGTGAGCGCCGAAAAGGCGTACAGGACTGCGCTTTTCCCGTAGCCGGTCGCCGCAACCAGGACCGTGTCCCTCTGCTCATTGACTAGGCGATATACTGCATCGATCTGACCCTTTCGAGCTTCGCGGGCGCCTGTGATGCCGCAGATGACATGGTTGATCTGCTTTTTCCGGTCATTTTCTTCCATTTTGCGGCTCTGCAGGCGGCTCTGCAGTATAGGTGGAAGAAAGATGTTGGTTGTAGGAGGAAGAAATTGGCCTCTGAGGATGCCCCGCGCGAGTCTAATATGTGGGTTTTTTACCGGAGTTTTAGCGATGGTTTTGATGGAAAGTTGCGATGGAAGCCATCGGCCAGGAAATGAATATGTCCACTTACTTTTTCGTTTGGAGATAGAATTGACACTTCCCGACATCGCATCAAGATAAATATTACACCATTCGACTGGCGCAAGCTCCAGCATCTTCAGACAGTTATTTCCATAATTCTATATGGTGTTATTATTGTGCAGTTGAGGATTAGGTGATTCGCAAAATACTGATTTGTATGGTGGTTGAATATGTCCACCCGACTACCGCAACATAACGCTCTCAGACCTTTTTCTTGGCCGTTGCCAGCGGGCGACCTTAGTCAGCACAAGAAAGTGGGTCATTTGCAATTGAGCCACAATAGGGGCCCCACACCACCAAGAAAAAGGTCTGAGCACTGCTGAGATAACACCTTGCCCACCTTGCCCACCTTGCCCACCTTGCCGGCCCGATGCCAGGCCGTCCATTCCGTCAGAAAGACATACTGTTTTCGGCATGGTCTAGGGAGCCCGGGCAGGGCACCTAAATAGACGGCCATTTGCCTTGCAGCGAACACCTCACTGACAACCAGCCGTGCGGAAAAGCGCCCAAGTGCCACGTCCGGGTAGATAAGGTAGGCAGATAAGGAGGCAGACAAGATGGGCAGACAAGATGAGAAGACAAGGTGGGTAGACAAGGTGGGTAGATAAGGTGGGTAGATAAGGTGGAGCAGCTTGCCGACCTTGTCTGCTGCTTAAACATTTCAGTACACCTGATCGTTTCCCCTTTACCTCTCTTACTTGCCTTACAAAAAAATCAAGCTCAAAGAACTCGTAGTCCCCCGCAGCATTGTGAACTTTTGGGAGGTCGAAAAGGCGTACCAAACACTACCCGTGCAGTCAATGAGGTACCTAAAGCGTGAAAAGCACAGACCAAGCGGGTCAGCGTCCGTCTTCTGTCCCAAAAACCTACTGTAACGGGGGGCTCTTGGGCATAGAGTCCCGCCAGGCTCTGCCATGAGGTGGCGCCCCCTCAACGTCGCGAGGATAATAACCTTGGACCGATTGGGTCAAGTCATACGCTCCCCGTCGTACCTAATACCCCCAAATCATCATCACGGCTTTCTGGGCCCCATTCCCATTGGCAGAGCACAGAGTGCCCCAGGCGGTCGTACTAGCAATGGGCGTTGTGGGAGTTGGGAGATACAGAACGGCCCGACACGGGCGATTGCTTGGGCGGCAGCAGCAAAATGTAGCGACGAAATGCACACTCACCATTACCATCCCCCACCCGATCACCCAGGCTAGGCGATCACTTTTTAGCCTCGGTCGGGTTCTTCGCCAAGCAATGAAATACCGTGTATCTGGACGGCGAAGAGTATCTGGGCGCCGCCCGACGGCGTCGAGATTCTCATCCGTCGAGAATATCTTGTAATGGTGGCGGCCCGGGATATCGTGCACCTGCTTTGATCAGGTCGCGGTGGTGCTGGTCCTGGTCCCAGCCGAGCTGGCCGTCGTTACCGACACAGGGCAAATAACTCGCAAGTGCAGGCTAACTCAATTGCCCAAGTGCAGCAGGGTAATAGCCGGCTCCCGAGCATCTTTTTCGGCTCTCGGGCGAAAATAGTTCCTCGGGTGGGTCGCGTCTTCGGGGATACTTGGGAAACCGCCTCTAACGTGGAGGTCGGTAGGACGAATTCTTGAAAAGTTATCTCTTTAACCAGGTACTATGGTGCGATGTGGGGCGTATTGGGCATATAGGTGGGGAAACCGCCTCCTTTTCGCAACGAAAAAAAAGCACAAGTGGTTGGGTCGAGCGGTCATCGCTCTCGCACCCAAAAAAGTCGTAGCTAATCTGATTCCAGAAACCCAGATTGTACAACACCCTCGTATTCGAGTCCCGTCATTGGCCTTGGAATTCGATCATTGCCTAATACCCTATACCCCTAGCATAGTACGCTAGACGTTTCCCGGTTACAGATACCTAGTTGATACCCCCAGCATAGTACGCCAGTCTGTCTTAGTTACAGTTCTTTGGAATTCCCAGTTTGGGGCTGTGTGTATAGGGAGAGAAAAAAGAAGAAGAAAAAAAAGTGAGTAAAGATTCCCGACCCTCACTCAACCCGACCAACTGAGCCTTTTTTTTGGGGGGGGGGGGGGGGGGGGGGGTTTCCCTTCCTTATATTTTCGACTCACTTTTCTACACTACACTTGGTACAAGACGCTCCCTCCGATTCGGCTATTCTCCGGTTTGGCTATTCTCCGATTTGGCTGTTCTCCAAGTTGGTTGCAAATTACTACCAGAGTGAGATTCGCAAGTTTGTATATAAATTTTAGATTTAGTTGTAGGATACTTCGAGGAGTAATGACTAGCCAGGCTGGAGACGCGATCGTCAAGCACGCGCCCCTCGCGTCTCCTGGACTTGTGGCTTTCCCTGACGCCCTTCTGGGGCGCGGTGGACCTGACGCTCCTGGAGAAGGCGCTGGCCGAGCGCGGCATCAAGTTTGAGTTTTTGGACTGGTGGAACGGGAACGGCTCGTCTGCCCCTCGCGTCAGCGCTGAGACCAATTTCGCCGCAAATCTGAACTTTGTTCTTGATGCTTTGTGTGGCTTGGCATATGCGCGCCACTAACGCTTCAATGCGGCTTCTTCTGACACTGACACTACTTGACGGGAAGCGACGGCAACCAACCTTTTTTCCTCCCCCCCACCTTGTCTGCTGCCGAATTCGAATTCGACGACTACCTGACGGCAACCAACCTAGGCCCACTTTGGAGTGGCCCTTTTACGGGTGTTGATGTACGCCAACAACATTTTGACCTCGTTGAACGTAACACAATTAACAGTCTGATTCACCGCTTCGCGCATCAATCACGAACCGCGCATCCTGCGCACCGTATACGAAGCCTTCTAGAATAACGTCACGATGTGGATAAACCCACTACCGATATACGCGTCCCTCGCGTCCCTCGCGCCCTACGCGTCGATGCCTACCTAGGCGCGCCGCCGCCGCGCGGCAGGCCCGCAGCGAAGGCACATGGTCAACATCAATCGCACGGAGCCAGTCCCGGGCGTGCCGCCCTGCCCTCACGGCAGCCAGACCCCCGGGTATATGGCGACTACATCAAGCAGAACCTGGCCCGCAGTAATGCCGCCACGAAGACTCTCTCTCTCTCTCTCTCCGCTACGAAGTCCATCATAGGGCATGCCGCCCGGCAAGCACTACGGGCAGGCATATAGTCAAAGATCACTCGCGCCGAGCGAGTCCCGGGCATACCGTCCTGCTAGACGCGGATAGGCAGGACCCCGGGCACACAGGCGCGGCACCATGCCGCCCTGTACGGCTTCAGGCCCCGGTAGGCACAGCCGCCGGGCATGCCGCCACCATGCATACAACACACACCTGTTGTGACCTGTGGGAGCCGTGAACGGTCTTCCATAACCTTGACAATCTTCCTGACGGACTAAGAACAGCTCTCAATCCTCACTAACAGCCGCCAGCGTGCGAGCATTCGAGGCTCGCAGGTAAAAGTGGCTGTAACCGCATTTTTAGGCTGATCTAGATTTTCCAGATTTACCGGGCCTGACTGCGCAGTCAGCACTGCCGTCAACTGTCAACATACCTGTCGGCCCGGCCCGGCCTGCAAAGGCCTGCCAACAACCACCTTGGCACTCAGGACCCAAGCCATGCCGCCCTTTGAGGATCGCGGGCAGGCACTCAGCAAATACGCTGCGGAGCCGCAGTTGAAGCGCACGGCAGGTAACCCTGTGATTATTCACATTACAAGTGGGCAATAACCTTCCAGCTCACGACGGCTTCTTCATGCCGGACTTACGAAGCCGAGGGTGTGGCAAGCCAGGGTGGAAACCCCTGGGCTCAGCGAGCCGAAGTCAACATCATCATCATCATCATGAGCCAGGCCGCATTACGGACCGCCTGAGGGCCCGCAGCTGGCACGCAGAGGGCATGAAGTTCTCACCATATTAGCTCATCTTATTTTCGCTGGGGGGGGTGAAGAGAGGGCATGAAGCCCTCAACACATGCACCGAGAAGACATGGAGCCCTCACGCATCATCACCCTCACGGCATGAAGCCTCGGAAGGCACAGCCCCGGGCACGCCGTCACCACTCAGCGAGGAATAAGGGCACCTTATTTTTCGCTGGGGGGGGGGGGGGTGGCAGGGTATGACGCTCGCACAACATTCATAACCGCCGCAGACAGAATACGGCTTCAAGTCCCGGAAGGCACAGCCCCGGGCATGCCGTCTTCATACTGACAGGCAGGACCTCATGTCCCGGATAGGCACGGCCCCGGGCATGCCGTTGAACATACATCAACGGCATGAAGTTAACATGCTTATGTTACCAACTAATTTACCACATCCCTATGAGGGAGACAGAGTCCCTGACGGACCGACTGCACCTGCCTACAACAAAGGACAGCTGACAGAGTTACATTCTAGGCTCGCAGGCGAAGGTGTGCGCATACGCTTTTCCTCGCCCCGGCCCCGAGTCTGGCCTCCTTATTTTCGACCTCGGCCGGCCTGCCCGCAGCGGTCCGCCCGGGTTGTTGACACCTGACAGTTGACCTGTCAGCCGACCTGTGTCGGAAGAAGCCGCATTTGAGCCACAACTGGGCGCAGGTGGCGTATATGCTAGGCCACCTACGGCCTAGGCAATGTAAGCCGCATGCCGCTCAAAGCTACGGTATCAAGGCTATGCCCACCTTTCTTTCTTCTTCCTAATACAAGCACTCTTTTGCCCTGATTATGCATACCGTTGTATGTGACAACCTGTCACCCTGGCCCGGACTGTCAAGACTGCCGCAGGCCCTCACAGGCACTCAGGGGACAGGCCCGCGAGTTAAGATCTTTTGTTTACTTTATGATGCCCCCGAGCAGAAAGACTGACGGCATGAGCCACTCGGGGGTGCCCTGCTGATTACCAGGCCGCCGGCAGTTGGCCTGTAAGTCGCAGAAGGGCTTGGCAGCTACAGGAGGTCCACAACCACAATACAGCCCTGAGCAGACAGACTGACGGCACGAGCCACTCAGGAAGCAACATATAAGGATCATCACCAGCAGGAAGGAATTGAAGCATACGAGAGCCTCACGGGGGCCCGGAAAGGAATGGACAGGCCTAGACAGGAAGGCATGGCACACAATGGACCCTCAACACCAGGAAAGACATCACCACTCCGTATTTAGCCATATTTTGGGCTTCAGGTCTGGCTCCTGACAGGCAGACCTGAGGGGGGTGTGTTACAACTTAGGCCCACTTTGGAGTGGCCCTTTTACGGGTGTTGACCTACGCCAACAACGGCCTAGTGCTTACATGCTAGAAAGCAGGCATTTAACCGTCTTATGCAGGTCATATGCAGGGCATTCCGCCCTTCTTTCTTCCTTCTACAGTACATTATATTCTACCCTCTTTTTGACCTCTCTGTGCGCAACAGATATTGACACATCCGGGCTGTAGGTTGTGATTGAGCCGCCTTGCTGCTAACCCACAGACCCACAAAGACCATATTGGACAACAACCTCTGCTCCCTTCAAGCAGTCAATCGAGCACTGACGGGGAGGAGCGACCTTGGTGGCACTCTGCCATGGGTCACAGTGAATTGCCGTCAGGCGATGGCGGGGCGCCACCTGGCCAGCATGGCTTCCACTTCCACCAGCACCCTCCAGCGCAGATTGCGACCCATGAATGGAGAACGAGAACGGGCACACCGTGTCGCAGTGAAGTAGGGTAGTATCATAAGCGGTTGATTAGTGGTCACGTCGAGAATGAGACGCTGGAAATATCAACATCACCAGGGTCTCAGACAGATGGCTTCCTACGAAGGAAGTACACCTCATCGCTGGAAAGGGCAACGTGGTCGTCCAGTTCCGGGAAAGAGGATCGGAGTTGCCTTACCCAGACACGCAACTGTTCCAGGCGTTCAGTTGGCGCACATCGAAGTCTTGTTGCAATCCACGAACATCGAGCATTAGTCCCCCAATCAGCTAGGCAAACCAAAAAAGAGGTGTCGACAGAGTTTCCCGTCCGGGAGCTTGATGAGATTTGTCATGGTGACCAAAGTCCTGATATTTCCATTCCAATTAACAGTTTGCTTTGACTTCGCTGGCTTGCAGAAGAGACGCAGTTTGCCCTCCATCATGCAGGATCCTTTCATCCTGGCAATACCACCTTCCTCTAACTGGACACTATCAGGGCAGAGATCAAGAGATAGGACATATGAGTAAGTCCTACGGAGCATTGCATGATCCTTCGTCCTGCAACGGCGACAAGCACTGTTGCAAGACATAGGAGAATGGGTGGGCGTGAAGTTCAAATGACTGACAACAAATAGCTGCAGTCGGTGAACTGGTTCCCGCCCACCCCTGGCCGAATCTTTTGGATGATTCGCCAGTGTAAATAAACAACTCATGCAACAACAGCAAAGCGAGCATGATGTGATTCAGCGGGGGCATGGCGATAGGACTCGAAAGATCGACATGATGCTCCAGTAGTCGAGACCGGCATATGCGATGGGACGTCTACGATCAATTGGTCGACGCCGTTCAATCGCGACTGGCAGACAGCAGCTTGCTCGAAACTATTTAACTCTTGGCTTCGAACGCTTCATTTCCTCGTTACCACAGAGCAAGTCACTACAGAGCAAGCCTCTAGATACTCAAGATACATTAATAGCCACCCACTTTTGCAACCTCGACTACTTCGAATCCTCAATCATGGCTGCTGCCAATGTCCCGCTCATGAACATTCCCGGCCTCCATGGCATCTTTACTTAAGACCGAGCTCAACAAGTCTACCATCGAGTAAGTTCCCTTCCGATTTCTCTTCAATTCTTCATCACTAATGCAACTAAACAAACTACAATGGGCTTCCCCCCGACGATGATAATCTGTCTGTGACTGCAGAGGCTATCAAGAACGACATCTATCAGCTTCTCGAGAAGTTCGGGGTGTCGAACGGAAATTCTGTTTCCACCTTCTCCACAATCATGTGAAGCTGGAGGAGGGCACAGTCACAGAAGCTACCGCAGATTGAGGTATCATCTGGTCTCGGCCTACGCCCCATTGCTGGACTCGATCTGAAAAACATCCGCGGTCACATCCTGGTCCTTGACGCCTCTACTGGCGAGTTTGGCCCTACGAGCTACGCGAAGGCCCCTCCACCCCTCGCTCATGACGGAGAACGACAACGCATTTGTGGCTGCTTTCAAAGCCTACCTTGCTCGCAACCAGCTGACCACGACGCTCGGCCTCGAGCTGCTGCGCGAGACCAAGATGGTCGAGCTGATATTCAACAACAACTTTAGGACCCGTCCTCATGCATCCCATGCACTGCAAGCTCGCCAAGCGCGTCGAGCGAGTCCGAAGATATTCCCTAGGGCCGCACGACTGCATTCGGTGCTGGGGGCACCAACCAACTCAAAAACCAGGTGGTTTCTCATCAGCCACGCCAGAACACTCAGCCCCACTACTTCGTCCGTGACTTGAAGCTCAAGCCGTGGGAAGAGACACCGGAGGCCATCTTGCAGGTTCTGTGCAAGTACGACGCCATTGAGTAGTGGTGGATCTGCCTCCTCCCACCTGGCCATCTGTCCCAAGTTCTCGCTCGTTTTATTTCTGTTTGTCTGAGATTGCGAACATACTTGGGACACTGGCAAACTGTTCTTTGTACCTCGGTACCCTTCATCTTACGTACCATTAGTTTCGATGACCGAATGGTAACCTGTGTGCAAAACTCCGCCTCTTATAGTTGACGGCCTTGAGTGATCTGGTTGAGTAAAGTGAATGTACTTCGTACCCAAGTTTGCTTCCAATGGCAGGTACCTGTGCTGAGAAAGGGAGGGGAGAGTCAAGTGAGAGAGGACGACTCTCACTTCCCTCACTCCCCTCCCAATCTCTTCGCTAATGTAGCTCCTCCTGTGAAGACTAGACCAATTTGTACATAGTACTTAGTATGTGAGCCGCTGGAGAATAGAAGGTGACTGATCATCGGTCATGTCTACCCCACCTTCCCTGAAAGGAAGCTTAGGAAGGCTAGCCAGCTTTCAGAAGAGCTCAAGTAGATAGAAAATTGAACAAGCAAAGTAACTGACTGATTCATCTAGCTTCTAGTGCTTGTCCATGTCAGGTACAGGTATCTCAGCCCAACCCCCAAACTAAGCTCTCAGCTCCCGGAAGGGTATTCGTTAGGACGACCCCTGCGGCGGTATCTTTGAGTGCGTGTAGACAAAGTGCAGATCCTCGATCGAACACCAACTGCAGTCGTCGTGTTTGCTATGAAACTCCTTAAGCACAGACTCCCATTGATCCCATTGACTGGTTCCCGACTCAAACTGGCGGCAGAGATGTATGATGTCCTCCCTTGCCGCCTCAGTCAAATATCTTGGGTCTTGCACCTTTTTGAGCCCATCTCGTCGCATCTGCAGATTTATTCTGTGGTCTTGAATATCCGGGAAGAAAATGCTCATCATTGCAGGAATCAATGACCAAGTGAAGAGCTCCTGCCTCAGTGAATCGTTGATATACGTCTTGTGGTCCTCCGCCACCTTTATCACTTGGAGCAGTCCGCTGTCGACTCTGAACTCGCGTTGCATGCGCAGATGGAGAAAGCGCCAACGCACTGCCTTCTCTTGCGTGATGAGCTCGGGAAATTCGTCTTGGAGCGTGTCATGGAGTTCCCGCCACCAGCTGATATCATTATCGACGTCTTTTTCGCAGAAGAGCTGCATCATGCGCTTGTCATGCTCGGGAGTGAAGACGAGGGGAGAAGCACCCGACGCCACTGGTAGCTGAGGGAACCGGCTGCCTTGCCTAGTCTTTTCCTTTGCTATTTCGGGAAGCTTGAAGTGTGCGTGTCGTCTCCATGCGTGAATCCAACCAAAGCGAGGCATTTATGCCAAATCTCAGCCTCGGTGAAAGGGTGCCAGTCACGTTCATAGTTAAAGCAGTCGAAAAGGTCCGTCCAGCTCAGGTCACCACCTACCGACACTTTCACAACTAACTCGCGAAGTAGTGTTTGCTAATCTCGGGTAAACGATTCCGTGACACTTTGAGAGGCAACGCTCGCCGTCTCGTGCTCGGCTGGTTCCAGTGTGGTTGACGTTGCATACCGGGCTTCAAGATGGGGGTTTTTTTTTGGAAATTGGAGAGGCATCCTCGTCGTCGTCGGTCTTCGGCTTGCGTTTCCGCTTGCGCTCTTGCTTTTGCAGATCCGTCATGGTGGAGGTATCAGCTGGTAAAGAGAAGGCCGTCGAAGAAGAAGGAATGGAAAGGAAGTTGCGATGATTGATGGTCACAGTGTCTCATCTCTGGAGGAAGGGGTTCATTGAATAGTGAAGTGAGTACAAGTCCAGAGGCAGCCGAAGTGGAAGCGGTAGGCTATGTGATATTTCCCTGCGCCTCATCACGACTCCGCCATCTCCCTTTAAGTTAGTTTTGATATCCCAGGTAAAAAAAATCCCATCGAAGAAGACTCCGGATGTTGCTGAGCCTCAGAGGCTCAGCAACATCATTGTGGCTTACTTTGGATCTCTTGTCTGCGGTTGCCATCTTTTCCTGATCAGGGAAAGACGCCTGACCAGGAAAAGACGAAGAGACGTCTTTCCCCTGACTAGTATCCCCGTGAGTTGACTTCTCGCCAGAAAAATTCAGCCTTGCTAAGTGGATCCAGTGCAGAAAGCATGTTAACATGCTGCGTACCTTGGGCGTGAACACGGAGGCATCCAGCTCCTGATTCCTGACCAAGTCACACATCTGTTTAGTATAATGGAGAGGCTATTACTGACCCTTGTCTGAAGGCTGGTGGTCTGGCAAGAGCTTAGCAAGGAACTTGACCGCAATCGTCTTCTGTCTAAACCGACTGGTATATAAGACCTGCCCGGATGCCACTTCAAGCGTATCTAGTACTCCAAAGCAACCATCGATTACAATTCGTTTAATTGTATCTGCCAAAGCCCAACTCTTCTGCCACCATGTCTCAAAAGCCATCTTCTTTGGGTCTCCCCGAGCCCACCCGCAAGTCCACCATGTTTCCATCTCCTGTTCCCGTTGCAGACTCCCCCGACAAGACTGAGGAAAGTCACACCCAAGACAACGAGGCTGAAAGCATCCTAGTCACAGGCGACGGCAAGATGTCACTGGCACCGGAGGAAATTCCTCACGCTACCTCATCGTCCCAGTTCCTCGTCAAGTCTCCTAGCACCACCAACAATGTAGTAGAAGGCAAGCGAAAGCATTCAGACGACATTCAGGGCGACCCACAGTCGCCAGGTTAGTCCCCAGTCCTGTCAAGGTCACACAGAATCCAGGCATGCTAATTCCAAAGTTCAGTCCACAAGAAAAGTAGCAAGCTCCAAGTACAATACCTGTTACTCTCTGATACGGGTAGCTCAGAAGAGCGTCAGCAGGTACTCGAGAGCAGTGACTCAGCGTTAGGCTCTTTCAGTCCATCGACCCAGCGACTACTGTTTGGCGAGCTGAGGCCACTGCCGCCGCTAGAAAGCGAACCCATGCTCATCTACTGTACATTTCAGATGGATGATACGTACGAGGTCAACATCTCTTACTGTATCCTCTTCAAATGTTCTCCAATCGACTTTCCAGAAAATCAGAAGCAAACTCGATGAACAACAACTGGGAGCAGAATTCTTCTCGGCGATGCTGAACCCGCCGTTGGGCACAGACACGGCGCGGCCCGTCTCGCAACATGACTTGACTGAAACTCTGCTGTACAATGTGTCGTTCCCGGACGTAGCCGACAAGGAATTTCAGGATATCATGGAAGTGATCAAACCTTTCACCGAAATCATGTCAAAATGGGAAGCTTCAGATGACGAGATTGCTGATGCGCAGTGGGAGAGTTTGTTGAATGATGATGAGGAGAAGGACAAGAAAGGAGACTCGGAAGATGAAGAAGGAAAGGAATACGTAGAGGAGGAAGGTGGAGAAGACGGGGAGACGCACAGTGAGGAGATGGATTAGAAGCATGAGATAGCAATAGAAACGAAGAAAAGGACAGGGCGTTTCGATATAGAAAGATATTTACCTCGACAGTTTGAATCAGTTGCATTTAGAGTCCTACAAATTCATTCTCGTCTGACTTCGGTCTCTCTTCTAGACTCTTTGGCCGACTTTGAACGATTGGCCGTTGGGGTGCTGCCCCTAGAAGAGTAGGGACATTAGTCTAGGAGCGGCCGCGCCTGACTTGGTGGCAATCATCGTCTATGCTTTGGCAAGCCCTAACGCAGGGATGGTAATAGAAGACGTGAACCATGAAGGAGTGACTATTTGTATTGAGTGCTCAACGTGGACGAAGCCGACCACGTGAAACCCTCGACCCACGGTAACTAACCACACCTGACTAGATACAGAGGAATGGAAGCAGTACAATCAATACCCCGCGAACACGACAGACGAGGTACCTGCACGATGTCTTCCAAGATCACATCAAACTCGGTCTGGCCAAGGAGATCAAAGGAGAACAAATCGCCCAACAGCTTTGCGAGATGGCCTCTGGTGAAACAAGAAGTGCCAATGGAAGAGAGTAATATGATGCGACCACCATAGGTTGGCTGAGAAGATAAGTGCCAATGAATGAGAGCAATATGATGCGAGCACCATAGGTCGGCTGAGCAGAAGAGAAAGTGTCGGTGGGGGGGCGCCATTCTGAATTCTCGCTGCATCCGAAACAGCTGCGTGCGAGAGCGAGTGCGCAGAGAGCTGGACTCTACCCGGAAGGCTGCGTTGAGAAATTGTCAGGACCCCCAACCTTTGGCATCGCGAAGAGCTGAGGCGGAGAACATACCTGTCCCTCCTTCTTCCCGGCCTCGGCCGCGCGAGCCTCCTTGTCCGCCTTGTTCTTCTCACGCTTCTCAAGGGAGGACTTGGCAGCATCAATCAGACTACCCATGTTCGCGCTCGAGGTATTGGCGATGGCCCCGGTGACTTCCTGGCGGGCCTTGGCAGCAGCCTCTTCCTCGGGGGTGGTGGGCATGGTGGATAGAGAGGAGGGTTGGAATTGATAGTTTTTTTTTGGTGAAGCTTGAGCTCTAGTGTTTTTGTCAGGAGAGATTGGAAACGATGATGATGCGAATGATCGATATCCAGCTCGAGACGAACGACAGAGCCCAGATTTATACCCACGATGCTGCTCGACAGGACCCTAGAGATGACGCCTCTTATCCTTCTTTCTCTTCATATATTTTTTCTTTCTGACCCATGATCAATGTGCTTTCCCGCATGCATGCATAGTAGTTTCCATCCTACACTGTGTGCTGTCCGCCCTGATCGTCGTGCCTTCGACCAATGTCGGAGAGAAGCAGTCCACCACCAGCTCCCATTCTTGATAGCACCATATCCACCATGACGGCGTGGAGAGAATGGCAAATGCATTAATCAGCCCGAATCACCTCCGGTCAGCTCATTCAGTCCTAGAACCTCGCAAGGACTGGGCCCGTTGCTTGAAATATATGGGCATGATACTCTCATCTCACCATTTCTGCTCAGTGTCCGCCATCAGCCTGCATCGACCTATGCCTATTCTGCAGTGGAGCCATGTCGATCTTCTCGGAAGCAGGCGGCGGCTTTCAGCTCTCCTGAAATGCACTGATGGTGGAGAAGCAGGCAGGGATTGTGCGTGCTTAGGTTGAGATGAGTGAATGGAACAAGGGGCACAGGAAGACATGCTGAAGTAGCAGAACGGCCAAGCGTCGACGCGCGATGAGTTGCTCTGAAGATAATCCTGGATTGCACAGCTGTCGAGCGAAGCCAAAGATAACCGATGGTGGCTGCCTTTGCCGTGTGCCCACAGCTTCGCCGTACAGCCTTGCCGTTCTGGGCCATGGCTAGACCGCTGCGGATAGGACACACTCTCGTACTCGTCGAGCTTTCCTAGCCGGTGCTCCAGATATAGAACCAACAAAAGGGGCGTTGGAACTATGGCCCATGCGGCGATAACAAACAATTGGTGTCGTGCTGAGAATTACTATCTCGCCGCTGATGACCAGCTCGGATGCTCCTCAGTCTTTGCCGTGCCTCTCTGATATTGCTAGCATGGGCGCCTTGCTTGTTGTGGAGCTTTGCGTGCGGGGATGGACATCCGTGTCCCGTCGAACGTCGGTAGACTTTCGGTTCCAGCCCCTCGGGTCGTCGTGGCCAGATCTGTAAGCCATGCTGAAGTGTGTATGTATCATGACTAGACCACCCAATCGTGAAGGGAAGCAACTTGACGACCAGCATAGGCTGCAGAAAAACAAAGGATGCTACGACACCAATGTCTGATAGCGCCGGACGTCTGATAAGGCAATTGGTTCCATCGCGTAATATCCTCTTCGGGGACTGACTGAAAGGAGAAGGAGAGGGGCAATGATGGACAAATACGACTTGACAATCATGCCCAAACCTGAGCCGTCAACACCGAAAAACCTTCTCTGAGGACCCAGAAATGAGACGGGTCTGTCAAGGATGCAGTAACGGCGACGCACGTCTTTCCTCCCAGAAGCGAAATAAGCATTGAAGTTGAAGTTGAGTTCAAGTCGATCTGGCAGTGGGCAGAGTTCCGAAAATGCATCAGCGAGCGATAGCCGTGTCGCACAACATGATCCACATAAGGCCTCCGCATATGCAAGAGAGGGTTGCATATGCATGAGAGAGATTGTAAGCGAAGGATCATGTCTTCGGAGAGTGGACCAGCAGGTTCAAAAGTGGGAGCAGGGTTTCGCCAAAGCTGTACCTAACAGCCAAGCAAGTGTCCATCAACTCGTCGATGGAAGACTCTCCAGCTACAGCGTCAGCTATCATCTGCAGCTCCTGGTTGTGGCCGAATGTTGAAGCCCTGCCTAAGGCCACACACACGCCTTGTCAAGTAAATGATCGTCACCTCCTCATCTCAAAGCTGAAATATGCAGGGCCCGGTGCGGAAAGAAATTCTCGGAGGTTCTGGAGCGGTCATGATTGGGTAGAGGGTCTTCGGGTGGCCTAGGCTGTTTCATCAACTTTCATCATCCACCATGGTTTTTGCGTGACTCGTCGTTGTCGTCCTCCATGTTATCGTTCTCCATGCGCGGGCCTGTCAAGACTTGGCACCTTCTCATTTTGGACTAGTTGCGCTACGGAGAGCGACACGCGAAGTAGAGAGCCAGCCTTTCGAGGATTGCATCATGCAACGCCAAGAGAGGTGCGATTCTTGCTCCGGAGCGAGCACCAGAGTCTTGACCTTTTTGGAAGTGAATGCATCACGGATCGTCCTCCTCCAGTTCTCAACGGGCCGGGACTTCCGCTCAACATCATGGGGATGACGGGGTTCTTCGTTGTGGGTACAGGGTTTTGGTCACAGAATATGCCCAAGTCGCCCCCATCAAGTTGCCGAATCAGGCCCGTCATCTCCGGCTTTGCATGATGTAGTCGATTATCTTTTCGCTTCTTCCACCATTTTTGTGGTGCCAGGTGGCCTTGCTTAGAAGAATAGGAGAACAGCGAAGAAAAGGAGAGGTTGCAGTCCATGCAAATCCAAGCAAAGGATGAGTGAAGGAGATTTTATCCCCAAGAGAATTTCTCTCCCCGCTTCGGAAGTGAAGGTGACTGTGGTCTTAGATGGGGCCTCGAGGTGCACCGTACCGGCTTCTACAGCACTTCATCCGCCTTTGCTGTCCTTCAGCTCCACTCGAGTTTGGAATCTTTGTGCTCAGCACGTCTAGGATAAAAGGAAGAAGGTTGTAGATAGTTGTTCGTGCTGGCTGCGAACTGTTGTCATTCTGCCATCGCTGTTCGTCATGTTCGGGCAAGCCTGAGTCAAACACACAGTTAGGATTCTACCCCTGGCGTTCAGAAATGGAAGAAAACCTACAAACGGAAAGGTCAGGATTCAATACCTGGCTTCTTGTGACGCGTACTGAGACTAGTGCTGAGAAGAACGGCACTCTTTCAGGCATTGTGCTGCGTGTTGCAAGACTAAAAAGAACGGCAAGAGAGTTCATGCTCTCTCGCAATAATCAACACATTTCCAGAGACACGGTTGGGCTATACGCAACCTCAGTTGGGCGAACCGAGGGAATGTGGAGGGCGGACGGGAGACTGTAGAAACTAAGGGGGGCGGGGAACGGGGAGGGGGGAAGCGGGTATTAGTATTCACCGCTTTTCCGTTCTGTCTCTTGGCCTGATCTGTTCCCGCGATGGCCACAATGGAATCAAAAGCCCTCAAACGCCCGCCAGGATGTCTTCCGTCTCACCAACCTATCCGGTGCCAGGAAATCAACCAAGTCAACAACGCATCTGGCTTGGCAGTAACAAGAATGATCACTCTGACACAGCTGGCAGGGATACTTCCCTGCGGCTCATCTCTTGCCCACGAAAGGACTGGCTGAGCCTCAATGGACCACGTAAGCTAGAACTCGGCGGTATGAGTTTACCCATCGGAGTCACTGGAACCTTCTGGATCACAGCTCGGTAGAAATAAGTTAGCCGGAGATGAAGCCACAAGAATAGCCTTGTGTCCAACACAGGCCCCTAGTTTCATTGGCCATTTCAAGGAGCACTGCCCACTGGCTATGGCAGCTTCTGGTCTATGGGAGGAAACGTGAGGCCACTTATTAGCCCATGCCATTAGGCAACCGTTTTTTTTTTTCTTTTTTTTCGTTTTGGCCCCCTGTCCGGTGGCGAGGAACTAGAGCGTAAATCAGGCTCTCGAAGGATGCTAAAGCCAACATTCTCGCGAGTCTCACTCAAGCGAGCCAGTAAGGAGACCGTGCGTGAAGTTGTTAGCTGAAAAACGAGTCTAACCCCGTCATCGAAGAGGCGAAGCGAAGGCAAACAGTTCGGAAAAGGCGAAGGACTCAGGACAACCCATTCGGGGCTGAAAGTGAACGTAGACATATACCGTGGCTCCCCTCCCACGCTGAAAGCATTCCTCAGTTCCTGCCACTCTTCTTCTTCTCTTTTCAACCATCCCGGATTCTTGAGCCCTCCCAACGGCGCTCTTACTCGGCATGTGACATGGCCAAGGCACGCCCTCAATTGAAGTCCAAGAAAGGGAATACTGACCCCTTTGCATTTCAAACCTACGGAGAGAAGGACTACAAAGCCCGAAAAAAGCAAGAGGCTGGCTGGACGCCTGATGGACGAAGTGCGCCGCTCTCAAATACGAAGCTGGTCCAGGCTCAAGATGCCCCAAGAAATCACGTCAACCAAAGTATGTCGATCCCATGATTTTGCAGTTGAACACCATGCCTAATTTTCTAATGGGTAGCGAAACTACATGGCGAGATTTGCTGCGTTGCGCAGTCGAGCGGAACGAGCACACTGGTGATCAAGATGGCTTGGCTTCTGTCTCGGCACCTTTCCCCGTTGTTCTCGACTGCCTCACTGCCTGTCGTGGTTTTCAGTTCCCTAGTACCCACTCCCTTGGTGGGCAGCAACACTGGTCCCCTCCTCGTCCAACAGCCGTCCAGCTCGGGACCTCCTCCATCTCAACACCTTCAGTTCAAAAGGATGTGGTCCTAGCCGATACTGCCGTCGCACGACAGGCTTGCCATGACAAGTCAAGTTCCCCGAATACGACATTCACGGGAGATGACAGTCTGTCTGAGGAGCCATGGACGTTTGACGATTTGCCAGATTTCCCAGAGGATGAATTCAGCGCTACGTCACATGCTCGCCTGACACATCGGATCGAATCTACCTCTGTGCTCCAACGCAGCAACGGCAAACGACCCCTCATCGGCAATAAGTTCACCACACGTCGCAGAGAGAACAAGAACAGTGCTCCTGCTCCAAGCGGCCAACGAAATCCACGTAAGCATCCTCAACACCTCAGAAACAGCTCATCAAAGACAAGGCGTACTAATGAGAAGAGACAGACGACGAGCGCAGTCTCGAGCATGGGACAACCTCCACAGACACCATAGTAGTTGTCGCCACCAGCATCGGTGAAGTCCTCGTGGAGGAGCCCACACTAAACTGCGACAACCAAGACCTGTTGGAGCTCGATGCTGGAACCGTTCACCCGTCCCGCGAACACCAACGTCCATCTCGAAAGAAGCTCGTACCCGACCGAGGTCATCATTGGAGAGGAAGTCATTAAATGGGCAGCGCTGCTTTGGAGTCCGGTGGTGCAACGGGAGAATATCGTATTCGGTGCTGGCAACACAACTCAACGGGGCCACCGAGGTTCTCGCAGCATGGACGGCCTGCAAGACAAAGGCCAGAGCACCACTCAGGCACAAGCCCAGCAGCCGTAGTGCCGGGGGACGCTTGTTGCCTCGACAGCAGCCCTGCCAAGGTGCAGAAGAGGGGTCGAGGGCGACCTCCAGGGCGAACAAAGAAAAAGAAGGTCGGCGCACCCACGAGAACACTTAGGTGTCACGCGCATGGCAGAGGTTGGGTTGCAGGTGTATTACTACCATGGTTTCGCCAGGCGACGGGGGCCGAATACGAATACGTGCCGCGCGGACGCTCGGCTCCTACGGCGTTTGTTCATCCACAACCCTGCCCTCCTCGCCTCTTGCTTTGGTCAGCTGTCCAACGCAAGGTCTCACGGGAATTTCACTTTTCCGTGCATTTGCTCTTGCCTGTTCGCACACATGAGCTGCAGTCCTGGGGCTTATATCATCCACCCTCGATGCCTACTGCGCGTAAGCGAACGTGGTGTAGATTACATTCATCCGGTGACCAAAGTGCCAGTCGAACGTCTCACGGCTCCAATATATTTCTGATTTTCAGAACGATGTGCTCACTCCTTTCTCACACTGGATTGGCACGAGGTACGTACGCTCGGTCACGTCTCTTGCTGCTGCTGACGAACAAGATGTTATTATTAGTCGGCTCACCTCAACCCGGTTGTGCGCTACAAACAACAACCCATCTCTTTCTTCGGCGCTTGCGGCTGGCTGTCTGGGCCGTGCCTACATCGAGCTCATGCCTTGGTGCTGGTAGGATGGCTGCCAGTAGCCCGTCCCACCAGCACGGATTCCCAGAAACGGACATACAAGAGCCAGAAACGCGCATTCGCCTCCCACTGCCCCCGAAATCACGGACCAAGGATCATGCCCTCCTTCTCCTGCTAACGAGACTTCTGTGGCCATGCCGGATCCCACTGTGAGGTCATGTCGAGCAGCAGAAACGTGTTTTTCGGACAGGACGTGTGGTCGTGTGCACAACACCACGATCCTACTCTCGACAGGGAAACCAGACGGACGGCAATGCAGTGACAGTCTTTGGCTTGCTCGCGATTGGCCCAACAGCGACGCCCAGCCAGCGTGCTAGGCATTTTGCATGTGCTTGCTCTTTGGTGCACCTCGCTGCCTCCAGCGGGTTCTCCCGTGTCCCCACCACTCAGATGAACCGCCTATCCGCCTTGCTGTGAATGGCCCATCCGCCCAGTGGTGGCTTCGCCTGACCCCATGTGTCCCTGTTTGTGCCCTGGTGTCCCCAGGCCCCGAGTCCATGTCCTTATGTCCCACCACGCCAAAGCCCACCGGCTCATGTTAGGAAATTGATTCTTTGTGGATGCTGCTTGATGAATATTACTTGATGACGTCGAACATGTTACCGATTGCGCCGAACCTCGGAGAGAGACGGACGTCTTCCGCACAATGGGCGAAGAAAGTTCGAGGTACATGGTACGTTTGCTTTTCGTAGCAGACGGTTGAGGATGGGTCCGGTATTTATTCTAGTTAGTGTATTTAACCTCCTCAAATATAGACTATTGTGATGGACATTGCTTCCTGTATCCCAGCGTGACCTCCACCCGAGACTTTGAGAGAGCTAGTTAGGCATGGGAGCAACCGCATGCATCACACCAAACACCAGAAGCGGCTGACAGCACCCGAGTCTCTGGCACGCTGCGCTCTTGTTTGGATTGCCATTAGCTTTCTCCCAACATTGTAAGTGCTACCAGGACACGTATCTTCTTCCCCTTTCCAGGCACGCTGCTCCATCTCTCATTCCCCCCACCTTCCCCTCCAAATATGCCAAGTCCTCCTCGTCCGGGTGCCTTCCACAACGACGACAACCCTTCCGCTGCCTACGTCTCCACACTTTCTTTCAAAAGCATGCACACTTCCAGCACCATTCACATTCGGCGCCATCACTATTTGCCCTTCCTCGCGTGTGCAGATTCATTGAGCATTCCCCCAGGCTCAAGTTTGGGCCTCGATAGGTGAGTGGGACGCTTCGGCGGCGCCGTCGTCCTCGACACGGCTCCTCTTGCTGGCAGGAGCCTCCAGGCCCTTGTCAAGAGAAAGTGTTCGGGCATGCTTGGTCCTGAGATTGACAAGCGCTCTTTCGCTGGCAAGAGTGGTGATAGGAGACGCTTCCTCGACCGCTTTGACAATTGGATCAACGAGACGATGCCCAGAAAACACGAACGTGGGTGACAAAGGTGTGGAGAACGACAACCAAAGCGACAAAGTTCTTGACCGCGCCATCCATTCCGAATGTCGCCGAGGTTTTGTTATCCCCGTATGCGTGCAGCTGCATGGAAACGGACGGTTTACAAAACAATGAAAATAGAAGAGCAGGAACGCGTGAGAGGAATAGTTCCACTCCTCCACTATCGGCTTATCTAGCCCACAAATAGTCCTACTACTTCGAGGCAGGTGGCAAGACGGATGGTCCCCGTGGTCCCAGCCGCAGGAATACGGCCGTCCCTTGCAAATTAATCAGGGGCTTGGCTGTTGGAGACAAAACCGAGTCTGGATACATTGTCTTCTTTTTCCTTCTGGAGAGCTTAGTACGCCTCGAGCCGCGGGAAAAATATCTCAAGCTTTGGATTTCGCTCTAATAGGGCTTTCAAAATGGAAATGTGGAGTAAAAGTGGAGTAGGACAGGTCAGGTGCAGGGGACTAGGACAGCCGACCAAAACACAGCTTCGGGTTCTCCCATGGCTGCGGCAGCCGGGCGCCACTGCACTCGGAAGCTGGGAAGCTGTGGTAGTCGGAAGCTGCGAGCTGTTGAAAACGCCTCGCGCAGGGGTCTTGTCGCGTCGCCATTGGCTGCACAGACACACGTAACGGGGACGGCCGACGGCCGACCAATTAGACAACGGCCGGTTCTTCCTCTACGTGACAGGCAGGTGGGGGCGAAGTCATGACTGCATATGCAGCACGTTCTGCACGTCTAATGCCCATTTCCGGTGCTTCGCCTTGCTGCAGCCCCACTCAAATGCTATACCGAAAGGCTGTCGATGATGCAATCTTGCTCAAATTCGCTCTGGTTTGGTGCGGCATCTCTGGCCCGGACCCCCTGAGCACTTGGTCAAAATCCGCGCTGCTATTGACCAGAAGCTGGACCTGGATGTGGGCACCGCGCGGGGACGACTTGGTGGGGGGGTGGGGCGGGAGTGCACTAATTTTCTTCTTGGCCTGTTTCTGTAACTCTGAGATGGCGCTGGAGCTGGTGGAACTGGTAAAGTCAGATGCCACTATTTACACTTTCATTCAGTTGAACGGAGCCACCGTAGGCGAGCTTGCGAGCCCGAGGTGGCGTAGAGAGGCTGTCTCTTCTACTTTACCGTGAAGGTGCCGAAAGTTTCTCGCACAGGGATTGGCCAGTTTTGGTCCGTGTCGAAATCGACTCCGGGGACTGCGCCCGCCGCCCCTGAATTGCCAACTCCCTCGCTCTCCAGTCTCTCTCCAATCCGGGGCAACTAATGCGCGCTTGGGGGACGGTGACGCTGGTGGCTGAGTTGCAAGCTGCGCTGCTGAAGCCGGGCGTGCAAAATTATAAAGCCGGCTCTTTTCCGCCGTTCCCGTGTTTTCTCTTTTCTCCCTCTTTTCTCCTGGAGCATACTCGATACCTTTTCTCCTGGAGCATACTCGATACCTTTTCTCCTGGAGCATACTCGATACCGTTGTTAGCAATGGTTCGCACTACGAGCTCAACTGCTGGACCTATGGCAGCCATGTTTTTTGCGATGGTTTTGTGGACCGTCGCCAATGCATTCCAGATGGCCAACGGCGCCTCTGTCCCCCGCGGCGCCGACAATATATGTATCGACATGGACAATGCGAACCCCCCGGCCTTGCGATTTGGATACCCGACGGTATAGTCCTCCTTTTCCTCATACCCCGTCCCTCCCCCTCATTGACCTAGACGCCGCCTGCTCACTCGCTCCTTAACTACGACGACAACAGTGGAGAACATCGGACAACCCAAACTGCCGGCCCCCGTTGGAGCTCGGTGGTGACGGAGAGTGCTTCCAGCACCTCCGGCCCGACAACAACTGCTCCGCCTTCTGCCAGCTCAGTAACACGGTGCGCCAGTTTCTCGGCCCCCTCCTTAGCCCTGCAAGGCTAACATGAGTAACGCTGGCATGTCTGTAGTGGTTCTATGGCGTACCTATCGATACAATGGACGGCAGGTACTGTGAGAGGGGAGAAGAGTGCGGGCGAACCGTCTCGGTGGGTGTCACGGATAGCAAGACGATAACTACCGACGTCGGCGAAAGCTACACGGCGACGAACGCCACAGCAGATAGTCGAACGTATACGACAACTTTGGGCATCTCATTTGACATACCCCCCGGTATGGGTGGAATCAAAATTCCTCTCCCAGAGGGTTCAGATCTCACGGGATTGGGAGTTCCAAAGGTTGGCGTAACGTATAGCAAGGCATATGCGAAAGCCCTTAGCTGGACGCAAACCGTCGCCAGGGGGCATACATTTAGCGTCTCAAATTCTACTTCGTACAGTCTCAACATTGGCGAATCAGATAGCCTGTCGAGGCCTAGCTGGTCACAGGGCTACTGCGGGAGCTGGTTTGCCGTGCCAGTAATAGGCTTGTGAGTCCATCCCTTTACTCCCCTCCCCTGCTCCAAACTCTTTCTGACAGGTGCTGGTGGATACGTGGTTTAGGACCTGTGGCCGGGGTGCGCGTGGCGATCTGGTGCCTAGCGATCGGGGGGGTGGCTCACAGTGCCTCCTGAATCCCGAGGACTCGGCCTTCTCGCACTGCTTCAACTACACGTTCACGGACAACCGGCTGCCGGGCCAGACCAAGCACAAGACCGTCTTCGTGCTGCGCGACTGCGACCAGGGCTTCATCCTGCCGGGAGAGTGGCAGCACCCCGTGTTTGCGTACAGCTTCTTGCCCCAGACCCTCGTTACGGACCACATCCTCCGCTACGGCTGGAAGGAGTTCCCCGACACGCGCAACAAGCCCCAAGACGACGAGTGGGTGCACCAGAAGCACCTCATGAACTTCACCAAGACCCTCGGCCCGGTCGACCATACCGTCGAGCTCTGCGGTAGGGGCAAGTACTGCTCCCGGCATAAGCTGACGCCCGGGAACTGCTGTAAGCTTTCCCCCCTCGAAAATTCACATCCTCCCTGAGTCTTAACGCTTCGCTTGAAACAGTTAACATTCCGCGCGGTTACGCCGGCACCAGGTCGTCATATATCGTGTCGGCTAAGACGACGCCCGGCAACTGCTGCGTGCTGTTTAGCAGGCAAGAATGCCACGGCGTGGCGCAGGTCGTCAAGGGCGACATCCCCGACTTCTTCGCCGTGGGCTACGAAGGCCAGGCGCATAGCGTCGTATGCAATGTCGAGGAGTACTGTAACCCGAACATCATCGACAGCCTGACGCTGTCCTAAGTTTGGTTTGCTTATTGTTTTTGGTGGTTTGGTTTGGGTAGGAGGTTGGATTTCCTTTGCGGTCGTTCATATCTCTTTTTATATATAGGGACAAAACCCTATTCCCTTACCTGCGTCCCATACCGTTGTAAGTCCGAGACAGGAGACTATATGTAATAACTAGGTCGCCCTTATTCCTGGTTTCGATCCTTTCTTCTTTGTCGTTGGAGTCTCTTGGAACGCGTTTGGTGGGCTTGCTAAAAAGTCCAATCGATAACTTTGCGAATTAGAACTCTGTTGTCCGGGATTCTTTTACCGTCCTCTTTGTGCTGCTTCATTTGCCCTTTGGTGCTTCCGAATGTGGAGGTACGTTACATCGAATCTGAATATAATACTTTTAAGCCACGAAGAGCAAATGATTTATGTCCAGGAGAAAACCGGGAGAAATATATCACGGGCCCAACTTGACACCATCTTGGTTCACCTCTACTAGATACATTAGCTGTATAGCTCCTTTATTATAAGTCCAGGGAGGCAACGAGGGTAAATATGGACATATACGAGGCAAAAAGCCGAGAGGAGAAGTAAGAAAGAAAAGGTGAACAAGCGCATCTGCAATGGCCCTGAGCTGCTCGTCGTTGACAAGGCCGCTCTCCTCCAGCTCCTTGGTCCACCCCAGCCCGTCCGCGTTCCCCTGAAATGGGTAGTCAACGCTGTACAGGATATGGTCCAGCTTCGTATTGGCCAGAATGCACCTCAGGGAGGGTTTGATTCCTACAGAGGATTAGCTTACGGTGCAGCGTTAGTCGTGCATTCATCTCGCATTTCGCATGGGGTCAATGCCCCCCCCCCCCCCGATTAGGACGTGCTCGGTTGCCGCGGGCGAGGGCCAGAAGGCACTGCCCTCGCCAGCCAGCTCGATCAAGCAGAGGATAGTGATAAACCCCGGAATTCATCAGCTAGAACGCCTGGGTCCTACATGGTGGCGAACATGTCCTCTTGGGATGGCGGTTTACCTTTAGCCCTTCCCTTCTTTTATGGATCCGTTCCTTATAGAGGCCTGACTTCCTTGACCCTTTTCTGTTCAGCCTCGGTTGCCGGACGCGGAGATGTATTAAGCGAAGCAGCGTCTGTGGTGGCATACTTGGCGTGTGATGGAGAGCCAGGGCCAGAAGTGGTGCACGGTTAAGAACGAGAGAAAGACGGGGAATTGCCAATGGCCCCGATTGCAAGGCATGCAACTGAGATACTCGTACTACTCCTCCTGCTGCTACTCTTGCGCCAGCTGCGGTGGTGAATGGTAACGGTGACGGCGAGCTGCCGGTTGTTTCGGCCGAGGCGTCGGCTGCTGCTGGTGGGGGGTGCTGCCTATAGTGGTGGCGGCGATGGGTTTGCGTTTCCTGTGCGCGTAGTAGTCTTGACAGTTGGGACTGCAAATTTTTGGACCGGCGCCCGGTTAGAAGTTCTAGTTGGTAAGCGGCCGTCCGTCTCTCCAAAAGAAACCCTACCAAAGAGTGGCCCGTTGCTTCCTGTCCTCGAGAACGCGCAATGCCCAGGCCCGTGTTCCTCGGAGGGCGGAGGCGGGGCTTGCTGAAGTAAAACCGTAGAAATACGAAGTGGTGAATTAATCACCGGGCAATCTGGGTAAAAGAAAAGTGGCCTCCGATTCCCAAACCCCAAGTGCACCAGCGCCTCGGGCTCTGGTGTGGCATCTGGGTGCACCTGGGTGTGGCCTGGAGCCGGTCTGGGAGTGCATAGGTTTGGAATTAATCTGCTCGAACTACGTGTTGTCTTATTACCTGGCCAAGTCAGCCTCGAAATAAGGGCAACTTGCAAATGGCAACTCTGAGGCCCGGATTTGCACGTAAATTAGCCAAAAGTCATGGCCGGCACCCAGGTGCCTCAGTAATTCGTTGAATCCTGCCTTGTTGATATGGTGATGCATTTCCTTGGTGTTGAGTCTATCAATCTAGCTCCCTAGTCCATGATGATCGGGTTATCGCAGCCGCCCTCTGTGTTATCACAAGGGTCCTCCTCCTCCTCCTCCTCCCGCTGGCGCTGGATCTTCCCGGTAAGACGGGCGCGGCGAGTCCTAATCTCGTCGCGAAGAGGCGATAGGAAGTGGTCCAGTTCGCGGTACAGGTCCTCCTGGCTGATGCGCAGGTCCCAGTCCAGCAGGGACAACAGCTGCATCTCCATTATGTTGACCTAGGTGCGGGTGAGACCGAAGCTATAGGCGCTCGTATGCATGTTGCTATAGCTTGCCCAGTGCCCGTTCTTAGGGTAGCGGTCGTTCAGGTACTTGGCGGCGAGGATCAGAGATGCTGGGAAGATGCGGTGTCTGGCGCACCTCAAGAGTCTTCTTCTCCAAGTCTTCATCTTCGGCCGCATCGGCACGGGCACGGGCATGGGCACACGGGCACGCGCGAAGTCGAATCTCGTCTCGAAGAGCTCGCACTGCACCAATAAGCATATCGGTCACTTGGGCCTGGAGGTCCATCAGGGCCTGTTGCTGTTCGGTAGTGGTCTCAAGCCTTTCGACGTCCGCTTTGAGGGCTTCGATGTCGTCGTACTTGCTGTTCTTGTCCTCCTCTCGGCTGGGGCTGGGGCTGGGGCTGGTGCTGGGGGGGGCGCTGGTGCGTTTCCGGATCCCGATCCCGCTGGTTCGCTGCTGCTGCTGCCGCCGCCAGGCGAGCCGCCCAGATCACGTCGGGCTTTCTCGAACCACTCGAGGACGCTGCCGGCTCCTTCAACGACCGACACCATCAACGCAGCGTATGCGTCATTATCGGAGATGGCACCGATCCACCATTTATCGTAGACGCGGATATTATCCCCGTCCATCATTGCCTCCAGCTTTGCTCCTTTGAGGGCTCGCTTATACGACTTGGATAGGTGTCCCCCGTACAAGACATACACCGCCTTGACCTGTTCGATCGGCGGCCACACGGTATCGGCCGAAGCAGCGGCCGCTGCTTGGTACGACGGGTATGCCCGTACGGTTCGGGCGAGCGCATCGAGACGCGGCTTGCTCAGGCGCCACGCCTCGTGTGAGCTAGGCTGGCTGGCCTTTGGATCGTTGTTGTTGTGCTCAAGGTAAGCGGCCACAAGGGCGCACTCGCGGTCGGTCCAATCTTGCCGCTTGTGCTTGTCGCACTGCCCGACCGCGTCTCTCGCACGCGTGCTTACCAAACGCGCTAGTCCCATCGGGGGGGACGGTGGTAGTGCTCCGTAGCTCATGGCGGGACAGGAATAGGACAGGATAGGACGAGCTGGACTGGGCTGGACGAGTTAGGGTCGCTGCTTGATTGAAGCGAGACGTCAACTAGAGATTGACTTACGTCAACTGGAGATTGACTTACGGTAACTGGAGATGACGAGGGATCGACTGAAGGAATGTCTGACTAGACTCGGCGACGGCTGGACTTGTGTGTATTTGAGAGAATGTCTGACCAGAGTTGGCGAGTTGGACTTGTTTGTATCTGAAAGTGGTTGGGGGAAAGTCCTTGAGGAGGAGGGAAAGTCCTTACTTATAGAGGTTGGGACTGCTTGCTAGCTTGAGGTTTCGAAGGGCGCCATTCCCCCATTCCCCATCCCGTTCCCCAGGTCCGGTCTTGGACGCCGCCACCACCCGAGTTTGTCATCCGGACTTGACCGAAGGCTATATCTATCAGGCCATTCGCCATCTCAGTTCTGTTCTGTTCGGCAGAGACAAACAGATTGCCGCGGCAGAGACAAACAGACTAACCTTTCGTACTAAAAGTGCGAAGATTTTACGGAGAATGCTACTGGGGCACCATGAGCGGGCCGAGGTTGAACGTGAGGATATTCCAGTTAAGTCAAAAACGCGGGCCACCCCACTTCCTTTTGTGCCCAGGTTAATGATGGAATCCAGCTAGCCGGGCGAGTCGTCGTCGTACGCGCTGCGCTGCGCTGCGGGCCCCCCGTTGCGAGGCATGATTGGAAAAGAGGGCATCGCCGACGTCGTCGTCGTCGTCGTCGTCGTCGTCGTCGACTGGGGCGGTTGAGTCAGGCTCTTGGCTTTCGACTGTGATCTTCTGCTTGGGTGGACGTTATGCGGCTTACCGATCGATCGGGCCTCGCTTTCGCCACTACCATCATACGGGCGGACTCTCAGGCTTTGGGATTCAACCCCATCCCCATCCCCATCCCCATCCCCACGTTTTTGAACTTAACTGGAATACCCTCACGTTCAACCTCGGCCCGCTCATGGTGCCCCACTAAGTAGCATTCTCCGGAAAACTTTCGCACTTTTAGTACGAAAGGTTGAGAGTCAGACCCTTCTCCAGAAATAAAACCCTTGTTCGACTTCATGACCTCACATGCCGGCCTGGTAGGTGGGACCCAAGAAACATGGCATGTTCCTTACCTCGGCCAGATTTCTGCCACAATATTGCTAGCGCGGAACCACTGTCAGTTCTAGGGTACTTTATGTAGTAGGAAAACTTAATAGTACTGTGTAAACTACTTGACGGGAAGCGACGGCAACCTCTTTTCCTCCCCAAGTCAAGACCACCCCCCAGATACCCTGAACGAGTCACGCACGCTCGCACTCACAAACTTCACGTCCACGTTCCAGAAAGAATCCAGAAAGACTCGGAACCAGACAAGGGCCTACCGTCTGCCGGCAATTTCGGCAGGAGAGGGAAAGAATCTGCGGCTTCACCAGGGCCCGACGACACAGGCGAGACCTTCGAGCCTACCTAGGTATGTAGCTTACCATCGCCCATCGCTGCTTGTTGCCCGCCGCAGTAAACTGACTCTGAATCTGCTCGCCTCTAGGAACCTGCCGAGAATGCTACCCCAGTCGCCGCTGCTGACTCGGGGGGGGGGAAAAGCGACGGCGTCAGCTCCAACACGTCCGACCTGCTTGGCCCGTCTCTCCTGCTAGTGTCCTACCTGCTTGGCTTTCTTCTCCTGCTAGGGTCCTACCTGCTTAGCCTGCTTTACCATCTACTGGTGCTGCTGCTTCGCACGATTTAGCTGCTGGCGGTGCTGCCGATTCGCCTGCTTCTCCTGCTCGTGGTGCTGCTGATTCGCCTGCTCATCCTGCTAGTGGCGGTGCTGTTTCGCCTGTTTCTCCTGCCAGTGGTGCTGCTGCTTCACCTGGTTCTCCTGCTAGTGGGGCTGCTGCTGCACATACGGCTGCTGCTCCTGCGGCTGATGCACATGCGGCGGCGGCTGCTGCGGCTCCTCCAGTCCAAACGGACGTTATTCGCTGTACGCCTCTTTTAGCCGGATGCGCAAAAAAGCCGTGTGGCGCTGAGCATGGTTCGATGCCCTACGACGCCGATATCGACACTACACCGAGCTTTGGCCCCGCAAGTCCCTCAAACTCGTCGAGCTCCGAGTCCACCAAAACTGTCAAGCCTGGCCGCGAGGTGCCCAGGGATCGGAGCCCAGCTCACGGATCCGGCTTTCTCTTCAACCCACAGGAACCTGGCGGCCGTTGTTAAAAAGAGCAATCATGTCAGAGTTCGCGGCACGAGTTCGCATCCTGTGTGGAGGGTCGCGCGCGGCATTAACGGTCGAGGCAGGCATCTTGTCTGCGGCAAGCAGCAGTGGGCTGGCAGTGGTACCGACGACGCAGCGCCCGACGAGAAACGCATGACCAAGGCCGAGGTGCTCGAGCTCGCGACGCGCCACATCAAGACGCTCTCGCGCGAGAACAGCTCCCTCCGCCGCGAGTGCCAGGAGTTCCTCGAGATTCCTTGTAGGATTGGCGCCAGGGACGCTGCTGCTGCAGCCAAATTTAAGAGACTTCATCGGCGCACCCACAGGTTATGAGCCTCCCGGTCCGCGCTTCCGCTGCGCATTGTTTCCTGTCCTTTTGCACCCTCTGAGCACTGAGCAGGCGGCTGGCCGGCTCGGGAGCAAGGCAGGGAAGTGTCGCTGTAAGGATTGGAAGGATTCGAGGCTGTTTGTTGACATGTGTGGGGTGATGTTTACATTTTTTGCTGCGTTGACGTTAACGGCATGCCGAAGCCTGACAGTTGGAGATTTTCCCGGGCTAGGAAAATGGCAAGGGTTGGCCTTGGGCAGATGGGCGCCCGGGTTCTCAAGAAACAAACCCCTAGGACTGGAAAAAAAGCCTGGCCAATGGGAAATATCTATCAAATGCCAAAGTATTTTTTTGCATCCATATTTGGTTGAATTTGATCCCCAAAAACTACATATTTGGCAACCGATAGGGTGAGGAGTGGTCAGGGGCTTAGGGGCTCAGGGGCTGGGGGTTTGTTTACATGCCTAATATAATCTAGTGTAATTTTTTTCTTTCTTTTCATTGGCTTATTACCCGCCTCGTATAAGGGGGACCGCCCGCCCTCCCTCTAATCAGAGTCCGGCATGGCTCCTTACCTTCTTTTCCGAAAAGAAATCACGTCTTTTTACCGTGAATTGAGATGCCCAGACCAGTGCACACAGTAGTGCCTTTTTCTTATTGTTTTGACCTTCTTGTGAGGGGGACCTTGCACTTGCGCACTCCAAGGCTCGCCTTAGTGTTGTTGTTTTTTTTTGTGTTGTGATGCCTTTTCACCGCTTTAGGAGACGCGCACAAAAGAGTAGCAATGGGACTACCATTTCTCCACTAGAATACAAGTCCTTCGACATTGGGGAAGCCTGGCCTGGGATGAAGGTCGCGGATATGCACGCCACTATGAGGATTGCCCAGAGATTGACTCTCCTTGCAAGTCAAAGAAAAGGGGCTGCCAAGAGACGACGGGAAACCTGGGCCAGGGAGTAGCGCAGATAGATGCAGACAGCCTCTATAAGCGTATCGACGATGGCGATGGTACGGATGAACTGGCGAAATACAGGCCGGACCCGATGGGGGGCCCACCCCTGGTTCAGATTACCGACCGAGATACTCATCCCGCAGCTGGAGGAGATCTCGCCTTCAGTTTGTAGTTCAGGGAACCTGACCTCCTAAAAGGCGGTGCTCACCACCATAATACCAAAACCACCACAATAACAAGATTGAAGTAATTCGCAGTTACAACTAACGTGCGTGATAAGCGAGTTAGCCAGACAAGCGAGTTAGCCACCCGATTTCCCTAACATAACCCTGAAATTTAACCCTTGCTAAAATCACCAAACCTTAGTAAAAGGCCCCGAGATTTGATATTAGGGTTTATAATAATGAAGAAACTTATTATGATTTTATGTAAAATTTTACACTAAGTATAAGATAGTAAACTTGTAGTTACAATCTTGCCTACATATATAACCCTAGGGTTATATTCCGTTTTTCAAGGCTAAATTAGTCAGCAAGTAATGGTATACATTTTTACTCATATTATATACTTATATTACAAGTTTGAAGTTTTTAGAAGTTTTTACTAAGAATTAGATGACTTTTATAAAGATATATTCTCAGGGTTATATATGAGAAGTTGAAGTGGCTAGCTCGCTTGTCTGGCTAACTCGCTTATCACGCACGTTACTATAGCCAATATAGACTCAATTAAGCCGTAAAAAGTGCCGTTATATATCCCAATCATTTCTCTACAAAATGAGCTTTTTCAGTTTTTGATCTTGGCCTCAAATATAGAAAGGAAAGCTGCATTAAGATTGAAGAGTATATATATCATGGTACTTTATCCTCACACAATTTACTCCCGATCCACTCTAACCCCGATTTGGCCACGCCACACATTTGGCCCGGGCGCCGCCCGCACTCACAACGCAACGCATTACATTTGAAGCTCTAGAAAAAGGTCAAATCAACTAATTACAATACAACTTTCGACTTCATCTTCATATTCCGAGCCCTCTAATTCGTTAGAACTATCAATATCGCGCCCAACTGCCCTCTGCGCCTTGCGAATGTCTTCAATCGTAGCAAACTTGGAATTTGGGCTCAATTCCACCTTCTTCTTCTTGCTGCCTTTCTTATTCTTAATTTCGGCCTTGAGAGCTTCATTTTCGCGTCGCAGCTTAGCCAATTCGAAGTCCTTGAGATTGAATGCCTTTCCAACCTTCCTGAACAGCGTACGGCGTATGCGGCGGGCCGCCGAATGTATGTTCAATTTCGCTAGGGAGACCGTGAGCTCTGTGACCTTGTGGGGAGTCTTCCAGATGCCGTATTCATCATATACCTGTTGCTATAGGTAGGCTGATGACCTGGCTTCGTCTAGGGCATATGAACCTATATTCGTTGTGCCTTTATTCCGATTTTCCAGTAACAATTTGCTTCTCAAGGGCTTTTGCTTGTTGATAGGCCACAACCCGGCGGCATGCCAGCCTGATTTGCAGCTGTCAGGCTCAATTGCGGTTTTCCGGGCTCTATAATAACAAAGAAACATAAGCCGGCGCCCTAGGACCGTGGTGTGCGTCAACGTCGGCCTGTTATTGAGCTCCTTTCTGTATGCCCTCTTCAGGACTGAGAAAACGGTTAAATCGAGAGGTTGAAGCACGTGAGAGGCGTGTGGAGGTAAATAAAGAAGATAAATGTTATTTTGGAAGCATTCCCACATATAACCATCAGTAGTATGACTACCGTGGCCGTCAACAATAAGTAGTCGTTTTTCTCCGTTGGCTGGCCGGGTCCTAGGGATGAAGACCTTCTGAAGCCATTCCAAGGCGCGTGTATCGTCAATCTAGCCTTTTTCCTGGCTTGTGAAGTGCTAACCGACGAAGCCTTTATTCCAACGGTTCTCGGGCTTGATGCCCCGAATAGCTGGGAGGGCCAGGTATTCGAACCAGGCCGTGATAGCTTCCTTCGTAGCTCCGTTGAGGCGTACCGAGTCGATCCGCTGTGCTCTCTGGGTCCGAATAGCCGGGTTCCGGGCCATGAAATGCCTCACCCACTTCACCCCGACCTTGTCAGGCTTCCCGAGCTGCCGGGCTAGCCGGCGGGCGAATTCCCGGACCTGCGCATGCGTAGGGGGCATGGCGAGGGCACCCTATATGACGATCCACTCGGTCAACCGGTCTTCCACAGGCCGATCTAGGGTCTGTATATGTTCAAACGCAATGCAACGGGCTTTAGTACCGGCCAGCCGGTGCCGAAGTGTACTCCTTGGCACATAGTATTTTGCTGCCGCCTGACAGATAGAGCCGCCGTTACGGACGAATTTCATCGCCGTTAATATGTCCAGTTCGCTGTATTCAGATATGGTTCGATTGAGAATTGAATGAGCTCTCGATTGACGAAGGAATGAAGGAATTTGGTGTTGTTTTGAGGAAGTTGCGGTGTACTGAAGAAAAAACTGATCAACCACCTTTGGTGTAAGTGCATGTGGCTTGCGCATGGGCCAAATGTATGGCCTGGCCAAATCGGGGTTAGTCAACTTACACGGAGAATGTCATCGGCACTGGAAAAGTTGGCCTCCTTCCTCTTCTTCTACCACTCTTCCTCTCTGTCTTCGGCAATTGTTTAAAGAAGGGGGTGGTGCGGATCATCTTCCAGTCTGGAACATCGTGTGATGGCGGCTTCTTCGGTGAGGGCGCCTCGTCTCCGGTTGTGATCTGAGTCTTCTTCTTTCGGATTCGCTACACCTTCTTCTCAAGACCATGAATGCATTCGGACAACGGGCTATCGTTGGTGATCAAGTAGGGGTATCCAAGATAAGAATAATCGTCGCCAACGAAGTTGTCAACCCGAGTGACCAAAATGGTTGGATGTGGCAGAATGACTCCAAAATGGTCCCATACAGGGCCCAAGACGCACCTTAGCCGATTAAATCCGTTTGATCAAACGGATTTAATCGGCTAAGGCGCGCTTTTTGACATGGCGTGGCTTCTACCCACGCAAACCCTGTTCGGCCAGATGTTCGTATTGGCTGGACCGCTAGCCGGACCTTTGATCCTTGCTAGTGTGGCGAGCTGGCGACTGTGTTGGTCTTACTTTCTGTCTCCTTTCTCTGCTTCTGCTGGATGCCCGTCCCATTACAAGCACAGCACTCTCGCGACGTCTTTCTAAATCACGTCTGGTTGCCTTCCTCCTCTTTCATCGGTTGCCTTGTCTAATCTGAATGGGCGGCGTCGCCTGGGGCTTTGCACGCATTTCAATTGCCATGGTCCTCTTCCGCATTATCACTCCTCGCTCTCTCTCGAAATTCTTCTTATGGACCATCATGTTTTTGCAGGCCGTGTCCATTGCCGCGTGCGAAACCGTGGGGGGGGCATCGGGCGCAGAGAGATAATTACTTCGCAGTCCCGTGTGTCCAAGACGCAGGCCATCGTCATCTCCTCATTATGCATAACAGCGGTGTCCATACTCGGCGATTTGATCTGCGCCACCATCGTTGTCTATACCCTTCGCAAACTGCACCGCCCGACGCCTGAAAAGGCACTCATTATATCGCTGATTATATCACCACTGCTCGTGATGGCGTGCGTGGTTCTCAAGATTTACTTTCTTGTTTACGATCTGAAATCGAACCTGGAATTAAGGGATCCGACGTGGGAACTGGTGCCCGAGTATATCTCGTGTAGGGTTGAGGAGGGGCTCATTACCATCGCAGCGTGCTTGCCATTGTTAAAGCAACCGGTTAAGGAAGTTTTGGTGTTCCGCTGTGGGCGGGCCCCCGCGTTCGTCTTCCTGGGGTCATTTAGTGCCCCGCTCAACCTGATTGTCTAACTTTTTATTCAGCTGAACGGAGCCACCGTAGGCGAGCTTGCGAGCCCGAGGTGGCGTAGAGAGGCTGTCTCTTCTACTTTACCGTGAAGGTGCCGAAAGTTTCTCGTACAGGGATTGGCCAGTTTTCGTCCGTGTCGAAATGGACTCCGGGGACTGGTCGATCGGATAATCCTCGGATTCCTTAAGCATCGGAATACCGAGCGTAGCGAGCAGCCCGCCGCAGGGGCGCTACCAGCGGCACCGTTTAGCGACCCCTTCCTGACTTGCCAGGTAGCTTATTTTATATTTTCTCTTTCGCTTTCTACTTTTTGACCACCGTCAAGATAGACCAATTGCTATTTTCCATTAACAATGTGCAATTATACCCAGGTACGTGCTCAATCCCTGCCGTCTTGCATTACTGACCGTCGGCAGCGCGAGTATTCGTGCGGCCACTTCCGGTGGGTCGCGTCCAAATGGTGCAAAGATTACACATTGACGCACAAGAGATGCCAGCCAAACGTGACGCACTTTGAGGATTGGTAAGAAAGACCAAGAAGCAGTTTCCCGAGATGTCTCTAACACTACGTAGGGCGGAGGAGCTTTGTGGAGAGTGCAAACCAAAGACCTATCCCCCTTGGGAGAACATGATCAAGCGGTCCAACAAACAGCAGACCTCTTCAGCTTGAAGGGGGCACATTTTAATGTAGCAGAAAACCTGACGTTGAATTGCCGGAAACCCTAGTTCCTGGGGTGCAGATCTGAGTTGCAGCTCCCAAGCCACATCTGGTTACCTTGTTCTGCGTCGTGTGCTGGGCCGCGGCCATTCGTGTGGTGACTTCTTTTAATTTGCAGCCTGCGCTTCGTTGCATCTTCTCTTTCCTGTCAGCTTGATTGTCGGCTTGATTCTGCCCCCAAAACACACCCACGGAGGCTGACGAATCTGAATCGGGGGACATTCCTTTCTAGCTTTAGCCTTGGCACAGGGATGCGTTCTCCGTCGCGGCGAGGACCAACTCGGCAGGTGCAAGTCTATTCAGCACAGACGGCGATCGTGATGACAGGAGCCTGAGGCAAGGGGGTGGGCGGGTCGGAGATTTTGCAGCCGTCGGCGCATGCATGTGCAGCGAGCAAGGAGCTGAGGATGTGGGGGACTGTCTTGGGGCCTGGGTGATGGTGGCGCTTTCTTGGACAATTGCGAGATATTGCGGATCACCACCTAACCCTAACCCTGCATCTCCATTTTAACATGTAATTCAGCAGCCACGTATGACTCCCACCCGCCCAGCGCCAGCAGTATCTATCATTTTTCTCGTTTCATCTCCACTCTCTGCATCCCGACAGCCAGATTTCTGTGTTTGCCTTTCTCTTACATTCTGACCGTCGCCGTTGCCTGCTACTCCTAATGCTCGATGGGTGCCGTTGCTGCTGGACACAATGAAGCGACCTACTCAACAACAACTGAGACCTCGCCCTGTCTCTGCTCTGCCTCTTCCGGATGGCCATGAAAACGACCAGATAGACCACCCGGGATTTTGCGCTTCCATCGCCGGTCGGAAAACTGGAGCTTGTTCTCTTCCCTTCTCGCACCATTCAAACAAGAAGGATTGGAGGCCCGAGAAACCGAACCCGAGGGATTTTACTATAAGACCACTATTCTGCGACGAGCCAGCCAAATCTCCTCACCAACCTCGTCATTTGGCAGGTCTATTGACTACGATGCCACGTCTGTAACCCACTAAACCAACAATTACATCCTTCCACTTCCTGAGGGCGAAATCCTCGTCCCAATCGATTGGGAACAAACCTCGAAGCGAGCGGACGAGAAGAGACAACGGAATACTGGGGCCTCAGCGAGGTTTCGGGCGAGGAAGAAGGAAAGAGAGGGGGCACAGCTGAAGGAGATTACGGAGAAGGATGCAAAGATTGATGCTTTATGGAAGCGAGTACAAAAGTTGGAAAAGACATCTCAGGCGTCTAACAGCTGCACCCACTAAGGATCTCCAACGCTGGGTACCCTAGCAGCTAGCTCTTTTACATCGCAGCCGCCGCCACCACCAACAGCGGAAGAAAGCCCCCGCAATCTGGGCCACACCGAAAACTCTCCACCACTCCAACTCCGGACGGCCAACGGAAAACGCAAGCGCGCTGCTTCAACTTCTGCCGGCAGTAGGCGTAAGGCCAGAGTCGTCTCAGGAGGTAGTGCGACTAAGCCAACCGCAGCAACAGCACATTATACCACCCAACAAGCGTCAGCACTTGGCGCCTCTTCTGATAACTACCCGTCACCCCCCCCCAAAGCCCTGCGTTTCAGTTTCCGTTTTCACAACTCACTACCCATCGCTTCCAGGAACCCGCGTTTCGGAGTGTGCTTTGCCTCCCAATGACTCTGGCAACCATGGTCCTGACTTCAGCAAACGGGACAACCAAGGCCTGCCTACTCTAGCCCTATCGCATACGGGCTCTCTTGCGGATGGCACCCACTCGATAACACTTCCGCCATTGCAGCTGCCTCCCATTCGCCATTCAGAGAGAGCCGATCTAAGCCGGTCAACGATTCTTTTGGGGTAGAACGGAAGCGGGAGCTCACCAGCTCATCCTTTAGGTATCGGAACGGTCTTAAGTCGGAACCCGAAGCGGCTGCTCTCTCTCAGGCGGGCAGTGCCGCAGGGTGGTCAAACAATCCGTCTCTACAGCTACAAGACAACGGTGCGACATCCCTAAAGTTAGCCCCTCTGGAATTGCCGCCGCCGCCGCCAACAACGATCAAGTTACACCGCCATTACATTCCTCATCCTCCGGCTGCGATCCACTCATTCTCGTCATAAGTCACGGCGGGGGCGATTCGGACGCATCAGGTACTGGACTTACCGACGCTGGTCGTTGGCGCGCCGCAGCTTCCCCTAATCTACCGGGCCAGAATCCCGGACCAAAGGCAACAACTCGGTGACTCCACCGTCCGCCCGTCCCCCCGAATGTCGTCCCGGATCGGGGACCCCGAGACGGATCCCCCATTGACCGCGCCTTCTCGACCGCCTCTACCCTCGACTTCCCCGAAGGCGGGCTTGAGGGCTGGCTCGTCGTCTTCGGCTCCTTCTGCGCAACGGGTCTCCGTCTTCGGACTCACCAACTCAGCCGCCGCTCTCGAGTCCTACTTCGCCACCCACCAGCTCGCCCACCACACACCCTCGGAGATCGGATGGATCTTCAGCCTCTACCTCTTCATCGTCTTCTTCGTCGGCATTCAGATCGGTCCCATCTTCGAAGCCCACGGCGGCCGCATCCTCGTCGCGGCTGGCAGCCTCCTCGTGGTGCTGAGCGTCCTGATCCTATCCTGGTGCGAGACGTACTACCAGATCATCCTGGCCTTCTCGGTCCTCGGTGGCTTCGGCGGCGCGCTGCTCAATCCCCCGGCCTACGGCTGCATTGCGCACTACTTCAGCCGTCGCCGTGGCCTTGCCACCGGCATCGCCACCGCCTCGGGTGGCGTAGGCGGCATTATCTTCCCGCTGATCCTGCAGTCCGTCCTCCCGAACCTGGGCTTCCCCTGGTCCTGCCGCATCCTCGCCTTCGTCGTGCTCGGCATTGCCCTACCCGCTAACCTCTTCCTGCGCACGCGCATCCCCCCCTCGCACGAGGTCACGCGCTCCGTCAGGCCCGACTTCACCATCTTTCCGCGACCTGCGCTTCGCCTTCGCCTCGGCTGGCATCATCTTTATGGAGCTCGGCCTCCTCGTCCCGCTGACCTTCCTCATTTTGTACGCCGGCGCCCACGGCCAGGACCCGACGGCCTCGTACGTCCTCCCCTCGTACCTCAACGCTGCCTCGGTCGCCGGCCGCGTCCTCCCGGGCTTCCTCGCCGACTGCTGCGGCCGCTTCAACGTCATCATCATCACCATCGCCCTGTGCGTCGCCACCGTCCTCTGCATCTGGCTGCCCGCCGGCCACAGCCAGCCGACGCTCATGGCCTACGCCGTACTCTTTGGCTTCGCGAGCGGTAGCAACCTCGGCCTGATCCCTGTGTGTCTGGGGCAGCTGTGCGACGTGCGGCAGTGCGGCCGCTACTACTCCACGGCCATGATGGTGGCGAGCTTGGGCACGCTGAGCAGCGTGCCGCTCGGCGGCGCGCTGCTCAGGATCCGCTGCGACGTCAGCGGGGCGGTGAGTTCGACAGGGTGGGTGGCGCTGATTTTGTTCTCGGGGTTGTCCTATGCGGTCGCGCTGGTGTGCTATGTAACGGCGAGGGTGCTCGCTTTGGGGTGGGACCCGCGGACGATTTTCTGATGGGATCGAGTTCTGGCAAGAGGAATACTACCTTACCCAAGACGACGTCCAGGGACCTTGTGCAAAAACTGCATATTTGAAGAAATAATTTGGGTTGTAGGCCAGAAGGCGGCTCGACAACATACACGCAGCAGTTCTTTTCGTTTTCTCGGCGGCCTAGTTTGCGGTCAGCTTCGTGTTCGGGCTGCCTGGGACTCCCATGCCTCAGCAAGTGCCGACCCCCCCCCCCCCCCCCCCCCCCCCCACCCCACCTTCCGCCTCTGATCTGTCGGTCAGCTATCGATCGGGCTGGCAGGCTTGGCCCTCTTTTTGGCCAGCTCCCATAACTAGCAAGTGTTGCACACCACTTAAGGCAGAGGGTTTGGAAAGAACCTGCATATGTATGAGACTCTAGGAATGCAGTATATCGAGGAAGAAACGGAGCGGGTCGTGATCGATCAAATATTTATAGCGCTAATTCTTTTCGCTCCCCCGTAAAAATACTCTTCCATTTACATTTCCCCTATCTCATAGCGGCCTAGTTCGTGGCCAGATGTCCGTGCTGACTGTGGCTCCGTCCTTATATCCATATATCTTCCGGTCAAACCTGTCTTCCCTACCGTACTTCTTCTGCCAAAGCATTCGTTTCTTTGTGCCATCCGTTCCAACTCGGCCGGTCCTTCCTTTCTTCCCTCGTTTTAGCCAGGTGCTTCTTCAACACAGCCGGATGGCGGCCTCTATCCACGGCAGGGGCAGCGAGCTAGGTCCCGTTATTGGCATGTTGAAGCGCCCGATAACCCTCTTGGGGGAGCTGGATGATGAATGGGTCGCTCTCCGTCAGCATGAGCTGGCCAAGTTGGCCACGCAAAAGTCACAGTTACAGCAGTTCTCTCCCTCCGTCTCCGGCAACGCCGTCTACTACGACGCCCGACTCCACCTCTTTCTCGGTGGCCTATCGAAGCTCGCCAACGAAATTTTGGGCAAGGTCTATCCGATCGCCAGGAAGCATAAACTCAGCGAACTCAGCGACCTGCTTGGGGACTTGAGAATTACGGATGAGGGTACGCCCACCCCTGATACAACCGCTCCTAAGGCGGCCAGCGTACACCAGCAACTTGTCAAGTTGCTCAAGGATTTGAGAGACATGCTCGATAAAGCGGCGCACAAGTTTTCTTTGCAACGGACACAACGCCAACATGATCGCCGAGCTTAAGCAGCACGTGAAGAAGATGAGGGAGTTGGAACTTGTGGGCGCTGAGTCCGAAACCATTGAGGAGGGCGAAGCCCCGAATCTACCTTTCGTGAATGTGATCCAAGTGGGTGACGAGAATTACACAATCGGGAAGAAGATTGGAGAAGGCGCCTTTGGAGCTGTTTTCGGAGCCGAATGTCTACTAACCGGGATGCCGGTGGCTATGAAATTCGTATGTATCCCCCATCTCTGGACACAACGGAAAGCTTATGATAAGGACAGGCCCCGAAGAAAGCCTACCCCCCCCCAACTTCAGGACGAGTTCCAGCTCTACAAAAATCTTCAAAGCCCACGCGTCTTTTACTTTGGCGAGATCGCCCTTCATAAGATTCTCATCATGGATCTCCTTGGGAGGTCTCTGCAGGACCTCTTCATAGAGTGTAACCGGAAGTTCAGCCAGAAAACCAGAGCTGATCTTTACATATTGATGGTGAGCATACCGGAAACCTTATATTGGATGATTCTGACATATTATAGCTTCGTACCGTTGAAGATGTTCACGCTAAGGGCTATATAGACGGCGATCTGAAGCCGGGCAATTTCTTGTTCGGGAGACCTGGGACACCAACTGCCGACGCACTATACGCTGTCGACTTTAGCATGGCCAGGGCGTACAAGGATTCGAAGACCAAGCAACACATTCCTCACAAGGTTCCCATAATCAAGTCGCAACAGGGGTCACCCCACTTTCATGAGCGTCAACAGGCACCATGGAGGCAACCAATCGCGGCAAGACGACCTCGAGAGTTTAGGCTGGGTGTTCCTATACTTCCTAAATGGTAAGCTGCCATGGAAAAAGACAAAGGCGGCGAAAGGAGAAGAATAAAAGTTGCATGAGAGGTTGGCACAAGAAAAGCAGGACATGATGTCTACAGACCTTCCGAAGGAACTGCGCTACTACTTTCATTTCGTCCGCGGGCTGGGCCGGGCCTCGAGGAAGAACCGGACTTCCAGTACCTACGGGATCGATCTCTTTTTCGCAAGCAGATACAGGCCAAATTGATGATGGAAAACTCGACCGGATGAAGGACCCATCGGCGGCAGTCCTCGCGCCGCCGGCGTCAGAGATGCAGCAGCCAACTACGGTCTCGGCCGGTGGGAAACGGCGGCGTATGGATTCAGTCCCCCAATCCGGGACAGATTAGAGGGCAGGCTAGGCCTTCTCTAATGGTTCAACGGGAGGATCCGATTGACGGCTGAGGAGGCATTGGACAGAATGCGGAGTGGGGCGGGAAAGCTCTCTAATTTGAGAGCGCGCAGGAGCCACGGGGTCTTTGTGGTTTGGATAAGGACGTGTGACGGACAGTCCCCCAAGGCTCCGGGCTATGATCGGGGGTCAAGGAATCTTTCTTTCGATTCCTTTGCCCCTCCATTTTACAGTGCTCAGCTGGGTCTGTACCCTTCCTCTCGTCTCGCGTTACAAATCCTACCTTGTGCCACACTACTCGACTCAGACATAAACCTCGCCTCTTCCACCCAAGTCCGGACGCCCCTCGTAGATTTGAGTGCGAGTTTGATGACTTTGATAAGAAAGTATTCGACGAAGGAGCATCTTCAACGGCACTAACTAGTTCGTGCGTATTTCCCATTTTCTCATCCCTACCCTTCTTCCTGCCGGGTAATTTGCAACTGACCACTTTCTCAGATGCCCCAGAGGAGATCTTTACCTGTAACATCGACGGTCACTGGCGTTGAGCTCCCTCCTTTGTTCGATTGGTGTACCGCGCAACGAACCTCAGCAATCTCATCCTGGAACAGCCCAGATCCTAAACATGGATGACAACACGCCAGGCTCGGCGGCTAAGGAGAAGAGGTGGGAGCACCGACTAACATAGTCGGTCCGCAGTGCGATGAGGGCTCGCTTTGGTGTTCGCGGTGCACAAGACTGGGGCTGGAATGCGTATACTGCAACAAGGGCCTGCACCTAGTGCTACTTCAGACACCCAGTTTGCGGCCAAGTATGAAGCACTGCGCCGTTTATCGTGCTGACTGGCCCCCCGCCTTGGCCAGAGCCGGGGGTTTTCCACCGTCAACAAGCCACACCTTCCATAAGTTCAAATTCGTCTCTCTTCCCCTCAAATTCTCTTGTCATCCTCCCCTTCATTTCCTCATCAACCAATTTTGCGAATATGGAGCTCAGCAGCCAACAGCATGGCTCTCTGACTAACCCCGCCCGACGTCAGTCCCTTCCGCGGCGTGGAATCACGCAACAGGGCACGGATTCATTCATGTCATCATTTCATTTTGTGAGTATGGAGCCCACCAGCTACGGCTCCCCATTTTCGCCCAACTTCACCCAACCACTGCGCGGCACGCAGGGCACGAATTCATCGACGTCAAGTGATCCACACGTGGATTTCAGATTCATGGGAATGGCACAAGCCTCGGAAACGATCAGGTGCAAAGAGGGCATTCAAGGCGCCGTACTCAGCTATGCAGAGCCCAAGGTACCGGCCATGTACGCACTCTCCTGCCCCCAAGCTTTGCTTTGATCCGCCAAGCCGCACGAAGGGATGTAGCTGACCAAATCTATAGGCAGTCACTGCATGAAACCACCTCAGGCATCATGCCCCCGGATACCGGCAGCACGTGGCATATGAACCACCGGCGTTCGAACCTACGACCTGACGCAAGCACCCAGTATATGGTGTTTCGGCCCCACTGCCAGCACATGGGAAATAGCAATGATGGCCTTGACGCTGTCATGAACCAGTTCAGCCCGCTCACTATTTACCCCGAACCAGCTGTGACTGCTGACTCGAATATGTCCCGGGTTCAGGTCGCTGATGCCCATTACGCCCCTCAGAACCAAGACAGCATTTATGTTGCCCCTCAGTTTGCATTGCTCAAGCAGCACCCTATTATCCCGCAGGCTGTCCCGGCCATCTTCACACCGCCTACACGAATGAAGTCCATTGAGAAGTGCCTTGAGAATCCCATTAACGATAATCGAAATGTCTATATTCGAGGCCTCAGCCTGAAAACCGACGATGAGTTACTTCTTCATTATGTTTCACGCTTCGGAAAGGTTGAGCAAAGCAAGGCTATTATCGACACCTTAACTGGTGTTTGCAAGGGGTATGGTACTACGGTCCCGACTCAAAACCCACTAACACTTTCCAGCTTTGGCTTTGCCAAGTTTGCCGATGTTCGAGATTCGGGGAAGTGCATTTGCGGCTTCTATTACCTCGGCTATGAGGTCAGCTTCATAATATTACGTTTATTTAGATGTGCTACGCTAACTAATCGCCTAGATTCGGGACTCGTGAGGAGTGCGAAGAGATCATCAAGACATACAACGGAGCTGTCGTTGGCGATGAGAGCTTGATGATGCAGGTCCGCTATGCGGATACACCTGCCCAAAAGGAGCTGAAGTGCATTACCGCTAAACGCCGTCAGTACCGTACCGACGAGTACAACATCGCGGCCTATGGTGGTGCTGTTGAGGTTCGCATACACCCGAGCGTCTATGGGCAAGATTTGGCATAGCTGTCCTCCGACGTGGCCTTCGAAGTATCCCAGCAGGCGTTACGGGCGCCTGGTAGCTGACAGAACTTCCGCAGAAAAGGCCCAAAAGAGGGACCAGGTAGCGGTGACCGGAATATCACCAAGAAGGGGGAGCAGGCTTGTGGGGTGCGGATTATGGGACCACGATCAGACCGAATATTGCACTCTTCTACTTCGAGCTCATCCAGGACATACAGTGATTGACATGTTGAAGTGTGACAAGGTTTGACATAGCTGATCCGTAACTTAGATCTGTTTGGTCAAGAGAAATGGGGGCACAGCGCAAGATGCAGCTCCGCCATTAGCTCCAACGCCAAGACTGCCTCCACGATGCTTCGCTCCGGCGAAATGGCAAAATTGAAATACCCACACTCTATCCACATCCTCCATGTCCCCGCACATCTCTTATTTTAGCAGTTCCATCTCTGTGTAGCAGACAGCCTTGTTCTAGGGCGTTCACGACACTTCTCTCGACTACAGTAACTGATTTCGCTGCCAGCTGCCTGAGCGTGCTACAATACACTGTTGCTCACCGAGTGAGAGGGCATCAGAGGTTTAGTACCAAGCTGGGGCTCTAGACCGCACGTTCTTTGCTCTCTTTTCCCATTTTCCCGCCTTACTTCCCCCCCTGCCAGCTTAGGACGCGGTTCATTCTCACCTGCCATTCAATTCATCAAAATACATCCAGCGGCTTCGCCCGTATCCTCGCCGCCAACGTCGGCCCGCGCGATGGCCCGATTGCGCCAGAACGCCATGACCTCGCCAGGAGCGGAGCGCCGTCACGGTGGATTCTCAGCAACATGGTGCACATGGTCAAAATCATGACAGGGTCAACCGGTTCCACCCACTACGCCGGGTCTGCCCATGAGCCCCGCCCGTATATGCAGTCGGAGTGCGGCAAGCACTTCACCCAGTTCATGAGCATCAGGAGCATGATCAGGATCTCCTGCCTCAGGTCCGTGGAGGTTAGTAATAAGATCGACAAGGGTATGGGTTCTCTCAGGACAGATAGAGCTGATAACCAACAGCAAGGAGACCTCAGGGAGGTAGTCCGTCCGACAGGTCACCAAGAGAGTCACCATAACCCAAGATGACTGTCAGGGAGGTGTAAAATAAGGGACAATGAGCGAGCAGACCATCTAGACCATGGAGACGCACGTCGCTGCCGAGATCGACAAATACCCAATCGACCACCACGAACCGGTGGATGGTGGAAGTGACGGAGATGTTGACGATGAAATCCATGATCGGGAGCGGGGGTGGTGCCGGCAACGTAACGGGACTGGCAAGGAGCTGAAGAGCACCGTCGCTGAGCATCTTGAATTTCTACCACAGAGTACGACATCAGAGCCTGGGAGATGCCGTACTAACACAAGGTAGGGCTGGATAAAAAGGTGGTGGACGCCATTAATCTCCCATCATGTGCAGCGGAGAGGCCGCCTGGATGCCTTGAGCCACGTTGAGATACGGAGGATTTCTTTTTGGTAGTTAATACTATTTTTAACAGGATTATTTCCATCCCACCTGCTAGTTTACAGGCATATAGGAGCTGGGGTTGGCTTTTTTAACAGCTCCGGTTTCTAAAACTCATCTGTCATTATTGCCCAGTTCTCTTACTTCAACCTTAGCTGTCCATCTTTGACTCCACAGCACACCACCTAGCACCTGTTCTGCTTATGTTTTATTCCCAGGGCCCATCTCACACTACCTCCAAGTCAGCTTGTCGCTTTATTTTTTAGCGCGACTGGTTTTCTTTTTAGAGCCCGAGCTTGGTATTCTTGTACAAAGAACGTCCTTATCTCCCATCACCCCTTTGCACCTCAAGCGGAACGGAACTAAGGCGCCTAGTGGACGGATATCGAAACCGATGGACGCCATGGAATAATGCCAAGAGCTTCAAGCGCAACGTTCCCAACTTCTCCAGAAATGGGCCAGCGAAGAAGCAGCGGAAAACAAGTACTTTGACTACAGCCGACTAGCATCTAAGGCTCTGTCTTCATCAAAGGCTCTGTCTTCAGCCAAACAGAGAGGGACCGTTCAGCGCTCAGCCCGGCGTGGAGACAGACCCAAAACAAGTCCCCCAGCTTCCCACGCCACTATCTGAGCCTCAGCCGCAGCCCAAGGCTCCGCCGTCGCATGGGCAACAAAACCCCACCGAGCGGTTGAGCAAGAGCGCTCAGCCCACTGCTGATCTATTAAGCAGTGTCGAGACGATAGACAGATTGGGCGAGCTTGCCGGACCTCCCGAACTCTGGAGCATGCAAAGCAACAACCTAGTTGCGCGCCCCAAGTCGAGACACGGTGCCGACACGTATTCCAATCCTACTCTGGACGAAATTTCGAAGGTTATTAGTGGAGACGAACACCAAACTGAGACAGTTGAAGAGGGCCTCGACATCCCAGGCAAAACAGCGCCAGACCTCTGCTTGGGAGATAAGGAAAGAGCAAAAATACTCGGGATGAACCGTAGGCGTGCCAAGCGGAAGCGAGATTCTTGCACAACACGCAAGTCAAAGACTAGAAAGGAGCCCGTTCTGGACGTCTCCATGGGGCCAGCCGGGCCGTAAGCCACGGGCTGGTACGGCGGATGGCGACGCCCGCACGACCGGATCTGTTTCAGCTACAAGACGGCACCAAGACACCAAAATCCCTCATCACCAACATAGCGTTTGCCGCGGATCTGGAGTACGATGGTTATACGTCACAGGATTCGTACAGCGAAGACCCGACCTCTCGTCGACAGAGTAGCGCCTCTTCTAGGTCAAGCGGGTCGGTCACGCCACAAACCGCTCAGTAACGCAGTACTGGGGCTGGACAGATGAAACAAAATCATTTAAACACATAGTACTCGCAGAGATAGTCCCTGAGGTTGTATGGGGCTTCTTGAAGGACGGCGTTGACTTCTTCCACCTACGCCTCTTCGAGATGAACAATATCATATACGCCACTGACAGCAATGTGGTTATTATCGAGACTAGGATCAAAAATCGTGAGGACATTCTGGTGGAGTTTAAGCGCGATAGGACTAAAAGAAGATTCTTGACTTTTATTCACCGCAAGGGCATCAAAGCTTCAAAAAACAGCTCGGAAGGCTATTCCTCCTCGTTTCATTCTCCTGTGCTTTTGACGCTAATATACGGGGAACAGGGAGGATATTGATGCCAGGTGGGAGGGTATACAATCCGAAGTCCTCTCTGCCGATGAGCAAATCAGACTCCTCTGCCGATCAGCAATCACTTTTTTGCCGAGACGCTCTAGGATACGGCCCGAGGGGCCTCTCGCGGGAAAAACGTGGCGGCCTAAGCTTATCAGCAGCCGTGGCTCCGGCTCTCAAGGACCAAAACTTGGCACAGGGGGGGCGAGGACCGGGTCTCCAAACAAAGCTCGGCGCAAACCCGCTCTCGACGAGACCCTGTCACCGACACTATCGAGCCTCTGCTCGCCCTGCTCGCCTACGTACCCGTCGCTGTTGCCCGTCGCGGACTCGGACGCGCCACGCACACCGCCACGCCGCGACGACGGCTAACTTGCCTCCTCAGCACCGGTGACCAGGAATTGATGTTACGAAACTGGTGCGCAGAGGGCGGCCATTTTGCCTGGCCAGATGATGAGTTCAGAAGAATTTGAAGGCGGAGAAATTGACTGGAGGGATCACTGCTCCGTGGCCGAGCGAAAATAGACGTCCAGTCTTTCGTCAAAATTCACCCAGGAACCTGCCCTTCGGGAGATGTGTCAGACTCATACGAACCATTTGCGGCATGGTGTTCGCACTAGAGATGTTTGTTATTTATCGGCGGCTGCAAGTCATGTAGGAGATACGCAGCGGCTCTGAAGAAATTTGTAATTTATATATCGGCTTTCTTTTTCCCTATTCTCTTCCATGGATTTCTTTTCCGTCTTAAACTATGGTGGCCTAGTTTGCGGCCAGGTTATTAAGCGCGCTGATTGTGGCTCCCCCCGGTGCTGTTCGGGTGAGGCCCGAAACTGGGCCTTTCGCATGTTTAGTTCAAGTCACAGGAAGCGCCAATTATTCCTGTCTATCTTTTGGTAGATATGAACTCTCCTCTTTCCACATCGATTACCGCCTGCCATCACAGAACGGCGCCGACATCGAGCACGAGCTCGGGTGTCTCCTCGTGGGGTATGACTTCTCGAGTCGACCAGGCTAGAGCGCACGATTTCGACGCCGGGCGTTCGGGGTGGGCGTGAGCAAGGCGCTCCTGCCCCTAACAAGAATGGCCAAAACTCACTGGCAATGCAGGACGTGCGGATCACTGTATGCAGCCACAAACATTACACACCTCCCACCTTTTCCTTCCCTTCCCCCAAAGACTATTAGTATCACCACTTCCATTCCGTGGCGACTATCGCGACGACCATTATAAATACTCAAGAATGCTGATCCAGTGTTTCCTGGAATACGATGATTGGATCTTGGTAGTCACTGAGGATAGCCGGGAGCCCGGCAGCGAAGAAAAAATAGTCGTGGCCTTTGCCGTCTTGAATGTTTCATACAAAATCGGTTGGGAAATTTTACATTCAGGTCCCTAGCGAGGCGGAGAAGCTGACTCTGGAGGCCATGATGTGGCGTCCAGTACCCCAGCCGGCAAGTACCGATAATTGAGGTGCCGGTGTGGCCTCACAATGGTACCTGGAGGTAACAACATAAGAGCAGTTCAGGGGATGAAGCTAGTGCCAAAAAAAAACCACTAATTTCCCAAAAAAGACAACGTGAACCCAGCGAGAGATTCGGGTAATTGCCGGCCGCAAGCTATTGAGGAAGTAGCCGCTTTAATTCATCGGTAGGGTCAGCCGAATACTGACTGTGCCTCTGTCATATCCGGCTCTATTGAGCAGAGTCTCAGTCACAGTTCCAGAGACACGAACAGTCAAACCTACCAAACTCAACCCCTAATGTCTAACACGGACATCAAGCTTGACGGGCACGTATTCCGCTTTCATACACCGTATGCATATACCGCACCCGAAAAGTAACCCCCGTACTCGCCGCTATACCAGAAGGCACTCCGTCTATAGGTATCAGAAGCCCCAAAGCCCCAACACTCCACAATTCAGAGACCACATGCCCTCGCCCAACGCGAGGAGCCACTAGACCTAAAGCATAACGGCCATCCGCCTTGAATGAAAATCAGTACAGGCTAGATAAAGCAAGCCTGTAAAGGAACAGATCTACATAGCGCGCACATCGCACAAGGTGCGCCATTGACGTACACCCAGTTAGTGCAGTTTTGTGAGTAGAAATACTTGCACCGATATTTGTAGAAACCGCCAGAGCCAGACATTGTAAGTGTGATTGATTGAGAGTGGGTGGGTTGGATGGGGTGAAGCTTTTTCCAAACAGGAGAGAAGGGAGGTGGGAGGATACATTTCATATAGGACTCCCTGCCCCAAGGCCAATGCTGGTTAAGCTTCCTCGGCGCATCTTCATCCCTTGCATGTGCATGCGGCGGTTGCAGACATGTCCGAACAGACCAAAAGGCCAAGACGGAGTGAAACGCCTGTAATCCCGCCGCGAGGGGGAGCCATCGACTCTACACCACTTCTTTTATGTGCAGATCCGGTTCGCGGGGCCAGTCGGGGAAGGTGGAGGAGCAATAGGCCACTCAAGCGGCCGCCACGTGATTTAATCATCACGAATTCCTCCCAGCTCAACTATTAAAATGGCTGACGAGAGGATGAACCCAATCTCAGAAGTAGCATACCAAAAGCTGCTGGTCAGCTAGTGGTCGGTCTTTTACATGGATGATCATATGGAAGAGAAGAAAAGGCCCAAAAGGGTGATCCGGCGGTCGTGACCAGAATATAGCTAAGAAAGGGGGAGGAGTTGTGGGGCGCGGATTCTGGGGCCCCAAACATATCGCGGCCACAATGAACTCCGTCTTGTTCTCTAGAGTGGCCCTTGAGATTCCACTAGCATAAACTTGGGTATCGTGATTAATCTGCGAGTTTCAGCTGCGTGTGGGACATGTTCGGCCTTGGATCGGCCGAGTCTCTACATCAACGAAGTCTAGCAGAATCATCACTCCTACGGCAGGGTGATGGCGTGACGGAACGACACGAGATAGCAGGGGTATTCATAGAGATACACCGCCCTTAAGCTGTCGGTACCCTGCGGCCCCCTTGTCCTCTGCCAGGCACCCGCCACTTCTGCGCACACCTTCCGCCACCCCTCCTCCGCTCACACCTCTGCACCAAGTTTCTGCGAAATCAAATTTGCTTAAGAGGGCTGAAGTAGAGTCTTCGGCTTGGCATACCCTTTCGGCGTCCAGAGATGGAACGATTCCAGCACCTCCGCCATTCTAGTTTCATCCGCCAGAGCTTTTTGGAACTTCATTTCCGCGGTTTCCTCCTGAGACTAGAGCCGGGATAGGCCATCGACTAACAAGCGTAACGTTCCGATCTGCAACCTACAGCTCTTTCGAGTCTGCCGTATACTTCACTGAGCGGCAGCAAACGCCCACCAGGGCCGCAACAACATTACCGGCGTCGTCCCCGGCCTGCGCCCGGCCCTTCATGAAGGACCTGAGGCCCTCACCCGGGGGAGTTAGGTACCACGACTACGTACTGCGATAACGAGCGAACGTAAAACCCGACCTTAGGTATATATTTGGGGGGGTCGAGACAGATGGCCAGCTTAGTGTAGTCGAAATTGTTCCCGTATAGATCCAAGAACTCCAGAAGGAGTTCTCCCAGGTGGTGTCTCGGATCCATGTTTCGAGAGACTGGACTTGCGGCATCATTTGCAGCATACTGACCACCCGCTTGTCATGGCGAGCCCTAGCGACAATCCTAGCAAGTGACAGAGCTAGGGTGTTTAACATAGCTATCAATCACACTATAGTACGCGGCTCAGATAACTTCTAACCGGGCGCCGGTCCAAAAATTCGCAGTCCCAACCGTCAAGACTACTACGCGCACAGGAAACGCAAACCCATCGCCGCCGCCACCACCACTAGGCACCACCCCCCACCAGCAGCAGCCGACGCCTCGGCCGAAATAACTCGGCGCCTCACCGACGCCTCCAGGGCCGCAACAACATGTCGCTGCCGTAACCAGGGCTGAGCGCCGGCAAGGTGTTGATATTGGCGTCCTTGACATCGGGAGCGGTGGGGAAGTTCAGGTGTCGACGACGGCATTGATGTTGCGTGCATGCGCCCTATTCTCTTCCATTTCTTTATGCCGGCCTCTTTGTCGACTATGTTCGTCGCACCGTTCCCAAGGTACTCGTGAATCGTCGTCGAGGAGCGAATCTTCTGGTCAAGTCGTCCTCGCGCGGTGCCACATCCAGATCCAGCTTCTGGTCAACAGTAGAGCGGATTTTGACCAAGTACTCTCAGGGGGGGGGGGGGGGGGGGCCAAAGAGAGGAACTCGACGATATGGTTGCTTTTTTTTTTTTTTTTTTAACAACGGCCGCTACGTTCTTAGCACGGCTTTTTTGCGCATCTGGCTATAAGAGGCGTACAGCGAACACCGGCCGTTTGGACTGGGCCCTAGTGAAGCAAGCCCCTTCTTGACAAGGCCCGGATTGGAAAGAGAACAGGCTACCCAACACTCTTGGATACGTCACACCGATTCATAACGTTTCTTAAGGACATTATAAAAGTTCTCCAAAGGAGCGAGGATGTGAGTCAGCCACGAGAGCAGCGTGCTGTGCTGGCCAACGAGCTACGCCAGTACGTACAGACGGTCGAGGGCGAGGGCGAGGGCGAGGTGCTGATAGAGGAGCGCCTGCCGCAGCATCTTCAAGTGGTGCTGCCAGTACGGCGCCTGGCGCGCCAACCCGTTCGCTGCTGCCGCCGCCGCCGGCCCCGTCCCTGCTCCCGCCGCCTGCGCCCACTACGCGTGCCGTGCCGTGCCGTGCCGTGCCCGACCTACGTGCGTCTCAACCGGTTTTCCGAGCCAACGTTTTTTATATGCTGCTCGGCCGTGCGTGCCCTGTCCCCGGTGGCGTGTGGGATGCGCACTACCGCGCTGTCTAGGCCAAGGCGCTGCGCGAGGCGGTCGGGTCGGTGCCGGGTCTCGAGATGCCGCCGCTGTTCGACCAGCAGGTTGTTGATCCGACGGACGTCTTGCAAGGGCTGGCGACTCGCGAGGACATCGAAAATCTGAGGACCGACGTCCAAGCCCTTGTGAGACGCGAGGATTTGTGATGTCGAAGGCTGATCAGATGATCCAACTCCTTACCGAGATGCGGGATGCCTTCAGCAAGCTCCCAGAACCCGTTTCTGCCTTGCCCCAGCCCCGGAGAGCTGGTAGCGACAGACTGCAAGAAGTGCTCAGGGGGCCCGGGCCAAGGAGGAACTCGACGACATGATTGCTTTTTTTTAATAACGGCCGCCGCCACGTTCTTGGCACGGCTTTTTTGCGCATCTCGCTTCCTCGCTTCTCCCAAATTCTCTTTCTTTTTTCCTTCATGTCTGGTAATCGACACTACGACTTTTGAGCGAAATAAATTGACTGTCGACAATATGAAGTTTCAGGACTCCGGTCCCATCATTGCCATTTTCGACCTGCTCTTTGACGCTGTCCGAACATTACTTCCTTCATGGTTCCTCTCGGTCTTTTCCCTCGGTCTTTTCCCTTTCAGAGGATTTCGAATCCCTGAATGTGGCGCTGACTAGGCTTGGCTACAGGAGGCGTATGTATAGCGAACAACGGCCGTTTAGACTGGGCCCTGGTGAAGCCTCTTGACAAGGCCCGGATTGGGGAGAACAGGCTACCCACAATCACAGCGTGGACGGAAAAGTACGATGCAGATTCTTTCCATCTCCTGCCGAAATCGCCGACAGACGGTAGTAGGTCCTTGTCATTGACGAATACTTGGAAGCCGTCGTAGGCGGGGCGGACAAGGTGGAAGTGAAGTTTGTGAGTGCGAGCGTGCGTGACTCCTTCAGGTGTATCTGGGGGGTCTGTCTTGACTTCCAGCCAACAGCCCAGAGTTCCGACCAATGGGGAGGAAAAGAGGTTGCCGTCGCTTCCCGTCAAGTAGTTAGTTGCTCACGCCAAATATCGGCTCCCAAATTCACTCTAGTTTGGTACGGGATCTGGATCTCTGGCACCAGTCTCATCTCTCTTTGCCGCGGCGCCTTATTAATCTCCGCATACGACTGAAATTGCTTGCCGATTTCCACGGTTCAGGGACTGACCCTCGTAAAAGAGGGTGCTCACCACCAAAATAACAGAAACCACCATAATAAAAAAATTGAAGCAATTCGCAACCACAACGACTGCAGCCAACCCACGAGCCCACCAAATTGACTGACACTTATAGGGCCAGTAGGGTATCCATTAACCTAGCTTTGGTATTTTTTTCTAGCTTCAAGATTGGCTAATATGGAAGGACCACCTCACCCTTTCCCCCCCTCCCCCCCCCCAAGCCTCGCTGGCGCCCATCGCGCCGGATCCGGCCCCTGCGGAGGTCCTGCTCATACAGGCCCCCCCCGCCGCCAGCAGCACAGATTATTAGTATCATCATCATAGTTCACAACAGCCCCGTCACCCACCCCCGGACCACCATACGGCGATAGGCCCAGCGAGTCGACGCGTAGTTGCGCGGCATGTTTTGTTTTCCATGTATGTACGCATGGCCCGCGAGGGCTGACGCACAGCCTGACCTGCGGGGCGGGCGGTTTGCTGCCCCTGTCGTTGGCGGGGCAAAGAGGCCCCCACGGGTGGAAGCTTCGAGGGTGGAGGCTTCGGGTCTTTTCTGCGGGTTTGTTCTTTTCGGAAGGCTGGTGGTCACGCGTCGTCGTTCACCTGTCGTCATCACCTTCGCCCTCTTTTGGCAAAGGGCTCGGAGCTGGCCTCTGGAGGCTCGTGTTTCAAGGAGTCTGGTGGTGGTGTGGTGGTGGTGGTGGTGGCATATTGGAAGGCGGGGCGGGGCAGGATCTGCAGAATCATCTGTCTTCCTCTTCCTCTCTTCCTGCCTCGGAGTCCCTCCCTGGCCCCGTATCGTCGAGGAGGTGTGTGCTCCAAGTCCTCCAAGGGGCTGTATCGGCTTCGCAGCACGGGCGGCACGGGTCGGTCCTGCGCACAGAAGTGGACCTTCAAGACGCGCCATCCTCTCCACCGTCCGCCGCCGTCTGCTCCACCTCGGGCGCTGCCGGCCGCTCTGGCAAGGCTCGCACCGGCAGCCGCTGTTTCTTGTTTTTGCTGCCAAAAGTACTCCTTGCCGTAGCTGATGGTGATTCTCCTCGCCCCTCCGCAATGTTGCGCCGACCTTGGACCTCCGGACCGCTCGCCCAGGGACAGCAGCTCCGCGTTGGGCTCGCAGCTGTGGTTCAGCAGGTACGGAGGACCCCCCACCGGCAAGCAGGCTTTTGTCGGAGAATACTTTGTCTGTTCGAGGACGGACGCTAAAGTCACTGTCTGTGTCATCTAGATTCTTGAGCTCCTTCTCTCGCTCAAGCGCAACGCGCCTGCCGCAGAGATTGTCTATCCTCTCTCTCCCTTTGCTATGCGTTTTGCGTTGCCTGGGGCGAGTGAGTCTTCAAAGTAGGCCAGGAGAAGATGTTCGAACAAGCCTTGGGGGGGGCTTTCCTAGGAGAGAATTACACTGTCAGCAACGGAACAGCAATGCTGGGCTGGGCCATATGGGATAGTAACAAGCATCCTACCGTGTCAACCAATATGCGCGTGAGGGTGTTCTCAACCTGGAGGGCTTGATCAGCCGTCAGAGACGGTGGGCGAGTCTTTGGGTTCAAACATGTGCTTTTCCCGCGGTGGGCTAGAAACCAGAGACGCTGGAGACGGAACGGGCTTTGGAGCTTTTGTAGGTGGGAATAGACATGATTGGGCTCCGGCAAGTTCGGCTAGTAGCCAAGGAACTGCGGGCGCTAAAAGGCTTACTTATATACGATACAATCGCTGCTGCACGGGAGAGACTTCAATCCATTGTTTTTGTTACACAAGCCCACCCTCCACTCTGCCACAAATTGCAGTCCACAACTCGAGCAACGCAACATCCCCCATCCCCCATCCCCCATCCCCCATCCCCTATATGGGGTACGGGTGCGGTGCCACAAACCTCTCCGAGTGCTGGTTGCCCCGTGAAACCGCCAGCGTCCGCGTCCAGGTCAGCGCCGCCTCGATGGCCCTCCGGTCGGTCTTATCGCGCGTATCGAATGGTGGAGGCTGCATCTTCTCTGGATCCGGGTCCTCGTCACGGGCGCGTTTCTGGCCCCTGCGAGCCATTGCGTCGACCGGACCAAGCCTGAGCTGGGCTCGCATGTCTTTGGCCGAGATGCTCGTGCCTTTCCACGGCCGCTCCAATGGACCCTCGTGGCCAAAATCTTCGAGGTCTAGGCTAGAGTCGGGGGTGCCTCATCCATTGTCGGAACTTGCGGGTGCTTCGTCACGTGGAGCACCTTGAACTTGGTGCCGACAATGACAAAGACGGCGAGGTCGTGCATGGCCCTAGAAAAGAAAAAGAAAAAAATGTCAGTCCAACAATTTCTTATATACCGGTCGTGTTTGTTTCTGCGGGGATGATATGACACGTACGTATCCTCCCCCTCGATCCACAGCAGGAAGGCCTCGCGAATGTACTCGAGCTCTGCCTGCTTCCGCGCCTCTTTCTGGGCTCGGGCCCATCCCGTGACAGAGTCATCCGACGCCGGCCCGTACAGCGCCACCAAGTAAATCGAGGTGCGCCTTCGCTGCTCCCGGCCGCCGGTCCAGGCACGGCCCGCCATTTGCACATGCGATTCGAGCGACTGCCGCGCAAGCTGTCCACGGTGCACCTTGCGTAGGTCACTCGAGTAGATGGTCGGGTCAACCCCGCAGCCCACGATGCCCGACGGGACGAAAAAAACGAGCCCGTAGAGCACAGCTAGGCTGATGACGTAGCTGGAGATCAGAGGGCCGTCGCGTGAGGTGAGCAAGGCGTCAAGGTGGTCCCAGTTGGTGCCTGCCCTCGCGAGCGAATTTCGCCAGCACGAGTCGTACCGCTTGAGCTTGCCCAGGAAGTGCTTTTTCAGGCGGCCGGGGATAGTACAAGCTGGGAATTCGGGCGCAGAGTCGAGCTCCAAGGCTGTTGTCAGCTTCTGCCGAGCGGAGGACGTGGGCTCCCACGGCACCGGCACGGCCATGAAACTCGGCGTCGAGGCTTTGCTGCCGGCCCGGACCACCAGAACGTGGCGGACGTGGTTCCTGTCGGGGCCCTTCCACCTCCTGCATAAGCCGGTGAATAGCTTGTCGCGCTGAATCGTTTCCTCGTCGACGATTTGGAGCAATTTGGGATCCTCGGTGCTTTGGTCCACCAGCTCCAAAGCCCTGGTCAGGGCGAAGTCCTCGAGAGCGACATCTCTGCGAAGCAAACGTCGGTCGCGGCGGTCAGCAACAGAATTATATATGGGCTATGATGGAACGGCATTACTTACCGGTTATGGTTATACTTGAAGTTCGTCCGAAGGAGGAAATGCGCAAGAGCTCGGAAGCCACCACAGGACTTGGGCGCAACCCAGTCTCTGTCGCCTCTGTCGCCGTGGTTAAGCAAGTCCAGGTGTTCCTCGAGACAAGTGACATGGTCGTCGCCGCAAGGAGACGGGATATGAGAACTTCTGGTCATCAGATAATAGCGCTTCGAATGTTCGACGCCCTGAGGGCTGACGCTGATGAGCACGAAGTGTCGGAGAGAGAACACCACCGCTCCAAACTCCTGCTTCTCAGCCCTGCCACTGTCTACGGCGGCGCTGATTGCAGCTTGGAATCGCCTTCTGCGCGACAAAATCGCGTTCCAGCCTCACAAACACGGGTCCGATCCAGTACGACGTGTCCGGTGGCGAGCACCCGGGGGCTTTGCCATCCTCGTGGAAGCCGCCGAGGAAGCTCGAGACGAGCTCCCTGCGACGGCCTGATAGGATGCCGTACTTGAAGGAAGACAGCTTCTGTATGGCTCCATGCGTATCGTTCGGCAGATGCAGTGCGTTGACGCTGTCGTCGGAGTCGGCGTCGGCTAGCCTCACCTGGTCCGGAGAGCAGGAGGCCACGCTGAGCAGCAGATAGCCCAGCTCGCGGAACAGGTGGCTTTCCGCGGAGCAGGAATGCAGGGCCTGCGTGATGGCCGCGTCGTACATGTCGCAGGCGAGCTGGTAGACCTTCTCCATCGCGGACACCAGAGCTTCGGCGCTGGGGTCTAATAGACGGATCATGTGCTCGGCCAGGGGCCCCGACTCCAGTGCCATATACTTGGTCGCAACTGACTGCTCGTCGACAATGGGCGGCGGAAGCGGCGCCTCATCAGAGGTGATACAGGGGTGTGCCGGCTCCTGGTCCAGGTCCAGCCCCAGCCCCAGCCAGTACTTATTGGCCGACTAGGTCAACGACTCCAGAATTTCCACATCGGGCAGTGTCTCGAGGTAGAAGTGGCAGATGTTGTTGTGAGCCAGGGTTTCGCGGTCGAGGTCCAGCACGTAGACGCCCTCGGAGGAGCATAAGCCTCTGTCGGGCCTGATGTGTCCGGGCGAGAGAGCCAAGTGTTCGGCCCCAGCGATGGCACATACGGCCTTGCTTCCCGTTGCGCTATCGAGCGACACAGTCCATGCCTGTTCACAGCGCTGCGCCAACGCCGCAAGGTCCCGGCGTGTCGCAGCCAGCCATTCCCGCAGCTCAATGTGGTTCCGCGGGATCATGAGTGTGAGCGTTGTGCCCAGCGCGTCCGAGTCCCTGCTTGGTATCGTATCAATGATCAGCAACACGTCGTCGTCGCGATGCCGGGGTGGGCTACTATGCATACCAGCTTGTTGGACTGGCGAAAGTGTAGTACTTGTCGCCATATTTGAACGCCCACAACCCTTTGCTTTGCATGATGGTGGTTGTTGAAGTACGTTGGGTTGTGAAGTTGTTGAAGTACGTTGGGTGTGTAGTTTACACCTGAAATCCCGTCGCATCCCGTCGGGTCCCGGAGGGGGGAGGGAGGAGGGGGGGCATCGGTATTTATCTATGGCGTCAGAGGGGTCGGGGAGACTAAAGGATAGAGTTTACATATAGCTCCGCCCACCCCTTAATCTACCTCAATTCACCTCGGTTGGTTCGTGGGTCGGTCGCTGGTACAAATGCTTAACGCCACCAAAACCCCACACCCATCTCACGCCAGCCGCGGTAACCCCCAAGTCAAATGGTCCTGGCCTCGATCTCGGCCTCTTTGGCCCTGTTCTCGGCCCGCCCCGCCCTGGTCTCGGCCCTCCACAGCCCTCGCTACGGCCTCCACGGCCATCGTCACGGTGTGTGTATGTATGTGGAAGACAACTCAAGCGTCGTCGGCCGCGTCGTCGTCGTCGTCGTCGTCGTCCTCGATGAAGAAGGACTTGACGCCCGCCCCCCATGATGCATTTAGACAATGCCTTTATGCATTCTCCTTTTTCCTTACCAGCTTGCTTGGTAGTGGATTTCTCCATCCACCACCCCCAAGTGTCCTGTCGTCTCCATCGGCGCCGCCGCCGCCGCCGCCCGAGCCAGCATCCTGGTCTGACCCCCGCCACACCACTTTCGCCGTCTAGTGATGAGTCCGAGGAGTGGACGAACCGGCCGCAGGCCTCACGGACGGACGTCCTCATTGTCGACGTGCGTGTGTGTCGTGTCTCTCGAATGATTGGGTATACGCTGATGCTCCTCATCAAGCCCCCCTCGTCATGAGGCGGCGACCAAACATGGCAGGATACGACGCCAGCATCCTTCCCGCGCACCCTTGCCGTTATCGGTCGCTAGGAGAGCGAAAGAAGGCGTCATGCCCAACCGCAAACTCCAACCGGCCGGGCGTCTCGACGACGTGTCGAACGACATCCTATTACTGGTCACTATTGTTAGGCCTGCTAAGAGGTGGTGAAAATGCGATAATTATTACTGGCTAGTATAGATCAATTGATCCATGTTATATATCCATGGACCGTCCAGCAATGCCGCCATCCACTTTGCCATGTCTCGCTCCTTGTCTCTTGCCATGTCTCCTTGAATGACATTACGCAAATGGACAGCGCCAACTAGGTCTGTTTTGTCGTATATCATATTGACTTGGAATGCTGCATGTGATTGAGTTGTTTGGTCAACTTGGTGATTGTCTCTGCCTGGCCGACGATTTTTCCCTCCTGCCAAGCGATTGTCTTCTTGAGCTAGTTGATCTCGTCGCGCAGTTCTGCGATGTCAGTGGCTTTGCCGGTGCTTGCAATGTTCTCTGGCTGGAAGGTGTCATCGTCCTCACTGTCCGAGATGTCGAATCGAACCTTCTTCTTTGGCCTCTCCTTCTCGTCTGAGTCCGAACTTGGGCGAAATGCCCGTTTGCCTCTCTCGGGCGTGTTGGCCGATCCGGCCGGGCTGCTCTGATCTTTGCCAGGCTTCCATCCGTCGCCACAGTATGGATCATTTTCTCTGATGGCTCCGACCCACCATTCGTCGTACACCCTGGCCTTGTCGCCGTCGATCATGGCTCCCAGCTTGGCTCCTTCGAGCGCTTCTTTGTACGTGTTAGGAAATTGTCCTCCGCACAGCACGTATACGCCTTTCACGTCCGAGGTCGATGGCCAAGCCGTATCGGCGCCTGCGTCAGCGGCCTCGACGTAAGAGTCGTACTTGGTGACTGTCTTGACTAGCTCATCGAGTCTAGTCTTGCTTATTCGCCAAACCTCATAAGTACTCGGCTGTCCGGTCTTTCCATTCTTATCGTGTTTAAGCTTAATGGTAAGAAGTAGCAGTTCTCGCTCAGACCAGTCGGATCGCTTGTGCGTTTCGCACAACTTTGCGGCTTCCCTTGCTCGAACTAATCTCGCCATGGTTGCTATTGCTGCGTGAGCTGTGACTTGATCGACTGGTTTGCTGGATGTGCAAAAGTTGGTACGTAGTAACGGTTTTTGATGTTTGCGCGAGGGGAGGAAAACTCTGATGTTTGTTGTGGGCGTGATTTTGACCTTTGTCGGCGGGGTCGTTCGGGGATCGGCCGAGGGGAGCTATCCGCGGATATCGCGTTATTAAGGTTCTGCTAAAATGCTCTAGCCACGGATCATCAGACCACTGTCTGGTTTTTCCTTTCTGCTGCGCCATTAGACTGCGAGTGCCATTAGACTACGAGTCAGTTTCGTTCCCAGGTGCGTCATAACGCTGGTCCACAGTTCGGACACGAACTTTCCGCCTCGATCTGAGATTATGATACGAGGTGTTGCTATCCTTTCGTGCCTGGTTCGGGCTCCGGTAAAGGCCCCGCCACAGCTTCTCCAAAAGGCCCTTCCACTAGAGCGTGCGGCCGCAGAACTGCTCCATCAGCTCATTCTTCTGCATCATCGTAGAAGGGAAGGGTTAGCTAGCCGATACAGCGACCACGAGAGGAGCGGAAGATAGATAGCAAAACTTACGGCGATTATCCGGTCCCACTCGTCCGGCTCGAGCACGTACTGCTGGAGCCTCTCGTCCTAACGCTCCGGGTGGAGCTCTCTAAGTCTCCGCTACGCCCAGTACGTCATCTTCTACGTATCCATGAGCGCCTTGATATCGGCGTACGTGATCTCCATGTTGGTTTTTCTCTTGATCGCCGTAGCGGTCAGACTATACGCCCCCTCCGAGAACCCGTCCCTAATTTGGAAGCGGAGGTCGACCATCTCGCATATGCTCTCGAGCATAACTTATTTAACCTCGGAAGGCCATACCTTGGGTATATACGGCACCTTTAGTACGAGCGGCCGGACGGGGCGGACGGCAGTGTCGCCAGCAGCTGTAGGCCTCTACCGGGGCGGCCGGCCGCGGCCGCGGCGGACGGCAGTATCGCCAGCAGCTAGAGGCATCTACTATAGGGGCGGTATGGGCGGCATGGGGGGTCCTCGGGGCGGGGGAGGGTGATCATCCTACAGCATCCCCTTCCACCGTAGGGGCAGCATGGGGGGTCGTGGTGGCGGCATAGGGCAAAAAAGTTCAATTAAAGGTTGGTGAGAAGCCCCGCGGCGCGGCCTGGGGGGGCTTGCAGGCGGTATGGGGGGTCCTAGGGGCGGTATGGGGGGTCCTAGGGGCGGTATGGGGGGGCCTGCGGGCGGTATGGGGGGGCCCAGACGTAGAGGGGGTAGCTTGAGGCAGCCTAGGTCGAGGGGCGAAAATCCGGGCCGCGGCGGCACGGCCTATAGGGAGCGTGAAGGTGGTACTGGCAGCGGTAGTATAAGGCTAGGGGGCGGTACGGGCGGCATGTATATGGGCATGGGCATGGGTATAGGTATGGGTATGGGTATGGGTATGGGTATGGGTATGGGTATGGGCTCATCCTCGGGCGGCGGTATGAATAGTAGTAGGGGGCCTAGCTCCGGGTCGTTAATGATGTTACTAATGGCCATTTCCTACCGCGTTCTCTATGCCTGTGCCTGTTGTGCCTGTTGTGCCTGTGCCTGTTGTGCCTATTATGCCTGTGCCTGTTATGCCTATTGCTATGCCTGTTATGTGTCACGGCACGGCCGAACTGAGGTCCGTGGTGCCGCGACCATGCCCTAGCTGCTAGCCCTGGTGTGCAGGCCACGCTATTCCCGATCGGGACTAGCATCACGACCCCGTACACCACCACAAAACCAGAAGCCTGCAGAGCCCGCAGACTTCTTCTTTTCCTTTTTCTTTCTTTAGCTTAGTTATCTACGAATCTAGTCATTCTTTACTTGCAGCGTTGTCTCCTGTATATGCCTGTGAAGGCAGGCACATACAAGAGGCGAGGCTGCAAGTAAATAGTGACTAGATTCGTAGATAACTAAGCTAAAGAAAGGAAAAGGAAAAGAAGAAGCCTGCGTGCCCTACAGGCTGGCAGTTTTGTGGTGGTGTGCGGGGTCGTGGCCCTAGTCCCGATTGGGAGGAGTGGGGCCTTCACATTAGGGCTTGTAGCTAGGGCATGGTTGCGGCACTACGGACCTCAGTTCGGCCGTACCGTGACATTACCCCCCCCTCCCGCGCGTAGGGTCCTTTATTCATGAAGAATAAAAAATGTTGGATCGCGCAGGGTTCGAACTTATGATTACTTCTTCCTTATTGATCTTCGTAGCTTGCGCTCGCCCGTATTAACGGGTCTATTATCGTTATCGTAGTCGTCGGCTATCTTATCGGCTATATATATGGTTGTCTATTGCTATAGGCGCTTTGGCGGCCCTACTAGGTCGGGGTATTATTCGTAGAACTCGTATAGCTTCGCGGGGGCGTTCTTAAAGTTCCTAGCTGGGTACTATATTGGATTTAGGTCCTAGCCTCTCTATTATACTTAGTACTCGAGGCGGCCGTATATTATTCTTAAGGTTAATATACGGTCGACTTCCTATTCTTCCTCCTTATTAACCATCTCTAAGGGATTCTCTACTTCTTGTCCTAGTAGTAGGTTATTAGTATAACGCTTAAGCCTATCTATATAGAATATATCTATTACCTTCTAGCTAGTAGGAACCTCCAATCTATAGGAGTGTCCAACTATTTCGACGATCCGATAGTGCTATTGTATAAGGGGGAAATCTAGCTTATTACTAGGTCTATCCGTAGACTAATTCTTCTTAATAATAAATACTCTATCGCTAGTACCGAAGTCCGGTTCCCGGCGATATTTATTAGCTTGGTTGACTTATACTTATTATGCCTTTTGGATTATCTCCCTAGCGTAGTCGACGTACTTCTATATCGTTCTTAGAGTATCCTGGGCGTCTTCCCTATTTAGCTTCTCCCTAGTTAGTAAGCCCGCTAGCTTAGTACGTTTAGTCCAATCGTACTGGGTGGGTATTTCGAATCCGAATAATACCTCGTGAGGTTCTATTCCCGTACTAGTGTACGGTAGGCTATTTTGGGCGAAGTCTATAGCGGGGATCGCTCTTAACTAGTTATCTTAGTAGTGGTTCACGAATGGTTAAAGTCGTTATTTAAGGTATTGGTTTATAATCTCGATTTGGCCCGTAGTTTGGGAATGCCCTAAGGAAGATAACTTCTACTTAATTCCTAGGATCTTAGATACTTCGTCTATAAAGTCTACGATGAATTAGGGTCCCCTATCGTTAATTATTTCGTCGGGGAGTCTAAGGATTCTAAAGGGTCCTTCGTAGTATATTAGGGTAGTATCCTTAGCCGTAGTGGAGTCCCTATAAGGGATTATTTAGGCGGCCTTACTTAGCCTATTAATTACTACTAGGGCGTTATTCTTAGTATACTTATCCTCGGGTATCTTATAGAAGTCTACTACTAGGGACCTCCATCTATAAAGGGGTACTAGGAGGGGCTTAAGAAGGCCCGGGGTCTTGCTACGGGGCTTCTTACTAGATTAGTATAGGCAGTTCTCGACGAATCGGTCGACTAATCCTATTAGCCGGGGCTATTAATAAAGTTTCGAGACTATTCGGCGGGTCTTATTTCTCCCGGGGTATACGGAGGGTATCCTTGAATATACTTCGTAGATAACCTTAGTTCTTAGATTTAGTTCCCCTCCGGAGGGTACGACTAGTCTTCCTTTATATAATAAGATACGGTCTTCTAATATAGAGAAACCGTTAATACCCTATCTCGTCTTTATACGGTAGATATCGAGTTCGGGGTCGTTCTTATTATACCGTAATAGAGTATCGATTATTTCGTAACCTAATAAAGAAGGGGGCTCGACGTCTTCGTCGATAATAGATATAGCTATAGGGGCTTATAAAGTTAATATTATAGTTACTACCCCTATAAGCTTGAATATCTATATAGTCCTTTATAGCTCTTACTTCTCCTTCTAGGTCTTAATATCTTCCGACTTTCGAGATAGTACGTCTACGGCTATATTCTCGGTTCCTAGTCGATAGGTAATCTGGAAATAGTATTAGGATATAAGATCGGCCTATCCGGCTTGCCTTAAGTTTAGGAGTCTCTTCGTACCGAAGTATTTTAGAGCCTTATAGTCCGTAATAATAGTAAAGGGCTAATCTCGGAGTCCTATTAGCTCGGCTCTCTAAACTATTAACCCTCTAACGATTATTATTAACTCTTTATCGTGAATTAGGTAGTTTAACTCGGCTCCGTATATAGTTTCTAAATAGAATATAGTAGGATACTATTCCTTATCGTCCGTCTATAGTTGGGATAGTACTCCTACGTAGATACCTCCTAACGCGTCGGTTTCCATCCGGGTCGGTAGCTCGTAAGAGAAGTACCGAAGTATTAGGGCGGATATGAGTTTATCCTTTAGCTTTTCGAAGGTTGCTTAATAGTCTTCGGACTATTTAAATACCTGGCCTTTCCTCGTTAAGCTAGTTAGGGGTTTGGCGATACGGCTATAATTCTATACGAAGCGCCGGTAGAAGTTATAATATCCTAGGAATGACTATACTCCTTTGAGGTTACGGGGAACGCTCTAGTCCCTAACGGTAGCTACTTTCTCGGGGTCTACCGCTATCCTAGTCGTAGAGATAATAAATCCTAAGTACTTGGTTTTAGTAACGTAGAATTCGTACTTCTTCAAGTCGGCTTAGAGTCCTACTTATCTTAGGCGATATAGGACTTTAGCTATATAGGCCTCGTACTCTTCGGGGTTCTTAGAGAAGATAAGGATATTATCGATATAGGCGTTATAGAAGTCGTCTAGGTATCCTAATAAGATCTCGTTAATATATCGCTAGAAAGTTACTAGGCCGTTAGTTAGGCCGAATAGTAAGACCCGGTATTTATAGGCCCTATATCTCGTCCGGAAGGTTATAAGGTCCTCGTCCTCTAGGCGTATCCGGATCTTATAGAAGGCTTGCCTAATATCGATCTTAGTAAAGATTTTGGCTTTCCCGATACGAGCTATAGTCTCGTTAATAAGTGGTAGGGGATATCGATCCTTTCTCGTTATCGCGTTAAGTCTCTGGTAGTCTATATAGAAGCGTATTCCGCCTCCTAGCTTTAGAGCGAGTAGTATTAGCGCTACCTAGGCTACTAAACTACTAGTAATAAATCCCTTTATTAGGTTCTTTATAATATATTATTTAGCGATCTCTAATTCCTCTAGGGATATCTTATAGAGTAGACTATACCCTAAGTCTTTAGGGGCTTTGCCTTTAGAGAGGGTGATCTAATAGTCGTACGTCCCCCGGTACTCGGCCAACTTGTCGGAGGTAGCTTTACTAAATACGTCGAGGTAGTTATAGTAGACCGGTAGGACGAGTTTTAGGGCTTGCTCCCTAAGGTTCTATTTATCTTAAGCTAAGGGATCTGGTGGTCCCGGATCGCCGAGGGGTATCCGCTTAACCTCGATAATTTACTGAATCTCCTAGAGGCTAGTATATATAGTAGGGGTCTTTTTTATATAGATCGTAAAGGTTGCCTCGTTTACTACGGCGATATCGGGAGGGCGCTCTTTATACTAGCTAATATAATCTCGCTATATCCTATACCTCCCGAACTTATCTTCTAGAGGGTAGTCTAGTTTTCGGTCCCTAGCTAGGTTCCTTCTTAAGGTAGCTAGGTCGGGGGCCTCTTAGTTCTTTAGTAGTAATTCCTACTAGAGGTCCCGTTCTATTACCTCTAGACCTTCGTCCTATAAGACCTTCTTTCTCTTCTTACTTAACGTCTAAAGGATAGTTACCGGTCCTTAGGGCGATCTAGGTCTCGGGGTTATTAAAGGGAGTATTTCTCGTTCTACTTTCTAGTTCTCGAGTTCTTGGAGCCTCTTCTTAATTACTTCTCTATCCCTTTATTTCTTAATCTCCTTTTCTAGTAGTATATTCCGGCGGTCTATATTAGCTTAATAAGATAGGTCGGGTAGAGAGTCGGTTATATGGTCTATCGATATAGTAGTCTATATAGGGGGGTCTAAGGGGAGGTCTTCGGGGAACTCGAGGACTTTAGTCTTAGATCTAGTCTTAATATTATATTTTTCTAGAAACTTATCTCCGATAATAAGGTCGTAGTTATTACCGGTAATAATTATCGCCTCGTATCGGAAAGTCCGGCCTTAGATTTTAATATCTCCGTAGAGGATACTATTAATCTTCTACTTTCTACTCCCGTCGTACCCTCCTATCTAGGCGGGGTTAGCGGCGTACTTAACTCGGTCGAGGTAGAGAAATTTCCTTAATCGTTTAGTAAAGGGGATACCGATAAAGATATACCCGGTTACTCCCGTATCTATAAGTATATTAATAATAAATAAAGATATTCTATTATTTACTATAGTATAATCTACGAGGAACTTAGGTCTCCCTAATAAGGGTTTCTAATTAATAAATTTACTTAAATCGTAATATATTAAGGATACCTTCCCTAGGAGGGAGTTTATATTCCCTAGGGTCTTTAGTTTTCCGAATCGCTAGAAGTATCGGAGCTAGTAGAACCGGAATCTATATCGGCCGGCTTCTCCTTCTTATTCTTACTCTTACTAACAGAGGCTACCGAAGGCTTCTTTTTATCCTAAGCTACCTTATTTACGGCGGTTTTCTCGGGGTACTCTAACTTAGTATATCCGAGGTTATAGTAATAGAAGTAACGACCCTCCTTAATAAATTAGGCGATTTCTTCCTTACTAAGTCGGCTTCTTAACGGTCCGGATCCTTTGGCCGTAAGCTACGTAGTAGGGGTACGCCTTACGTTACCGTTACTATTCTTAGCTCCGGAAGGGGTATCCTTCCGACGCTCCTATCCTTACTTAAGACTTAGGGATATGGCTAAGGCTAAGCGAGTATACTTCTCGAAATTAATACTAGGGTCTTCGTAAGAGACTACGAGGTTAGTTTAGAGTATAGTAGTTAACTTATGCTTAAACTCGCGCTTCTACTCGGACTTGGGTTTCCGGTACTACTTAGCTAGGCGAACGAACTCGTTCTTAAACTTAGGAAAGTTATCTCTAGGTCGAAAGACTAGTTTCTCGTACTTAGATAGGGCTTCGTCTTCCTCAAATTAGTCGTAGTACTCATTCTATAAGTAACTTAGTAATTCCTCTAAAGTAGTAATCTAATTAGGGGTACCCGTTCTTATATAAGGAAGGAGGTTTAGGGCTACGTCTCTACCTAGTCGTCCCTAGATATAAAAGACTTTAGTCCTATCGGTAACGAAGTAGTCTTTATTTCCCTCTAACTTATTCTCTATTAGTTAGTACTATATATTAAAGGTCACCTAATCCTTGGACTTATCTACCGAGAAGACCGGGGGGTCGGTTATTTTGGTACTACGATCCATCTTGGATCTGGCTAAGACCTCCGTTACGTTAGTAAGGGGGGTAACTCTACGGCTAGTAGATCTCTATCTTAGGGGAGTAGGAGGACCTTCCGTAGTACGTAGGTTCGGGAATATATTAATAAGATAGGTCGCGATTACGGCGTTAAGGCTCGTAATTTGCTTACTTAGTTTCTTCTTATCTCCTTAGAGACTTACTACTTACTCCTAGATATCTTCTTTCTTATTTATAGTACTAAAGAGTTTATCCTTAAGACGCTTAGCCTAATCGTTAATTAAGGCTAAAAAAAGAGTTATCTTATCGTATATTTATACGATAGTATAGTCGAGGTCGATAGCGACCGAATAGAGGTCTATTACCTACTACTTATAGGCGATTATTATATTATAGCGTAACTTGAACTCGATAAATATACTCTCTAGGTACTTATAGACTAGCTTAGTAAAGTTATTATAGTCTATCTAGCCTTCGAAAGGGATCTGACCCTCGTTAGCTTCTATAAGAACCTGGAAGGGAATAACTAGGGCCGTTTTTCCGCTCTAGGGGTTAACGTCTACCAAGGTCTATAGTCGGGCTACCAGGTCTTTAACTAGGTCTTCTATCGTATTAGTAAAACGAATATCGGGAAGAAGACCCTTTATTCCTTAGATCTATTCCGATAGGTTCTCTAGTTCAGGTATTCCTGAACGACTACCCTAGGGACTTCCTTGGGTAGTTGCTATAGCGCAATCGATACTAATACCGACTACCGTCGATCTTCGACATAGCGAGGTATTAGGTCGACGCTTATCGCTATTAATAAAGCTCTCTACGGCTTCTAGGTCAAACCTAACCTCCTACTGAGCACGCTCGCGCTCAGGCTTCGATATCGAAGTGCTCTGGGGCATGATGTCGGTAGTACGTGGCGATCGCGCCGCGTATTAGTTCTGGGGGGTTCTGGGTTCCTGACGATTCTTCTCGCGTGGTCGTACGCGATCGTCAATTAAGGGTGGGATATTATTTGGGCCTTCCTAGGTAAAGGAAAAGAGCTTAGTTAAATATGAAGGCAGGCATATACAAGAGGCGAGGCTGTAAGTAAATAGTAACTAGATTCGTAGATAACTAAGCTAAAGAAAGGAAAAGGAAAAGAAGAAGCCTGCGTGCCCTGCAGGCTGGCAGTTTTGTGGTGGTGTGCGGGGTCGTGGCCCTAGTCCCGATTGGGAGGAGTGGGGCCTTCACATCAGGGCTTGCAGCTAGGGCATGGTTGCGGCACCACGGACCTCAGTTCGGCCGTGCCGTGACAATGCCTGCCTTCATATTATGCCTATGCTTATTGCTATACCTATGCCTATGCCTGTGCCTATGCCTATTATGCCTATGCCTATGCCTATGCCAATTATGCCTGTTCTAGTGCCTGTGCTTATTCTAGTGCTTATACCTATTATGCCTATTCTAATAGCCCTACGTATGGCCGTTCTAGTGCCTATACTTATTATGCCTATGTCTAATATTGTTATTCTAGTGCCTATACCTATTATACCTATTCTAGTAGCCTTATATATACCCGTACTAATGCCCGTTACCGTACTTATAATTTAGGGAGAGACGGTATAGCGGGTAATGATATCGGAGATAATAAAAGGTAAATATTAATAACGGGGACGGTATATAGCGGGGACGGTGGTGTCCGAGATAAGTTAGGTGGGGGGGTAATGGAACGGCACTTGTTGGAATGACAAGGTCATTCATAATAGTCACTATAGTAACCGTTACGAAAGGTAGGGGTGGTAATATGGTTATATTCTACTCTATTCTATTCACTCTAGGGTTACAGGGTGCTTGGTGGTTTTGGGGGAGTAGGCTATCCATAGGGTGGATGGTCCGTGCATACTAAGGTCACGTGCTAGGGCAGGTGACCCGTGTGTCCGGGCCAGGCCCACTATTCTTCCTGACTGACCAATCAGGGCTATGCGGCCCGCCGAGCCGCCTCAGCCTCCGTAACTCTGATTGATCGGTTATTCCTACAGCACTAATCTAGAACATTCTGTATAAGCCGGGGCCACAATCAACACCCCAAACAAAAGACGGCAAATCCTTCCATTCTATAAAACTTCAATATAATCTTCGATATCCCCTGAATCTTCTGCTTCTTCCGTATCTTCCGACTCCTCTATAGGACGTCCCACAGCTCTCTAAGCCTTACGAATAGTCTGGATATTCGCAAAGGTCGTATTTGGATCTTCCTCGACCTTCTTCCTCTTCCGGGCCCTCATCTCTTCAAGATAGTGCTCTAGACTCTCGATCTTTCGTTTACTAATAGCCAGTTCAAAGGCCTGTTCATCCAAAGCCTTGCCAACCTTCCTGAGGAAGAGCCTGTCCCTTGGTATTGCCTTGATGATACGTATAAACTCCCTCGCCTGCGCCACGTAATCGTACGCCTTTCTAGGAGTCCTCTATTGTACCTGATTATCTCTATAATCCTCCAGAATTGGTGTACAGAGCGTGCGGACCTCTAGAGTAGCTTATATAGCTCCAGGAGCATATGGGGCGTTGGAATTTTTGAGGAGGAGTAGACTTATTAGGGGCTTCCTTATATTTAAGGGCTAGAGGCCAGATGCCAGCTATCCAGACCTGGCATTACTCTAAGTAACTATTTCTATACGTGAAATCTGGTAATACTCCAGAAAGGTACGTTTTCCAGTAATAGATAAGTCGTTAAAGGCATTAGCGAGAAGATCTTCGAGCCGTTTACGATAAGCGCGCTTTAGAGGGCTAAATATAGCTAAATCCAGAGGCTGGAGGACGTAGGAGGTATAGGGAGGTAGATAAATAATATAGATATTATTTATAAATACCTCCTATATATAATCGACGGTTATATAGCTACCGTAGCCGTTAATAATAAGGAGTCGTTTCTTAGAGGGGTCGGCCGGTTTCGTTAAGGGTATAAATATATATTTTAGCTATTTAAGGCTTATCTCGTCGGTAATCTACCCATTTTTAGTTATTATAAAGTACTAGTCCTTAAATAGCTTTATATCTAAAGGAAATTACTATTATTATATACTTTTCCCCTTAAAAATAACTAGGGGGGGGGAGGTAACGGCCGGTCGCCGAGATATACTCTATAAAAGTAGTCTATATACGGGTTCTAGGCTATTTCTTCTAAAGTACCTTAAAGGTACGGCTTCTAATAATAAGGCCATTAATCCCCCTACCTTCTATAATACTAGACTCGTCCTTATTCTAGCGATTCTCCGGCTTGATCGCTTTAATAGCTAGTATCTGGAAGTAGTTAAACCAAGGCCGAATTATTAACTCCGTAGCGTTATTGATACGAGTAGAATCGACCCTCTTGGCTCTCTAGGTCTTCAAAACTAGATTACGGTTAATAAAGGCGCGGTACCACCCCCTTCCAAGTCGTCGAGGATCCCCCCTTTCAGCCAGGATGCGGCGTATAAGCTCCCTGATCTATATATATAGGGGGGACCCTTAAGGCTTATTAAAGAAGAACCCAGTTGGCCAAATGTTCCTCCTGGGCCTATATAAGCCTTTATTCGTCTTAATGAGCAACCTTTCGAGGTAGTGAGCTATAGAGACGGTTATAAAGGGTGGAAGGTGGAATATTCCACTTACGCGCGACCTTGCGTAGTCGACGCGTTCTGACGGCTTCTTCGTAAGCCTTACGGAGGTCTTCTTCGGTATATTGAATCTCTATTGAAAAAGGAAAGGAATGATGAAAAGATAAAGAAAATTGGAAAAGAATTGGTTGAGTTATGAGCTTTTAATATTGAGGGTTGGTTATGGCCCCTGCTTTTACAGAATGTTCTAGAGCAGTGCCGTTCCATTACCCCCCCACCTAACTTAATAGAAGGTAAATGGCTATAAGGCGGACGGTAGTGTCTAAGATAATAGAAGGTAAATAACTATAAGGCGGACGGTAGTATTTAAGACGGGGACGGTAGTATCTGAGATAATAGAAGGTAAATAACTATAAGGCGGACGGTAGTGTCCAGGACGGGGATGGTGGTATTATAATAAAAGGTAAATAACTATAAGGCGGAAGGTGGTATCTAAGACGGGGACGGTAGTATCCGAGATAATAGAAGGTAAATAACTATAAGGCGGACGGTAGTATCCAAGACGGGGATGGTGGTATTATAATAGAAGGTAAATAACTATAAGGCGGAAGGTAGTATTTAAGGTAGGGACGGTAGTATTATAATAGAAGGTAAATAACTATAAGGCGGAAGGTAGTATCTAAGGCGGGGACGGTAGTATCCGAGATAATAGAAGGTAAATATCTATAATAGGGACGGTATATAGCGGGGACGGTATAGCGGGGATAGTAATATCCGAGATAATAGAAGGTAAATGTCTATAACGGGGATAGTAATATTATAATAAAAGGTAAATATCTATAACGGGGACGGTGGTGTCCTAGATAATAGAAGGTAAATATCTATAACGGGTGGTATTTAAGATAATAGAAGGTAAATATCTATAACGGGTAGTATCTAAGATAATAGAAGGTAAATAGCTATAACGGGGATAGTAGTATCCTAGATAATAAAAGGTAAATAACTATAACGGAGACGGTAGTATCCTAGATAATAGAAGGTAAGGGACGATACGGAGGAGGAATAATAAAAGGTAAATATCTATAACGAGGAATATAACGGCCCTTTATACTATTAGGCCTTATATTAGCGTATTCGGTTTAGCGTATTCGGTTTGGCGTATTCGGTTTAACGTATTCGTTTAGCGTATTCGAGTTAGTATATTAGTATATTCGTATTACGCCGAGCTAAAAGGCAGGTCTTAGTTCCGGCCTACCTATACCTAAGTCTCCTTAGTTAATTAAATTACGGTTAAGATATTAGCGTTACTAACCCTACTATCTCCGTACTTATGAACCGTCCATTAGCCCGATCGCGGTAAAAGGTTATAGACCGCTAATAGGCTACTATTATAAGCGCCAAAGAGTACTTCTCAGGAAAAAGCGGTATACGGCTAGGCCGTAGGTAGGCTAGTATATACGCTACCTACGCGTAAAAATGCGGTTTCTCGCGGTTTCTTCCGATATAGGCTGGCTCTGGCTCTGCTGCTGGTTACTACGGGGTAGTCGAGTCCTTAGTAGCTTTCCGTTTCCGAAGCAGATGGGCGCTCTGGAGAGCGAGAGTGAGAGCGAGAGCGTTGGAAGACTATGTATATGAATTGGATATTAGGGAACGCCGTGAAAGTAGTATCGATCGAGTCGTATATGGTAATGGTGATGGCTGCGGTGCATCTGTGGTGGTGGTGGTGGTGGCAGGGGGAGCATGACCCACAAGACGGAATCTTGCCCCGCCTGCGTGTCTGTATGTGTGGCTCTCTGGCCGGCACCTGCACTCTATAACGGACGGGCACGCATTTCGAGCGTAGCGAGCAGCTCGCCGCAGGCGCCCCCGGAGGGCCGCCGGAGGCAATAATGGAAGAAGGAAAGAGAAACAACCCAGCGGATATAAAGATAGGACAAAGGGCAAGGCAGGACCCGTGGGGGGGCTTGGCTTTTCTCTCCTCTCTCATACTAGGTAGGGAAATATGTGTACGAGGCAATTGCAAAGTAGTAATTCTCTCTATCTTCCCATTCTCTCTGCCTGCCTGTCCGTGTATGCATACCGCGCCCCTTCCGCCAGCCATCGGTAATAAAATGAACGAATCAACGAATATATACGGTGCTATTCTGTCTATACGTCTCTCTCTCTATCTATTGGCCGTTGTAACCGCTACTATAACGGTAGTAGGGAGGTAGCTATAACGCTCCCGCATCTGTTGTGGGTGGTGGTACCCATCTGTTGTGGCTGGTGGTGACGTATCTGTTGTGGGTGGTGGGGAGGTAGCTGTAACGCTCCCGCATCTGTTGTGGTGTGGTGGTGATGCATCTGTTATGACCGGTGGTGATGCATCTGTTGTGACTGGTGTTGACGCATCTGTTGTGACTGGTGTTGACGCATCTGTTGTGGGTGGCGGGGAGGTAGCTGCAACATCTGTTGTGGTGTGGTGGTGGCGCATCTGTTGTGGCTGGTGGTGACCCAACGAAGCGGCTTCGAACTCGACTCGACTGGCCGTTGTTGTTCCGTTACTACTTGGTCTTGTCGTGGTTGTGGTAGTTGACCGACGGGTTCCAGCTGCGTGCGAAAAGGAGGTTCGCAAGCAAGACAGCAGACAGGAAGCAGCAAGAGATCGGCTTTCAGTGTTTCAGCCCCCAGTCGCAGATCATGAGCATAGTAAGGAGCTTCTTTACCCACTGTTCTGCAGTGTAGTCTGTTCGGCCAGGCATTAGGATCGACTTTTTTTTTTTTTAGGGTGAAAGTGCGAACACCCACAGCAAAAGAGGCCCAAAAGAAACGCAGGGCTACTTAGGCCCTAGGTTCGAGCCAAGTCATCCATCGGCAAGAGAGTTCGCATCTCTTTCAATTCCCCGCTACATCCGATATGGTGTAACGGTCAACATTTCGCGTTTTCACCGCGAGGCTCGGGGTTCGATTCCCCGTGTCGGAGTTTGTTTTTTGCCTATTTGGGAGTTACAAATCCACGCTACCTTGCAGGCAGAACCGCCAAAAGCTTAGCTTACCTACTTGCCTTCAGGCACATCCCCTCAGGGGTCCAGTATTTGGCATGTGAAAAGCGCCGAGCCAGGGGCCAAACAAAAAGGGCAATCGCTAGACGCAGAAGATGACGTAGGGGCTTCCGCGGCGAGTGTCCGATTTTTGGCTCTCTGGCATTGGGACCATTTTTGCTGGCACAGGGACTGCACCCTGGCATTGGGACTACACACACCACTTTTGCTGGCAGCTGGCTGGCACTGGGCCTGCACCCCCTTTTTACTAGCACAGGGGCTGTACACAACCATTTTTGCTGGCAGCTGGCTGGCAGCTGGGACTGTACCCCTTTTTTGCTGGCATAGGGTGGCATTGGGGCCGTCAAACTAGACATATATTGTCTCGAGGAGTCCGGGCGACAAACCGCGCCATCGTATAACAGGCACAATCTACATTGCATCGGCGGATATACAAAGGTCAGGGCAATGCCATCAGTCGCGGCGTCGCGGCGTCGGAGCAAGATGTCTGTCCGCGCAGGCAGGAAGTGCATGGGAGGAGGAGGCGCAGCCTGACGTCTGGAGCATATAAACCACCTTCCCTCCCTCCCTCTTGACAACCCGTCTTCGTCCTTCGCACTTCGTGCGTCCCTCAACGACTTCGTCCTTCACATTTCGCCTTTCTCCACTCCGTAGCCAACGTCGGCTCAAAAATACCGTTCTGTCATGGACTTGCGCCGATACTCGCGGGTAAGCCGTCCCAGTTGCACCGAGGTCCATTTCTAATCCAGTTACGTAGAGCGGTTTACGATGCAAGATCCCGCCTGGATTTGTAGTCACGGTAACTTGGCGCCATAGAGGGAGTTTATCCGACTCCATCATGCAGATCGAGACAGACGATGTAGTGCTGCTCTCATCGGTCCCGTCTCTATGGGACGTAGTCTTCCAGCGTCGCAATCGGGTACTCAGTGGTAAACTGCAGCAGATAATCCCGATTCTCTGGCGCATTACCGGGCGAGACGAATCTGCGGTCCATGCTATCCTCTGTCACAGCCGCCGAGGCGACTTTAGTACATGCAAGACATGTAAGAGCACAGATGAGGGCATGTTTAGTCGGTGTGTCGAGTAGATCGGCTTGTCTGGCGACGTTTGCGCCAACTATATCATTACCGAATATAACGCGTCTTGCCACGGGACTAGATCAGACGAGTTTTTCGAGATAACCGACTCACTGGGCAACGGCGATCAGGATAAATACGTCACAGGTCCGGCCTTAGAGAGACTAGTAAACAGTATCAACAGAGGCAACGTCTTCGAGGTATTTGACTTGACGGAAGACGACGATCAGCTCATCATAGCGCTAGCACGTAGCATCAAAAGCTGCGAGCATAGCGACAACCAGCCTGAGCAGGCCACAGCTATGAGACTAGGGGATACTTTGGAATCCGATCGACTTGACGTTTGCTAAGGTGCTTGGGAGCGCTCCTCGGTAGTCAGGTTAGCACAATAGCACTTACTCATGGCAAGCTTTCACTAGGTATGGCCCGTCTGTGTTGAAGTTATTCTCAATTCTTCGCAGTATCGCCTTCTGAAGTGTTAGCCCACGATTAGTTCATTAATCAACGCTCGACACTTCCGCGGCGATCGCCTCCCTGGGAGCACTTGAAGCCCTTCCAACGCTGAGGTTTGCAGTGATATTTTGCGGTTATGGGCCGAGTTACTAGTGTGGCTGCCGGAAATACGAAAAACCAGTCAACCTAAACACACGGATCTTTTATTCCCCGTGCAAGTCCACGGTTGCGATGACTGTCATACTTTAGTGTAACATGATTTGGAGCTGATACCCACAGTCATAGCATGGCGAATGAAATTAGAAACGAACCAGCGCTAAATGAATGAAAAGAGCCGTTGGTTATAAGATCCGTTGATGTCGCCATACTACAAGCGCTGGGCGCAGCGTTGGATGGAGAGTTGTTGACAGGGGCTGTGGAGAGGAGCTATGGCCGAACGGAACCAAGGCCTGGAAGAGGAAGAATCTGAAGGTCGAGAGACAGGATTGATTCAGAGAGAGCAATAGGCTTTGCAAGGAGGAACAGGAGAGAAGCCTAGGATACGGCATGCGGCACTGTGAGAACCGAGAGGGCCCAGAAAGAGCTCAGTCAATGCCCAACGCCAGCGGAAGGGAAAACACTTGGAAGACACTTGGAGTACGGGAGGGTTTATATACAAATCTGGAGCGACCGCCCCCACTGCAACCAATGATAGAGTGGCCGCAGGCAGCTTAGACTCCGCCTCCCAATCGATGATCCACATACAGGAAACAACACTTGATCTTTACTCTTCGCCAAGAACGCCGACGCCGCCACAAAAGATGAGGTCAGCAGTCGCGGAGCATTCTGGTTACACTATTCATAACACCTGGTAGACGTCCTGTGATCCGTCGCTTGCCGACTGGCTCCCCAGTCCGGATCTCTACATAATGCCCACCACTCGCGCAACCTGTTCATAGCCCTCGAATCATGGCCCGTATAGCCAGACCCAAAGCGTTCGGTCTGCGGGTGGGACACGTCGCAGCATCCAGAGCCACCCAGCCCATGCCAGCACAGCTTTGAAGACGGTGCTCTGTCCAAACAACAACAAAGGCTCTCCCGGACGAACGAGCGGGCCTGGGACCGATATCCGCTGTGGAATCAAGCGGCGGTGCACCAGGTAAAATATCTGTCGCGCTTCATCGTTAGCGAATAATGGCTTCGCCATACCCACATGCAATGAAAACCATTAGTATTGGATGTTGACTAACCGTCTCCGTAAGATCCGTGAGCGGCCCAATTACAGCCGTGGCGACGAAAACCGAGCTGCCAAAATGACTCTCCAAGACTCTGAGCTGGCTGGTCAAGATGGACGCGAACGAGATGCCCTGCCCGTAGACGCGGGCAAGTCCTACGTCGACCACGTAGATAACGCCGAGGAACACCGCGACTAAGGCCAAATTAGTATAAACAAAGAGAAATATCGAGAGCTAACTGAGTATCGTCCCGTCTATCGGTATAACTGGGGAGATAACGACGATATTAGTAATGTGGAAAAAGGGACTGATGTCTTATATCTATAAGTCGTATTAATTTTTTGTCAGCAACAAAAAAACCCAGATTCCCAAAACTAAAAACACCAAATTATCAAGCCTACATTCAGCCTGATCGGCTCGACAAAGGCAAGCGTAGAGAACGCCAAGAAAGCATACAGGACGCCCCGAAGGGGTGCTATATCGATTCCTTTAAGATTAATATATCCTACGGCCTCCCCTATCGACACGAGAAGACACCAGAGGGCAGGCGCGTACATCCGACTCTACGGTTACGGCCGGGGTGTTTCCAGAGGGTGCTGAGCGTATATATGGCGGACGGGACGAGGAGCGTATAGAAGAAGCTATCGGGGAGCCTCAAAGCTAGTACGTAATATACGGCTGCAGCGCTGGCGGAAATCGCCTAGTACGCGACGTGATGCTCTCTCGAATACATTAGGGACAACAATGTGGTGGATATATGGATGGATAGATAGAGAGAGAAAGACAAGAAAAAGTGACGAACCGCGTTAAAATAACGGTTGGAGTGGAAATTTTTGTAGTCTTTGAGGGCCGAGGGACCTCGGTACTCGGTAGTAAAGTATAAAGCTTACCTTGAAGCGTATTTAATTCTCCCACCTATACGCGATACTAAGTTCATAATATTAAGGCTAGTTAGGCGAACTTTCAATATACTTAGACGAAGTAGTCGGTACTTCTACTTTCTCTTATTAGTATGAGATTAACGTCGACCGATTCTTACTAACCGTACGGAAGGGATAGTATGTTCATCTTTATACCTTCCTATCCGTCGGCGCGCCTGCTATACTTACGATGTTCCGAGATCCAAAGGAGGCCCTACGCTTTCCTAATATGATAAAGCAAAGAACCACGAAACTAGAAACCGCGATAGCTCGATTGGAATCCAGAATATATTTAGTTTGGCGGCCCCCGCCAAACCATTACTAAACTTCTCTTTTTCTTCTTTACCGACCTACTTCTTCAAGATATCTTTCTTCATATACCTCTTTCACCCCGGCGTTATCTACTCCACCATGCTATTCGTCTGGCCTGGCTCTGTGCTCTTGCTTGACATACCGGCCTGGGTTCGCCTGGTGATGAGTACCGCTAGGATCGTCATCATCAGGATGAAACAGGTGATGGTTAACGAGGCACGGATAGCCGCAGAGAATGGCCCATTCCGACTCCTCGACGAGCTTCCACGGTTTTGCCCTGCGTAAGCCGTCGCCCGAAAGGCCGTGCCAGGTAACTAGGCGCCTTGATAACAGGGGTTGGGCGGGTTGACAAGGGTAGTGGTGGGATGGCGTTCGGAGGGTTGGCTCTTTAATCCCCAGTACCTTCGGGTCCAGCTGGGGGGGGGGGGTGGCTCTGGACTCTTCAGAGGACAGGGCTGCTCGGGCGGCGAAGTCGAACTCTGCAACCTCCTCGTGGTGCCGTCTGGGAACCCGGCTTTCTCGAAGCCGGAGCCAGTGCAGAGGCGCAATCTTTCGTAGTCATGTTTCCAACTATTTGGGTTTGCGGGAAGCGTGCTCGGGGTAGTGATTTTGCTGGCGATATGGACTTGGGTTTGGACTAGGGGTTTCAGATTTTGTATTTAATCGGTCAGATCATTCAACGGCCCGGTTTCCCTTTGCGATGGTTTTTGGTGCCATTACATTGGTGGAAAATACACTTTCTGCAGGCATCCAGTCTTGTGATCATCTCATCTCTATCAGTCTTTTTTATATTCGGTACTTGGTCTCTATAGTTGTCGGTCTCGCGACCCCCGTTCTGTGGGCAAATGCTCGCTCGGCTGAGGGAACAAAGACAAACAGATGATAGATCTTCTTTTCTTAGTACCAAGCCCAGTTGGCAACCGCTAATTCCTCGATCGGGCTCGGGGCCGTCAAAGTTTCCCACAGTTTTCCTCAGATATACGGCTGACTGCTGTAATAGAAAATTAAATTCGGGTTGTTTAGTTTTGGAACACCATTAGGCCAAGTCATTCAACCTCAATCGAAGCGCCCGAAAGGCTTCTGAACGCCTCTATTGGCCGGTAGCATCTCTCCGCATCCGTAACTACCACAATGTACAGTACATTGCCACGGTGCCGAAGGTTGGGAAATGGGCTGAGATCGTACATTAGGCTTTTTTTTCTCTCCTCGGGTAATTACACTAGAAACCCGCATCAGCTGACATGAACTCCGGTGTTATACATCCAACTCAACCTAAGCAGAAAATAAGCACTTGGTCAAAATCCGCTCTGCTGTTGACCAGAAGCTGGACCTGGATGTGGCACCGCGCGGGGACGTCCGACTTGGTGGGGGGCTCTTAGGGGGGGTGGGGCAGGAACGCACTAATTTTCTTCTTGGTCTGTTTCTGCAACTCGCTCTCTCCGATCCGGGGCCTTGTTCAAGAGGCTTCACCAGCAGATGCGCAAAAAACCGTGCCAAGAACGTGGCGGCCGTCGAGCTCCCCTCTAGCGCGGGCCCCCTGAGCACTTGGTCAAAATCCGCGCTGCTATTGATCAGAAGCTAGACCTGGATGTGGGCACTACGCGGGGACGTCCGACTTGGTATGGGGCTCTTAGGGTGGGTGGGGCAGGAATGTACTAATTTTCTTCTTGGCCTGTTTCTGCAACTCTCTCTCTCCAATCCGGGGCCTTGTTCAAGAGGCTTCACCAGCAGTTCCTCTCTGGCCCGGGCCCGCTGAGCACTCTGTCAAAATCCGACGGGGGAAATCCGACGGGGCACCGAACCGCTAGAGTTTGGGGCTAAATAAGAGACAATGTCATCGACAACGTCATCGACAACGAGTAGGGTTTGGCTGGCTGGCTTTAGTCACGACCCAAGGCCGCCGTCTTTTTCGGCGCGAGTCATGTCGGATGTCTCCAAGGCCATCATCCAGAAGCTGGACCTGGATGGGCTGCTGCTGCTGCTGAAGCCGCGCGTTCATCATGGTGGCGGTTCTAGGGCCGATGAGAGTCATGGTCCATGGCGGGAGGAAAAGGAAACTAATGCGCGCTTGGGGGACAGTGACGCTGGTGGCTGAGCTGCAAGCTGCGCTCCGGCATGTGATGCATGTGATGCCTGCCCGGTGTCCCGTGTATAAGAAGAAGAGCCTGGGCAGTGGTAAAACACGAATCTTTCTGAGATGATCATCATCGTCAATGTTCAATATATCCTTCAACTACCAGTGACCACACTCGACATCACCATCATCTTTCGACATATCATGTTTGGATGTATCGTCTTTGGACATAGCATCTTGACACGTCTCCCTCATACCCATCACGAAATTGGCATCACCATCGTCTTTCGAATCGTCAGTTTTCCACAACTCAACCAGGAATCGTCAATCATATCACCAACGACCTGATTCCCTGTGAACGACGGGCTGTTTTACGAACATGTATAGCAGATATCTGACGCGCGAACACCATGATGCCCCCGTTCAGCTGGCGTCGGACGCTGGCGACGACGACGGTGCCCCCATGCAGCAGCAGCAGTGGGCGCCGGCGTCGGACGCTGGCGACGATGACGGTGCCCCCACCGCGTGCGAGCGCACCATCGCGAGACGAGGGGGTGTCGAGCCGGACGCTGCCCAGTCAAAGATTCATGGCCCCACAACATGAATCCGAGACCACCCCTAAAAAACGGACCACGACGCCACCTCGATCGTCGGGAGGGGCCTCTGCTCCCCTTGCACGCTTCCTACAAACTACTCAACCTCGGCGACTCCTAGGGTGGTGGGGGCGCGGCCTCCAGCAGGTGATCCTCGAGCCGGCCGAGTGGGACGACAAGCTGATTGCCGGTGTCATTCGCTAGGCTAATTAGTTAACTATGTCTGCGCGCGAGTTGCTTTTTGGTTTACGGGCTTATCAAGGCATTCCTTAGCATAGTTACAGAGGTAAAAAAAACAGTTTGCAGCAAAGTTCTGATTTGCCAAAACAGTGCAGTGCCGACGGCGGTTGGAATATTCCACCCAACGCCCTGTGCCCGAGAGTGAGTCCCCGGCAAGTATTGTGAAGGTAGGCATATACAAGAGGCAAGGCTGCAAGTAAGAAATGGCTATATTCGTAAATAACTAAGCTAAAGAAAGGAAAAAGGAAAAGAAGACGTCTGTGGGAGAAGAAGGTCTGGCCAAGGAGTGGATGCGAGCAGCTCCAAAACTGCAAACACACAATCCGATAAGAAGCAACTGGGACTGCCCCGAGCGCCCAGTCAGGAGGCATCCCCAATCCGACCGAGGAGTACCTGAGCCGAGCATCGGGCGTGCCGGCGCCGCAGCCCATGCTTGTCGTTATTGACCTCAACGGGACGCTGCTGTACCGGCCGTCCAAGAAGCAGCCGACGGATTTTTCCTACAAGCAATCCAATCATCACCCTCCTGCCAACAGGTTATGAGTTCCCGTCGCTTCAAAATTTGAAGCTATTCCCGCTTTTGTTTATACATTCCCTTCTCGGCTCTGCAGCACATCCTGCCACCGGAATTACCGATTCCCCGGACCTGCACCACCAACGTCGACTACCTACGGCCCTCCCCTCGGCCTGTCACCCTCCCGGAAGATCCACACGTACCATCCACGTCCCCTGGAGCCATCGCCAACCCTCGCAATGGCGTCTGCGCTGTGCTGTCAGCCTCAAAGGGGGCGTCCCGTTGTCATGGCTGTTCAGGGGGCTTCAGGGGGATTAAAAGGGGCGGGCACGCGACCCCGTGTTGACACCCGCTAAAGGGGTAAAGGGGGAGGCGCACGCAGGGACGCGCGGGCTCTGAGACGGCATTCTTCGGACCCGAAGCGCCGCGACACAGGCCTCCGCATCGGGTGTATGGCTGAGTCTGTTGCTCGGCTTTGGTACAATATTTGGCGATATAGTTAAGCACGGCACGAAGAGAGGTGCAAGGTGTTGAGTCTGTATTGGCTAGCCAGCCCAAAACAATGCCTCGAATGTAGTTGTTCATCCTCCCGTCATTCGGGCGGGCACCGTCAAACATATCGTAGTTGGGGTTCATTTCGCGCGTGAGCATAGCGAGCTCGTGGAGAGTGCGTTCGAAATAGAACCGGCACGAAGCAGTTGACTACGAGGCTGATTGGCTTAATTGAAGGTCGGCGTGATAGGCTAGGCGTTGATCTCGGCCCTGGAACTCACGCACAGGGAAATACTACCAACAACCAGGGCACATCTGGCGGTCATGCTCGATGAATGAATCACCGGGATTACCGGGATCACCACCTGCACCACCTACGGAAGGTGGGCGGGCGAGAAGCTCCTGCGAGGGCGGCGTAGCGGAGGGGACCTGTCCCTGACGGCGTTCGGAGCGGTGGCGGCGCTGTATATCAAGCCGATCGTCATGAGCTGACTGTTGCTCAGGCGTATACCCTCCAACCTGGCCTCGGCGGTGGGACATGGAGGTGAGGCGTTGAAATCCACTGCGAGGTTGAGGACTGCCGAGGGCAGGCGCGGGTGACTGCCCACGAGGAAGGATTGGCGTCAAGGCACGACCACGGCGGTATGTTCGGTATGTTCGAAAGGAGGTCACGAATACTGGATCGGTGGCCGCCAATATTCAGACCACGGCAAGCATCGCAATTAACTGTCAATCCTCCTCTTCTTCTACCAGGCTTCGCAACAAAGTGCTGGTGATGCTTGACGAGCCTACAAGCACGGCATCTCTTGTATTCGGTAGGAATCTCGTCATCGGGGGTCTCTTTTGGTAGGATCGGGCGGTCGGGAGGCAGGCCACCACCACCGCTTCCCTCTGGCGGGGGCGGCGGGGGCTGCGGTTGAGGGACCCCGACCGTAGCCATCGCGCCGGCTCGAAAAGCACGCGTTCCTGTTCCTGATGATATGGATATGTTAGTAGAGATCCATACCGCGATTATCGTGAAGCATCCACATCCACATCATCAGCGGCATCGCCGACGACATCATGGCCGACAGGGGGGATGCGCCGTCGGGCCAAAACCACGGCGAGGAATGGGCGCACGACCTGAGGCTACGGTTTGAGCAGTTATTACGAGCAAAGCGATTAAATGAACTCGAAACACGGTCTCGCCTGGGCTCGCCCGCACCGCGCGAGAGGGCGTCGTCGAGCAAATCTCGATGCCGCTGCGTCTGCATCCGGGCCCCAAGGACAGAGAAGTCTTCGTCGCCGAGCAGGCCGTTGCTGCCCGTTCTGGACGGCTTGGTCATGTCGGATGCCTGATGAGCCAGGATGCTTCCCAAGAGAGTAACTCCGTCAGCGATATCCAATGATGATGCGGGCCACGTCAATGCCGTGCGACCCAAAAGCTGTTCTCATGGCCATATTGGCAAAAACATGTATTCGCGCTGCCAGCGTCGATTGGTTGAGCCGAGGGTTCTAGTAGCTGATGGGAAGAGGGTCGGAGGATGTGCCGGTGGTGTGGACTTGGTGTCCCTGAGCGAGGTCTCGGCCGGGTTGTGCGAGGATAAAGAGCGCCTACCAAGATCGGTCGGGGGGGTGTCCAGCCTGCCTCTATGGGGCAAGGACGGGTAGTCCTCGGCCGTCCGCTCAAGCCGACGCGCCTCGCGAAACACGGAGGATTGGGCGGAAATGGGAGGCCGGACCGTGGCTATGTTGCAGCAGCGTGCCAGACAGACACGGGCGAATCCGGGGGGGCGGAGGGGGGGGGGGGGGGGGGGGGCCCACGGGAGCAGGAGAGTCGTGCTGGGCGCTTCCTGCGGGGCTTTGCAACGCATGAAGCACGTCAAAGCACACACAGCCCCAATCAATTCCTGCCAACGTGGACCGGCCAAGCAAGCCTATGCTTTCCTCCTTGCTCCGCCCTGCGCGTCCCCCGCACATCCCGGGCCGCAAACGAAGATCTTGCCTTACGGGTAACCCGGTAAAGCAGATAAGCAGGCAGCAGTCCTTCTTCTATATAGGTGTGCCCGAATAATAACACCACACCAAGGCGATAAGGCGCCCCTCTGTGGAAAAAGGGGTTGACAACCCCGAGCATGCTTCCGGCAGCCTCATCCAGATTAGCTGTGTCAGCCCTTGCGCTTTTCTCCGTTGATTCTCTGTGGGTTCCAGTGGTGACGCCGCACAGCAAAGTCCGCCGTGTCCTGGACATGAATCAATCCTCCCGAGGCTCCACATGTTGCATCTTTATCTGCCCATGTTAATATTTGGAATTACCATTGGGAATGGATGCTGTTGTCCAAGTCACAAGCTGACAGGTTGCATTGGAGAGCCACACAGCAGACGACGCCACTTGGCGCCAGAGATGACATGATTTCCTTGCATGGCAGCGCGCCTCACAGTAGTAGCCTAGGAGGGTAAGGTTGTTTTGGCCCAGGACGAAAACACAGACATTCGCCTCGCGAAATTGTCCATCCCAAGTGGGGCCTGTCCGGTTGCCTGATTCCATGCGAGTGCAAAGGTTAGGTCGCCGACGACCTTGTGACATGGCCAGCCCCCCCCCCCCCCCCCCCCCATGGCCGCTGTCAGCTGCGCATCAAAGATGCATGCACCCTCTCATCCAGGGCTAGACCATCCATCACACGACGCGCCCGGCCGCTTATCGCCTCCACAAACCGACTCGCGACAGAGTGCACAAAAATGACGTAGAAGGGGAGTCGACGTCCGGAGCAGGAAAGAAAAGAAAGTGCAGTCTGGGAGACGTCGGACCGCAGGCGCGCACCAGCATGTATCCGGCGCGGCCGACGGGACACGATGATGGCAAGATGGCTGACATGTTTGAAAAGTTTACTAATCGAAGATAATGAACCACACAAGTCTATGAATCGATCAAAGCCTAGCTGCCTTGTCCTTTGTCCTCCACCTTCTTACCCTGGCGCAGAATCTCCTTTTCCGCTCTCCACTCAGTATACTCAGCATACCGCTCTTGGGAGTCTTGGTAAGCTACCTCTAAAATATAGCGCCTCCATTGTTCCGCGGCCTCCACGCTGAGTACACCTTCTTGTTCTGCAGCTTCGATGAGCATTTCCCAATCGCCACGCATATATACTTCATCCCGAACTGGGCCTTTGATACCGCTCGGCGGTGGGCCGCGGAAGATGTCTTTTAGAGCCCCGGCAGCCTTCATGCCAGCGAGCAATTTTTGTATGGCGTACCTAAGTCTCAGGAAGTGTATGTTTGGCAACGGGCCTGTTACCTCGTCCGCCATCACAAGTTCATATACATCCCCGTGTCGGACGGCCGGAAAGGTATCGTCATCCCCACTACCGCGTCGGAAATCGGTAATGGTTCCGTTCACTCGGTGGTCCCACGGACTTCGGGCGAGGTTGCCTTCTGTTGTGATATTCTTCAGCCATACCATTTGTAGGTAAAGCCGATGGGTCGGGTCCGTAGGATGCTCAAGGGGTCGGAGGGCAAAGTGGTGGTTATCCCAAAATGTATGGGCGTCAATCCTTAGAGGGAGAATGTTCCGCTGCTCGTCGCCGCTGATATCGAGAGATCTAAGATCCTCGAGTGGCCAGAACGTTTTCAACATCCTCCAGATTGTAAGGGGACCCTTATATACTCCCAGTTTCTTTGTGACTCGGAAATCGATAATACGAGTTCCTTCTATAAAGAAAGTGCCGCCAGTGAGGGTACACATGTTGTTGTACCAGCCTTTGACGATTTCTTGGGCATCCCGATCCGCTTTAGGGCGACCTGCGAGTTTAGGCCTCTTTGCGGGATTGGAGGATTCCCCTTCCCTGCTCTGGTCCATATTGTCATCCCCGTTACCTTCCTTAGTACGAGTAACACCTTGTATGTTCTTTTGGTACCAAAGCTTCCCCAACATGTCGATTTCGAAGAGGTAGCGACTGCAGAGTGTATTAAACGCACTTTCAAGGAATTTGATCCTATCCAATTCCATAAAGGACTTCAACCGCGTGGTGTTGGTGGCTATGAGGGCCGAAGTTGGGTCATGGAGAATGGCCAACAAGCTGTGGCAACATTTCAGTATATCCCTTTTGTCGATTTCGGGGTCGCAAAAATCAGCGTCGGAATCGGGGTCGTCCCTTGCTCCGCGCATTCGCTCTCCAACAAAAGCGATAAACTGTCGTTTGAGCTCCCCATTTGTTGATGGGATCCCAGAATCGGAGACGGTGGGCTGCGAGTCGGACATTTCCGACGGCAAATCGGAAAGTTGAGAAGGACCATGCGATGCCTGCGATTCACCCGGTGCCGGTGGTGTGGGCTGGGAGACGGTGGGCTGTAAGACGGTGGGCTGCGAGTCGAACATTTCCGACGGCAAATCGGAAAGTTGAGAAGAATCATGCAATGCCTGCGATTCACCCGGGGCCGGTGGTTCCCAGGCGATTGGGTAGTTGCCGACGAACTCGACTTGGATGATGGCCTGGGGCTGGTCTGGCTCCATGACGAACGACGCCTGATGGTAAAGTAAGCCTTAGTTGCAAAAAGAAATGTCTCAATACATCAATACATACCGACGCTCAAAGTAAAAGGCGTGGGTAGCTGAAACTGCTGTCAATGCGGCCTGTGGTGGTGTTGCTGGGAAGAAATGATTCCGAATATGGAGGGGCGAAAAAAAAAAAAAGGTAGAGGAAATGGCAGTATTTTAGCGCGAGCCTCGGTAAATGGCCGTGGCAACCCAAAATGGGCACTTTTGAGCCCAGGAGAGAAGGTGTTGCACGTGATCTGGATTGACTGAGCATTGAATTGTCTGCCTAGATAGGTCTAAAATACAGGTAAAAAGCATCTTCTTATAACCAAAAAGACCTCAGAATATCCCCACGGAAATCCGTATCCCGGCCGGGCCTTCAGGGCAACCGGAATGCCGTAGACTGAGCGGATCTCCGGTTATGAGGGATTCCGAGGGCATGAGGGCATGAGGGCATGAGGGCGTAAGCTAAGGATGTAAACAGAAGCTAAGAAAAAGAATGGCTTATTTTTGCACACCAGGGTCAATTTTTAGGGCGACAGAAGGGTTATGGGAGGGCTTGGGGGGCTGGGAATCATCTTTGGGGTCCAGCGAAATCTCCACGGCAAAATGCCCCACAGCGAAATGGCCCACATCGAAATCCACCCTGCCGCAAAACCCCCTACAACATAACCCTTCACAGCAAAATCCCTACAGCGAAATCCTTCCCACACATAGCAAACAAATCCACCCACTACGAAATCCCCCTACAGCAAAATCCACCCCACTGCAAACGATCCACCGTATTGCAACAAGCCACACTGATCGTGTCAGGTGGCAAAGTGCTCTTGCGGAGAACCGGTATCCAGCCTCCCCAAACCTTCTCACAGTTATCGGTGAAGGAGCTGATTGCGTCGGGTCCGACGAGCCTATCGGAAAGGGAGTCCAATCGTGCTAACTTCCTCTTGTACTGTTTGTCAAGGTCCTTGGGAAAATTTGGTCGATTGCGTCTTTGAACGATGGGTTGGACTTCGCTGCTTATAATTTGGTGTTGGCTCTTGCCGCTGTGCCAAACGACCTTCCTTTTTTCTGGCTGTTTAAAGTTTTCCGTCCAGTCTGGAAATGCTCTGGCATCTCCCCGCCCGCGGGGATTCTGTACAGAGCTCTAGGGTTGCATCCTCTCTCCATAGGTAAATGCTGCGTGGTGTGCTTTCGTCGTCAATCTCCATTTCGAACGGGACCGGGCCGTCTTCAAGACGCGCTTCAGAATTGTTCACTCCAGCAGGCTCATCGATCTCCATGGGGTCGAAAGCTACTTCAGCAGGCTCATCGATAGTCGACGCAGCTTTGCATGTCATGATCAGTCACCTTTCCTCTCCCTTGTTGGACCGCCGAGCCCATGGTTGGCCCTGGATTCCTACCGCCAGTTGGACCCAGGCCCCGGCGTGGCTGATGGAGTAGCGTTTTCCAGCATACTGAGCGATTGGGCGCACACATAGTGGAAGCCGAGCCGCTGTTCAACGCAGGGCAGACCCACCCCGACCGGGACAGTTGTGTCGGTGTGGGCACCAAGATGTTCGTAGCTTGGGCTATCGAACGCACTGGGCAGTGCCTCGTTCCGGGCTCACTGCTGCAGGCGTGTGTGCTGGAGGCGAGGCGGCCTCGCGGAGGTGCTGCACGGGGTGCTGCTGGGTGGGGTGGAGGAGGGGTGCGTGCTGGATACAGGGGGTGGTCGCAGTCGCGACCGCCATTCCGGTCGCTTCAGTGCAAGCTGCCTTGGTTGCAGCGAGGCGCTACTGCCGGCTCGACAATTGCCCGAGGCTACGGTGTGTCCGGCATGCTGGTTGGGTGTACATGTACATGGCCTTTGTGGCCGACAGGACTCCGAGAAATGGAGGGGTCTCACGTTCAGGCCAGCGCCCTCATGTGGGGGGTGCTGGGGGGCCACTCTGCCCCATACTCGACCCAATCAAGCCAGCCCCTGTATGCCTGGTGGTTGTAGCTTGCTTCTCTGTCCGATCGGCTTTAGACTGCCCCTTATTGGTCGGAAAGGCCGGTGCCCAGTGGTGTGAAGGGGCCCTGAGCCCCCTGAGAGAGGAAGGAGAGACTGGTGGCCACAGCACCAGGAGCGAAGAGCACCAAAGCTCCACTCGGTCGGATGGGTGCCTCTCAGTGGCCGACCCTCCCTGCTGCTGCCGGTGCGACTGTCTGGCGGAAAGCCTCATTCGCAAGGGCCAGGGTTCGGCCACAGGGACGGCTTTGTGCGAAGCAGGATTCCCCAACTAGGGAGGCAAGCGGAAATGGAGCGCGTGCAGCCTGCAGAAGATCAGCCGGAGCGCCCCATATGCCGCCGATGGACACCGGTCTCCCAGGCACACAAGCCGGCGCGGCGTCTATTGGTGGCTCGAGGGGCGAGACCGACCGCAGGGGTGCTGAGGCCCTGCATAGTGGCGTTCGATGCTGCGGACAGGATCGCCGACCGCCGGTTCCGACTGGGCCGGGCTCCCAACGCGCCCTGCAGAGTGAACCAACTGCGACACCCGCAGCGGTGAGCGCGAGAAGACTGCAGGCCGGGCTTGCCAGGCATCCGGAACCGCAGCACCGGTATGCTTGACAAACAGCCGCGGACGGATTCCCGGACAGAGCTCCCGTGCGAGCTGGACGAGGAGCGGCCAGTTCCTGGATCGCAGGGCCTTCTGCCGTCAAGTTTCCTTCAGCACGAGCTAGTGCCTAGGCGGAGGGACGGGACGGGCCAAGACGTGAGGCTCACACAAAGCACGCCACAAGGTGCAGCTACCGTACACGGCCGCCGAAGGTTGCACCTTGCCGTTGAGCTTGTAGTCAAGGGCCGCCTGCGGCTTCTCGCTGGGATGACTAACACTGGTGGTGAACTCATCTCTATCCTTGCAATAATATCCTCACCGGTTCAGGGATTAGTCGGCGACTGATGGCTTGCTGCAGCTGCATGGCGGCAAAAGACATAAGGGCTGGACCTTTGCACCTGATTGACGACGAGCCTCGTGGTTTCTGTCATTCTTTTGGCTGTCCCTCAATCGACCACTCCAGCGACAGCAAACGCACCACTGCCGCCAGCCCCCCGAGCGGATCCTCTGTTCTTGATATCTGTGCCTGACGAAGGGCCCTCTGGCAGACGTCCAGGCACCTCGCGGTTCACCAAGTAGGAGTCTCAGGACGCAGCGGAACTCTGGGCCAGAGCATGTTCCTCTCTCCCCACCCAAGCCACTCAACTGTTCTAACAGCGGCCTCATCAGCAGCAATCTGAACAACATCAAGTCTTACACAGTATTTCAACACCAACAGTCAAGCCCCCGGCCCTTACACCACAGCTAGAGCCTCATCAACTCCCTGTCCCTGATCCGAGGCCCCCCATCACCTATGAAGTTATATTTCATAATCATGCCCTCGATACCACAACCGCTACCACAACAATCCACCAACAATGTCCCACGCGACCCTCAAAGGCAGCAAAAAGAAGCAACTGCTCAGCAGGAATTCAATCAAGCACGGAAAGATCTGAAATCGAAATGGGCTGGCCGCCCAAGCTCTGCTCCACCATTCCAGAGACCCTGGCTAGCACCTCCTGCTGACGAGGACCGATCCGTCTCCGCCCCCCCCAGGAAGAGGTCGCCCAAGGCATCGAATTTGTTGACTGCCGGCGCCCAAGATCTACTCCACCCCCAGAAACCCCGAGTCAACACCTCTTGCTAGACAATGACCGATCCGTCTCCCCCCCCCCCCAGGAAAGAGGTCGCCCAAGGCATCGTGGAAATCTGTTTGGGAAGGGCGGTAGCACTCAAGGAGGAGCATAATGCTATGGCAGAAGTGGCTACTGTCTATCCTTTAGGATGGTGTTCCCGGCTGCTGTGGTTGTTGAATCAAGTGAGCTGGCCGATCGGTAAGAGCCGCATTCCGGCCTCCTTTCGACTTTCGAAGCCGAGTTTGCACCGTGGGTAAGTAAGAGGAAGGGTTAGTTTGTCTTCGTCTTTGCCATCTTTGGTGTTGCAGTGCTCGACGATGTGCTCCTCGATAAGGCATCGAAAGTCCTGCCATTCGTATGCTTCGTGACAGAGATGACAATTCAAGTTGGCTAGACTTCCATGAAGTAGGACACAATTGAATCGCCGGCTCAGGCCTATCTCCAAGCCTGCCTTTTCCTCAAGCATATCGACGTTTTGGGTGTAGTAACGAAGAAGCTTAGGCCGGAGTACTGCCAACCATCTATGTGTCTCCGTTGGTTCGCAAAATGTCGCAAGGTCTCGAATGCGTAGGGCCGTCTTAAGGGGCTGAGCCCTTCGCCAGTCAAAGAATGCAGCTTCCTCAAAGAGCGCGCCGTCGGCATAAAGTCCATTTGACGAGCGGAAGTCCTGGTTTCGTTAGCCCTCTGGGTGCAAGATGTGTCAGGGTCTACTAACCGGAATACCGGCCGCTGTACTGATACCAGCACCAGCAATAACTACGATCTTTCTGGCACTCGAGAGTGCATCTGCGGCAACCTGTAGTTCTTGGGAATCAGGCCCGAGGTGTGTAAGGCGGGTTACCGTGGGTCGTTGCGGCATGATGGTCGTGAGACGGAAAACGATCGAAAGGATGTTGAAGAAGGGAAGAGCGGAATAGAGATGGCCATGGGGGCTGCAGCTTTATATACCTTGGCGAGGGCGATACAGAGGTGGTCACGGATTCTGCCTCGCCTCTCTGCCGGACAACCGAGGCAGCCCATTACGAAGCAGACTGCTCGCTTGGCTGAAGGGACACGTCGGGCTCCCATTGGCCTTTGAAGGGGTTGGAGAGTTGCATGAAAATACCCCTGACCAGCGAGGCGGCGGAGGGTCGCAAGGCCTCCGTATATCGGGGGCTTGAGAGGGGCCCAGAAAGCAGTAATAATACGATCCCCCCCACTTAGCCGTCTCTGATATCTTTCCCTTTCAAATAATCTCTGTTGGGAGGAAAGGTAAGGACTGGATTGCTTGGAGGAAGTCTAGCTATCTGGGCCACAGCGGAATATATATGTGGAAGTGATGGCCTGGACCGGTGGATCCCATATCCACTTATGCCTCGGCTTGAGGGCATCAGGCCGGGGTCCGGCCTGATCCCTACTAGCCTGGCCACACACCCCCTCAGGCCAGAATCTTCCAAGTAAGGCTATAAAATGTGTCTAAATACAGTGTGGTGATAATTCCTTGGTGTTGAGTATGTGTTCGGGAAGTTCCGCTCAGCTAGCCTTCCAATCAGTATTTTCATCGTAAAATGGCCTTTCCACCCCCTTGAGCCTTTGTCGTTAGTTATTGACTAGCCAGGGCACCTTGTGTGCCTCCATTCCTAGCATTCTAACGAAATGAGCGTGTTTTTCTGCACTGAGCGGCTTTGTGAGACCGTCTACAGCCATCTCGGTCCCGGGGATGTGAGTCACGTTGATCATGCCTTTCTTGACCCTATCAATGATCCATTTGTATCGTATATCGATGCAGCGAGTGCGGGCTGCATTAAGGGGGTTCATGACGTTGATCTTGGCGTTCATGCTATCAGTAAACAACACAATAGGAAGTGGTTGGTGTGCCCCGAAGTCCTTGAGTAGTTCATTGATCCACTAGGCGGACTATGAGGCGGGTGTGAGGTTCGTAAACTCTGCCTCAGTGGTGCTGTGTACTACGTAGGTCTGCTTCTTCGTCTTCCAGTATACCGGGCAGCCGGCTAGGAAAACGACGTGGGCGCCGGTGGAGTAGCGATATAGAAGGTCGTCGGCGAAGGAGGCATCGGCATAGGTCATGAAGCTCATGTTATTAAGGTTAAGGTTGCAATTGTATGTGAGGGTTAAGTGCTTGGTGCCCTTCAGGTAGCGAAATAGGTGCTTCATAACTTATAGGTATTCCTTGGAAGGGCCGCTATTACCTTCACATAGCCTGGAGACAGTGTAGGCGATGTCAGGTCTTGTGTTGCATACAAGGAAGTTCAGGGAGCCGGTCTTCTTGATATAGGCCTTTGTTTCTTCATGGAGAGGGTCCCAGATTCTAGGGATCTCAATGCGTGAGGGCCAGGGAGCTTTGGTCGGGTTGAGGTCTTGGTAGCCGAATTTTCCGAGCATGAGGTCGATATAGGCTTCCTGTGAGAGGGAAACCGTGGTATTGTTGTTACTCCAGAAGATATCAATGCCTAGGAACCTTGTGGGCTCCCCGATATCCTTGATCTCGAACCGTTCCATAATGCTATCACGGACTTGGTCGATTTCTTCGTCAGTTGGAGCGGCAATGATAAAGTCATCCACGTAGAGGATAATATAATGGTCCTTTTCTCTGTGCTTGAGAAGGCATAGGTCGGAGCCGAAGGGTGTGAAGCCAAGGGCCTTGAAGAAGGGAACGATAGTATCAAACCAGTAGAGCGGAGACTTCCTCAGGCCGTAGAGGGCCTTATTGAGGAGCCAAACCTTCGTGCGGTCAGTGTTGGGGATACCGGGAGGTTGTTCAACGTAGATGGTGGTTCCCTCAGGCACGTTAGCATTCAGGAAGGCGGTTTTGAAGTCGAATTGTCTGCGCTTATAGCCCTTTACCGTAATCATAATGAGGAAGCACTTCACGCTAGTACTATTGGCGACGGCGGCATATATCATCGAGGGCCCAGTTGTCTTCTTCGTGGTTACCGCAGACCACAAAGCGGGCTCGCTTTACCCACTCGTTGAGAGCTGTTTCGAGTTTGGCATCGTATACCCATTTCCCGGGCAGCACTGGTGCTCCGGTGGGCCTATCAACGAGGGTAAAGACCTGCATTATTTTGAGGCTCTTGATCTGTGACTTCATCGCAGGCAGCCAGCTGGTATCGTAATCTAGGGTCTTCTAGGCGGCTCGAAGATTCTTGGGGATCTCTGGCTTCTGCCAGGTAGCTAGGTTATGTGTGGCCTGTGTTACTGATAAAAGGAAGCCGACTTCGTAGTGCTATATAGGGACCTCATGGACTAGGTATGTAGACTCAGGTGGTGGTTTGGGCGGGCGGCGAGGCCTTGAGGCGGCGGCTATTGGCGTTACCGTTAGTGCCGGTCGCTTCCGGACCGGGGGAAGGCGGGCTGCGGCCCTCATAGCCGGGGACTGCGTTGTCCTCGCTGCTAGGGGTTGTGAGGCAGGTACCGGGGCTTCTTCCATGATGTCGGCGATGTCTTCGGCTTCGAAGAAAGGCTCTCTGTCCTCTTCCGCGAACCGGACCTGAATGGAGTCACGTGTAGGCGGGGAGGGCGGCGGGGCATTAGGTGAGGCTCGTATTGAGGGCCGTGCCGGTAGCTGGGCCGTTGTGGATGCGCGCGGCGTGGTGTTGAGGGTGCTCTGGTGCCGTGTTGTGATGATAGGTACGGTGCCGAGGTCCTCAACCGGTGTGAGCGAGGGCGGCTCAGGTGTACCGATTTGTGAGGCGCCCGGGGTGGTCTCTGGGGACGGGAATGCCGTAGAATGGCGGGAGGGTTCGCGGGGAGGCGTGTGCGTGTGTTTATCGGCTTGCGGCGGTGCCTGCCGGGTAGGTGCCGGTAAGGCCGGGGTTGGTATGTCGATCTCTATGTTAGTTGCTCTCTCAACTTCATCTACGGTTGAGTCTTCGAATACAACTTCGTATTCGGCCTCATCACCTTCTGAAGTAGACGGCGTGTCTTCCTCGTTGAACCTGACGGCCGAGGCGCGAATAATCTTTCCTTCCTTTGGCTCATAGATCCAGTAGATCTTGCCGTGGAGGTCCCCGTAGCCGATGAGCCTGCCCTCTATTGCGCGGGGTGTGAACTTGTCGGAGTCTATACGGGTCTGCTTCTTTCTATAGAAGTAAGCCGCGCAGTAGTAGGAGCGTAGGTGCTTGATAAATGGCTTGTAAAGGCTATGATGCATGTTAAGTCCTTCACACATAACCTAATGAGGGCTTTTGCTTCCTTCGTTACGTTATGTTGGAAGCAGGTTGAGAACCCGGACCGTTATATCAACTATGAATGGCCAAAGGTATTCAGGAATACCGCATTCGATCATCAGGACTCTCGCTCTTGTCATGATCTCCCTACCCGCCCTTTCTAATACTCCGTTCATCCACGGAGTATTAGGCGGGGTGTCATATATCTCGATGCCCTTTTCTTTGGCCCATCTGTTGAGCTTGGAGTCGTAGAACTCGTATGTGGCCTGTCCGAATTCGCTACCTCCGTCGATGCCGATGACCTTGATCTTTCTTCGTGACTGTATCTCGACCATTTCAACGAGCTATACTAGCTCGATAAAGGCCTACTTCTTTTCTCTGTAAAAACGAATCCAATAATAGCCTGAGTAAACATCAATGAAATGGGTAGTATAACGTTGGCCGAGGTAGCCGGGTTTACGGTAGGTAATTAGGTCAACTCTAACAAAGTCAAGCGGAGCGTTACACACTACCTCGGTCCTCTTATCGATTAGGTCTATTGCCTTCCCGAGAACACAGGGCTTGCAGAAGTCTTTATTATATACGCCTATGATCTTGATGCCGGCTCTGTTACAGGCCTTGACGACGATTTCCGGGTTGGCATGGAGGAGGCGCCGGTACATCGTTTCGTATATGATCGAGGCTAGCAGAGCCTCACGAACCGTAATGTTGGGTAGTAGGTCGCGAGATGTAATACATAGAAAGACTGGCAGGCCGCCTACCCACTGAAGGTCGGCTACGGGCTTCCTGCTTCCTTTCTCCAGGACCCTATTGTCCTCCATATTCCATGTGAGGCCTACGAGAGAGAGGGATGTAGGGCTCACGAGGTTGACCGGGGTTTCCGGGCAGTAGTATGCCTGCCCGAGATGCACATCCCGATACGTATTGCCTATGTATATCGATAGTTTAACGTTACCGATATGGAATGACTTGGCCGTATGGCCGGTAGATCCGCCGTACTGCCATACACGGGCGAGTGGGCTGAGCTTCGTGAACCACTTGAGGTTGTTGAATGAGGTCTTTGAAGCGCCTATATCGAAGATGACTGTGTCTTTGTTAATCTCTGTTGCCTTGAGAGCCTGTTGGACTTCGGTCGTAGCCATTAGAGGTTCCGCCGGGGGCTCTGGTGAAAATCCTGCTCCGTGGAAGCCTCAGGGTCGCTATGAGGGGGCTGCGGACCAGCATAGAAGCTTCCTCCAAATAGGAGGTTCGAGGTCTCGGGGCCGGCGAGGCCGCTCGAGTTGTGTTGTAGCATTGCAGCCGTGCCTGAAGGTCCTGCCTTGGCCGCCATAGCTTCCCTTTTCCATCTCCAGGTATCAGGAGCCGCCTGGGGGTTGCACCAGAAGCATTCCTTTCCAGCCGGGATGTGTTTACCGCAGGGCTTGTGATGTTTCCAGCTCTTCAGGATCTTGGTTGTGCATTGGCTACATTGTTCTTTCTCCCTGCCGCCCTTCTTATTCTCTCCTTGTGTGTTCGAGGGTGCCTGTTGGGTAGGCTGTGAGGAGGGGGTTGTCGGTTTGGGTAGCTGGAGGTAGGAACCGGAGCGCTTCTCTTTGTCGGCTTTTGCGTTGAGGATCTGTAGGAAACCTTGCCAGTTTAGTTTCTTGTTCTCAATCTGGTATTCCCACAGCAGCAGGTCGTTAGGGTATGCATTCTCAACGGAGCTGAGGGCGTTCTGGAGGGCTTGGTCGTCGCTGATGACCATGCCTGTGGCTTGGAGTTGGTCTTTGAGGAGTTGTAGCTTGTTGATTAGGCCGTACATTGTGTCAAAGTCCTCACGGTGGAGGGAGGAAAACTCTCGTAGGAGCTCGCGGCGGGAGAGCTTGCCTATGCTCGGAATCGTGCGGCAGACCAGGTCAAACGTGACCTTCGGGTCTTCTTCTGCCTGTGACCAGCCGTGTTGACGAAGTATTTGAACCACTGTAGGATCAGTAAGGGTAGTCATGATGATTCCTGCCGCTGTACAGCGGCCTGTATACCAGGTCAGGTATTCCGCAGAGTCGAGGGCGAATGCCGGTGTGGCGGTGCCCGATGTGGCTGTGCCGGGTGTGGCGGTGCCCGGGGTGATGCTGCCCGGTACAGTGAAGGTTGTAGCGGGTGTGGGCATGCCTACCGTCGGGGCCGGCGTGGCTCCGGGCGGTGTGATCGGTTCGATGTATGCAATTAGGCCTGCAGAACCGAGGGCGTTACGGATCGCTGCCTTCCAGGCGACGAAGTTCTCGTCGCCCTTCAATTCAGGGACCTTGACTTTGACCATCGCAGGGCTGGCGATGACTTCAGGGACAGGGGACAGGGACGTGGAGGGCGCGTGTGGGCCTTCCGGGAGCGCTACAGGCCGTAGGGAGGGCCGTAGGTATTCGACGTTGGACGTGCAGGTCCGGGGAATCGGTAGTTCCGGTGATCGGATGTGCTGCAGGGTCGAAAAGGGACTGTAAACAAAAGTGGGAATAGCTTCAATTGTTGAAGCGACGGGAACTCATAACCTGTTGGGAGGAAAGGTAAGGACTGGATTGCTTGGAGGAAGTCTAGCTATCTGGGCCACAGCGGAATATATATGTGGAAGTGATGGCCTGGACCGGTGGATCCCATATCCACTTATGCCTCGGCTTGAGGGCATCAGGCCGGGGTCCGGCCTGATCCCTGCTAGCCTGGCCACAATCTCTCATGGATCACAGCTCTCATGGCTTCCTCAACTTTCAAAACTCCCTCAGCTCCCCTGAAAGAGACGAAGTCTATCTCTCGAGCAACATTACCAAACCACAAGACAATCACCGTTGAAGATGTTTTGGGGGAAATAGACCATGTTTTTGAAGACGACTCAGACTGGGAGCTCCCATCAGTAGAGACTCTCTTCGTGCTGGAAAAGGCCCGCAAGAAGGGCGAGAGTTACGAGGACCTCTTACTGAAGCTCCGAGAGCTAAGGGAGGGTAGTTAGTGGTTCGGGTTTGTAGTGCTTCCAGCCGCTCTTGCATAGCTAATGGGCTAAAATTTACCGGCAAAGCTGCCTGGGACCAGAAGCCTCAGAGAGTCAGTAACGCGCCCTTGGTCGGCACTTGTCGGCATCGGCGCCGCCGCCGACGATCGTCACGTCGGCGGGCAGTCGTCCGAAAGGATTTGGCTAGAGCACAAGGGCAAGGGGGTCCCGCCATATCCAGCACAGAAGAGAGCGTTCTTGAGGTCCCACGATGGTTTTTTTTTTGGGGGGGGGGAGAGGTTAGAGAGCGATGATTGTCACTTGAACAAACATTGCGGCCGTACCAGGGAACATCACAGATAACCCATTTAGAGCATGTGTTCCAGTTCAAAAGATAAAACTTTAGGCACCCTAGCCAGTCCTCGTGTGTTTCTAAAAATTGCAATACTCACCCCTCTAGCTAGTGCGAGGTTCTGGATCTCAACCCCACTGCCACTGAAGACTTCTCCCTTGTAGAGTACTACCCAACTCCATATCGTTGCAAGCCACGCGAGCTCTTTACTAGCGTCGGTTTGTTTGCGTTTTATTAGGCGTTGTCTGGAGATACTCACGCTCTGAGCACTCTCGTAGACGTCGATCGCGAAGGTCGCATTGCCCCTACCACGATTTCTCGAGGCCCGCCGAGCTTTTCTCTCTCGGTCAATAATATCCTCCAGTGATTTAAATACGCGCATGAGCTGTATATAAGAAAGCCTGAGGCGCATACTCGCGCTCCCTTCTATAGCCCTATCCAGCACTTGAAAGACGGCAATAATATAGGGATCGCTGCTGGCAATGTTGCCAGGTAACGTCGTCTGCATAAGTAATGCAATCCATTCGTCTAAAGCGATTTCCAAAGTAGCGTCGAAGAAAGTTAGTTATCGCATCGTGTCTGACAAGCCGAGGTATATTGTCGAGTAGCCTTAGCAGCTTTGCATTAGACCTCTTCGTATCCCGTCGCTTCCCCATGCGCGAACTGTGGATCGGTACTGCTAGCGTCCCCCGGTCCCCTTCTGTCGCGGCTTGCTGTGGTGTTCCCGCTGCGAACGGCAAACAGACTGGGTCAGAGTCAATGTCCATAGGGCCCCCCATAGAGCCAAATTTATTGCCTAGAGCGAAGTAGCCTTACGGAGGTGGGCTTCTAGCACAAGAAAGTAGCAAACTACAGGAAGGCTTTTTCTTAACAACATAAATCGAAGAATGAAGGAGAATATAAGACTTATAATTCGCCTGAGGACCCTGATCCAGGACGCTTCGGCTACACCCTGGCTCCAGGCTCCCGGACGCCCGGCTTCGTGTCGCATGGTACCGAGGACCCGGATTCTAAGACCGGTAGCGGGCGAGCGCCTGAGAAACGGGACCATTTTCCCCGGATTCCGGGTTTTCTCAAGGCCTTAATATGCCGGCTCTGTCTCCCTAAAAGTTTACTCTTTTTAGAGGTATATTTTCGTATTTAATACACAAAGTCAATTTCACCATGTTGTTTAAGCAAGCAGCCGTGGCAGTGCTATCTGTGTCTTCCTCCCTCCTGTGTGCGTCGGCGGCGCGTAGGTATCAAATAGAAAATAGCACCTCTGGATTGCAGAACGCTGTCTACTTTGATAATTGCTATGGAAATGTCGTTGGCTGATGGAAAGAGAAAATATAACTTACGTTGCTCCCTAGGGGTGTCTATGGGCTGAACTACAAACCAGCTTAACTGCCAGCATCGTAGCTCACCCATGTTCCATAGATTACTACTTCTTCTGGGGGCATGCGCGCGCATTCTCGCTACAGACTCATAGAGTAGTTTCGGTGTACAAAGATCAATTCATGAGACCGAGGTCATGAGCGATATCGATATCCATGCGGTCGAGGTCGGTTTCGGGAGGTGATGTATGGTATTTGATGTGGATATGCCGGACACCAAACGAGGGCTCTCAGGCTTGACTACCATGTCTCCATTATCCTCTTTGGTCCTGGACCAAGACTTTGTGCTCTTCTTCCGTGGCGGCTCCATCGAGAGATCAAGGACAAAGACTTCAGGAAGAGAGGGCTCCACAGTATCCTCTATCTTCCGCTTCCGCGTGGTAGCAGTCTTCCGTGGTCGACGTGCCGAGCGAGACTGGAGTCTTGGTGGCAGTACCCTCTATAGGAGTCTTGGTAGTAGTGCTATCTGTGGGAACCTTTGGGAGAGATAGCGCATATTGCTTGCCGTGAGTTCGTTCGACATAGTTGCTCCACTCGGCAGGTGAAGTAATGATAATAGGCTTCCCAACGCCTTCGCGAGAACATTGAGAGCATGGAAATGGATGCTTGAAAGTGCCCCCCCCCTTGAGATATTTGCCTCTGAAGTGTCTGCTTAGCGAGTCCCGTGTCTTGAAAGGCTTCTCGTATAGAAAGCAGGCTGACTCCTTCGACTTGGCTGACTTCGTAGGTTTGGGCTTCTCGTCTTCTATAGTGCCGGCAGATACCGGCAGGACAACAGACAGAAGAGTCCAGGCTCTTTGCACGTAGCGGAGAAGCCATTCCAGAGCCCTCTCTGAACGGTTCTCAGCCCTCGAAGTCGAATGTAAGTGGTTCCGAGGCAGAAAGTGTTGAGGGACCTAGATTTAACTTGATAGCCTAGCCCTCCACCTCTTCCTCTAGGCCGAGGACAACACGCATGCACTTGGACTTCTCGACATGGATCTGCAAGAAGGATTTACAGATCTGGATAGCTCTCGCGTTGCCCTTGCAGAGGTTGATCCACACCGCATCTGCATCTACATCTGCCTGCACCTGGGCGGGGTTTAGCGGCGCCTGGTCTTCGTCTGCATTTCCACCACGAAGATTGGGGGGCTATGTCACTGGAAGGGAGAGTTAGTAGTGGCGCGAGGTAACGGGACGAGCCTCATAACTCTTGGTGTCGAGTCACTTACTGCTCGTACGTCTCCCTCCGTACCTTCAAGGCACGGCCACGCTGAGCCTTTGTAGACTTGGCCGTCTTAGGTTCCTGTAGCGCGTTTGAGTGTTGCCCTCATCATCGATCTTAGGTGCATGACCTTGAAGGATCTGTGCCGCACGTTGCGTTGCTTAGAGAAGGTACCGGCTTGAGCTGTCGGCTTTGTGTCGTCGTCGTATGACTTTTTTCGTCAGCATCTTCGTAGGATGGAGGAGAGTTGAAGTATTATTGAGAGGATTTGGTGCTCACTAGGGAGCGACCAGCTTTTTAACACAGGCGATCTGCCGCGAGGCTTCTCAGCTTCCCGTCATGCCAGCTTGAGAGCTCAGGCCGGCCTGGGGCTAGGTCCATTGGCTTGGGCTATTTTCATGCAAATCATGAAGTATCAGGGTGGAGTTGGCCACTTTGCGAGGCTCAAACGGAGGTGTTGGCGAAACGGGCTGATAGGGAGCGGCCGCCGCGCCTAACTCGATACGGAAGTGAAAAAACCTCTGAACTTATCGTACTTCGCTTAGAGTGCTAAAGCAAAGGCAGACTGCCTATTTCTTTCCCTTACAGAAAGGACTTCACTTGTTGCTTGACGCTGACCTCTTCGCAACGAAGTGCGCGGGCTCTGGGGGGACCATGTTCGTGGGACCGATGGGCTATAGCAGCCCGAGAGGGCGGGTAACGCACTCCTTGAGATGAACTCGGACTGGCTCATCATAATAGTGGGCGGAACCGAGTCGGGCAACGACCTGTCCGGGCGCCTTGTAGCGGCCGGTGAAGCTCGACGTGGACCACCGCGTCGTCTACTCGGCGTATGTCTATGCCTGGGGCGGTTAGGTTGGGGTAGCTTGGGAGGGCGCTACGCCCAGCGCCGAAAGCCGCGCGTACTATGTAAATGCAGATGAAAATATCGAAAACAGCCGTCAAGAATATGTGCTGCATGTTGACCCTCGTCGACTGTATTGAGCACATGGTCTTCCCGCTCCTGCTGTGTCAGTGTCATTGCGGTTCTTCGCCACACGTCGACACGGGGCCACGCCGCCGGGTTCGGCGACGGGGACTCTTTCCTGGGCGCGAGCAGGGTAAATAACTCGCAAGTGCAGGCTAACTCAATTACCCAAGTGCAGGCTAATAGCCGGCTCCCGAGCATCTTTTTCGGCTCTCGGGCGAAAATAGGTTCTCGGGTGGGTCGCGTCTTCGGGGATACTTGGCAAACCGCCTCTGACGTAGAGGTCGGTGGGACGAATTTTTGAAAAGTATGGTAGGCCGTTTCGGGAAACGCGAAAATGTTCGAGGTTGGCTCAGGCCTATTAAGGGGGACGTAAAAAAAAAGTAATAGCGAAGAACGTTAAGCACACGAGGCCGATTATAAGCTGAGCTTCCCTCATATCTCTATCCTCCCGTGGTTGGGCTTCTTATCTCTTTGACCAGGTACTATGGTACGATATGGGGCGCATTAGGCATATAGGTGGGGAAACCGCCTCCCTCTTCCAACGAAAAAAGGCATAGTGGTTGAGTCGAGCGGTCATCGCTCTCGCACCCAAAAAGTCGTAGCTAATCTGATTCCAGAAAAAAACCCAGATTGTTACAGACCCTCGTGTTCGAGTCCCGTCACTAGCCATGGACCGCAGTTACACCTTCGATCCAATGATTGGCTAAGCCCCCCTAGCATAGCACGCCAGTTCTTAGTTACAGGACTTTGGAATTCCCAGTTTGGGGCTGTGTAGTGTAGGGGAGAGAAAAAATAGAAGTGGAAAAAAATGCAAACCAAAAAGTGAGTCAAGATTCCCGACCCTCAACCCGACCAACTGAGCCTTTATTTATTTTTTAGTTTTTCCCTTCCTTATATTTTCGACTCACTTTTCTACATTATACTTGTAAACGTATGCATCCCTCTCAGCTTCGGTATACTTTCTCCTACGCGATGATTCCTATGTCGGCTACGTTGTAAGGGGGTGTGTTTTTTTACTTTAAATATACGAAAATTACAACGCCCTATAAATGCAATTCCAGAGTAGAGCCGTTAGAAAGCCCTATCAATTACGAAGCTCCGCAGCTAGTTTATATATTCTCACGATGCGGAATAGTGATGTTGTTACGCGTCAATTGAACCAGTTTTTTTTATTTTTGTATAGGGGCCTGTGAAGGGGGTCACGGTTCGGATCTAATCGCGCACTCAGACGTCTTTCTTGGGCGTTCTGCGTTAATTGTGGCTTGATATTGGGGCGCCACAGCACATTTTTAGTACAGGGGCTGCACACAACCATTTTTGCGGGCAGCTGGCTGGCACAGGGACTGCACCCTGGCATTGGGACCATTTTTGCTGGTATTAGGACTGCACACACCACTTTTGCTGGCAGCTGGCTGGCACTGGGCCTGCACCCCCTTTTTGCTGGCGCTGGGACTGTACTTCATTTTTTTGGTAGTAGCTGGCCATTTTTGGGACTGCACCTTATTTTTTTGGTGGTAGCTAGCTGGCACTGGGACTGCACTTTATTTTTTTGGTGGTAGCTAGCTGGCACTGGGACTGCACCTTATTTTTTTGGTGGTAGCTGGCCATTTTTTGGTGGCAGCTGGCCATTTTTTTGGTGGCAGCTGGCTGGCACTGGCGCTGCACCACATTTTTGCTGGGACTGGTTCAACTACCCGGCCCTCCCGGCAGTCCGCCTCATCAAGCCGGAGAACCGTTGGAATAAAGACGAGACTTGCCTTCAAGAAGGCCAGGGTTCCAACAGCACGGTTCTCGGCGGTGCTGAACATGGAGCCCTGATCAAAAAGCAGCCCGGATCACGGAATTAGACTACCTTCGTGGAATACATCTCTGCAACGGGCAGAGCATTGCCTCCTTTAGTGATCATGAAGGGTAAAACCTTACAATCACAGCACTACCCAACGAAGATGGGTCCTTTTAAAGGCTGCAGCTTCACCAGCCAGGAAAAAGGCTAGATTAACGATGCCGCTGCCTTGAAATTGCTTCATAAGGTCTTCCTTCCTAACATCGAACGCCGGCTCCTCATGGTTGACGGCCACGGCAGTCATATAACTAATAAATATATATAGGTATGCTTGCAAAATAATATTCAGCTTCTTTACCTACCGGCATATTCATCACACGTACTTCAGCCGCTTAATTTATACGTATCCATACGGCGAGACCGATACAACATCATGGGAATCACTCCCCGTCGTGGACTTCGCAGACGATACTGATGAGGAAGTGGAAGAACACCTCAGGCGTACCGAGCTCTCTGTACACAAAAGACCATGCCCAACCGAGCTATCAAAAGACGAGTATGCTTTCGGGGGGGGGAGATTTCCTTTTTCTTCAGGAGATTCGTCGGAGTAAATACCCTCCCAGTCCTGGTCGTCCGAGCTCGTCAACTGGAATATAGAGAACTCGGTTTAATCAGGCACGTTATCGGGGGTTATTATCCATTTTCTCGCCCTTAAAGCGCGTATACCGGAAGGAGCTTAATAATATATACCCCGGTGTTCTAATTCAACGGTCGCCGGCCGCCGTATTATATTAATTTATTATAAAAAGGCTCGGGACTTGGTATTACGGCTCGAGAATTGCATAGCGGGCTAGTATGCTTCCGGCTTATAGCTGGTAAATAAGCAAAAACCACCCAGGAACCCTTTAGTGCTAAAAAACAGTAATAAAGTCATTACTAATACAGCTTTAGCCGCCCTGGAGAAAGCCCGGGATACGGCTCACTAATAATAAGAGTTGCTTGACGATTACGGTACTTGGAAGACCCCCTATAAAGGTCGTAGACCTAACTATTACCCTAGCCAAGATCAATATAAGCTCCCCGGCTCGTAGGGCACGTCATCACCTATTCAAGAAGGTCAAGAAGCCATTCAGCCACAAGGACTTTGAGTTGGCTAGGCTTAGGCGCGAAAATGAGGCTCTGAAGGCCGAGATTGAGCACAGGAAGGGAGCCAAAAAGAAGAAGGTCGACTTGAGCCCAAATTCGAAGTTCGCCACGATAAAACACATTCAGCGCGCGCAGAGGGTAGTGGGGCGTGATATTAATAGGTTTACGAATTAGAGGGCGTGGAAGAAGTCGAGGAAGTCGAAAGTTATATGTTCATTAGTTGACTTGTTATTTTTCTACGTACTTGATATAGGGTGTCGTTCATGTGAGTGGGCGGCGCCGAGAGGCGAAAAATATATTCGCGATCTGGAGGGCAGGGCGGAGTGTAGCGTTCTGAATATACTTGTTGCGTATAGTTTGTATATATAGAGTTCTACCGCTTGTAGTATATAACACAACGATATTATTTCTAGATCCTATCTAGTCCCCCTGAAGGGGATCTGCGATGCCAGCAAACTTGAGATATGGAATTTATTAGCAGCGGACGTAGAAGAAAGCATAGTAGACCAGAAGCTCCGTCAAGTTCCGTAGAGTCAAACTAGTCACTGGGATATAAAGAACAAGAGTACAAATAAGAAGAGTCCATTTTAATAGGAAATAATTACATTTTTTTACCGGGGAGCTCGCCAGGCCGCCCGTATATCTAGAAGTCTTAAAGCATTCTCACAACACCCCGCTAGTTTCCTTCGAAAGACTCAAGGGAAAATAATAAGGGAGGACGGCCCCCCGCTAGGCTAAAGATGGCGTACTATCCATATTGAGTAAGGTGGGTAGCTAAGAAAGAGATGATAATGAACTAGATCATAATAGGCTAGGATAGTCCGCATCATGTGCCTGTGTATAAACGAGGTAACCGGCCGTATAGAAGAATTTGCATTTCTTTTCTAACAGGACCTCAATAAAGCAGCTCTGCCTGAGACAAATCCCCGGCAGCCGGTGTTTGACGGCGCGAGCCACTTACGCTAAGCCAGCTTGTTATAGATATATTGTGAAACGTGTTCAATGGCTACTCCATATCTATTTTTCCGAAAAAGGAAAACGAGGCACGCTCATCCTTCATCGTCATTGCATCCCAAGATTTACGATCTCCGCATAACCCTCTCGAGAACCTAGACCCGAATCTCCACTCGCGGCCTCCACGCTGAGTACACCTTCTTGTTGTGGGCCTCGATCTCGGCCTTTTTGGCCCAGGTCTCGGCCTCTTTGGCCCTGGTCTCGGCCCGCCCCGCCCTCGCCTCGGCCTCCACAGCCCTCGCTACGGCCTCCACGGCCATCGGCAAGACCTGGCCGCTACCATCGACTTCGCATGGCCTTGCTATGCTAGTTCTCGATGCCAATTCCTACAATCCTCTTATAGAGGTGTGTAACTTTGCCCGCGGCACCGTCGACGTGTACCAGAGCCGGGCCCCACGTCCAGTGACTATGAAACTTAGCCCCAATTGCGCCTATACCGCCGCGATCACATGCGAGGGTTGGGAACGCACATATGACGGCATCGTCATTCCAGACTTTGGTAAGGGTGGTATACCCGCGCGCACGGACAAGTAGCTTCGTATCGCACGCTATCGCGGACGGTCGAGTACGAGCAGTAGGTGTAGCCGCCGTCGAAGATGCCGATTCTGCGTAATGCCGGGTCGATGCTGAGCGAGCGGCCCTTGATGCCGCGGTCTAGAAACAGACCAGTCATAATGCTGGTCCACGAAAAAGGCCTGGTGAGGCTGCCGTCTGGGTGCTCGATGATGTTATCGGGCCCTAGGGCCTTGTCCTTGACGTATTTGAGCAGCTTGTACTTCTCTTCATAGAGCTTGAGGGCACGGCGGGCTTGCTGGTTGCGGCAGTCGACTGAACCAAAGGTGGCCGGGATGTACCGGCTCACCTCGCCGCGGAAGGCAGCCTCGGCCACCCGACGGTGCTTCCATCGGTTCTCCCAGGTTGATATCCAAGCAGTCGACGACAGCATAGGACGCTGAAAGAGCGTCCATCGTTATCTCCGAGTCCCAGTCATCTGGCACCCTGTCCATCACCATATAAGGGTAGGCCACAGGCTCCTCCGACGAGACCGGGTGCAGCACTCTCAACGCAAGTTGTCTTCCACATACATACACACACCGTGACGATGGCCGTGGACGCCGTAGCGAGGGCTGTGGAGGGCCGAGATGGAGGCCAGGACCCTCAGGTCCGGTTCCTCCATTAAGGGCCGGGCGCAGACCGGGGACTAGAGCCACCACGAGGTGCAGGACAGGACCCTGACGATAGGGCCATCGAGTTCTTCGAGACCTCTGAACAGTAAGTTCCCATCAATTACGCCGGTAATAGACGGCAGGCGCGTTCTAGTTCACATGTTCCATGGCAGTGTCTACAACAAGAAGAACTCCCACTACACCCACTACATCGCCGACCCTGCCTTTCCCGTCCATGTTCTACTACCGCCAGACCGAGCCCGCACCCTATGGCGCCCACTCGATAGCCTTTCTACCAACCATCCTCGTCAGGCTCTTTGGCGAAGGTCCCTATATAGGCTTGGACTTGGCCGTCGATACGGTGTGGCGGATCATGTTGGTGCTGGAGACGGGGCGGTAGTGCTCGACCGGGTCGGCGGGGGCGGTCCAGTGCGGGCGGCAATACTTGCTGCACGCGTGGTTGCTGAAGAAGGAGCTGATGCCCTCGGGGCCGAGGTCCGTTTCGCCGTACTCGTAGGTGCGTGACAGGATGGCGGGTAAGTCCTTGTCGAATGTCCAGACGTCGGGTACGTTGATCTTGATTTCCTTTGACAAGATGTTGAGCTGGTTGAAGCGGTCAACGATTTCCGCGGCCTTCTCAACGGCCTTGATATCGGGGTCGAGGGTGAAGTAGTCCTCGGAGAAGACAGCGCCAGTCTTGAACCACTTACAAACGTAGGGCTGGCCGCTCCGCTTGCCACCCGTGTATGTGCCGTAAGCGACCCAGCGGAAAGAGCCTTGGGCAAATGGGTTTTGAAGATCGTAATCGTCAAATTCCGCCGTATTGGCGTAGTTGTATCGCCCACTATCGCTAGTAGTGGCGCCTCCGATAAAGGAGGAAAAAGGAGAATGCGTGAAAGCATCGTCTAAATACACAAAGAATATTATCTAAATGCATCATGGACGGCCGTCAAGTCAGTCTTCATCGAGGACGACGACGACGGCCGACGATGCTTGAAGATCTTCTTATCGAGGAGCTCGACACGGTTAGTCGAATTACAAAATATAATAGCCTGGTTAATCTGGAGCTTGGAGAACAAGGTATTGAGGCAGTAGACCTTCTACTTCTCCTCGACATATGCGTAGTACTAGGTAACACGGCGGAGAGTGAGCTCGTCCATCAGGTTAATCTCGTAGGGCGAGTTCATATTCCGGGCCTTGAAATCTTTGACCGAAATGGGAAATGTAGCGGAAAAGATCGAGGCCAGGACCCTCAGGTCCTCTATGAAGGCCCCGGAGCAGGATTATGATGATGAGGAGAGCGAATACTCTGACGGTGAGACGATTCCGACGAAGACTCTGATGAAAAGGTGAGGGCTCTGGCCAAGAAAAACGCCGACCATACTACAAATGATGCCGCAAGTCCAGTCTCGAAACATAGATCCGAGACACTACTAAGGAAGCTGGTAAGGAAAAAGGAGAATGTATGAAGGCATCGTCCAAATACACAAAGGGCATTATCCAAATGTATTATAGGCGAGGCCGTCAAGTCCTTCTTCATCGAGGACGACGACGCGGCCGACGACGAGGGCGACTACATCATCGTCGGCAATGGCGTCTATTACCTCCCAGACGCGCCCCCATTTTCCCGTTTCGAAGACGACTCGGAGGACGTGGCGCTCAATATCATCGACGGCCTGCTCGTCGTCAAAGGCCTCTCGGATCGTTACCAGGAGGGCCCTTCTTACAGCTGTCTTCTGCTTTTCGACCTCATTGGCCGCTGCTCTGTACTTCCGTACTGCGTCGGCCGAGCGCCTGGACGCAGCGCGGAGCGCATCTCGACCTTGAACAAGCCCCCTGATGCGAGGGTCGCGGTTGACGGAGGCAGACTGCCCCGCCGTGAGCTTCGTGGGCCGGCGTTTGCTGATCGAGGAACCCAGACTGCACATCGCCTTCATCACGGCGCGCTGGGGCTCGAGACCCTGGGTAATCGCTCGGGTGTCTGCGACCATCTCATGCGACAGGTAATGCTTGAGCAATGTCCTCGAGTCCGCGTGCTGCATGATCAGGTTGCGGAGACCTTCGCTTACATCGCCTATTCGTGCAGAAGGTCAGCAGAGAGATTGCTTCCAGCAAGGCAGATGCACATACCGCTCTTATCGGATTCCATAGCTGCATTATAGCCGTTGTTCGCTGTTTGCCTCTCGTAGCCAGATGCGGAGGCACCGTTCAGCGACCCCTTCCTGACTTGCCAGGTAGCTTATTTTACCAGGAGATACAGATTTAGCCCACCAGCCCCAGCCCTTGTTATAACAGCGCCGACGGACTACGGACTTGGCAAACATTCATGCTACACGCGTCGAGGCCACGTGCGCAAACGAGGCGTACGCGCATCAGGCAGCCCAAGGCAGAATGGCAAGGCACCTTGACTCTATTGTTAGCATCGCCGGGGAAACTCGGCCGACGTGGGGCAGGCAACACCGATCCACGTCTGACTCGCGAGCAGCTACGCGAGGGCTGTGAGTCACGAGTGGCTCACAGTCCACATCTGTATACCACAACGGCGTGTCCTGGTGAGTTAGCTCTTCACCTAACGCACGACATATCCAGGCTTCCGTCATTCTTCCGCGCTGTAGACTATGTGACGGCTATCCCGGGTCCTACGACGCCTATATTGAGGGCTATAAAAGATGACCATGGAAAATAGCAGGAATTGAAGCAACCGCGAAAGCGGCAGGGCAGACACAGACAAGACCCTGGCTGTCTGGGCCCATGCACAAGGGTTGCCGGAAGCCGCGCCTCTCCTGCAGGCATGGTTCGATGGCGCCATTTTCGTTGGACCTCAGTGTTTTCCCGAGATTCAATGCTGAGCAAAGTTGCCGAGTGCACTGGCAAACACTGGTTAGGAATAGCTCTGGGGGTTTCTGGGGTTGGTTCCTTAGCCCCCGGTTCCTTCTTTCCTAGGTCAGCCCTCTTTCGATCCCCTTTCCCAGGTCAGCCCTCTTTCGATCCCCTTTCCCACCCGTTGTCCAGCCTCCCCAACAACTTTTGCAGAAGTCAGTCGGCGCATAAGAAAAAACATACCCCACAATCTGTTTCGCCTCTGCTTTTTGGATTTTCGCAGCCTCCGCCAGATTCACTTTTGCGCACTCTGTTGCCCGGTTCAGCAATGTCGACTCATTCACAACTATACGCGACAATACGGATGAGGCAGCCCGCAGCGTTCCAAGTACGCCTTCATTCCAAGGCCAAGACTAATGGAGAGATTCTGACTTGATAACGCGCGGATGTGGCCCAGTAACCCCCGCCCCCTTTTTCGGGAGCCGCTGAAATACCCAGACAATCCGCCGCCTCGTGCCATCTCCTTCTGCCCTTAAAAAAAAACATTGCCAAAAGTCACTTTGCCCCCCTGGTCATCAGTATCGATCTCGTGATTCCCGACAGTGTGTGGGGAGTTGGTTGACGCCGTGCCAGGGCTCTCGGTATGCATCTTCGAGACCCCGTCTGGGCCCCGACAAGCAAAAGATGGCCATGTGGGCATTTTTGAGTCGATGCAGGATCAGAAAGCTGTCAAAGCCAGAGGGAACCGTCCTCTCTTTTCCGTTGGCGGGACCCATTGTCGAGGATTTGCCTCTCTCTACGCATCATCAGACCCGGGATGGACAGACGATTGGGCGGCATATCCGCGCTGCCTGCCAAGCCTGCGCGCACTTGCGCAGCGTGGCGGCGGCGGCGGCGGCGACGAAGACGTTTCTGGCTGGCGACCTCGGCGAGCCCTTTCTCCCATGGTACAAGCGGCTACTAGTGGGACGAGTCATGCAGGTTACACAAAAAAGAGTACTGGCTTCAGGACGTAAAATTCTGCAGTCGATGATGGGTAGTAGTGGGCATCCAGACGTGCTCTTCGACGACGCCATCATCTATACGGAGGATCCCCAACGTCAGCATGTATTTATTCTTGCATGACAAACCCCCCCCGCCCCCCCCCACCCCTAACCGGCCGCCGAGTGCCCACTGAACCTGTGACAGTCGCGAAGAACAGCACTGAAGAACAGATTTGACAAGTATCCCCATGCCCGAACGCCATTTTTGACCCATGATCCGAGATAAGTAGAACTTTTCCACTCGTAGACCCGCTAACTCCACAACACTATCGTACTCCCTCTGCTTCAATCCGTAGTCGTATTCATGACACTGGCTTGTAATACTGGCCGGCTGGGCAAGGCAATTTGAAGGGAACTCTGCGCCGGCCTCACTCTCTGCGCCGGAGTCTGGGGATTTTGAGAAAGTGGCTGCCAGGGTGCGATGTGACTGTTCGAGGTGCCGGCGTCGTGTGTGTGCGAGGTCGTGTTTCCTCATCCGGATCAGACATGGAAGGGCAGACTCGATACCTGCATCTTTTCCCTGTTGTCTCCATGTTCTCTCGTGTCGTGTCGGGATAGACTCGTCTCCCAAGTCGACCAGGTTGAGAGTCTTCCTCACGTTTTTCGCTTCTGGGGGATAAGATGCGCCGCCCGCGCCGGCAGCCTCTGTGCATTCGCTGGTTGGCAACATATTTTTGGCTCGGAGGAGTAATGCCTCTGGATGAAAAAGTCTGTGGATTAGTAAATTTGTACCCGTAAAGCAGGGTCATTGCCTTATTGTTGGCCACGGAGGGACTTTTTTCCCGTGGTCGGTTGGGCGTTGACAAGCTGGAAGCCGTAGGAGGGAAATGTCGTTGTCCCACATTTGACCCTCTACCCCGCGCGGCTTAGAATATACGAGTCCTGTCCTCCTACGATGGCGCGCCTTGTCCAATGGTGAGAACAGCTGGTCCAGGATTCGGTATTCGAAGTCGAGAAACTGCACAACGGTCCGCCACTCGCTCTCAGATTCGGTGGTCTCCTCCAGACTGACGTCTATGTCAATATTATTTGCTTTGAACCTGAGTTTTTATCTCTTCTTCCAAGTCACCGATGGGCTTTTTCCGGACTTGCTCAGGTTTTCTCGGATTCTCGCCTGGTAGTTCCCAAGGATATCCTAGTGATGTGTTACGAGTAATTGCTCCGTGAGCTGATGGACTGAAGCCATCGAATAGTATTCCCCTGCGCTGCTCGGCGCCCTGAGCTGTTGGACATATGAAGGGGATTGGTCGGCTCTGAATTGCGATAGCCTGTCCCCCCCCTGGCGGTTGTTGACCGACCGACATCCTGCCTGTTGTATTGATGTCTTGAAGCTCGACGAAAGTAAGCTCTGTGGTCGGTCCCGGCCTGTCGTCGTTGCTGTGCTCTGCGAGCAACCCACCGCACCTGTATATGTCGAAGATGCGAAGCGTCCCTGTCTAACGGCCACATGTACCTGATGAACGCCATCGCTGCGACCAACCACGCGATGAGTCTGAACAAACGGAGCATGCCCGCCTCGAGGCATTCGCGTCATCTGCACCTCCCTGGTATTGCTACTCTTGACCGGTGGGGGAGTATAAGGCGTAGAAGTCGTGGCTACGAAGGCTTGCCGCGTCTCGTCCCATTCCAGGCCCGTATTCCCCCTGTGAGTGCATGGCCTCCAGGTAGGTCGCGGCCCAATCAGAGCCCCGCACGGCCCTGTCGGCAGCTGCGGCTGTCACTATGACAGGCTGCTGCGGCCCAACCAGCTCCCAGTCCGAATCATTTCCAAGCTGTGTTGGCAGCGGGGGATCCTCTGAAGTGACGCTCGCAAGCAAGGGCGCTTTCTCGCCGAGTCCAAGACTGTCGCTGGCCCCGACTGGCCCGACATCTCTTGCTGGAGAGCTATCGCCCTGCTGGCCTCCGCCGAGTTTGGCAGCGTCTTTTCGTGCTTTCTCACACGAATCTGCCAGCTGAGCTGCCTCAGCCAACATTTCCACTTCTCTACTACCCTGGACACACCACCACGCACCATGGCGCCCATGAACAAGGCAAATCCGCTTACGCGCGAGTCATTTTGGACCAACCATCATTTTGCGCCTTGTCCGACAGATGGCTGCGACCAAGGCACGCTGTATCACGGTGCCTTCGCCCAAGCGCACCTACACGTGTTCCACAAGCCGGAATCTTCGCTTTCCGACATGACGGCGGGAATCGAAGTCTACCACGCGCAGGGGGACAAGAACCACCCAAGACGGAAACGAATCCAAACCATGTTCGTCGCGTGGAAATTACTCTGTCAGCAACTGGACAAACAAGGGAGTGGCTCGGATATGACAGGACAGGGAACGGTCAGCTTGCGACGTACTGGTACATTCTGTACGCGGTGCATCACACGGGTTGCCAAAGCCGAGGCCGAGATCTGGACGTTGCTGTAAGTATAATGCGGACGGATCATCATCGACGAATCATGTCTAACCCTGCATCTTCACAGGTTGCCCAGTGCTCTCGGGCGCCGTATCTTGGCAGCTGAAGGCAGTAGATTGCTACAAACGGGCGGCCTTCTGGACACCCACCGCAAACCGCATGGCACCCTCAGCTCCTCCTCCAGGCGCTCGGGTCTGGGGATGACATGATTCTGGACGACTTCTTCTTCCTAGCAAATTCGCCCTCCCTGCCCGACACATCTGTATCGCCCTCGCGGCCCGAGAAGTATCTGCTGGGAGGATCCATCCTACTTCCCTGCCCCCCCGTGTGGCACGGCCTTCTCAGTCAAGTGTGCAACCTGGCCGTAGATGTCTCGGCGAGGGACTACCCCGACACCCTGCCGTCGTCTCTGCTCTGGCTTGTTCGACTGTTTGCGCCAATTTTGGGCGGCAGAGAACCCACTATGTTCTGGCACCGCTCCAGGTCGCCTTGATCGCACTGGAGGGCATCTCGCGCAATCCCCGAGAGCTGGGCGCCCTGGCCGATGTCTTTCCCCGTGGACCAAATCGCCGCCCTTCTCAACATTCTCCATGGGCGGCACGGGGACATGGGTTACAAACGCCAAGCCGGGCCTGGCACCGCATCGCCCAGCGCCGTGTCTTGGTTCGCGAGCTCCAAGCAACTCCTGGGCCTCGGCGGCAAGAAGCCCACGGATGGGGCACATTCCGCCAGGGTGGATAGCTGGCTCTTGCTGCCTAGGGCGGAAAATGGTCTCCTTCACAAAAATGAACAAAAGACGAAAAGAGAAGATGGAAACAGAGGATTAAGGGATGAGATGTCGGGAGAGAACCGGAGGCGAATGGGACGATGGACTACCTACTCACGCGTGGGGCGGGCGAGTCGAGTCCAGATCGAAATTCGGGCCGAGACCCGCGTTCAGGCCTAAGAAATCCCACGAGAAAGCCAAATTGCTCAGCCGAAAAGAGAGAACAGAACACGCTATCCCGGGGCACTTGACACGCTTTTCGGGCGTTCCCAACCCATGCTTGGCCCAACAGTCTATTTCTCAGTAACACTGGCTACATCGTTCGGGAAGACCGTACCGAGATCACGGATGGCTTCAGACGCACCCCTGCTCTCTCGGCCACCCCGGCAGCGGCCACCTTGTAGATTTGGTGGACTACCTGTCTGGAGCACGTCGCCGTCCTGCCCGCTCTGGATTGTGTTCAGGGCTGCTGGAGCCAGCACTCATGACATCAATACAGCAGCGCTGGATAAGCTAAGAAGACAATAGGCACCGAAGAGTAGAGAGATCGGGCGCCATCACGATACGATCGTGTGTCGGATTCACTTGGCGTCGAGCGCCGTACAAAGTAGCACGTCGCTGCGCCGCCGCCGCTCCTTGCAGCGCGCCAGCCGCGCGCCGCCGATACAGCCCCCCGCAGACCCAAGTTTCTCGATGCCGAAGATACCCAGTGCCAATGTCCAGGCCGATCTCGTCGGGCACGGCACTCCACGGGGCCGTGGCGTCGAAACTAGATCCCAGCCCGGCGCTCCAGGTCGCCGAAGTCGTTGGAATTGGGATCTAGGACTCTAGAGATGGCGGGGGGATCGATGACTTGTCGCGCATCACGGCGCGCCCGGCCGCCGTCCAGGCGCTCCGGATTCGTCGTCGTCCTGAGGCCACGAATGGGGTACGCTGTCTGAAATTGCGGACGGTAGCGCAAGGGATGGCGGTGGTGTGTAGGATGGCGTTGTGGAGGATGGCAGTATGGAGAACGGCGGTAATGGTGACGCCAGGGAGGACCAGTAGCCAGACATGTAGATCGGCCCCATCAACAACAGCGTAGAGGATGGCAGCGTAGGGAAGGACATGCTGAACAGCGGCTCAGGGCATCTCGGCAGGCTGGATGACGGTGCCCCGACGACCATAGGCGACAGCGGCGTAGTCACTATAAAGTCTGGCAATGGGCAAACCGGCGGCGTAACGGATAGAGTGAAGGACGACGATATGTGACTGTGTGTAGGACGACGCTATGATGGTCAGTGTAAAGCGCGACGACAGCGTGACGGATAGTGTGAAGGCCGGTAATGTGAGGGAAAACGGCCCTGGAGCAAAGCCTATCGGCGCCGTTGCCATGCTGTCGACTCGGAACAGGGTGGTAACTCTGTAGGAAAAGGGAGGGTTCGCTGGGCGGACGGGAGGTTTCTAAGGTGGGATATTCAGTCGAAAGGATCTGGCCTGCGTTGGGAGGACTTGTCGTGTTCAGCTGGAAGATCTGGGAAGGAGAGGCCGCTAGTTGCTTGCTAAGTAGATGACCTATTTTTGAAAGGAGAGGAGAAAAGACGGTGAAGCAGTCTTCCCAAGCAGGGGCCCCGCGGGAGCCTCTAGTGACCGCAGGGAGCAAGACGCCGAGCCGATCGCCCATAACCAACCCTAATAGGGGACCCAGACTCGCTCTAGGACCACGAAGATGGGCACCTGCGTTGTGCTGTGCGCCGTACTTCAGCCCCTGGTTATGCTGGACGGCGAGATGCTCCAGCATGGTCCACTAAATCTACGAGGTGCGCTCTACGAGGTGCCCGCCTGAAGCGCCTGTGTTTAGGGGGTGCGTCTGAAGCCGCCGGCATGTTGCCTCGGAAGGGCTGTAGTGCCGTGTGATGTCTCAGACCCCGGCGCTCTGCTCAAGCTTTTGCGCAAGAGATTCAGCCACGTCGTCAGTGCTGCCTCTCGGGAGAACGAATGGCACCTAGGCCTCAATAATTCTACTTCGTTCCTTCCTCGGGCCGCGACTGGTGGAGGCAATGGATCGAGTTGTTAGAAGAGGGCGAAAGAAGGCGCACTGCGGAGAGTGTCGCCGTCGACTGGAAATGTTGCCGCGGAATGCTCGCATCTCGTTCACCAGAAGTCCGAACCCAGCCCTCCGAATCAACGCAAGATGTCGCCGAGGACGTTCCTGTCGAGGCTAGTCCAGATATACCGGGGAGCACCACGTCGCGGCCGCCGGGCGGAGACGGCATCAAAAGCGGCGAGGCCACTTCCATCCCCGTCTCGGGCGATAGGACTGCCAACGACGGGCCCGAATCCGAGTCTCACGACTGCCTGTCCGACGACGACAGTCCCCCGCCGCCCAAGCGGCGTCGCATCACCATGGGTAGCAGTCGCGATTCATTGAACGCCAGATTCGCGTCGACCAAATCGCTTCGACAGGAGCGACACGGCGAGAAGCCAACCGCGAAGCCTTCGGCGAATAGTCACGAAGCGAGCAATAATATAATCAGCAGAAAGAGGTGGCGCCTGTGCCTGAAGATGACGCATCAGCACCGGAAGCGGGCCATCTTCAGCAGAAAGAGGTGGTTCTTGTGCCTGATGACGCAGCGTCAGATGATGAAGCATCAGATTTCGCCTTGTCTCTGTCAATTGGTCGCCTTAAAGGGGCCGACTGGCTGGACGGTGTGATGGTACACCGAACATTAGACGTCTTGAGCGGAGGCATGGCCGCACCGCTTCTTCGTCGTCGATACCCTGGCCGAGCACAGGCCTATATCACGAAGACGAATGCGAAATGTTGCCGAGAACCCTGACATTACTGTTTTGATGCCGCGCGCTATCAATAATAAGCATTGGATTCTTTTCCTAATTTCGTTATATACTTTTCTCTTTCCACTCAGCCGAGTCTGAGGACGCACAGCAGTCTGCCGGCACAAATAAGTTGGACGTTGACAACATTCACCAGGCGCATACGCTGCTTGACGCTCTCTGCGACAGCGCCGCAAATGCCCTCCCTCGATGAACATCAGCTTCACAAGGCCGCATTAGCGGAGCAGCTCTCGAATCGCGAAGAGGCTTACAAGCTTATCCAAAAGTTTCCCAACGCTCCGGGCGCAGACGCCTTGGATAGTGCCATCTCCGACTTGAGCGCTCAGATCAAGGGGGCATGCAACGATGCGGAAAAGGCAACCAAGACGAAGCTTGCCGTAGAAAGGGCCCGCAAGGCCGTCGTTTTCGCTCGAGCATCTGTTCCCGACAAACCAACCCCCGAACAGCTTACAGAGCACGCCGCCGCCGTCAAGCGTTGCCGCGTGGGTCGACCGGCTTCACTGAGCCTACCGGATCATACCACCGCTGCGTCTTCGACCATCACGCCCACTGCCACAGACCCAGACTATGGCATCTCCGCCAAGCGGATCCCAGCGCAGACGACTGCCTCCAACACAATTCCCTCGCCCCCGATCTCGACCGCCGCGGACCAAGGGCAAAGCCACCCGCCTCATCCCTCAGGCACACTCGCTTCCAGGACAGAAAGCTACGCCGTCTACACCGCGGCGTCCTCGTCCAATCCAGGCCCGAGCCTCCCATCACCTCGGTCCGATGCCTCTACAACCAATGTCGTCCCATTCAGTTTGAGGCCGCCGGCGTCGGGTTTCTCTGAGATGTCGTTGCAGTTCGCCTGTCAAGCGTGCCACAAGAAAAAAGGTCAAATGCGACAAGTCCTTCCCGTGCTTGCCTTGTTCTTCTCATCGCATTCCTTGCGAACCCCGGCCCCGGCGTACGCCTAATACAGTCCTTCTGCGAATGAGATGCTGACGCCATCATTGCCAGGTCGCCGAAAGCAGGATCAGACCTGTGGGACCGGATCCGTGGTACCCCTTCTTCAGGCCGATCATTTCCGTAAGTAAACCCGCTTGGTCATTGGAGACCTATAGCCTCATGTCTTCCCATTTTGAGCTATGATCTGACGCAAAGATCTTCTTGCAGGCCTGCCATCGAAGCACGAGACCGCGGAGAGCGTCGATAACCGGAGCGGACCTCAGTCCCGTTCTCCAACCTTGCTCGCCTCCCCCCTGGCTCGTTCGCCGACGCCGGCTTTGCTACAGGCCGGCGAATCGCAGCAGCCCTGCGCGGAACCTCCGTCTTCGTGCCAACCACAGTCTGCACTCCTAGCCGACTGTTCGCAAACTTTTGCCGGCCCGGCCTCGGTGTATCAGAATTCAGAAGTCGTAATTCGGCAATTCGGCCCGGGTATCGAGCAGATCGGCCCTCAACCGACCTCTGTCTACGCAGTTCAGCAACCTGGCACAGCTTCTGCAAACTCGACTGCATTAACCAAGTCCCATTCTCAATATAGCCTTGTAACGGCGGCCGCCGTATCTCTCAGCTCGCCGGCAGTTGCACCGATGGCAGATCTTGATGCCGCTGCTGACGCCCTGCACCATGCGGGAACGGCTGGCCAGCTTATCGACACTTGTTCAAGCGAGGACATCTTTCCAGAGGGCTTGGGTTCTTTAAAGAGATCAGGATGTACCCATCCTATTCGAGTGCACTTATTTCACAATCCTCAAAACCGAGAAAGCACCAGTCACATTCGAGCACAATCATCCTGGAGGTGATAAAGTGGGCAACGACGCGATTCCAGTGACAGAAGACATGTCAAAGCTGAAGCAGGATGGGGGGTCGTATACTGGGAAGATTCACAACTCGGAAAGGATGTTAGTTCTCTGCGATCTTCTCTGGATCTTGCGGATTGGATCTTGGTATTGGATCGACATATTTCCAGTAACTTGGTAGGTCGTGTGACGTCTCTTGCCACGAATCATACACACTCTTTTTTGCTAGCGTCTACATGGCCTACTAAGGGCCTATTTCGCCGGTGTACAATTTCGGCTTGCAAGTTTTATATGGCTCTCAGCCGAAGGGACATAAGGACAACCTATATACTTGCATCGCGGTTCTGACAAACGGCTCGGCGTTCACCTGCTGGTAGAGGGCTCGCCGGTTGAATACTACACCGGCTCCCACAAACACGTGTGGGCGAATACATTCTATAGCGGGTCGTTTTAGTACGAGAACCTAGACGATGTGGCCTGAGTTCCAGCCGCCAAATTCGCTGCCGAGGCGACAAAGGCTGTTGCTGATCAGATACAAGGCAGTTCCCAGGCTGGCTCGCAGTCTGGAGCATCTGACACACGAGCTCGCGCGACTTGACAACGCAGGAGGTTAGACGGTGCAGAAGGCGCTGTCAATCCACCTCTTCCTATGCCCAGGGTGAAGAACCATCGTGACCCAGTATATTGGTGTTACTTCCAGGTTCTTGATGTATTTTGTGAGCTTCGTAATTGCCCGATCAAGGCTCGGTGCGATGAAGAGGGCGCTTCCTTCGCCGAGAGGTTGCCCGGGGGCCTCGGCAGGGTCGGGAGCCGGCGTACGAAGGCTGACAACAGTGTTAACGTCGGGTGGCATCGTCGAGCCGGCACGGCCGCGGCTGGGGGTGCCGAGTTCGAAGTCCCGGAGCCGGCTAGGCACTTGTGTAGATGTCTGCGATCTTCGTGGTGTTGAGGGAGGCTCGGCAACGAAGATTTCATCGAGAACCGGTTCTCTCAGAAGCCAAATGCAGGTAAAAGCAGTCAAGAATGAGGTTATTCGCAGTGTGTGTACTAAATTGATGTAAGGAAGAAGACAAGGCCTGCGCCCGCAGGTCGGGGACCTATGTTAACCTTGTTGCAAACCATGGGATGGTAATGTAAAAAGAGCTTTGATCAGGAAAATCGGCGTACCAAAGAAGGGAAAAAGAAATAAATCACCACGGCACGGGGAGACTCACAAAAGGCTACTTTGCTTTTCCCTCTTATACACCCATTTTTTGTTCCTCTCCTTTTGCCTCTGGCGGCCCTCCGGGGGCGCTTGCGGCGAGCTGCTCGCTACGCTCGAAAGGACTGGACTGGCACTAGCAACTACAACAGACATAGGCCCGAATAAGCGACTCCTCTATCTAAACAGATGTACGAATGAGTGTCTTTCTTACTAGCTAGCGCCTCTAGAGCTTGAGTGTTTCGGAAATAATGTCCCCAGTGTCATCCTCCTATTGATCTGCGTCTTCTTGCTCAGGGTCCTCATATTACTGTGCCTCTTTAGGGCTCGAGGGAGGAGCCTATGATAGGCTGGAAGAATGCGCATGACTTCGCCAGTTACCCCGAAGGTTCCTTCGACTGCGGGGGAGAGGCCTCGGGCTTGTAGGAGGGTCGGAAAGTCCTGACGAAGAAGCTCGAATAGGTAGGAAGGAAATTCGCGATGGACTGGCGCGTCTGCGCCACGCAGGCGTGGCTGGTGGAAGCTGCGGGACCCTCGTCGCCGTCGGAATCTTCAATTTTCTATCAATGAGATTAGTACCAATCGAAAGCACGTTTTCTAGCGATCAGAATGATGCATACGACGTGTGTTTGCGCGTTAATTTGGTGATGTTATTCGCATGCGCGCAATTGACCGAATTGATCCGTAACTTGAAGAGGGAACAATCGAGAATTGCTCTCAGACCAGTGTTGGCCCTGATCCCGGCGTTCGAATATAAAAAATCCTATTGGTTGAATTCTATTTAAAAAGCGGGTCTAATGATCTATTCCTAATTGGGATGGCCCCCCCCCTTCCTCGCCAACACTGGTCTGAGTTTACCGAGATAAGGCCCAGTTAGGTTGCATGTTGTCTAGGGGACGAATCACAGGTCCAACACGAAAGGTTCTCGGAGCATACCGGGCACTAAGGAAGCCCGGCAAAGTCAAAATGATAGCATTTACACTCTCACATTCCCGCGTTGATGCGCCCAGTTGGTGGTTTAAGTTCAGGTGGCCTTTGTAGGGCTTCCTACTACAAATAACACGTCGTCAACTCCGGTAATTCGCCCAAGTCATCACACAACCACAACGCCGTGCTGGCAGTCGTCACAATGCCAACAACGTATATTGAGATTTCTTCGGATCCAAGCTCACAAGCTTTTTCGCAATCACCACCGTTCAGTATACCTCCCCGTCAAACACCTTTGCAAGGAACACCTTTGCAAGGTCTTCCACGCAATTACCATCGTTCAGTATGTATCCCCGCCGCCAGGTCTTCCACGCAGGGCGCTAATGGCACCATCATCGTTTAGCATCCCTCCTAGTAATATCATGTCCTCGCCGTCTTCCCCGACCCCGGCCACGCCCTACATCCAGCCGACTCAGGCTTCTACGCCTGTGCCGGATATGCAGCTGCTGCCAGATTCTATGGCGGCTATACCTAGCAGCAGCAGCAGTAGCCAGCAAATGCCTCCCCAGTATCTCCAACAACGACAGCGGCAGCCAGCAAATGCCTCCCCAGTATCTCCAACAACAACAGCAACAGCAGCAGCAGCAGCAGCAGCAGCAGCAGCAGCGGCAGCGGCAGCAGCATAGAGGTGGCGGAATGGCAGGCCCGTAGGGCTCAACGCCGGCGATTTTGGGAGGATACAACTCATACCAATTCGTCACCTCCATGTTAGAGAGGTGAGGATTAGGAACCGGGGTCTCATTATGGCTCGCCCGAGTAGGCTGGCTGGCTTTCTTCGTTATCTTTCTTTTCTTTCCTTTCCCTCTCTGTTACGTTGCCTTCCTCTTGCGATCTCCGCTTGGGCTTGTTCCTTTGACGACGATGTAGTCCGAGTCAATCTCCAGGTCTTCTTCTTTTTCCTGTTTATTCTGTTCATCCTGTTCATCTTGTTCATCTCGTTCGTCCTGTTCGTCCTGTTCGTCCTGTTCGTCCTGTTCGTCTTGCTCTTCTAGGCTCGGCCCGGCTAGTTCGAACTATACATAACAACGCCGGTTGGCAGTTTGACCCAATGCAAGGCCCACCCACGCACATCAGCAGCGTCCCCATAGACGCCACCGTTGACATCATACCCTCGTCCTTGGTCTTCCAGGCCCAGCTCTCCTTATCTTTGTCGACCAGCATCATCTTGTCGTTGCCGAAGCCCGCGTTGACGAATCCGTTCACAAAGGCCGCCGCCAGATTGTGTCGTGCAGAATCAAAGTCGGATGAAGAAGATGGCTCCGAAGCGTAAGGCGCCGAAGACAAAGACAACAGCCCGGAGAGGCACGATCAGCCGGGACGCGCGAGGCTGCTGTTTAGGAGGTGGACTTCGCATCGAGTCGAACCGGGGTGGGCCCCGTTGCTGTTGCTGTTGCTGTTGCTGTTGCTGTTGCTGTTGCTGTTGCTGTTGCTGTTGCTGTTGCTGTTGCTGTTGCTGTTGCTGTTGCTGTTGCTGTTGCTGTTGCTGTTACTGTTGCTGTCGCTGGCCCTGTGGTGGGGACGGGTATGGCCGCCGTGGGATCTGCTGCTGCTACTCCGGCTGCTGTTGCTGTTGTTGTTGGAGATACTGGGGAGGCATTTGCTGGCCGGTGGATGCTGATCGCTGGTTTGGGTAGTAGTTATTCGGCTGGGCGGGTTGAGCTGGTCGCGCTCGCGGCAGTGGTGCGTTATCTCAATAGCCAGCCCCGGGCGGCAGACGCGGGGGCGGTTGCCTCGGTATTGTCGGAGATGCCTGGTGATCTTGTCTGGGCCCGCCCCTCGTGCATTATCGACGGCGGGGCGACGGATGAAGTCATGGTCTGAGACCTGCCGGGTGGGGGGTCGGCGCCGAAAAATTCGTCTTCGTATGACAGCGAAGCAGAAGGTTGGGGTGAACGCGGCGGGGGTGTCTCGAGGTCGAAGATTGAGAGCACAGGACTTTGGATGACTAGTTGGGAAGACGGCGAAGGTGACTGAGTCGGTGTGGGTGCGGGCTACGGCCTGAACGACGGCGACGGCGAGGGCCAGGCCGGCGACAGCGACAGCGGGGGCGAGGGCGTATCTCAACTGCCAGCAGCTGGCAAGGACCCCCGAGAGGGTACGCCGATTTTTAGATGGGTTAGGTACCCTGATCAAAGCTCATGAAAAACATGGCAGCTGACATGTCATCATCTAGCAGTTCCGACAAATTTTACGTGTGTGTGGTACTTGCAAGTCCCAACTACACATACGCTGAGCGAAGCTCGAGGTTATGTGCACTCAAGTATTGAAAGCAGTTCGTCACATCCATATGCGTGTCCATGAACGAAACAGACAGAAACTAATTTACTGTCCGGTAGCAAGATCACTACAACCACACGGCGAAGACACCGACCACACAATGGAGGTCTCAGGCGAAAATCTTAAGTTGACATACCTATTTTGGCCACGCCCACTTTTGGCCCCTACGCAAGCCACCATGCACTTACACCAAATGTAATGGCATGTTTTTTCTTCAACACACCGCAACTTCTCCAAAACAACACCAGATTCCTTTATTTCTACTTCAAACGACAGCTCTTCGAGTGCTCTTTCGAACGATGCCTAAATCTGAATATAACGAACTGGAAATGCTGCAGGCGATACAAAAGGTGCGCGAAGGTATTCCGGTGCGAGTGCCCGCGCGGCTCTGGAATGTGGCGTTCCAAGGTCCTCTCTTCGCCACAGTCTCGTCTGGCAGGTCACAAATCGCGCCATATTGCATTCGAACACACGCAGGGACTTACGCACGCTACGGAAGCCCGGCTGGCCCAGTGGATCCTCTTCCAAGGCGCTCTCGGCATGCCTCCGACGCATGCGCAGGTCTGTTCGTGGAGGGAGGGAAGCCGGACTGCGTAGGACCGAAGTGGTTGCGCGGCTTCCTGGCCCGGAACCCGTCAATCCGGACCCAGCGAGCCCGGCGCATGGATTCGGCCGGCATCAACAGCGCCACGGCACCAATCATCACGGCGTAGTTCAACTACCTGGCCCTCCCGGCAGTGACCCTGACCAAGCCGGAGAACCGTCAGAATAAAGACGAGACTGGCCTTCAAGAAAGCCAGGGTTCCAACAGCACGGTTCTCGGCCGTACTGAACATAGAGCCCTGATCAAAAAGCAGCCCGGATCACGGAATTGGTCTACCTTCGCGGAATGCATCTCTACAACGGGCAGAGCATTACCTCCTTTGGTGATCATGAAGGGTAAAACCTTGCAACAACAGCACTACCCAACGAAGATGGGTCCTTTTAAAGGCTGGAGCTTCACCAGCCAGGAAAAAGGCTGGATTGACAATGCCGCTGCCTTGGAATGGCTTCATGAGGTCTTCCTTCCTAACACGGGCACAAAGAACAACGAACGCCGGCTCCTCACCGTTAACGGCCACGGCAGTCATACAACTGATGAATATATGTGGGTATACTTCCAAAACAATATTCAGCTTCTTTACCTACCGGCATATTCATCACCAATACAGCTTCAGCCGCCCTAGAGGAAGCCCGGAATGCGGCTCACTAACAACAAGAGTTGCTTGACGATTACGGCACTTGGAAGACCCCCCACAAGGTCGCGGACCTAACTATTGCCCTAGCCAAAATCAACATGAGCTCCCCGGCTCGTAGGGCACGTCATTATCTATTCAGGAAGGTCAGGAAGGCATTCAGCCACAAGAACTCTGAGTTGGCTAGGCTCAGGCGCGAAAATGAGGCTCTGAAGGCCGAGATTGAGCACAGGAAGGGAGCCAAAAAGAAGAAGGTCGAATTGAGCCCAAATTCCAGGTTTGCTACGATAAAACACATTCAGCGCGCGCAGAGGGCAGTAGGGCGTGATATTAACAGTTATAGCGAATCAGAGGGCGAGCAAGAAGTCGAGGAAGTCGAAAGCTGCATGTTAATGAGTTGATTTGTTGTTGTTCTACGTACTTGAATATAGGGTGTTATTCATATAAGTGGTCGGCGTGGCCAAAATAGTTATGGTCAACTTATATCTACACTTAACTTGTAGAAGGGATATGGAACTATGTGTATGATGTGTCTCTGGTGTCGAGGTCTAACGTCATATTCACGGATGGGTTTACGAATTCTATAAAGGAGCCTAAGGAAGACCAAATCCAGTGACTCCGTCACATCACTACACGCACCTAGTCGAAATGGATTCCTCAAGTTTTGATAATAGCCATAACACTGATGTGTTCTCCATGTGCGGCACGCTGCTGGAAAGGCTAGACGTCTTTGTGAACGAAGGAAGTCCTTATTATGCTCCAATATCAATATACATATATGCACATGGCATAGAGCAGTTCCTCTGAATTCCATAGTAATGGCACAGAGTCCTTATCCCAACGATATATTTCCCGGGATATCTTCGGCCATGTCTTATTACGAGTCGAAGTGTCTGAGCAGAGTGAAGAAACTAGTGTCGGAAAGTGCCGGTGGGTTGCATTGGTGGCGGAGCTCTGCGGCTCTGCGGCTCAGCCACACTCATCGCACAGCGCACCCTGTTGATTCCAGTACCGGTACTATTGGAATGACAAGGTCATTCGGTTCATAGTCACTAGTAACTACTGCACGAAAGGTAGGGGTGGTTGTGGTGGCTATATTCTGCTCTCTTCTATGTAACAGGATCACGAACTACGGGGACAGGATTCGGGCGCGTTTGGCGATGCTTCGTAGTTACGTGTTTGAGCACATGTGGCCCGTGCGCGCGGGGTCACGTGAAAGGCGTGTGTGCCCCGCACCATGATGGTTTCCCACTTATTTTCCCTGTTGACCAATCACAGCACTGCAGCCGCATGAGCTTGATTGATCGGCAATTCCTACAGGTACCCTGGTGATTCCAATAGTTAAAAAAGACGTTACGCTAAAAAAGATAAATAGTATCTGCAACTAGCTGCGTGGCTCGAGGTGTGCACAACGGCCCGAAGCTAATGGGGTGGTGGACCGACCGGGTACCTAGGTCTATCAGGTGGCGTTATCTATTAAAGATTTCGAGAAAGATCGAGATATATCGGAGCTAAGGGGTTTATTTTAAGCAGCACGTCTTCCTGTCTAGTTGCACGCTAATCCCACTGCGGAGATGTATTTTGATATATGGAAGCCGGCGAAGTCGGAAACGTGATAAAGGGAACCGAAGGCTCGCTCCATTTCGTGTCAAAGGCAAACGAAGGCGGATATGCCGATAGCGCGACTCTAGACAGGTGGCTGGGAGGTATCACCCTTCCGTATTCTGAAAGCAAAAGCACCAGCTGGTTTTGCTACTATCTTGTGGTGATGTGGAGGATTTCTTTTTCCCCACCGTCGTGCTCAGCCACGGTGCATGATTTGGCGGGTTTGCCAATACGAAAAACAGTCGGCTCCCGGATCTCGCCTCTCTACTCCTGGCAATACGAATGACTTCTGCTTTTAGTAAGTAATATCAATAATAGGACAGGAGCTATTGGATTGGGCTACGGTAGACGCCGAATACCAGAAAGACTTAAAAAAGACGTTACCCTGACTCGAACCCTAGACCTCCTTTCTATACGTGGCTGGCGGGGCGAGATGTTACCAACTTGACCACAAGCGTATTTTTTTGCTTCTTCGCTTTCCCATGACTCCGCCCGCCAGCGATGGGATCGCGACTTCGATAGGAGTCACGACGACGGCTCGAAACCTATCGAAAACCACTAAAAAAAAGTTTCGAGGAGCAAAAAAGGGGGGTAAGGCCCGCAGCCTTACCCCCCCGAAAACTCAGGGCGTCCCCTTGGTTTCCTCATGGGCGTATGGTAATACGTCACCCGAGGGGGCGGGCAGAGGCCCTTGGCCCCCCCCTAGGTTCTACAACCATAGCGAATCAAGTTATTGATGGGCCCTTTCGGGCCCACCTCGTCGCCCCCGTTTTAAGCTGCCTGGAAAACGGACCCTATAACCCCCCTCAGTAACTTAAGCCCGCCCCCTTGGCTCCACTTTTCGCAGTAGCCGCTTCGACCAGCACCCGGCAGCTGGCAACGCCGACAATGCCTGGCGCTTCTCCTCGCCCTCGCTGAAGAAATCGGCCAATCATTCCTAGACAACATTCCGCCTCTGCCCGGAACCGATCACGATACCTAACCCCAAAATGGCGAGAAGAGGGCCGCTTCGGGCAGCACAAGGGACCACGCAGCCATGAGCTTCCAGGTTCCAGAGATGTTCAATAGATGAATAAATATATATATATAAAGCTGTAGTCGGCCAGATCCGAGAACCTCTCGTGTTGGACTTGCTTGTGCGTCGTGCTTCCGCCGGGTATTAGCCTTTTTTTTTTCGTGACCAACTTGGATCTACATATCACAAATATATATATATATATATAAAACAAGAAGAATTTATATCCTCAGAATGGTCCAAGCCTCTCTCCTGAAATCCCATAGAAATCATCACGAGTCGTGTTATATTTACATGGACACGTAGAAGCACGACGAGCTAGAGAATTTAAAAGAGCCCCTTCCGCAGAAAGGAAGCCGCAAGCTAAACTGGACAAGGACGAGGTTTGTTACAATTATATACTCTGTTGGGTCGCACAAAGAACCGCCTTTTCCCCTTTCGCTCTCGAACTCGAAAGGTGCCCAGTTCATGTGAGCCTGGTCGGGAGATGGCTCTGACGGGCTGACAGCCCATCTTCGGCTCCGTCGTCTGCAGTTGCGGCATTGATAACGGCACTGATGAAGCTGCCGGTTACGATATATTTGCTGTTGATGATTAGAGCCTGGAGTCCTTTGGGTGTCCGTTGGCGCCCTTTTCGTCGTCGGAGCGGCCGCGTCGCATTCCTCTGCTGCCCTCTGCATCTTGCGCTTCCTCGCCGGATTCTGCTCCGCCCCCCTGTCTTGCCATCTCAGGTACAGGTTGAAAAGCGGGTTATATGCTGCGCCAGTTCAGCTTGTCGTCTCGGCCCAACTCCAAAGCCCCGGGCGGATGTTTGACCGTTGTCTCCGTTGTCCATGGGTCCTTGCGGCGGTGGAAACCATGTATCAGCGACTGGCCCACCGTCACGGCTTTTCCTCGTCGTCCTTCCGGTCATCCCTCACCTAAGGGACTCTACCAAAGCCGGGCTGTTCGCCATTTTTATCAACATCAAAGCTGCACAGGCACGAGCGGGAGCACGAGCCGCTGCCGGCGTCGTCTGACGAGGAGCAGCACGGCGCAGCCCCCGCCCGGCCCATCACGCAGGCATCACCGTGCCCGAGTCCTATCCTGGGGAACACGTTCCTGTGCGTGCCGAGATCATGGCCAACAGCACGGAACCTGAACTGAGCCGCGAGTCCATCATGCTCTCCATCTTTAGCGCCTCCAACAACCTCGGCGGTCTTGGCGATGACGATACGCGGGATCGGATCGGACCGTAGCTGGTCTTCGCCAGATCGGCGCCGCTGCTGCTGTCCGGGTCGACATCACGCTCGGCAGGCCGGGACGAGGCCGATGCTTCGCACGGCACGAGTCGCGGCACCGCGTGTTACGATGCATGTCGACCCCGACTTGACGACGTCATTGCCAGTATTGTTACTAGTAAGTTTGAGCTTTATATTTATCCAAGTTAAGATATAGGTAGATAGGCGCCAGGCGGGAAGTCCTCGGGCTCTCTGAATCGTCCCCACGCGAGTTCGTCGTTGGCCGGCGATCCGTGGTTATAGCTGCGCTGGATGGCGCCCGTCCGCGTCTCCCAGAGTCTCAAAGGCGTCCTTGGTAAGGTAAGGTAAGGTAGGTTTCTGCCGTAAAGAGGGGACAGACGCCAGTAAGACGGGAGAAACGGCGCCGGCGATAAATAGCCCGTATTGCTTTGGCAGTACGCCGGCTTCTTAGAGGGACTATCGGCTCAAGCCGATGGACCAACGCGTCAGAACCGCCCGCTTGGGGAGTTGCTGACTACTGGGGCTTTGTCCGGCATAGGCCTATTTGTCGAAAGCGAGGTATCATATCATTAGTGCCGAGGTCTGCTTCTGTCATGTATGGCCAAGGGCAACGGTTTCTCGTGGCGAAGACTTCGGAGCAAGAGTAGCTCTGCCAATTTGCCAGCCCTGGCGGCGATCCCGACGTACCACCATTACCGCTCTCGCTTTTTTGCTGTTCCTTGTTGGTGTTGTGTCAACGGTGGCGTTGAGCCGCGTCGCGGGCAACCTGGAACCTCATCCAGCTCTGTTGATGTAATGTGTCGCCGCTAGACAATGCGTCGAGACCTGTCACGGCGCTTCGCCTTCGATCCGTCCGAGTTTCTTTGCCGGATTCCGGGGTATGTGCTTGTTTGGTGTAGGTTGCTTCCAGATATGCGAATCCGATGGCCACCAACGAGGAAGTGTTTGAGGCGTGCCGTGCCGTGCCGCTGCGATCCACGACCGCATCCTGAGCTTCCCCGACGGATATCTTACCAGGGTGGGCGAGCGTGGCCTCGTGCTGAGCGGTGGTGAGAAGCAGCGAGTCGCCATTGCGTGCACTAGTCTGGAGAAGCCAAAGATCTGGAGTACCATCCCCTCCCCACCCACCCGATCACCTATACCGTACACAACATTAAACGACAGACTCAAAGGAATACCCCCCAAAGATGACTAACCGATACAGCACCAGTTGACAAAGTTAACTTCATACGATGCTATAAGGTGGCTAGAGAGGAAAGTTTTACTTTAAGAACCATCAAATCATCATGGCGAACGACCGTGTTGGAATGACGCGCATGTCAGTCACGGAGCTCTGCGGCTCGGTGGCTGTGGTGGCGCAGAGCTAGATATATATAGCGGCCTGCGGCCGCCTGCTCAGGGCAACAAGAAATAGAAGAACACACACAACGAATCCATCACTTGAACCACCAGCTTATAGGGCGCAGCGCGCCCTGTTGTTTCCAGTACCGGTACCCTGGTGGTTCCAACAGACCGGTAATTGGCCTATAAGTAGGCAAAAGGCGTTGCGCCACCCAGAGATTCAACAAGACAGAAAAAAGACCCCGGAACCCCCGGCCCTCTCGTCGATGATGGTTGATGTCAACGACGCCTCCTACACATCCCTCGCTTGCCAGCACGATCTCAGACATCTGAAGGTCTTGATTAGCGACGACGAGGACCCTTTTGGAGGAAGCTGCCGAGACGAGGCACGCGCTCTTTGCCGACTCAATCTGCAGCTGCACCGAGCTGCGCGAGCTCAACACCAACGAGCTCTTCACGCTCGAAGACGTCACCAAGATGGCCGCGGCAGTGCCGAGCCTGGAAGATCTCAGACGTCTCCGAGAAAAGATGTCTTGCATCTTTGGTGATGCCTTGTGCGCTCTGGAAGAAACCTTTGCCATGGCGCATGATTATGTTTTTGCTCGTATCTTGGTGGACTACGCGCTGCGAATGCGGCAGTCCGTAAAACTTATGGTGGTTGGTTGTGCCGAGTCTGCCGAGCCGGATGCCACGTCTGAGCGGCTCCGCGAGGCCGGTAGGGAGAGGATGGGAGCGTCGTAGAACCTGCCAGCGAGCACGGTTGTGCCACCGGCGAGGGTGTACCGCTCGATGGTGTCCCAGACGTCGGCGTGCTCCCCGAGGGCCACGTCTAAGAGATTCCCCAAGGCCGGTAGGGAGAGGATGGGAGCGTCAGGGAGAGGATGCGAGCGTTACAGAACCTGCCGGCGAGCACGGTTGAGCCACCGGCGAGGGTGTACCGCTCGATGGTGCCCCAGACGTCGGCGTACTCCTCAAGGGCCAGGTCGGGGTCCGTTACGACCAGGACGGCAACCGCCGAGTCGTCGAGGATTTTGAGGACCCATCGTCGGCTGTCGACCGCACGTACAAGGATGGGCGGCTTGGCGGCGTTTGACTGCAGGGCCGCGCCGAGGGACGCAAAAACAATGCAGACGTCACTCTGGTCGGCCATGGTTCTCGCTGGCGGTATTGAAGGCGCGCACCAGCACCGCATACGTCTTCATGATCTGGATTTTGCGGCGAGCTTCGTCTAAATGCCTCCCTTTTCCAGCGCGTGCGATGGATCGGAAGTTATCGGTTGTGCCGATTTGGCCGCGTCAAGTATATTTTTGTGGTTGATTTGATGGATTTGGTTGATCTGGTGAATTTGGGTGAGGACTGGAAGGTGTGTGGTGCAAGGAAGACCCTTTCGTCAATTGCAGCATTCTTGTTCTATTTGTCCTCGTGCCGTGCCGGCCGATTGAGTTTGACGTCACGGCACGGCGTGAGTCTTCTCGGTGTGCTATCGGGTAGCAAATCTATGGTTGTGCCGAACCTTGACGGCTCCGAACCGTTCAAAGTTCGGGTGTGTGAAGCGGAGCGGCCGGCATGTGATGCGTAAGTTGTAGTCAGCCGGATCGGAGAACCTTTCGTATTGGACTTGTGCTTCGTGCTTCCGCCGGGTATTGGCTTTTTTTTCGTGACTAACTTCAAACTATGTATCGCATATGGCGGATAGGTAGAAAAGGGTGAGTCGAGGGTGAGGATGTCTAGGATTTACTTTTGTGGCGTTGCGATGTAGGTAGCTTCTTTTGCTCTTCCTTTTTTTGTGTAGGATAATCACTTTTGAAGAAAGAAAATTGTGCACCGAGCAGTAAGGGCGGGGCATGTTGGCCAGGCACCGAAAGTGAAAAGCTTTCCACGTTGTAATGAATGACGGGATGAAACGAAAAGGACAATTTTTCTATCTAACCTAATTTGTAGAGGGGAAGGGAAATTGTAACCGTGTGCCGTTGGTCATCGCGCGCCAGCCTGCTTTGCTGGCGGCCTAATATTGGACCAACACTTTTGCTCGCCGCCGCAAGAATCGGGCTCTGACGAGATAGCTCAGTCTTGACCTCGATTTGGTCGTCATGTCGATGAGACGCCGGCTTTTTGCTGGCAAGCTTCGGCTATGGGGACGTGTTGATTGTACAAGCCAAAGCCCAAACAACAACCGGACAGTTCAGTTCCCAACATAGCCAGCTACACCAAGCAGCAACAACAGCAACAGCTTTGCTGTGATGGCCATCTCGACCACAAACATGGCAAACCCTCGGCCGTGAATACGTTGGCCAATCAAGTCATTGGGGGCGGCCGACAGAATGCGGACAACAACGAGGGAGAGTCGTGCAGCAGCCGGTTTCCCTCTCAGAGGACATGCCAGTACTTGGGACGAAACGTGCTATCCTGTCAACATCAAACAAGCAAGTAGGGCGTGCGGCTCAGTTGGTGGAGCGTGCGCTTAGCATGTTGTCCGAGTCATCTCCTCTCGAGATACACCTGTCTACGTTCTTCATCCTGCGAAAGAGCAATGGAATTGATATACAGAATGAGAAGCAGTATATGTCCGAGAAGCAGAAGTTCACTCGACGGGACATGGGGTGTTGCGTTTCTCGTCTCGGCGTGTCCTCCAACAACTATTCATATATTTCGTACCTGAAGTTATCGTGTACCTGTAATCTTCAGCCCCAACCAACTCGAACATACCATTTAGCACGGCAATCTCAAAGACCAGGAACCATGTGAGCTGAGCCCACAAAGCCCGCGTAGTCGATGAGACAATGTACTGAGCCTTCTCAGCATCAGTTGGGGTAACAGCCTTAGCCCAGAGCTCAGTGGAAACCTCGAACACGAAGAAGAGCAGAACCGAAGTCACGGCAATAGCCGGATGACAAGAGAACTCAGCCGGCCATACGAAATGCCGACACAGGTGTCTGGAACCCGCCGAGGGCTTTGCCGGCGCGGGGATCCGTGCCGACCTTGAGGCCATGCTCGTCAGAGGCGTCGATCCAGGCCTTGTTCGAGGGGCCGTAACCCTCGTTGAAAGAGACATAGACGGGCCCATCGCCCTCTACCAAGCTCTCGTCGGGAGCCAATGCCTTTGTGGTGTCGAGGAGTGGCCAATATTTGGGACGATATTTGTTGGCGAAAAGTTGAGAGAGAAGGACAAAATGGTTTGCATGAACGGGCCCTCAAACCGGCCCTCAAGGAGCAGCCAAGAAGAGACGCTGGGATTATTCGACTCCGGAGGTGCGGGTGGAGGGGAGGTCGAGTCGCCGGTGGTGAGGTGTGGGCGACACCATCGATCTTCTCCCTCACGCAGCCTGCGTCTTCTGCATAATGAGCGCTGCGAGGTCGTTGACGGTCCCGCTCGACAACAGCTTCGAGATCTGCAACTTCGCGCGGAGCTCCTTGGTGACCCATCCTGGACCTGACGTAAAAGCACATGCAGACGGGCAACAATCTCCTCGGGTGCCAGCTCGGCGCCATAAACACCCTTGAAGAGACCCGGCCCAAACCAGAACTAGCATCCATCTCGAATCTTCGCTTCGTCGGCCGAGGGAAAAAGCCGACGGTAGCTAGTCATATTGATCATTCACTTCTGCCCGAGTGGATGCTCCTTTTCACTTAGGGAACTGGTTTAGACAGCTGCCTCGGAATGCAGAGAGACGCCACATCCTGACCGTCTTCTTCACCATTACCCAGCACGAGATGTCCGACTGGGACGAGCACGACGGCGAGCTGCTGGCGTGGAGCCGGGACAGCTGACTGTGGGTACGGAGACACCTCCGGGCCGGCAGCCCACCTCCTTACGTACTGAGCAAGCCCAGATAGACGCCCCGAGATTTTCACCCGTCGAACGTAAACACAGGCAATGCCGTCCGTTTTTCGCGCCAGTCCGATCAGTGACCTGATACTTCTTCCCTCCTCTCTCCTGCCAGACAAAGTGGCGTGTAAACAGATCTCTGACCTCTTGTTCTTTCAAGGGACATGTCGACCTGCGAGCCGGTGGGTGCGGCACAGCCGAATGCCTATGCGCAGCAGCAAGAATCGTTGCGCAGGGCAGAACCAAAGACGAGAGAAGGAACCCTCACGGCCGGCGAGGCGCAGAGTCGTGTTGTCTTTCTTCGTCCCATTTTTACTCTCCCGTTTGGGAATGGAAGGTGTGTGGGAAGATCGACGAGTGTTCCAGTTTCTCCAGTTTCCCTATTTTTTCCCTTAGGTATTTGCTTAGTCCCTCCTTCTTCTCTGTATAGCCAGCTTTCTTCTACCAGGGTTGCTTTTGCACGGCAAGCAGATACACATGCTGCGAAAAAGTCTCTAAATAATCAATCCTTCCTTCGGTCTTTCTAATTCGGCCTTGCTGAGCTGTCAATGGAGCCGGTACTTTTCGGACAGCACTAGCGCGCTCACTCGACCGGACGTTGTGGTGTGCCAGTGCCTGCAAAAATGGGGTGCAAGCAAGCAAGGAGTGAACGAGCCGCAACAGGGGCCTTGACCTGCGCACCCCATTTATGCGGGCACTGGGACTGGGACTGGGACTGGGACTGGGACTGGGACTGGGACTGGCAACTCAACGACGGACGGACGGACGGGCATAGGTTTCGAGCGTAGCGAGCAGCCCGCCGCAGGCGCCCCCGGAGGGCCGCCGGAAGCAAACAGAAGGAACAAAGAAATAAACCACCAGACACAAAGACAGGACAAACGGCAAGGCAGGACCGGGGGGACACCCATTTTTTGTTCTTCTTGTCTGCCTTTGCCTCCGGCGGCCCTCCGGGGGCGCCTGCGGCGGGCTGCTCGCTGCGCTCGAAAGGGCTGGCACTAGCAACAGACAGAGACATAGACACGAATGAGCGACTGCCTTTTTTTTTACATGCTACAACCCGTCGTCCCGTCTTCCCCGCCCTGCTTGCCCGGGACTCATTAAGTAGAACACCAAAATGCCCATCACATCACGGTGGATAGGGTCCGCGTGTGGCGCGGTGCCGAAGTAATACGCCGCGCGACTAGAAATAGGCGAAAAGGTGAGCGGGCCACTGGACATGGTGTCAGCCAGTGTGTGGGCGGCGGCCCCTGTTTCCTCTTCCCCACAGCTCAACGCTCGAAGACATATCTAGACGTTTTCAGAAACGCCTATCCTGTCATGCACCACCAAACTGACTGATCTGTTTGTTAACTGACGTCTTCTTTGTTGTTCGATGCAGAACTCTCGGAATAGAAATCCGGAAAGCAGCTCTACTTTGACGAGATGAGGTGTGGGTTGGGGGTGTGGGCAGGATACCAGGGCTACGAAGACGAAGATAGCAACAGAACCGCCTGGCCTGACATCGGCTCGCAGTCGGATGACGCACAATGTCGAGGGTATCTAGAACCTGTGCTAGGCATACTGTGCCTTGCAAACGCCAGTTTACGATCCACTTTTGGCGCTAGAGAGGCAACATTTACACCGGGCTACGATATCAACATTCCAATATATTGCATTTTGAAGCCTTCTATAGTTCAAAATAGCTATACATATAATAGATTTGTTGTTATTCATGTATGGTAGTGCTCAAGTCTATTTTGAAGCATCCAGGCATACTAAGCCGCCCGAAAATCGTACACTACGAGCGCCGAGTCCTCCGGACCACCGTCAAATTCGACCTTCCGATGCCTCCCAAAGCTACCAAACGGCGCCGGGCTCCTATACAAAGCAGTATTAACGACGCTATCACGGAGCCTCGAAGAACACGAGCGAAGAAGCCTACTATAAAGGCCGCTACTACTACCGTTAAGAAGACGAAGGCCAACCCGGCCCCGAAGAAGAAGCCCGCGAAGAAGAAGCCCACCCCCGAAGTGGCCGATTCCACCGATACCGAGCAGGCCACCGATACTGAATATACTACTAATATAGAATAGGCTACTAATACCGAGTAGGCTAACGATAACGATATTACCTTTACCGGTAGTAATACTCTTCTTATATATAACTTCCTAATATCGATTAACCTTCGGATTAACTATACGGTATAGTAGTATAAAACTCCATTCCTTTAGAGCCTTAAAGGACCTCCGCCGGTACCGCTACCTATAGTCCTTATAAAGAAGATTATAATAAAAAGAGGCGGTATACTAGATTACCCTATAGATAAAGATAGCCTTAGTCTTTTCGTTAGCGACGACCTTCTTAATTAGGTATATACCGTATAATATACTATAACGAAGGTAGTTGAGAGAGAGGTAACTAGCTTTATTATAATATTCTACCGCCTTAATTACTCGGCTAGAGTAAGAAGTATAACCTCGAATATAGCCGCGTTATATTCTACTTATATATATACGCCGGCGAAAGGAAGTACTTCCTTTCTAGCTCGACTAATTAATACTATAGCTATTATTCGAAGTCTTTTACCCTCTAAGTCGACTATATTCTACCTCAACTTTATATACCTATATACCCTCGACTTACCTCCCGCTATAATACCGCCTTCGCGATCTATACCGAGTATATTTAATAACCGTATACCCGGTATACTAGCTATTTCGAATACTCCTACTACTATATACTTAGTACGAAAGAACCTATTTAATAATTACCTCTCTAATTAGGCTATTTATCGATACTTTACGCCCGCTACTCCTTCGAAGCCGAAGACTCCCCGTAAGTTAATAATAATAGAGATAGAAAAGGTTATTAAAAACCGGCATACTCGTAAGGCGGCCGAAGGACTAAAAATAATATTAAACTACCTTACCCTCTAGAAGCTATAGAAGTATAACCTCGGCTCGGTATATAAGAATTACCTATAGAACTAGACTTACTAATAGTATTTTATTAACGACGGTATAACTATATATCGTAATATATCGGCTAAAGATATTCATAAGTAGGTAGACGAGATCGCCCTTAACCGGGCTATAACGTCGGCGCCGCCGCAGTACCTCCGTAATAAGTAGAAGGAGGCGGATAACGTACGTTAGGCAGCCCGGGAGGCTTAAGCCGGGCCCGGTATACCCGGTAGTTATCCTAAATAGAACCCGAACCTCTTAGGAAAACGACCGAAAGCTAGTTATATACTATAGGTACCTCAAATCGTTATAAATATTAATACGAATTATAATAATAATAACGCCGGCGAGGCGCGGTAGCTAGGTAATTAGGCGATACCCTCTACTTACGTACCCTCTATTCACGCGCCCTCTACTTACGTACCCTCTACTTACGCGCCCTCTACTTACGCGCCCTCTATTTACGCACCCTCTTACCCTCCGTCTTACGTATTACTATAAGGTAGTTATTACGGCTCATAATATGACTCTTAGTTACCCTCAGTCACCGGGCCGCCGTTATATATAAGCCGGTCTAGCCTACGCCCTACGTAGTACGGTATACCGATTAGGTCGTTATCGCTACCTACGCCGCCGGCCGACATAAACCCTCGTAAGGTTATTACTGACTTATACCGCTATTTTATTCGGACTTATTATACCGGGCGACCTACCCTACGGTAGTCCGTATATAATATTAAACGCCGGCTCGGCGAAGAAGGTCGTATACCGGGCGATATTTCCCGGCTCCTGGTATTATGGTTCTAGGGTTTAGAAATACCCTTAGAATATATGAACTTATTTAGGTAGTTTATAAAGGGATTCTTAAAGATTAAAACCGAACTTTTCGAAGATCGAAAGAGTAATATAGTATCGGTCCTTTCCTTAATATTATCTCGGGGTAAGTTATATTCCTACTACCTAGGTAAACCTAGCTAATATTTACGTACGAATAGTATTACTATTACGGATATAAGTCCCTATAGGAGCCTCCCTTCTTAACGACCGGCCCTTGAACCCTCCTTCGGACCCTCTTCTCGATAACGATAACGGCGATAACCTCGATAACCTCGATACCGGCGATACCGGTATTCTAGAGTTTACTTTAGGGCCGGGTAGTAAAGTAGGGAACGAGACTAAATAAATAAGGAAGAAGTTAGGAAAAGAAGTTAAGTTTAATACCTAATTATATATAGCTTAACCTATATTTCTAGTCCGTATATACTTAGCTAAATATACTAAATATAATATACTATAATTAATACTATACTCTTCCTCTCTCAATATTAAATACGCTACTTTAAAGTACCCTCGTACCGTATAAACCCTATCCCCTACTTCGTATACGGCGTTATTAAGGAATACCTTAAACTCTTCCTCTATAAGGGTATCGCCGTTACTCTATTAGTAATACCGGCGAATAAAGCTTTTAACGTCCCCGAAGTATACCTCGATAGGATTAAAATCCGGCGAGTATAGAGGTAAGAACTATAATAATATACCGTACTAGCGGTATACTAGATATACGCGCGGATCGTAATAGAAGGATACGTTATCTATTATAAGTATACTATTCTTTATCGGGAAAGGATTTATCTTCGATAATAGGTTATTCTTAAGCTATATAACGAAGCTATCCGCGGCTATTATACCCTTATATACTAGTAACTCTAATAGGCCGTTTATTATAATCGCCGGTAATAAGTAGTAACGATTTCCTCGCCTTAGTATTATTAATATCTACGGTACCGTACCTCGCGGCGCCTACCTAGTCCTTCGAGCGCTATTCCTTCGATTAGTACCGGATTCGTTATAAAAGATATATATTTCCGCCGTAAATATAGACACCTTACGTAGCTAGTCAAGCCTAAGAGGCTCGCTCCGTTAAGCAGCCCTATACTCTAACCGCTTATTAGTCTACTAAGCCTACGCGAGGTGCCGGCTTATAGTATAAGTATCACCGCACAGTCGATTTAATGAGATAGGGCTACACTAATCATCGCTATATTCGTAGAATCTAAAGCTAAGGAAAGAAAAAGAAAAGAAAGTTCTAAAAGGCTGCGCGGTGCGTGGAGAAGTGGGCTAGGTTTTGTGGGTCACGTAGCAGGACTTGGTACGGGCCACTAATAGCGGGGTTGTTTAGTCAGCTCGAGTCGTATAGCGTACGACCGATTAGGGCCACCTAGGGCCACCCAAATATCCTTCGTACCTACCGTGATACTACCCCCGGGTTAGAAAAAAGCTTCGCCTTAAAGCTTTACCCCCCTAGCTTAACGACGTCGGGTTATCCTATATAGCGGATGGCCTTTTACTATAGGTTTATTATCGTCTTGGTATAGTTCTTCGAACCTATCCTCCTTAGCTGCTTATAGCTACTTATCGAGCCGTACGGGCGGTCCGGCTTTATCGGGGTAGGTATCGTAATATTCCTTTAGGAGAATTAGGGAGTTCTTGAAGTCTTCGGCGTAATACTAGGTAGCGTCGGGAGCCTACCCGCGCTATTGAACTTAGTACTAGAGTTTTCTATAGTACGACCGCGATATTAATACCTATTCTACGATCTATTCTTACTTATTATTAATCGTCTCTCCTTCCGGCTTTGAGTCCTCCTAATTAAGTAGTAGGTTATTTGGGTATAAGCGTAGGCGGTCCGCGTAGAATACGTCGGTCCCTCGCTATCCCTTAGGTATTTCTAGTTTATAGTCGTACCCGTTAGGGCCGGACCTCTCTAGAACCTTAAAGTATTATTATATTAGCGGGAAGTCTAGTTTTAAGCTAGGTTAATCGGTCGACTATATCTTTTTAATTATATAGACTTAGTTACTAACGTCGAAGTCGGGTATTCGGCGGTACTTATTAGCTTCCTAAGTTTAGTACTCTTATACCTTTATAATAGTATCCTTTACGGTATTAATATATCCCTCTAGGGTTTTGGCTATTTCCTAGGCCTTTTATCGGGTTATCTTCTCCGATTACTAGAGGTCGGGGTCGGAGAGGTCCGTTCTTCTCGTCTAATTATAGTATATTAGTATAAGGAAACTAAAAAGGACCTCGTACGGTTAGAGTTCCGTACTATCTTAAGGAGTTGAATTCTAGACTACGTCTATAGCCGGTATAAATTTCGACTAATTATCTTAATAGTAAGAGATAAATATTCATAATCGTTAATCGATCTATTAGTAGAGGTTTTCTACCTATCTTATAATTTATTTATACCCGGAGGATAATAATTTCTAACGGATCCCTAGGAGCTTTACTAACTTATCTATAAATTCAGAGATAAACTAAGGACCTCGATCGTTAATAACTTTAGAGGGTAACCCGAATATACGATATAGTCCCTTATAGTATATACGGGCGACCTCGATTATTATAATAGTAGAATAATACGGCGTATATTAAGAGGCTTTACTTAAGCGATCGATAATTATAAAGAGGTTATTATACCCGTATTTATCCTTTAGTAGAGACTTGAAATTAATAACTAATCCGCTCTAAATTCTTTAGGGTAGCGGAATCGGGTATAATAGACCGGGAGTCTTATCTCGTAGGACTTTAGCGGACTTATATTTATAGTTAACGACGAATCTATCTATATCGGCGCTTAGACCTACCTACTAGTAGAGTTCCTTTAATATTTTTTATATCTTATTCCTTCTAGGGTAGGCTAAGGGAAGTCGGGAATATATTTTATCGATAATTCGAGTACGTAATTACGCTACGTCTAGTATAACGAGCCTATTATTCTTAAGGAGGAGGCCGTTACGAATTATTAATAGCTAATTACCTTCCTAATCTTCAAGTACCTTTATATAATAGACTAATAGGGAATCGTCGGATCTATTAGCTTCGAGTAACTCGTCGAGAAGTTTATACCCCGAAAATAACGGTACTTCTAAAATTAGAGCTCTTAATAGTATTACTTCTACTATTAATAAGTACTCCGTCGTCTTTACTAATACGCCGTCGTAATCCTACTAAAATATCTAGATAGTACGATAGGCGTCCTATCGTTCCTTTTAAGTCTTTAGCTCGTAAGAGCGTCGGGTTAGGGCGTCTATTATAGCGTTTAACGCTCCTAAACGATAGAGTATTTAGAAATAGAAACTAGTAAGTTCTTTTACCTAATTAGCCTACCTTATATTAAGCCGTTATTTAGTTATAAAGTACTTAAGTATATCGTTATCCGAGAAAATAATAAATAACTCTTCGTACTATAGGCCTACTAGCTCGCTCCGTTAATATTAAAGAGATCGGATAATCGCTAGTAACTCCTTATCGTAAATAAAGTAGTTAAGTTCGGCCCCCTTTATTATTTTAGAATAAAAGGCTACCGGGTATTACTCGTCTCTATATTTCTAACTTAAGACTCTAGTAACTACCCCTCTTAAGGAGTCGGTCTTAATACGGGTTTCCCGACTATATTCGAAGTACTTTAGGACTAGTACTAATATTAGACGGGCTTTTAACTTATCGAAGGCTAGTTAATAGTCGTCGCTCTATCTAAACGCTTCCCCTTTCTTCGCTAGAGCTACTAATAGCTTCATAATCTAACTATAATTACGAACGAATCGGCGGTAGAAGTTATAGAATCCGAAGAAGGATTATACTCCCTTTAGATCGTTCGGCTCCGGCTAGTCTCGTATAATATCCGTTTTAGAGGGATCGACCGATACTCCATCGACTCTAATAATAAAGCCTAAGTACTTAATTTCCTTTATATAGAATTCGTACTTATTAATATCGGCCTATAGGCCGGCCTCCTATAGTCGTTATAGGATAAGTTATACGTAATAGACGTACTCTTCCTCGGAGTCTAAATAGACTAAGATATTATCGAGGTAAGCGCTATAGAAGTCGTCGAGGTAGCCTATTAAAGAGTTATTAATAAAACGTTAAAATATTACTAGACTATTAGTAAGGCTAAAGGGTATAACTTTATAACTAAAGGTCCTATAACAGGTACGAAACGTCGTTAATTACTCGTTATCTAGATATATACGGATTCTATAGAATACTTAGCGGATATCGATCTTTATAAAGATATAGGCCTTACTAATACGACTAAGTATCTCGTCGATTAGAGGTAAAGGTATTCGGTCTTTTTCCGTTAAGGCGTTTAGCTTACGATAGTCTATATAGAAGTATAGGCTACCGTTACCCTTTCTAGCGAAGAGGATAGGAGCGGCCTATAGCGTACTACTTATTTAGATAAAACCCTTTCTAAGGGTATTAGTAATATATTCCCGGTATACCTCTAGTTCCTTAAGAGATATCTTATATAATAGGCTATATCCTAAGTCCTCTAGCTTCTTCTTAAGTAATAACCTAATTCGGTAATCGACTAAGTCGCGTTAAGGTACGAGGATATCTAATTAGACTTTACTAAAGACGTTTAGGAAGTCGTAGTATAGGGATAGTAACTCGGCGATAATTTTTTTACGTAGTATATTATCATCTTCTTCTAGACCGGTAGTTTTAAGCTTATTAATTCGCTTATTAAGCTCGTTAAGAGTTATAACCTCGACTTATTCCCCTTTATACGAGAGTCGGAAGGCCGTTTTACTTAGTATAGCTATCTCGGTAGGGCGCTCTCGGTACTAGCCAATCCTATCGCGTTATATACGATAAGGACCTCGCGCGTCCCGTTTAGGGTATAAGGGCTTCTTCTTTAGTTCTTCGGGTTCTAGCTTCCCTAGCTACTCTTTCTATAATAGATTAAGTTCTCTCTCTATACGGTTATATTCCCGCTTAGTACGATTACCGTTAATCTATCGTACTAACCTCTAGAGGAGGGTAGGTCTAAAACTCGGAGTAACTCTTATCGGGGTAAGTTCTTCCTTAGGATTATAAATTATAAAGTTATTCTAGTTCTAGCGTTCAAGCTCGTCTATACGGGCCCGTACGAGCCGGCCGTCTCGGCGACGCTTATCCTCTTTTTCTAGGAGCTCGTTCCGTCGATAGGCGTCCTATTAATAGTCTATATTAAGGACGGAGGCTACTAAAGACTAATCTATAAGAATAGTATTCTACTAATTCGGATCGAATTCCTAGCTCTTTAGGAATAGAAGGCGGCGGCGCTTCGTATCGACTAAGATATTATAATAATCCAGCCACTTCCGACCGATTATAACTTTATAAATATAGTCGATTTCGATAAAGCGTTCTTCTTTAATTATATAGTTCTATATAATAAAGTCGGCGTTTAAGAGTATATTGATTTTTTAGCGGGATTTATTATCGAACCCTCCTACTTCTTATATATAAGGGTCGATCGTTAAGTTAGCTTATATTATTTTATATAGTTACTATATAAATATTCGGTTAATAAAGAGATATCTATTTACTCTAGAATCGACGAGTATATTATTTATAATTAAGGAAAGTCCATTATTTACTAGAGTATAACTAATAATAAAGGCTTACCCTCCTAGATATTTAAAGAGTAATCCTAGTTCTTTCTTACCTATAGCCCCTATTATATATACCAACTCGGTCCCTAGGAGGGAGTCTACTTACCCTAGGGTTACTAGTTTTTCGGATCTACGTCTATTCCCTTAGCGGCGGGACTTATAGGCTATATCTCGGTTCTAGACCCGTAGCGGGAGTCGTACTATATATAGCGATCTACGATTTCCTAAACTCGATCCTTACCGGCGATAGGGGCGATATTCTTCTAAGGGTAGTCCCGAGTAGTATAGCCCTATTCCCGGTAAGTAAAGTATCGCTTCTCTAGGTATAGCTTCTTAAGCTCCTCGGCTAAGGCGCGAGGAGGGTTCCGGTTAGGATTGGCAGGAGCGGGGGGCGTAGGTTGGCTATCGGTTCCGCTACTACCTCGGGGGTTACGTCGAGGTACGCCCTAACTACCTCTAGAGCTACTATTAACGCCGCTAATAGTAGGCTTCTCTACCTTAGCTTTATTAGCCTATCGTACCTTCTAGGCGAGCTTTATATTTAGCGTAAACTCGGCTCCGATCTTAGCGTACTTCTCAAAGTCGACGGTATCGTCGATATATTCACGCGTTAACTTATCCTATATAGTAGGAGTAAGGCGGTACTTAAACTCCTTCTTCTACTCGGATCGGGGGCGGCGGTACTAGCCTACTAGACGAATAAACTTATTCCGGAACTCGTAATAATTATCTCTAGATAATATATAAAGATTATTAAACTCCTCTAGAGCCTCCTCTTCGCGATTTATATTACGGTACTTATTCTTAAGCTAGGCTAGTAAATCTTCTACGGTCTTAATCTAGTTAGGATAGGCGTCCTCTAAATACGGTTCTAGCTATAGAGAGGTATTACCTACTAAGCGGAGTTTAATATAGGTCTAACGCGCGCGGTCTATCTTATAATAATTAGCATTAACCTATAGCTTATTCTCTATTTAACGAATCTAAGTATTAAAAGTAATTATATCTTTCGTACTATTATTATAGAAAAGAGGAGGGTCTACTATCTTCGTACTTCGGTAGGGCTACGAATTACTAGAGGCCGGGGTTAAGTACCGCGAGCTACGTTAAGAGAGTATATCGGTAACGATAGTACGGTTTAAGCTATCGATATATTCCTATATTCTCTATATAGTACGGTCCCGATCCTTAAGGGCTACCTACGTATTCTCTAATAGGTCGTCTTCCGTAAAGGCGAGGGCGTTTAGGGCTAGTCTATCTATTAGGAGGCGATCGGCCTACGAGCGGATATTTCGGATTACGGTCGACTAGTTATAAGCGATATCGTATAGCTATACTACCTACTTATAGAACGTATATATTATAATTATTCGTAATTTCATCTCGCGCTAGAGCTCGTCGGGGTTATACGACGCCTTACGCTCGAAATCCTTTATATCTATTAGCCCCTTAAAGGTTAGGTCCTTATTCTCCGGGAGGAGCGTTCGGAATAGTATAGCGGGTCCCTTCTTTCCACGCTTAACGAATATAGCGGCTATATTGGTAATCTTCTACTAGAAATCACCCTTAAGGTCCTCGCGAGTTAGATTAAACTATACTTTGGCGATCTCCGGGAGGATAGCCTAGTTATAAACTTCTCGATTAATTTCGGCCTTACTTATTCCCGGAACGGGATCGCGAATCGTTATCGTAGAAGCTCTTACCGATATAGTTCTTATAGTACGAGCTAAAGTCTCGTATTCGCGGACTAACCGGGAGAGAATAGTATTAGAGATCTTATACGGCTAGGCTTTAATAAAGTTATCCTATCGGTAGGCGACCTCCTCGAGGGCCCGCTAGAGGTTCTCCTCTATAGAATAATCCGAACCGATAGTAGACATTCCCTCGGTTAGATAGGGACTTCCCCGTAGGTTTATACCGCTTAGTACGATTCCTTCCGTATAGTCGCTAGGTTCTAATCTCGTATAACTAATACGTACCCTTCTTTACGACGGTAGTAGATTTTAACGAAATAAACAAATCTTCGGTAGGATATTCTTTAAGGCCTTCCTAGGTAATAGGTTATAAGCTTTAGATTATTACCGTATAGTCGATTTAATAAGATAGGGCTATACTAATCATCGCTATATTCGTAGAATCTAAAGCTAAGGAAAGAAAAAGAAAAGAAAGTTCCAAAAGGCTACGCGGTATATGGAGAAGTGGGCTAGATTTTATAGGTTACGTAGTAGGACTTAGCACGGGCTACTAATAGCGGGGTTATTTAGTCAGCTCGAGTCGTATAGCGTACGACCGATTAGGGCTACCTAGGGCCACCCAAATGTCCTTCGCACCTGCCGTGACAAATAGGTAGAAAACCTCTATTAGTAGATCGATTAATAATTATAAATATTTATCTCTTACTATTAGGATAATTAGTCGAAATTTATACCGGCTATAAACGTAATCTAGAATTTAACTCCTTAAGATAATATAGAACTCTAGCTATACGAAGTCCTTTTTAGTTTCCCTATACTAATATATTATAATTAGATAAGAAGAACGGACCTCTCCGATCCCGACCTCTAATAATCGGAGAAGATAACCTAATAAGAGGCCTAGGAAATAGCCAAAACCCTAAAGGGATATATTAATATTATAAAGGATACTATTATAAAGGTATAAGAGCGCTAAACCTAAGAAGCTAATAAGTACCGCCGAATACCCGACTTCGACGTTAGTAACTAAATCTATATAATTAAAAAGATATAGTCGACCGATTAGCCTAACTTAAAACTAGACTTCCCGCTAATATAATAATACTTTAAGGTTCTAGAGAGGTCTAGCCCTAATAGGTATAACTATAAACTAGAAATACCTAAGGGATAGCGAGGGACCGACGTATTTTACGCGGACCGCCTATGCTTATACCTAAATAACCTATTACCTAATTAGGAGGATTTAAACCCGGAAGGAGAGACGATTAATAATAAGTAAAAATAGATCGTAGAATAGGTATTAATATCGCGGTCGTACTATAGAAAACTCTAGTACTAAGTTTAATAGCGCGGGTAGGCTCCCGACGCTACCTAGTATTACGCCGAAGACTTTAAGAACTCCCTAATTCTCCTAAAAGAATATTACAATACCTACCCTAATAAAGCTGGACCGCCCGTACGGCTCGATAAGTGGCTATAAGTAGCTAAGGGGTGTGACGGCCCGTAAGGAAGTCAACGGTTCAATGCAGTAACGAATGTGGATTTAAAGCTAAGGAAGGAAAAAGAAGATCTATTGCAGGGACCGCGCAGGGCGCGGGGAAATAGGTAGTGGTGCGAGCCAAAGGCTGAGCACGTGCGAGCTGTGCGCACAGGCCACACCCTAAATACAATGCAGCTAATAGAATTAATCCTGTTATGTGAGCCCCTGTGGCGACCGTGATATCATCCCCCCCTCGAAAAAAGCATCGCCCCGATGCGTTCAAATCCATCCTTGGAAAACCGTCAGGTTAAGCCGTAAGGCCTGAATCGTTCAAATCCGGGGTTTCCGTATTTGAAGACGAAGTTGTTATCAACGGGCCGTTAGGAACTATCAGTCGGGCTATTAATAGTCGTTCGCAGCTGTATGCAGGTGCAAGGACTAATATATAGGTATGTGTTATATAGGTCTGTCAGGACGCGCTGTGGCTTGATAGGTAGTTGTCAGACCGGTCAATCAGACAGGTCATCGTAAAATTGTTGATCCATCCGGGCTTTGTTAGTACGTAGGGCAGCCAGATTAATATATTCGCGGGGTTGAGGGTATTCCGAGCGGTCATCCTCGGAAGGTTCTGAGTCCGTGATGTATTCTATATCTTCAATATTGAAGTTGCTAATGTGGCCAACATCCATCTTGTCTGTATGGTCCTTTGAGCTACCGTACGATTGACCTATCTAATAAATGCCAGGGCCGCTCAACTTCTGAAGAAGCTTGACGAAGTTATTGTAGTCCTTCGGGACGTTGAGTTGGACTTTGAGGCGATCGCGAGTGGCCTTATTAAGTCCCCGGCGTAAAAGGGAGATCTTAATATCGTCAAGCTAGTGATTGGCTCGGGCTTTATATATTAACCGCTCGAAACGCATAAGGAAGCTGGTGATGGCTTTATTATTACGTTATTTACTCGTATAGAACTTGTCTTGTGCGTTCTCGACCTTATTGGGGTCGTCGTATAGACGTTCTAACTAATCCAATAGGGTCTGAGCGTCGTACGTATCGTTATCTTCAGCTTTGGTCAGCTGAGGCATTACCAAGGCTTGAATCTTTAGATCAAGTCGGCCGTAGACGTAGAAAAACTAGGCTTCGTCGTTTCCGATCGCAGGTCCATCGATTCGTAGTTTGGCCTTAATAGCAGGGAACCAAGTGTTCTAAGAAAACTCAGAGCCGGTAAATTTCTCTGGGTTAGGAATGCTCGCCTTCGGGCGGGAGCTTCGGCTAGTTAATAGCTCTGTAATTAACGATATGTTGCTCTCCAAGGTCGTGAGCCTGGCGGTAAGATTGTTGTTGTCTTGGTGCAACGCCTTGATGGTTTCTTCATGCTGATTGACGGTATATTGAAGTTGAAAGATCTGGTTATCGGAGTTCATCTTGCCGATCGATCGGGCTAGTCGGCTGGCTTCGTGGAAGGTTGATCGAAGGTTAACCTGACGAAGGTCCGAATATTGAGTTTAAGTCTGTTCAGTTCGGTTCGGGGTTTAGGTTCGGGTTCGGGGTCCGGCGGTCCGCTACCTGGCCATAGGGTTCTACTTTCTCGTACACTGCTGGAAAAGTAGGGAAGATTTCGGTGATTAAAAACCTGGGCGTTTAGGTCGTTAGGTCGGAAGCGATTGAGGGCGACGAAATTGAGGGCATTCAGGGACCTGTCGATTGGCTACTGGGGCCCGCGAAGTATGCCGACTAGTGGGCTGTCTTTCGCGCTGTTGACCGCGGCCAAGTTGGTATTTGAATGGAAAAAAAATCGCGCGCGTAATTACTAGAAAAGAAGAATAAGATCTATAGCCTTTCTCAAGCGTGTAGAAATGAGCTTTAAATGATGTGACGGCCCGTAAGGAAGTCAACGGTTCAATGTAGTAACGAATGTGGATTTAAAGCTAAGGAAGGAAAAAGAAGATCTATCGCAGGGACCGCGTAGGGCGCGGGGAAATAGGTAGTGGTGCGAGCCAAAGGCTGAGTACGTACGAGCTGTGCGCACAGGCCACACCCTAAATACAATGCAGCCAATAGAATCAATCCTGTTATGTGAGCCCCTGTGGCGACCGTGACAAGGGGTTTAGGTTCGAAGAACTATACCAAGACGATAATAAACCTATAATAAAAGGTTATCCGTTACGTAGGATAACCCGACGTCGATAAGCTAGGGGGGTCAAGCTTCGAGGCGACGCTTTTTTCTAACCCGGGGGTAGTATTACGGCAGGTACGAAGGATATTTGAGTGGCCCTAATCGATCGCACGCTATACGACTCGAGCTGACTAAGCAACCCCGCTATTGGTAGCCCGTACCAAGTCCTGCTACGTGACTTATAAAACCTAGCCCACTTCTCCGCGCACCGCGCAGCCTTTTGGAACTTTCTTTTCTTTTTCTTTCTTTAGCTTTAGATTCTACGAATATAACGATGATTGGTATAGCCCTGTCTCATTAAATCGACTGTGCGGTGATACGTAGACTCTAAATACGGTCGAATTCCTTATACTGTATATAGCGGTCCTTATTACGTATAAACCTCTCTAACTACTAGTATAGGGAAAAGTCCAACTTTTTAAGGACTAATTTGCTAGTATAGGGACTAAGGGTATTCGGGGCGGGGTTCCGGTACGTAGGTACGGCGCCGAGTATAGTTTAGTATTATTCAGTAATTAATTCCATACCTTTCCTAGTAACCTCGGTAGCGGTCTCCCTAATCTACGGAATACCTAGGTAGTCGCGCCTAATATTATATTTCTTATTCTTCCTAGTATTAAGTAGGGTTTATTTTATTTCCTTAAGTATATTAAGGGACTACTTAACGATATTAAGGACTATATTATAGCTTATAATAATAAAGCTCTTAAGGAAGCGATTTATCGACTTAACTAGCTATATAGTCCTATAGCTAAAGTTAAGGCGCGCGTTAGTATAATAAGTGGCCTATTATAATCTAATCGGTATATACGTCTCCTTAATATAATTAAGTATTTCTACCTATTAAGGAAAAAATACCTTAAGCTTTTCGTATATAAGGTTAAAGCCCTCGACGGTCGGGGTATAGAGTATATACTCCTAAAGCTTATAAATCCCGGTACGGGAGTATTTAACTTTATTAAGAAGAGGTCCGAGAGGTTCTTCGCCGCTCGCTAGTTTATTAAGCTAGTTAATAATACGTTAGTCGTCTTCGCTAAGGTTATCGTTAGGTTTATCGTTATTAGAGCCCTAGTTTCCAGCCGCCTCGCTAGCTTAGTCTTATTAAGCTAAATAAGCGGTATTTACCTACGCTACGGCCTGCTTATTCTCTTTACGCTTAATTTGAAAGACTATATTCTTATTAATATAGGAAATATAGATCTAGGCGTCGGTATTAGGGTAAATACGTACTACGGTATTCTTTATCGCCTTATTAAAATCGGTTAAGGTAATGGCGGGCTTTCTTATACTAATTTATTCGCGATATTTATTAACCTAGTTAAGTAGCTAGCTAAAGCCTTCTTAACGTTCATTATTAATTAGCCTGAAGGCATAGCTAAAGACCTTACCCAGGCTATTAAGGCTATAGATCTGGAAAAAAGCGAGGCCCTTACCGTTTGTTTTATATATATTATCGTATATCTATACCTAGAGGTAGAGCTTCCATATCTCCTCGTACTACGGATTAGTCCAAAATAAGCCCTCTAGCTTAGTCTTCTCTTCATGTTGAAGAGGTTATATTGATAGAGCATTAATTAGATTTCAAGCAGTTGAAAGAGTGGTAGTTATGGAAAGGTTTTTACGGAAGTTAGGTTTTGGACTTCTGTGAGCAAGAAAGGAAGGCGGTGAAGGGCGGCAAAATAGATGATAATAAAGAGCAAGAAAAGTGGAGCAGAATGGTATTTAGATTGTTGTGATTAGTCGAAGACTGATGAAGATGTAGTTATTCTAAATACAAAGGTGGGAAATGGACCCCTTATTATACCAGCTTGTATTAACTCGGTTGAACGGAACTCGGCTCTGTTCAACACTTCGAACAACGGTCTGAAGCCAACAGAGGATCGTTGGCCAAGGTCGTAGCCGGCCCGGCAGGGCCTGCGGCCAGTTGGCCCGGGCCTGTTGTAGGTGGCCGGCAGGTGGCCCGGTCCGCGGCCAGGTGGTCCTGTGAGCGGCCTGGCTGTTGGAACCGGTTGCCTGAAGGTCGCCTACTGCCCTGGGGCCAACACCTGTGGCAGTTGGATCGATTCCAAAGACCGTATACGCGGGGCATTGAGTGGTTGTGGTTGCATTACGTTGTGGTAGGTCCGTAGGTCCGTTGTGTATATAAGCTTTGCAGCTTATATAAGGTTGCTTATGTAAGGACCCACAATTATTTATAGTTGTATTATTACGTAAGCAGTATAAATATATTTATTATATATTTTTACCTCTTATATAGTTCTTTTTATATCGTTTATTTTATATCAGGTAAAAAATATATATATTAAAAACCAACACTTCATCTACCTACTTGACTATATACTTAATATCTTCATCGTCTAGTAGCTTTATTATAGCTTAAAAAGGTAGGTGGCCGGCGAGGTTATCTTTATATAGAGAGTAACGAAGGTTACGGAGTTAACGGCGAGTAAAGTCGATACCGGGAAACTTTTTATATACTTCAATAGCAATATCGCGGTTCAATATACTCGGCCTATTATTAAAGGAGGCTACGAATGCCTTCTCTTCGTCGGTCTAGGACCGCCGGGGGCGAAAGACTTCATTAGGGTTTTTCTCAAGCCTATAATTATAAGCCGGCTCTTTTAGGTTAAAGGTCCATTTCCGGTTATTCTTAACCAAGGCCATCGTAATAGCCTTGAAGTCGTAGTCGCGCTTCTTAGTATAGGGCGTACGCGAATACGCTTCTAAAAGTCGGATTTTATCCTATATATAGGAAATATCGAATCTGGTAGCTTCGAAGTCCTTGACGTAGTTATTAGTACGTAACTTCTTGACGGAAAAGCCGACTAAAATAGCCCAGGCTTGAAGATCGCTCATCAATTGATCGATAGTATCATATTAGTGGCTCCAAAGCTTGTGGCCCGGTGGCGGGCGCGGGGCGCGGTCAACTTGTTCATCGGGGTCGCTAAGGTCAACCGGTTCATCGAGATCGCTAAGGGCAAAGGGGTCGTTAAATACGCCCGGGGGGTCGCGCGCAGCCATTTTCTATCGCTAGTTAGTTAGGGAGTTCTGTAAATTAATGATGAAGCCGCGCGCAAACCTGCGTGGCGATAAAAATCGCGTTGTTGTTGTTGTGGCTCAATTGACGGTATTGTGGTTATGTGTGGAAGGATTTGGTGGACTTGGCGATTGCTTCATTTGCAAGTAAGGACTTGGCCTAGGTTGGGGGCCGGCGGGCGGTGTGGTGGCCAGGGCGCAGGGCGTATGATTTTGGCTACCATCCGGAAAAGCAAGCCAACCATTGAGCTAGGCCTTTTTGGGCGCAAAAATCTGATTTTGGCTGGGCTAGTGGCTTGGCGCGATGGCCCTATGTATCTTTTGTATGCGACTACGGTTTAGTAGACGTTCTTGACGGTCCGAGTAGACTCTCCCTTATTTTTTATTTATTTTAATTTCAGGTCCTTGAAATGCATCCAGCTGGCGGTGTCTATTCGGCGTCTTCAGAGAAGACATGATGCTTCTACAAGAGTCAAGCGCTTTTTTTGTTGGATGATCTGGCTTGCGGGCAGAGATGTTGCACCGGCTGCTCCCCCAGTAGAAGACGTGCTTGAGGCCCGTGTGTCGTCCTAGCTCTTCGTCGTCTGGGAACGGCGGGTTGTTCGTCGTCGGGGAGGGCGGCGGGTTGCTCGTGCGGGTCGAGCCTTGAAAAGGCGTGGACCAGCTGGCCAAGGCATCGTCCAAATGCATAAAGGCATCGTGTATAGGTTCGGCGGCGGGCGATCAAGAGCAACAGCACACGAACGCGAACGCGAAGCCACAGCTGAGAAGGGAAAGGCTGCTGACGACACTTCCCGCGGTGGCGATGGCGACGCCGATGGCGACGCCGATGCGATTGTCTCAAAAGCTAGTCGCGGTTAGAAGACGAGACGGCTATTGCGAGCCTTCCAGAACCTCACACTGAAGGGTAAGGGTGAGGGTTCGGAGACCAAAGCCTGTCACTCGCTTTACCGTCTTTGAGGACTTCTTTTACCATGTGACCTCGGTGGAGAAGCAAAATCAATCCACTTACTGATCTAGTCTCGCTATGCCGCCGCCGACTTGGGCCCCTCGGATGACCCAGACGAAGCATTCCTGGTCGGGATGCTGGAGAAGGCCGTCGAGAAGCGTAGCGGGGTATACCTTCTCGGCGACCTTGCCCTCCTCGTCCTCAAGCCCGGTTTCCAGAGACGTCACCAACACCGACACCGAGGCGAAGCACCTCCGCTACTACGAGTGGGTGGCAGAGGGCCGTAAGGACGAGGACGAGGACTCCCCCTTCGAATCGTCAGCCTCCCCCCTCGCAAAATCGGCCTGGACTTCGCACGATGTGCTCTAGGAAGGTCCCAAGGCCTCGACCTGCGGAAACTGCAGCGCCAGCGGAAATCTCTCCGAGACCTTCCTTGGTTTCAGAAGGACAAGGAATGAATCGCAGCAGGGTAGCACCGCCGAAAGGGTTAGTAACGAAGCTTAGATGCAGCGCGGGCAGTAACTCAAATCAGCCAATATCGAGGGTATACGGAGGTTGGGGCCAAGAGTGAAAAGACTACGCTTGCTACTTCTGACTAGAATGTTGAAAGCAGGCAACCTGTGTATTTCGTCTTATATTCTATATTTCTCCTTATGTAGCTACAGGTCAGAATAAAGCGCACTGGCCGGGACGAAAGGGAAAGTGCACCATAATACGGGATACGCTAGGAACGGGATCCAATTATCGTTCATTATCGAGATAGAACTCAGCATAATGGTTCAGATCATCAAGAAGACACGGGGCCACAGAACACGTATGTAGGCCATAGATAAATACAAGGGAAGTAGACGATAGTTAGATTAACAGGTCTGGTTGTCCTTTTTCGTAAAAACCTGTGAAGCAATAAGATAAAACGGGCGGCTGAAAAGACACGTATAGTTCAAGTCTATTGTATTAGAAAGAGAACGGAAAAGAGATGGAGGTGCAAGGAAATACATATGGTAACGAAGCCAATTGGTTGCGCGTGATCTGGATTGACTGAGCATTGAACTGTCTGGGTATTAGATCTGTCCAAAATATAGGTAATAAAAAAGCGTCTTCTTATAGCTCACAAGATCGCTGAGTATCCCCCGGAAATCCGCATACAGGGCAGGCCTTCCGGGAAAGAGAGGAATGCCGTAGAAATGAAGGAATTCCAGGTGCAAGGAATGGAGGGATTTTGAGGGCATTCCGAGCATAAGAAAGGGAGAAAGACAGGCATTTTGGGTCAGTTTTGTATGAAAGGGTCAATTTCTGGCGACAGATTGGCAGCCTCGAATATTGGTTTAAGCGGCGAGAGACGCCGTTTTGGGTCGGGTTATCACCCATTCGCCGAGCGAAGTTACGCGATAGTCTACAATACATATGTGGCTGATACACAGCGCCGAGTCCCTACAACAATGCTCTATAATATGGAACTCTTTATAGTTATTAAGTCAAGGTTGTGTCAGATTCTGCCCAGGTGTCTCAAAATGGTTTTCGCGTTGTTGGCTGAACAAGCTTTCTGGACGGGGGCTGTGGTTATACATCCATGTTTAAACCTCCAGGTTATTGTCAGGTCCATACCAGCCGAAGCCAGTGAAGTGGCTCAGCTGGCCTGACTGGGGCGCAAAAAAAGTCAAGTATCTCGAAACCTAAACGCGGAAACAAAAGCTTAATAACGCGGCAGCCGGGGAAAAATGAAAGCATATTTGAAATCTAAAATCGGCTACGACCGAGGAGGTCAAGGGTTCAATTCCCGGCTGCGGGAGAAAAAAAAATGAATTAGAAAAAAATGCGCCCTAACAAAAAAGAAAATGGACCCTTGATCTTTTGCCATTTTAGCTCGAATATTATAAGCCTTATAGGGTCTTTTCTGCCCTGCTTATTTATAGAGTCTTGTAGCAATGTTACACACTGCTGAGTATACCGGCAGGGCTAGGAGATTATCGCGCAGAGTTGTTCTTTTACGATACCGACTTCGACTCATTGCTCATGTAGGAGAAGTGTGAAATTATATGCCACATTCTGGACACGCTTCTCAGTATTCAAGACATGAGATGTTTCTTGTATAGTCATACGCATGGCAGCTTGCGGTCCATGAACCGCATCCCTCCTCCAGTGGATCGTGTCTTCGAACCGCTCCTGTATTCTGCAGGCTGATCGCTCTCTGAAAGAGATTGGCGAGGCCGGCTTGGATAAGGTTCAAGACCTGTCCGGCAAGGGCAGAAATCGCGAGCACGAACGCATCCCGGGACTCGACGGTTGGATCCAGTTCCGCGGACTTTGCCCAAGGCTCGCCCGACGAGGAGTTACGATTGGCATAGCATCATCCGCACTGGCTTGGATTTCAAGGACATCAGGGGCGGCCGCGCCTGTGGGAGTGGCGTGTATTTCAGTCGTCAGTATTCCACAAGCATATGACTCGGAGTAAAGCCGAGTCTTCCCTGCTTGACGATCCACTCAATGAGCCGCTGTGAGCCTGCGTTGGGTTTGGAGGAGATGTTCTTTGGGGGGGACTCCTTTGAGTCGTCGGTTCAACGTTGTATAACGAACTTCATGCCTTTCAGCCGCTTTAGGAATAGAAAGCTTGATATCTGTGACGTCTAGGTACGCATTGACCATATTATCGTCACTTTGCTCAGACATTGTGGTAGTATAAAATGCTATTCACACTCAAAGGTAGGGGGAGAAACAGAAATAAACGAATCTCCGGTGTAAGGAATGCAGTCGGATTGAGGGCATTCCGAACGTAAGGGCGGGTGTATGGGAAGAAAAACAGGCATTTGCATAAGCAAGGGGAAAACGGTCAATTTGTAGGCAAGGGCCAATTTCTGGCGACATAATTAGAATGAGTCTTTGCTCTACTGTCTTTATATCTAAGTATCTAACCACCCCAACCAAGCAGCACAGAACCACACCACCGCGGGCACGGGGACACAAGACACACACACACACACACACAAGGGAACTTTGCTTTTCGCTCTCTCTCTCACTCTCTCTCTCTTTCTCACTAGGGAGGCAGGAAAACATGTGTGAGAGGCAGTTGCAAGGTAGTGGCTTTCTAACTCTCTCTTCCTCATCTCTGTCTCTCGTGCGCTGCCCTGCCTGCCTGCCTGCCTGCCTGCCTGCCTGTCTGTGTGTGTGGCATTTTGGTCGGCAATTCAACTCAATGACGGACGGGTAAAGATTTTGAGCGTAGCGAGCAGCTCGCCGCAGGCGCCCCCGGAGGGCCGCCGGAGGCAACAAAGAGAGAAGGAAAAAAGAAATAAAACAGCGGACACAAAGACAGGACAAAGGCAACAAAGGGAGAAGGAAAGAAGATATGAACCACCGGACACAAAGACAGGACAAAGGGCAAGCCCATAACACCGCTATGCACCACAGCAGCTCAGGGCATGGCGTTCTTGCTCAGCGCGCGGATCCTGGCGCCGTAGATAGCTGTCGGATGTTCTGCTGGCGCGAGCTTTGCCGAGTATCTGGACAACACGAGTGCGCATTCACCCACCACCGCACACACACCAACCGGTACTCTGAGGGGCGTTCCTGTGCGGCAGACCGGCCTACTATTTTGGCCGGACCGGTCCCGCCGAGGTCGTTGATGCGGCTTGTTCGTCGTCGCTGGTGGCAATTAACCGCGCGGTGAAGGCGACCTGGGGAGGCGAATGCGGCATTGCTCTTGCTGGAGGCATCAACGTCACGGTGGGAGCAAACAACTTCCTCGACCTGGGAGGGGTGGCTTCTTTTAAAGGAGTCCCCCCCCCCCCCCCCCTCAAAGAAGAGGTCCTCCAAAAACACAATGCAGGCTCACAGAGCCTCGAGAAAAGCGGCTCGTTGAGTGGATCGTCAAGCATGGAAGACTCGGCTTTGTTCCGAGATACTCAGCAGTGTGTAGCATTGCTACAAGACTCTGTAAAGAAGCAAGGTAAAAAGACCCTATGGGGAAAAAAACTAGATTTCTAAGCCCTGTCTTTCGCGGCAGGCATCTGAGGGACTGGTCGCCACAAGACCTTCTTCCGCTCATCCCCAAGCACAAGGGGCGCAAGCGGCTGCGGGGGTCGTCCCCCAGAGTGGGCGACGATGTGCGGGAATGGTTTCGTCCGTCGACGAGAAGGCCTGTTGTCGAGGACTCCTGGACGAACCTTCGTCCGCCGTCGGCGCCGTCGGGAATGCGCCTTGTCGTGGAGAGGGATGTGCCCGTTGTCGTGGACGGGATTCGGCAGACGAGTCTCCAGAGATGGGAGGCAACGCTTGAAAGGCAGCCGGCTAAAGCACAAGCATACAGGCTGCGTCGTGCCGGTGCCGGTGCCCCGCCCCCTCGGTCCATTAACCCAAGGGTCGTGAACTCGAGGGGCCGTCGCGTTGACGGCACCAGACGACCCGACACTCCTATAGAGTCGGTGGCGGACCACGGTGACGGTTTCCGTCTCCCTTCGGCACCCAGCTCTCCTATTGGAGAGATGGCTCTGGCTATCCGCTCTCCCGGGCCTTCGCAAGCAAGGTCCCAAGCCCCAGCCTTCAGCTCCCCTGCTTTACCACCAGCGTCCCCGGCCATCGGCGCCCCCCCGATTTTGCGAGCGGAGTCCCTGATTTACAAGTCCCCGTCGCCTAAGGAGGTGATCCCAAAGCTGGGCCGGCCTAGGATTGAGAGCCCTAGCCCCTTCGACATTCAAAACTACGAAGGCGATTGGCCCGACGAGATGTTTAGTGAGTTTGTCCTTCCAGACCCAAAAATCGAGGCACCTTTCCCTCCTACCCTTCCAGCTCTACTCTGCTAACCACCACGCCAACCTTTTCTACTCTGCCCTTTTCCGCAACCACCACCCTTCCAACTCTGCCCTACCTGACTAACCCTCCATCTAGTCGCTTTCTAACCCTCCATCTCGTCCAATCATGGGAACCGGATAACGACAATGTCGCGTCTGGAACTTGGACTTATTCGCGCCTGTCTTTTGGTAGTTAAAATAGCACAAGATCAAGGGTCCATTTTCTTTTTTTATTAGGACGCATTTTTTTGGAATTGAACCCATAGGGTAGAAAATTTGGATTTCTAAGCTAAAATAGCAAAAGATCAAGGGTCCATTTTCTTTTTTGTTGGGACGCACTTTTTTCTTATTGATTCTTTTTCTCCCGCAGCCCCCGTCCAGAAAGCTTATTTAGCCATTTCCCCAGCACCATTCTCACATTTTCTCTCTCGACCACCACTCTCCTCAATCTTTCTCGACCACCACTCTTCGACCACCACTCTCCTCAGTCTTCTCGACTACCGATAACTACTACCCAAACCAGCGATCAGCATCCACCGGCCAGCAAATACCTCTCCAGTAACCCTCCTGGACAACATGCCTCATCATACCTGCTGCGTCTTCGGCCGCCTCCAAGACTCGGCGAAGCGCCCCTGGCTCTTTGCACACGGTTATCGGTGTCCTGTTGGAAGGAGGATCCGACAGGCAACCATCCTCATCGAGGACACGCCCAGCCCCCGGCCTCCGTCTCCCAGCCCCCGGCCTCCGTCTCGTAGCCCCCCGATTGTCATTAGGGATACGCCTAGCTCGCGGCCTCGGTCTCCCAGCCCCCGGGACTCGTCTCCCAATGACAGGGTCTTTCGCGGTAGGCGTGTGAGGGACTGGTCGCCACAAGACCTTCTTCCGCTCATTCCCGAGCACAAGGGGGGCAAGCGGCTACCGGGGTCGTCCCCCGACGAAATGTCCAGAGAGCGCCGCCGGCTAGGGGTGACGTCCTGGCCGGATACGTCGCTACGCTCGAGTGGGTGCCGTCTCGGCTAAACTTTACTTCGCTCGAGGGTAGGGATTTAGGACTGGGCGAGTCGGGCGAGTTTCAGAATTTTCCAGGTCTTAGTCGAGCGCCGGACGCGACGTTCCCGCTTGGGGATTGCGCTGGGAGCGGCGGCCGTCCGGGCGTGCCTCTCGGGTCCAGAGTGCTCGCTTCCCTGCTGATGCGGTGCCGGAACGTACGCGTCCTGAGAGCCTCGAGCCGGTCGTCGAGAGCGCGGTGGGCTTCGGTATAGATAACTCGGTAGTTAATACGGTCCTACGCGCTGGCCAAACCATGGATCGCCATCCACCCCCCCGTCGCTGCCAACTTTGCCATAGCCCTCTGTCGTGGTTTATGGGGTCTGAGCACCCTTAGGCAGGGCCTTGATGGCGAGTGCGTCGGCGAGGTCGACGTTGTCGGACCACGTGCTGTCCGTTCTGAGAGCGCAGACATGACACATGTGCATTCATCAACAATCAACAGGAAGCTGCCCCAACCGATTCCTAAAGCATCGCGTGTCTGTGCCTCAGTAACGAATGCATGCCGGCCTACGATCTCATGTTCATCTGGTTAAACAAGCCCGACAGCTCCTCGTCCATCTCCCGCGCGTCCCGCTCCAGCACGGCCTTGAAGTGCTCAATGGCCTCCTGCATGTCCAGCTCGGCCTGCTTCTCCTGAGCCGCCTTCTTGGCCATGGCGACCGTCTTCTTGGCGATCTTGGTCACCGCCTTGTTGAGCTTGGCCTCCTCCATGTCCAGCTCGGCCTGCTTCTTCTTGGCTGCTTTCTTGGTCATGTTGGCTGCCTTCTTGGCGATCTTGGCCACTTTCTTGTCGAGTTTGGCGGACTTCTTGTCCAGCTTCACCCGCTTTTTCTCCAGCGACGCCATGGTCGCGCGTCGCCGCCGGAGCTGCTTCTGCCGGTTGCGCAACGACTTCTGCGTCTGCGTCATCGCGGCTCTCGATTTTTTTTTGCGGCGCTCGGCCGGGACTCCGTCTGACTCAGAATCTGCCATACTACCCTCTGAGTGATCGTCACGCACTACCGTTGCACGCCAGCGCTTTACTGGGGGCCGGGCTGACTCTGCGCTGTCTTCTGAACGGCTGCGCTTGAGGGTCGGCCGCTTGGCTGCGGCCGTAGTGGCCACTGGTGGTGCCATGGTGGCGTCCGACTGCGCCATGTCGTCACGCACTACCGTTGCACGCCAGCGCTTTACTGGGGGCCGGGCTGACTCTGCGCTGTCTTCTGAACGGCTGCGCTTGAGGGTCGGCCGCTTGGCTGCGGCCGTAGTGGCCACTGGTGGTGCCATGGTGGCGTCCGACTGCGCCATGTCGTCGTCGGAATCGTCAATGTAAAATCGTACCACAAGGACCTCAGGGCCCTCGTCGTCAGAGCCCTCGCCACAACCAAATATGCTCGTCGCCGTTGCCGATATTGGCCAGCAAGGTCCTCCCCGACGTGAACTGCCACTGGAACTGGCACGGCCGGATCGCTGCTGCGGCTGGGCAGATCCTCCTCGGACGACGGCGCGGCGCCGAACGAGCGAGCCGTAGGTCCTGCCGCGAGGAAACACGTGCGTGGGGTCGACAGAGTAGGGATGGCTACAAAATAGACCCTAAGAGTAGACTCTTGAGATATTCCTGCCACAGAGTCCCGAAATTACTAACTATGGTATATGTCAGACGGGAATATTCTTTGCCATTTTCAAATCATGTGTTGGCAAGCTTCTGACCACGTCGTACGTCTGGACGGCTAACTAGTCGCTAGCATTTTGCCTTCCACACTCACTCTATATCAGTCTTAACTTGGGCGGAAATAGATCGCCATGGAGACATGGGGTGTTTAGAGATAGATGCCACTTCGTTGGTTAATATTGGCTGCCGCGGAGGTAGGGAAGACGGATGTGGTGAGAAAGCTGGTCGAGGAGCATGGCGCCGATATCGATCGCGAAACGGTGCAGCCGAAACACCAATATCCTGGCTCTCTAGACAGACATGACATTCAAGCTCGGGGATTTCAAGAATAACGCGCCGAACCTGGTCAAGCCGCTGCTACCGCCGCCGCCGCCGAGGATCGTCGACGTCGTCCGCCAGCGGCCTCTGCTGCCCAGCTCGCCCGTCGACAGCACGTGGTCGCAGCCGCCGACCCCGTGGGAGTGACTTGTAGATGGGGCAAGGGTAATAATTGGTTCTGTGCGAGGAGCACGTATGTGGAAATGCGTGGTTGAGGGCGCATTCTCTGAGGGTGGCTGAGTGACACCATTCCCGCCGTTGCGGAATACACCTGCAGTAGCAGTCTTCTGCTTCGTAGCTTCTGCCTTGAAGTGCCAGTTGTCAGGTGCTTTCTCGGGCTCACACCAAAAGCACGTTGTTGCTTTTGGTGGAATGTGCTTGCCGCAGTGGTGATGTTTGTAGCCTTTTCCTATCTCTTTGCTGCATGTGGTGCACGTCTCCTTCTCTCCTCTCTTGTTTTCCTTCTTGTTGCTCTTTGGTGCCGGCTTGTTGCTCTCTTCATTCTTCTTCGTGACTGCTGCTAGGTTGAGATGCTTCTCATTCTGAGCTTTGGCGTAGAGAACTTGCATGAATGTTCCCCAAGTCATGTCTTCCTTGTCGATGCGGTATTCCCAGAGGCGGTGATCTTCCGGGTATGCATCTTTGAGGGCTGCGAGAAGGTTGTATAGCTCTTGAGCTGCATCAAGCTTAATGCCTGACTTTGTGATCTCATCGCGAAGAAGGTTGGCTCGAGTAATGAAGTCCCAAAGGGTTGCGAATTGTTCCCGCTTGAAGCTCGAGAACTCATGGAGCATGTTGCGGCGTGACTCTTTACCTAGGCCTTCAAGTGCCTTGATGACAGTGTCATAGGTCACCTTCGGGTCCTCTTCCATTTCGTCCCAGCCGTAGGCTTTCATCATCTGGATCACTGAGGGATTCATGAGGGTTCCGTGCAGGTAAGTGTTGACAGTGGCTCTGTCGACGATCCAGGTTTCTTTGGCCTCAGCTTGAGCTGGCTGCAGCACCTCTTTCTTGATGTATTTATCCAGCCTCAACGCCGTGAGGGCGAAGTTCAACTGCTGGCGCCATACCGTGAGGTTCTCAGTACCTTTCAGCTGGGGAATGCGGGCAACCAGCTCTCTAGCTGACATCTTGACGATTTTTTTTCTAGTCGCTTGGTTGTTGATCGACTAAGTTGACGATGTGCGCAGGGAATATATGCGCAGTTGAAGGTATGTTGTAAGGTGGGGCGGCAAGTCCGTTGACGAAGTGGAAGACCCTAAAATCGTCGGTGGTAAAATGCCTATATTTGGTGCACTCCAGGCGGGGCCAGTACTGCGGCCTTGGTTGCCTTTGTCGGGGTGCAGGCTGCGCGCAACACCGAATTCCTTGATGAAAATAGGTGCGTTGCAAAGCGCGATTGACGGTGATTATTTTGATGCGCAAATGATGCGAATAGCTTCAGTTGCGGAAGCAAGAGGGCTTCATAACCTGTGCGAGGAGCACGTAAGTGGAAATGCGTGGTTGATTGCTTAATGAATCTAAAGCTATCTGCCCGCAGGCCAAAATCTATGGAGGGTGGATAGGCTGGAAGTGTGGGTCCCACCTATGTGGGCCCGGCTGGGCATACTGTGCCTTGCAAACGCCAGTTTACGATCCACTTTTGGCGCTAGAGGGCCAACATTCGCAACCGGGCCACGATTTTTGACACGCGCGCCATCCAACAATGGCACAATTACAATATTCGAGGCCATTTTCTTCGTCAAAACGTACTATATAGAGCCAAAAAGTAGCTTATTCGAAAGCCCTAAGCTAGACGTATATTACCCGTATGTCTTTTACCATAGTGCGGTACTTGAACCGCGACTAACGCGCATCGGCGTATTACATGCTCGTGGGTAACGAACATCCCCGGGCCATTACAGCCGCCCTACAAATCTCCCTCGTCTACGCATATAAGCTAAAGAGGCGGTATTTGGCCTCTAGTAATCCTTTTACTAAAGTAAGAAGCCGATTTAACGCCGTTATACTAAAGGAATAGGCTATAGAGGTAAGTCTAGGACTCTCTATATAATTCACGGCGTAACTAACCATAATAAGAAGCTCTTAGACTTACTAAAAGACAAGCCCGACCTATACCTCGATAAACTATAGTAGTTCCTAATCCTCGAATACGATATTTACGTATAACCTTATTATTACGGTAGGTGCGAAGGACATTTGGGTGGCCCTGGGTGGCCCTGATCGGTCGCACGCTATACGACTCGAGCTGACTAAATAACCCCGCTATTAGTGGCCCGTGCCAAGTCCTACTACGTGACCTACAAAACCTAGCCTACTTCTCCACGCACCGCGTAGCCTTTTGGAACTTTCTTTTCTTTTTCTTTCCTTAGCTTTAGATTCTACGAATATAGCGATGATTAGTATAGCCTTATCTTATTAAATCGACTATACGGTAATAATCTAAAGCTCATAACCTATTACCTAGGAAGGCCTTAAAGAATATCCTACCGAAGATTTGTTTGTTTCGTTAAAATCCACTACCGTCGTAAAGAAGGGTACGTACTAGTTATACGAGATCAGAACCTAGCGACCGTACGGAAGGAATCGTACCAAGCGGTACAAACCTACGGGGAAGTCCCTATATAACCGAGGGAATATCTACTATCGGTTCGGATTACTCTATAGAGGAGAACCTCTAGCGGGCCCTCGAGGAGGTCGCCTACCGATAGGATGACTTTATTAAAGCCTAGCCGTATAAGATCTCTAATACTATTCTCTCCCGGTTAGTCCGCGAATACGAGACTTTGGTTCGTACTATAAGAACCATATTAGTAAGAGCTTCTATGATAACGATTCGCGACCCCGTTCCGGGAATAAGTAAGGCCGAAATTAATCGAGAAGTTTATAACTAGGCTATCCTCCTAGAGATCGTTAAAGTATAGTTTAATCTAACTCGCGAGGACCTTAAGGGTAATTTCTAGTAGAAGATTACCGATATAGCCGCTATATTCGTTAAGTACGGAAAGAAGGGACCCGCTATACTATTCCGAACGCTCCTCCTGGAGAATAAGGACCTAACCTTTAAGGGGCTAATGGATATAAAGGATTTCGAGCGTAAGGCGTCGTATAACCCCGACGAGCTCTAGCGCGAGATAAAATTACGAATAATTATAATATATATACTCTATAGGTAGATAGTATAGTTATACGATATCGCTTATAACTAGTCGACTATAATCCGAAATATCTACTCGTAGGCCGATCGCCTCCTAATAGATAGACTAGCCCTAGACGCCCTCGCCTCTACGGAAGACGACCTACTAGAGAATATATAGGTAGCCCTTAAGGATCGGGACCGTATTATATAAAGAATATAGGAATATATTAATAGCCTAAACCGTACTATCGTTACCGATATACTCTCTTAATATAGCTCGCGGTACTTAACCCCGGCCTCTAGTAATTCGTAGCCCCGCTAAAGTACGAAGATAGTAGACCCTCCTCTTTTCTATAACGATAGTACGAAAGATATAATTACTTTTAATACCTAGATTCGTTAAATAGAGAATAAGCTATAGGTTAACGTCGATTATTACGAAATAGACCGCGCGCGTTAGACCTATATTAAACTCCGCTTAATAGGTAATACCTCTTTATAGCTAGAACCGTATTTAGAGGACGCCTATCCTAACTAGATTAAGACCGTAGAAGATTTACTAGCCTAGCTTAAGAATAAGTACCGTAATATAAATCGCGAAGAGGAGGCTCTTGTAAGGAAAGAGCACCCCAAGCACGTGCGCACACCTTTGTGTGCGCCCACCACCTGTCACCAACTGGCCAGACCACTGCCAGTTGGCACAGCTACTGCCGTCACAAAGAACGGAGCCCCTGAGCATGTATATAAGCAGCGGCCCTCGCCCACCTTCCTTTACGAGGGCCAGGTTGAAGTCTTACACCAATACCACTCATTGCTCGCCCTTCTTCTTGCCTACATTGTGACCACCTTGATCAGGCGTACCTACCCTCTCTTACAATTCTTCAACCTCCCTACCACCGGTAACGATCGAGCCGGTCACCATAGCAGGCAACACTCGTGGAAAGGGGAGAGCCACTCCTCAGGCCAGTTCAACCTAATAAGCGACCCTCGAGGATTTGAACGACCCCGTACAGGACTCTCCTACGCCCTCTACTAGCATAGATCCCCAGCAGTTCCAAGCCTTAATATTACAGGCGATGACCAACTTTTCTACCGGCCTAGGCAACCTTGGAACTACTCTGGGCAACCTAGGACCGTAGGGAGGGCCCCCTAGATTGAAGGATGATCGCCCTCCCTCCTACGTAGTCGGCAAGCTCAAGCTCGACGCCTCCCTCCAGGATAAGGAAGACTGGCTCCTAGCTACCGAATAAGGAAACGCAACCCGCCTAGACCGACCTTAATAGCTCTAAGTCCAGTGGGCCAGCACTTGGATGGAGCCAGAAGCGTAGCAGCAGTAGCGGGCCTACCAGAAGTAGCTCCACGAAGGGGACTTCGAGCGGATTACCTAGTAGGAGTTCAAAGAATACGTTAATACGGACTACCTCGGTAGCAAATCCGGCGAAGTATAAGCATATAAAGAATAGCTAGTATATACTTAACGCGGCCGGTCCCCTTAGGAATTCTACCGCGAATAGTCTACGCTAGTGAGGTACCTACCGGATATGGATATTAATACTACCTTTATAGCCCGGGACTATTAGATTAAACTTGACCGCTTCTACCATAATCGATATACCGAGGCCGTCCCTAACGTCACCTCGGCAAAGGAGTGCGCTAAGTGGTTTGAGCGGATCTGGCTCGCCCGGGCCTACCTAAGGAACGGTAACGATAAAGAAACGTACCGGAAAAGGCTGGGCTCCCCCACCAGCCTTAGCGAGGCCCGAAAACTATACCGCACGACGGAGGAACCGTACTCCGGACCCCGCTATAATAAAGCCCGGATTCAACGTAGGGAGCTTCGGGGCTCCCCCATACCAGACCAACCCGTTACCTACGCCCCACCCGCTACTAGGCCGAACGCCCAGGCACCACTCCGCGCTAGGGAGCCTCCTACATACTATAACTATGGTAAAGTAGGGTATGTATAACGCCAGTGCACCCTCCCGCCTCGGCGCCCTACGGCCGTACTAGGCCCGGACGCCAAGGTCTAGAGAATCGAGGTAGGGGACCACGGAGACCTCGAGGACCAGTGCCCGGAACCCTCTAACTCCGAAGACGACTCGGGAAACGGGAGCTAGTAGACGATAACCCCGATCGATCTACCTAGGCCATCTACGACGGGGTAAAGCCGGGCCCTACCTTCACCATCTAAGGTAGCACTCGCTCCTAGCGCCGTAGCCAGAAGGCCGCACTACTAACGGTGGTTATTAATACCGATACGGGGGCCCAAGTCAATTACGTAGATCACCGGTTCTGCCGGGTACATTATATCCCTATACTCCCGGAGGCCGAAGGCCTCGACCTACCGTAGCTTATCAACCCTAACGGTAGCCGGATCAAGAACCACGGCATTTTCCACCTTATTCTCTAACTCACTAACATATACGGGAACCCCCGTACCGTATCTCAATTCTTCTACGGGGTCAAGCGGCTAAAGGGGGCCCCACTAATACTATAGGGGAACCCGGGTATGGGATCAGAGGGCGTGGTTCTTCATACCGCCCTCAACGCCTTCGAATGGGGCCGTTACTCGGAGATCCTGCCGGGGAAATTCGCCCGAGACGTCCTTGACGGCGCACCCGCCTTTACGGCCATAGTCTCCAACGTGGTTATCGGGCCCGAGGAGGACCACATCGATACCCTCGACGGCCCGATATAGGAGCCAAACCCAGAACCTTTGCCCCCGGAGCTTGTACACCGAATAACTATCTTCTCGGAATAAGCAGCTCGAGAACCCAATACCCTAGAAGGAGCGGAGCACTATATCGACCTTAAAGAAGGATCCACGCCACCGTAGGGCTATATTTACCCCCTAAGCCAGGCCCAGCTTAACGAACTCGCCGCCTATATTCGGGAAAACCTCGCTAACGGCCGTATCGTGGAAAGTAGTAGCCCTGCCGGAGCCCCGGTTATCTTTATCCCTAAGAAGGATGGGACCCTACGGTTATACGTTAACTACCGGGGCCTAAATAAGATCACTATTAAGAACCGGTACCCGCTACCGCTGATTAGTGACCTTATGGACCGTCTTACTAGCGCCCGGTTCTTTACTAAGCTTAACCTTAAGGATGCGTACCACCGGATCCGAATCCGCCGGGCCGATTAGTGGAAAACGGCCTTCAAGACCCGGTACGGGTAATTCGAATATATAGTCATACCGTTCGGCTTGACTAACGCGCCGGCCACCTTCTAAGCCTATATCAATAGGGCCTTAGCCGGCCTAGTAGATATATTTTATATCGTCTACCTCGATAATATCCTTATCTACTCCACCACCCGTAAGGAGCACACCCGCTATATCCTAGAGGTACTCGACCGTCTCGAACAAGCCCAGCTCTTCGCTAAACGGTCAAAATGCTCCTTCTACTAGGACCAAGTCGAGTTCCTAAGCTTCATTATTAACCACCAAGGTATCTCAATAGACCTCGAGCGGGTTAAGGCAATCCAAGAATAGCCCGTACCCCAGTTAATACGAGAGATACAAGTCTTCCTCGGATTCGCCAACTTCTACCGCCGGTTTATCCAGGGGTATTCTAGGATCACAGCCCCCATCACCGCACTACTAAAAGGAGAGGCCACTAACCCTTTCCGATAGCCACTAGAGGCCGATACCGCCTTCAACCACCTCAAAGTAGCGTTTAGTCAAGTAGGTTTCCTTACCTACTAGGATCCAACCCGCTAGATTAGAGTCGAGACCGATGCTAGTAATAAGGCGATCTCCGGGATCCTCTTATAGCTAGTCGACTCTTAATAGCGCCCTATAGCCTACTAGTTAAGGAAGCTCACCGATACCGAGCTCCGGTGGGCCACCGGGCAGAAGGAACTCATCGCTATTATCGAGTCCCTCGAGCACTAGGGCCACTACCTAGGCGGCACCGACCAGAGGTTCGTAGTTCTCACCGATCACGAGGCCTTAAAAGGGGTAATCGTAGCCCCAGCCCGAGACCTCAAGGGCCGCTTAGCTAGATGGGTATACCGCCTATCTCCTTTCGATTTCGACCTCGAATATCGACCTGGGGCTACTAACCCCGCCGACCCCCTTTCAAGAAGACCGGACTATATAGCAGGAGAGATTACCTACGACGATATATTACCTACCTTAACGAAGAAGCTATAGTTAGCTAGGGAGTTACTAGCAATAGTAAGGGTAATCGTAACCTAGATTAAGGCCAGGGTATAGAAGAAGTCGTGCTCCCGGAAGTACCGTAGAACGGTAAGACGAGTTGAACAGACCCTTCAATATCCTCGAGTTGAAGGTATGGCTAGGGTTTCGGCTATAACGCGCTTTGCCCTCGGGGCCACCGGACGCGTGGCGTTTGATAAAGCGGAGCCCCAGGAAAGGAGCCACCAGCGGGACGGAAATACCCCGACGGAGGGGCTAGGACGCCGTACTAGGAGAACTACTACGGACTCGCTAGAGTAAACGATCTCGCCGGGGCGGTTAGATTAGAGGGTCGAGGGGCAACTAAAGCTAGACGCTCAGGGTGCCGACCTATTAATTCCTTACGCGGTTGCGGTAGAGGTTTACGCCGGTAAGGTAGCTAAGGAATAGGATCCTAAATATAGATTCTATAGGTCGATTATCGCCCTATAGAAAGGGGATCTCGAATATAGAAGCCGTATTAAGGAGGTGCTCGAGGATTAAAGAAACGCGGGTACTAGGCCCATAGGGAAACTAGGGAATAACAACACGCGTATGGGTACTGGATTCCAGGGTAGACCAGGAAATAACAGCGTTAATGACGCGGGTACTAGGCCCATAGGGAAACTAGGGAATAATAACACAAGGCGTATAGGTACTAGGTTCCAGGGTAGGCTAGGAAACGACAGCGTTAATAATAAGGGGGCCCTCCGATATAAAGGCAGGCTGGTAATCCTAGTAGCGCTAGTAGTACGAAGAGAGCTAATACGCTTATACTACGATAACCCTAGAGCCGGGTATTTTGGGAGCTATAAGATAGTGGACCTATTAAAGCGAAGATTCTACTAGGAAAATCTAGACGTAGAAGTATAAGCTTATACAAAATAGTACTAGGTATACCTCGGTAACCGACAACTAAGGCACAAGCTATACGGGAAGCTCAGCTCCCTACCGCTACCTACCCAACCTTTCGAAGAGATTAGCCTAGATTTCATTACGAAGCTACCCCCTTATTAGTATAAGGACCGTATCGTAGATACCATCCTAGTAGTTATAGACCGGTTCACGAAAACCGCGCTCTTTATCCCAACTACTACTACGGTTACGGTAGCCGAGTTAGCCCAGCTACTCTACGAGTATATGGAATGCCGATTTAGTATACCAATAGGTATAGTCTCCGACCGAGATTCCCTATTAACTAGTAATTTCTGGGTGGAGCTCTCCAAAGCTCGCCAAGTTAAGTAGAGGCTCTTAATAGCCTACTACCCGCAGACCGATGGCTAGTCGGAACGAATATACTAAAGCCTATAGTACTATTTAAGGTGCTTTACCGACGAAGAGGCCTAGTGGGTACCACTACTCTACGAAGCGGAGTTTGCGTATAATAATAGCGTATACGTAACCATCGGAGCGAGCCCGTTCGAGGCCCTATACGGCTACAATCCTCGGATGGCGTATTACGTACCCTCTATATAGCTGAAGGTGTAAGGGGTTCACGAGCGGCTGAGCAAGCTAGCACACCTGAGGGAGAGGTTGTACTACTACTAGCAGAAGGTAGTAGACTCCCAGAAGAAATACTACGATATACGACACTAGTGGATCGAATTCGAAGTAGGAGAGATAGTTGGACTCTCTATACAGAATTTCCGATTCAAGGCAGGAAGAAAGCTAGTACCAAGGTTCATCCCAGTCAATATTACGGAAAGGATCGGCACGTAGGCATACCGGGTCGAACTACCAGCTAAGTACGCCCGGCTCTATGATATCTTCCTAGTCTCCCTATTAGAAAAGTGGTCGGTAGCCGAAGGCCAGAAGGTACTACTACTACCAGAGCTAGTAGAAGGAGAGGAGGAGTGGGAAGTAGAAGATATCGTGGAATATAAGGATGAAGGAGAACGAAAAAGGTTCCTAGTCAAATGGGCAGGCTGGCTAGTAGAATACAATACCTGGGAACCTAGGGAATACTTGACTAACGCACAGAAGGTGCTGTAACGATACGAGAAAAAAGCAAAACAAAGGCACAGGAAGTAGAATAACTAAAAAGTCACTGATTCACGAGCACGACCCGTAGGTAGTACCTATGAACCAGGATGCCCCGAGGAGGATTCGAACCCCCGACCTCTAGCAAAGATACTAGGGTGTTAACCACTATACTACCGCGGCGCTTTTGCTCTTGTTGAAGGGAGGACAATAGATAAGGTTCAAGATCGACGAGGACGTCGATCTACGGGGGGGGGAATAGTTGTAAGGAAAGAGCACCCCAAGTACGTGCGCACACCTTTGTATGCGCCCACCACCTGTCACTAACTGGCTAGACCACTACCAGTTGGCACAGCTACTGCCGTCACAAAGAACGGAGCCCCTGAGCATGTATATAAGCAGCGGCCCTCGCCCACCTTCCTTTACGAGGGCCAGGTTGAAGTCTTACACCAATGCCACTCATTACTCGCCCTTCTTCTTGCCTACATTGTGACCACCTTGATCAGGCGTACCTGCCCTCTCTTACAGCTCTAGAGGAGTTTAATAATCTTTATATATTACCTAGAGATAATTATTACGAGTTCCGGAATAAGTTTATTCGTCTAATAGGCTAGTACCGCCGCCCCCGATCCGAATAGAAGAAGGAGTTTAAACGCCGCCTTACTCCTACTATATAAGATAAGTTAACGCGTAAATATATCGACGATACCGTCGACTTTAAGAAGTATATTAAGATCGGAGCCGAGTTTACGCTAAATATAAAGCTCGCCTAGAAGGTACGATAGGCTAATAAAGCTAAGGTAGAGAAGCCTACTACTAGCGGCGTTAATAGTAGCTCTAAAAGTAGTTAGGGCGTACCTCGATATAACCCCCGAGGTAATAGCGGAACCGATAGCTAACCTACGCTCCCCGCTCCTACTAATCCTAACCGGAACCCTCCTTACGCCTTAGCCGAGGAGCTTAAGAAGCTATACCTAGAAAAGCGATACTTTACTTACCGGGAATAGGGCTATACTACTCGGGATTACCCCTAGAAGAATATCGCCCTTATCGCTAATAAGGATCGAGTTTAGGAAATCGTAGATCGCTATATATAGTACGACTCCCGTTACGGGTCTAGAACCGAGATATAGCCTATAAGCCCCGCTACTAAGGGAATAGACGTAAATCCGAAAAACTAGTAACCCTAGGGTAAGTAGACTCCCTCCTAAGGACCGAGTCGGTATATATAATAGGAGCTATAGGTAAGAAAGAACTAGGATTACTCTCTAAATATCTAGGAGGGTAAGCCTTTACTATTAGTTATACTCTAATAAATAATAGACTTTCCTTAATTATAAATAATATACTCGTCGACTTTAGAGTAAACGGATACCTCTTTATTAACCGAATATTCGTATAATAACTATATAAAATAATATAAGCTAACTCGATAATCGACCCTTATATATAAGAAGTAGGAGGGTTCGATAATAAATCCCGCTAAAAAATCGATATACTCTTAAGCGCCGACTTTATTATATAGAACCGTACGATTAAAGAAGAACGCTTTATCGAAATCGACTATATTTATAAAGTTATAATTAGTCGGAAGTAGCTAGATTATTATAATATCTTAGTCGATACGAAACGCTACCGCCTTCTATTCCCGGAGAGCTAGGAACTCGATCCGAGTTAGTAGAATACTATTCCTATAGACTAGTCTTTAGTAGCCTCCGTCCCTAATATAGACTATTAATAAAACGCCTATTAACGGAACGAGCTCCTAGAGAAAGAGGATAAGCGTCGCTAAGACGGCCGGCTCGTACGGGCCCGTATAGACGAGCTCGAACGCCAGAATTAGAATAACTTTATAGTTTATAATCCTAAGGAAGAACTTACCCCGACGAGAGCTACTCCGAGTTTTAAACCTACCCTCCTCTAGAGGTTAGTACGATAGGTTAACGGTAATCGTACTAAGCGGGAATATAACTATATAGAGAGAGAACTTAATCTATCGTAAAAGGAGTAGCTAAGGAAGCTGAAACCTAAAGAACTAAAGAAGAAGCCCTTATACCCTAAACGGGACGCGCGAGGTCCTTATCGTATATAACGCGATAGGATTAGCTAGTACCGAGAGCGCCCTACCGAGATAGCTATATTAAGTAAAACGGCCTTCCGACTCTCGTATAAAGGGGAATAAGTCGAGGTTATAACTCTTAACGAGCTCGATAAGCGAATTAATAAGCTTAAAACTACTAGTCTAGAAGAAGACGATAATATACTATATAAAAAAATTATCGCCGAGTTACTATCCCTATATTATAACTTCCTAAACGTCTTTAGTAAAATCTAATTAGATATCCTCGTACCTTAACGCGACTTAGTCAATTACCGAATTAGGTTACTACCTAAGAAGAAGCTAGAGGACCTAGGATATAGCCTATTATATAAGATATCTCTTAAGGAACTAGAGGTATACCGGGAATATATTACTAATACCTTTAGAAAGGGTTTTATCTAAATAAGTAGTACGCTATAGGCCGCTCTTATCCTTTTCGTTAGAAAGGGTAACGGTAGCCTACGCTTCTATATAGATTATCATAAGCTAAACGCCTTAACGGAAAAAGACTAAATACCTTTACCTCTAATTAACGAGATACTTAGTCGTATTAGTAAGGCCCGTATCTTTATAAAGATCGATATCTACTAAATATTCTATAGAATCCGTATATATCTAGACGACGAGTAATTAACGACGTTTTATACCCGCTATAGGACCTTTAGCTATAAAGTTATACCCTTTAGCCTTACTAATAATCTAGTAATATTTTAACGTTTTATTAATAACTCTTTAATAGGCTACCTCGACGATTTTTATAGCGCTTACCTCGATAATATCTTAGTCTATTTAGACTCCGAGGAAGAGTACGTCCGTTATATACGACTTATCCTATAACGACTATAGGAGGCCGGCCTATAGGCCGATATTAATAAGTATGAATTCTATATAAAGGAAATTAAGTACTTAGGCTTTATTATTAGAGTCGATAGAGTATCGGTCGATCCCTCTAAAACGGATATTATACGAGACTAGCCGGAGCCGAACGATCTAAAGGGAGTATAATCCTTCTTCGGATTCTATAACTTCTACCGCCGATTCGTTCGTAATTATAGTTAGGTTACGAAGCTATTAGTAGCTCTAACGAAGAAAGGGGAAGCGTTTAGATAGAGCGACGACTATTAACTAGCTTTCGACGAGTTAAAAGCCCGTCTAATATTAATACCGGTCTTAAAGTACTTCGAATACGGTCGGGAAACCCGTATTAAGACTAACTCCTCGGAAGGGGTAGTTACCGGAGTCTTAAGCTAGAAATACGGAGACGAGTAATACCCGGTGGCCTTTTATTCTAAAATAATAAAAGGGGCCGAACTTAACTACTTTATCTATAATAAGGAGTTACTAACGATTATCCGATCTCTCTAATATTAGCGGAACGAGCTAGTAGGCCTATAGTACGAAGAGCTATTTATTATCTTCTCGGATAACGATATACTTAAGTACTTTATAACTAAATAGCGGCTTAATATAAGGTAGGCTAGTTAGGTAAAAGAACTTACTAATTTCCACTTCCGAATACTCTATCGTCCGGGAGCGCTAAACGTTACGGTAAACGCCCTAACCCGACGCTCTTACGAGCTAAAGATTCAAAAGGAACGATAAGACGCTTATCGTACCGTCTAGATATTTTAGTAGGATTATAACGGCGTATTAGTAAAGACGACGGAGTACCTATCGATAGTAGAGGTAACGCTATTAATAGCTCTAATCTTAGAAGTACCGTTATCTTCGGGGTATGAACTTCTTAACGAGCTACTCGAAGCTAATAGATCCGACGATTCCCTATTAGTCTATTATATAAAGGTACTTAAAGATTAGGAAGGTAACTAGCTATCGATAACTCATAACGGCCTCCTCCTTAAGAATAATAGGCTCGTCGTACTAGATATAGCGTAACTATATACTCGAATTATTAATAAAATATATTCCCGACTTCCCTTAGCCTACCCTAGAAGGAATAAGATATAGAAAATATTAAAGGAACTCTACTAATAGGCGGGTCTAAACGCCGATATAGATAGATTCGTTATTAATTATAAATATAAGTCCGCTAAAGTCCTACGAGATAAGACTCCCGGTCTATTATACCTAATTCCGCTATCCTAAAGAATCTAGAGCGGATTAGTCGTTAATTTCAAGTCTCTATTAAAGGATAAATATAGGTATAATAACCTCTTTATAGTTATCGATCGCTTAAGTAAAGCCTCTTAATATACGCCGTATTATTCTACCGTTACGGTAGTCGAGGTCGCCTATATATACTATAAGGGACTATATCGTATATTCGGGTTACCCTCTAAAGTTATTAGCGATCGAAGTCCTTAGTTTATCTCTAAATTTATAGACGAGTTAGTAAAGCTCCTAGGAATCTATTAGAAATTATTATCCTCTAAGTATAAATAAACCGTAGGATAAGTAGAAAACCTCTACTAGTAGATCGATTAACGATTATGAATATTTATCTCTTATTATTAGGATAATTAGTCGAAATTTATACTAGCTATAAACGCGGTCTAGAATTTAACTCCTTAAGATAGTACGGAACTCTAGCTATACGAGGTCCTTTTTAGTTTCCCTATACTAATATACTATAATTGGACGAGAAGAACGGACCTCTCCGACCCCGACCTTTAGTAATCGGAGAAGATAACCCGATAAGAGGCCTAGGAAATAGCCAAAACCCTAGAGGGATATATTAATACCGTAAAGGATACTATTATAAAGGTATAAGAGCGCCAAACCCAGGAAGCTAATAAGTACCGCCGAATACCCGACTTTAACGTTAGTAACCAAGTCTATATAATTAAAAAGATATAGTCGACCGATCGGCCTAGCTCAAAACTAGACTTCCCGCTAATATAATAATACTTTAAGGTTCTAGAGAGGTCCGGCCCTAACGGGTACGACTATAAACTAGAAATACCTAAGGGATAGCGAGGGACCGACGTATTCTATACGGACCGCCTACGCTTATACCCAAATAACCTACTACCTAGTTAGGAGGACTTAAAGCCAGAAGGAGAGACGATTAATAATAAGTAAGAATAGATCGTAGAATAGGTATTAATATCGCGGTCGTACTATAGAAAACTCTAGTACTAAGTTCAATAGCGCGGGTAGGCTCCCGACGCCACTTAGTATTACGCCGAAGATTTCAAGAACTCCCTAATTCTCCTAAAGGAATATTACGATACCTACCCCGATAAAGCCGGACCGCCCGTACGGCTCGATAAGTAGCTATAAGTAGCTAAGGAGGATAGGTTCGAAGAACTATACTAAGACGATAATAAACCTATAGTAAAAGGCCATCCGCTACGTAGGATAACCCGACGTCGTTAAGCTAGGGGGGTAAAGCTTCGAGGCGAAGCTTTTTTCTGACCCGGGGGTAGTATTACGGCAGGTACGAAGGACATTTGGGTGGCCCTAGGTGGCCCTAATCGGTCGCACGCTATACGACTCGAGCTGACTAAATAACCCCGCTATTAGTGGCCCGTACTAAGTCCTACTATATGACCTACAAAACCTAGCCCACTTCTCCACGCACCGCGCAGCCTTTTGGAACTTTCTTTTCTTTTTCTTTCCTTAGCTTTAGATTCTACGAATATAGCGATGATTAGTATAGCCCTATCTCATTAAATCGACTGTACGGTGATACTATTCTATAGTTTATTTATACCCGGAGGATAATAATTTCTAACGGATCCCTAGGAGCTTTACTAATTCGTTTATAAATTTAGAAATAAATTAAGGACCTCGATCGTTAATAACTTTAGAAGGTAACCCGAATATATAATATAGTCCCTTATAATATATACGGGCGACCTTAATTACCGTAATAGTAGAATAATATAGTATATATTAAGAGGCTTTACTTAAGCGATTAATAATTATAAAGAGGTTATTATACCCGTATTTATCCTTTAGTAGAGACTTAAAGTTAATAACTAATCCGCTCTAGATTCCCTAGGGTAGTAGAATTAGGTATAATAGACCGGGAGTCTTATCTCGTAAGACTTTAGCGGACTTATATTTATAGTTAATAACGAATCTATTTATATTAGTACTTAAACCCGCTTATTAGTAGAGTTCCTTTAATATTTTCCGTATCTTATTCCTTCTAAGGTAAGTTAAGGGAAGTTAAGAATATATTTTATTAATAATTCAAGTATATAATTACGTTATATTTAGTACGACGAGCCTATTATTCCTAAGGAGGAGGCCGTTACGAGTTATTAATAGCTAGTTACCTTCCTAATCTTTAAGTACCTTTATATAATAGACCGATAGGGAATCGTCGGATTTATTAGCTTCAAGTAGCTTATTAAGGAGTTTATACCCCGAAGATAATAGTACTTCTAAGATTAGAGTTATTAATAGCGTTACCTCTATTATTAATAAGTACTCCGTCGTCTTTACTAGTACGTTATTATAATCTTACTAAAATATCTAAATAGTACGATTGGCGTCTTATTATTCCTTTTAAGTCTTTAGCTCGTAAGAGCGTCGGGTTAGGGCGTTTACCGTAGCGTTTAGTACTCCTAGATAATAGAATATTCAGAAGTAGAAACTAGTAAGTTCTTCTACCTAATTAGCCTACCTTATATTAAGCTATTATTTAATTATAAAGTACTTAAGTATATTATTATCCGAGAAGATAATAAATAGCTCTTCGTACTATAGGCCTATTAGCTCGCTCTACTAATATTAGAGAGATTGGATAATCGCTAGTAACTCCTTATTATAAATAAAGTAGTTAAGTTCGGCCCCTTTTATTATTTTAGAATAAAAGGCTACCGGGTATTATTCGTCTTTATATTTCTAGTTTAAGACTCTAGTAATTACCCCTCTTAAGGAGTCGGTTTTAATACGGGTTTCCCAACCGTATTCGAAGTACTTTAGGACTAGTACTAATATTAAACGGGCTTTTAACTCGTCGAAGGCTAGTTAATAATTATCGTTCTATCTAAATACTTCCCCTTTCTTTATTAGAGCTACTAGTAGCTTTATAACCTAACTATAGTTACGAACGAATCGGCGGTAGAAGTTATAGAATCCGAGGAAGGATTATACTCCCCTTAGATCGTTCGGCTCTAGCTAGTCTCGTATAATATCCGTTTTAGAGGGATCGACTAATACTCTATTAATTCTAATAATAAAGCCTAGGTACTTAGTTTCCTTTATATAGAATTCGTACTTATTAATATCGGCTTATAGGCCGGCCTCCCGTAGTCGTTATAGGATAAGTCGTATATAACGGACGTACTCTTCCTTAGAGTCTAAATAGACTAAGATATTATCGAGATAAGCGTTATAGAAGTCGTTAAGGTAATTTATTAAAAAGTTATTAATAAAACGTTAAAATATTACTAAACTATTAATAAGGCTAAAGGGTATAACCTTATAGCTAAAGGTTCCGTAACGGGTATAAAATATTATTAATTACTTATTATTTAGGTATATACGGATTCTATAAAATACTTAGCGGATATCGATCTTTATAAAGATATAGGTCTTACTAATATAACCAAGTATCTCGTTAATTAGAGATAAAGGTATTCGGTCTTTTTCTATTAAGGCGTTTAGCTTACGATAATTTATATAGAAGCGTAGGCTACCGTTACCCTTTTTAATAAAGAGGATAGGGGCGGCCTATAGCGTACTACTTATTTAGATAAAACCTTTTCTAAGGGTATTAATAATATATTCCTAATATACCTGTTGAAGTGTGGCTAGTTACTGAGGCAATAAGGTCCCTATAGGGCCCTGGGCTATAGGGCACCATAGTGGCTGTGTTGATGTTGTGAGCGTTATGGTTATTGTGGGGGTGCTGAAGGCGCTATACCGAGATTGTTTAGATAGCCCCACAGCACCCTCTCGAACCTTCTATAGGTCTAGGAGTACCGTGGTCCATAGGGCCGCTTACGCGGCCTGTGGGCCCTTAGAACCTTCTAGAGGGCCTACCTTAGGTCTATATAGACCTGTCCTTTCCCTTAGATAGATTTCCTTTCAAGCAAGCAAGCCTCTTGTTATGAGTATAAAAGAAAGCAACAAGTAAGCACTGCACTCACCACTCTTTGTACTATACTTCTTCTATAATACAACTCCTCTCTATCTTCTTCAGCACCCACAGTTGGTCCCGAAGACCCTGACTGCAGGGCAGAGTCCCCTACAGCCTACGAGGTAGACTGCTAAGCAGAGTCCTCACAGTCTGAGTGGCAGGCCTGTAGCAGAGTTCTACAGACCTGTAGTCAGTCAGCCTGCTTCCCTCAGTGCCTTACAGAAGCACTATTATATCGGACCGTAGGGCATAGCTCCCTATAGTCTACCCTACACTTGATCGACCTACCCTGCACTTGGTTTCTGGCATACGCTACACGCCTTACTTTCGCTGCGCCTGCTGCCCTGCGCACCCTGTATAGGTGCTGAGTTCAGGCCTATACAGGAACGTAGTTCAACAATACCTCTAGTTCCTTAAGAGATATCTTATATAATAAGCTATATCTTAGGTCCTCTAGCTTCTTCTTAAGTAATAACCTAATTCAGTAGTTAACTAAGTCGTATTAAGGTATAAGGATATCTAATTAAACTTTATTAAAGATATCTAAGAAGTCGTAGTATAGGGATAGTAATTCGGCGATGATTTTTTTATATAATATATTATCGTCTTCTTCTAAACCGGTAGTTTTAAGTTTATTAATTCGCTTATCGAGCTCGTTAAGAGTTATAACTTCGACTTATTCCCCTTTATATAAGAGTTAGAAGGCCGTTTTACTTAGTATAGCTATTTCGGTAAGGCGCTCTCGGTACTAGCTAATCCTATCGCGTTATATATAATAAGGACCTCGCGCGTCCCGTTTAGGGTATAAGGGCTTCTTCTTCTATTCTTCGGGTTCTAGTTTCCCTAGCTACTCCTTGTACGATAGATTAAGTTCTCTCTCTATACGGTTATATTCTCGCTTAGTACGATTACCGTTAACTTATCGTACTAACCTCTAGAGGAGGGTAGGTCTAAAACTCGGAGTAGCTCTTATCGGGGTGAGTTCTTCCTTAAGAGCAACATCGTAGGGCAATTCGAAGAAGGGCAAATCCAATGATAAGCCCAAGCTCAATTACAGGACCACCCGCCAGACGGCAAGATCCACCGGGTGCACCGAGACTGCATTTTCCCTAGAGTGTGGTCTGTCACGCCCGAAGGCCTTCTAGAAGCTGGGGATTACTGTCACGGCCCAGAGGAAGCTGTACGAGAAAGCCATGTCAGGAGGATCGAAAAAAGGGGCCCCCATAGTACAGGAGCACTTAGTCGATGGAAGACGCCCTGGCAGGCCCACCAAGATTACACTGCGCACGAAGAAAGCCCGCAAGGCGGTAATTTGTAATTTGCAAGAATTCCACCACAAGGACCTTTCCCACTTGGAAGATCGCTGCTTCCTTGAGAAGACAGGGCATTATTGTGTGCCGTAGGACTGTATTGAAGACACTTGCCCTAATAGAGTATAAAAACCTCAATCTTTCTACCAAACGGGCTTAATAGAGGCCAACAAGAAGTCCCGGTATATTTACTACGTCAGGGCCTTTGCTATAGGGTAGAAGGAATATATCAGGAAGGACTTCAGCGATAAGACTACCGTCTGCCTAGGCATGATGCGGGAAAAAGAGGTGCCTGGAGGCTTTCCAAAGTAGCCTTTCATCGTCAGGTTACCCGGCTTCGTTGGAAAGTAAAGATGGAGTTCATAATCTGGGGCGCCATTTCCCGGGTTTCCAAAAGCCCTCTCTTCTCCTAGAAGCCCGAGTCTATAGTACAGAAGAAGGCCTATGACCAGGAAATAGATAAGTGGAACAAGGCACACGAAGGAGAGCATAGGGAGCTCTGGGAAAAAGAGACCAAGGCCCGGCGGGATGCTATACCAAGGACCCCCGGTATAAAGAAGACAACTACCTACAGTACCAGGAGCTTGACAGAGCCGAACACGTTCGGGGAAGGCCGCCGCGTAATACTACTACTACCTCTACAGCCGAGCCAAACGCTTCGCGGGTCTCGACGACTCAGCCGGGCAGGCAGTCAGTCCGGGCTCAGGCCTTCCACTCGATGGACTCCCTCACAGTAGGAGGGTAGTACTCTTACCGACGACGATGTTTTCAAGCGCAGCGAGCAGCCCGCCGCAGGCGCCCCCGGAGGGCCGCCGGAGGCAAAAAAAGAAAGAAAAAAAGAAATAAACCACCACGGCACGGGAACAGGACAAAGACTCACAAAAGGGGACTTTGCTTTTCTCTCGCATACACACAATTTTTGTTCTTCCTTTTTGCCTCTGCCTTTGCCTCCGGCGGCCCTCCGGGGGCGCCTGCGGCGGGCTGCTCGCTGCGCTCGAAAGTGCCCGAAGCCAAAATAGAAGCATACCGAGGCCAACGGAGCAATGGTCCGGAAAGGAAAGGGAGGCATAGACAGACTAGATCCGGTGCAGGCACAAAGTCCTAGAGCCAGTCTTCCTTCCTTACATGCAGACCCTCCCTGGCTACAAAGCTCAACAAGACAACGCAGCGGCCCACAATTGCAAGTAGAATAAGGACTTCTTTCCTGATCACGGCGGCATCGAGGTGGAAAAGTGGCCGCCAAACTCACTAGATCTCTCCCCTATTGAGCCTCTTTGGGGTAATTAAAAGACCAAAATAACGGCTAACGGGCCCTCACAAAGTCTCAAAGGCGAAGGACAAGTGGTCAATCTGCTGGGAGGAAGTACCGTAGCGGCTAATCAGGCGGTATTATAGAAGAACGTAGGAAAACACGAAGTGGGTGGTGTTTTTGAGGGGGGCAACAACTACAAGGAGGGCAAGCCAGCCCCTGAAAATTGGGATGCAAAAGAAGGTAAACTGGGACCTTGACGTGCTCGAAGATGCAGACATGCCAGAGCCTCTGACAGAGGAAAAATTGAGTGACGAAGATGGAGAGGACGAAGACGAGTAGATTGATTATTTTTGCAGCTGGATTGGACCTATTTTGAAGTAGTTGTGGTTGTTTGGAATGCTACCTCTTTCTTCCTTTGACCTTTGTTGTGGCTCAGGGTGGGTGGCCGTGCACTGTGGCTATGTGGATCTGGCGCGCTGGCCAAGCCCGTGCGTACTTGAGGAGGATCGGGCTTGCAGAGACTTCGCTGCGGGCTGCTGCACACAATAACCACCTAACCTTTGTTGCCTCTGCCACTCTCGACACTCTTGTCCCAAAAACCCTTACGCACAGGCTCTCGTCGATCTTGAGCGGCTGGAGCATGGATCGCCATCCACGCCCCCTCGCCCTCCCCCGTCGCTGCCAACTTTACCATAGCCCTCTGAGTCTGACCGACAACGGGCTATCTCGACTTTTGCTTCACGGGACAGAATAAGCCAGACAACGAAAAAAAAATATTATCGAACACACCCACTTCGGCACAAACCGCATCACAGCGGGGAATGGAAATTGAGTCTCTGCGATAGCGCTCTAAAGCGTTTTCCTCCTTCTCAGCGACAGACAACTGCGGGACTCGTGCCCGTGAAAAAAAGAAAGAGAAATGCATGCTAATATCAATGCGCGTTCTTGTTCCCACCCCCATTCTCAATTTTCCATTCCCAATCCCCTGGTGTACTGGACACAATGCGTAGGTAGGTAGGGTGGATACTATGGGCCAATGCCATGCCCGTGAAAAAAAGAAGGCAAAAAAAGAAAGCAAGCAAGCAAGCAAAAAAACGATGTCAATGCCAATGCCAATGCCCGCTCTCAATCCCATCCCCCAATTCTCGACTCCCCGTTCCCACTTCACTGGGTGGGTGTTCTTCCTCTGCTCTGTCGCTTTCTCCGTATCTGCATCAACTTCCAACTGTTTGCCCATGCCCTGCCCATGCCCATACCAATGCCCCCCCCCCCGGCCCTGCTGTGTTATGTCCTGTCGTGGATAAATTAATCCCAGCCGATGTCGTCATCGTCCATGTCCATGGCGCCGGGATCGACCATGTTCAACACTAGCCCCTTTATGGGCTCCACAAGAGTGGCGATAACCGCGGCGCCGCGGAAGGTAGCCGCAGTTGCGGCGGCAGGGGGGGCCACGACTGGGGCCGGAGGGGGAACTGGGCGGCAAGACGGGTGGTGCCGCCACCGCGGGAGCAAGAGCAAAACCTTCTACAACAGCGTGCGCGACGACGGCCGCGCGGGTGCCGAACGCGCGCTTGGTTTCCTGCGCGCGCTGCTGCTGCTTGCGCAAGCGGCTGCGGGGGTCGTCCCCTAACGAAATGTCCAGAGAGGGCAACCGGGTGCGGGAATGGTTTCGTCCGTCGACGAGAAGGCTCGTTGTCGAGGACAGGACTGTGCCCGTTGTCGTGGACGGGATTCCGCAGACGAACCTTCGTTTAGCCAACAACGCTGCCAATCGTTCTGACGAAAAGGGATTACGCTTCTGCTGAATCCTTGCCCGATCGATACCTCTCAATCTATTTTTAACCGGAGCTGACGATCCGTTGCAATAGGTCCGGGTTGGGACAATAACAAGCTATTTCTCCGCAACTCGGTCTCGGTCAACTCGCCACTCTTTTAATTAGAGTCTTCCCTCACCGGGCCTCCATTCAGGTCTACTCCCAAAGCCGTCAACTGGAACTTTAATATCAGGAAGAAGGAATACGACTGGATCAGGCCTGAGCTTACCTTCAACGTCGATAAGGCCGGCATTATGGCGGGCTTTGGTGAGTAAATAATACCTAGCTATATTATCTATTACTCATACTATATAGGGCTTGATTCAATTGGTACTAGGTCCGACGGGCCAATCAAGCCGTTCGACAGAGGTGCAGACGGATGCTGCCGGGCCGAAAGCGCCGGACTCATTGTTTTCAAGTCCCTCAAACACGCCCAAGCAGACGGCGACCGCATCGTGGCTGTTATTCCTGGAGCTGCCGTAAACCAGAGCGGCCTGTCCCGCAGTCTCACCGTCCCCGACTCCAATGCGCAGTCTCAGCTATATTCGCTCTGTGCTGAAACAAGCCTGCATCAGCCCAGACCAAGTCACGTTTGTCGAGGCCCGCGGCACAGGCACACAGGCTGGCGATCCCCTCGAAATATTGAGCCTCCGATCCGTCTTTGGGAGTCCCACAAGAGCCGTTCCATTGCACATTGGCTCAATCAAGGGAATCTTTGGTCACTGCGGGACTGCCGCCGGAGTGGCTGGTCTGCTGGAAGTCATCTGCATGCTTGAGCATCGGAGCATACCGCCCTAGGCCAGCTACAAAACTTGGAACCCAAAGATGCCAGCCATCGAGCCTGGTAGTATTATCATCTGCAAGACCTTGACGACTTGGGACGCCCCCGTCTGCGCCGCCCTCGTCAACTCATCCGGCGCCGCTGGTTCGAATGCCGCAGTCCTGTTCTGCGAGGCTCCAGCGGTATCGTCAAAGGATTATTCGCAGCCGGGATCGGGTATGAAGCAGCCCATCAATACAGTAGATACGGCAACGGGGCTATGACGATGGTGAGGGCGGCGGGGATGGTGAGGGCGCGGTGGGGGCCGAGGTTCTCGTATATGGGCACCGAGGCGGGCAGGATGGCGCCCGATACGACGTAGCGCGTGCAGGCGATGAAGGCGAGTGTCATGGCCGTTCAGGGACTTCAGGGGAAGGCGTCACGTAAGGGGCACGTAACCGGGGTTGATACCCGCTAAAGGGGTAGGGGGAGGACCACCAGGGTACAGGGACGCACGGACCCTCGGCCGTGCGTACATAGTAAGGAGGATCGGGCTCGCAGAGACTTCGCTGAGGGCCAGTGATTAGTGAGTGTGTATGTTGCTAGGCGCGCGCATTAGGCCGCAGTTTCTTTTGGGGACCCCATCGTGATAATGAGCACACATCGAAGAATGCCCGCCATGGTCACAAAGGCACCTACAGAGAAGAGCAAAATGAGGCCCGCCTTTCTCAGAGGCTTCATTGACGACCGCCAAAGCATGGATTCCCGTCGAGAGTCTGCCGGCTGTCGTGTTCAAAGCCACGTGGGAGCATCCGGACTCGCAACCGCAATTGAGCCTGCCTTTTGCGTCTCGAGCAGGCGATTGACTGCACGGCGTAACACAACCCACGCACGAGCGGACCAGAGACGACCGCGCACGCGCGCGCGAACAGCCCGCCGAAAAGCCGTCTCTACCGGGTGCACTCTCTATGAAGATTACATTGCCACGGTACGACATGGCAGCAATGGCGGCGGTATAACAATGGCCTCGGTGGCATCTTGTCAGAAAGACATATCCAAATCGGGTATGGTTCATGGCAGGGCCCGCACAGGCCACTGTAATTAAACCACCTGTGACTAAACCACCTTTTCCACAGGGTCAGCAGAGGTCACCGGACCGGCCTCTCTTCTTCCTTACATCAATCAACACCGGCGAATACCCTCATTTTTGACTGCTTTTGCATGCTAGAGGCTTCTGAGATTTATGAGCCCGGGAGCTGCATCTTCAAAACACAGCGACAAGCATTTATTGAAGCCCTTATACCGACAGAGCAGTCCACGCGCGCATCGCACGAAAAACAAGATGACAACGAAAGAAAAGACAGTCGCCCTCGAGGGCTCCGAAGAGTAGCACACATGGAACAAAACCTTCGTCGGTAAGGCAGTCGTCGCCGACCTTTGGACCCTCATCGACCCTACCTCGGAAGTCTGCGGCGATTTCCTACACAAGCCGAAGAAGCCCGCCATCACAGCGTTCTTGATGAGCAAGGAAGCCCGGAGACGGTATGACCTCGCCGCTGCAGCCGCTGCAAGAGCCTCCATCACGAGAGGCAACACCCCGGCGAACCCCGGTGTGCAGGACGAAATACAGGCCACCGCAACTGGGAATGCAGAGGACCCAAGCCCGGCCGCCTGCCTAGCGGACCTGAGCGAGAAGGACAATAAGGACAACAAGGTATACACACAGAGCCTCTCCCTGTACAACACAGATATGAAGGACTACGAAAACGAGCGCAGGGCAGTTGCGGCTCTCAAGGACCGGGTGCAGGAAACCGTCTCGGCACACCTGTACACTGTTGCATGCGTGCCTACCGAACCAATCAACAGGTGGCATGTATCCCTGAAGGCTCAAGCAAGCACCACATCGTCAAACGATGCCGGTAAGGCGAGGACCGAGTACAAGAAGGCAGTACACCCTCTCACGAAGCCCCCGAAGTCGTGGATGGCCTGGATCAACAATTGGCAGGAAGTCCTGCAGAAGGTAAAGACCAAGAAGGTTCCCGAGGCACAGGTACCGGTCACCTGGTATGATGACTTCAAAGTGGCGATCAGAGAGGCAGGGTGGACTCATTGGTGCGCGACCTACCGCCTGATGAATCAGAAGAGCATTGATGCAGGGACCCTAAACTACATAGACCTGGTAAATGCCTTCAACCGGGAAGTCAGGGCACAGGAGGCAACAAAGAAGCCATCACGGTTCACGAAAGGATCCTTCGGAGCAACATACGGCAATCAGAACACCGACCGCCCCGAAGAAGAGAAGGCATCGGGTCCCGCGAAGCGGAAATACACGGGGGACAGCCAGTCAGGCTGTAGGGTATGCGGAAACCCTCACAACCTTGAAGGATGTTGGTACCTTTTCCCTGAGAAGGCATTCGCAAATGGAACCCCTCTCAGGAGCGTAGGGACAGGGCCGAGGCTGCCCTGAAAGCAGATGAGCCCCTGAGGAAGGAAGTGCAAGCCCTGAAAAAGAAACACAAGGTCGATCAGCCTACGACATCCGCTACTACCTCTCGGAGCGCTCTACCTGCAATGCGTGCCACCAGTTCAAGATCAGATGCTCGGGCGGGGCGCCGTGCCAGCCATGCCGTGACTCGATGTTTCTATGCATGTACAGCCCGGGCCGGAGGCTTGGGCAGCCCAAGGGGAGCAAGAACAAGCGGACGCTGATGTAGGGGCAGCAGAACAACCCCAAGCAGAAGCAGCCCGACGCGGCGGAGCAGCTCGTCGAATACACCACCACCACCACCACCACCACCAGCCACGACGCCGGCGGCTACATCACGGCGAGCATGCCGCCGCTCTCGCACCACAGCCACAGCCACAGCCACGCCGAAGCGGCAGCAATGGACATGGAGTACGACCTCGACGGGTCGTCGACCAGCGGCGGCACGGCGGGAACGCTGGAGGACGAGCTCGACTTTGACCGGAGCGCCATCCTCGGCGTACCGTGGTCGGTGCCGTTAATGTTTGCCGGCGTGGGCAGCCGCTCGCTGAGCCTGGGCACCCGACCCGAAGACGCACACCCCACGCGAGTAAGTCTTGTCCCGCCTTGGCCGCTTGGCCGCTTGGCCGCTTGGCGGCAGAGTCAATTCTCTCTTGTTATTGCTCGGCGCTGACTCTCGGCCTCTGTCCCCCTTTGGCCAGAAAAGTGGATGGCTGCAGCGCTCACCAGCCCGTACCGCGGGCAATCATATTCGTTTGACGCGTCCGACGTGTTTCACGGAGGCAGCGCGTCGACAGGACCCGTCATGCACCACGGCAGCCTGCCGCCGATCGACCCGGCGCCGGCGCCGGCGGAGCTGTTCCAGACGGGGTCGGGGCGGTCGTCGGAGGCGTGTTCGGCGGGGGGCGGGTCGTCGCCGTACCAGATACGCCAAGATGTCTAGAGTTGAACAGGTAATAGCAGCAAGATCTTCTTGAGGCAAAATTGTTAAGGCGGTCGATATTGTCTTAGGATTGACGGAAGGACATTCAGATTGTAGATAATGTATCAGCAGTGCTGCTGCGCACTGTCTCCCAAAAAAAAACTTCGGCAACAGGATCAATGCTGGCCAGTTTTGGCTGAGTCCATGAACAGAAAGGTAGACGCCAGATGTCTTGTCTATTGAGGGTAGGAGGTGACTCCCTTTTTATGCCCAAGAGCACCGCGCCTGGGCCCATCTCCAGGGTCGTGGTCAACGCCTCCAAGAACCCCTAGTTGAACCGGCTGATGCGAAAACTTCAGACGGCGCGGCCGCGCTGGGCCACTAGTCGAGTGCGATATCGATATCCACAGGCCCTTGTCCGGGCTACGGGGACGGCGGAACGAGACAAGGGCGTTAGGCCTTATCCTTGGCATGGGGGTTGTGGTACTCTCAGAGCTTATTGCCGGTAATGGCTGTGGGGACCGACAGGGGAATGGCGACGATCCAGCGCAGTCAGTTGTCGGGCTGAAAACGACATGTCGGCAGGAATGCCGGAAGCCAACCTCCGAGTCGTGAGCCCCGTCAGTTTGCCACTAGAACTCTTGGGTGGTCGAGAGGCGTGAAAAGCAAGGGCGTACCAGGGTGTCGAGTGTTCAGCTCTCCATTGCACAAGCCTCGTTACGGACACGGCCCTTGTCCTAGGAATCTCAGGTACCATCGGTGGCTTGCAGCCTGCAGCAATATGTGATGCGAGATCAGAGAGCGACAGCGCGTAGTACACACTCGCCGGTGATCCTTGCACTTGGCTGGTGGTGCAGACCGGGGCTTTGGGTGCAGGGGCCTCTACACTACTGCGCTGCGGCATGCTGTTAGCACCATCTGAGGGACTATTAGGGTTAGAGGGACTTGGTAGTCAAGGCCAGCGGCTGAAAACCCTTATCTCAGCAAGCTCAGACCTCTTTTTCAGGCGTAGAATTGAAGGAAGGTGCCTGCGGCACCCCCCATAAAAAATGGCACCCTAGACCGCATTCGTATCCTGTGACCCGCAAATTTTTGGTGTGGCTCAGATAGACCCACTTGGACCCACATTGCTCAGAACGCCTGAAAAAGAGGTCTGAGAGAGAAATGTTGCAGTAGTCGGATGGAGGGATACAACTGCCATACAAATCCAAAAAATGGTGATTTGTTTTCCTTCAACTGCGCAATATCACCACATCGCATCAATATAAAAATATATGTCTGAAGATGCTGAGAAGCTTATGAGTCGAATGGTATAATTTTTATGTCTTCATTATTGGTAGAAGTGTCAAATCTAGCTCCAAACGAAAAATTAGATAGACGTCGCCAACTTCTGAACGGTAGCTTCATCCCAACTATACTACTAATATTGGGCTAAAAAATCTGAAAATTTACATATAGAATACCCTCGCGTAGGGCATCCTCCGTATGTAATTTTTTCCTCCTATAACCTACCTCTTCCTTTCGACCTTTCAGAAGACCGCCTACGGCGCCCCAAAATGGACGAAAATACGGATAAAAAACGCATTAACGATGTGATCTATAAGATCATAGGCGCAAAGGAAGCCCGCTAGGGACAGGTTAAGGTAGTATATCGGCTCGTACACTAGAAGAAGGATACGGTCCTCGTCGCCGTAACTGGCTACGGCAAAAGCGCCGTATTATACGCCTTCTCGGTACTTACGATACTTACTACAGTATAAATAGTCCCTCTTACGAAGCTAGGCGAGAACTAGCGGGATGATATTACCCGGGTAGTCCCTTCTTCGAAGCCTATCTAGATTGATAGTAATACCAACCTCAAGGTCAGCCCCTTTTTACCCCTAACCCCTAAATGAGGCTAACTAATTTATCTAGAACCCGAACGTTTAGAATAAAGTTAAAGCTAGCTAATATAGTTATATACTTCTAAGCCCTAAACAAGCTATTAGCCCGAAGTTCAAAACGGTCCTTCGTAATCCCGATTTTTATAGTAAGCTTGGACTCTTCGCTATAGATAAACTTTATATAATTAGCGAATGGCGAGAGTTCCGGGAGGAATTCACCTATTTATATACGTTAAGGGCGTTAATACCGAGAAGAATTTTATTCTTTAGCTATACGGTAACGCTAGATAAGGACAACCAGGTATATATACTCAAGTATACCGGCTTTAATTAGAGAAATCTCCGAATAATCCGTATATCGATCGATAGGCCCGAGATTACGGTTATCCTACTACTATTAATGAGGAAGGTTATTACGGATTTTAGGCGCCTTTATTTCCTTGTGGAAGGATCTAAGCCTAACGAAGCCCGGCTGATAAAAAAAATAATTATATATATTAATAGCAAGCCTAAGCTGATCCTGGCCCGGTATATCCTTCTTAAATACCTTCAAAAGTCCTGTGGCTTTATAAGTTAGTTTGTAGCTAAGGTTATACGCCGGTACGATATAGATATACGCCTAACCGACTAAGAGATTATCTTTAAAGACTTCGCGAATAGAGATACCGATTGCCGTATTGTCCTCGCCTCTGTATCCCTCGGTATGGGGATGGATATACCCGATGTGTAGCGTATTGTTCAGTTCGGTATACCCCCGGGTTAAAGTCTTTCAGATATTTAGTAGCGTTTTAGAAGAGTAATACGAAAGTGTAAAGGTTAGGGGGAGGCTTATTTATTTGCCCCCTATTACCTATTTGATTACCTAGGGAGTTATGATAAACTACTACCGAAGCCGAGAGGGCCGCCTGTAAGAAGAGCCCGCCGCCAGCCTTATATGCCAGCTATACCTAGTCGTCTTCAGAACTAACTATAGCTTGTTAAGTAGGATGACGATGCCGTTAGTGAAGCCGGTAGCGATGTATCTATTGCTTTATAAGCTACTGATGTCTCTTAAGCTGTTATTCCTGAGCCAGTCGATACGGAATTTAGGGGCTTATTTGACTACCCTGAGCGGCTCAAATGGACCAAACCTAATATTGTTGCTCGGGAAAAAATGGATCTAATATTCCTCGGTTTTCTTAACGCCACCTGCTTCTGTGAGTATATGCTCAAATACCTTTAAGAGCCTACGGATGACCCTGGGCTCGAATATAAGCGCCTAGTCGATTAATAACTCTATTGTAATAGTTGTAACCATATACTTGGTCGAATTCCTCCCTTACCCCCTCGCTAATAGGGAGAAAACAAACTATAAGCCGGCTCCTTTTCCGGTATTGCGTTAGATTAGTTGTCTACGTGGTGTAAGGAGCAGGCTCAGGCTCTCGTGCCCCCTGAAAGAAAGAGATTTGACGTGATCTCCGAGATGTGGATGGACGAGAGGCTCTAGGTTATAATTATAAGGCTATATAAGTCCTGGGGTAAAAAGGAGCTTCCTTTTACTGACTGGGAGGGCCTCGTTATAAAGGTCCCGGCACTTAACGACTAGGAATACTAAGACGAAGAAGGCGAGGATCTGGTAATGTTTTTACTCGTATCTATTGATAAGATTCACGAGCTTTGGGGTGCTTAGAAGAAGAAGAAGGCCGACCTTCGTGCCTTAAGGACTTCAGAAGGCGGTATTTCTCCCGATATATTACGTAAGCGGGTTAGAGAGCTATCTATTGACTCTCCTACCGCCTTACGGTCTCGTATATAGGGCGCGTATATGCCGCAGCGAAGCCGTATATATAACGTAGAAATGCCGCACCTAAGCGGCTCTCGCCTACCTACCTAACTTAATTACCTGCCTTGGGCGTATTTCTATAGCTTATTAGATTACTCGTCAATTTATATATCATTCCCTACAAATTGAGGCTCTATATGGACCAAAATGAGGCTCTATATGGGGTATATGGCAGCCCCTAAGCGTAAAAAGGGGCTCCCTAAGGGCAAAGAAAGGGGTCCCCTACGTATAAATGCTACTAATCGTCTTAAAGTAAGCCGTTAAGCGTTATTTATTTATACTATAACTATTTATTTATACTATAACCGCTACTAAGCGCTCTGCTAACTAGTCGCCCGTGAGATTAATAGCCTGTACCCAGAAGTCATCTTCGGCATCGAATAAACGTAGGCCCTCTTCGCCCTAGTTAATTTCTCCATCCTTAGTGCCACTTAGTATAGTCCCGGGGATAAGACGCTGCTCTGTAAGGTCCTTAGGCTTAATAATAGCCTTATTGAAGTTATCAAGCTTTTCTAGTAGTATTTGTTGCCCTCTCTTAAAGATATTAGGGGTATTAAATGCTTTAGGGCGGTCCTCCTTATTATTCCGCTTGGTAATACTATCGTTATATAGCTTATATGCGTACGAAATGATGTCTACTATAGGGTCGCCGGCCTTGTGTGTTCCCTTCTGTTTACTCTCGAAGAGAGTCTTAACCGACTTACGAATGGTGGTTAGGAAGTTCCCGTTCAGAGCTAGCCGCGAGAAGGTGGTATATATATCGTATATTGAGTTCTTGTTGTACTTGATATCTAGCGTATATGAAGCGTTGATGTATTTAAGTATAAGATCGATGGCCTTATAGCCACTTCCGGCTATTGTATAACGAATTAGACTGCCCTTTAGAATCGCCCGTATCGTATGCTCCTCGCTAATACGAGGGTGTAGAAGCCAGGCAAAATATAATATCTCGGGGCCGTAATTCGACGACCTTCCTCCCTAGAATAATAATAGTAGAATCGGTATAATATCCCTGAGGGTGCCCTAGTCACCGTATCGAATGGCCTTATGAATGATGAAGAGGATCTTAGTATACTAGAGAAGCCGGTACTGGCTTCTGAACTCCTTATTAATAATATCGCCCTCTATAAGGTCGGAATAACGCCCTATCCAGGCGTTATAGGTAAATAATTTCTCCCAAATAGTATTAATAGCGTCGTTAAGAATATCGGGGTCTAAGCCCTTTAGTAAATCGAGGACCGTTTCGACGTTGAGGTTATTATCGGTATTGATCTGGTTTTTCTTCTTTAACTCGTTAAGAATGAAGGCCAGGATTCGTATACTATAACCGTGTATTAATAGAGGTATAACCTAGTAATATTTTATATTATTCTTCGTAATATTCTTACCCCGGTAAAAAAATTGAATATTAGAAGAAATAATAGTATTGGTAACGCTATTTTTATCGTTACTAGTATCCTAGAAAACCCTAAATAATATCTTAATATAGTTGAGCTCGATATGAAAGAAAGCGGGTATAGGAATAAGCTACTTCTTTTACTCCTACTTCTCGTTAGCCTCTAGTTAAGAGAGCTTAATACGGCGAATAAAGGAGGTTGTTTTTATATTACCGTAAATAAGAGTGAGGCGTTCATCGATATTAGACTATTGATCAAGTCCAAGCCTGCGTTTGAAGAGCTCTTCGTGTAATTTATATACGCCGTCGATAGTTCCTTCGTCCTCAAATATAATACCGAGCTATAGGTATAGAGAGGTATTATATTTGACTCTCTTGACGATAGGTATATTAGGGACGTTCTTTATGAAGATCTTTATAAGAGCCTACTTTACGAGCTACTTTGAGGTATTATTAACGGTCTCTCGGCGCGGTAGGATATAATCGATAATCATCCTCTTCGTAATCTTCGTTCGAGGCCGGAAATTGGCTTTCTGAATAGCTCCCCCGAGCTCTAGGTACGATATAATATAGGCCGTTATAAGATTGATTATCTCGTCTTTCTTCCCGCCAACTAGCTCTCTTATTCGGCTTATGAAGTTAAAGTTATCGTAGACTATAATACTATTCGGATCCCGAGCTACCTTCTTAATATTTTCTTTAGCCCTCTCTACCATCTCGTTTAGTATCTTATTTAGGGTCTAATATAAAGGGATAAGGCCGATATGTACGAGAGTCTCTATTACGCGCCTTAGTGTGCCGTTCGCGAGCATATATAGGCCAAGAATATCTCTTAAGAAAGAGCTGTTATTACGTACATAGCCGCCTATAAATAAGGAGGCGAGTAGGAAGATTTGGGGGCTTTTCTCGTCGTCGAAGTCTATATTTGCCAGTTCTCTTTAGGTTATACGCTATTATAATATTAGAACCATAATAGGAGAGAGACTCATAGGAATAGGATAAAGGGCTATAGGAATAGGATAATAACCTATAGGAATGGGATAATAACCTATAGGAATAGGAGACATACCTAATTCTATAGGACCTATAATAAAAAGGTTACCAGATTCGGGGCTTCCTTTTTGAGGGTTGGCCAGGCTTCTTGGAGAGTGTTTTCGAGCTAGGTAGTATTATAGACTTGTATAATAGTTATAGGTACTATAGACTATCCCTGAAAAGGCTTAAATACACTAAAAGCCGGCTCCTTGATTAAGCTCTTCATCTCCCTACGTATAGTGGTACTAAAAGACCCCGATTCGACAACGTGATTATCGCTAGCGACTATAATACCCTATAACTTGAGGGTATCGCGAATGGCAGGGTTTATTAGAGCCTATACGAGTACCTGAGTGCGTACCCCGGCATTTGGAGTGCCCTCTTTAGTCCATCTAAAGAGGAAGGCATCGAGGTTATACCTCTAAGACTCCTCGCCGTGCCGGCGTATACGTTAATAGTTATATTTCCGCTCTATTAACTATAACCGAATGGTTTTCTGAACGATATTATTAGCGGGATGTACCGAATCGTCTGACTGGTCGTCATCTTCGTCATCTTCGTCTTCTTGTTATAAGGCTTCTATAGCCTTGGTAGGTGAGCTGGTGAGTCTAGGGGTGCTGCCTAGGCTAGTAAGCTATGAGCTCTCGTTATGCCCGCGTAGGGGCAATACCTGGCTGCCACCTGAAAGGCCGGAATTATCATTTTCTGGCGCGTCAGACATGATCTATTAACAATATTAGTACCGGAATGATCAGAAAAATCCGCGCATTCGAATGACACTAACAGCTTGGTTTTGCGATCAGTTCTGCTGCTTCTGAATGCCCGGAAATAATTGCAGGTGGTGGTTTTGGCGACGCCCTTACGGTCCAGGGCACATTATACACTCAGACTAGTATAGTGGCTCTTCTTCCCGGGTGTTGTGATTGGTTCAAATGTCTATTTGTGGGTCATATATGGGTCAATGTCCCCTAAAATCTAAAAAATCGGGGCCGCAGGGCACCCACTGGGGCGCAGCCCCTCTTTGAGCCACGGTACTGGTCTGAGCTTGCTGAGATAAGAAAACCCCACGTTAGAAGTTAGAACGCGTCCCATCTGATCTGCGTGCATCCTTGCCAGGGCGTGCCCCGTTCCTGCGCAGGAGGCTGACGGAGGAATGCCGCCCGTTCCGTTGTATCAGCAGCCGAGCCGAGTGGAACAAATGGTTACTACATTTGTCCTGTTTTTCTGCCGCCAGAGCCGGCAAAAGCCAGCGTCACAGTCATCTTGGCTCCCGGCCGAGGCACCGTCCGCCCGCGGGAAAGTGGGCCGCGTTTCCCCATAGAGATTTGGCTTGGCCCATAGGAGACCTTGTAGCTCTGGTGGTGTGGAAGGCTTGCGGTCTTCCAGCCGGCCATAAAATAACCGTCGGTCCCACAGGATATGTGTGATGAGGGATTTCCTTAGCGATCAAGAGCAGTTCCAAAAACCACCCCACAATTCCCCCAACCTCCCCCGCGGAAGCAGAGCCTGCGAAATGTCTGATAAGTGTCCAAGCTGCGATGGGCGGGGGCTGCCAGGTGGTGGATGCCCGGGTTGTGGAAAGATAGCATGAACAGATGTGCCAATGGTAAATACAATAGCTTCAACCCTCCCAATACCCTAATTACTAAATGTGTACCCAAGCTTCCAATCATCCCACTATGGCGGTCGTCGCTTACAACACATTTACAACAATTCCATTACTCGCCATTTATGCATATAGTCCAAGCAGAAGGTGGTTCTCGGCATTAACTGGGGCCCATTCGCTAATGACCTCTGATGTCGCAAACATAAGGGTAAGGGTCCACCCCCGACACTCTGAAACTATTTCGACCATCGAATACCGCGCTGTTGGAGATGTCAGTTCAAAATTAGCAGAGCATGGCAGGATAGCATACAATCCAGACATCTTTGGACTTATCACGTCGTGGCCATTTCTACGAAGCATTTCCGACCCAGCCGCACGCCTCGGCAAACGCCCCGATCTGCATAATTAGATATGCAGAGTATGGCTTCCCCGACCGCGTTGACATAGTTTTCACTTCCGATGGTGTTGCTGGCGACGCTGTGCCGGGGCCTAGTCGAAGCCAGAGCGGCGGAGAGGAATGGGGGCACCAAGCAGCAGCATCGCACCCTTTTTTAAAAGTTCGGTATACAGCTCCCGCTTTCCGACGCCGTACGTCTTGGCGGCCCATGCCGACCACCCCAGGCTCAATGCCCGCGCCATGCTCGTAGCCATGAACTTTGGCCAATGGGACTCGCCCGATAACGTCCGTCCCGCGCAAGTTGCAACCTTTGTCCCAGCTTGCAGAGTGCTTGAGGGTCTTATCCGCAATAAGCTCATTGTAAAGCCAAGGGAATGGCCAAGTTTCTGCTCAAACTCGTCGGCGTGCTCAGTGTGTCCATGGTCATGGCCGACGGCGTGCTCACGCCTGCTCCATCGGTTCTGGGCGCCATCTAGGGCAACTCTTTCCTCAGCTGCTCAGTTTTGTGTTTGGCCTGGCTGATCTCGGTGTTGATGGCTTTCATTCTCTTTTGCGCTCAGAGGAACCGGGCGTGTATGACCGCACCAGCCGATTGCGAAGGAAACTGCCACAACAACGAGAAGCTGGCGTGCGCGGAGCGGGCGGCCGCGCTGGCCCATTCTCTGGCCTCCAACGGGCATCCTCGCCGTCGAAAGCCGCGTCGCAGAGCTTCCACGAGGGGCTCGCGGCCGAGCTCAAGACGCGGTGCCGTCTACGGGCACGCGCAGCGGCTAACCCAGCTGTGGCATCCCCACTTGCACCTGTAATGCTGAAGGACAGCCTGTCAAAAGAAACACGGCGCAGCAAAGTATTACACGCAGGCAGAGGGAAAACACGTCCCACCGTTAATAGTCCTTCTCATGTCGCAAGCCACGTCGCTCTGCCCCAAAACGCCTCAACGGCCGAGCGCAGCTATGAGGTTTGCAAAGTCTCTGCTGCCAACGATGAGCCGCGTGTGCTGACCGACGGGCTCGTGCCCTAGGGATCCGGGGCCCTGTTTCCCTACAACCCCGAGATGTACGACTCCCGCGCGCGTATTCGATTCTGGGAACGGGTTTCTGGCCTCTGACACCACCGGGGACTACCTTCAACCCGCCAGAAGACATCATGGCCGACTACAAACGGTTTCGCTAACATCTCCAACGAAGACCCCAATGCCGCCTCTGCCACCGCCACGCCACAGCTGGAGCGCCATGACAGGGGCAAGATGGACCCCGTCACCCGTTGGTTTCGCTCCTTTCTCGAGGGCGTTTTTCAGGGCGGAAGAGATCTCTAGTGTTACTGGGTCGGCGGGCACTAGGCACCGCGTAAGCCACGCAGCTCGTCCGGTAATGCCGGTCTCGCCACGGGCCACATCCGATTTCCCCTTCCGAATTCCCCAGAGCGCGGTCGGCAGGCGAGAGCGGGAGGTTTAGCTACCACGAACGCGCCGCCTAGGCGCCCCAAGAGTAGGGCGACTGGGTTGCTCTTACTGGGCGCGCCGCGCTGCAGATGACGGCCCGCATGCGCGCTGCCCATGGCGCGGCGCCTCGGCCCGCTGCGCACCGCTTAGACACCGCGCCTTAGCGCGCTCTGGAGCTGGCCAAGGAGAACGAGGGCGACGTGCAGTTTGTGTCGCTGCTGGCCTGCTCAGGTATCCAAGCTGCAGGGCCTTAGGCCCTAGAGTGCGGCAAGACCCGCTGGATCAAGGTTGCCACGTTCGAGGACACGGGCAAGTGCAAGGGCTACGGCAGGGTGAACTTCGAGGAGGCGGAAGCGGCCGAGTGGAAACCTCAGCGCCGCGTGAGGGAGATCATGAACAGGGCTCTGCAGATGCGCCCGGCCTGCTGGGCGACGTAGTTCAAGTCGTTCCCTCGCGCAGATCCGCGCCTTCGCGGACTGGAATGATCGGTACCATAAAGGTTACCTACGACTTATTGATGGGACTATGAATCCACTGCTACCGGGCTACAGAAGCTCCTGGACCGTCGAAATATATTGAAAGTTTACAGTAGGGAACAGCAAAATATGCACAGAGCAACAGTGGAGGCTCGGTGTCGAGTAAAAACCGTGCTAAGACCGTGGTGGTGGCCGTAGTCAAAAAAAAGCAATCATGTTGTCGTCGAGTTCCTCTCTTTGGCCCGGGCCCCCCTGAGAGTACTTGGTCAAAATCCGCTCTGCTGTTGACTAGCTGCCTGATAGAGAAGCTGGATCTGGATGCGGCACCGCTCGAGGACGACTTGGTGGGCGGCTTTCAGGGGAAGGGGGTGGGGCAGGAATGTATCTTACGTTACGTACGTACGGCCTTGCTGTCTGTCCCCAAGAACTGTTGCATACTGGGCCCACTTTGGAGTGGCCCGTTTACGGGTGCTGATCTACGCCAACAACTTTTTGACCTCGTTAAACGTAACAGTTAACAGCCCGATTCACCGCTTCGCGCATCAATTACGAACCGCGCATCCCGCGCACTACGTACTACGTAACGAAGCCTACCAGTACAACGTCACGACGTCAACGAGACCCACTTACCGATATACGCGTCCCTCGCGTCGATGCCTACCTAGGCGCACCGCCGCCACGAGGCCGGCCCGCAGCGAAACCACGTCGTCAATATCAATCGCACCGAGCCAGTCCCGGACATGCCGCCCTGTCGACACGGCAGCCAGGCCCCCGGGTACACGGCGAGTACATCAAGCAACACCTGGCCCGCAGTAATGCCGCCACGACACTCCTCCACAACTTGCCTTCACGGTAGGCAGTAGCTCCGCGCTCGCCGTTACCACGCAGCTGGCCCGCAGAGGGCACGAAGCTCTCGCCGGCACGAAGACGGTGCGGAACATCCACGACAATCCTCCATATAGCTCCAAGACCCGGCAGGTACAGCCGCCGGTCCCGGGCATACCGCCCTACGAATATACACGGCAGGAAAGAACCCGGGCACACATTCCTCACCTACCGCGGCCGCAGCGTACCAGCTGCCGGCACGCAGGCACGCCGCCTCGCAACAGCGGGTAGGCACGTCGTCAAACATCACTCGCGCCGAGCGAGTCCCGAGCATACCTCCCTTGCAAAGCATGCAGGCCGGACCCCGGGCACACACAGGCACGGCAGCATGCCGCCCTGTGTAGGGCTTCATGCCCCGGAAGGCACAGCCGCCGGGCACGCCGTCACCACACACCTATTATGGCCCGGTTGGTACCGTCAACACACTTCCACAACCTTGACAATCTTCCTGACGGACTGACAACAGCTATCAATATTCCCTGACAGCCGCCCGCGTGCGAGCATTCGAAGCTCGCAGGTAAAAGTGGCTGCAAACGCATTTTCAGGCTGATCCTGATTTTCCAGATCTATCGGACCTGACTGCCGCAGTCAACACTGCCGACAACTGTCAACATACCTATCGGCCTGGCCCGGCCTACAAAGGCCTGCCAACAACCTACTTTGGTGCCCAGGCGACCACAAAACACCAACCCTGCCGCCCTGCATGCAACGCGGGCACGGCAGAGGGCTCGTAGCAAATACGCTGCGGAGCCGCAGTTGAAGCGCACGGCAGGCTATGCCGCCCTGTGATCATTACGAGCAAGCAACAAGCACAACATCCTTCGGCTCAGTACGGCTTCTCCATGCCGGACCTACGAAGCCGAGAGGTAGCAACGACGGCTTGTGTTTGAAGCTCGGCATATGTTTTCTTCTTCCTACTGCTACTTACTGCCAGGGTCTCCGGGACAGCGGAAGTAGAGGAGGAACGGTCTGTCCCTCCCGTTGTCGAAGCTGGTGGGCTGACCGAGGGCCAGCTTGGCGGCTTTGAGTATGATGGCATGGTCTGTCTCACAAGTCGGGATCCGAACTTTTGTTGTAAGTGTTTTCTCAATCCATCCCTTGAACCGAGCCTGCCGGAACGAGATGCTGGGACTGAACTATCGAATATCTGCCGCCGAGGATCCCCGACCCCCAACCAAGATCCAGGGAGGGCGCACTAGCCGCGGGCACTAATGCACGGGTGCACAGTGCTGGGACCAAGGAGAGAGGCCCGGGAGAGAGACAGCAAGGTCCCCGGCGGGCGAACAAGAAAGGAGGTGTGGGACTGTGGGTATGTTGTCAACCTCCCCCTCGCCCGAGTCGTCCCTAGTCCAGTCCCGGAGATCTGGAACGCTAGACACCCAGGTACAGGCAGACGGATCCTTCGGTCATACCTACTATTCCCAGCTCCAGGTCCCCGGGTCACGTCGGACCACGTAGACAGACCGTACGTATAATATAGTGATGAAGAATATGGTGAGAGCTTCATGCCCTCTACGTGCACAGTGCGGGCCCTCAGGCGGTCCGTAATACGGCCTGGCTCATAATGATGCCGATGATGTTGACTTCGGCTTGCTCAGGGGATCTCCCTGGCCAGCCACCCCCGGAAGGCACAGCCCCGGGCTCGCCGTCGCTACTCAGCGAATAAGGCGCCCTATCACCTTATTTTCGCTGGGTGGGTGAAGAGAGGGCATAAAGCCCTCAACGTATACACCAAAGAGAGGGCATATAGCCCTCACCAAGAGAGAAGGAGAGGGCATGAAGCCCTCAACACATGCACCAAAGAGAGGGCATGGAGCCCTCACCAGAAGAGAAGGCACGGCCCCTGCCGTGCCCTCACACATCGTCACTGTCACGGCATGAAGCCCCGGAAGGAACAACCCCGGGCATGCCGTCACCACTCAGCAAGTAAGGCACTCAGCGAGGAATAAGGCGCCCTGTCACCTTATTTTCGCTGGGGGGGGTGCAGGAGTACGGCTTCAAGTGCCGAAGTACGGCTTCAAGTCCCGGAGAGGCACAGCCCCGGGTGTACCGTCAAGACTGACATGCAGGACCCCATGTCCCGGAAGGCACGGCCCCGGGCATGCCGTCTTCATGCTTACAAGACAGACTCTCAAGTCCCGGAGGCACAGCCCCGGGCATGCCGTCAATGCTGACAGGCTCCATAATCTAGACCTCAAGACTTCAAGTCCCTGGCAGGCACAGCCGCCGGGCACGCCGTCACCACACACCTATTATGGCCCGGTTGGCACCGTCAACACACTTCCATAACCTTGACAATCTTCCTGACGGACTGACAACAGCTGTCAATACTCCCTGACAGCCACCAGCGAGCAAGCATCCGTGGCTCGCAGGCGAAATAGCTGCAAACGCCTTTTCTGGCCTGATCCTGATTTTTTCGATCCACCGGACCTATCAACCTGATAGTCCTGACTGCCTAGTCGGCACCACCTAACGGCACTGTCAAGGCACTACCAACGTACCGGTCAAATGCACCTATCGGCCCGGACCGACCTGTCAAAAACCTTCTTGGCACCCAGGCCACCACAAAAACCAAGCTCTGCCGCCCCATGAGCATCGCGGGCAGGCACTCAGCTAATACGCTGCGGAGCCGCAGTTGAAACGCACGGCAGGCCATGCCGCCCTATGCTTCGGCTCACGACGGCTTCTTCATGCCGGACCTACGAAGCCGAGGGGGTGGCTGGCCAGGGGAATCCCCTGAGCTCAGCGAGCCGAAGTCAACATCATCAGCATCAGCATCATCCCTGAGGGCACGCCCCGGGCCCGCAGCCGGCACGCCGAGTGCAGGCTGACGGCCTCTCCAACAGAGAGCACGGCGCCCTGCCGTGCCCGTGCCCTCACAAATCGTAACATTACGGCTATAAGCCCCGGCAGGCATAGCCCCGGGCACGCCGTCACCACACAGCGAGGAAGGCATCGCCTCCCTTTCGCTGGGGGGGGGGGGGGGGGGGGGTGAAGAGAGGGCACGAAGTCCCCACCACATCCATTATCAATGAGACTATTATACGGCATCAAGGCCCGGAAGGCAAAGCCTAGAGCCTGCCGACGCCACGCAGCGAGTAAGGTGCCCCGTCATTTTCCTCGCTGGCGGTGACAGGGTACTGACAGGCAGGATGTAAAGTCCCGGCAGGCACTGCCCCGGGCATGCGAGAGTCTCGTTCACTCTCAGACAGCTGGCATCGAATAAAGTCGCCCTGAGCGTACCGTCGATCAGGTTTCCGATGGCAAGGTTGGTCTCAGCGCGAGCTTTCTCGAGCCTTTCTGACAGGTGCGTCATCTTTCTCAACTGCTCCTAATGTGGGGCCAGACTGCTGTTTTCCGTGGACTGGGGGAAGTTTGCTGCAATGAAACAAGGTGACGCTCGAAGAGCTCTACAAGGGGAAGACAGTCAAGTTCGCCGCCGAGAAGAAGGTCATCTGCGGCCAGTGCAACGGCAGCGGCGCAAAGGATAAGGTCAAGCCCGAAGTGCGACCGCTGCAGAGGCGCGGGCCTCGAAGAGGCCTACCGCCAGATGGGCCCCGGCCTGGTGCGCAAGGAGGTCATCTCTTGCGACCACTGCCAGGGCTCGGGTATGTACTAACTACAAGGAGAAGGACCGCTGCAAGAAGTGCAAGGGCAAGCGTACCGTCACCGAGAGCAAGGCTCTCGAGCTGTACATTCCCCGCGGCTCCATGCAGGGCGAGAGGATCACGCTGGAGGGCGAGGCAGACCAGATGCCCGACCAAGCTCCACGTCCAGGTCGAGGCGCTCGCGCCGTCGAGGCAGTCGCGAAACTCGGATGCGTGGCGCGAAGCCTTTCGGCTGGCCAAGCACCAGGCGTCGAGCCTGCACCGGGCCATCAGCCGCGCCTGGACCTGCGGCGGCGAGGAGGCTCACACGGTTCAGCTGCTGATAGGCGGGGCGACAAAAGGTAGCTGCAGCAGCCTCGTAGCACCACCACCCGGGCAGCCGGCGCCCTCTGACTGTCTCCTTTTCGTCGCGGCCGCGGGCCGGGGCGATGCCGAGAGTGCCTCTGGATGGCGGGGATTCCTGGCGCGCCTTCGAGACCACCATGATCTCGCCCGTGGATTCCGGCCGCCCGTTTCTCGCCGTAGGAGACTGGCGGGGTACTGGAAGCAGCATTGGCGGCGACAACGGAAGCTCGAGCCACGCTCGAAGGTTGTCCGCAACAGCGTCCACGGTTGGCTCGTCGACGGCGTCGAGTGGCGGAGGCTTCTCTTCCTCAGAGAGGCCGCTGTCCCGGGAGGGGTCTGTCTCCGTCCCAGACGGCCCCTCTCGGATCGAAAACCTTTGCCAGACCGTCCGCGCCAGCCAGGTGGACGAAAAACGTCAATGCTAACAGGCTTCATAATCTAGATACCAAGACCTCCAAATCCCGAAGGGCACTACCCCGGGCATGCTGTAAAAGCTTCCTCACAAAGGAAACAACGGCCGGCTTCTCGTGACCGCCCGCCGGGAGTAATTAACCTTGATGCGGGCGCCGAGAGTCGTACCGGTCGGCCTTTGACCGCCCGTCGGGAGTAATTAACCTGACTGGGCGCCGAATGCCGTACCCTCCCGCCGCCGCACTCGTAGCCGCACCTTCGGGCTCCCTGGCATAGTCAGGTCCCCATTGAGAGGCACCGCCGCGATGACCAAGGTCAGCCGGTACGGGAAGCTTACATACGTACGCGTATGCACCGCAGGTCGGGGAAGGCATTCCGGAACAACTGCCGAGAGCCCGAATAATCATGAACAAGTCCCGGCAGGCGCGGCCGCAGCGTACGCGCTGTGGGTATACGCAGCAGAGCTTCCATGACCACATGGAATGAAGAAGTCCCGAGAGGCACTGCCCCGGGCACGCCGCCCTAATGAACATCACGGGCAGGCAACAGATGATTGACGCCCACACGGCGATGCCGCCCTGCGAACGCCGGGAGCTTCATGCTCCGGCTTCATACCTTGGAAGGCGAGCGAACCCGTTGCTTGTTGGGAGCGGGAAGCTGTCGAGAAGTATTTGGAACTGGCGACCATGGAAAAAGAAAGCAAAAAACCAAAACCAAAAAAACTCGTCGATGGATTACAGCTACACGGACCCGGACCGGACCGCAGCCATGGCGCCCCCGAATCGCCGTCTTCGCTATCGTGGTCGGCATCTCATTTTCAACTAACTTCAATATCAACTACTATCTTTCACCTTCACCTCAACAACCACCAAACTTCGCAATGGCTGCCACCACTTCCTTCACTGCCGCTACGCGCTTCCCTGTTGAGTATGGCCGCTCCTGCTACAACAAGTGAGTTACACAGTCTCCTGCTCAACGCCGCCCCCCAGCTTCACTCGCTGGGGGGGCACAGCAAGCACACGGCAAAGAAACGTTTAGATGGCCGACAATCGCTTAGTCGGCCAGGCACTGCAGGCCACCGAACCCCTTTAGCTTCCGTTGTTCAACGGGAAAGATATCACAGTGGCTTGGCCCTACACAAACTAATCAATGGTTGAGCGAGCGGGGCGACTTCCGCTTACCCCGGCTCAGGCCCGGCTCAGGCCCGGCTCAGGCTTTGCTCAGGATTTGCATTTGCTCGGGCCTGCTCACCTTTGCTCAGGCCAAGTACCATTTTCGGCACGCTGCGCTGCAGTATGCTGGATTGCTTTAACTCTAGCCGAGTGAGCCCAGAAGTAGTCGTATATATAAAGATAGCCAAACTCGGCCCCCATTTTCAAAACAAACAGCCTTGCCTTTACCTCCTGTATTTCTTTTCGTGTTACCTACCTAGGTAGGCGAGCCTGTCTGGTGAGTGCGAGTGAGATCAGTTAGGCCTCCGGTAGTCCCAACGCCCTTTGGTGTTTGGGCCGCCTCTGGTGGTGCGGGAGGTTCCTTGCTGCACTCGATGGACAGTAAGCTATATAGTAAGATAGATACGTAGCTATCTGAGTGGTGGTGCTATGAACGGTCTAGGTGGTCGTAGTTGTCAGCGGGGAGACCCCCCCCTTTGCATGTGCCGTCCACTTGGAGTAGTAGATGGCGTCGACACTGATGAGCGCTTAGCCCCTGATAACCTGGGGCGCTCGTGGACAGGAAAGCATCGGTGGCCATGCACCTGGGATGCTCCCGCTATGGATCCCCGAGCGGGCGTCGTCCCTTCCAGTCTTGGAAGATTTCATTGAGCATCCGGTCAGTCCCCGCTTGTCCATGGCGCTTTCCCAAGAGATGAAGACGATCGTCGCGGGTCGGTCGACCCAGAATTTGTGTGCTTTCCGTCCAGTCATGTCGTGGATCCCGTTTGTGTCCAGCCGAGATGGCATCGAGCAGCAGACCTGACCGTACCAGCATGGAAGAATTCCCCGCCCTCGTCGCCAAGGGCCGGGCCCCCTGTACGACCAGTTTCTCGCCGACCTAGAGTTGCGCTCCCAGTCGCCCCAAGCGTTACCGTAAGTACAATACCTAGTCGTTTCCCCCGGCACTATCACTGGGTGCCCCAGCAGCACTGTCCTGTCTGTTAGGTACCGATCTACATGTTGGAGTCGAGGCTGACATGAAGATTTTCGTCTTGTAGAGTCATCGAGCCATATTACTTCACGCGCCAGGACCCGCCGACGAAGGCCACCCTGCTCGAGGAGACGCTGAAGGACGTCGAGGAGGCGGGCCACAACCAACGCCTCGTGTACATCGACGTCCAGAACTCGGTGCCGAACCCCGCCGCCGTAGACGAACAAGTCCCCTACCAAAACTACGTGCACGCCGAGGGTAAAGCCGTGCTTTGCCTCTTCAATACGGCGAGCCGAGATAGCATGTTGGGCCGGCCCGAGCGAATTTTTTGGTCCGACATGATGGCATTTTGCTGCGCCAGCGTCATGCGAGTAACCGGCGGCACCATGGGGGGCATCGAGGCCATCTGGCGGCTCTCGATCAAGAACAAGGTATTTCAGTCTCGGCCATATGCTTTGTTTGTATAGGTGTGCCTGCCAAGTACAAGTACAATACCAGCCACTAACCGTCCCTTGTTCTTGTTGCTATCAGATGACCCAGGACGTCGTTCGACACGTCGTCGTCGAGACGCCCGGCTGGATGGAGTTTGCAATTGGGGATGACGCCTTCTTCGCTCTCCTAGCGACCGATAACGGCAAGGGGGCGGGAAGGATGCTGGCGTCGTATCCTGCCATGTTTGGCCGCCGCCTTATGACGAGAGTCCGCGTTTTCCGACGAGTGCTGTTCAGAGAAACTTCATCCGGGAGCCAACCGACGGACAAGACTGCAAGGCGAAGCCAATTCACAGATTCGTGGCCCTCAGTGGGGATCTGCCAAACTTTGTAAGCGCAGACTTGCCAGCTGGAAAGGAAGTTAATTTATTAGCGTTGCTTTTCTCCCCATTCTGCCCCACACTCGACACGGTGCGTGCACCGCTCGGCACATGGTTTTGCTGAACCGAGACGCCACCCGTCCGCGTCACCTTTTTCTACGCACCCGCACCCGCACCCCGTACCCTTTTTCCTCCCCCATGTACCTTCTCTAGATTCACACCAGCATCACCTACAATCCTCTTCACCTTTTCCAACATGTCCCCAATGCCAGCCATGAGATCCGAGGAGATGGCGATGACGCCCAGCGGTATCCGCAAAAAAGTCAGCGAGCTGACTCGGGCCGAACTCAGTTGGAGTCTCCGCGTCAGCGAAGAGGGCGGCCACCGATGGCTAGCCCAAATGCTCAACGTCTTGTATACGTATAGGCCCCCGGTCGACCGACTGGACGACCTCCCACAAATGTGCCACCTTCACCTGGCCGACACGTGCAACAAGACGGTCCCCGTCTACGTGGTTAACCAAGCGGCCTCGGGCGCCCAGTGGTCGCACCTCGTCGTCGTCCTGCACAACTACATCTATCGTCGCTGGTTCCGGCCGTACCGCAGTGAGCTCGGGCATGGCCGTTTTCTCTGCAAATTCGTCACACCCGCGGGACTAGGTGATCGCGGGACGGGGCCATTTGCCACCCAGCCCATCCTCGACACGTTCGTCGCCGTCAACAAGGCCGTCTGCGCCCAGGTCGAGCAGACCTTGGCCGAGTTTTCCACATTGGATCTGGATAGTGAATATCGCCGCTGGGGTGCCCACGGGAGACCCCAGTTCTACGTACTCCAACCTCTCTTCCGGGCGCTCCTCGTCGTCGTCTGTACCGACGCCTTTGAGCATCGCGATTCCGGAAACGCTGGCGACATGCCTGTCCTGCTGGTCCGCACCGGCGAGGAGCAAGGCCTGAGCGCACCTATTTCCTTTGACTCGATCCGGGACCACGCGTCGTCGAGCTACGGGGAAAACGACAGCGCCGTCAAGACCACGCTCGAAACGGCCGTCGACTTTGCCATGGGTCTCGAGGCCCGCGAGGCCGCAGTCTTTGGGCTAAAGCCGGACCCGGCAGCCGCTGCCGAGTCCGAGGGTTTGACTGCTCGTTCGTGGAAAGAGTGTTTCCCCGACGACGAGCCGCCGCGCGTCTCGACGGTACGCCTGGTGAGCGACCGCAACGCTGCCCAGTGGGGATGGTGCGGCGATGGCAAGAGCATGGATGACCATGTCATGGTTGAGATTGAGCAACGGACGGCTAGGATGCTTGGGAGGAAGAGTGAGGCTTAGGGTTGCAAGTCTGCCTTGCCTTGTTTTCTCCTGGCTCGTGTCAGAAACACTGGGATACTAGAATCTCTGAATTGATGGGGTTGTAACTGCTTAATGGAATTGCTTCTGTTGGTTCTGGCTTTCAGCCAGAAACCTTGTACTTGCCCGCTTTATCATGCCAACTATAAGGTGGTAAGCCTTCGCCTCATAATTATATTTATTCAAATTGATTACCCTGCGGCACTTTCGGCGCTCTGCGTACGAGTTTCTGAAGATTTTGGTCCACTGCAAATGCCGTGCTATTTGACTGCTGCCCCCAGTTGAAACTGAGATTGACAACCCACAGGATCAAGGTTATAAGAAGCCGCGGGTCGAAAAAGTAAGACCACGGCTGAGAAGATAAGATTCTGGGTGAGCAATCCGTAGTGTTGGTAATTAAATAGCGTGCGTGCCACGGGCCTCTCAACCATCCTCGGTGCTCTCCTGCTCTTGGCCTCCTCAGCAGCAATATGGGCAAAGTCACAAAGCGATTCCGAGCCTGGCTCGGACGAAAAGAAGCGTAACAACCAGAAAGCCGCCTCGATGATCACCATGCAGTTTGACCAAAACTTGACTCAGTCACGAGAATCCCAGACTACGGCGGGAATGCCAAAATTCGAGCCTCTTCCGCCGCACAATGACGACCCTGGTGTCGATCCCGATCCACCAGCGTATAGTGAACTGGCCGGGAGCATAGCAGCCATCGTCGCTGCCGCCATCTGCACCACCACTGCCGCTTTACCAGCCGCGAAGGTGTCCACTGCTACTGCCTTCATAACGTCGGGCATTATATTATCCGTATCGCCAGCGCTGCGGCCGCTGTCCCAGCCGCCGACGCGCCCGCCTTTGCTACTGTTGTGACGGCAGCCATGACCAATGTCTTCAACAGCCTCGCTGCCCAACCGCCCGTATCCAGTGGCACCATAATCTGCTGTTCCGAGATTGGGGGCCTTCCTGCCATAGTCCCCAATATCCATCCTCGGTCCGATCCCGGCCTTGCGTGGCAAGTCTCAACAGGTTTACCAAGACGTCTACCCTCTCCTCTGCTACGAGATCGGTATGGCTATAGTTGCCACACCAGCTCTGTCCAAACCAGCAGTCGCCGCCGCGCTTATTGCGGCCGTGACGGCCATCACAAACGCTGTTACCACTGCGCCAGAGGCATCCGGGCCAGCCGTTGCTGCTGTGTGTGATGGTTACGTCCGTCACCTCGCTGATGAGGTTGGCAATCGGATGGCCGCCCTCCTGCCGAGGCAGACACCGGACCTCCCCCCTATGCGCTGTAATACCCCAATCTTAGCTTAGGTATCAATCCCAAAGACGCTCTATTCCCCGTTTATTCTGGCCATTTTGGGTGACTTTGTATTCCATATCAAATCCCCCCCGATCGAGTAGGAGCGCTAAGGAATCGTGAAGAAGTGTTGCACGGGCTCGGGGTTAATAAGCACACTGTCCAAGGCTGGGTTGGCTAGTTGCTGACTCGATAGTCCACTGTCGCTGAGGGAACAGATTGGCAAGGCAAACGAGGTGAGACAGCGCATCGAGACCATCACGGGATAGGTAGCTGAGCTGACGCGCGAACACGATGATGCCCCCCCCCCGTGCAGCTTGGCGTCGGATGCTGGCGACGATGACGGTGCCCCCACACAGCAGCCGCAGTCGGCGCCGGCGTCGGATGCCGGCGACGGCGACGGTGCCCCCATGCAGCGGGAGTCGGCGCCGGACGCTGGCGACGATGACGGCGCCCCCCATGCAGCAGCAGCAGCAGTGGGCGTCGGCGTCGGCGTCGGCGTCGGATGCTGACGACGAAGACGCCACCCAGACAAAGATACCATTTGTCACAACACGAATTCGAGACCACCCCTTCTCCTGATACACGGACCACGACGCCACCTCGATCGCCAGGAACGGGCGCTCCATTGTCCCGGAACATGTGCGAGTGCGTCCATCTCGGGTTCCGACGCCATGCCAATTTCTCAAAGGCTGCATATGGGCAAGAAGAGTTGTCCACAAGGGGGTTGTACTACCATTGTCTGAGCGAGCTGTGTACTGTGCATATGGGTAAGAAGATATCTGAATGGGCACGTTCCCCTGCGAGATATGGCCAGGTAATCTGAATGGGCGCGAGGTGCTTTTTTTGTTCACGGGCTTATCAAGGCATTCCTCGGCATGGTTATAGAGGTAAAAAAAAACAGTTTGCAGCCAAGTTCTGACTTGCCCAAACAGTGTATCACCAACGCAACCCGCTATGAGTGAATGAATAATCAGCTGTGATTCGTTTCACGACTCGGCAGACGATGAAGGGCCGGGCGCAGACCGGGGACGACGCCGGCAATGTTGTTGCGGCCCTGGAGGCGTCGGTGAGGCGCCGAGTTGTTTCGGCCGAGGCGGAGACTGCTGCTGGTGGGGGTGGTGCTGCTGTTGCTGCTGGTGGGGGTGCTGGGGACTGTTTTGGCTTCGTCGGCGGTGCGGGAGACTGCTTTAATTTCTGGGGGGCGGGAGTAGACTCCTCTTTGCATTCGCTGGTCCCCTTCTTGTTGGTACCTTTCTTGGGGCCTCTTTTTTCCTTCTCTATCTTCTCCTCCTCATACGCCCTACGCCGTCGTAGCGGGCCAGAGATGGCCCTCTCCCGTCTCGCCCAATCGTACTGTAGTAGTACTTCTGCTGCTTCGTTGCCGGCCTGATTGTACACGTGTAATTCGTTGGCCAGGGTGTGGAAAGGGAGGTCCTGGAAATAGCATACGTTGTGTCAGTAAGTTAATAAAAGGCTAGGGCATATAGCAAGTGATTGCTTACCACGAGTATCTAGCTCCCGCCCCTCTCCTAGACTGGATTGTCAAGACAAAAAGCTAAAGGACTGCGATGCTTTCCCTGCCAAATGCCGCGCCATCAGGGTACGGTTCCTCCAGGGTGAGCTCATGCCTAATGTGAGGTATCCTGGTAATATGGCCTCTAAGCATTACATACTCGCCAATTTGGACCGGCCCAACAGGGGAAGGGGCATGTTTTTCTTGTGTCGCTGTGCTGACCGTTACACCGTTGTTGAAAAGAGAAGATAAAGTGGAAAGGAGATATGGGAAGAGGCAAGAAGAAAGAAAAGAAGGCCGACAGAAAAATGGCAATGGGAAGGGGAGAGATTATTATGTCTGGCTCTCTCTCTCACTTACTGTATTTGTTTCTGACATTTCTCTTTTTTTCTTTATATCATTTGTTATTATAAAAGGGGCGGATTCATTCTCGGGTAATTCTTTTTTTTTTTTTTTTTTTTTTTGGTCTTGGTCTGTCAGTCCTTCCGCTTCTAGCTTCTTTCGTCTCGTCTAGTCTTGTATATTACATTGCTTGCATATAAGGAAAAAAAGAATCAATCTAATATTGCCGTGTTTTTTCTTTACACCACAAACAGAGAAAGCCGTATTCTGGCCGCCGAATTTGGCTAGCGCATGCTACCCATTTTCGGCGTACAAGAAACTCGGGTCTGCGTGAATAGTTCTATAAGCTCCATCTTCGCCACCTGCACCAAAATGGAATCCTCCTACTCTGGGATAATATAATCACTGTCTTGGTCGTTAACCTGCTGCTTCTTAGCTCTTTTCTCGGCTGCCTTAAACCGCTCCTCGTCTGGATTCTGTGAGTTGCTCCGGTGGTGACCGAACCCTTGGCCGCTTCAGATGATTCTCATGCTGTGCATCTTCCTGTACTCACGATCCTTGCGCTCCGCTTTAGCCTCAGCCCCCCTGTACTATTTCGTAAAGTTGAGAAAACGAAATAGTAATCTCCGCGGGTATGTCATCGATTCTGAGGCAATCGGGCCCAGTACCAAAAATACCATCCACTGCCCGAAAGATAGCTGTTTCCGTCTCAGCTGCTTCAAGTACGGTTTCCCCGTCTTCCTCAATATATCTTGGTCACCACATAGTAACCCTGGCTTCTTTTCCCTTCTCCTCCCGGTATTCAAGGTCAACCCTAATAACGAACGACTTGGGTCCGCCCATTTGAACCTATATAGTCATCTATAAGAAATGGCAAATCTCGTCCTTGCTATAAATAGGAGACCTCCAAGATAACACATTCTACCTCCCTCCGCATCTTCGTGCCCAAACGACCCGTCTGGGGGTAATGGGAACTACCATCATTCTTAATCTCGGGACTTCCTGTTACGCGTACGTACGTGCCGAGCGAAATCGGCAGCGACTTGGTCGTTACTCTGCTCGATAGTAAATAGCTACCGTGATGGTAGTTTAGTCGTCCCGGTTCGGCCGGAAGTGAGCTACAACGCTATTAGAAGGTCTGTGTGGGCCTTGGCATTCCAGTTCATGAGCTATCGAGAACTTATTTCCAATAACTGTAGGGAGGTAAGGTAGTTTCGTCTGGCTGAAGATGAGGCGAAAGAGAGGTTGAGGGAGCGAGGTACGGGGAGAGAGGCGGCGGACGGCAAGCTTAAATACCCGAGCAGGTAGGTGATAAGCAGGTAGGTGATACAAGGCACTGCCCCCGTCCAGCTCCAGTACCTGCCGCCGCCTGCCGCAAAGTGGAAGGAAGGGAAAATAGCAAAATACCTAATGGGCGTTCCAGCCCATATTGTGGCCCCGCGCTTACACAACCTCGACGATTTGTTAATACTATTCTTTAGTGAGCGGACCTTCCCGTCCAGCTCCTCCAGTATATGACCTCGAGGATTTATTAATACTATTCTTTAGTGAGCGGACCTTCCCGTCCAGCTCCTCCAGTATATGACCTCGACGATTTGTTAACGCTATTCTTTAGTAAGCGGACCTTGAACTTATATCACCGCCTCAAATGGATCCTCTCGGGTTCTCTTCCCATTTAGCCGTCGCGAGATTGAGATATAATGAATAATAGGCAATGTATTAAAGAGGAGGCTGCTGTGTATAGCTGAGAGAGATGAAGTTACGCGAAAACGTAATTGAGTCAAGCTGCTGGAGCGGAAATTTTTGGAGGAGAAGGAGTGAGTAGAAGAGGAGAAAAAGGCTTGGAGGGATCCTTATCAGCTGCGAACTACACTACGCAGCCTCCGAGTATAAATACCGGTAGACGGGTCCGACAGCACACACAGACTTTTCTTTTCCAAAAACCACAATTTCAGAGACCAACAGGTTTGACCCAGCGCGCCGTCAAGATGGATATCGCACACGACGTAGGGCTCCCGGCTGAGCAGCTCAATATGGCGACCGCCATCGCTGCGCCCTTCTTCGTAGACCGGATTACCGACGCTCTACGCACTCCCAAGGCGCCGGGCGCGTTCGACTTTTGCCGTATCGTCAGAGAGACGGCTCTGCCCGGCATATGGACCGACCGCAGGAAGTTACAACAACACCCGGCATCCATGCGCGGATTCTTATCCATGGCCAGCCAGCTCCATCTTTTCGGAGCAGTAACCTCGAGCATCTTGCCGCTCGGGCAAACTACTTTGATGCCATTTCGGGGTTTACCGCCATATCCCATTGCTTCATCTCTTAGCGGCCAGCCATCGAACTTCTATTAAGGACGTTATTCGGGCCATTGTAGTGTACTCCGCCGCCGAGTTATTACGGGAGGCCGTCATCCAAGAGCTGTCCATAATAACTAGCGGAACTGAGGACACTCAAGCGCAGCAGCAACCCCCCTCCCCGCTGCTCGAGACGACACAGCCTAATCAGCAATTCTCATCTAGTCGTCTTCCGGACCGTCTCCACAACGAAGCTGCCCTGCCTGAGCAAACAAGAGCACAGGCCAAGCACGGAGCCTCAGATAGTGATTCAAATCTAGACGCGAGATAAGGGGGCGTACCGGATACTGTCCCAGTTGGTTTCGTGGTCGCGGCCCTTCATGAGCTCGACCATCTTTTCCTGCATCTCTCGCTCCATGAAGGGCTGGAACGCCGTATATATGGCGATCATCAGGTCCATATATGCCTGGTTATCCCAAATATATAAAGGCATCGTGTATAACTTTGTTGGCTGTAGGGGGAGTCGAGAAAGGTAGGTAGAAAGCCGTAGAGAGACGGGAACCAAAAAAGGAGAAGACTCGGGAGAGAAGACGGATGGTGACGGAGGGAAGTTTTTCTGAAACTTTTCGAGAAAAAAATGTACGATCACGCGTCCACGCACGAAGCGGAACTTACCAAATACCCTACCACGTGAAGTCGAGACCCTTAGTCTCTAGGAAGCCCATGATCACATCTTTATGCTTGGAGGTCGCAACATTATTTATGGCCATTACCTCGGCCAACGCGCCGCAAAGGGCCATGTGTGCGTCGTTATTCCACTTTGACTCCTTCGCCTGGGCAGGAGTCTCTATTTGTGCTGTGGTAAGATGCGGGAAATGTGTGGACTTTTCGCCGGGTTTGAGTCGTAATGGTTTGCTTTGATGCTGTTTGGAGAAAAGGGCAGAGTAGTCCGGTGCGTCAATGAGGTTGGTTCTGGATGGAAGGAAAGCGGAGGAAGAGGACGAGAGCCCAAGCCGGTACTCTTAATTTAAGGCAGCTGGGAGACGATAGATATTACACGGAGCCGGCGTATGGCGAGGCATGAATTGCGGCCGCGGCCTTCTCACAGATAGCAGTATCCTCATTTCTAGCTTACACAAATCGACGCATTCCGCGTGCTGCTTCCACGCCGACCTATATGCAAACTGATCCAAAATATAATACAGAATGAACCAGCCGTTGGCTGACTGGCATGTGCCGCTCATGTATAGGCAGGAGGTTATAGAGGAGGGCCGACTACGAGGCACGGCGCGAGGCAGTAACCAAGTTTAATGCCGAGCAATAAGTGGCGCAAGCGCGGCCTCGCCTCGCCTTGATCCCGACCAAGTCCGGAATCTCCTTCACGGCGCTCTAGTTTATTACCAAGCCGGCGCGCTGGTCCACAAAAACAAGACCGTGTCCCGTTGTTCGTGCCATCCCTCACTGGGCCTGATTAGCCGCGACCTTATCCGCCGACATCATGTCCTTAAATGCTGCTGCGCCGGGGGTGGGTATGGTTGCTGCGGCCGTGTCTTCGACCGGGGGGGGGAGGGGGAACCGGGGGATCCCCATGGCAACGCTACTGCCACACCATAGTCTCCGTACTCCTCCTTCTTTGTAATTGCCTCGTGCTTGACCTTGGCTTTCTTGGAGGCTGGCTCGGCGTTAGAGTTTGCCGGGACTTGGTACTGTCTGGGCGCAGCGGGAGTCGGCGTGCCTGGACTCTAGGAGTGGTGGTGCATCATCAGCCTCAGCCGTGACGAGTTCAAGGCTTTTAAGGCGCGCTTCGAAGCCGAAGGGGACTACCGCTGGCCAAAGTAAGTAGCCTATCCCTCTGTCCCTCTGTCTCTTTGCCCCTCCTCGTCCAGCTGCCCCTTGTCTAGATTGGCTAACCTCTGATTAGGTACGACTACTTCCCTCAGCTCGCCAAGTTCGTCCTACGTATGGCGGGCACTACCCACGAAAGCGTTATCGAAGGATTCAAGGGCCTGGTCATAGAGCAGTTGATCGATATACGGCGAGGTAACGACCAAGTCGCTGCCGGTTTCGCTCGGGGCGTACGCGTAATGGGAAGTCCCAAGATTGAGAATGATGGTGATGCCCATTACCCAGATGGGTCGTTTATATATAAAGATACGGGGGTAGCATGTGTTATCTTGGAAGTCTCCTATTCATAACAAAGACGAGATTTACCATTCCTTGTAGATGACTATATCCTAGGTTCAAATGGGCGGACCCAAGTCGTTATCGGGATTGACCTTGAATACCGGGAGGAGAAGGGAAAAGAAGCCAGGGTCACTATGTAGCGACCAAGATATTTTGAGGAAGATAGGGAAGCCGTACTTGAAGCAGCTAAGACGGAAACAGCTATCTTTCGGGCAGTAGATGGTAGTTTGGTCGATAGGGAACGGATCCTTCGCATCGGGCTCAAAGATTTTGGGTGCTGGCCCAATTGCCTCAAAATCGATGACATCCCCGGGGAGATTACTATTTCGTTTTCTCAACTTTACGAAATGGTATAGGAGGCTGAGGCTATATAGCGGAGGACAAGGATCGTGAGCGCAGGAAGATACAGCATGAGAATCGTCTAAAGCGGCCAAGGGTTCGGTCACCACCGGAGACGAGCAGCGGTTCAAGGCAGCCGAGAAAGGAGCCAGGAAGCAGGTTAACGACCAGGACAGTGATTATATCCCAGAGTAGGAGGATTCCATTTTGGTGCAGGTGGCGAAGATGGAGCTTATGGAACTATTCACGCAGACCCGAGTTCTTGTGCGCTTGGTGTTAATAAATTAGATGGTAAGGAGGCGACGTAGGGGGGGCGAGTCCTATGACGAGGATGAGACCATGGCCATGGCCATGCTCCCGGATCTGCAGCTGCCGCTGCTGCCTCCCGACAAGCAGAGAGACTCGGACCCCAACATACATCATCCAGACCCAGACCCCACGTTGAGACGCTCCTTTTTGTTGACGAGTACAAGAGAAGGAAGGCAGGGACTTGATGAGGAGGAGCATCATGCGTATACCCAATCATTCGAGACACACACACACACACACACACACACACACACACGCACGTCGAACAATGAGGACGTCCGTGAGGCCCTGCGACCGGTTCGTCCGTCCAGGTGCTGATGAGCCACGAAACAGGTCGAGGCGGCGGGGGTCATGACGACCAGGATGCTGGCTCGGGCGGCGGCGGCGGAGCCGATGGAGACGACAGAACACTTGGGGGGTGGATGGAGAAAATCACTGCCAAGGAAGCTGGTAAGGAAAAAGGAGAGAGAATGCATGAAGGCATCGTCCCAAATGCACAAAGGTAGTGTCCAAATGCATCATGGGGCGGCCGTCAAGTCCTTCTTCATATATGTTAAAAAGCCTGAAGAGAGAAACGGCTGTCAATGTTGCGCAGGCCGAACTTGGAATTGCTTCAAGAGGTCGGCACACCCACCCACACTCACACACACACACACTCAAAGGCCTCGCGGCGGCAACCGCTCCTCTTGCTCCGCCCAGAAAGTGTGGATCTTGCGCGAGGCGGCGAGAAAAGTTATTTATACGTCTCGTCGCCGCCACCGTCTCCGGGCAGACTGTCGCCGGCAAGACTGTGCTCGGTGCCCGGGCCGGGCCGGGCCAGTAGGTGCCGCCAAAGATGGGGGTAGAGGTCGGGGGTGGTCAGGAACAGGGTTGAGGGGCCCAGCCTCGGGTAGCGTTGACGGCCTCGCTGTAGTTCTGGTAGATTGTGTCGAGACCGGGACGCTCCTCACGGTCGGACAAGAATAGGGGATGAAGGCATCATGGTTGAGGAACGGCGGCCACAGTAGGGTTCGAGAAACGAGTCCTGGGTGGTGGTGGTGGTCGTGGTGGTAATACGGGCAATCTACGGGGCGAGAAAGAGAAAGGGGCAAGTAAGTATGTGGCTTATCATGAATAGGCATTATAAAGAAAAGGGTAGGAAGGGCAAGGCAAGGCACCTACGGTAATAGTCGGCCTGGAAGCCAATGTATGCATAAAGATGGCGGCTTGTTCTCGCCCCGTGGCCCTCGAGCGAGGGAGGGTGGCGGCGGCATCGAGAAACTGCCAGAGCACGGGAGAGTATCGACATGGCTGGCAGATATAGGGGCTCTAGCTCTCGCCGGCGCGGTTCCGGTTCCGTAGGGACGGGAAGGAGGCCGGATGGGGGCCAGAGGCTGGCAACCATGGCGGCGAAGCTGCTGCTATGCCCCGACGAGGCGACCCTGTCGCAGGGGTTGTGTTGTTGCTGCCCCTATGCGAGACATTGTGGAAAGTTGGGGGCTGGCCGAGGAACCGTTTCTCAACTGACTTGTACGGTGGACGTGCTAGAGGTAGGTAGGAGACGCGGCTTGAGAAGCCAGCGTCTCTACCTGGCCGATCAGCCAAGCATCCACAGAGCCCACCCCCTCGGCGCACATGGGGGGTATTCCCTTACGCCTCCTCCTCCGCACCTGCGGGCTGCTGCCCGTAATGCTGCTGCTCCCGTCCCTGGAAAGGATACTGCTGATGTCTAGGCTTGATCTCGGGCGTGCCTGGCCATTCTCGAAACACCAGCGCGCTGAGTATGGCTTCACAAGACCGTCTGCCATCGGGTAGCGGGGACGGGGTGGGTGCGGTGCGGTGCCGAAGGCCACAGCGCCGTTGGGCTGCTGCGGCGGCTGCTGCTCCAGGTGTAGCCGCAGGCCTATCTGGTGCTGGTGCTGGTGCTGGTGCTGGTTCTGCTGCGTGTGTCAAGATGTCGGCACACACACACACACACACACACAAGTGAACTTTGCTTTTCTCTCTCTCTCTCACTAGGCAGGCAGGAAAGCATGTGTGCGAGGCAATTAATTGCTGTAAAACACTGCTAGTTACGAGTCGTACTTCCAATATCTGTACTGGCCCGAGTGCCAGTTCCGGTCCTTGTTCCGCTGGTAGTTGAGGTCGGCGGTGCAGCGCTTCTAATGGAAACAAACACGTCCTCCCTCCTTCGCGACATCACATCGTCGTCGTCGTCGGCCGCGTCGTCGTCCTCGATAAAGAAGGACTTGACGGCCGCCCATGATGCATTTGGAATAATGCCTTTGTACATTTGGACGATGCCTTCATACATTCTCTCCTTTTTCCTTACCAGCTTCCTTGGCAGTGATTTTCTCCATCCACCACAAGTGTCTGTCGTTACTGAGCGGCAGCAAACGCCCACTAGGGCCGCAACAACATTAACAGCCACCATATGCGAGAAAACGGTTGAAACCTGGCCTTGCGGGAGAAGCCGCGAGTTGGGGTCCCCGAGTGGGACGTGCTCGGTTGCCGCGGGCAGGGGCCAGAAGTGGTGCACGGTTAAGAACGAGAGAAAGACCGGGAATTGCCAATGGCCCGATTGCAAGGCATGCAACTGAGATACTTGTTGTCGGCGGACTACATGCAGTCCCTGCGCTGGAGCTTGGCTGCCCAACTGTCGGCGCCAGGCCGCCGGCGGGAGTTGATGTGCTGGAAAGAAGGCTCGAGGCAGTACATGTAGTCGTTGTGCTGATCGTCGTGCTACTCCTCCTACTGCTACTCTTGCGCCAGCTGCGGTGGTGGATGGTAACGGTGACGGCGAGCTGCCGGTTGTTTCGGGAGGCGGAGGCGTCGGCGTCGGCTGCTGGTGGGGGTGTTGCTGCTGCTGCTGCTGTTGCCGCTGCTGCCGGGGCGGCTGCCGCGGTCCCTGAGCCAGTTGGGCAGGGTTGTGCGAGAAAACGGTTGAGCTTGCCGTCTATATGTTCGTTCATAATTGCCGCGACTTCCTCGAGCAGGGTGTGCTTCAGGGCGTCCTTCAGGGTCTGCTTGTCAGGTAATATCTCGGCGGGGCGGAGCTGTCTTAGCAACGGAAACTAGCTAATCCAAGTACTGATCCACTCGGTCACTCGTCAACCGGATGAGGTCCTCTTTGAGTCATTGTTGTATGTCTGTAGGTACTGAACACACTGGTCTTTTGTCGTGGTAAGCCGCGAGTTGGGGTTGTCGGCGAACTCGATGCAGCCCCTGCGCTGGAGCTTGGCTGCCCAACTGTCGCCGCCAGGCCGCCGGCGGGAGTTGATGTGCTGGAAAGGAGGCTCGAGGCAGTACATGTAGTCATTGTGCTGATCGTCGTGCTACTCCTCCTACTGCTACTCTTGCGCCAGCTGCAGTAGTAAATGGTAACGGTGACGGCGAACTGCCGGTTGTTTCGGCCGAGGCGTCAGCTGCTGCTGGTGGGGGTGGCACGGGAACGAGTCAGGCCGCAGCAGAATAGCCGCTCAGCGTGCCGCCCAGGCCCTAGAGAGCAACTACGGCCCCACGTGCTGCTGCCTCCGCCTCGCGGGGTGGTTCCTCGCCTTGGGTGATCTGATGGGAATTGTCCTGACTTTGACAAGCACGCAAGAAATCGCGGAGCACTTGGTTATTGAGTTTGGCCTTTTCCTCGGTGCAGTTTTGTACAAGGATGCCGAGCTGCTCGATAAAAAGGCCTAGATGGAGGCCAGGGACCTCAGGTCCTCCATGAAGGGCCGGGCCGGGCGCAGACCGGGGACGACGCCGGTAATGTTGTTGCGGCCCTGGAGGCGTCGGTGAGGCAGAGGCGCCGAGTTGTTTCGGCCGAGGCGTCGGCTGCTGTTGGTGGGGGTGGTGCCTAGTAGTGGTGGTGGCGGCGGCGATGGGTTTGCGTTTCCGTTTCCTATGCGCGTAGCAGTCTTGACAGTTAGTTAGGACTGCGAATTTTTGGACCGGCGCCCGGTTGGAAGTTATCTGAGCCGCGTACCATAGGATTGTCGCTGTCGCTGTCGCTGTCGCTGTCGCTGTCGCTGTCGCTGTCGCTGTCGCTGTCGCTGTCGCTAGGGCTCGCCATGACAAGCGGGTTTTTGTTGGTAGTTTTGTTGGTAGGAAGGAAAAGATTGGATTGCTTGGAGGAATGATGGCCTGGACAGGTCGGTGGATCCCATATCCACTTATGCCTCGGCTCGGGCGTATCAGGCCTTATCGCAGTACGCAGTCGTGGTACTGGCAATGTATGGTCCGCTTTTTGTATGCTAAAATTCTGAATTTCATGGCAGCCACCCAACGCCCTACTGGCAGCCAGCAAATACCAAGAGTGAGCAGAATGCCCCACCACGCCCAAGGCCACCACGCCCAAGGCCACCCCGAGCCAGGTCCCAGCATCCGCTAGTGCGGTCGTCATCTTCGTCGTCTTTGTCGTCTTTGTCGCCTTCGTCGTCGTCTTCGTCGTCGTCTTCGTTCTGTGAGCAAATGTTAGCGAATGCACGTGCGTGGTGCCCACCACGCCCAAGGCAACACCCCGAGCCAGGTCCCAACATCGGTACGTCTCGCGTAAATCCAGTTCCCGGTTGCCTCCCTTCACATTTGACAACAGCGCGAGCGGGTATTGCTGGGGTGGCATGCTAATTGCCTTGCCTACCTCCCTCTCTAGGACCCGGCCGAGCCGAATACCAACCTGCTGCTGAGGCGGAAGGGCGTGGCCAGCAAGCACCATCAAGAATGCTGCATTCGATGTGCCCTCGCACACAAGACCTTCCTAGATGAAGACGGAATCAACACCGCGGCGGCGCCGATGGAGACGACAGAACACTTGGGGGGTGGATGGAGAAAATCACTGCCAAGGAAGCTGGTAAGGAAAAAGGAGAGAATGCAGGAAGGCATTGTTCCAAATGCATCATGGGCGGCCGTCAAGCCCTTCTTCATCGAGGACGAGGCGGCAGACCGCCCAGGCCCTGGAGAGCAACTGCGGCCCACGTGCTGCTGCCTCCGCCTCTATCAGTGCCATCCAGAGTGGCATGGCTCAGCAGATGAACCCGGCCCAACTGGCTCAGCGACCGGGGCAGCCGCCCCAGCAGCAGCAGCAGCAGCAGCAGCAGCAGCAACCTAACGCACGTGAATCTTGAGGTCCATCTCGCAGGTGTCCACGTATCCCTGCATCGTATCCAAGACCGGGGGCCAACCCAACTCCATAGCCGCTCAGCGTGCCGCCCAGGCCCTGCAGAGCAACTACGGCCCATGTGCTGCTGCCTCCGCCTCGGCCGAAACAACTCGGCGCCTCACCGACGCCTCCAGGGCCGCAACAACATGTTGCTGCCGTCATCAGGGCTGAGCGCCGGCAAGGTCTTGATATTGGCGTCCTTGACATCAGGAGCGGTGGGGAAGTTCACGACGTGGTCGGCGTTTTCTTGGCCAGAGCCCTCACCCGATTCCTCATCAGAGTCTTATACAACCGAATCACGGCGCGTCTCCCAGTTCTCAAATGTCTCTTCGAATGCTTCTACGATGCGCCAACTCAAGACTCACATCGGGCCATGGCAGTTGGGCAAGACATCAGGCGAGGGTACGTCGGCACGGGTCGGCCTTGCCCGGCACCGTGTTCGTCGGAATCGTCGTCAGAGTATTCGCTCTCCTCATCATCAGAATCCTGCTCCTCCGAGCCTTCATGGAGGACCTGAGGGTCCTGGCCTCCATCTCGGCCTCTTTGGCCTTAGTCTCGGCCCGCCTCCCGCCCTAGTCTCGGCCCTCCACAGCCCTCGCTACGGCCTCCACGGCCATCGTCACGGCCCGGCCGGCCGGCCCTCGTCTCGGCCAGCTCGGCCCTGCCCTGCAAGACAGGGCTGGCCAGCCTGGCACTGCTCATGGGCTCAAGTCCATTCAAGGGTACCTTCAGTCGAGGGTGCTCCTCTTGACGTCGATTCCGGTACTGTAGACCTTTATTTATTCTCTCCTTTCTTTCCACTTTTCCTCTGAACTCGTTTGGCTAATAGCCAGATAGGAGCTCGCCGAAATATCCGAACATGTCATTGAGCGGAACGACGCGTCCACAAAGCTGGAGACGCTCCTGCTGGCTGGATGGCCGAAAGGCGAAAAAACAGATTCGCGATCTGGAGGGCGTCTTGCCACAGGCGTCACGAAGCGTCTCTTTGCCAATGGCCAGGTGCTGAAGACGTTGAGGGCGTCCAAGAGCCTCAACTCTCAGGCGTTCAAGAAGAACTTTTGGCGGCTCACGTATGTACTGTCCTGTCCACTGTCTCTCTGATGTGTCTTTCGTCCCCTTTTATCGACGGAAAGGAGGCCTTGCTAACTGAAATAGCTCGCTCATCCTAATATCGATCTACGACAATCTCCCACGCGTCGAGAATGCAGCTACTGGGATACTACATGCATCTCAAGAGCGCCCTAATCCTCTTCTGGAACGCCACGAGACCCGTGAAGCGAAAGGCGCGGGAGGATATCTCACGGAATATATCGCCATTACGCAGGAGCGTCAGCGAAGACTTGACTGCTTCGGATGCCGTGTCGATGATCTAGCACTCGTCAAGAAAGGCCCCCCCACGCAGCATGACACTATCTAGCAGATCTCGATATCGGCAGAACAGAGCGACACGAGCAAATACCAAGACTGAGCAGAATGCCCACCACGCCCAAGGCCACCCCGAGCCAGGTCCCAACATCGGTACGTCTCGCGTAAATCCAGTTCCCGGTTGCCTCCCTTCACATTTGACAATAGCGCGAGCCGGTGTTACTGGGGTGGGATACTAATTGCCTTGCCTACCTCCCTCTCTAGGACCCGGCCGAGCCGAATGCCAACCTGCTGCTGTCCCTGCTACTCGCCAACACAACTTAACTTGGCGAATTGGGAAGGGCTGAAGAGCATTACTACCAAGAAACAGAAACAGAAACCCGTTCAAAACCTGGCATCGGACCACCTCGTGCTCAACCAGCTCGTCGACCTCTTTATCAAGGGCATGGACGGCTCCTACAACAAACACAAACATTACCGACTTTGACTACCTTACTTACCTCTTTGCCGACATCGCCAAGCATAGCGAGATTCGATATTACTTTGTAACCAAGCAGAGCTACGACGACGTGATCCCGCTCAATAAGATCAAGGTCTTTACCGAGCACACAAGTCTGACGTGAGGCGGAAGGGCGTGGCCACAGCAGCAGCATCATCTTCCCAGGACACCACCCTGAAAACCGCAGCGCAATCGCAAGATGGATGGCTTTGGAGTCGTGCCGCTCGGCATCCCGCGCACGCCGGTGCCATTCACTCTGCACGTCCCGCAGCCCGGGCTCGACAAGCTCTCAGTTCTTCTCATCGAGACGGCCGTCGTGGTAGCGCCGTCCTTCTACAACACGCATAGCGCCAGCGGCAACCCAGATCACCCGTTCGGGGCGCCGCGGGACTAGCTGGCCGACGCGGCGGGCGTGTGGGGCAGCGACCTCGACTGGCGGGCGCGCGAGGCGCACTGGAACACGATCCCGCAGTTCAAGATGGACGTGACGGCGCCGTCGGACGGGCAGGTGTTCGACCTACACTTCGCGGCGCTATTCTCGCGGCGGGCCGACGCCGTGCCCGTGATCCTGTCATACGGCTGGCCCAGCTCGTGGCTCGACTATATCGCCGTGCTGGAGCTGCTGGCCGCAAAGTACACGTCCGACACGCTGCCGTACCACGTCGTCGCCCCGTCCATCCCCGACTACGGCCTCTCGACCCGCAGCAACGCCACCACGACAGAGCCCAACCTCTACTCGGTGGCCGAGGCCCTCAACGAGCTCATGAAGGGCCTCGGCTTTGATGCGTACGTCGCCCAGGGCGGAGATGTCGGCTCCGGCTTGACGGCCGCGCTCAATGCTATCCACGACGAGTGCAAGGCTGTCCACTATATGGCGCCCTAGTCCCCCAACGGCCTAGATCCTTTCATGTAAAAATGGAATGGTATTGACTTACTGTAGTTGACAAATTCATCCTCACCCCGTCAGAGAAGGCGGCAGTGGCAAACCTGCCGGTCAGCCTCGCCGAGAACGCTACGCTCGCTAGTGCGCAGGGGTTCATCAATTCGGGCACGGGGTACATGCTCGAGCAAGGCACACGGCCGGAGCTCATCTCGCTGGTGCTGATGTCGAACCCGGTCGCAATGTTGGAATGGTGGGTGAAATGCTGGTCTCCTCTTGCCGAATAACGATCATGGCGGCTGACACCAGAGAAACAAAACAGGATCGGCTCCATGTATACGGACGGCGTTAACGGTGCGCCCCTGGACACCATCCTCGAGCAGGTTTCGTGGTACTGGCACACCAAGTCGTACGGCAGCGGGTTGTGGTCGTACCGCGAGGTGTGGGCTCCGTTTCTACGGGATACGCACAGCGAGACGCTGCCGTCGCCGCTCGCCATCAAGACCAAGCCAGCACCATCAAGAATGCTGCATTCGACGTGCCCTCGCACACAAGACCTTCCTAGATGAAGACGGAATCAACATCCTGCCTTATATCTTACTGCCTATTGTAGGGGGCGAGCCCCCTATGACGAGGATGAGACCATGGCACATGTTCCCGCATCTGCAGCTGCCGCCTCCCGACAAGCAGAGAGAGACTCGGCCCAATCATTCGAGAGACACACACACGCCACTCGACAATGAGGACGTCCGTCCGTGAGGCCTACGACCGGTTCGGTTCGTCCACTCCTCTGGCTCGGGCGGCGGCGCTGATGGAGACGATAGAACACTTGGGGTGCATGACCTTGACTATATCTGCAACGAGGCCACGGCCGCCGTTGAGGCCCGGGACCGAATCATCGTTCTCGCCCCAACCGGCACCTGAACAAGAGTGGAAGGAGGGGAGAGAGATCCGTCAAGGTAAACGCGGCAAAAAGAGAAGAGGCCAGCTCTGAGGAAAGAAAAGAAACCCCCCGCCGAGCCGTCCACGAACGAGGACGGACGTCCTAAATACTCTGAGCCTCTGTACCTTTGCGCTGCTCTTCAATACTTTTCGACCGTGCGCTCCAGATGTGTCATCATATTATCCTATTATTTTGGCAGGCCGTAGCTTCAGGCTGAAACCGCGGGCTAGGATAGGGTACATCGTCTCCCGCATAACCGCCAACTCTGCCACCGCCAGTCATTTGCAGCAGCAATCCCAGCCACCTCTCCATTACCGGCCGGCCGGGTTTAGATTCCAGACTCTGGTCGTGCTAATGCCCTTCCATTAATGGTGATCGCCGTACAGTGTCTTCCGGGTTGAGAATCTGGTTAGCTATAGATGTGGGCTTTGCTTTGGGCTTTGTGTCGTGATGACAAGTTGTTCGACCTCGACCAACATTGTAGAGACTAGACATTAAAGCTTTTTCCCTGGGGGGGAGATGAAAGGGCCAAGCAATCCAGTCCCAATCATTGTGGGGGTGGCTTCAGTCCAGTCATAAGAATCAGGGTTTTACGGACCACTGTGATCCATGTCAGCGGTGGCAACTAAACAGAGGAGAATTCACATACGGAATGACTAAGCCCAGGCTTGGAGGTAACTAGTTATGAATTGAAGTGCCCGTCTAGTATTAGATCTTGCATCTATTAAACACCTAGGTAACTGACCCCAAGACAGAGAGAGAAAGACGCGCTTAAACTCTTATAGGGTGCCGCATTTCTCAAGTGCAGTAACATACGTAAGGGCTGGGTTAGGCGGACTATCTGCTCCTCCCGTTCGAGTGTGTACATATCTTCTTATTCTGTGCCAGACTCATCCTATCAGAACCACCTCAGCTAATACATGCCTGGAGCTTCCGACCTTTTCCCTAGTTTACTTCCTCGCAATCCGAGTCCTTGTCCTAGCCTTCTTCCCATTCGAGTCTCTACAAGAGATTTGATCGCTGACTGCGCTTTGTTTTTCATGTGGTTTAGCAGGCCAGTTAGTATAGAACATCTTTGACACTTAACCCATCCCGTTCGGTCCACAAAAACACCACAACTATCCGGATGGCCGGGCTAGATCTCGATAGTGGAAACTCAGATTTCCTCAAGTCTATACGGGGGTTAGTTTTGTTATGAGTATTATGAGGCATCCTTGCGTCTCCATACGAGCTGTAACAGCTGCACTTCCAACTCCCGCAATCCGATCATACACACCTTTGGAGCCTCTCAACGGTGCCATGCGCCTTACCCCATCGTATACAGTCTTGTATATTGTTAGAATTTCTCAGATTAAAACTCCATAGCACGGAGAACGGCACGGCGGTACCTCCCTCCTTCCTTAGCAAAGTAGCGTCCTCCATCTCGGCTTCTCAGGATTCCAGCAAGCTCGGGTTGGAAACTATCGACGCCAGTTCCCCCCCAGCGGCCATAATATAGTCGCTTTACGTCCCAATAAGATCCCTCCTGGTCAAGCAAGTTAGTCCAAGTTTCCTAAGTACGGATAATAAGAGCTGGCTATACCGCGCGCAGGAGAATCCAACAAGCTTCCCTTATCAAGGACTGGGACGGACGAATTTACTTCTGCTCACCTTGCAGCTGCTCCACCCCGAACAGCATTATCGTCGTCTTCGAGCATGCGACTGGCGGCCCTTATCCCGTGGGCGACTTTTTCCTTGCCAGGGATGAACAGAGACATAGTTGCTCACTCCTCCGAAAGTGACCGGTTTGCCTTCGGCCGCTGTGTCTTGGAATGGCCCATCCACTGGTCTACCGACTTCTCCATAGTGTTTACCTCATTATGGGCGCTTCTTCCCCATCGTCCAGCTCTTCAGCTATTGTCTCAGGCGTTTGGAATAGGCCCCAACTCTCTTGCGTCCCTTGCTGATAGGGAGTATATCCACCACTCTTCCTCTAAAGCCTCCCTAGCCATCTCCAGGACGTCCACCGGAATAGGAGCTGGTAGATATTCATCTGTTAGGATAGAAAAGCGGCTTCTGAATGGGTCCCAATTTGCGCTCAATACGACGGTGGTTCTAGTTATGGTACTCAATCGTGTTTTCCCTCTCTCGAGAGACCTTATTTATATCTGCAGCATTCCCCAGCCAGCAACCGATTTATTCGACCTTTATCACGCAGAGGAAGCTGAAACACATATATAAAGAGCTCCAGGATAATATCGAGAAAGGGGAATAAAGGGCCACGACCTACTAAATTGACCCAGACCAAGAGGCGGCGAAGGCATGCTCAATATATAGAGCAAGGAGGTGATGTACAGCTGCTGTGCTATCTCTGATCGTGGTTGATCCCTCCTCAACCTTTGCCCCTTATCGGGTCTGGTTCTCTCTGCACGTGGTGCTTAAGCACCCGTGTGTGTGGCACTTCAATCATGCGGAGTCAGTCAGTTGCCTTTTGGTTTCTTACACTTGGAGACGCGCGAAGGCCCGCGGTGTTCAACCATTTCATCTACCACGACCCTCCAGCCTAAACGGCCTCCGGCAAGCCTGGCAAGAAGCTGGGGGGCTGGGCGAGGTCTCAGCAGGTGGGGGTCCATTATTCTCCTAAGCCCCTGTGAGCCGCATTCGTTCCGAGCATGTAGGAAAGGTGCTCACTATGAAAACCTCCGCCTTGCCACTCCTCATCCACGGGAACAGAGTAATGGAGACGTCGCTCCTGGAGCTGCTGGCACCAAGGAGGGAAGGAGCACGGCTCAATGGGCAATGGAGAGGCTTGATGTTCCCATCAGCCCGGAATATTCACAGGAAAGAAGATATATCTCCGGATCTGGACTTCTGGTCTATGAGAGTGGTAAAAGAATAAGGCGTTCGAAGTCGATATCGGTCTTGAGGAGGAGGATGCTTCCAAAAGCAAAGGGGGAAAAAACTAACTCCAGGTCGACGAGAATGCGCCTGCAGAGGAAATGGGCTGGCTTTGACGCATGGGACCCTTTTCAGCCGCGTCAAGCTCTAGTCTCGACGGATACACATATGGTGATGATGAATCTTCCTCAGACTCCCTTCCACGACGTTGTCTTGTCTATGACTCTTGGCTGAGACTATAGTATAGCTATATATATATATATTCTCACGTTACTATCTGAAGATGGTATCTGATAGCGCGAGGGGGTCGCACCGGCGCGGCTGAACCAAAAGGCAAGTCAAGATCTCTTCGTTTCGGTGGTACTATTATTATTCGAGAATAGCTGCATGAGCCATAGACATTAGTAAGTTCCTTTGGCCATGTGTTCTAGTAGTTTGGTATTGTTCTACAGCACCTGGGGGATCAAGCGGCTGTATATAGTGGTAGTATTGCGGTGGTGTTGCTTCTGCAAGTTCCCTGACCCCCCCTGAAGGCATGACTCAAGACGAAATATGATGCTAAGAGAGAAGCGAGAAGCTTGATTTAACGTTCACGTTCTTCGTGTACCTAACTAATACCTCTTCTTATTAGGAAAACATTCCAAGCACTAAAAAGAAAGGGTGAGAAGGGGGGCTTATTAAGGGGTTTGGTAACGCGAGATGGAAACAGAGAGGGTCATGGAGATTAAGAGCTCAATGAGATATAAGCCAATATCCAAACCATTTGCGTACCTTAAACAAGCTCATTAAGGAAACAAATCTGCCTAATCCTCTACGTTGACGTAGTACGCTATACAAGTAGCCAACGTCTTCCTTATTATTCCCCTACTACGTCGGCCCAACCTCGGCCTTGGATTCAGCCTAGAGATATACTATGAACTCACCCTTCCCTAGCAGTATGGTAACAGGCCTCCTCTTCTTTATATTCTCGAGGTCCTTCGGGAACGGTACGGGCGTGATATACGGGATGTTGCTCGTCGGCTTGCCCTCTAAGAATAATCGCTAGGCGTTAGAAGCCCTCTCGTGTGGCGTCCCGGTGCCCCCCCAGCCTTGAGGAACTGGTCGGACTTGACGAATTGATTGAGCCTCCTGATGACGTTCTTCTCACCGGCGAGGTCCCAGAATCGGTACCAGGCGCGGACCCTGCTGTAGACCTTGAAGTGCAGCGGCAGCCATTCCAGGGTTGCCTTTAGCAGTGGTGGCTATGTGTTGCTTGGTGGCTTTATAACTCTCATACTGCTTCTTGAAAATTTCGAACTGTTTTCCTCGTTGAGCTCGGCAATATTCGGTTGACCACCGTTCGGGTCTGGGGTCGATAGAAGCACGGTTCCACCGGCGAGGTGAATAACCTTGATCCTTCTATAATCACCGTCGACTGTGTGTTCCGTCTCGTCGGAGCTGATCTCATGCTCTCGACGTCAGGAGAATTAAGCGTAAGCTTCGGGTGCTTGATAGCCCAATGTCTCTCTTACTATCTCGACTGACTCGACCGTCTGATTTATCAGGAGCTCCAGGGCGCTTGGTGGCTGACCCTTGGGAAGGCTTGGCGGTAGAGTAGGACGTCGAGGGAAGTTCGCTGGCGCTTGTGGCTGCTATCCTCGACCTGTAATAGTTTTGGAACTTCAGCTGGTCGTGGTTTGGATCGGTGGCTACTGAGTTTGTGGATGGTAGGTAGGTGTACTAGAGACTGACTGGTTTCGGGCGATATTGTGAATCTTGTTAGATGCTGTCCAGTTTCGGCGGGTGTGAATGGTTGGTAAGCGCAATTAATGACTCCCTATGTAGACAAGTGCTAATGGGAAACCAGGGCTATACTTTGAAGAAACTGCGGGCAAGACAGACGTGATAGAGGGCCCTTAAATACATATCTCGGAGTAGATAGATAAGCCTCCTACTGCCTCCTGTCTCATGCGTGGTTCTCGACTATAGGTAGAAGTCATGCGTTATCATGCTCCTGCGTGACGCTCGACCTTGTGCGTGATCCCTTCGTGGATCCTTGGATGCTCACTAATGTGGCTCGTGTGACGAGTGTTGGATAGAACGGCGTTATTTCGTTGGCTAAAGTTGACAGTAGGGCACTCTTCGGGGATAGTCACCGCTCTTCCTATAGTCAGCTCTTTGCACGGCCCGTGAGGTCTCGTGCCTCTGCCTTATGATCCCTTGATTATTTGTCTCCATTTCCACCTTCTATGGCAGGCGGCCAGTAGGTTGACCAGGCGATCACGCGTAGGCGATGTTGGTCATCACGCACCCCTTCACCGTGGTGCCTGAGCATCCCTCTCCTTCCTCCACCCTCTCAAACCTCTCCTAGTTTGCTCCCGTCCGAAATATAAGCCCCCTTCCATTCCGCCATGGCCGAAGATGGTCTTAATAAAAAACTATTCATCATAGTTAGAGCCTACGACGAGATCGAAGACACCTGAATCGTGCGTGAGCGAGCCACTGGTAAAGCAGCCTATGGATAGAGCCACGAGACTATCTTCCATGAATCGCTTCTACACGGAGCGCTTCATCCGAGAGGTGAGCGCACGATGATACCCGGCTGGGCGGAACGTATAAGAAAATTTCAACTCTCACGCGGTTATAACCTATCCCAGGAATAGGCGAATCAGCCCGACTAGCCTTTAAATCCTTTTTTTTTTTCTTTTTCTTCGTACATTCAACGCTACAGGAGGAGGGCGCGGAGGCGCGTAGTAGCCCGTAGAGCGTGGCCGGGGCGAGAAAAGGAGTACGCCAGTAAGAAGAGCCTACGGCGGAGGCCCGGACGAAGTGTAGAGATAATTCGCAGGGGAGCGTGGAGCAGGGGCACGCAGCGCCGGGCATGCAGGAGCTAGGATGGTCGTGACGGTAGTGATAGTTGCCACAGCGAGGGAGCACAAAGCACTACGGGCCTCCCAAGGGATACGAGGCTCCCCTAGGCTAGCTGGCTACTGCTATCCGTCCGCAAGTGCCAGGAGGCGGCGAGTCGAGTGAATTATAAAAAAAACGGAAAACGAAACCTGCAAACTCGCTCGCCCTCCTCTGGCTCTGTTGTGGGCGATTTCAGCCTACGCGTTCCAGTCTTGACGCCTCCTTTCAACTAGAGGACAGCAGGCTGAGTCGCCAAATTACTGCTCGGCGCTCAGACCACAGGAGGGAGGAATTGTTGTTGGGATCCCCTATAAATAAGATGACAGCTGAGGAAGCGCTTTTCCCAAAAGGAAGTGGGGCGTTGTCACTTCGACTCGCTGTGCGGATTCTGGATTGGGAGCATCCAGTCCTCCTCGCAATGACCTGCTCTTCTAGTACCCCAAGTCCCAGTAGCTGGGGCTCCTGGCGAGTGCGGCACCTGATTTCGCGAATGCGAGTTTCTACAGCCCGCGTCCCCGCGGCCGGCCTTTCGAATCCCGTTCTCCGCCTCCGGTCTGCATCGTGTAAGCGCTGTCAGCGCGCCGCGGCCGACCGTCCTGTCCGGCCTCGCGGGAACGAGGGAACGAAGGAAGCCAACCAACCAGCCCGAGGGATTCTTAACCGGTCCTTATATCCCTCCTCAGGCTCCACAATCACTGCCTCGTTGTGATCGTCCGGGACCACGGTCTGGTCGTCGTCGTCGTCGTCGTCGTCGTCGCCGTCGCCGTCGCTCTCATGATGGCCGTAATCCCTATCCACATCGCCACGGCCAAGATCCGGTTCCTCACCGTAGAAGCCGTCCTCCTTGAGACCTGCGAGGGCCTCGTCAGACCACTTTGGCACCACGTAGGTGAAAAAACCCCCGCCCATCCTTACCTCGTGCGCCTCTACAGAAACGCCACAATCCTCGTCGGCACGGAGCACAGCCTCAGACGGCCGGCCTCCGGGGCCGGCCTCCGGGGCCAGACGCCCTTGGATCTCCCAGGACCAGGACCTCGTCAAAATCGAGACGAGGGGTGACGGGCACCGAATCTGGATAGCCCCCGTCGTCGTCCGCCAGTAGCCCTGGGCAGTAGCCGGCAGGCAGATTTAGCCCGCCGTCTTGCAACCGCGTTTCCTAGTCCGCCCGCAGGGGGCGCCTCCTCCACCCAAACCGGCCTCGGTCGGTCGCAAGAATCAGGCAACGACAGGGCCGGGCCGGGCAGCGACGCAGGGGGCGGCCGGTCGGAGCGCGCGCCGACCGTGTTCCAAGAACACGTGTCGTGCAGCGATTCGGGTGGCACGGGGGCCTCGGAGACGCTGCCGGGGCCGCCGCCCGCCAGCCTCCTGGCACGGAGCGTCGGCGCTGTTTGGACGGTGCCGTCGCACGACGCCGCGGAGCGTTCCGGAGCGCTCGCATCCCCGTTCTAATCGAGCCTCTGGCGAACCGTTCGCGCGACGCCGGGCCCGGCCTTGCCGGCGTCATCCCCCGGCAGCTGCGGACTCTGTTTCCTCTTTTCGCGCCCGAGCCTATCCCCGCCGCCACTGCCGTCGCCCCTATAGGCCGTGCGTGACTGGCTAAGAGACACGATAGGTAGCTCATACACTGCTGGGTGTCCCATCTATGCTTTGGCTCGATAGCGAGCATCCCGTATAGCAGTGGCTGGTAAAGCGGTGCGGCCTCCCGCACGAGCGGACCGGCCATATCTATCACCCAAAAGACTACGCCGTCGTAGCTGCTCAGCTCCCTATTCCGCGTGCTCCTCCACCGTGTAGGGAGTGAGAAGTATTAGGAAGACGATGCCTAGGCTAAACACGTCGACCAGCTCGTCGTAACTCTGCCTGTTCTGCTAGATGTCGGGGGCGATATAGCCCGGCGTGCCGGCAAACCCCTTGTCGGCCGCGGTCTGCAGCGTCGCACTGCCGAGATCGCAGATTTTGAGGATCCAATTACCGCTGGGTGTGCTCTTGGTCGCCCGAACGTTGTCGGGTTTCAGGTCTCTATGGATATACCTAGCTAAGTGGACGGCCTACACTCCGCTGAGCATATCGATCGCCCAGGGGGGACCGGGTTGTCTCTCGGAACCTCCGAGAGCCCGTAGGGGAGGTTCTCAAGAATGATCCAGGGAGGATGCATCGCGCTCGTGCCACTGAAAGGTTTGGCGAGATCGTATTCCGTCACAACTTGGGGCTACGCGGCGGCATATCGTGTCAGTATCTATTACAAAGTGGCTGGGGGTTGGCTACTCACGTGCTGGATTCTCCTCAGTGCGTTGAATTCATCCTCCAGGTTCTCCGCGGCCCCAAGGGCCGATATCGCCGGTTGGCTCTTGTAGTTGGGCTCCTTCGCAACCAGCTCTGGTTCTGTCTCGCCTTCTAGGGAGACCCTGAATGTCGAGGCCGTCGCCCCTAAGGAGTGCCTGCACCCGGGCTGGCGCTTGTACAATGCGAATTCCAAGCCGTAGCGGCTGTCCCCGTCCACGGTACTGGCCCCGCTAAAGAGCGAGGGAAGATAGAGAGGAGGTTCCTCGTTCACACTCCTGGCAAACTTTTTGACGTTCGCGCGAAAGAGCCGTTCCTCTTCGAAACTCCGTTTCGGGGACCACACCCGGAACGAGAGGCCCGGGGCACGGTGGAGCAGAACGGACCCCAGAATCAGGTAAGATTCTCCCCTCTAAAGATTAAGCCTTTCCCAGTGCTGTTGTCCGTATGGAGCCAGAAATCGATGGCTTCCTCTTCGCTTGAAGAGCCAAAGACCCAGCCACGTCCGTCTCTCGGCCCTTGAGAGAAGGCCAGATAGAATATGGTTGAGTCGGCGGGAACGCGAGCTTCAGGGATGATGGCCTTCCACTCTGGGCTCTCGCGAGAAGAGTGTCGAAGATGTGGGAGTTATTGTTCCTCAGCCCGTTGTTGTCAACTTCTGCGTTGGAAAAACACCCGAAGAGCAAGACAATGTCGCCAAGGGTTGGAATGCAAGAGCGTCCCGAGGATTCCGCCATTCTTTAGGATCGCCCCAACCTAAGAAGCGTGGGGAGGTGTGAATGACGTAGGAAAGAAGTAACACAGACGTGAATTATAGGGAGGACCCACATGCGACGGCTGAATGTCAACCGTGAACGGTGCGACGCAATGGCGCGATTTAAATACAGCAGCGGCCATAGGGCCTTTGAGAACGACGTTCAGGAGGGGGCGCCAAGGCCTGGCCAGAAGGCGGCTGTGTTTGTGGCCAGCTGGAGAAGGGCGAAACGAGTGGCTGAGAGTGGCCGCCTTCGCCTGCAGCGCGCTTGACCGCGTCATTCGGCGCCATCATTCTTGCGTTTGCGAAACATGTAGCGGGGTTCGGGCAACTTGGTGGCCGCCTTGGGATTCTTTCCTACCCGCCCCCTGGAATCAACGTGCGCTGGCCCAGTGCTATGATTCGACCTGGTGCTGCCCAAATGAGGTAGTTGAGGTGGCTTGTTGCCAGGGCCACTCGCGCCGGGACGAACAGTTCGGGCAGCGCGAGCGCGGGTCCGCTTCGGCGGCCCCCTCGGGGGGAACGACCTCAGTGAGGACCTGGAGCTGATGGAGTATGAGAATGAAGAAGAAGGTGGGTTCTTGGATGGTTTGGTAGGCCGTTCGAATCCGGGGGGGGGGGGGAGGGGCTTGAGCTGGCTCTCGAGCCGTTCACACTGCATCTTGAAAGAGTGTTCCGTCGGCCCGAACTTCCCGCTAAACTCGACCTCGGGCGTCGCGTCTCTCGCCATCTGTACTTGTTCTTTAAGAGCAGCATCGACAAGACCGAGCCTTTTGTTGAAGATAGCGTCCCAGTCTCCTCCCTGAGGGCTCGTCGCCATCTTCACTCCTGCTCTTGTTTCGCGGTGGCGGCGTCGGTCGAAGCGGCGAGACGTCGAGTTAGAGGCGGCGGGACTTTGGAGGAGTGAGGTAGGTAGGTAGGTAGGAATGCGGTGGAATGGCTGTACTCCCTCGAGATATCTCTGTACCTCGAAAGAGCGACAGGAGTACATTTATACGTCTAGCAGCGTACTTTTGCCAGTGTTCACGCGTTTGATGGCGTAGCGGGCGGTGAGATGGATGCTGACGCGAGGCGCCAGGCTTAATGGGAAGGATAAGGAAGAAGGCGGTAAGAGGAGCGGGCGGTGGTCTTCGGTCCTGCCTTAGGCAGACATCGGATTGGGGCAGAGTGGCTGCTAGAGCCTCCCCGTGGAGGAAGATTTTAGTAGTTACCAGAGTTAGAAGAATTCCGTAGTTACCGGAGTCGTAGACCTTTTATTAATTGGATGTACCTAATAAGGTCACTATTACTAAACGGATACCAAAACATAGAAACTAGCTCTTACCCCTACTCTCTCTTCTCTCCGATGCCTGCCTCTTGTGGCCTCGATCTCGGCCTTTTTGGCCCAGGTCTCGGCCTCCACAGCCCTGGTCTCGGCCTCCACAGCCCTCGCTACGGCCTCTGCGGCCATCGTCACGGTGTGTGTATGTATGTGGAAGACAACTTGCGTTGAGAGTGCTGCGCCCGGTCTCGTCGGAGGAGCCTGTGGCCCACACCCTTATATGGTGGTGGACAGGGTGCTAGATGACTGGGACTCGGAGATAACGATGGACGCTTTTTCAGCGTCCCATGCTATCGTCAACTGCTTGGATATCACCACCTGGGAGAACCGATGGAAGCACCATCGGGTGGCCGAGGCTGCCTTCCGCGGCGAGGTGAGCCGGTACATCCCGGCCACCTTTGGCTCAGTCGACTGCCGCAACCAGAAAGACCGCCGTGCCCTCAAGCTCTATAAAGAGAAGTACAAGCTGCTCAAATATCGTCAAGGACAAGGCCCTGGGGCCCGATAACATCATCGAGCACCTAGACGGCAGCCTCACCGGGCCTTTTTCGTAGACCAGTATTATGACTGGTCTATTTCTAGACCGCGGCATCAAGGACCGCTCGCTCAGCATCGACCCGGTATTACGTAGAATCGGCATCTTCGACCCGGTATTACGTAGAATCGGCATCTTCGACGGCGGCGTTTAGCATGGGGGTCAAAAAATTTTATGTGAGCAAAAAGAGGTATTGACAATGCTTTTGACCCCGGGGGTAAAAAAGAAATTGAGAATTAGCTACGACTCGTTTCGATCGAATGACCTCCGGGTTATGAGCCCGGCGCGCTTCCCCTGCGCCACGCAGCTTGGTTATCGCTGTGATTGTTGAAGGTGAGAGTGGATAAGTCGCACATATTGGCAGGCGCTCCCCAGCACAGAGGTAGAAAGTGGAGACGAAACGTTTCCGAATCTCGGTCACTCTGAACTTCCATTTACGAAATCTCTGTGGCTTCGTAGCCAGTATTCATCAGCATTCATCAGCATTCAGTCATTGCTCATCAAACTGTCCGTCTCTACCACGACTCAACCAATTTGTCGCCAACCATGGTTTCTCGCTTCTTAGTGAAGGCCACGTCGGTGTGCAAGACTCTTCGCGCTGTGCCTCCGTCCTATAGAAGATTGTTCTCCGACAAACCCCTCGATACGCAGCGCCCCAGTGAGGTGGATGCCAAGTTCACCATATTGCTCGACAACCATACACAAGTTCGTTAGTATATGGAGAAGATGGAGACAAACATCGTCCACAAAGTTCGCCAGCAAATGGAGGAGATGGAGGAAAGGATCACAAGGCTGGAGGATAGAAAGTGTGAGGGACCTCGCCATCCATGGCGTCTACGTCGATAGGTTGACGACGCCGGACCTATCGCTCTCTACTTGGGCGCATGCAAATGGAGTCCACAGAGCAATGCGATTTCTTCCCGGACTCGACTGCCCAAAGTAAGCAGATGTTGAAAGTAAACAACACGATCCCCATCTTCCAGCCCTTAGCCTGTCCAGGTCTGTGTCGTTTTGCCCGAGGTTGCCAGAGGTCGCACAACGGCGGAAGCCCGGCAACCGCCAAGGCGTGCGTGTACCACGGCACGCACGAACTGCAGAGGGGAAAGAAGAAGTATGTACAAGAGAGTCTTTTCAATTGCAGCGCAGGACAAAGAAGGCTTGGTGCTGATCCTCCAGGCTGACCTGCAATTCCTTGAGCAGCCTGCTCACATACAGGGTTTCCTTTGTGGCCTGTGAGAGCGCGAGAAGCTCTGCCTCTGTGACGAAAGCTCGGACAACCAACCGGTGGCAAATATTGAAATTGTGCTACCAAGACGACGCCGATAAGAACCTCTCTCCTCAACCACGCCAGCTACATACTTGACAATCCAGAGAGAGCTCGCAACGTTTCCGCCCACTACCAACTCGCTCCATACCAACATGGCCAAGCCAGCGGAAGAGCGTCTGACAGACGCGCGCGATTTGGTCGCAAAATATGCGGAAAGCGACTGGACCGCAGCCGAGCGGGAGAGCGTCGCACAGGCCCTGCACAGGAACGACCCTCTCCTCAAAGAGCCACGCAATCACGAAGTGTGGCAAATGTCCAAGAAGACCATCGAAAGGTGCGCCGACATCGTTGCCGAATATGGTAACTGGCACGAGGCCGAGAAGAACGGCATCGTGGTCGAATGGCCGTCGATCGCGCAGGTGAAAGGCGCGTCACGTCCTCTGCGAAGGACAGATCAGAGACTCGTACCACACGGCCTTGAACAAGGCGAAGCTGCAACCCATGCTCAGAGGTGACGGCAACCGTTTCTACGACGAGGTCTGGGAGGGACTTTCGGCGCAGCTCGACCCACAGACGGCCGTCACCGCCACGGCCGCAACTCCAAGCGTGCCAACGACGCCAGCCAAGCGCAATCGCGACACACTCGGTTTCGAGCGCTTGTGGTTGTTGGGTGGTATTGGGGGGGATGCAATGGAGGGGCAACAGGGAGCGGCTGAAGAAGCTGAAGGCGATGGAGAAAGAGGGAGAAAAGGGCGGCATAAGCGTTACCAGAATCAATGTCCGTAACGAACACGAGGAATCACATCCGTTGCATTGCGATCGGCACTAGGATATCACATATAGAATTAGAGACTCTAGGAAATCACCCACAGTCTACTTCCAATACGGACTGCTTTATTGTTGGCCGAGGTTCAGCGTAAAGGCTAATTAGTGTCAGGCTTACGGGATTGCGAACTCCCGGCATGCGGATCCAGTCCTGAACCTAGATGGCAACCGCATCTATTCAATGGCAAAATGGGATATCTGATACGGACGTGGGTCGTTGTGGTGCTCAAAGTGATTGGAAATAATTGCCACGAATTGGTCTCACCCTGTAGAGTAGCGAGTTGATCTCTCTTGCTGTCATATACCAGAACCACAAGTCGAGCCTAGCTTCGGCATGTGTAAGTCTTGACGAGAACTCCATGCTCCCAGTCCGCACAGCCACCCTCCCTTCCGTCAAACCTCTCCGGTGTCCGCCTACTCTACGACAGTGTTCAACTTCCGCTTGTGCCTCCTCCACCGCATTCCCCAATACCAAATTCAACGACACCAGCGGCGAACACGCCACCGCCATCAGTGCAAGCCCCAAGAATGTTGGAGGGGCTTGTCGCAAATAGTGCGGCAATCCAAGGGAGGTGGCGGAGGCGTGCTGTTTCGATGAAGAAGTCGGTCGGTAGGCCCCTTCGCCGGTATTCTGTGCTCGGGTGGCAGTCTGTGTTGCAATTTGTATGACAACTCCGCCGCTCGAGTGGACTCAGATCTTGGGCCTGGCCGCATAATTGGAATCCATCAGAGCTGATGTCATTCGCAATACATGGCGGCAGCTCCGTTTCATCATTGTCCTCAGTACCCTCTTACGATCTCTCGTAAGGCCCGAGACTACGCCAGGGGTAAATGGCACCTTCCCCAACATCTCGGACGAGCCCACCTTCCCGTTGGTCTTTCCCCCAGAGCGAACCGGACTGGCATTTAAGCCCAAGTGGTGCAGTGGTCATTGCCAATGATGAAACTAAATGAACCTTGTTACGATCTAATACATCGTGCGAGTTCGATTCACGCATTAGCCGCTTCGAAATAATATTTCAAGGACCTCTCAGAGGCTCACCTGGCTACTATTAGTTCCCAGTCTGTTGGCCCCTATGGAGAGGATCAGACAAATGATGAGAAAATCAGTTCTGAGGCACCGACATTTTTTTGTTAGCATTCCCTTGTGATTGAGTTTTTTTTTTTTTTTTTGGGGGGGGGGGGGGGGGGGGGGGATTGATACTCACACCTTGAGGTGAGAAAAAAAAAGAATGATTAAAAAAGAAAAGAAAGAAAAGGAGCGGGGAGGATTGCTTGGTATTTATACTGTTGGCCCAATGCAAAAGCTGGCTGCTTGCCTAGGCTTGCTGCTTGCAAAAGTTTGTTGCTTGCAAAAGCTTGCTGCTTGTAAAAGCTTGCTGCTTGCAAAAGCTTGTTGCTTGTAACCACGGGTCAAATATTTTGAGGGCTAGGTGCACCTCGTGCTTCCGACATGCGGGGTCATGACCCATCCAGGGAGTCCTGGTGCGATAAGCTAAACCAAGTTCTTGTTCTCGCCGTTTTTGGACTCCGCACTTTTGGGGAAACTGTGGTAGGCCAAGTTGATCTAGCTTTTAGCCGAAGCTGAGCCGGGGCTGATCTGGGCTGAGCAAAAGCGGCGAGGGATCACGTGGTGAACTTGGCCGGTTTTGGAAGAGAGTTGCCGGTTTTTGGGGTCATGAAACACTTGTTTCTTGACGCGCGCCGAGGAGCGGAGACGTTTGTGCTCACTGTAGAGCCCCACTGGCCCGCCGACCAAGCCACAGCCCTAGCCACGACTACAGCCACAGATGGAATACAATCCGCCGCCAGGCTATGGGCTCTGAACTTGGAGACGATGGCGATTATGATGATTCTATGGATATGGCGGACTAGGCAGCAAACAAAACGCGAAATATACTGCCATCACTCTTCGCGAATTCTTCTAGACATCGTGTCGCCAAGAAATGACCCTTACTTGCAAAATTGACCCTCTTTTACCCCTGCATATGCAAACACGTGCTTTTCTCTCCTTTGCACCCTCCCTTGCGTTCGGAATGCCCTCAATCCGACTACATTTCTTGCACCGGAGATTCCTTTCAATTCTACGGTCTTCTTTGCCCGCCCTGAATACGGACTTCCGTGGAGATATTCAGTGATCCTGTTGGCTATAAGAAGGTGCTATTTTACCTGTATTTTAGACCGATCTAACCAGACAATTCAATGCTCATTCAATCCAGATCACGTGCAACACATCGTAAGTACGTGGATGCTGTGCTGAAAGAGGGCTGGGGGGGGGGGGGGGGTTCATTGGTAGCTGTCACGGGTCGCTTGGGTGTGCCGGCTGGGGCGGTGGAAGTCAAGGTCTTTTGCGGTACGTGTTGACCAGGGAGGCCGGGGCGGGGAGCCGGCGGAAGGGAGGCTGCATCTCCGCTAGCGCTGTGATTTCTATGTCGCAATCTAGGTCTCCGTGCCGTGTAATGCGGACGGAGCACCGTGTTGCCATGGGCCAGAGCCCAGCTTGCTGATAGACTCTTTAAGGGTGTCTTGTAAAAAGGATTCGCACTCTTCGGCGGAGTTCACAGCGGAGAGGTACCCAGCAATCACGTTGCACGCCGTGGTCGTCCTGGGCGGCCCCGGAGGGTGTTAGCCCAACCACCTGCTGGTCTAGGTCAGACAGCTCGGTGGTGTCGTAGGGGCAGGCGGCGGTCGGTGCTATTACAGAAGGGCCCGACGCTCTCGACACTTCGACTCCTGCGGGGGTAGCATGGGTGAAGGTGACTGCCTAGTCAGGTGCGTCTCTTCGCACCACCTGAGGATCCTGAGCGTCGGGGGGGCCGCCTTGCGCAGGGCGAAGAGGAACTCATCAGCCCGTTGCACGCCTCCTTAAAGCCTGGGCAAGGCAACGCGTCTAAGTACTGGGTGGCCCGTCTCAAAACACGAGTGCCCCGAGCTAATTGCCCCCCGCCCCCCCCCCCCCCTCTCTCCCCGCGGCAACAGTCGACCAGAAGGGAAGATTTGACCAAGATTCCACATGAGCTCTCTGGCAGGGCGGTAAGACACGGCAGCACCTGCTGCATCTCGACGAATCCAATGTCTGGACCTCTTTCATTGTCGCCGTCAAGAAGCGCTACGTCACCGCCGCAGCGCGGAGCTAGAGGAGTACTGTTGAGATTAAGGATGTCGTCGAGGACTTGGTGGGAGCGCAGCGCGGGGTAAGGGACTCGAAGGGATGAGTATGGGCGGTGCGGTATAGTTCTGCATGTAGCTTACGCACTAAGAGGGTTTTGAGTTAGTGGTCAGTCCTTGAAGAGGAGGCAGAGGCGGGGATGTACTCCAAACATCATCATGCTAAATCTCGTTGCATCGCCTTAACTTTGGCAGGACAGGAGGCGCCTAAAAAAGGGGCTTGGCGAATTTGAGGCCATCTTGAGTGTCTAGGGCAGTGCGATCCTTAGCCCAAGATACGCAAGTAGTCGCTTGGGTGTCGCCGGAGTGTGCGGGACTTCGTGCTTGGTTTCAAGCGCGTTACTTTCGGTGGTGTGCCGCCTGGCCGATTGCGCAGAACTGCAGTTTAATTCGAAGCAAGCAACTGGCTAGCACCAAAGAAACTGCCCCACTAGGTGTTTGGCTTTCGGACCCTTCTGCGCCGCCATCGGATCCCAGAAAATTCAAGACATCGCGGGATCCTTATCAACAAGGGGCAGCCTTTGATAGCTCTTCCAGCCGAGAGTGTGCTGTCTTGCGCGACGCTGACAAGATGAAAGGCTGAACTCCACGCCCTCGATCAGACGGACTTGCGCGTGGCGGCCTCCGAACTGCCCGGCACATTCAGAAAACCATCCGACCGAATCTGGCCGAGCTTGCCCGTCACCCGCCGCCCGCCGGACGAAGTCATGGACTATAGAAGCGAATCCGCGTGCAACACTGCATCGTGATTTGGTACGAAAAGGTACCGCGATTAAGACCGGTCGGCCGTGCTACATCGGCGTCGGGGGCGGGCGCTTTCTGCATTGCTGAGGGCGACCAAGATTTGCGGGTACGGCTTCGTTGTCCACCACCGGGCTAGGGTCCTCACCGGCAGACGATCATGCCTCCGAGCCAGCAACGGCATTCGCCGTGCTCGGCCTCGTCCTTGTCTCGGGGTGCCCTGGCTGGTTGAAGGTATGAGGTCGAGGCAAAGACGGCAAGTTTCCAACCTGCAGCAAGACTCAAGGTATGGTACATCCCACGGCGGTAATTCATCTGTTAAGGCCGGCAAAACAGCTGCTACAATCTACCAAAATGCGCCCGTCTCACAGGTGACTTCAGGATTTTCTTCATGTACCCACTTAAGCGCTCCAAGCACCGGCGGGAGCGAGGCAAGGCTGTCGAGGGAAGGTCGAGAACGAGGAGTAACGTCGAGCATAGTGGGCGTGGGAGGTCGTAGAGGCGAGTGTCAAAGGCGGTGTTAAGGAGCTTGAATGTAGGCTGCCTCGGTCGAGGTGTGGGTGCACAAAGGCAGCAAGCTTCTCCCGGGGCGGCCATCTGCCAAGTCGGCCGATCACCCTCCCCGAGGCGAGAGGCATCGTGTTCCACGGACAGGCTAGACCGCGGATGAGGATCTGGGTGGAGTTTCCGGCGGTGGTGACGATGACGTCAACGCCTTGTCTCTCGACGGCGCACCGCCTTAGGTAGTGCGTCCCATTATTCCTCGTCGGCCGCCCAACACTCGATGTCGAGATCCGGTTTTTATCCCTCGTGCTCTTCGTCTGGCTCACCCCAAGCTTGCCCGGCTCGCCCATAGGGCGCACGAGATAAAGAACGTGGCGGAACCACCAGCGTCTAATGGCTATCGAGGGCAGCGCGGGGCCTGACGGGTTGAAGGACGGCGTAGATGTCCAACGAGCTCGCCCCGGCGAGGCTGACCGGCACACTGCCTTTGCGCACCCACCCCGCGGTAGCGCTTCTCGAGGCAGATTGTAGAAGTCGGACTGGACCTTTCCGACCAAGGGGCGCGGTGTGGGATTGTCGGTGTCGAGGATTTGGCGGACGGAGAGGGCAAGAGAGGGTGCAAGCGATCGGCGAAGCTCTCTATGGGCGACCGGGGGAGGAGCTCGTCGGTGGCTTTGCCGAGCAGGTGGTAGCGGGGGTGCGCAAGTTCGACGAGGTCGGGTGGGAGCGACCCGATATGTGGTTGCCAGTCTCCGATTGCGTAGGTGTGGTCGCGAGTCGGATGTGCCCGCGCCCCTCAACCGAAACGTAAAAGGGCGATCATGTCGGATCAGCAGCTGGCGCGGCGCGTGGGCGAGTCGAGCCAAGGAATTCGAAGCGGAGATTGCGGGGCCGCAGCTTGCAGTTTGGGGGCCGTAAGGATGCTCGACGGAATTCGGGAGAAGATTTCAGACCCTGCAGCTCCTCGGTTACAAAATGGCGTAATGTGCAATGGCCGCTGAAGGGCCGCTGCGCCGCGCCTTATGTCGGAAGAAGCCGCATTTGAGCCACAAGTGGGCGCAGGTGGCGTATATGCTGGACCACCTACGTACGGCCTAGGCTATGTTAGCTGCACGCCGCTCATAGCTACGGTATCAAGGCTCTGCCCACCTTTCTTTCTTCTTCCTAATACAAGCAGTCTTTTGCCCTCATTTTGCATACCGTTGTATGCGACACCTCACAGTGCAAAAAAAAAAAGCAATTTGCGGTGCAGAAACTGCGTTCGACGACGGCGAGTCCCGAGTCGGCGGAAATGACGCGCCAATGCGGGGTAACCAAAAGATTAGCGGCTTCTTATCTCTTATCATTCTGCTCTCGGCTAGCAGGTTGCTCACCATCACCCCGATACTACCGTGTTCACCAAATCCCTCCCTCGCGCATCGCTTGCAAGATTAAGGGCTCGACCCCACACCTTCAATCACCCAGTGTCTCTAATGGCTACCGCACAAACCAGAACTCACTCACTCTCGCTTCCTGGAGAACGCGTTTCACAATGGTGAAATTTTTCGTACGGGAGACCTAGCTCGCTTCGTATCTCTGGGTAAGCTCTGAATCCTCGGCCGCATCGATAGCATGGTGAAGATCCGGGGTTTCCACATCGAGTTGGGCGATATCGAGGCGCCTATCGTGGATCACAAGGCCGTTTCTTAGTCTGTCCTTATCAGTCGTGATGACCGCCTCGTTGCCTATTGTGTACTGGACCTAACTTTCGTTTCTGATTTAGCTTCTAGCGCAAGGAAAGCACCCGAGATTGGTAACACATTGCGGCAGTGGTTGACTTGGCGGCTGCCCGAACACATGGTTCCAACCTTTTTTGTGGTAATGGACACCCTGCCCCTATCACCGAACCAGAAGATTGACCGCGGGGCACTACCATATCCCGTCGAGTCAATCCAGGTAGCAGGTAACACGCATCGAACCACGGAGATGGAACGCCAAATACACGCGGTGTGGTCCGATATACTAGGGCACGACCGTTCCGGGATTGATGACGGTTTTTTCCAGGTCGGCGGCGGCTCGGTATGGCTCATCCGCGTACAAGCACAGCTGGAGAAGCGGCTAGGCCGGCGCGTTCCCGTCCCTACATTATTTCAGCATTTCACCGTCAAAGCCTTTGCTGCGCATCTCGTTAGCATGGAGAACATGACAGACAAGAAAGAGGCACCCTCTTACTCCACAGGAGGCAATGTCCGTACCGAGGACATCGCCATCATATCCATGGCATGTCGGCTGCCAGGTGGTGTTTGCCACCCGGACCACTTTTGGGAAGTCCTTAAAGACGGAAGAGACACCATGGTTGATGTGCCCAAGGATCGGTGGGACGCTGAAGAGTTCTATGATGCGGATCCGGATGCTCCAGGCAAGTCATACTGTCGCCGTGGAGGCTTCCTCGACAGTGTGTAGTCACACGATTCGTCTTTCTTTGGTATCTCGCCGCGTGAGGCTAAGGATATGGACGCCGTCCAACAATTGATACTGGAGCTAGGCTGGGAGGCCTTTGAACGTGCTGGCTACACCAGGGAACAGCTCCGCGGTAGTGACACTGGTGTTTTCATTGGTGCCAGCAACAATGTCACGACAAGCCAGGAGTAGCAAGTCTCGATGGATATTCCATAACGGGAAGTGCCAACACCATCAACTCCGGTCGTGTATCATACACCTTTGGCCTGGAGGGTCCATCTATGACTGTGGACACGGCTTGTTCCTCATCGCTAGTCACAAAGCATTTGGCCTGTAGCTCGTTACGTCTCGGTGAGTGCAATTTAGCCCTTGCCGGTGGTGCCAGCCTCTTATTGACGCCTGGGATACACATTGAGTTCAGCCGGCTCCGGGGGGTTGTCACTAGACGGTCGCTGCCGGGCCTTCTCTGCCGATGCCCAGGGGACAGCTTTCGGCGAGGGAGCCGCCATGGTACTCCTCAAGCGCCTTTTCGACGCGCAACGGGACGGCAACATTGTCCACGCCGTGCTCCGTGGTACAGCCGTGAGTCACAGCGGACGCAGCGCCAGCTTGACCGCTCCGAACGGTCCGAGCCAGGCACGGCTCATTCGCAAAGCCCTCGGCGAATCATCCTTACAGGCTGATGGCATCGATTATATCGAGGCGCATGGTACTGCTACCAAGCTCGGTGACCTGATTGAGGGACAAGCTTTGGCCGATGTTCTTAGTGGCAGCCACCCAGAGACGCGCCCATTGTGGGTTGGTTCATCCAAATCTGATATCGGCCATATCGGGGCTGCGGCGGGTGTCACCGATATGATCAAGGTGGCACTCGCCCTTTGTCATGGCGTACTGCCTCGAACTCTCCACGTCACCGAGCCTATCTCTGCTGTGGACTGGAAGCGTATCCGGATAGGGTTTGTGCAGGGTGTACAACCCTGGGTGCCAAAAGAGGGCCGTCGGCGCCGCGCCGGTGTCAGCTCCTTCGGCATCGGGGGAACCGGGGCCCATGTCATCGTCGAGGAACCCCCACAGCTAGTGTACGAACCCAGCCAATGCAGTTCACTTCCACCTACCATTCTGTTCCCCATTTCGGGCTCAACAGGCGCTGCCCTTCAACAGCAGGCGTCTAGGCTACTTCAACACCTCAAAAGCCTGGGCCCGGAAGTGCGTTTATGGGATATAGCCTACTCGCTGGCAACTACCCGTACCCACTTCCAGTGCCGATTGCTCCTAAGAGCGAAAGAGAAAGGGGAATTGCTGGCAAAGTTAGCCATAGCTGCCCAGCCGGATGCCCTGCCTCCTGTTGTCTATACCAAGGCGCCGCGCCTAGCCATGCTCTTTAGTGGTCAAGGCAGCTAGCTGCTAGGCATGGGCAAGGAACTGTACCAAGTTCACCTCATGTTCCGTGCGGCGCTCCGCGAGGTGGTCATGCTTTTCTCTGAGCTCGAAGTGCCACTTCTAGATGTCATGTGGGCCAAAGCAGGCAGCCGGCTAGCCACACTGTTGAACCGCACCGACTTTGCCCAGCCAGCGCTCTTCGCCCTGCAATCGGCGCTGTGGAAGCTATGGCAGAGCTGGGACATTCGAGCCGAAGCCGTGATGGGCCATAGCGTGGGCGAGCTGGTAGCTGCTTTTGCCTCGCGCGTTCTAGATATTGCCAGCGCATGCACCATCTTAGCAGCGCGAGGCCGTTTAATGCAGGCTCTGCCCAGTACTGAGATCATGGTGGGTTTGGAAGCTAGTGCCGACCAGATAATGGCAGCAATTAAGTTGCTAGACTTGGGCGGCCGCGTGCCCATCTCGAATTACAATACGCCGATGCAGACCGTCGTTTCTGGTGAGGCCGAGGCAGCCAACGACCTCATGGATCATTTTTCTTCCTGCGGCTGTAGGGTGGAAAGACTTGCTGTGTCACACGCTTTCCACTCGTCTCGGATGAATGGAATTCTCGCGGAATTCTCGGCCGTGGTAAGGCAGCTGCGCTTCCATGAGCCTAAGATCGCTGTCATAAGCGGCCGCACGGGTAAGCTCGTCGCCCCGGTTCAGTTACAAGACCCTAGCTACTAGGTACAGCACATTATTGACGCCGTCCGCTTTCGCGACGGCATCGATGCTATGGTGAACATGGGCCTGAATGCTTTCATCGAGCTCGGCCCACAACAAGTGCTTAGCGGTATGGTAGCGGAATGCCTCGCCGAACACCGGGACATGGACACGGCGGCCTGCCTACCGTCTCTCACTCTGGGAAAGCAAGACACCACGGTGGTCCAAGGCAGTCTTGCCAAGCTCCACGTGCGTCAAGTGCCCATCGACTGGCCTCCATACTTCAAGCCATTCGCCTGCTAAAAGGTAGAGCTGCCCACGTATGCCTTCCAGCGGCAGCGTGTTGGTCAAGCAACATGCCATAGGCCAATTTGGCAACAGGTATAGCCACTTCCGGTGTCAATGCTGCAACTAGTCATACATCCCATGACATTCTTGCCACCTTCCAATTCAAAGTCGACTGGTATCCGATCAATGAGGGCCATATCCGCCTGCAGGAAATATGGGGCCTGCTGTTGGCGGGCAGTGCCACGACGTGGACAACACGGGCCGCAACGGACCTGACTCGAACCGGTATGCAACTTATTTGAACCCAGACCCTCTCCGAGGCCGGGAGCCTCGATGGTTTGCTGTGCCTGCCTGTGGGACTCTGGCGAAGATATACAACGCCAGGCACGCAGTTTCGCCGCAGCGGCCCTGGAACAGCTTCAGACGGCAAACCAGATTTTTATCGCCTCTCCTTTGGGTAACCCGCTCAGCAGTGGGCACCGGGCCCGACGATGTCACGTCGCTTGGACTTGGAGCCGCGCCGCTCTGGGGCCTGATGCGCACAGTCCGGAGCGAACATCCAGAATTGCGCCTGCGCCTGGTCGACATGGATCAGGCGACGGGTATCGTCGCGCCCGATGCCCTCGCTCGGGCCCTGACGCTAGGTGCCGAGCCCGAGATCGCCATGCGGCGGGGACAGATGCTGATACCGCGATTGGGGCGTACAGGCTGGGCACCCAAATTAGATTAATCTCGGCTCCTTCGTTCTGACGGCGCAGTGCTTCTCACAGGGGGGCTTAGCGGCTTCGGCGCGCGCGCAGCTCGGTGGCTGGCGCGTACCCACGGCGTCCGCGACTTGGTTCTTACGTCCCGCCGTGGCTCTGGGACGTCTGGCGCGAACGGCTGATCTCGCCCGGCTCGGGGCGCACACCACGGTGGTGGCCAGCGACGTCGCCGCCTTGGATAGCGTCAGGTCGATTATGGCTCTGTTCAATACTGACCGACCATTACGCGGTGTGATCCACGCCGGCACCCTCGCAACGTTGACGGCGGGGCGCTGCGCGATGGTCTTTGATGCCAAAGTTGATGGTGTTTGGCACCTTCACCAACTTACTCTAGACATGGAACCTGATCTTTTTGTCACAACGGCGTCCATCGCAGGAGTCCTGGGCATGCCGGGGTTGGGGTTATACGCCGCCGCCAATGCCTTTCTAGATGTACTCGTCCATGTACGTCGTGCACGCAGCCTTCGCGCGACCTCAATGGCATACGGCCCACTGGCGGGTGATGGCATGGGGACTGGATTGATCAAAGCGACCCGTGCTCATCTCGCCGAATTCGGCCTCGATTCATTGGAGCCAGGCGATTCACTTGAACTGCTGGAGCAGGCGGTACGCCATAGCGGGCCGCTTAACGTGGCTGTTCCCCTTGACACGGAACGCCTACACAGATACTTTGAGGACCGCGGCGAAATCCCATCGCTCTACCAGTCGCTTCTGGGCCAGTATAGCTCGAGCTCGATGCAGCCGGGTTGGAAGCTGCGCGCCATGTTGCGTGCGGCAGCTCCCGAACAGCACGCCAACATAGTGCTCAGAGTCGTCCGTGAGATGGTGGCTAAGGCCCTGGGCTTCGAGCCGCTGGAGGATGTGGACGTGATGCAGTCGCTCCAGGATATTGGGATCGACTCATTGACCGCAATCCTAACGCGCAACCAGCTCGCAAAGCTGACGGGCTTGGCACTATCTGCCAACATCGCCTTCATTTACCCTAACCTGATCGCGCTTAGCGCGTTCTTTGCTGTCCCGGATGCGATGTGATGAGGAAACCTCATCATCGTCCAGGACTTCAGGACAGCCTATCGTTCCAGAACCTGGGACGACGGCCACGCCCGCTATGAACTTGTCCGAGGCTTCTTCTACCCGTCTGAACATAGCGGCGATCCGTAAGGGCTGCCTTGAACCCAGCCTCACGTTCGAGGACGCGGCCAAGGGTCTTGTTCACCCTAAATCAGTGTTTGTTACGGGCGCCACAGGATTCGTCGGTGCCTTTATATTGCATCATCTCCTTGAGAGGGGCATCACCAAGCACTGTCTTGTCCGCGCGGCAGATCACGAGTGCGCGCGAAAGCGCCTGGTGAAAACACTAGAGGATTGTGGGTGCTGGAAGCCCGACTACCTGTGGCTGCTTAACCCAGTCGTGGGCGATATGACATTTAACCCTCCTCGGTCTCCACACCGAACACTTCGACGATCTGGCCGACCGGGTGGATTCTATTTGCCATGCTGGGGGCTTGGTGGATTAGATGCGGCCTCTAGACGAGTACGTTGGGCCCAACATAGTAAGCACGCACGAGGTATTACGCCTGGCATCGCGCGGCCGCCGCATCAAAGCTGTCCACCTCATCTCCACCGTTGCCACGTTGCCACGGTACCTGGGCCACGATCTTTCCGAAGATGAGCGCGAGTACCAGTACGCCACTTCAAAGTTGATGGCTGAGCGCATGGCTGACGCGGCGCGTTGGCGTGGAGCTCGAGTGTCCGTTTACCGTCTGCCGTTCGTCGCGGCCGCGGGTGTGACGGGCTACTTCCGGCGCGACCGTGGTGACTTCCTCCACAACCTGATCGTGGCGAGCTTGGAAATGGGCAGTTTCCCGTCCATCCAGGGTGATCTGTCCCTGATGCTTCCCGTCGACAACCTGGCTAGGGCCGTGGTCGGTACGATGAGGGACTGGACCAGATTGGTCACGACTTTGACTTTTGTCCATCTAAAGTCCCAGAATTTGACTAATATTTCAAGATGCTAGGTGGGCGGGATACCATCCCTTTTTCCGTATAGCGACAAAGGGCCTTGGTCTACGCCGCGGCATTACTCAATAGCGCAGCAGCTCGCATCGCGACTGTGCTCGACGGTTGCAATGATGACAGCATTGCTGCCATGTTCAAAGCACTTCCCGTGGGGAAGCATGTTCTTAGCTTCGAAGACTTTCCCGTACAGCTATCTAGGGAACATTCGGTGGGGAAATATCTGAGCTGTATCCAAGCCATACGAGAAAATATGTGCGGGGCGGAAATTGCTAATACTCCGCTCCCTCTGCTCACACAGTCGCAAAAAGCTGAGCTACCAGAACGCATGCCCTGCCCTCTCTTGCCGTTAACCTTGACACCGCTGATTCCGACAAAGAATTTGCTATGTTGGATTGTGGCTCTGAATGCAACCTCATCTCCAGAGCGCTCGTGCAGAAGTACCAGCTCCCCTTCTACGAGACAGAGCAGAAGTCGAAGGGCCTCCACGGTGAGGCTGTTACTTTCTACGGAGAAACCCAGGCCAAGCTGTTCCTATCCGGCAACTGGATTATGGTTCACTTCTTTATCGGAAGCACTCCACCAAGCCATGGGATCCTGTTAGGGATGCCGTTCTTCAAAGATACTTCCCTGACCTTCGACTTTCAGGATAAGAGGCTGGTTTCGGCTGATGTCCTGATGAGTGGCGCTCTGATCAGAGCACACGTGGTCGCTCCGGAGCTTGCCCGGCGCCGACAGCGGGTTTGATAAATCAGTTTCTACACTCGAGAAGCTGGTGCAGAGACTACCGCCGGGAAGGCAGGTTCCTGACTGGGTCAAGTCCGAGCTCGAAGAAGGCGATGTGCCCCTGGGATTCGTGGGAAATGAAGCAGCGGTCACTATGCTCGGTATAGTCATTGCTCGAGCAAAGGTTCCCCTTGTGAATGAATTATGGAAAAAGAAATTGAGTCGCCCAAGGGGCAACAAGAAGGCACGACTTGCACAGCCGCCGTCTGATCAGATGATCCCTGTTGTTCTGCCTAACAGAATCGCTGAGGACAAACACCATATTCAAGGCAGCAGGAAAGAAAGTTCATCCAATCGACAACGTTCCCTCAGACGCATCCAGGCCGTCCGAGGACCCTAACTAGAAAGTGGCGAAGCTTGCCGCTATTTGGGATCAACAACACTTTGGTTCAGAATGGGACGAAGTCATTATACCCAAGTTCTCTAAGATCCTACGGGGAACGTGTATTACACCAGCCAGACTTGAGAATTTGCTCAATACGGTTCAGACGACGCTCGCCCCCGAAATGGAGATTTTCGTTCACATTCTGCATACTAAGGAGGCCGCATTAACCTAGGATCTTACCAAATATGGCCGTATTAACCCAGAAGTCTTCCCGTCTCAGGATATCAAGACGGTGCCTCATTCTGCATGGCAAAGTAAAGGAATACCTATCCCCAAGCCTCTAGTCGCCAAGGTCATCGAGATGCTGCGGGACAGACTCCGCCGAGGTGTTCTTAAAGAGAGCCACGCCAGCTACCGCAATAACTGGTTCCTGGTGAAGAAAAAGGACGATAATCTCCATCTGATCAATAATGCGCAAAAACTTAACGCCGTCACGATTAGAGATGCCTTCATTCCACCGGGAGCTGAAGAGATCAGCGAAGAATTTGGTGGCTGTACCATGCTCACGCTTGTGGATTTGTTCTCAGGATATGATCAGGTCGGGCTCAGCGAGACCAGCAGGGACATGACGACATTTTCCACTCCGATCGGACTGTTCCGCATGTGTACCCTGCCTCAGGGAGCGACGAACTCAGTCGCTCAGTTCCAGAGGAATATTACCCGTGTTCTTCAGGATCTTGTTCCTCACGTTTGCAGACCATTCCTTAACGATATCTGCATCAAAGGAGCCCGGCACGATTACGGCGGGGAGCTTGTCAAGACCGGGATCCGCCGGCACGTTTTGGAGCATTTGACTAACCTCGACCGTATTATGGTCAATTGTGAGCTCGCCCACGCTACGATCGCTCCAGTCAAGTCGCAATGGTGCCAGGCCAAAGTCAATCTGTTGGGAGGAAAGGTAAGGACTGGATTGCTTGGAGGAAGTCTAGCTATCTGGGCCACAGCGGAATATATATGTGGAAGTGATGGCCTGGACCGGTGGATCCCATATCCACTTATGCCTCGGCTTGAGGGCATCAGGCCGGGGTCCGGCCTGATCCCTGCTAGCCTGGCCACACAATCTGCTGGGCTACCAGTGCACCCCGGGTGGCCGTCTTCCTGAAGAGAGCAAGGTCGTCAAGGTCAGAGAATGGCGAACCTGTTCTGATGTCAAACAGGTCCGGGCTTTCCTAGGAATTACGTGTTTCTACAGGATCTGGATTCAGGGATACGGGATCATCGCTTCGGTACTATTTTCGTTAACGAAGAAAGATAAACCCTTCGTTTGGGCTGAGAATCACTAGTGGGCCATGGAGTTCCTTCAGTTCCTCGTCACCACAGCACCAGTCCTTGCCCCCTTACCTACGATGATCCTCGCTACGGCATGGTTTATCTGATGGTTGATGCGAGTTTGGAAGGATGGGGCGCTGTGATCGAACAACTCGGGCCAGATGAAGGAAGACACCCGTGTAGGTTTGAGAGTGGGATCTGGTCGAAAGCGGAGCAGCGATATGATGCCACCAAAAGAGAGCTTAGGAGTCTTCTTTACTCCTTGAAACGATTCAGGCGGTACCTTTTTGGCACGCACTTTGTCATTAAGACAGATGCTCGAGTTCTCATCCATCAGATCAGCGGTTCTGCGAGCGATATGCACGCCCGGAACACTATTGATGAGGTGGATCGCACGGATTACACTTTTCGACTTCCAGATCCGTCATATCCCTGGCATCAAGAATAGTGTCGCTGATGGGCTCTCGCGTAAGCCACCAGGCCGTTCTGTTCTGAGAGAGAAAGAGATTGAAGAAGGCATCGACGACTTCGTGGACAATCAGATCTATGGTCAAGGAGTTGGTGAGCCTCTCCTAGAAGGCAACTAGTCCCAGCAGTCCCATGAAATCGCTGAGTATCTCACGACGATGAAAGAACCGGACCGTATGATGAAAAGACACCAAATCCGCGCGTTCAGAAGGTCAGCTCTCTCTTACGTCCTGTCCAATAAGGCCTTATGGCTACGGTCAGGAACGGGAGAAAAGCCGGCGAGGCGACTTGTCGACACTTAACACGACCGTAACATCGTTTTCGCCAGGTGTCATGATGAGGTGGGACACAAAGGACGACGGGCTACCTGTGATCGGATCACGCACCACTACCACTGGCGTGGCATGTACCAGGAGATCGCGGACAAGATCTCCGCGTGCGAGGAATGTCAGAAGTGGAATCCGAAGCGGTTCGAGGAAAGCGCCCTGTTTCAGACACCTTCATCACAGCCGTTTGCGCAATGGACCTTGGACATTCAGTTCTTGCCATCTGATCAGGAGGGGAAAAGTGCGTACTTGCTCGAAGCACGCGATGACCTCACAGGGTACGTCGAAGCTGCCATCATGAGGACTGGCAAGGCGATGCGCGTCAAAGAGTTCTTTTTGAACATTATCGCCTACCGGCACGGCCTACCGCTCCAAGTCACTGTCGACAATGGTTCTGAGTTCCAGAAAGAAGTTCGACGGATTCTTCTTGCCTGCAGAGTCAAGCGTGTTAACATATCCCCTTACAATTCCAAGGCCAACGGGGTGAATAAGTCTGGTCACGTTCCGATCACAGCATGCCTAGCCAAGTTGACAACTGGCACAGGAAAGAAGTGGCGAAGTCTTCTGCCCCTTGTTCTCTTTGCAGACCGTACCACAATTTGGTCAAGCCATGGCAAGACCCCCTTTTTCTTGGTCCATAACTACGAGCCTCTCATGCTCGTAGAACTTGATGTGCTGTCATGGCGAGTGGTGCACTGGGAAGCTGCTCAGCCTACTACCCCCGTCCGATCAGACGAAGATGAAGAGATCCCTGACGCGGAGGCAAGAAAGACGCTCATTGCGCTAAGGGTTGAGATGCTGGAGAGATGCGAAATGAACCTTGAGCTGGCTGCCGAGAAAGTTACTTAGGCAAGAGAAAAAGCGGCAGCTCAGAGGGACGCAGTCAACGCACACAAGCACCGCCCCACCAACGCTCAGATCAAAGAAAAAGACCTTGTCCTCGCTTACGATGTTGTCAGAAAGATCGATATGAGCACTCTCAGGAAGCTCACTTACCGATGGAATGGGCCCTACCGTGTCAGAAAATTCGCCTCCAAGCAAGTTTACTTGTTGGAAACCCTTGACGGTGTGAAGATTAACACCCGTACAGCCCGACTCGTATCTAGAAATTCTTTCGGCTTGGCGGTGTCTACGTTGACAGCGAGGACACCAGCTTCCAGCCATCCTTTGACGCGGATGAAGAAGCCACTAGGCAAGCCCTTCTAGCCGAAGACGCTACGGACAAACAAGCTGGAGCTGAGGGCGGTAATTCGGTGCCAAACCCAGAAATGGCTATCGACGAAACTCAAATGCGGGAAGAAACCCCAGGACGCGTTGAGAACAGCACCGCGTGATCACACGGAGAGTGACCAGGGCAATGGCGCGCAGAGGTATTCCCTCGGTGGAATCAGATTCGGATTCAGCTGAGGACTCAGACGCATCTTCCGACTGAGAACTCAGGACCGGGCCTCACCTCAGCAAGCCAAGAGACGTGGGTAGCCACACTTTGTGGAAGCCCGCGTGATCAGAGGAGAGAAGTCGTTGGATTTACCAAAACAACAAGAATTTCCATGATTCAGCCTCAGTCGTCCTCGGCCACGGTATGAAGATTCCGCACCCGTTTTCCCGCCTTGTCCTCGGCAACCTATTCTCTCACGGCCTCATCCGGACGGCGCTCCATCATATCAAGCCTAGGGCTATTATCGAGATTAATCTTCCGTGGGCCCATCGCTCTCTCAACCTCCACAGAAGCCAGGTCGCTATTACGACACGGCCGAACTAGCCACGGCCACTTCCTGCTAGGGGGAGCAAGCACGAGGTCGCAGGTTCGAGTCCTACGCGATCCATTTTTTTTCTTTCCCTCGAGAACACAATTAGGGGGGGGGGCTAAGCTTCGGGACGAAGGTTTTTTCTAGCCCGAGGGTGGTGTTACGGCAGTTGCCAAAGACAACTAGCTAAGGTGGTGCGCCCTGACCCCGCTACATGACCCATAACCTAACCTACTTCCCTACGCACCGCGCGGGCTTTAGAACCTTCTTTCCTTTTTCTTTCCTTAACTTTAGAGTCTACGAATATAGCAACCATAATGCAGCCCTGCCTCATTTAGTTGACTGTGCGGTGATAGCAAATATAACTTTTATTCTCGATACTTTGTGTGGCTTGGCATATACGCCACCTACGCCTCGATGCGTCTTCTTCCGATATAGACCACCTACCTGTCCCTCTGATCGGAGCACCTACTTTCTTTTCCTTCTTTCTTCAGAACCTACAAGGATCCGTCAGTCTCCCTCTCTTCTACACTGGAATACCCTTTTAGGCCCTACCTCACGCCTTGCTCGTTTACCCTCCCTGCTCTGGAAGAAATCACCGCGATGGAGAGCCGGGCGGAAGGGCAGGAGACCAGAAAGACCTTGCACACTCTCCCTATGCACTCTGCCAGTCCGACCCCCGATGCAAAAAGATCCCACGTTGAAGTTCCTGAGATACCTGGTTACCATGGAGCTGCATATATACCACATACTAGAGGCTCCCGCTCGCGAGCAACATCGTTGGGATCTGTCACCGTGGCCCGATCACAGAGCGAAAAATTTCGCCTGCCCTCTTTCTCCATTCGATGCCGAGAGTTCCGCTCTGCTTCCCCGCCGTAAGACTCAGATACGCGGGACCTTCGCCAATAGCTTGGTGACCTGAGTCTCTGGCGGCAAGCCACTGGATAAGGAAAGGCCGGTTCTGAAAGCACCGCGTCGCGAGATGATATTATTTCCGGCCCTTCGTTCCCCTTTACCATTCCGAGACCCTTCCTCCAGGCACTTATCAAGGTCTATGGGGACACCGGATCCAATGTCCTTCGGATCAGACCGCCACCGTACTCCTACGCCCCTGACGTGGTTGCTCGACGACCTGACTACATTCGGAGTATCGCCGACCGTCGGCTAGATAAGGCAACGATCATGGACCTATTCCCGGGGGCTGCCACGTACGAAGACGACAACTTCAGTATCCACGGTATCAACCAGTATACCTTGCTCTGCAACCTCTACGACGCCGATGGCATCCTCGAAATGAAGGAATGGCTCGATTTTGAGCGGTTGCTCTCCCTACTGGCTCTCGTCTTGTGGGGGTACGGAGATGTTGCCTGGATCAAGCCCTCAGCCCCTACCTTTGAGCACGATGACCCGGAAAAGATCCTTTCCTCTGGTCCGAAGTGCGGGTCCTATGATCAGAGGGCCGCACAAGATAAAAGGTTCTGGGTCATTGTTTTCAACGTTGATAATATCCATTGGGCCCTCTGCATTGCCGACCAACTCGCCAACAGGGCCTATTTCATGAACTCGATGAAGTCAACCCTGCTTGATCAAGACATCGCGGAACCCTCATGCGGGTAGTCAGGGGCCACTCCCCCCACATAACCAATATGGAACCTGTGATCCTTGACAGCTTCGAGCAGAGAGACGGTTAGACTTGTGGGCTCCGGGTTGTAGAGTTCGCCCGGATCTTCTTCGTTGAACGGACAAAAGAGCAATGGGAAACACACACTATACCTCCCATGCATCATTGGCAGTTGCTCCGATCATACAGGGACCTTCTCCCTCGCCCACACCACGACCACACGTCGGCCGTGATTGCACGATACCAGATTGCCCTCAAGACCACCCTCCGTTGCGATGCCTACAAGTCCATGCGGCACCCCGCCACACCGCGGTATGGCATTTTCAATACGGAACGCAGGGGCAGATCCAGGGCGTGCAAATGGTTGCCGGAGGGAAGGACCTTGTCCGGAAAAGACCGCCCACCCGGACACCCATCAGACAGGCTCTCCACGGCCGACAACCCTCCTTCTGACCGGAGGTCGCAACAACCTCTGGAAACGAGGCCGAACATAATGCCCAAGCCAGAAGCGAGGACTGAGCTGAAGGAAACGGACCCCGGGCCCCCCCTCAGACGGTCTCAGCGCACTGCCGGCCTATCGCGAGAGGCCTTTGACGCTACTATTGAGCTCCGTGGTCGCCGACCTGGTGTCCATAAGACCCCGAAGGAGGAAAGGACGGCTTACGTACGGACAAATGTATTATGCATGCATTGCGATATCGCTACGTCTCATTCTCCTTTACTCCTCATCACCCTCGCTGTTGTGTGTGTGTTCGTGTGTTCGTGTGTGTTTGTTCGTGTGTGTGTGTGTTCGTGTGTTCGTGTGTTCGTGTGTTCGTGTGTGTTTGTTCGTGTGTGTGTGTGTTCGTGTGTTCGTGTGTTCGTGTGTTCGTGTGTGTTTGTTCGTGTGTGTGTGTGTTCGTGTGTTCGTGTGTTCGTGTGTTCGTGTGTGTGTGTGTGTGTGTGTGTGTGTGTGTGTGTGTGTGTGTGTGTGTGTGCGTGTGTGCGTGTGCATTTTGCATTTTGGTCGGTTTGGTCGTTGAAAGCAACACCAAAGACTTTATCGTAGTAATAAGACTGCCCTGCTTGTTGACCTCCCTCACGATGCCTCGCAACGCCCTTGCAAAGAGGGCTCGTCAGGACCTCCAACGCAGGAGTGGCTTTCCGAGTGCCATTTCTGAGGAAAAGATGGATGCAGCGCACGCGACCAGCGGGGGTTCTGCGAGGTGCTAGTCGTGGTTGGCGGGCCCCTGGTACTGGTGCTGGTGCTGGTGCTGGTGCTGGTGCTGGTGTTGATGCGAAGTAAGGACGTACGTTTTAGACTGTGGGGTATTGACTTTAGTTTTGAGAAGATCTGGAGTGCTGTAGCAAAGTATGGAATTTTTGTGTGGTGGGGCAGCTAATCACAGGTTAGCCGTGACGGTCCTGTCTGGTGGGTGGGGAGGGGAGATCTTTGTGTATAGAGAGAGAGGGAAGATCTTGAACTGCGTGTGGCGATGCAACGCTGGCTGTTGCATAATATGCCACTTTAGAATGGGGCGTTTACGGGTGTTGATCTACGCCAAGAACGGCCTAGTGCTTACATGCTAGAAAGCAGGCATTCATCTGTCATAGGCAGGGCAATCCGCCCTTCTTTCTTCCTACCACAATATATCAAATTCTACCCTCTTTTTGACCTCGCTGAATGCAACACTGGCTAGGGATCACCTTTTGCCTTCTTCTCGCTCATGAAATCCACATGTTGGAGAGAAATCTGACAGCTTCCGCATTGATTATGACGAACCATTACCCTCAGTAGTGCGTCGGTATCCGAAGGATTTCGTAGAATCTGGAGGAGCTGCTTGCCTTCTTTATTACGCAGGTCTGGATGAGGAAAATGAACGCATTCCTTCCTGGATATCCAACTGGTGGTCTAAAACTAACCTGTACGCAGCCAACGATTGCCTCCAGACAAGCATCGCGCGGGCCTGCCACAGTCGCCTCGCTAGGCTAGCCTTGTAGATTGAAGATGAAGCTGCGCACCTACTTTCACCGCACCGCAATTGCACCTCGCCGCCGTCGCCAAAAGTCAACATGCTGTCGCAGGCTCGCGCGATGATTGTCTGGAGGCAACTGTCGCAGGCTGGCGCTCGCCCGAGGTGTTCTCTTTTGTCGTGTGTGGCTCGCGCAATGTGATCTTTTTCTCGGCATCGAGGCTCGGAAGCTTTCCTTCCAAGGAACTTTCCGAAGGCCGATCTTTTCGCACTGGAACAATTCAGGGCGGAAAACGCACCCAATTCCAGTTTCCGAGTCGAAAGTCCCCCGTTTCCATCAAGACCAATAAAATATCGGCTTTTTCCTCGGAAACCTTCCGGGCCCAAAGTGGTCCTGAAAACACCCCGAATTTGCCCACATGTGACCAAACACGTGAAATTGAGGCCTCGAGCAAGAATGAGGGCAAAGTTAACAAATGGGGTCGTGTCTGGCTCGCTCTGGTACAACCGTTGGACCGATTGGAGGAAGAAAAGTCGCTGCAACGGCAGGCAGAGCTCATAGCGAAAGCACTTGGCAACGCGAAGCAGCGCCATTGCGTCGATTGACCGTGTGCCACAGTCATGATAACCTTCTTTGATACGACGAATTCTTGCACCACCCAAACCCGGCGGAACCAGGGCCGTCGTAGTACTGCTTCGAGAGCTTTCCATCAAGCCCTTCAAAGTGTGTGGGGCAAGCGGAAACTGAAGAATATCGAGTACACGCTAGACAAATATCGGACTGACTTGCCCTCCAGTTGGTGGCAATCATCAGGCACGTGCTGGAGAAGCACATCCGTCCACCAGGCTTAGAAACTCAGCCATGGTGCTAACAAGGCGGTAGTGATCAGAATTCGAGTGTGAGTAGAAACCTACAGATCTTGAAAGACACAAACATCACTCTGGGATCTGCCCAAGGCAAAAGATTGGAGGAGATCGAGCATTCGCTGAGGAGAACCAAAGCGCTATCCGAGCCCACTCCATTGAGAGGGGAAGCTGAGCTCGTCAGTTTTGACCAGCAGCCCACTTTAGCGGCTGATCAAAATACCGCGGATTTTCTCGCGGACGTATTGAAGTCTTTAGCCTCAATAGCGGTCACCATCATAGGCGAGCAGACTATTTTCAGCGGCCTCCACTTCAAGTCTATGAGAGACAGACAGGAGAATATTGCCAAAGCCTACGCCAACACCTTCAAGTGGATTTTTTTCGGGTCCGAAGAAGAGCTCGAAGCGGAAACCCCGAGTTCGCTTCCACGATTGGCTTTCAATGGAAGACGGGTTCTACTGGATATCAGGGAAACCTGGGTCCGGAAAATCCACGCTCATGAAGTATCTCTGCGATCACCCTCGTACAGGCCAAGCCCTCGGTATCTGGGCCTAGGAAAACAAGCTTGTCATTTCTACCCATTTCTTTTAGTGCTCCGGTACCTCCATTCAGAAATCCCAGGAAGGACTACTTAGCTCGCTATTGTATAATGTCTTTAAGCAGTGCCCAGACGTTGTCGACAAGTCCTATCCAGAACGTTGGGTGGCGGTATCAATCACGGCATGAGCAAAGGCAGGAGGAGCCTTGGGCTCTCTCAGAGCTTCGTCAAGAATTGCAAAAAATTTCATTTTGTTACAACATAGGGGTCAAATTCTGCTTCTCCATTGACGGATTAGACGGATATGACGGCGACCATTCGGAAATCATCAAGACTCTGGCTCTCCTGGCCCACTCCCGGATCCTCAGGTTTTGTATGTCCAGCCGACCATGGAACGTTTTTGAGGACGCCTATAGGAAAGACACCACGAAAAAGCCGTACATGCAAGACCTCACACACAACGACATCAGATACTATGTGGAGCGAAAGCTGAAAGGGCACCCGAATTGGGCATTGCCGGCGTCGGACATAAAGACAGAGCCGTATCAGGACCTTATTACCGAGATTACTACCAAGGCGCAAGGCTTGTTCCTTTGGAATTTTCTCGTGGTTCGGTCTCTTCACTAAGGCCTAATCGACGGGGACTCCATCGAAGTATTACAACGGAGAATTCGCGCTCTGCCAACTGATCTTGAGCAATAATTCAGGCACATACTGGACTCGGTGGATCCTCTGTACTACCAATCCATGATCCGAACGTTCCATGTTGCGACCGGGGCTCCGAGGGTCAGACTTGCGGCCCAAGCAGCTCAACCCTCAAAGGCTTCATTGCCCTCCTCCAGTCCATTCCATTCGAGATTGTTGATATGAGTGAAGGCGGTTCAGTCTCCCGGCTCCTGGACGACACGTTTTACTTCGCGTCCCACGCCGAGCTGGAGTCTGGGAAACCACAGCGCGAATTTCTCGACGGCCTTCACTACACCCTTAGAGCATACTCATCTGCTACAGGAAAGCCAATACCCTGGTATCCTGGATGCTACAACGCGGAAACCCGACAGTCCCTGCCACGTCGTGAAACTTTCTTCGAGCAGGCGCAGATCCGATGATGCTCTATCAAAAAGGAACCTTATCAGAAGGAACGATACGGAAGAAGTTCCCCCGCGATGACACCTTGGAACGGTTTGAGCGATATGGAACAAGCCTGTAGTCCCACGAGGCTGGAGTTCGTCTCCAAAACGATGTGTCTCATGCTCAAGGACGGGGCAGACCCGGACGTTGCGGCTGAAGACTCAATTCGCAAGCAGTTTCCCACACGCTTAGCGTTAACCGATACTGGACATGGTCGAGGAGACGAAGCAGCCCGGGGCTGGGGCATTTCATGCGGCTCGGGAACAAGCACTGTACTGGTTCTCGTTCCGCGGGGGGCTGGGGGGGCTGTGCGGTTGGTTGGGCGAGAGATGTGATCGGAGGTGGATTCGGCTGGTTCAGTCCTGCGAGGTAGCCAACCTAGCAGGAGAGAGAGCCCCTTTTCAACATGGTGACAATGGGCTGTCGACAGGCCGTCAACATGGCTGATGTAATGTCATTACTGACTGTCTTCTAATTAGTGGTTGGTTGGGATTTTCCTCGTTTCAGATATGTTAGGTACTAGCAGCTTGGGATGTACCCGTATTCGTCTTGTAGGCCGGTTACATAAATCACGCACGCTCTTTTGCTTTTTTACTCTGCTGCCTGTATCGCGATACCTAAAATGTTTTCGATGACGACGTTGATAAAGTGGCCACAGCCAATCCAAGAACACGAGATGTTATACTGGGGTGTTCTAGACCCGTGTAATCGCCAGCTCGCAGGCATCTCTCCTAGCACTTGGTTGTTAGACGAGGAGAACTGCCGAGCGGGTTGCCCTCTGGGTGTTGTCTGACCGAACACTGCCTTTTCGAGCTCGAAATTTTGGGCAGCCAGAATGTCGCCATTAATCGTGTGAGGCGTTTGTCAACCGACGAGATTGAATGCAAAGCTGTTGAGATATTGAGATAAAAAAAGGCCAATAGCGTCTTGAAGAGCTCGAACCAAGTTTTTGTCGCTAGATTTAAAATGAGGATTTCTAGTTCAGGCTTTCCGAGATCGCCTTTGGCTGCTGCCAGCGAGCCCAAGTTGCGTTGCCTCGTTCCGCTAATTAGGCTCTGAAATGGCCCCAAGTCCGCTCCGTTCGTCCGGAGAAAACGCAACGGCGGAGCGACAGCAACTCGCTGGCGAATGCAAGGCAAGATTGGGAACATGTCTCTCCCTGGCCGTCTTGCATGCAGAGAGATCACTCTTAGGTTTGAATGTCATTAATTAGAAAGACGTGGTAATCACGGACCCTGCAGCATTTCATTTCGGCGCACACACCTCCAGGAGGCACGCATACCGCCATTTGTCGTTGCTAAGAAACTGCGATTTCCTTTCCTCGGCTGGGGCCACGCATCAGCGCCTGGGGCCCAGCATCGAAGAAGGGGGGCTGGCTCCTTAGGCAGAAGCATCGAAGCAAGCTTGTCAAAGGAATCGAGGGCGTGTTTTCAGGTGCGGGGACTACAATTCGAGAAGGTTATCACTCCGTAACCTCGGGTCTGCTTCTTTCCCGAGGAGCGTCTGTCTGCCACCACCTTGATGGCGGGGTTGGCAGGGTACCCTTAACGGTCGGGCCCGTGGGGGGGGGGGGGGGGGAGGGTCCGGTATGCAGCGCTTCTGACAGGTAATTATAGATACCCATTACCCATGTGTAATTCCCTGCACTAAATACAGACGTAAAACCGTGATCAGACAGAGGTAGCCGAATTTAATGGGAGATCTTATGGGGAATGGTTTCTCCGGACTTAAAGGAAGATAACGAAGATTTGCTGCAGTATTGGGGTTGGAAGACCGAGATTATGGCTTACCTCAACGGCCTTGGGGTGCGAAGCAGTTCATATTATAATCCATGATTGAGATGCCCCCCCCCCCCCCCCCCCGAGAAGACAAGGAAAAGCTCAGGACAAATCAGCAACGGCTCAGGACTACGAACAAAAAAGGAAATTTCGTGTGCCCAAATTCGTCGCACATAGCCAGCCTGTATCTGTATGAGAGCGGCGACTACAGTATGCGCGAAGTCCCAGCAAAAGTGTTGGGGTAAGTCCTGGGGACCTCCCAGCTGGGGACCCTGAAAAGGAGGGGTTTTCCTGGGCTAGGCTAGGCCCAGAAGGTTGCCTTGCATGCGCCTTGTAGGTCAGACTGCTGGCGAATTCCGCCGGGCTTGGTCAGGACCTCGAAAATCCAACAGGATTCAACACCAAGCAACGCGTTGCCGCACCGCCTCCTCGAGCTGAGCCCGGTACATGTGGCAACTGTTGCTGTAGCCGCTCACAGTGTCAGGGCACTCTCTTGCGTAGGTAGGATCAGGGGTGATCTGATAGGTGTGCGCAAAGCGAGGGATATTCATGGCATGTAAGCTTGTCAAGGTGAACCATCTCCCTAGCGGTGAGCTTGCGAGTGAAACTTTGGTATCCATAATCCTAAACGAGCAATCCGACTTGGCCCAGTCAACCCTCCCGAAGTATATCTTGCCACAGTTTCCAGCACATGGAGTTTATTAGTCGGGAATCAAAGTTCTTAATGGCGCTAGCACAGCACATATTCTCACCTTAGATATTCCCTGGGTATAATAATCCATACGGTCACCTGCACGCGAAAGAATATGGAGTATGGTGGAGCTTATCTTGTTTAACACTCCTCATATGCAGTCTTTTAGCGCATCTAGCAAATAGCTTCCTTACGTCACTATCTGTTTCCACAGAGTACCGGTCTTGCTGATAGTAACACCTGACGCCGCGTCCGTCGCTGTTCACCGCGTCTCCCGAGTTGAACATGTTCAAGTACACACCGTCTCTACGCGTAGCCATACAACCAGTGAAGCTCGTTTCCGATAGGCGTCTGCGTGTTTCATTATTTGCTATCCCATCCACGGTCCGAGTGGCTTAATGCTTAGCTATGGCTGAGTAAGTGCATATAGGTGCGGCTATGCCGTACTGTACTACATCTACTCCTTGGTTGCGTAAACACGATTTTAAAGCACGAAACTGCAAGTCCAGCACGCAGTGTAGTCATGGAGGCTCCTGCTTTACTACGTCGTCGTCCTGGATAATTGGAGCTCCAATAGGCACGGACATCAGCAGTATGTGTACTGTTCAGATTATTCATTCGGTATATAGCGGCAACTTTGTTGCTGCGTGGTAGCTCGAATCTAGAGCTCATCGGAGTCCATCATCATGATCCGTGTACCTGTAGCATACATTACCTTCGTAACTCACTGCCTTGGAAATCATGCTGGCGATTAATCTACCACTATGAACCGCATGGAATAGTCTATTCATAAGGTTGCATATACCCATGCGACTGTCTTCCAACACGTCTTATCTCATAACAGTGGTTGAAATTACATCTGTAGCTATGTGACATATGCCTAGACTGTCCTTTCCAACACTAGACACGCCCTTAGTGGTATCAGTACCGTCGTTCTTCAAAAATATAGCATAGGTTATCTTTCCTAGCAACAGAACGGACGGATACATCCCTTCGAGAGAGACATACGTGGACTAGGAAACGGTGCATATTGTATTATCTTATAAAGTATGTTCAATGACACAGAAACATGATCCTTGAATGATCCTTTGAAGTACCTGGCTGTCACGTCCGTGTACCTAGCTAGGCACTGGTCATGCGTTACTTTACCGACTTGACATGTTAGAGTCTGTGTCGCGGTACGCTACAAATATACCCAATCCGTTGAAGATAAATTTGGCGAGATGCAGTGCAGTCCTCCCGGTGAGTGTTATGGTACAGGCTGCTCTGGGGCTATACACGGACGAGAACTGATCACCGAACAGTCCATATATGCTATTGCTAAGCATCTTCAAGGAAGATACAAGATCTAGATCAGTATGTATCACCGACTGTCTTCTATCCATAGTGAAGTGGTGGAAAGACACCAAAAACAATAGTAACACCAGGGCGAACCTTGGCGGGCGCAAGCGCAAGGTCCACTCACAAGAAAGTCAAAACAATAAGGAAAAGGCACTACTGCGTGCGTGCACTAGTCTGGGGATCTCAATTCATGGTAAAAAGTGGTGATTTTCTGAGGACTGGTCCTAAAAAAAAAAAGGAGAAGAAGAAGGATGTCCCCTCTAGCCATCCCATCCTCTAATTAGAGGGAGGGCGGTAGTCCACCTTATACGAGGTGGGTAAGCCAAGGAAAGGGAAGAAAAAAGAGAAAATTTCACTGGATTATATTAGGCAAGTGTGTAAACAAGCCCCCTTGTTGCCCAGCCCCTGAGCCCCTGAGCCCCTGAGCCCCTGAGCCCCTGAGCCCCTGATCACTATATATTACATTTCTCTATTATTCAGGGACAAGACTGAACTGAGCACTATAATGTGGATAGTTGGCTCTACACTGGTAGACCCAGGTGTAACCAGCCGATTTCTGCTTCTCTATGGACCCACCAAGACAGGGAAATTGGTTACCATACGTATAATAGAGAGTACGCTCCTGGGATGCTGTGGTGCCATAAACATGGACAGAGGCCCCTGTACTACCTTGATGGGAACTGCGCTGCCCTCGGCCAGGTAGTTCAGGTCTCCGTTCAGGCTCAGACTGACAATAAGACGGTTGATGACACGCTTGAACCCAGCGACGATGCCGCCGATAATGAAGAAAACGTCTACGTTCAAGGCTGTTCTCAAGAGAAGGGCAGACGATCCCATGACTAAGATTCACGTCTACGACTTTACGCGCGTAATCTTCGGAAACTTGGATTTAACCAACAAGCCCGTGTGCTCACGGCACTTTCTATATGCCAGACGGCCGAATCATGACGTCCGGGTTCCGCAGGCATGTCGATGCACATTTGCCAGGAACCGAACTATGTTTCTCTCTGCGACTATCAAGCTAGCAGTGAATCAATCCACCGAGACAGTTTAAACAGAAACACCAAGTGGTGTGAAGGCGAAATTCTTCGGTTTCTCCAGGATCCGGGGGCTGATGGAATCATCCCTCCCTCGACCGCAGCTGGAGCATCACCAACGACAACGACCTGCCGAGCCGATGGCGTGCGCGTGGCGCGCTGAGCGCACCTGAGAGGATTTTGGCAGGCGGTTACCGTAAAATTACTAACCCGCAGGATGCAGCCACCAGAGCGGAAGGGCTGCCCGGTCCAACAAGGAAACCTCCCCACACGAGTTGAAATATCGAGAGGATACGCCGGAACCAACCGAGCCGGCCATGACGCACAGTACCGGCGTCTTCCGGAGCCCGGTTATATCACCTCCGTCGTCGCAAGAGACGCTGCGCCTCATCCAAAAAGGGTCCGGAGGTATGTTGTTCTCGCCGTTGAGGGGTAGTAGCGTCCGCGCGGCGTAAACATCTCGAACACGACGGCGGGGTCGCGCAGCGTCACCAGCATCCGCAGGCTGATGAACTCGGCTGCCATCGCGGCGGCGGCGACGGGCGGGGCGCGGCGCGGGTCGCGCTGATGTTTCTTGTTTCTGGACGATGCAAGACACGACGCGTGGGCAGATTTCGAAGTCCCCGCGGCCGCGTCTGTACCCTTGCGCCTCTGTCTCTGCCGACGCAACGGGGGGGGTAGTTAGAAGAAACACTGATAGAGCGCATGCACGCCGCCGAAAAGTGCAGGCCAACTGCTGCTGCCTAGACCACGCTACCCGGCGACCCTATCCACCACCCACCCAGAGCGAGACGCTCTTCAGCCTCATTCCAAAGAGAATGTCATTTGCATGGCGCAAGACCCGGCCCACGAGGAATCGGACGTCGACGTCTTGGACGCGGTAGACATCATCACTCTCAGCGACCCCGACGGGCTTATGGTGGTCACCCCCGATTCCGTTGTCGTGTCCATCTACCCGTTGACCGAGCGGGGCCGTCGTCGTCAATGGCGTGGGCGACATCTAAGTTGTCTGAGCTGGTATCGTGGTTCTGAAACTCATTGTCAGCAACCAGGCATCTGCGCGACGCGCTGCGTCTCGAGGATGGAATCGGGCGGGCGACGGGCGACAGGTGACAGGCGCAGACGCGAGGGTTGTTCCTTGCAAGTAATGCCAGAATGGATGGATGGTGCATTGTCTCGCAGAGTAGTAGTAGTAGTTCCTATGGACGTAGACGTGAACTCCCCGCAGTTCAGGGGCCCACGTCTCGCATGGATTGTGCCGACATGACACTTATGTGCGTTCATGAGTTCATGGCTCGTGGCCAAATACCATGTCTATCCGCTCCGTCATCATGAGCACATGTGGAAGCAAGCGGCATGATATGAAGAGCTTGGTCATGAAAGAAGATGCGAACGAGCAGGAAACACTAGATGCCAATACATACACGTGTGCAGTAATAGCTATAAGCCAGACCGCGCTTTCTGAATCTGCTTCGTTCAGAACAAGAGACTGCATAGTCAGAATAGGTAATGTGGAGTATATCCGAGGAATTTCAATAGACGACAATAATAACTGCAAGACGATGGCAAACAACTCAATCAAGAAGCATAAAGGCCCGCCTGCGGGTACATTCGTGAATTAGTACATTGTAAACGAAAAGATGGTGAACTTCGCCACCAAGGAAGGCTACCTGACTCACGGAAATATAGGCACTGTCTCTTTGAGATTTGCCAAGCCTGGAGAGATAAAGAGTAAAGACTAGAAAGATTGACCCTCGCTTTGCTAACAAGCAAAACCCTGACCTCAAGAAGCGCGGCGTCGAAGTCAAGGACCACGTCCGCCTAGCCCTGTGTTCCATGCTCTGGAAACATTTTAGAGTTTGCCCGCGAACTGGCGCAACCCTTTTAGTCTAGGACAACATCTATGGCTCTCAACTGGGAGGGCTTCCTACGCACCGAGTATGGACATGGGACCGTGGTGTACCCCGACGGTTCGTACTTGCCCTCGTTCTACATCAAAGACTGTGTAATCCAGAATCGCAAGCCACCGAGGAACAAGTATTATGCTCGAGATTACCTTCACGTAGGTATTCCTACCTCTGTGTATGCGCATATTCTCAGAGCAGCTCGTGTCGCGAAACACTGAGTGAATCTGGCACTAAGTATATTCCTCTTGTTATCGTCATCATCATCGTCATCGTCTTCTCGTCCTCTTCATTGTCCTCGTCCTCGTCCTCGTCCTCGTCCTGAGGCCCGGAGGCGGCTCGTAATTGTTGGGCCGGTGGCCCGGGAGGGACTGGCCGCCGGGGAACGCACTAGCGCCTCCAGCTCCTCGAACCGCTCCAGTAGAGCCCGCTGGCTCTGCTCCAGCTCCGCCACCCGCTCTCGGAGCGCCGTCACGTCGGCGGCGGCTGCGTTGGCTGTGGTGGTGGCTGCGGCGGCGGCGGCATTGGCGGCGGCGGCATTGGTGGCGGCGGCGGCGGCGGCAGTGCCGGCGGCGGCAGCGGCGGCAGCGACAGTATTGGCGGCGGCGGCAGCGTCGGCGGCGGCAGTGCCGGCGGCGGCAGCGGCGGCAGCGACAGTATTGGCGGCGGCGGCAGCGTCGGCGGCGGCATCGTTGGCAGTGGTGGCGGCAGCTTCGGCAGTGGTGGCGGCAGCGGTGGCGGCGTTGGCGGCAGCGGTGGCAGCGGCAGCGGTGGCGGCGGTGGTGGTGGAGGTGATGGTATCACGGCCCCAAAGCCAGAGCCCAAACTTGACGGCCATATTGAGAGCCGTCGCCGCAAACGTTCCCCAGGCGGCGGCGGCGGACGCTTCTGCTGAGAGGCCCATTTTGCTGCTGTTGCTGTTGCTGCTGGTGCTGGTGGTGGTGGTGCTTCTGCTGCTGGTTCTGCTGCTGGTGCTTGTGCTTGTGCTGGTGCTTGTGCTGGTTCTGGTGTTGGTGCTTGTGCTGGTTCTGGTGTTGGTGCTTCTGCTGGTTCTGGTTCTGGTGCTTCTGCTTCTGCTTCTATTGCTTCTGCTGCTGCTGAAGATCGGAGGGTGGGAAACGAGGTTGGGTTCTGGCCGTGGGGGTTTGCTCCTTTTGATTTTCCGATTTTGGGTTGCGCTTTCCGATTTTGAGTTGCGCTTTCCGAAGATTGGGTAACCTTCCAGGCTAACAGGAAGCTTCTATCACGTTACTTGAGAAATTGCGGCGGCGGCATCGTTAGCAGTGGTGGCGGCAGCTTCGGCAGTGGCGGCGAGCAGATCAAGGATGGCGATGGCCATAAGGAGCAGAAAGGGGAGCAGAAGATGGGTGTTAGTGCAGCAACCTGCCGTTAAGGAGCATGCTGCGGGCGAGAGAAAAATCGCCGCTTGTCTCTAAGCATAGAAGGCGCGAAGAGGCACTCGGAACGCTGGAAAGATGCTGGCATGGTTTTATCTCAGCAAGCCCAGACCTCTTTTTCAGGCGTAGAATTGAAGGAAGGTGCCTGCGGCACCCCCCATAAAAAATGGCACCCTAGACCGCATTCGTATCCTGTGACCCGCAAATTTTTGGTGTGGCTCAGATAGACCCACTTGGACCCACATTGCTCAGAACGCCTGAAAAAGAGGTCTGGGAGGGAAATGTTGTGGTAGTCGTATGAGGGTCTCCGCGCCCCATATAAAGTGGAAAAATGTATTTTTGTTTTCCTTCAACTGTATAATAATAATATATTGCGACGTGATGCAAAATAGCATCTAAAGATACTAAGACGCGTACGAATCGAATGGTATAATTTTTATATTAATAGCTATTCCAAAAGTGTTATTCGTAGCCCTAAACGAAAAAATGTATGGGAGTCTCTGTCTTTTTACCGTGAGCTTTATCCCAAGTATGCGATAATAATAAGGCCAAAAAATCGGAAAATTTACATATAGAATACCCTCGTACGGGGCATCCTTAGCATGTAATTTTCTTCCCTTTATAACCACCTTTCCCTTCCAACCTACCGGGAGACCTCCTACGCCCTCGAAATGGAAGAAAACGAGTATAGAAAACGTATTAACGACGTGATCTGTGAGATCACAGGCGCCCGGGAAGCCCGCTAGGGTCAGATCGACGCAGTATATCGGCTTACTTATTAGAAAAAGGATATAGAACTAGTGGTAGCTATAGGCTACGGAAAAAGCGCTATACTATACGCCTTCTCGGCGATTATAAAGCTAACTATAGTATAAATCGTCCCTCTTACGAAGCTAGGCGAGAACTAGAGGGATGATATTGCCCGGGCTATACCTTCTTCGAAGCCTATCTGGATTAATAGTAATACCTACCTTAAGGTTAGCCCCTTTTTTACCCCTAACCCCTAAATAAAATAAGGCTAATTAATTTATCTAGAACCCGAACGTTTGGAATGAAGTTAAAGCTAGCTAATATAGTTATATACTTCTAAGCCCTGAATAAGCTATTAACCCAAAGTTCAAAGCGGTCCTTCGTAATCCCGATTTTTATAGTAAGCTTAGACTCTTCGCTGTAGATAAACTTTATATAATTAGCGAATAGCGTGAGTTCTGAGAAGAATTTATATATCTATATACGTTAAGGGTATTAATACCGCGGAGAATTCCATTCTTTAGCTATACGGCAACGCTAGATAAGGATAACCAGGCGTATATACTTAAGTATACCGGCTTTAATTAGAGAAATCTCCGAATAATCCGTATATCGATCGATAGGCCCGAGATTACGGTTATCCTACTACCGTTAATAAAGAAGGTTATTACAGATTTTAGGCGCCTATATTTCCTCGTAGAAGGATCTAAGCCTAACGAAGCCCGGCTAATAAAAAAAACAATTATATATATTAATAATAAGTATTATAAACCGCTCGACTGTGTGGGTTAAGGTTCGTATCGTGCATAGGCACTATGGGTCTGAAGAGTAGGTAGTTATAAAGAATGAACAAAGGGCATGCTCTTATTATACGGGTAATATAGTCAAACTGGGTTTGCCACTCAAAGTATATGAGTGTAGAGAATATGTATTACTTACTTGAAGAACTAAGCAAGCTCTGTCTAAGACCGTGGCTATAGTCATCGTATATATCTATCTGGGGTAGCTAATAAGAGCCCAGCTCTTACTTACCCACCTTATAGGCGTTGCCCGGTACTGGGCAAGATAATATAGTCGGGCAGCTACGTGCCCGGTGCCAAGCGGGCTCTTCCCACCGAGCATACGCTAATTAGTCGGGCGGGTCCCGCACCGGACCCTCCCGCACGTACAGGCTGCCCAGTATATGACGGGATCCGTAATAGTAAGCCTAAGCTAATCCTGGCCCGGTATATCCTTCTTAAATACCTTTAAAAGTCCTATAGCTTTACGAGCTAGTTGATAATTAAAGTTATACGCCGGTACGATATAGATATACGCCTAACCGACTAAGAGATTATCTTTAAGGACTTCGCGAATAGAGATACCGACTACCGTATTATCCTCGCCTCTATATCCCTTAGTATGGGGATAGATATACCTAATATATAACGTATTATTTAGTTCGGTATACCCCCGGGTTAAAGTCTTTTAGATATTTAGTAGCGTTTTAGAAGAGTAATACGAAAGTATAAAGGTTAGGGGGAGGCTTTTTTATTTACCCCTTACTATCTATTTAATTACTTAGGAAGTTATAATAAATAACTACTAAAGCCGAGAGGGCCGCCTATAAGAAGAGCCCGCCGCCAGCCTTATATACTAGCTATACCTAGTCATCTTTAGAACTAACTATAGCTTATTAAGTAGGATAATAATACCGTTAGCGAAGCCGGTAGCGATATATCCATTACTTTATAAGCTAGTAATATCTCTCAAGCTATTATTCCTAAGCCAGTCGATACGGAATTTAGGGGCTTATTTAACTACCCTAAGCGGCTTAAATAGATCAAACCTAATATTATTATTCGGGAAAAAATAAATCTAATATTCCTCGGTTTTCTAAACGCCACTTACTTTCGTAAGTATATACTCAAATACCTTTAGGAGCCTATGGATAACCCTAGGCTCGAATATAAGCGCTTAGTCGATTAATAACTATATTATAATAGTTATAACCATATACTTAGTCGAATTCCTCCCTTACCCCCTCGCTAATAGGGGGAAAATAAACCTTAAGCCGGCTCCTTTTCCGGTATTACGTTAGATTAGTTATCTACGTAGTATAAAGAGTAGGCTCAGGCTCTCGTACCGCCTAAAAGTAAGAGATTTAACGTAATCTCCGAGATATGGATGGACGAGAGGCTCCAGGTTATAATTATAAGGCTATATAAGTCCCGTAGTAAAAAGGAGCTTTCTTTTATTAACTAGGAGAGCCTCGTTATAAAGGTCCCGGTACTTAACGACTAAGAGTACTAAGACGAAGAAGGCGAGAATCTAATAATATTTTTACTCGTATCCATTAATAAGATTTACGAGCTTTAGGGTACTTAGAAGAAGAAAAAGACCGACCTTCGTACCTTAAGGACTTCAGAAGGCGGTATTTCTCCCGATATATTACGTAAGCGGGTTGGAGAGCTATTCATTAACTCTCCTACCGCCTTACGGTCTCGTATATAGGGCGCGCATTTATAGTAGCGAAGCCGTATATATAACGTAGAAATACCGTACCTAAGCGGCTCTCGCCTACCTACCTAGCTTAATTAACTACCTTAAGCGTATTTCTATAGCTTATTAGATTACTCTTTAATTTATATATTATTCCCTATAAATTAAGGCTTTATATAGACCAAAATAAGGCTCTATATAGGGCAAATAGCAGCCCCTAAGCGTAAAAAGGGGCTCCCTAAGGGTAAAGAAAGGGGTCCCCTATATATAAATACTACTAATCGTCTTAAAATAAGCCGTTAAGCGTTATTTATTTATACTATAACCGCTACCAAGCGCTCTATTAACTAGTCGCCCGTAAGATTAATAGCCTATACCTAGAAGTCATCTTTAGTATTAAATAAACGTAGGCCCTCTTCGCCCTAGTTAATTTCTCTATCCTTAGTACTACCTAGTATAGTCCTAGGGATAAGACGCTACTTTATAAGACGCTACTCTATAAGGTCCTTAAGCTTAATAATAGCCTTATTAAAGTTATTAAGCTTTTCTAGTAGTATTTATTACCCTCTCTTAAAGATATTAGGGGTATTAAATACTTTAGGGCGGTCCTTCTTATTATTCCGCTTAGTAGTACTATTATTATATAGCTTATATACGTACGAAATAATGTCTATTATAGGGTCGCCGGCCTTATATATTCCCTTCTATTTACTCTCGAAGAGAGTCTTAACCGACTTACGAATAGTAGCGAGGAAATTCCCGTTTAGAGCGAGCCGCGAGAAGGTGGTATATATATCATAAGTTAAATTCTTATTATACTTAATATCTAGCGTATATAAAGCGTTAATATATTTAAGTATAAGATTAATAGCCTTATAGCTACTTCTAGCTATTATATAACGAGTTAAACCGTCCTTTAGAATCGCCCGTATTATATAATCCTCGCTAATACGAGGGTATAAAAGCTAGGCAAAATATAATATTTCAGGGCCGTAATTCGACAACTTTCTTCCCTAGAATAATAATAGTAAGATCGGTATAATATCCCTAAGGGTACCTTAGTCGCCGTACCGAATAGCCTTATATATTATAAAGAGTATCTTAGTATATTAAAGAAGCCGGTATTAGCTTCGGAACTCTTTATCGACGATATCGCCCTCTTTAAGGTCGGAATAACGCCCTATCCAGGCGTCATATATGAATAATATCTCCTAAATAGAGTTAATTATATTATGAATTATATCGGGGTCTAAGCACTTTAGTATCTCGAGGACCGTATCGACGTTAAGGTTATCGGTATTTATTTAGTTTTTCTTCTTCAACTCGTCAAAAATAAAGGCCAGAATTCGTATACTATAACCATATATTAATAGAGGTATAACCTAGTAGTATTTTATATTATTCTTCGTAATATTCTTACCCCGGTAGAAAAACTATATATTAGAAGAAATAATAGCGTTAGTAACGCTATTTTTATCGTTACTAGTATTCTAGAAAACCCCAAATAGTATCTCGATATAATTGAGCTCGATATAAAAGAAAGCAGGCATAGGGATAAGCCACTTTTTCTACTCCTACTTCTCGCTAGCCTCTAGTTACGAGAGCTTAATACGGCGAATAAAGGAGGTTATTTTTATATCGCCGTAAATAAGAGTGAGGCGTTTATCGATATTAGACTATTAATCAAGTCTAAGCTTACGTTTAAAGAGCTCTTTATATAATTTATATACGCCGTCGATAGTTCCTTCGTCCTCAAATATAGTACCGAGCTATAGGTATAGAGAGGTCTTATATTTAACTCTCTTAACGATAGGCATATTAGGGACGTTCTTTATAAAGATCTTCATAAGGGCCTACTTTACGAGCTACTTTAAGGTATTATTAACGGTCTCCCGGCGCGGTAGGATATAATTAATAATTATCCTCTTCGTAAACTTCGTTCGAGGCCGGAAATTGGCCTTCTAAATAGCTCCCCCGAGTTCTAAGCACGATATAATACAGGCCGTAATAAGATTAACTATTTGATCCTTTTTCCCGCTAACTAGCTCTCTTATACGGCTTATAAAGTTAAAGTTATCGTAAATAATAAGGCCGTTAGGGTCCCTAGTAACTCTTCTAATATTATCCTTCGCTCTAGCTATTATATTATTAAGTATCTTATTTAGTATCTAATATAAAGGGATTAGACCAATATAAGTAAGGGTCTCTACTACGTGCCTTAGTGTACCGTTAGCGAGTATATATAGACTAAGAATATCCCTTAAAAAGGAGCTGTTATTACGTATATAGCCGCCTATAAATATTAAGGCGAGGAGGAAGATTTATAAGCTTTTTTTATCGTCAAAATCTACGTTTACGAGCTATCTCTAGGTCATACGCTATTATAATATTAGAACTGATTTTTAATAAGAGAAAGACTTATAGGAATGGGATAGAGACCTATAGGAATAGGGTAGAGACCTATAGGAATAGGATAGAGACCTATAGGAGTATTATACATACCTAATTCTGGAGAACCTATAATAAAAAGGTTACTAAATTCGGGGCTTCCTTCTTTAAAGTTGGCCAGGCTTCTTTAAGCGTATTTTCGAGCTAAGTAGTATCGTAGACTTATATAATAGTTATAGGTATTATAGACTAGCCTTTAAATAGCTCAAATATACCAAAAGCCGGTTGAATAATAAGGAACTTCATTTCCCTACGTATAACGTGGCTGAAGGAGCTTACCTCGACGACGTAGTTATCGCTACTCACGGTAATGCCTTATAACTTGAGGGCTTCACGAATAGAAGGATTCATTAGAGCCTATACGAGTACCTGGTTCCTTACTCCAATATTCGGAGTACCCTCTTTAGTCCACCTATAGAGGAAGGTATCGAGGTTGTATCTCTAAGGGTCACCCCCCTGCCGGCGTATACGTTAGTAGTCGTTTTTCCGGTATTACTTCTATAACCCGGTCGTTTTCTAAAGGATATTATCGGCTGGATTTATCGAATTATCTAATAAGACATCTTTATCGTTATCTTCGTCGTCATCTTCATTATATTATTATTATTATTATAAGGAGAGCTCAGGGGTACTACCTAGGGCAGTAAGCTATAAGCTTAACCCATGCCGGCTACGTAGGGGCAAACGCCTAGCTACTATCCGAAAGGGCTAAGTCGTCATTTTCTAACGCGCCAGACATAATCTATTGACAATATTAGTACTGGAATAATCAGAAAAATACGCGCATTCGAATAGCACTAACCTCGCCTTTTTGCGCCTACTTTTGACGATGTTATTAAGGATTCAATTAACTAAGGGTTGCAGGATAGAGACCCCCTAGCGGTTCGATACGCAATATACACTCAGACCAGTTCAGTGGCTCTTCTTCCCGGGTGTTGTGATTGGTTCAAATGTGTATTTGTGGGTCTTTGTGGGTCCCTGTCCCTTAAAAATCTAAAAAATCGGGGCCGCAGGCACCCCACTGGGGCGTAGCGCCTCTTTGAGCCACTGAACTGGTCTGAGCTTGCTGAGATAAGCATGGTTATGCGTGCGTGCCCAGAGTTTTTTGAACAGCCAGAGTGGGTCCCTATCCCAGGCGACTCCCTTGCCTCTCGGCAGCGCTAGGGAAGTCGCTCCTCCCCGGCAGCAGCTTCAAGTTTGGCGGTGTGAGGTTCGCTAATCGCAACAGGCGGAGAAGCAGATAATTTGCGTGAATTCCTATTTAGCCCACCCGCAGTCCCTCCAGATGTTGTCCGCCAGTGGGCGCGGGGAGCGGGGCGCGGAGCCCATGGCGTTCGCTCAAGCGCTAGGAATGCCACAAGACAAAACCACTGCCCAGAAAAGCTACAAAGCGTGCTATAACGAATCAAAACCGAATAACACAAAAGAGAAAAAAATGGCCGTGTTAGTATGGAAGGTAGGTCCCGCATTTTCTATGGACAGAGTTTCACCGGCCCGGCTGTCTGCCTCGGCCACATTGCCAGCTCATGCAGGACACTGATGACAGCCTACTCCGCTCACACCATCAAACATGAGGCGCAGGGATGTGGCTTGGTTCTGCACAAATTTGGTGTTACTGAATCAGCTGCAGAGGGGTCGGGATTGGGGGCTGCTAACTAAGGTAGGAATCAAATGCCTACGGCATCTCCGGAGATAACAAACTTAAGCGGCATTATCGCAGCCGCCTTCCAGAGCTCAACCTGGCAGGCTGGCTCGACCAATCGGCCACGGCTTCGCTTCAGTCAACCTTCTCCAAAAAGAGCGAGCGCACATCTTCTCCGGCACCTGTAGCGCCTGGTACGACGGAATAGATTCTTCCTCGGCCATTGCCTCCTTCCACACATCACACATCGTGCGACTGCGCCTCGAAGCTCAAGTCCATGGGCAGCTTACCGTCGCCCCCCCCCCCCCTCCCCCCCCGCCGCTGCCCAGCCCGTCATCCAAGGCTGCCCTCATCTCCGACCCGGAATGAAGCCTTGTTGCTCGACGCACCGGCGACAACGTTGCTGCTGCCGCCACCGGCCGCCACCTTCTTCTCCTCGATCTGTCTGTTGCGGACGGCCTTCAGCTCTCCAGATGTCACCTTCATAGCATCTTCTCGTCGGAATGCTCGTAGCAGACCTGCACAATGGTGCCGAGGTCGCTCTCCGTCAGGTCCGACTGGTCGACCGACGAGATCATCAGGGACACGGCCAGCACGTTCTTGGTCACCTTGGTCAGCGTGTCGCTGGTGAAGATGTACGTGTAGAGATGCATGTCGACGCGATACGGGTAGCCGAGGTTGCCGACGGTGACGAAGCTGTGCGGTTTTGTTTTTTCCTGTCAGCCCCTCCGCTTTCTCGTTGGCTTGCTTGCTTGCTTGCTTGCTCTTTGGGGCTGAAGATGAAATGCGTTGGGAAACAAAAAAACATACTACATGGATGACTCGTTGGAATTGACCGACGACGACCCAAACAAGGCGTCAAGCGCCGTGCCGTGCTCAGGGCGTCACCAATGGCGGCCGCCACATTCCTTATTGGCAAATGCTTTGTAGATTGTCTTGACGTGTTCGGTGATTAGCTCTGCCTTGTTGTCGACCGAGGAGCACTTGATGACGGTGTCTTCGCGGATGAACTTGCTGACTTTGATGCGCGTCGAGTCCGACGCGTCCTTGTTTCGCGAGCCTCAGCCTTCGACTTCGAGTGCATCATTGCCCTGGATTGGGTGTCTCGGGCTTACTTGGTTTGGGGCTTTGAAGAGCGCCCTCTGCAGCTTGGCCAGGTCTATGAGCGAGTTGAGGGCGGCGTTGGTAATCTTTTCCGTGTCATCGCTCACACCCATTAGCTACTATTCGAGCACCAGAGAGGGAGGACGAGACCCATTCTTGTGATAGAAAGGTTAGTTGTCAATAGAAGACTTTCTGTGTTTGGAGGGGGTTTGCAAAGCTGGCCGTGCTGCCTGGTCAGATGCGATAGCAAGGCCGAGAACTTTGGAGGAGCTGGGCCGTCTCGGGGGGGGGGGGGGGGGGGGGGGGGCAGAGAGGGAGTTGCCTCTGTACTGAACTACTCATCAAATTATCATATCTGCCTAGCCCATTCCCTCGAGAAGGTCTTGGCTAGGATCGATACCGCACTGATCTTCTATCTCCATGTCATGTATACGATTGATGCTACGCTGTTATGTGCGCGCCTAGGCCGTTCATCGGTGGTCACTGTGCAGGCAGCCGGTGAGGCCAGATCGCGAACCACGGTTTATATTGCTAATCACTTACAGGAGCAGCGAGGCATATGGCTCTTCCAACAAAACAGGGTCCGCCAGACCATGTGATTGCTGTTAATGATTTTCGCCAATAACAAAGTATGAGTGCCCCCTAGCAAAAGCCTTATTGCAGCCCAAACTCTCCTGGACGCGATAAGCATCATCAGTTAGCCGATGGCGCCACTGACAGCCGAGGTGGGAGCAGTTATTGGGTTTCCGTACGAAAGTAGGCGCAATGAACTGAATTGTGGGATTCATTCTCCTCGCCATCTTCTTTCGACATCATCTCTTAACACACACCTACAATACACTTGACCAAACCTATCTCGACAAAATGGGTCGCATTTTTCTGTGGCTTCGGTATCGCCTCCCGGGATACCGACGGAGGTTATCAGCTCAGGAGCGGTGCACCCTGAAGATCCCCACCGAGCTCGTCGACATGATCATGGAGCACCTTCCGCTAGAAACGGCCATTGCGTTCGCCCTGACCTGCCGCGCGCTTTTCGTCAAGCATTTCCCAAAATCGGCCCAGCTATCCGTCCCCGCCAGAGCAACACTGCTTCTATGGCTCGAGCAAGACATCCCAAGCGTCTACTTTTGCCACGGTTACACCTGCCTCCACCGATGGCGCGCGGCGGCGCTGTAATTTAGCAGCCGCATATTATACGACGGGCCATACTGGTAGAATTATCGCGATATCGAGGGCGTCATGAGTAAACGCGTATTACTCTTTTAGTCTGGCCTCATATATACCTGGGCCCGGCTTATCATGAACCGCCATCTCTACGGGGCTCGTCACGGCCCTCCTTTATAGGATATTAAGGCGACCCGACGTATACGCGATTACTCATTTGGTATTAATACCACGGATTTTTGGAGTACCAAGATCATTAGCAATAACCTCTATATCTATAGTACTATGGTATTTCGGTAGGGTAGGAGAAAGGGAAACGCGCAATTATTAAGGACCTTTATTAAACGCTTTGAAGACTCCCTAGTATGCTATTACCTTCGGGTCGCTATTATTCCTGAGCTATGCCGCGTTGAAGAATCCTTAATACCCTTCTATCCAACCTCTAGGAGTATTCGGTCGTACCCCTTTTGTTTTACCGACTTTCAGATACGTATTACTTTAGGGGATTCCCCAAGACGAACGACTCGAAAGTCTAGTCAACGGGAGCTTATTGAAGGCGAGGATTAGTCTATCGAAGTCACCCGGTAGTATAACCTTGGAGGGTGTCGATCCCTATACGATCTAGAATGGCGTAACCTTATAACCAAGCGTACCTCTAGAATATCGGTACGAAGAGAAGACATATACGGGGTAGGGATGGTATATAGAGTATGGATGGAGGAAGACCTGGGTTCTACGCCTATAATGGAGATAGCTATATTTATAAATAGCTATGATATTATTTAGGTATCGGGTAACTCGGGCGCGGGAAAGGCGTAGCGGTTGCCTCCTCTACGTTGGTTCGGAGGTCTAGGAACGGGAACGAGGAATCGCGACCGGCCGAGAGGAACGATATAAGGCACGGCAAACTCTGAAAGGCTCATATTACTATGTGGCAACTCAATACGCAGAATTTGAAAGCGAGAGATGGGGGAATCATCGATCAGGAGCCGTGGTCCGGATGGCGTCGTGTCGGATGCTTGATGTATGCTCCGTAAAACCTCGAGTACATAGCGCCTACGTCCAGGACACCTCAAGTCACACGCATTCAGCATACTACGAGCTCTCCATTTGTCTTCGTGCTACGAACTGCTCATTATCGCCATTGTGTCCACCCATGCACCCCACCCCCAAGTCGTCCCATGATCACTGGTGAACCTTGCTGTGAGCCTAGGAACTGCGCCAGAGGTACCCGAATGGCGACCGGGAGTGTGTCTGAAGGGAGTCGAGCAGAAATCCGTCAATAGAAGCTGAAAAGGGCTGTGAGGGGGCTGCCGCTGCTTTCGGCGGGCTTCAGAAGGCCCAGCCGAGCCCATTACCTGCTTCGAGTCCGTCGAGACGGTCACGACCCGAGGCGCGTACCGGCAGTGGGGAACCGAGGACGGAGGGGAGAGACAGGATGGAGTTGAGGATCAAGGATAGGATGCGAAAGAGAAACGCCGGTTGTTGAGATAGGCTCGAAGACGGTCGGAGGACGATTGGAATGCGGCTGGAGAACGGCTCGCTGAAGAGGTTCAATATGGAGGCAATCCTGTGAAGCGAGTCAAGTGGAGGAGTACGCCGCAGGCACTGGGGGTCCTAGGGGGCTTGCCCCCTAGACATCCAACAATTAGACCATAAACATCGAAACATCGAATTATCACGAGAATTTGTTTTGGTATTGAGGGGGTAGAATCCGTTGTCCTGAAGTTTAGCCGGTGCGGGTGTGTACCTTCAACTTTCTTGCCAGCTCCCCCGCCAAAATAAACCACTTTCTTTCCACAGACTCGTAATCTAACCTCAATCGATCGCACGTACGATTCATCGCTTTCAGCTATAAATAAGTACGCCGAATACTTCACGATCGTTACCCCATTAATCTCTACTAATATATTACTAGGAACGCGTGTTTTTCGAGCCGTCGCGATAGTTACGGTCGGAGTCCCTCAATCGCAGCCACACACCGCCCGATCCGCCAAATCCAGGCGGCGGTAGCGAGCCTCCCGACCGCCCGATCCTACCTAAAGAGACCCCGGACGATCAGATTCCTCCCGAATATAAGAGATGCCGTGGTTGTAGCCTGGTCAAACATAACCAGCACTTCATACGGGCTCCAGGTACCAGGCGTCCTGGACTGATGGTCAATTGCGACTAGGGGGGTGCCTCGCTAAGCTCGCAGCTCGGGCGTAAGGCTTATATTTTCGTCTTAGCGGGGCAACCTAACCTTTCAACGCAACACAATTTTCCAGGAGCGCACCACATCTTCGTACACACTTTACGGGCCGCGCCAGCCCGCCACGGTTTCGCGAGTACCATCATTCAATCGCGTATGTTCCATTCTATTAGGCGCGTAATTTTCGTAACACTGCTAACGCGCGCGCAGGAGAAAATGGCCGAAACCCCCGGCTTCCGCTCTTCGGGGCTTATCGCTTCGGATATCATTGGCAGCCCCGCGACCGAAAACCCTGCCCTGGGTGCAAATACGGGACTGTCGGTAGCCGACGTCTTCAGCAACATGGGCGGCCTGAAGCAATCTGCGGCCATCAAAACCATGCTGGATGAGCCCGTAAGTCAAACCAGAGCGTGAAACGGCTTGAGAGATAGCAACTAACAGGTGATAGATGGTCCGTAACGCCGTGCTCCGGGACGGAAAGGAAATCGGCTGGGGCTGTGACACGAACGTTGAGGCCGTTCTAATCACCATGACGGGCACGGTCCGCAACCCGCCCTGCCAGTCTTGCTCTGACGGCAGCGGCCCCTTCACTACGTGCGTGACGCACGACCGTTTCGGGAAGGGTTCCTGCGGCGGCTGTCACTACAATTCAGACGGTAGCCGTTGCACGTTCCACGCGAGGCACACCCAGCAGCAGAGCCCGCAAGTTCCCGGCACCCCTCGTTAATGGTCAATTGCGATACTTGCCGTGGTTTGAGCACCAGCGGCGACCGCTCTACGATTCGTGAGCTTCTCTCGGGTCTACCGCTCATGCCCTCTTCAAAGCGTACTCCCGATGTACTGTCCTCGCCAGAAGGCCGTGCCTCTCGAGCCGCCTTAATAGATCACGGTCCTCTTCGCCGGCCTTCCGGTTCGCCTCCGCCGCAGCCGCCCGGTCTTCGTTCCCTAGTATCGCTTGGAGTTGGAAGCCTTCGTCTCGGTAGTCGTGCCTTGACACCGATCCTTGCGGGCAGTCACCAGGGCCTGCACTCGGCAGTCCTGTCGGGCCAGTCGACCTTCGGCTACGAGTGATGGCACAAAGCGGGGTTGTCCTTACTGATTTCTTAGTAAAATGCCTCAGCCACCCATTCTTTCGAGCGAAGCGAGGACAGCCCGCGGCAGGCGCCGCCGGAGGCATCTGTTCAGCTGACCCCTTCCTGACTGGTCAGGTGGCATATTTTAGCATCCGCTTCTTGTTGGACAACTCTAGCTCTTCATCCCCTCACTTCATAGCGATGGCTAGCATGACTTTCTCTCTCAATCTTGAGACTCCGATTCCGACAATGGCATGTTGCTAAAAGGCCATGGGTGTCAGTCCGTCTCTAGTTAGGGTTATATTCGACTTTCTTTCTCAATCTTGGGATTCCGATTCCGACAATGGCATGTCGCTAAAAGGCCACGGGTGTCAGTCCGTCTCTGGCGAGGGTTATATTTGACTTTCTTTCTCATTATTGAGGTAAGTACGAACTTGCTTCACAGTCAGCACCTGGTTCATTTTGGCTGACTCCACCTTCAGAGCTTCACTCTTCTGCGCCCTTAGCATACTTTGTCGGTGGTCCTTCCTTCATCAACCTAAGGTAAGGACGCTTTAGGTTCGTTCTTACAGTTAGGCGCCCCCTAACAAAGTCAGGTTTCTTTGGTGTAGTGGGGGAGCGGGGAATCAGGTTACGTGACGACGTTACAGCAAAGTACAAATACCGGTAGACGGGTCCGACAGCACACAGACTTTCTTTTCCATAAACCACAATTTCAGAGCACTTTCTTTTCCAAAACGTCAAGATGAATATCGCACACGACGTCGGGCTCTTGGCTGAGCAGCGCGCCGTCAAGATGGATATCGCACACGACGTAGGGCTCCCGGCTGAGCAGCTCAATATGTTGACCGCCATCGCTGCGCCCTTCTTCGTGGACCGGATTGCCGACGCTCTACGCACTCCCAAGGCGTCGGGAGCGTGGGACTTTTGCCGCATCGTCAGAGAGACGGCTCTATCCCGCATGTGGACCGACCATAGGAATTTAGAGCAACACCCGGCGTCCATGCGCGAATTCTTGTCCATGGCCAGCTCCATCTTTTCGGAGCAGTACCTCGAGCATCTTGCCGCTCGGGCAACCCACTTTAATGCCATTTCGGGGTTCACCGCCATATCCCATTACTTCATCTCCTATCGGCCAGCCATCGACTCCATCAGTGACGTCATTCGGGCCATTGTGGTGCACTCCGCCACCGAGTTGTCACGGGAGGCCATCATCCAAGAGCTGTCCACAACAACTGGCGGAACTGAGGTCACTCAAGTGCAGCAGCAACCCCCCTCTCCGCTACTCGAGACTATACAGCCTGGTCAGCAATCCTCATCTAGTCGTCTTCCAATAGGGTCCGGGGAAGCCGACATTCCTTGCCGCATCCAGCAGATCGACTTGGAGGGGCCTACCATTTCAGAGGCTTGGCGCGTAAATACGACAACAAATGCTATGGAAAATCTCGCCCTGAGCGTCGGCTCTAATGCCGACCCTTTGTCAATGGCCTTCAGGGCGCTCCCGGTCTACCACGGGACCGACTGGAAGGTGGAGGACAACGAGGGCGCGAGAGTTAATCCTCGGCAAGGCCGTCTTAGACCGTCTATAGGTCCAAATCAGGTAGCACCTCAAATACTAACCGGAGGGGTCATTTGTACGGGATTCAGCCCTCTGAGATGTTTTCTCTGGGCGACTTTTAAAAGGCGAGGTCTTGCAACAGGTCCCTACTAGGACTTATAAGGCCAAGCTGGAGAGTTCTTGGAACTGCCCGCTCTTTACGCCTGGCTCCGGCCCTTCTTCGCACAATCATTCCGGGGTCACGCTCTTCAAGTTCCGTCCCTCTCTACCGTCGGCCTCTGGCCAGACATACTATTTAATACCTAGAGGTAGAGAAGCGGAGTGGGAGAGTATTTTCAAAGCCTACAACACCGGGGACCACTCGCCTCCTAGCTGGGAGGGGAATGTTGTGACCAAGCACCTTTGGGATCAGTTTTCGACTATTCACGGCGGAGTACTCGACACTTGGCCCAATACGCTTCACTGCTATGAGTTTGGACCCCAGCTAAACCTATTGCGATCCTATACGAGGCAGTTATGGAGGACGGTCTGGTTCGAAGCGGGTGTTGGCGCGCTGCTCGACAGCTATGAAGTGACATATGCTATCTCGTTCAAGCTAGCAGCTCCCGTGCCGCCTCAAGTCTCGTCTCGGAAGGAGGAGAAATCACGTTTCAAGTAGGGCTCGATACGTGACAAGTCCAAGGAGACGGGACTACGCAAGAAGATAAGCAGGATCTTCAGTGGTACCAAGGAGAAGGCAAAGTAGGCGCGTCGAAAAGGAAGACCGCGTTGTGTAATAGAATTCATAGTATTAGACTGAGAGAACCCGACCGAGTTCCTGTGAATTAGAACAGCACCTATCAACATGCTTGCCATATTTAGTTTTACACATCCTACACGTGGCCTCGCATTCGTCTCACGCTCTCCCATAGTAGAAAAGATATAATATACTGCCGCCATCTAACTCACAGACTTAGTTTCACTGTGCTCAGCAGAAGGGACAAATGGACAGCGTATTAGTTTACCAAGAACGTCTACGGCACATTAACGCCCACTCGCTTCAAAAACAGGTCCTCCGCCCCGCCATGAATTAGTTACTAGGCCAATATAAGGGGGGTAAATGGATAGAAGGTAACAAATAGTAATTATTTAGTTCTATACCGAGATAATAATAGCAAGAGAAACAAACTCGCGTCGAACCGCTTGCGGACGGGGGCGTTGAGGTAGGTAGGTAGGTCATGACAGCCCCAACTTCAACTTCGACACCTTCTCGAGCCTGCCCATTTCCTCCTCAGCTCTTGCGAACTGCTCTTCCAGGCGCTTGATGGCGACTTCGCAGGCTTCAAGCACACCCTCCTTGCCAAGGGCGGACGGCTCTTCCAGGCGCCTGATGGCGACTTCACAGGCTTCAAGTGCGTCCTCCTTGCTCCGAGCCTTGGATGACGAGGAGATGAGTGGGTCGGTTTTGCCCTTCTCTATCGCGTCGGCGATAACATGCATGGCGCCTCGCCCACACTGCATCGTTGTCTTCACTTCCTCCATGAGCTGTATCAACCCCTTCAACTCTTCAATGCGGGCGTCTGTTACCTCGTGTGACATCTAGCCATGCAGTTGTCAGTCCCCTGTTGCCTGTGGCGTGTGTGTTTCTGGTGACCTGCCTTGATGCTGGGCTGTGTCAGCCCCTTTGTCTCCTTGATGCGGGCGTCTGCTATCTTGTGTGATATCTAGCCATGTAGTTGTCAGTCCCCTGTTGCCTGTGGCGTGTGTATTCTGGTAACCTGCCTTGATGCTGTGTAGTGCTCGGTATGTTTCAGTACTGCGTGTTGGACGCCGTATCATTGAGGTTGTTTAGTAAACACTGGGCCCCCGATTCGCCAAAGAGCGGATGCCGAGATTACATAGTATCGTAGCGTGGGCAGCCCGAGCTATGACGTTGATGCTGTTACGGCATGTTGACGTTGATGCTGTTACGACATGCCCGAGATATGGCGTAGGGAGCCGCGCCCGGCGCTTGCGGCGTCTCCGGAGGCCAATTGGCCGCCAATGCGCGCTACCTACGCCCCTGGAGCAAATACAGCTCGCACCACATGCCTACTCGCCGTCTCTGACTCGCTGTGTTGCGGGGAGCGATTCACGACTGCCTGGACCGCGCTGAACGGCTCAAAACTTTGCCGAGTCAGCAGTGCGTAATTAGTACGCCTACGTCATCAGCCACCTCTGGGTCCGCACCCTGGAAGACCCGCTCCGGCTCCTTCGTCAAGCAACGGACAATGCTCCTCCTCCACCCATGCTGTGGCGTGTGTGTTCTGGTAACCTGCCTTGGTGCTGTGTAGTGCTCGGTATGTTTCAGTGCTGTGTGCATACTCTTCAAGCTCGACGAGAAGCCTTGTTCGTCGGCAACTGAGACATGCCGTCGTCATCACCTTTCTTAATCCTTGGCGTGTGGCTAATGTGACGCCCCACATTAGGGTGGCCCCCAAACATCCAATAACAAGGTCGGGCCCCGCCAGTTTTTCACCTAACAACATACTCGTCCTCAGTGGACTGGCTGCCGCAATTACGACCGCACAACCCATCCCAATCGACTTGTAACCACGCCGGCACATCAACCACAGCGCTGAATCTCAGGTCATGTAAGCACATTATTCCGTCGACGACGTCCTAGGCTAACCCTTCTTTCGACAGTCAGATGGCAGAGCTAAGCAAGCTTACCACGGGCGGCGCGCATAAGGGAATGTCTGCCCCGTACCCCGACGACGAGCGCGGGACTTTTATCACTCACACGTTCCCCGGCGCAAATCCGGCGAGACTCAACCTCAACTACAGCTTCGCCTCACTGGTCTGGTCAACTCATGGGCTGAGAATGATTTTTAGGGCCCCAGGACGTTACGGCTCGACCTCAAGGCGTTACGGCTCGACCTTGACGATTCTCGCAGAGTGAGGTAATAGCCATTTCAGCCCCTATTTCAGAATTCTCAAGGCATATCACTTCTCTAAGAATACCTACTTGAGACCTCTCTCACATTCTCTCTCTCAACATCAGCATTCTCTCAGCAGCACCAGCACCAGCACCAGCACCAGCACCAGCACCAGCACCAGCACCAGCACCAGCAACAACAGTGTGACGGCGGGGCACAACACTATACTACCGCTGCGCTACACCTTCCAAAAGGATGCCAGAATTGCAAGCCGCCAAGCTGCAATCCTGTAGTAGGTTATAGTATGGTCACGCACCCGAGGCCTGCTCACAGCACCTCGGTACCGTGCCATGACAAACAGCAGCAGCAGTAACAGTAGCAACAACAGCAGCATTCCTTCAGCAGCATTCTCTCACAGCACAAGCATACTGCGATTACATCGAGAGCCAGAGGCAACACTTCCTCGACGAGGTTATCCACTCTTCGGACATTCGACGCAAGGGTCAAGATTACGGTCGGTTGGCAGAAAGATCTGCTCCTTCTCCCCTATCAAGGGCTCTCGGTCATCAGCCAGACATGGGGAGATGTAGAGCCAACCGCTTGGGACTACGCAGGGTCCCTCTCTACTAACCCCTAGTCAGCCGGGACCGGGAGATGACGAGTTGTGAGTTAGGTCGAGGGAAGAGGGCTCAGTTGCTTTGATTGGTCAGTCTACTACGTATAGCCGCGCTAAGGAAGGAGAGAGTCGAGAGCATGCCGTATTCCCGCTCGTGGCGGGAACAAATAACAAGTAGGCAAAACTCAGGTTTTCGCAAAATTCGCAAAATTCTTCATGGCCAATCTTCAACACGCCGCTTCAGTAAGGTGGCGAGCTTCTCCCCCGGTCAACCGTGTCAAATGGGCTCCTTACGCGCACATCCCTTCCTGTTTTCATTACGGCCAGCAAGAACACCCATTTTCGCCCACAATACCGTCACCCACGAAATTTCCCACTAGCAAAATTTTTCTACCCTTCAGCTTTTCAACTCCCCAACTTCACAATTTTCGCACCTCTCTCCCCTTCACATCCCAGATCGGTTTGTTTCTGCCATAGCAACCAACTTGGCGATTTCGCCTTACCGTCGCGAGAATTCCAATGTCACAGGCGTCCACTTTGTGGCGCGCGCTACTGGAAGTCTGCCTAATCATCTCGTTTTACACCGCCCAGGTCTTCCAGTACCAACGGGAGTTAGATCGCCGAATGCGGAAAGGAGAGCTCAATCATCGCGACCGTCAGCAAATCATTCTGCGTACTGTGGTTGGTTCGCAAGGTTTCTTGGCCGATTTTGTCATCGTCGATTTCGTGCAGACCTTCTGCCCCGGTTTCACTTGCGATCGCCAGCGTGTTTGTGTCGCCTTAATGCGCGCTCGACAGGCTGAAGTTATCCTCATGCCACGCGGTACATTCGTGGGATTTAGAGGAAATTTGATGGAGATGCCAAAAGGCTACGATCCTCGTCTGTTGGAGATGATCTACGAGGATGTCGGCAAGCAAGGTGGCATTATTACACAAGTCATCGAAACGGAGTCAGATACCCAAGACGACACTAATGTATCCGATAAATGCCACAACTGTGGCTAGCCGGGTCACCTCCAGAAGCAATACTGCCAGGAGCTGAAGTGTCAGAACTGCGGTGGCTCCTTTCACACCACTAATATATGCCCCCGAAGGTCCCGAGATGCAGGCGGCTGGGCCCAGGGTGACTCAGTGGTGATTTCGGCCGGCAATGTCAGACTGGAACTGGCATAGGAGGAATATCTCTGGGTCAGCCAAAGTCCAACATGTAATTCGCGTATTATGGGTGGGAGCAGCTATGAACTCGAACTTTTCCCACGCCCTGCGCGGTCCTTTCTCTAGCCTCTTTCTTCAACTTTAGATTCTACAATCAGCGATGATTACTGTAGCCCTGTCTCCTTACGTTGACTGAGCCGTGATACTCTATGTCGAAAGGGCTTAACGAGATATGAAGGGCCCCAGGACGTTACGGCTCGACCTCAAGGCGTTACGGCTCGACATCAAGGATTCTCGCGGAGGGAGGTAATAGCCATTTCAGCCCCTATATCAGAATCCTCAAGGCCTATCACTTCTCTAAGAATACCTACTTGAGGCCTCTCTCAAACACACTCTCTCAGCATTAGCATTCTATAGAGGGCCCCAGGACGTTACGGCTCGACATCAAGGATTCTCGCGGAGGGAGGTAATAGCCATTTCAGCCCCTATTTCAGAATCCTCAAGGCCTATCACTTCTCTAAGAATACCTACTTGAGGTCTTTCTCACACTCTCTCTCAACATCAGCATTCTCTCACCAGCACCAGCACCAGCACCAGCTACTACGTAACTAGGCCCAATTGGGCCACATGGTCAACAAGCGATGATCTACGCCAAACTGGGGCAAAAGAGTGCTTGTATTAGGAAGAAGAAAGAAATGTGGGCATAGCCTTGATACCGTAGCAATGAGCGGCATTACATCCACGGTCCACTGTTTCGGAGAGGCCTGGAACTTGTGTCTTGGCGACACCAACCGTATAGCCCTTGAGGCAGGGCCTGAGTACGTGATAGCAAGTGAGACTGTGGCCAGGCTAGCAGGGATCAGGCCGGACCCCGGCCTGATGCCCTCAAGCCGAGGCATAAGTGGATATGGGATCCACCGGTCCAGGCCATCACTTCCACATATATATTCCGCTGTGGCCCAGATAGCTAGACTTCCTCCAAGCAATCCAGTCCTTACCTTTCCTCCCAACAGAGACCCATGGTCGTCCAGCCCTTGCCCTTGACCTTGATCTGGACCCAACAGCCAAGAGTGCCAACCATGGGGTTGCTGGGCTTATTGTCGCTACGGGTGATGTAGCAGCCGGCGCTAATATCGGATCCGGCCTCAACTTCCTTGCTGTATGGACCCCGAAGCACATAGCTAAAGTCATTCCTTCGGGTTGTTAGCTCAGCCGCCGTGAGTTCCGATGACACTAGAGGAAAGTCGGCATGGTGGTGTCATGGTCGTTCAGGGACTTCAGGGGAGGTCTTAGTTCTGGGCTAAATGCTGGCCTAGATAGTTAAATCGACAGCCTCAACACCATACTATCCTGTGATTAGGCCGTGTTGTTTACTTTTAACATAGTACAGCCTCAACACTATGCTATTTATCCTATGATCACGCCGTGTTGTTTACTTTTGACACGGTTGCCCTTGAGCTAGTCGAGCCAGTCAACCTTCGGCTGCGATTCATGGCACAAAGCGGGGTTGTCCTTACTAATTTCTAAAATGCCTCAGCCACCCATTCCTTCGAGCGAAGCGAGGACAGGACGCCGCAGGCGCCGCCGGAGGCATCCGTTCAGCTGACCCCTTCCTGACTGGTCAGGTAGCTTATTTTATAGTGTGTCTGGTCAAAGGCCGACGGCAGAGAGGGGCGGAACTTGTAGCTCTGCTTGGTTACAAAGTAATGTTCGAATCTCCCTGTGCTTAGCGAGGTCGGCAAAGAGGTAAGCAAGGTAGTCGAAGTCGGCAGGTTTGTTATTATAGGAGCCGTCCATGCCCTTGACAAATAGGTCGACGAGCTGGTTGAGCACGAGGTCGTTCGATCCAAGGTTTTGAAACGGGTTTCTGTTTCGGGTCCTAGAGAGGTAGGCAAGGCAATTAGTATCCCACCCCAGCGACACCCGCTCGCGCTGTTCTATTTTCAAATGTAAAAGGAGATAACCGGGAACTGGATTTACGCGAGACGTACCGACATATTCTATAAAACTATATCAATGAACTTGTCGTCGGTTGCTATGCCTTCTCAAAGAACGGCTGACTGAGGCCCACCAAATCGCGGCTGTTTATCGAGCACCGCCGCCGCGACGACGACGAAGACGACGACGACGAAAATGACGATCGCACAAGCGGATGCTGGGACCTGGCTCGGGGTGGCCTTGGGCGTGGTGAGCATTCTGCTCACTCTTGGCATTTGCTGGCTGCATCGCCGAAAAGGCGAAAAAAAAACAGATTCTCCATCTGGAGGGCAGGGCAGGGCCGAGCTGAACGGGCGAGTCGAGGTTGCCGCCGGGAAGCCCATCAAAAGGCTAAATTTGACAAGCCCGGATCCAGTCGTTCGTTCGCACCGCTTCATTGCGGTGCGACGGGTCACGGACGATAACAAAGGTGGCATCTGGATGCAGCTGCCCGATGACAGCGAGGTAACGACCCGGCACCGCAACGACGCGGTGCATCTTTTCTGGCATAAACATGGGGTATTCTTGTTTATGCTCATTATAGCCGATTGGGGTATACGGCTTATCCTCCGTAACGTGGAGGGCTGGTGTGGGCAGGCGAGCGTCGAGCTTTATGCCGTTCATCGGCGTACCTTCCGCACTTATCCAGGGTGTCTCTGGGATTAGCTGTGGGTTTGGCCGAGACGAGGGTCGGCCAGGTCTTGCCGATGGCCGTGGAGGCCGTAGCGAGGGCTGTGGAGGGCCGAGACCAGGGCCAAAGAGGCCGAGATTGAGCAGAGACAAGAAGCGGTTGAAATACTGGTGAAACATTTGCGATTTCAACTCGCTGGTGCCGGCATCTGTCGTCTGCCCCTCTCCCGGCTGGAGGGGCAAGCGGAAGGTTAGCTCGGCCAGAGATCGGAGGCAAGCCTTGTCAAGGTCTCGCTGCACCCTTGTCGTCTCGTCCTGGCGGCCGCCGGCGAAGACGGCACCATCGTTACGCGGCGACTGAGGCCGCGCAATCCAGCTAAATATGCACTCCAGCAGCTGGTTGCGGTTCCGTACGTCATCTCGGAGATTTAGGTGCTCCTTTCTCTTAGTGACGGCCTCATAGAGCTGGTAGATCTTGATCTTGACCCTAAGGCTGCTCGGCGCGTTAGGGACGCCGTCGAGAAACTTGGTAAAGTTGAGGGTTAGGGCGCCCAGATGTAGCGAAGACGCCGCGCCGAGGTCCGACGGCGTATCCAGACTCTCTACGAGCGCCTTGAGGAGCGAGGCCGACTGCTCTGCGAAGACGATATCGTTGTCTTGGCCCTTGACGCTCGGCTCGAGAGCGCTAGTGAACAGCACGTCAAGCTCGACTCGAGGGCCTTGGAGAGGGGTTGGTAGAGGGAAGGAGGCACCTCGGTCGACAAGACCTCTCTCATGGTCTCGCGGATCCTGACGTTGGCGCAAGCCAGGAGCTGGATGCTTAGCCTGAGGTAGCGGCTCAAGAAGGTTTCTTCGTGGTTTTTAGACGAGAGCCTGTCGATCCACCTTAGTTCGCTAACGGCGGGTTTATTGAGAACCGAAGCCTGGTCGGCAATGCAGATGCCTCCCAGCGAGGCCAGGAACCCCGAATAGTTGCGCCACTCGGCGACGGTCCTCTCCGCCACCACGTCGACAGTTGTCGTCGACACGTCCTTGGAGAGGTGCAGCCACAGGTCAAAGACAATTCCTCCTGTCCTCGAAGGCTCCACCTCTCGGGAAGAGGTTCCCGTCAATGAAATACGGCGGCGAGACGCAACCATCATCCAAGTTTCCCTGAAAACAATATCCCAGTGTGCTAAGTTCAGACGAGTCTTGCTAAGCTCCGTCGCGAGCTACCATGTCCGAATCCATATGGCTCGATATCGGTTTGAGAAGAAGTTGGTGGAATCGTGACTATATCCTTGGCTTCGTAATTAATCATCACTTGATCAGCCAGGATTGAAGGTATAGTGAAATTTGCTTTGGGTTGTGAAGACATCGATAGGGCTACAGCCTAGGTGGAGATGGAAAAGCGGGGGGAAAGAGCGTGTGCTTACCAGTGTCAACTCCAGAGCAGCCGGCAGAGACGCTTTGTTAAATGAAAAAGAAGAGCATAGACGAGGGACGGCAATGTTGTTGCGGCCTTGGAGGCGTCGGTGAGGGAGAGGCGCCGAGTTGTTTCGGCCGAGGCGTCGGCTGCTGCTGCTGCTGCTGGGGCGGCTGCCGCGGTCGCTGAGCCAGTTGGGCTGGGTTCGTCTGCTGAGCCATGCCGCTCTGGATGGCACTGATGGAGGCGGAGGCAGCAGCACGTGGGCCGTAGCTGCTCTCCAGGGCCTGGGCGGCACGCTGAGCGGCTATTCCGCCGCGGCCTGCGTTTGCAGCATTATACGCGAACGCGGGAACGCCGGCCTGGCTAATCGATCCCGTGCCAGGCTCCTCGAGCGTAGCGAGGAGCCCGCCGCAGGCGCCCCCGGAGGGCCGCCGGAGGCAAAGGAGCCCAAAGGCAAAACCGATAATAATACCAGCAACTCTTCTAGCGGCACTCGGCGCCAGTAAGCGACGGGCCATTGGACTCTCAAAAAATCCAAAGCTTCTTCGCAAGGCAACCAAGGGAGGCAACCAAGGAACTAGAGAAGGAAACAAGACGTTTGAAGTTCCAGACCAAGCGTGTGTTGTTTCGGCCGAGGCGTCGGCTGCTACTGGTGGGGGGTGGTGCTGCTGTTGCTACTGCTTCTTTGTCGCCTGGTTTAGCTTTCCCGTCGACTTGTTGAGCTCCTCGGAGAGACGGCGGTTCAGGCGTTTTAGCGAGTCGCGCTCCTCTTGCGGTCGGCTGATGATGATTCTGGCAGCTCCTCCGATGACGAGCTCATTACGCCTGACGGTGATACGGAGGAAAAGATGCTTCCCAAGGAACCCCGACGGTAATACGGAGGAAAAGATCCTTCCCAAGGAACAAGCGCTCCAACACCGTCGTCGGCCGCGTCGTCGTCCTCGATAAAGAAGGACCTAACGGCCTCGCCCATAATGCATTGGGACAATAGCGTGCAGCCCAAAGGCAAAACCGATAATAACACCAGCAACTCTTCTGGAACGACTTGCGATCTTATTGGCAGTGGCGGCACTCGGCGCCAGTAAGCGACGGGGCATTCCTGGCAATTCTGCAACGCTTTGGGAAGGGGGTTTTTTTGGGGAGCATTACGCCTGACGGTGATACGGAGGAAAAGATGCTTCCCAAGGAATAAGCGCTCCAACAGCTTGCTTGAGCAGCTGAAACCGAAGAAAAGGAAAGTGCGGAACGAAAAGGATGGACTCTCAAAACATCTAAAGCTTCTTCGCAAGGCAACCAAGGAAGGCAACTAAGGAACTAGAGAAGGAATCAATCTTGGTTTTGATTGGAGAGACGATTCTCACTTCTGACTCGTCCTCAGTTTGGGGGGGATCGCGCATTTTGGTTAGCAAGCTCGTCGATCTTATGGTCCATTGGCACAATCAGACCTTGGCTTGCCTGGCGGTACCGCACAAGCTCTTGTTGCTGCTGGTGTTGCTGCAGTTCGTGGACCTGCTGCCGGAGGTTGGTCTTACGTGTCGAAAGCGGACGTAGACCATACACCTCGGAGATGACGATTCTGGTAGCTCCTCCGATGACGAGCTCATTACGCCCGACGGTGATACGGAGGAAAGGATGCTTCCCAAGGAACCCCGACGGTGATACGGAGGAAAAGATGAAGCGCCCCAACAGCTTGAGCAATACCATTTCAGTAGAGAAGGAACTGGCCGCTGCGATGGTCGAGTTCGCCTCCTCGTTCCGGCGCTGTAGTTCGGCAATTCGTTGATGGTGATGGCCAGCAGGCCGCGCCCAAGGGAAGGCCGACACCGAGGCCGACGCCCACGTTACCGGCTCGAGGTCTTCATCCTGCCGCATCCCCATCCACGGTAGCTAAACCCGAAGAAAAGGGAAATGCGGAACGAAAAGGATGGACTCTCAAAAAATCTAAAGCTTCTTCGCAAGGCAGCCCCTCCGATGACGACCAGATGTGGCTGTGGGAAACTGCACGTTGATCAAGGGCGGCAGCCCGAATATATAATTGAACCGATGGAAACGCGGATGCCCCCAATGCAGCGAGGTCAGCAACAGGAGAAGACCAGAGTAGTTAGCCAAATCCATGGCGGAATCCCTGTCCTGCGAGAGCACGGGATAGACCCAAAGAGACACGCAGAACCGCAGCACGGAATAAAATTGCGACCAAGGCAACTAACGTGGGTGCAGAAGTCTGCAGGGCCTGCCACATATATGGTTGGAGGTCTTGGGAAGCATGGACCCGATCCCGGGCCCATTCTGGGTCCCCGAGCCAGGCCCAACGAGCAACGCGCTCGCCCAGGCAAGAGGTGACGAAGTGCCCTGTCTGGTGAGGGTTAAAAGCGTCGAGAGATTTGGCATAGTGAAGTTGCTCATCCCCGGTAAAGCTCACAGTTGCACAATCGGCAAGTCGAGCAACCTAACCAGATATGGCGTGTAGATGAGAGCCAGCAAGCCCAGAGGACAGTCAGTGACACGGTTGAAAAGAATGTCCGGGGTTAAGCTCTCCAATAGATTGCTCCGCAAGCTTTGATTGGGTTAGAGAGGCAGAAAGGAACCGCCGAAGTAGGTCACGGCACCTAGTCCATAAAGGACATTGGGCTGCAGTACAAATCATCACTTCTCCTATGTCGCTTCCCAACATGCCCGAGATCCTCCAGGTCTGCCAGTCCTTGATTATACGATGCTGCGATAAACTATCACCGGAGGCCATCCAGAACTATGTATACGTACGGAATCATCTGCTCCAATTTGAAGCCTGGCGCTTAGGGCAGAGGAAGATAGTGAGTCCGGCGCGCCTCCCGATGACTTGAAGCTGACGAGCTCTTAAGCTATATATTTACTGCGAATGATGGGCCAGACGCAACATGCGAGCAGAAGGCGCGAGACACTTTTCGGTCATACTTGGTTCGGCCGACAGAGACGCCAGATACTGGTAAGAAGCGGATCAGGACTGCCAAACGGAAAGTAGGGAAAGACGTATGGGATCGCGCTGAGACGACGAAAAAGGATGCGTCAGTTGCCGTGCGCACTGATCAGCTGCTGTCCTCGTACTGTCGAATCTACCAACGAGATGTCGGGGAGCGGGTTGATATCGATCCTGACGCGAGCAAGCAGATAACAGATAACGCAGAGAAGGCATGAAGTTGGACTGGAGGTGCTTTCTTGGATTATAGACGGGGCTCCATGTACATCGGAAATCGTTGGCTCTGGTGCTTTTTCGCGCCGCCTTGAGTGAGTACCGCGGACATATATCACTTCGGCCTTGCTAACTATCCTCAGGGGACTCCTCAAGGAAGGGATATCGGAATGGTTACCTTCCAAGTGATATTACACAGTTCAGCTTACCGCGGCGAAAGCGTATGGCGGAATGGGTGGTTTCCATCCTTCGTTACGAGTTCATTGTCGTCGCCGGAAAGTCGCGCGTGATACATCCCGCGCAGCCTTCCTCAAGTATCACTCAAGAAAGATGCCGTGGGTTCAAGGCCGACCCTCATAGCTTGGTCGGTTCTACTAACGAATACTAGACTCTCCAGTATTTGCAAGTCTCTCCGTCTTCCCAACATTGGACGGTTGACACTATCAGATGCGGAGGTGGAAGAGTACGCATTTCGGTGCGGATTTCAATGTCGATTTTACTCGGTTTTCATTTCTATCGCCACCGTCACTGTAATGCTATCACAAATTCCTCACTGCTGTGCCTCGTTTCCTTGGGCAGCACCCTCCATTGGACTAGAGCGATGTAGATACAAAAGTACGCAAATGTCGCATGGCCCTGTATCGTCTCCCTTCTGAGGGTTTGGGCTTCACGAGGAGCTGCTCCTGTCCCTCACAAGAAGAATGACATGGCCTACTCCACATTCAAACGGCGATTCGGCGAGGAGAGATGCACCTAAGGGCGATTTGATCACACCCTTAGACGGTGGTTCTTGCCGCGCGATGTGGGTGTATCTCCGGTGGTGATGGCCACGCCGACGCTGCCGGATCCTCCTTTGTCTCCAGGCTTGGGCCTTCGTACAACTGTCAACATCGCAATCCGATCTTTTTGCGGCCGACACGCCACCCTTTTTGAGCCAGACTATTCGCGGCCTACCAGAGGTAGACTTCTCAATGCGGAATCCCCTGATCTCCGCCCATTTGTAAACGAATTCTGCCTTTGCTTCTCGTTAACGTTGCCTTGTTCCCTGGTTAAGCCCGTACGAACCATTTTAGGATCCAACTAGGACAGATGCTCGGCAAACCAGCTGACAATGTGCCGGTATGAGTCAAAGACCGCAAGGTCGCCTCGCGTAAACAGTTGATAAATGCCATTGGACTATTAATCTCTGAGCCCCTTCCTTAGTTTGGTGCATTCACTGTTTGAATTTTATTTTTCATGTCTTCCTTTGACTTCATATCGTCTTTCCTTGACAACCCTATCTAAGTCCGTTATTACCGGTTCCTCAGGGTCATGTTTAGTTTCCTTGTCGGCCTTCTCATTACCTTTGTTAGTTAAGCCTCTGGTAGTTGGGTTGAAGGTACTTACCGGGGGACCAGGAGGAGCCGGGGGATCCGACTGCTTGTCTGAGTCCGACGTGGTGGCGTGAGGAGCTCCTGTGGACAGTCAGAATGTATTCTCTGGGACGAGTCCTAATACCTACAGCTAGGCGCTCCTTGTAGAAGGTTGGTGGTAGCCAATCTGCGTTATATATGAATATAACCTCCGAGCGTGACGGCTGGTTCGTATGGGAATCTCTCTGGATAGGAGGATAGGCTATATCGTGAGCTGCGAGGTGATTCCGGCCAGAGGTGAGATGGAGTGGCCTATGATACTGGTGGGCATGTCAGTCTATGTTCTGTGACAGTCTTAGGATACCGCACTCCGTACCCTTGGGGACAGGATGGATGGAGAGTGGTGTTTGTCCCAATAGTCGTCACTTTGGGTGCGTGACCTGAAGGAACTATTTCTGGTAGTCGTTGTAGCACCACTCACAAAAGTCTAAATTTGCAATGCTAACCGAGCAGAGACAGCCGGGCATTCACGGGGAACGAAGGCATTCTTATACCTGCCGACCGGTGTGTCCGGATCCAACTGATTGAGCTGTAACGGCTGACAAATGTGAATAGAGTATGCCCTTGCGGGAGCTTAATTACACACGCTTGACCCGGGGTCGTCACCTCTGTCCCATCCCGTCAAATCCTTGCATGCGCCCTCATCCACTCGGTCGCTGGCGGTCTCCTTACATGGATAGGTACTCCTTCCCATTCTCGCTATGGCTGATCATGCAAACCAAGAAGCCGTCTCCTCCGCTCAGCAACCTAAACTAGGTTAGAGGCTCTTGCGGACGTGCATTCTGCAGGCCGACATTCGCTGTCTCAGCCATCCTCTCGCACGTGGAGTGATCTCGGCGAACCAACCTGCATGACATCAGACGTGACAAGGGTCACTCACAGATAATGTGTACATATAGATGCCGTTCATCCGACGAAATAATAGACGCAATGAGTTCCTTCATCGATCAACACCAAGCCAGCCCTTCACTCTCAATCAACCACTTCTCAACCCCCGGACATGGCCGTCGGCAGATGTTTTGCACATTCTTTCAAGATGATCAAGTCCGACAACACTCTGATGGAGTGGACTTGCAATATATGTCACTCCGGACCACATTAGTGGACTTTCGAGTGCCGATACTGCAAGTTGCATACATGCCGTGCCTGTACTCAGAGTGCTTGATGGGTAGGTGTACGATACTTCTTGCTCTCCTTCCGGCTAACGCCCCTGACAGAGAGGAATATGGGCAATGGGGGCGGGGTTACGTGGTATATGCAGTTCGCATCTCATGGGACGAAGCAATCTAATATTAGTTGTCCGATAATCTGGGCGTAGAAGCTTTAGAACCAAGGCACTGTAGTATCCTTGGACGTCCACCGCGGGTTAGATTATAGACAAAATGGTATTAGGGTCAACACCGGACGAGGTCATTGACAGGTCTCAATTGGCCACTTGATCCGGGCGTGATTTACCTCGGGTTCCAAAAGTCTTCGGCAATAAGGAAAGCATTTTATCTCAAAATAAAATAAAATAAAATAAAACTTGCTTGCCGATTCACATAAAATTTGAGCTCGAACACGTTGGCGTTTGTAGCGGCGCTGAGATGGGGCTGAAGCATGTTGGAATCATACACACGTTGGGTCCAGTCGCCCCACGGATCATGCATAATTGAAATCCCCACTAATTCGTGTGGGGGTGAGCTCTAGATTCCTACATAAGGTATCGGAACTAAAACGCGGTTGCCATTGGGGTATAGATGGGCTTGGTGTTGTTGGCTGAAACTCGGATAATGACCTCAAAGGCTTTCCCTTCGTCGTCATGAAAGGCCGCAGCATGTAGGCGCTAGAGGTCCGGCTGGCAGCATCCGGCAAGGCGAAAACCCTTTCGTTGGTTCGGTCAAATTCCCCGGCAATGAGCCTGTGAGCCTGCACTAGACCCTTTTTTGGGAGCTCCACACGACCACCACAGTCGATAACATGTTGTCGATAATCTACTGTTGAAAATAAGCTACCTGGCAAGTCAGGAAGTGTTCGCTGAACGGTGCCTCCGGCAGCCCTCCGGGGGCGCCTGCGGCGGGCTGCTCGCTGCGCTCGGTATTCCGCGGCTTAACAAATTCGAGGATTAGTCCCCGGAGTCGATTTCGATACGGACGAAAACTGGCCAATCCCTGTGCGAGAAACTTTCGGCACCTTCACGGTAAAGTAGAAGAGACAGCTGAACGGAGCCACCGTAGGCGAGCTTGCGAGCCGGAGGTGGCGTAGAGAGGCTGAATGAAAGTGTAAATAGTGGTATTTTGACTTTACCGAGCGTTATTTGACTTCCTTATGCCCGGTAGGGCGTTGGGTAGCTGCTATAAAATACGGCATTATGACGGCCCCCCTCGTGAGCAAAAAGCGAGACTACCATAGATACACAATCAGTATTCCTACGACAGTAGGTTGTGGGTCGGATTTAGAGAGTAGATTTGGAGGGGAGGTTTGAGTTTGAGGGGAGGATAGGTTTGGGAAAAGCTTTTATTAATGGACACGCGTTTGAGTGATGCCTCGGTGCCAAAATGGCCAATCGTGGGCATCCTCTCCCCACGATCCAACCTCTCAACCCCTGATTCCCGCCGCCCTTCTCGCTAGCCCGACTTTCTTGTTTTCCCATGTAATCCGACTTCCGACCTCCCCGCCCGGCGAAGCGCCTGACCACATGTTGTACAAGCTAGTGCAACTGTCTTTCCCCTGACAGAGCTCGGCGGACTGTTGCATCCCAGGCAGCACCTCTCTTCTCATTTCGGCCTCGCCTATTGTCACCACAACTGCCAATGAGAAAATTGCCTCCAATCTCGGGATGGAACGGCTCCTGCCTTGCTACGTTCTCCGAGAAAAGCGCCGGTAGGGATGGGCTGCAGCAACCGCCGATTGCGTCGTCACCTCTCAGGGCATGCATGAAGGAGGCTATGTCTGGGCAACCGGTAGAGTCTTGTTCCATCGTCAATCTCTCAACGGTCGACCAATCCCGGAAACGCTTTAAACGCCGACGTGACAAATTGATGCATGACGGCTGATGCCGTTTAAATCACAAGGAGCGGGACGAGCGGCAAGACGGTGTGACTGCCTAATTGCTCCGAGATGAAGAGACGGAAGCTGGAGGGGCTGGGGCAACTGGAAGGATGAATGGCCTGCCTCCTCGTCCGTGTGGAGTCGTCGCGGATGTGGGCAATGGTCGAGATGCTGCTTCGCCAACGTCTATTACACCACGGGATCCGCCCATTTTCATGACTACGCACGGCCGCCTCACAGTCTGAAATGAGACACATGCAGGAGGAACCTGGTGCCCATGCCTGTGGCTGGGCCGATAGCGTGTCAGATGCCCCTGACTGCTATCCCTGGCCCCGGTACGTGGCCTCATCTTGCAGACACAAACGGTCTGCCAGCAAACTGACGATATGACGCTGTTGGCCGACTGAGATGATGCAGCAGCCACATACTTTTAGTTCGGCCAATGGATTTGGGAGGGCAAGTGGTGGGGCCAGAGGGCTGGCCAGCTGGCATAACGCCACCGAGCGGCGGTGGCTTGGATCAACCGGGAAGCTCAACTTGAGACAACCTACAGAGGTGGCGACTCTTGTAGACGGTCCAATCGGGCAGACCATGCTCGGTCAGCGCGAGCAAGGAGCGATACAGCAGGAAGCCCGGGGTGGCTGCAGGGATGCCTCGAGTCGTATGATCTCGGATCGCTGACTTCCGGGCGGGCACGACGGTCTCGAAAAGGGGGTGGCAAGGAGATGGTAGTGCTGACTACGGAGGCTTTGGGCTGCATCACTATGCCAAACCGAGGCAGACCCTGGGTTGGAAGAGGGGAATTAATACCGCGGCCCATACATGCAGGACGATGGTGCCAAGCGGGCAAGGACGACGGGAAAGGAGGTCATCCAAGGATAATTCCGGTTGCAGACGCATAGCTCCCAAGGACGATCAGGCAGTCTCGTCAGAGGAGCTTGTGGTCTGGGCCGAGGCCGTGATAAGCTGACTTGTCAACTCGCACGCGCTGCCTCCAACATCCGGTCAGCAACGCATTACGCCGAAGGTCATGCAGCAGAACTCACATTCCTTCATCCCTGGACAAATTTGAAGCAAGGAGTGCATGCATAGACAACGGCCTCTAGCTGACTCGGTAGTTGGATGATTGGCAGGCATACGAGAGATGGCCCTCGCCCCGGAAATGCAGGAGAACAAGGGAGGAGAAAACAGGGACGATGACGGAGAGGGCGTGGCCACCATAACGGATGGGGGGCTTCATACTGCCTGTCGGTCATGTTTCCTGATGTGGAAATCATGGCAAGGCTCCAGACAAGAAGTGGGCAGACTGCCTGATGGGGTCGGATTGGTTATCCCGTTACTTCTTCGACCGGCGACAGAGCGCCAGGTTGGCCCCTTCGGGAAACTGCTTCTTTAGGAGCTGAGGGCGCCCGCTGGAGGGCATCAGAACAGGAAGCAGTAGCATTTTCCCACCGTGCTATAAGAGTCCCACGTTCCTTCCTACCTGCGGGCACCCCTTCTTCCTGTTACCATCTTCTCTTTAGGGCACCCTCACTCCAGAGCACTCGTCCTAACCTTGCCTATCATGCACGTGCAATTCCAGCCGGCTTTTGATGACTCTGCCTACCTCAAGGCCAAATCCAAAGGCCGGAGACATCCTACCCCGATTTCAACTGTGAACCGGCCCTCTGGCAATGCCATTACCGAGGGAGACACCGAGATCGACTTCCCTCTAGTTGAAGAGCTATTGAGTCCCATCGACGTATATGACCTTACTGAGGAACAGGAAACGTCATCGGAACAGCCGGGCTCCCTTCATCAACAGGCCCATGCTAAGACTAGTGTAGTTGATCAAGGTACAGTAGATGGGTTCCGTAGCGGCTGACAAGCTGGCTAATTCCCATCCAGGCAGAGCAACTCCCAGGCCTGAAGTCCGCCATGCCCTGAGCTGGTCGAACGACGCGGCGAGCCATTCGAGAGAAGACGCCTCCAAGGCCACATTAAACTGCTTGAAATATAGCAGCGAGGCCTCTGGAGTTTCTTCTCCCAGTGGCACCTTACAGCATGCCGTCGAGCATATTCCTTGCACGTCTTTCAGCCCTGGCGAACAAGCGACTGACAATCGTGACGGGCCCAGACCCCGGGTTGTCAATAGATAGATGGGGATGTGCCACCTGGCGAATGGGAGGCCCAAGTAATTGGGGGGGAAGAGATTATAGCTGGTGTGCAGCATTATTTGGTGTTTTGGAAGCCAACCCTCGAGCCCGAAGGCAACTTGGAACATGAGAAGGAATTGATTGCGGAGTGGAAGGCAAAAGCTTCTCATTTGGATGGAAAAAAGACGAAGCGAAGTTGAGATTAAGAAATCGGTAACTGGTGGCAAGAAGAGAAGGGCAGGGTCGGGCTGGACAAGGGGAGGCCGGGTTGGCCGGCCACGTAAATAAACTGTAGATTGGAGGTGGGTATATATACTTCTCTGCGTAGTCTAGATTATACATTTTCTTCCAACTATTACTAGAGTGGGCCTAGACAATAGAATATGAACATCAACCCTTCACAGGAGCATATTATCGACGAGCAGGATTACGCGATCCTCTTATGTTTATTCAAGAGTCACTGGCCCAGGGGACTCGGGCATCCCGAGCCGCCCTTCTTGGAGTGTACTTCACTTTACATGGCAACTAACCTGCCATGCAAGGAACAGGTGAAGCGGACTCACCAGTGCGGCATATCTTTGTGTCATAAGAGGCAACCCGGCCACGCAAAGAGGATGACTAGGTGTGGTTCTCTTGTACATGGCAATTTTTTATCAAGAAAGCCATCAAGGGGCCTGGTGGGTTCCAGGCATTTAGTCGGGGGTGAAAAGTGGCTTGGGTGCGTGGATTGTTTCCTTTGCGTGATCAACATCTTGGCGGCATATGGGGAGCAGTGGCTGAGAACCATGCACTCCTAAATTTGAAGCATTACCAACAAAGGTCTAGTGTACTCAGGGTCGAGTCCTTGTGATTCTTGGAGGCGAGCAGCACCACATGCCGTAACACCCTCGGCCAGCCACGCTAGCAGGCCCTGTCCACCTGATGGCACGGTCGGTTGAGGGTGCATGTAATGGAGGCCCCTGCCTTTGATATTAAGGAATTTTGTTACCATGGCGAAGCTATTTTTCTAGGTTTATGATAGACACAGTATCTATCAAGATGCATAAAGCATCCTCTGGCCTCAATCTACTTTGCCCCAAGCAAGCCTAGCCATCGAGCAGGCCATTTTCTAGGCGACCGGTTTAAGAGATACTCAGCTTTCTCAGGTTCCAAGGACCTGGGGTCTATTGCTAATGATTTACCTGTTATGCTTTCTTTAAAGGGGATTTCCTTGACAAAAGCATTATGGCATGCATACGGCCGATCTATCCTGTTTGGCCTGCGAGGCTCTTCCCGGCAGGACAGAGGCCCCTTCAGTATTGGCGATTTTGATATCACAGCTTCTAAAGCGGCCCGGCCGGCATAGGCCAACAACCCATCAAGTTCTGCTAATCCACAACACGGGTCAGAAGCCAGTGCACCCATATGTAGTCGAAAGCATGCGACTGCAGGCGCAGACAAGAAGGGGAAGGATTCAGGGGTTAAGCGTGTATCGTGCAAATTATTACCTGGCAGCTCAAAGCCGACCATCCCTCGCTGGTTCTTCGGCAAGAAGGGGATGTCAATGAGCGTCCATCTATAGATAAACACAATGCGTCACTCACCGCTGCTTTGCATGATCTGTAAGATGCCATCAGCCGGTTCCACAATGTCAGACGGACAAACAACGGTCATCCAGGCTGTGCATTGATAGGGGCTTTCCTTAGCAAGCTCCAAATTCGTATATAAAGTCAAGGTAGACTTTTAAAAGCTTCCAAACCACCTTTACTTCTTGTTTTTTACAAATTCTCCAAGTTTTACAAGCTTTAACAGTTTCTACCACCAAAATGAGTTCGACCGCCCCAAATACAGCTGAACGTGTGTCAGACTTTATGAAAGGACAACAAAACTTTGCTGCCACATTACTGCCATTAGACAAAGTAATCAAGCAATCATTTATGAATGTAAGAAATAAAAAGAAAGCGAGGTTAAGAGAGAAAGAAAAACCAAAACCGTTAATAACTGTTTAAACGTTACGGCCGTTATAGCTTTATTTATATTAAGCGTGTAACTATACACTTTCGGCTTAGAAAAAGTTTAAAAGACCTTACGGCCGTAAGTAAAAGCTTACTTTTCTAATAACCGAAGGAACTAGGTTACTCTAGCCGGAAATAAGGCCACCTGGGCCATAGAGCCGGAATGAGGAAATGTGGCCTGTACGTTAAAACGTATTTATATAGAGGGTCTCCCTCCCTCTTGCTCCAACACTTCTTTTTTCATCCTACATCCAACAACAATACAACCAGTCCTTGGCACTTTTCGTCAATGAACAAGGACGAACTTGCAACATCGGCTCTCACGTCCCGACCACCGCCTCTAGGAGCTCCCAGTAATGATTTGGCCACGTCGACAAAGAGAGGGACCGTTCCCCTATCTCCAGTAGTATATCACTCATAAACTTTACCATATGTTTACGACTAACAACTTATATTTGTAGATGAACGCCCCAATATTGGGAAAATTTTGGCATCTAGTTGGATACTAGGGGCTACACAAGATATTGGAAAATTGAAGGTTTACGGCTATACACGACGCGGTCCTGAGGTCATTGAATATAAGTCTGAGGTCTTCTTTAAGGCCTGTGCTAGGGCCTGTGAGAAGTATGCCAGACATGCCTCCCAAAAAGGGTGGCCCAAGTGCGAGCTTGGGAAAGCCTCTTGGAACGGTCTGGAGGTGTTTATCGAATGCATAATTATCGTACTATATGAACTTGTGGAACAATCTAGAGAATTTTATGACTACTTAAATGGATTGCCTAGACTTTCTAAACTAGAGGCCGAAAAGGCTTGAAGAAGAGGTTGAAGAAGAGGCTGAAGAGATTGAGGACTAATACAGAGTTTGGGACGATTAAGAGATGGTGAATTTACCTATATCTACGAAGGAAGTAGGGCAATTCTCCTTTGAACTATTATATGAATAAAAATGTTCTACTGACCAGCATGGCTCCAGATACACTTCATTCATAAGACCAGGGTTGTTAAAGGCTAAGGCGGAGAATGGATTATGTAGGAAAGAAGACGGTTGAAGTGCTGGTTGAATCCTTTACAGACGGTAGTGAGATCAGCTAGGCTTTTGTTATCGCAATATTCGGCGATCCATGGGCAAAGTTCGTTAGCAAGAGACTTCATCTCAGCTCTGTCTTGGTGGGACCTCTTCGGCGTAAGGCGTAGGTGGTTTGGTGGCCGCCATATAACACGTTTATCGCAGTAGACCAAGGGGATGGGCGGCCTCCTGGGATCAAGTTGACTAATCATAGAAAGCGAGGAGATCATTCTTCCAACGACCGATTGGGAGGCCTGGTGTCCCGAGCTGGGGTTTCATGGTCAGAACAGGCTAGCGCGCTGCTAAAAGACCACTACAGCGGAGGGATGACCGTCGTGAGAACGTTTACACCGAGCGTTCGCGGATGGTAAGGGGACGATCTTGTGTCGATTGGAAGTTTTATCTGACCCAGCACTTCCAGAGTAGGTCGTTCCATAGAGAACTTCTTCCAAGGTCCACACCATCCCCTAGCATGGCGTGAGAGGCGGCGACGCAGGAAAAATACGGCACCTATTTAGACACCGCAGGGCCGCCAAAACGGAGTAAGAACAAAATAACCCAGATGCTAGCCAACACCGATACGTTGCATACCCCTTTTACCAAGGCTTCAAACTGCTATTCCTGAGTCCAAGCCACTTCTCGATAGGGGAAGATGTGGCTAAAAACCCTTCCACTAGCAACCTGCAATATCGTTGCTTCTCCCATCTGTGGTGGCTAGAGACGACGCCCCAATCACCGCCGTCATCGTCCCGCCTGGTCTTGCCATGCCGTTCGTGCAACCAGTTGCCAATCTTGGTCTCAGATCCGCCTTGCTCTTCTCGCTCAACACCCGCGTGAAACCCCGTCCATACTTCAGCCCGGCGCCCACCACTGGAGGCTCCGATGGCCCGCGTCTTGTTACGCCAAAAAAATCGAGTCAACGCATATAATAGCAAGATATAGGATAACATAGTTGTATCCTTATTTTCATATATTATATTGAGCTGGACTTCCTCTTTGCTATAGAAAAGGGCGAACACCCAGAAGAGGCTAATGACATGTCGGACTGTTAATATAACTACCTCGGAACTTGGCTTGTGAACCTTTAGTATTTGAGAAAGACATACATAGCCTCTCTTGGTGTCGATGATGGACCCACTTGCATAAGCAGATGATGCTGAGTCCCATATGAAGAGAAAAGTTCCTAGGCAGAATGCAGATGCGCAAAGCAGACTGTCCCCTTGCAGCGGGGTTGTTGGTCAACCTGCAAGCGGTTCCGCGCACGAGTCAATGTGCTCACACTGCCGACCTACACCTAACGCACAATACGTATGACGAGCTACTGAGTGGCTCCCCCTTTTTAAGCACTCCCAGAGCTGCATAAAGGGGCCCTTTTGGCCTCCTGACAAATGTACATCCGGATTACGGCCACAATTTGAAAGTGCTTGGACTATACGATCACGCGTTTGTTTCAGCTCTGGCAATCTTTTGAGTAGATGGACTTTCTCGGGACCGGCAGAGCGGCACGTTAATCCCCGGTACACGGTATTTCTTAAGCGATTGCGTGCGATGTCATTTACATCAAGAATAGGTCCGTCTCACAAGCTCAGGTATGTGCGCGACAAAGGAAATCTCGAAGTCGGTCTAAAATGCCTGCAAAAAAAAGTGTTCAGAGGTGTCCTTCTGCCGTCGATGCAAGCAAATGAATACAGCTACGAACCACGCCTTCGAAAACAGCCGTGAGGCTTCCCTGACCCAAACGCCCCCCCACATCGGCACGGCTCTCGTTATCCGATCCGGGCGCGTTTCGAGTTGCCACCATCTTCGTCCATTACTCGTTTCTTGCCCGATTATCCTCCTCCACGCCTCCGCTGGAAGCATTCCCGCAGCTGCTCCATGTTTTCGTCGCAGCTGGATTCTCTTATGACCTTCAATACCCCGGATAAGTCTGTAGTGATAGGTTTCCCATCATCATCAACCACTACTGCGGTGACCTCGATTTGCCGGTCATGCCTAGCTTTGATGGTGACATCAAGTATGTCGCCCACTTTGGTTGGTATGTCAAACCTCCCTAGGAAGATGTTATCTCCGGCAACAGCTTCGCCGCCCTCGTGCAAGCTTATGGAAGTTTTCATCCCTCGAGCAGTGTACCGTTCAGTGTGCTGAGCCGGTAGCTTGGTGTTTTTGGGTAACATCTCTGAAAAGCAGCCGCCCTCGGTCGCGATGCCCAGAGCTCGGGGCAGAACGTCAGCTACCAAGACTTTCGAGGAAGATATGGCTGTGCCATGCCACTGCGCCAAAGCTGACAAAACAGATACCTGTTAGCCAGTACTCTGGATAACAGTAGCCAAGTGGTCGCAACCCCCACAACACACCCCCCCAGGTTAACGGAGCTCTATAGCATGAGAGAGAGCGTAGTTAAGCTGGAACAAAACCCCCTGGTGTATACGGGATGCCAATCGTTTTTGCTATACGTGCCCTAGTAGGTTCAAATATGACCTGTGAGTCGGGAGATTCGTATACGATTACCGTTGGGGTACGTGCCCTAGGTTCAAACCTGACCTCTTAGAGGGGAGATTCGTACCCACTATACACTGGTTTTTCCATTGCTTAGTAGTCCTGGTCCGAGCCCTCTATACTGTAGTAATGTATACGGATTAAAACCGTTGGGGTTCCCCGGCTGGAATTGAACTGGGTGGCTCTTGGGAGCTGTTTTGAAGCGACAAGGGACTCATAACCTATGGCTGTGCCATGCCACTGCGCCAGAGCTGACAAAACAGATACCTGTTAGCCAGTACTCTGGATAACAGTAGCCAAGTGGTCGCAACCCCCACAACAGAAGATATAATGGAAGCTCCTTCGGCCACAGCTGTGGGTAGGTTGCGCATAGGAAGCATTTCGGCTTCAGGGAACACCTTGCGGATTTCCTGCTCGAAGTTCGGGAGACGGCAACTGCCGCCAGCGAAGATTATGGCGTCAGGCGGGAAAGCGGCTGCATCGCACGCCTTCACAACAACCTTCCGAAGCGAGTCGAACAGAGGCTGGTAGGCCACAACATAATCCTCTTCCGTGACCTCATAGTCGTCGACTTCGAAGTTTGCACCGTCAGTCGTCTCAACCTTTGCTCTCTCGCAACGCTGTCGGAGGGCTTCTTCGAGCATTGCACCGTCTCTCATTTTCCGGTGAAACAGTTTCATCAAGACGGCGAGGAAGTCTCTTCCTCCAAGGGCATTGTCTCCCGCCGTGGCTAGAACGATGAACGACTTCTTGCCATCGGAAGTCAATTGCTCAACGACCGAACAGTCGGTCGTCCCGCCACCGACATGCACGGCGAGGTACGTCTGATCACGCCTGTCGGAATTCCATAGATATGCAACCGCCGCGGCCGTCGGTTCAGCAACAAGGTACCGTACGTTCAGGCCGGCGATCTTGGCGGCGTCGACAGTGGATTGTCGTTGACTTCCTGTAAAATAGGCGGGCGGGCACAGTAATGACGCAGTTCGTGATGACCTTCTTCTTGAAGTAACTCTCGGCCATGGCAGCGCATCGCCCCAGAATGAGGGCGCAAATCTCCTCCGGTCGCAGGATTTCGTCACCGACCGCGCAAATCGGATGTCTTCCGCGTAACTCGAAAGGTGGGCGGATATCATTCTTCAGACGTGGCGAGATGTCTGAATTACAAGTAAACACTCTCCTTGGGTTCAATATCCATCAGGTACTTGGCTTGGTTCCAAACCCACTGTCAGAAGATACAGACGAACTCGAAAGACCAGTCTAGGACGGACTCAACAGGCTACTCGTCCAATACAGGAAGGGCAAGGACGAGAAGAACGAGCTCGCCATATACACGGCACGCAACTACCTCTTCGCTCCGAAATTCCAGCTCGTCGTGCGGTGGAAAAGATTGAATGACCTGGCTCACCAATCTGGTCTGAAGCCAATCTCTGTGAGCAGCGACAGCGACGACGATTACGAAGACTTGGGTTTCCATGGTTATAGCCAATCGTCAGACGATGAACAGGCCGATCAGGACCGACCTTATCGCAACGGCGTCGACGACCTCAACGGTGATGCGAACTGTCACAGAGAGGGACGTAGTGACGGCCTCCGCAACGCCGCCAACGCCAACGCCAACGATAACGACAACGTTTACGACTCCGACTCCAACGTTTACGACTCCGACTCCAACTATGACGACGACGACGCCGATGACGAGAACGCCGACATGGAGAAAAGCAGGAAAAAAAAGAGCAAGCGAGCTCCCATATATTGTCTTTGCAAATATTCTTGCAATACAGTACAGAAATTTGCAGTGCACCTGGAAGAGGTCCCACACCGGCGTCTCCCAGAAGGCAGCTTCATAGCGGACTGGTCAGCCAAGAAAACAGGCGGTTCCAAAAGGATTGGCCAGAATGAATGTGTGTTCGGCTGTGGCGGCACCTTCTCCAATCTTTCGAACCACGAGCAGCGTCGTCACCTCCAGTATGCTTGCGAACTACCCAGAATTGGGATGCGGCGGGACCACAAGTGCATATGGACTGATATCGACCCAATCAAATGGTTCATTGATCGGAAGGCAAAAAAGGACTCGGACAAGGCGGAGATGGATAAGAGTTCGGACGAGATGGAGATTATCCTCAAGGCAACGAAAAACTTGGACGAGACGGAGGTTGACAAGCTTCTAAAGTTAAAGCCTCGTCGATTGCACATATTGCTGGCTGAAACCCGTCGTCGTCAGGCTCAGGTAAGCTCAGCATCTCAATCGAGGAAAAAACGAAAGACAGCGGCCGGGTGATTGTGGGTTCTATGCCTGTCAAGCAGCTTTTGGAAGCCAGATATTACCTAGTCAATAGCGAAACACTCGATCTTGAGAACTTGTAGCGTCCTCCGGTTTTAACAGACCGCTCCCTAAATACTGCGCAGATAACAGGGCTTTTTTTTAAGAAAACATTCCCTGAGGGCGGGTTTTAGAAAACGTTCCCTGAGGGCGGGTTTTAGCATACATTCCCTGAGCGCCGGTTTTAGTAAACGTCTCTTGAGGGCGAGTTCTAAGAAAACCTTGGCTGAGAAATATGGATGGAGTCTTTTATGCCGTGGTTTCCCTGGATAAATCTCTGCTCGATCAACAATGGAAGCTGTTACTTTTTCTGGTACACTTCCAACACTTGAGGGAAGCAGGAGAAGGCGCGGGGGCGAGGCTCTGGTTAGAGGAAGGCGTTGCGACGAGATTGTGGGTAGAAGGCTGCGGGGGCACGACTATGGGATCGATCTTGCTGGGAGTTGCGTTGTCGCCTAATAAAAGCATATAGTCTCCAAGAGTGCACACAGCACCATGCACAAAATTAAAAGGTAGCGAAATGCCGCCTGGTTTAAAGTGGAAGGTGAAAAAAATGCTATCTCGCCACTAAAGGGGGCTTCTACAAAAGCCGCAAACTGCCATCGCTAATAACACTAACAATACACAAACCATATGCTGGCCAAGGCCATAACACAAAAGGCAGCATATATCACTGCTGAGAAGACAGGGGCTTTCTTATATGCATAAGCAGGAGTCTGATGAGACACTACCGCAGACGCTACGAGTATTTCTGGTGGAACTTGGTGTGTAGATATGCATCTGAATTATGGCAACCAGACTCAGTCACTCAGGAGTAACTTGGCCCCTTTCGGGCTGCGCTTTTCGCCTCTGCCTCCTCGCGCCCCCCGCTCACGCCCGAAGTTCCCTGGCCCTCCATAGCAATACCCGACCTCGTCTCCAGTCGTGCCTCACAGACTATGTGAACAGGATACGGCCACGTGGAGACGGCGCCGATGTAGTCTCTGGGTGGGGTCCGGTGGCCGGTGCAGACTTCACGGCGGCGGCCGGTGCAGACTGATTGTGGTTGGGTGGCCGGAGACTGGAGAGACTGGCGGTGGACTCGAGACAACAGCAAAGCATCCAGACGTCTGACCAGCGTAGATTTGGCATCGAATGACACAACAGGCCAGACAAATACCTTGTTGCTTCTCATCTAAGCTCGCCGTCCGACATCAGCCTGTAAGGGGGTTCCAAAGCCTGCCCATTCGGATACCGCTCCGGCTGACCTGGCGAGACCTGAAATGCAGACAATGATTGACTGCTGGCGCTTACCCCCACGACTGTGAAGAGCCAGAGGTTTTGGTCAGATGAGCAAAGAGGTGCACAGCTCGACATTCATATATCTCTAGATCTATCCACAGCTCCAACTGCATCCACATCAAGCATCAGCTTAGCCAAACCATCTTTCTCCCCTTGAAAGAGCGATTCTTTACCCTCTCCTCTGGTGGACTAGATACGGTTACGCGGTCATTCGGTGTGCCAGGCTGAGGGGCTTACCGTGATTATAACTGTGCGACTCATCAGTCTTCTTGTGGCGGCCTGCACAGATACGGCGCGAGGATTTATCGTGGCTTTGGCGGAGGAGGCTTAGGAACGCCATCACCTATCGCGCTCCAGCCACCTGTTGAATCCGTCGGCAACTGCCTCGATCGTCTGGGTGTACGGCCATGAACTCGTTTCGTACGAGAAAAAACAGGCTCCGTAGATTCGAGAAAGCTCGAGCGTGAAGAATGAAGCCTTGGGCCTCAACTCAGAAAGCCCCATATCTATATCCGGAATCCAATTTGGCCTGACGAGTAGCACTCCTTCTCGGGGCAGTTTAAAAGTGCATGCGCCTCGTACAGAGCAAAATCTCGTAGGCGCTGATCCATCTTTGCTTGCTCTTCAGGGCTGGCAAACGTAAATAGCTCCTTCTGGTAAACCCGGATATGGACTTCGGACTCGTTTGCTGGTTTCGTATGGATAATGTGGACCATCTCCATCACCCCATCACGACATACGGCGATGACATATGGATCCACGACCATTGGTTTCATCAGCAGCCTATTTCCACGATTCTTGAATATCGCACTCCCCGTCCCCCCCCCCCCCCTTTCCGGCTTCGCCGCACCTCCGGCGGTGTGACGCAGCGCTGGCCGGGTGCCGACGAAGCGGCACATTCAGCCGCTCCCTGCGGCGCGCCAGCCGTGAGGGCTCTGTCGCCGAGCCACAGCGCCGATACTCATCTTGCGGAGCTGTCAGCCATATCGATCAAACGAACGGTCTAAAAGAACACATACAGATTCGGCCCTCGTTAGAGAGAGCATATTAGAGTTTGCTTCACGGGCTTGAGCAGTGCGGCCCGACGCCGGCCGGCCTGCGTTGACCAACCCATTGAGGCCAGCGCCTTTCTCTGCTGAATGCCTCCTTATTGTGTGTAGTTTAAGGCCATCTGCCTCGCTCGTGGCATAATTGTGGTTCTGGGAGTTGTGAACATTCGCCAGATGGTTTCGCCCCAAGGGCCAACTGCCCTAGAGACGGTAGCCGTGGGGGTTGATACGGATCAACAGCTATTTCCAGGCATGGCAAAGTCATTGTAGTCTTTGAATCAGGTGTATGAACAGAATGGCGGCTCTGCGAGGATATGGGTTCGAGCGCGTGGCAGCCGTCGATGGCAATTGTTTGAAAGTCATTGGCCAGTGTAGACGATGGCTGCGGAAGAAGAGAAAGTCGCGAGAACATGGGTATCGATACGGGATTAGTAGATGTGGTGGTTGTCAAGCGATGCGAAAAAGGCGGCGGGCGAGGCCGAAAACTGTGCCAGCAACAAGTCAATCGACCGCAGTCAGGTCCGTGGCAAGGAAGGGACCTTTGGGGGGACATACCTTCCTTGTGAGGTAGATATCGACCGAGATTTGACTTGACAAGATGAGATGCCGATGATAGGGCAGGCGGTTGTCAGTTTGGAAGAGGAAGAGTCGACTGCCCAGGCGAGAGGCGAACGGCAGGAAAGTTGGCCTGTAAATTGGGAGAAGGATCAACGAATCTATTGGAATCTTGCCAGTCAGAAGAACAGACCTTTTTTTCGTTGCAAAAAGCAAAACTGCTCTATTTTCAAACATGTTGATGGCGTTTGCGAGCTGAAGTGTGGCAAACGTCGAGATTGTCTGGTCCAGTGCACGTTCCAGAGCACTCTGGCCGGGTGTAGGGTATCGCGTGAGGTCTCCGGGGATGTCGAGGGTCATTGTTACAGACAGAGGGACACCCAGGGAACGCAAGGTATTTAAGGAACCCCTTTTAACAGAGCCTGTCGGCCGCGAGAGTGGCTGCCTATATGACGCTGATGAGGAGAACCTTGTCAGCCAGTGGATCGATGTAGACAGTCCCGCAAGAGACAGTGGAGGGCTTGGTCTGCCGGTGCACTTCGTGCGTCCCGAGTGGCCTGAGCTGGCCCGCTGAGTCCGACTGTAAGATAGCTCTAATGACCACCATGGTGCTATCCACAGAGGGACGGCAGCTTCAAATACTACTATGGGCACTATTAGCGGGCAGCCACACAGGCGAGCCGGCAACTCCTGAGGGGGTGTGCTGCTGGGCGTAGATCGTCTTTGTGGGGTGGGGGGGGGGGTTCACGCAGAGCCCCCTGGCGAGAAGCAATATCGGGGCTGCGATCCCGCCATCGGGCTCTTCCACAGCCACCTTCTGGTGCTCCCCCGTCCCACTCCAGTTGGATGCAGACCCAGAGGCAGTCGCAAGGTCCGACACAGGTGTTTTCCAGGCACGCTTGATTTTGACACGGGCATTGGTGTAGAACATATGTAAGAACAGCTACTTGATCTCTATCAATATCTGCTGCCTGCGGCATGCATTTCCCATTCGCGCCGGCTAGAGAAAACCACGGCCAGAGAAAACGTCCTTCAGCCGGCCCGAGCCGGCGCGTTGCGCAAAAGCTCGTTCTCTCTCTCAAGGCCCTCTACCCGCTTCTCAAGGCCCTCTGCCCGCTTCTCAAGGTCCTCCATGTGTTTCTCAAGTTTGAGGATCCGTTCTATCTCAGCTTTCCTCTTAACCCGATATCGTCTAGCGGCCCCAGCGATTTGCATTGTGGAGGGAGGCTGCGGCAGTCTGAGCTATGATGCTTGATTCTCTGATGGATTGTTGAGAACAGAACGGATCCAGCCCGAGGCTCCTCCTTGAGAATGCATGGGGTGTGGCTGGTCCGGAGGAAATTAGAGGGCGCACACGAGGTTTCGGGCTTTACAAGATTCCAGCCATCAGACAAAGGCTGACGAATTTTGATGGGCTTACGGAAGAGTGTTGAAGTGGGAGGGCATCATTATTTGAGGGCATCATTAAATAATGATGCCCTCCAGCCCACACCTCGGCGCAAGCTTAATCAAGGAACGGGGCGATATGTGGTCTTTACCCAGTACCTCGCTCAAGTCTGAGGTCACACTCTGAAACTGACATGCCGGCCGCAGGCTGGGATCCAACAGCACCATTGGACGGCCCAATTCTTTAGCTAAGCTGGGCTACAAGAAGTGCAGCAGACGCAGTCCTATTCTCCCGGCGCACCTCGAATCTCCCCGGCCTCCGGCATACAGCAGATTACCATCCTGCGCCCCTTGGTCGTCCGCTCCTCGCGCCTCCGCCGCCGTCGGCAGCGGCCGCCCTTCTTCCCCCCCCTGTTCCTCGCCTGTTCTCCCATCTATCCTCTGCCACTCCTCCAAAAGCGGGCAACGTCACCGGCCGCACCATTATCCCCGTCTCCCTGTACGGAGACCGATAAATCCCCGTATCTGTCCCTCACATTTCCCCTCCGCCAGGTTGCGCGTGGCCAAGCCCGTCGCACGCGTGTTGAAGCATTCACGCTCCCGCAACAGCACCTAGGGGACCGCGCACGCCACAAGGCCGAGCAGACTGCGCGCCTTCCCAGCCGTCGCCGCTTCTTCTCCTGCGATAGACAAAACGGCAGGGATACCCTGAGGCTTTCAAGGCGTCAAAATTGTGGCAAGGTGCTGGGAGAGGCGACATACCACAACATGCATGGGTGGTGGCGGCGGCTGTTGTGAACCATTGTTGCATCTTCTTCAAAATCTCTAAATCCCGCGCCAGAGAGCTCAATAGCGGCGATACAATTTTAAAAGGTTTTATTATTTTGTCAAAAAGGTCTCTCAACTTACACGTGAACGCAGAGCTCCACGTTGTGAACGTGGCTGCTATGGGGCCTTTGCAAGCACGTCTCTGAACAACCATCATCGGAGAGATGATTTCAAGTGTTCATGTGGAACCGTTTTCACCTCCAAAGGACGACTGGATCACGAGCTTTCTCATGACGGCGAACAGCATGAGATTGAGCCCCTCTCCGCAACCAAAGAGAATACTGGCGAAGACGGCGCACCTCAGATTGGAACACCACTGACATCGGATGGGACCCAACAGGACGGGGCACTGGCGAGCCAGACGAGCCAGACGATCCAGGCGCAACAGGCCGAACTCCAACACGATAGACGGCGCCAGAGTGAGGACCGTCCAACGGTGTCTCCACCAAGCATCGACCCCGTTGTTACGGAATACAGGAGCAAACAAGAGAATGCTGTTCAAGGCGTGTCTGCGCGGATCAGAGAGCTTCTCAACACTCGAGGGTTCAAGCGATACCAAAACGGGCTGCGGACATATGCGTCAAGCATCGGAGCCATGGGTATCGGGAACAGCATTTCTGTTGAGGAATATCGAGAACGCCGAGCATCTGGATACTTGGTCGGTTGGACCTCGACGGGTATCTGAAGTACCTGCAGAATTTTCCCCATCTGCATGTCCACGATTTTGGCTCGGCGCGCAGGGCAAAGCATAAAGAACCTGAGCGGATGAAACCCCCAGGTCGCGATCGGGAAGTTGCGCAATTCCGAAACAGCACCTATCAACCTTCTCAATCTCGCTAAATACAAACGCAATCCGGTTCCCAGCTCTCTCTTGAATGTTAACTTCAACATACTTGAGGGAGATCTTTGAGGCGGGAAAGAAACAGGAGTATGTCGCCTCTGATCTCTCCGAATGCGGATTGTGTCGGAATCCATCTAGGACCAGGCGACCTGTTAATCCAAACCTGCAGCGTCGATTCACGCTCCCTGGTCCACCGACACGGTGCTGATGACGGGTACCATGCACTGGGACAGCCGGGACATATTAAAAATTTTGCAGCTGGCAATTCTCGGGCTTCAGTTCCCCCACGTCGCCAACGAGGAGCCAGCCAAAGAATTCGCCGGCAAGATCAGACGTGGTTCTAAATAATGGGTAAGCGAGACTGGACGGATGAGGTGCACGGCCTCTGGAGGGTTAGACCTTTCCTGTAGAGTATTTAACCTGTGTAGCCCATCCTTTGTTTTTGTGCCTCTTGATCAGACGCCGCGCCGCTAATCGAACAAGGCGATATTCTGAGTGAATCTTCCCATTGACCTCTACGGCCTCTTTTCTTTCCTGCTGGTGATAGGAGAATCTGCGGCATGTCCGTGTCGGCAAGAAAGCACATAAACTTCGAGTAGTCGGCCGCGAGGGGGTTCCGCGAGACATGCTTGCGCAAGCTGACTAGTTCGTGGCGCACGAATTGCTTGATCTACGCCCGCCAGCCCCATCGCCACGAACGAACTGGACCGGTACACACTTCGCGGCACAGACATCCGTATTACGCTTTGCCTGAATGACCATCTTGTCCGCGCTACTTCGAGCCAGGTACTAGGGTACAACTTCAGCGGGTAATGGCAGTTCCCCATGCAGCATTAGGTCGCGGCTAAAGGATGGAAGATTTCGAGTTAACGAGCCCGCACGCCAACTGACTCGGGGAGCCTCATCTAGCCCTTTCGGGAGCTCCAGCTTGAAGTGGCCGCGCGTCAGCTGCGATAGAAGGTTTTCCAAGACGAGTCTGTCTGGCGTAGAGAAACATTCCTATTCACTAGGTCAGGGCACAGACAGGAGTGAGTATGAATACAAATTTCTCACCTTTGGCTCCTGAGCAGACACTGTTGACAATGTCACGTCTCGTGCTCTCGTCGGTGTCAAACTTGTTCTGAATTTGTAGACTCTTCGATTCCGCATATGACTTGATGTCATTTCCGTGCGCAGTACATCCTTCGAGCTGAATCTCGGGATATGCAGACAGGCGTATCTCCAGGAAGCCATTCCGTTGCCCGCATAGCAAAAGACGAAGGCATCGCTGGTCTGACTGGTCTAGCCAGCCAGCTCGGCACTGCTGATCCTTTGACCAAAACGTGCAGGGCCCTTGCCAACATCCATAACGCCGAAGAAGGGCAAACGGCCCCGCAACTCGCACAACAAAACAACAAGTTGCTAGCATTACAGCACGATGAGTTGCGGCCCCTGTATTGGTTGTCACGATATCTTCTTAATATCTCGACAGAACTTTGATCTAACATCACAACGAGCACTGAAGGTGTAGCTCGGGGTTTGGTGCATCGTGACCTCCCCCCCACAGAGAGCCGGCTCCGGTATAACGCCAATAATTGACGGGCTCTGGTTCGTGGCGACGTGGCCAGGGTCATCACATGCATGAGCAACCAACCGCCAGCGGGCTGATGTCGCCATCTTTTTCCGTCACACGCCTGCGTGGCTCACCGAAAAGCAGCTTGGTATCTGGAGATAGCAAAGCAGAACCGCGAAGACGTGAGGCCCCGCCACCCTCCATGAGGAGGGGGGGGCTGGTCGCATGGAAACGACCCAGACCATTTGTTGCACGAACGTCTAGGTCTTGCAGTTATTTTACACGCCTGCCCGATTTGCGACCGTTCCGCGTGATGCTTGAAGCGAGGCTGGTGCCACTCTGACGTGTTCGCATGCATCCCACCCCCCCTGCCCCTTTGGTCGAATATTGAGGCTCTGCTCCTCGAAGCCAACCACTGAAACTGCTTGCTCGTGAGACTGTGGGTATTTAGAGGCCATCGCCCTCTGACCTAGACGAACTTCATTCTATCTTCCTGGGCACATTTTTGGTTTCCTTGCTAATCTTCATTGGACTGCAATATTCACATTGACTCATCTGCTTCGGACGGCTATCGCCACGGCGGTGGTTTCTGGTAGTAGGTACTCGTTCTTCGCTTGTATTCACCGATCCCTCTGTCACCCTTGGCGGCACTGCCCTGTTAATACATACTCTGCTCGATTCCAGTCTGCGGGCTGCCATTCGTTCTTCATTTTATTCCAGATCTTGTCCTTCAGCAATACATGACCCCGCAGCTCGGCAAGTTTGTCGTCCAATCTGTTGATATGGTGTTGCAGTTCTTCAAAGTTTCGTTCTCGACGTTGGCGACCCAGTTCTTCTTGCAACTCGCCAGGACACAACTCGCTCAAAACATGCCCGTAACACTACTACTCCCGCAAGGCTATCTAAGTCAGTTCACATTCAACAACGCCTGGTCGATCGCATACCTGAAATGCACGTATTGAAGCGGAAAACAATGTAATGATGCAGTCATTCACAAAATCGAGCCTCAGCTTCCATGTCCGCGCTGCCTTCTGGAAAGCCACGCTCGTTGGGAAATGTCGCCCTAAAAACTGGGAAATAACGTCCTCAATGAAGTGCTGCACCTTGCACACGTGTTCATGGAACCTCTCCCTTGCTTGGCAAAGTACGTCGTCGATGTTGTCCTGCAGTCCAAGACAGATCTCTTCCAACGCCATCCACTCGATACAGCGCAGCTCAAATTGAACTTGACGTTCGTAGAGCCTCTTGCGCCGCTCCGCACATTCGTTGCTGACTCGTTCTTTGATGGCGTCCCAGTTCGACGGCAGGGGCGGCGCTGGGATGAAAACCTGCAGACGAGCGCCACAGAGCTGTTGCCGCCATGCTGCATGGCAGGATCAACACCAGTCCACTCGTTGAGGGCCTCTGCATACCTGTAGCAAGCGCATCGGCGAAGGGCGCTGTTCATCCTGGCACATGCCAGCTCCCGGGAGGCCTTCAATGCTTTTTTTCTGTAAATCTTAGCAGTGCAGCGTTAAATTGAGGTTTGATACTTACAAAAGCCCGCAGAGGCTCGTCCTCTTCTCTTGGGCAACGTATCTTGACCGCCAGCCGCAGATGAACTTCATCTTTGCCGCTTCGCTCAACTTTGTGCTAAGTTTTGACAGCGAGCGGCGTGACCGGCAGCATGATGCTAACCGCGTGGGCAGACAACGAGAGAGCTGGCCGCACGTCAGCAGCTGTCCAACCTCGCGCAGGACATCTGGACCGCCTACGGGTCGCCCGACAAGGCGGGCATTGCCGAGGCACACCGGGAGATGCTCAATGTCAACCCCGAAGCCGGCCTGATGCGCCAGGTCGACAACATCCTCAGCGACCTCAAGGTCATCCGCCAGATCAAGGTGGTGCAGCAGGAGGTGCTCGAGCAGTACCACGTGAACGTTGCCCGGTAGTTGCTGCCGCAGTTCTCCTACGCCGGCCCCGAGCTGCACACGCCAGGTCTGCGCGACTTGCGGAGGATGCGCGACGCCCTCGTCGACGACGAGACCATCCCCATGCTGAAGAGATGGGCGGCGACGTGGACGCTGGAGGAGCCCACGACGGCGGTGGCGGCGAGCCCGATGTACTCGTACATCCAGCAGCACGCGCGGCTGGTGTACGAGCTCGGCACGCTGCAGGAGGCGCACGACAAGGCCACCGACGTCGAGCGCGTGCTGACGGGCGCGTAGCTGGCGCAGGGCCCGTGACAGAACCTCTTGCAGTGCCCGTGGGGTCGCCACTGCGACCACCCGCGAGGTGTTCCTGCTGTTCAGCCTCAGCGTGCGCATCCTGCTGTCGTTGCTGCAGAAGTTGCAGTCCGTCGTGAGAGCGCTGTCGCGGCCGGGGACGCGGGGCGGTGGGGGAGGAGCTGGCTCGGCGGACGGAGCGCGCGGGGGGGACACCGAGCACGAGCTTGCGATCCGGGCCGGCCAGGCACATAACCATGGCGGCAGTCTCGAGCAGCGTAGTTATGCGACCATTTCGAGCTCGAGTGTCCCCAAAGTAGGACAGAGCGCCGGGTCTGCGTGCCCGATCCCACGTTAAGGATCAGGATGGGGACATGTGACAGGCAGCTATCCAGGGGCTTCAAGGCCGGGCCGACCTCGCCGAGGGGATGCTACAAGGCATCGTAGCACGGCCTATAGTGAGGCGCCTCGAGCATGACCGAGCTGTTACGGAACTTCTGCACGAGGCAGTCCTTCCCTTGGATGGCTTTTAGGTGTTAGTAAGAATCCCTCATCCTAAAGTCTGCTAGGTTACTTGGAGCTCTCAGCACTTTCTACAAGTTCACTACGGGCAACCTCGACACGATCAAGGTTCAGCCAGAACTACGCAACATAAACCCCCGCGAGAGGATGATCGAGTTCTACGAGAAGCACTACTCGGCCGATCGTATGAAACTAGCCGTCCTGGCCTCTGAGCCCCTGGACGTTTTGGAGGCGTGGGTCTCCAACATGTTTTCGCCAGTGCCAAACAAGAGATTGCAGAAGTCGCGATGGCAGGAGGTGGACCTATTTTGACCCGAACGACTTTCCATGCTGTGCTTCGCAGAGCCAGTCATGGACTTGATGGAGCTGCACCTGACCTTCCCCATGATATTACAACCGCACCAACAGCCTCAGCAACAGTTGCAACCACAGCAACAGCCATAACAACATTTTTCAACCTCAACAGCAACAACGGCAGCAGCAACAGCCCCAACAGCAACAACTGCAACCGCCCCAATAGCTGTAACAACAATTACAACCACAGCCGTGGAACCCGGCGGGTAATGCTCCGGGGCCAGCAGGGCCCTACCCTCCCCAGTTCAACCCGCAACAACCTCCAGCGTGGCCAGCCCAACAAGCCGGTCCAGGACAAACTGTCGCTCCGGCCGGAGCCATGCCGCCCGCTCAGCCGCAGTGGGCGCCGCAGTGGATGCCGCAACAGCAGCTGGTCGCCGCGCGCGACAATAGCGGGCAGCCCCAGCCGGCGCGAATGCAGCAGGGTCCCGGCGCGGTTCCTCTGCTTGTTCAGTAGCAGATACGACAGTAGATGTAGGGGGCGTGGAATATGGCCTAGCAAGCCTTCACCCCAGGATTCACGCCGCAGTACCCGCCAAGCCAGACACCGCCGCAGCCTCAGCAATATGTATACCCGCCGTAGTAGCAACAACAGCAGCAGCAGCAGCAGCAACCTGTCCAGTCGTATTTCCCGCAGCAGCCGCCTCCCCAGCCATACCCGCAACAGCAGCAGCAGCAGCAGGCTACGTACCCCCTCGCACCGGGACAGCCACAGCCCGTGCCGGGCGGCGTGCCTCCAGCCGGCCCAGTCCCAGCCCCAGTTACCAACCAAGCGGAAGCGCCGGCCGGAGTAGTGCGCGGCGGGGCAGCAGGGGGCCGAGGTCGCGGGGGGCCAGCACGAGGCAGAGGCAGAGGCAGAGGCAGAGGCAGAGGCAGAGGCAGAGGCAGAGGCAGAGGCGAAGGCGGGGCAGCCAGCGGCGCGAACGCGCGCATATTCGGATCACAGCCAGCACCACCAACACCACAAGCAGCAGCAACAACATCATCAGGCATGTAGACCGATGGACCCTCTTCGAATCATGGCCGAGCTACTTTCTCAGTCACCCGATCGGCCGCGAAGGTCCCGGGAGCATCTTTTCATATATCAAGCCGAAGGGGTGGGCGAATTCCCTGTGCGCCTGGGAGCAATCCATATGTGCGGGCAGTCCGGGTCTTTTCCACCCGTGAGATCGCATTAACAGAGGAGGTCTGTAGACTCCCTCGTTCCCCTGCTGGAACAATCCATGGCGAGCACGGCTAACGGGACACGTATAGGGTCTGAAGGACTACTGGGAAATCGTCGTGATCTTCTTCCAGCATCTGTCGCTTCTTCGCGAGGCACCCTCGTGCCGCTCATCTACGGCTAGGCCGAGAAGGCTGCCGCAGCCGGCACGCCGATGCCTGAGATGTGCCTGTGGTTCAGCATGCTGGGCGGGTCTGTGCTGCTGCCGGCGCCGCTGTGGTGGATGGCGTGGTCGTGCTACGTGAGCTTCTCTCCCCTTTTTTGTCTGTTATCGGCTGCTAACAGGTTCCAGCCCGACGTCAGCATCTGGGTGCCCCTCGTGGGCTCCGCGTCTTCTTCGGCTACGGCCTGCTAACCGTCTTCTCGACCATCCTGCTGTACACGTGCTTAGTGTACGGGGTGCACTCGGCGTCGGCTCTCGCTGTAAGGGTCTTTGGGACAAGAGTGTCAGGAGTGGCAGAGGCAACAAAGGCTAGGTGGTTATTGTGTGCAGCACTAGTCTTTGTATCCAGGATCCGTTCAACGGGGCTCAGCAGGCAGGATCCTGGGCAGTTCGTGAAACTCTCGTGGCGGTGGTGACGTGTAACCTGCCCATGGTCTTCCCGCTCGTCAATCGATGGGTCCCGTCCGTTGTTGATCGGGTCATTGCGCTCATTCTCCTCCAAGGCAGCGACAGCACCGACAACGACAGCAACAATACCAACAACAACGCCAACACAAACATCAACGATAACGGCAACCCCTTCCAAGACGGACCGGGTCCGCTTTCTGTATCTTGGTGACCTGCCACGAGAACTGGTCGGGCCAAGGAGCGCGGTTGCCGAAGAGGACGTTTTTATGGGAATTGACAAGCCCTGCAACCAGCTCGAGCTTGACAGGCTATGGGAAGCTGTGCTATCTTTGAAGTCTTTGAATGACCGCCGCCTTGCACGCCAACGGCAGCAGGACGAGGTGCGGTTGGCACAGGCCCAGGTCGCTGGTTTCTTTAAAGATACCGTCCTGAAGTTCAAAATGTATGTCGACCCCCGCAAGGTCGACGAAATAAAATGGCCGCACGACAATGCCATCTTTACCAACTACATAATACGGGCAGACGCAGACGACGAAGAGGAAGAAGATAGCGGCTCGGGGTCCAACCATCTTGAGATCCCCATAGCCGTAGCGCCCGTAGCCAAGGATTCGACGAGGAATGGAGCCAATAAACCTAAGCGGTCAGTACTCTACCCTGTCTACAAGGCCTTCCTCATCCGCAGTCCCTACTTTGAAACTATATTCTCGAACGGGTTTATAGAGGCCAAGGATAAAGAATAACTTCACATCATCAAGGTCGAATACGCCCCCGAAGTACTTGAGATCATCCTGAGGTTTCTCTATACGGAGAAGTCAGACCGCCCGTTGGAGTTTGCACTAGATCTACTATATTGGGCATATTCAGGAGGACCTCAGCCGTGCCGCCTCCTTCACACGCCGGAACCGGTTCGATTTCTACACCAAACGGAAGCCCCGGAGCGTGAGCGCCGAAGTATGGCACCTACGCATGGGCCGGCCACCCGGGCCCCGGAGCCCTGGAAAGGCTTGTCAACACATCACAGGGGGTGCGCATCAAGGGCATCAACACAGTCGAGTGCAGTGCCTGCGCGCAGGCCAAGATGAAGCCGCAGATCAAAAGGGAGCCAAACAAGCCGGCTCAGAGCCCCGGCGACCGCCTAGCGATCGACTTTCATAACTAGGAACCAGATGACAAGAAGTACAACTCTCTTATGCTGGTAACAGACCGGCATTCAGGGTTCAGCTGGGATTTCTACACCACTGACAGGAAGCACACCACCCTTGTTGCTGTACTGGAAGACTTGTTCAAGGAGCTGAAGGTTCAGCACAACATTATACCGAAGGTCATCGAGTCAGATGACGAGCTCAACTCAGGGGAGTTTAAGGACTTCTTCAGGAAGCATGGCCTAGTATGGAAGCCCTCGGCGGCTCGATCACAGGGCCAGAATTGTGCCGCCGAGAAGGCGGGGGCGTTGGCCAAGCAAAAGGCCCTTGCACTCGCCCTAGGAGCGGCATTCCTGAACAGATTGTGGCGGGCGATCACCCGAATGGCGGTTTACCTACTCAACAGGCAGCCTCGAGCCCAGTATGACTGGAAGACTCCCTACCAGTTGTTCTACTCCTTCTTCAACGGGTACACTCTTCCGTACTCGGGGCACCTACGGGTCTTCGGCTGCAAGGCGTATGCGATGACAGACAGAGCTCAGAACAAGGAACAGCACCTACAACTCTTCGAGCCTAGGGCATGGATCGGCTACCTCATCGGCTACACGGCCAACATCTACAGGGTATGGGTGCCCACCAAAAATGCAGTCATCGTTACAAAGGATATCATCTTCGACGAAGACACGGTATTCGACGGCAAACTAGAAACCTTGGAGCAGGGGGTCCGGGAAATGGACCAGGTAGCCCTTATGAACCACCTTGAGGCTCTTACGGTTACGGAACCATGCCAGCAGCGACCGATTCTCTGAGGTATCTAGGCAACGTACTATTCCCGCCGGGGGCTCGACAGAAATGCGGCCATTCACTTTGAATATACACACCAAGGACCGTCGGTTGACCGTACCGGGGGAAGCTCTATTTTCTGCCTTTTTTTCTTTCCAGAAGTCGAATGAAATAATAAATACATATGTATGTAGCATATAAAAAAAATGGGCGGCGAAAAGCCTTCAGGGCGAGCCGTAAAAACTGAAGCCTTTCAGATCTTAATGTCTAGCACGATTCTGCCTGTTTACGGAAGACACACACGTGTGTCGGGAGACAGCGGCTGCTTTTTATTTTCTTCCACAGCCCAGCTCACAGCTGGCGGCGACGAGAAGGAGAAGGGCCATGCCGTCGTCATATCATCATCCCTCACCCACGATGGCCTGCATCGCCTGTCCATCATCTCCGCCTCGGGGTCGCCGCCGCTTAGAGGGCGGCCTGTAGGCCTGGCTGACCGTGCTGGGGTCGTTCTGTATCACCACGGCCGTGTACAGCCGGACCACCGATGGCTGAAGCTGACCACAATTGGCGGGTGAGTTGGGTTTCAGAAGACAATGCGCGAACCAACAACCGGCTCAATTACGGTGCACGATAAGGCTGCCGCCTCCCTCCGCGGCTAACTCGACGCCGCAACCAAGCGGCGCGAGGATCTGCACCTCGAACTGTCTAGGGCCGAGCAGGCCATGCATGAACAGCAGTCCCTTGCCGCAGGCCTCGAAGGCCAGATCAAGTTGCTCGACCGTGCGGCAGGCACCCTTGGAGGAGCATACGCAGGTCTCACTGGCGATCGCGGGAAGCAACAAGAGAACCAGGAACGCCACGATGTTGGCATCAGGCCGATCTGGCTCATCTGGAAGGGGCACGAGCCGGGCACGATGAACTGCTGCAGGGCGGGCGGACAGGGCGAAGGGCCGACGCTAGTGGTCAAGAAGGGCTTCTCAGACGGGTCCAATCAGTCCTTTGACAACAACGGGAACTCGTACCCCTTGTCGGACGCCGTGATCCTCCAGAAACCGCAGAGTTGTCTGCTGCAGAGCTCAGGGGCTCTCACCGTCACCGCGCTCGAGAGCCCTGGGTCGGCAAAGTCTACCGCTTTCTGGGCTGCCGGCCCGCTGATTTTGGAGCTCGGTTTCGCAGTTTTTTATATGTGTGTTCCTCGCCCGGACGCTCGGTATCTGCAATCCTTCTATACCCAGACCCAACTGGCGGCTGCGGGTCTGTCGGTCTGGGAGTGAATCCCCCCCCCCCCCCCCCCCAACTTGCAAGTTTCGGATCTGAAAAGCCGACTCCGATCAGTGTCTAGCTCGCCTCGCAAGACTATGGCGCGGCTGCTCGTCAAGTACGAGCGCTTCACTCAGATCATGCGCTCGGCCCTGCGGCTGACCGAGACGCCCTACGTGTGGGTGCACCAGCACGACTGGGCCCTCGTCCCCCCCCCCCCCCCCCGCCGGGTGGACCGCCGTGCGCGACGGCCTGGCCCCGCTGCCCGTCGTCGACGGCACACCCGCTCCGCATCCACGGCGAGCAGCACAGCTCGGCAGCCTTTGGATGCTTCGAATCGGAAGCCTTGCCGGCTGAAAACGAAGCGGAAGCCCCGACTTCTGAGATAGATGAATTTCAGTGCTGACCGTAGGCGTGGAGCTGAAAGGCTCAGGAGAAGGTCGGGGGGAAGGCTGTTTAGATAGATAGATATTGTAGTTGGTCCGTGCACGACTACAAAAATCACAGGCTCCACCCTCTCTGTTGTTGTGGGTCCTCTGTCGAGGTCCTCTGTCGACGGAAGAGTTTGTGGTTCACGAAAGAGTTTTTCCGTGAGCTACGGAACATGGGGCCAAAAGTCTTTACACACTTGCTTGAACATGGCTTACGTAAAGACAGTCAGTGCCTGCGACCGAGGCGTCTTATTAATACTGTCTATCTAGCTCGCTAAAATATAGCAAGGGGCACCTAAAAGCTTTAGCAGTCAGCCGGTTTTTTAACCACTGTCCCCACGTAAGTGAAGCACGAGCAAGTGTGTAAAGACTTTTGGCCCCCATGTTCCGTAAAGCTAGCTCAAATGGCGGTGGGGAGGGCCCCACCCTAATGTGGGGCCTCACATTAGCCACACGCCAAGGATTAAGAAAGATGATGACGACGGCATTTCTCAGTTCAAAATATGTGCCGACGAACAAGGCTCGCCTCGGGTTCTCGTCGAGCTTGAAGAGTATCCGCAAATTTTCAAGTTTCAAGCACAGTCACTCGCTACCGTAACAATGACGCAATTGACTCAGGGTTAGACGAGAGAAGTCCAGAATGTGTCCATCGCCTTCGTTGAATCCTGACTTGTTGATATGGTGATGCATTTCCTTGGTGTTGAGTCTATCAATCTAGCTCCCTAGTCCATGACAATCGGGTTATCGCAGCCGCCCTCTGTATTATCACGAGGGTCCTCCTCCTCCTCCTCCTCCTCCCGCTGGCGCTGGATCTTCCCGGTAAGACGGGCGCGGCGAGTCCTAATCTCGTCGCGAAGAGGCGATAGGAAGTAGTCCAGTTCGCGGTATAGGTCCTCCTCGCTGATGCGCAGGTCCCAGTCCAGCAGGGACAACAGCTGCTTCTCCATCATGTTGACCTCGGTACGGGTGAGGCTGAAGCTATAGGCGCTCGTATGCATATTGCTATAGCTTGCCCAGTGCCCGTTCTTAGGGTGGTGGTCGTTCAGGTACTTGGCGGCGAGGATCAGAGATGCTAGGAAGATACGGTGTCTGGCGCACCTCAGGCCCTTATCCGTAGGTAGCAACCGTAACTTAACGCGGTCAAGGTAAACAAGTGTCGACATAAGAGTCCGCACCTGTACGTTAGACAAGATGACGAGCCGAGTAATGAACTCTCGGAGGGAGGGTAGGCCGCCGTCTTCGGGCCGAACTGCTCGGGGCGGGGGTGTTTCCGGGCGGGAGGCGACTCTTGACCTTAGGCCGGTCGTCGGGGGCGACGGCATCATACTCGGGTCGCACTGGATGACGTTGAAGGCCGCATCCGCAAGGTACCGGATCATGCGATGGTTGACGGCCCTACAGACGAAAACCTCGAGGGCTGCGGCGTTGAGCTCATCCTCCGAGAGGTCCGGGGCCGAGGAGTTATAGTTAGTGCGCTCGTCCATGATATTGTTATATCCTTTATTATATATATCGTTACGTCTGTTGCAGAGGGAATATGGGGGTGCTGTGATGTGCTGTGCTGTGCTGTGCTGTGCTGTGCTGTGCTGTGCTGTGCTGTGCTGTGCTGTGCTGTGCTGTGCTGTGCTGTGCTGTTGTTATTGTGCGATAGTTTCGTAGTCCAGCTTTCAGCTTCTCCCGGAGGAGTAGGCACCTTATAACGGTCGTAGTCTCTTATACTTAAAGTTTTTATTTTAAACTTTCGCGGACCGACGTGCATACTGGAAAAGAGATCGCCGACCGACGTGCATAGTCGATGAGAGATCGAGAAGAGACGGGCCGGTGAAGGATTGTGCGACGCCGAGGTAATATATCAAGTGTAAATGCTGGGGTAAGTTTGTAGAGTAGTAATTAGGCCCAGGTAAGCGTGGCCGGGTATACGGGCTGGGCAAGATTGAGAAAAGAGTTTTGTCTAGCCGCCCATCCGGCCCACGAAGTAGGCCATTCACTCCACACCTGCCCGGAAAAGACGTCTGAGTTTACTGAGATAACTCGCGTTGGGGTTTGCCCCACTCCTTCTGCTCTCCTGCTCGTCTTCCAAGTTAAATTATCCACCTGAAGCCGAGAAAGTCCCGAACCAGGCTTCAGCTAGTCAAAACACCCACTACCTGCACCGATCGGAGCTTCAGACAAGCTTCGATCCACGCACCCATCTACTTTTTCTGCCGTGAAAGACGGAACACGACTAGGTAAGACGACGACTGAGGACGATAGGTGAGCACGATTTGGAAGGACTACTTACGAGTTCTGAATGTCGGTGCCAGTGCTTGAAGTGAGGGTTGTGAGGAGGAGCGGCACCGGGGAAGATTTTGTGCGGAAGAAGCAACGAGAGCTGAGGTGTGAAGAGAGGAGAGGACTGGGCATCTCGCGTGCAGGAGAAGTGTGGAAACCTAACCTGAGGATGCGAGAAGAAGACCGGGCGCGAGAGAGGTGAGGGAGAGTGGGCGTGTGAAGAGAAGGTGGCTGACTACTAGCACGGATCGATCGACTGCTAGATCTCTCTCCTTCTCTGTCTCTCTCACTTCTGTTTTCCGACTTGGGAAACGAGGCGGTGTGAGAGAGTTGCCAGAAAGGCTATCCCGAAAATTGGGTATTGTTCGGCGTAGGGTCCGCACGCCCAGGCGTTTCTTTCTCGCGCCGTGATTCTTTTTATATTCTGCAAGGTCATGCTCCTGCGGAATTCGGCGCTGTGCAAACACTCGCCATCCTCCACTCTCGGAAACTGCAGTCCTTCCAGTTACGAGACTCCTCTTGAAGTTTCTACACATCACTAGGAAGTGTCTGCTTCATGCAGCGGTCCGCTCCCGCTCCAAACAGCCGTCAACAGCAAAGACAGAAGACGCTGTTTCTCCAGTTTCCGTTTCGTATGCAAACCTACCTGGAAGCCCCAAGGGGGTCAAGGTGGGCAGCCACGCGAGGAGGTGGGGGAACAAGAAAAATACGGTGACTCTGGTTGGAAAGTTAGTTTCGAAGACGAAGATAGACATGGAGACGAAGGCAGAGACAGACAGAGATGGTGCAAGGAGAACGATGACGAGGATAGGGGCGGGGGGCGCGCGCATATGTGGTGGTACCTCTGCCCCTTGCTCTGCCCCTACCCCTACCCCTACCCCTAGAGCTGCCTCTCCCGCCGTCAACGCTGCTGCTGCCTCTGCCGCCCCTCGGCTTGTCACTTCAGTCCCGTTTCTTCGTGAATGCAGCTCTCGACGAATTGTCGAATGGCCATGTACTTGCCATGTATATATCGTATGCCAAGAGCGGAACAAAAAAGAAGCGTGACTCGTATCTCGCTAGCTTAGGTAGCTCCAGACACGCTCGCCGTCTCCCTGGTTCTTGGCCGGGGAGCCCGAAGGCGGCTGGATAGAGAGGCTCTTCGTATTCTTAGGTTCCCTGGGCGCGGGCGGTCGGTCTCGCACAAGCGACACAAGAAGACTCGAGCAGGGGCACCGACATCGTGGTTGACAGCAGCGTGCGCCGTGCGGTTTGCTGTGACATCGAGCATCACATCGTGCTCTTGCCCGGCGTTGGAAGGGTTTCCGATTCCAGACCCGTTCTATGGCCAGCCACGGAACGCGAATAAACGGTGTTTCTCTTCTTTTTGTGAAAGGGTTTGCTCTGGCCTGGGCTGGGCAACCAAGATTTGCAGAGGGCCGCCGGTTTGGCACCACAACACACCTTATGCAAGGTCGTTGATGCTAATGACGGGGTAAGCTCTCTCAAGCTCTTTGAAGAACCGGTGGTTGCTTGTCTCGTAGACGCGAATTCTCCCACCCTCCTCTTCACTCTCGAGCTTCGCTTTCTTGATAAGGACCGCAATCAGGTCTTCTACTTGACCGCTCTTGGTTACAAGGACGTCGTATTGGTCTTATAATACCAAGTTAGTATCATGTAATGTGACCGGACGTATTATAGGGCTATCTTACCTCTTTCGAAATGCCTTCGCTAAGCCACGTGATCTTTATGCTCTTCTTGGTATCTAACTCGGCAAGACTCATGTCCAACACCTCGAAGAATAAAGCGTCGGGTCGCTGGTTCATATTAAACTGACCATAGCCGGTAGGATTAAGAATGCTAAGCAGCGTTTGGTTGGGTCCACGCTTGATTGCGGTCCTCGGGTTATACAAACTGGTGTTGACCATGTAGAAACATAGATGGGTCAGATCAACCTCTAACCTATCACCAATCTTCTCGGCCAGTTTCTAGTAACTCATCTTTGAGTTCAAAACCATCTCGAATGACGGGAACTACTAAGGATCGCATTTCTGAGAATGGGCGTAGAACTTAACCGTCTTCTTATTTAGTAAGAAATCATAGTATTCTCGAGCGTCGTCGAATCGGTCAGATACTTTGTTTCTACACGGACAAGTTGTTAGCAGTGGCTTCTGATTTGAAGAATAGACGACTTACGCTTCCTCTGCGGGCTTGGATTCTCCAAGCCCAAGCCTGGATTTCTTTTCGTGCATTCGCTGGAAGCAAACGATATCTCCGTCTTGAAGCTATCCTTCCGGCTGGTTGGAACGACAATGGGAAACGCTGGCCCTCTGCCGCTCTCCGTAAGCAGTCATGCTCCACAACGATTTTCACCTCTGCATCTGCTAATACAAACCCTGGTCGAGGACGCGAAACTGAAACCGCGTGTGCATGTAGCCCGTCCGGGGGGTTTGGCAACATTGAAGTGTTGTTATACGAAGAAGGAGATATTTATCTAATCAACTTCTCCCCTGTTGTCGTCTGTTTCTGAAGCACAGTGGAGGTTCCGGGCGATCGGTCTTTGCTTTTTCCCCTGAAGGGAAGGGAGGCGGCGCGGGGGCTAGAAAGGAGCAACAAGCCCCCGAACCTCAAAACCACAATGAATGGCAATGCCGTACGTGCCACCTGCTCCGTACCACGTACGCTCAGATCTTCTTGGCAGATCAACCGCCCGTCTCGCGTCTCGAGAGAAAGAGAAACCTTCTCCCACTACAGACGGGAAAGGTTACTAGCCGCTTTGTGCGTCCGCTAGGCCCTCCCGCATGGGAGACGTGGTGGCCGAAGCATTGAAGGTCGAAAACATAACGCCCCAAGCAAACGTACAAACTGGAGAATGGGGCATTACGGATAACTAACTTGTCAGTGGAAACCCAATACGCCATACGGCCCTCACTAGGTAGGTAAATATCATGTCGTCGTGCTGCCATCGTATCGCGCGCGCGCGCCCACGAAGCCAAAACGCTGGTGCCAAAGCGCTGACGATCTCCACGCCGGCCTCGACCTCTCCGGGGGACTTGAGCTTGCATAGTCCTTCGTAGCATGCCGAGATGATCTCTGAGAGGTACTTGGACGAGCCATCACAAAGGAGCCGACAACGAGCCCAAGCCGTAAGTGGTCCCGTAGTCTTGTGATCCACCGTCTGACAGTCAAGTGGGATTTTCCTGACACCAGCTGGGATCATCTTCTTCTTCACGTTGACCAGGAAGGTGATCCTCTGTCCCATCACCATCGTCATCAGCCAGGCGCTGCGCGACAACGCTTTCGACGCGCCGAGCCTGGTTAGTGCAGCGCGGGTCTTTCGCATCAGGAACCTCGGCCCGGTCAAGTGCACTCCTATCCGATGGAAGGAATTCTGGCTTAAGATGCCGGTCTTCCGTCGATACAACGGCGCTGTTCTCTCCTCTGACTAACCCTTGCAATATCACAGGCCCCGAGATGATGTGGCCCGGCAGTCGCCCGACGCTGGAGAAGAAAAGCCCCTTGGGCCACGCCGTCTTGGGCGAGCCAACCGAGGATGGCCTGATCCAGTTCTGGTCGCACATGAGCCTAATGAGTGGCCCTCGCGCATCGTCCAGCGAGATGGTGCCCGACGAGGTCTGGCAGGAAATGCCGCCTGAACCGTAAATCGAAGATTTGCGGTGGCGGCGAGCAGATCTCGAGGGCGGTCGGTTCCGAATCCCAAGGCCGCGATGACGAAAAAGAGATCCGAGACCTCGGCCGACAGATCAGGAATAAAGAGGGGGGACGCGGGAAGAAGGCAACGATCAGATGCCGCGAGTGCTACTTCCGGAACCGCCCGACCTGGGACATCGAGAGACAGTTTAGCGGAGAGGCAGAAGAGGAAGAGGCCGAGGTATAATACGTAGCGCCGGCCACCGAGCTCCATATCCCGGAACGCGCCCAGCTGGCCGATATCCTTGTCAACCAGCCGGAGGGTCTAGGGGATGAGGAGCTCCTCGGGTTGCGCATCCGGTCCGCCCCGAGCTGCACCACAAACGAGAGACGGCGAAACGAAGGCGCATTCAGGAAAGGGTGCAGACCGACATCTTGGCGAAAGGGGAGTCTCCCGGCCCGGACCCCCTTCTCTTGGGAAAGGCGCAATGTCCTTGCTGCATTGGAGACGAGAGGCAGTCGTATGAGGAGAGGACACTCTCGTACTGCCGAACGAGCGGCAGTGATGAACGACCAATTCGACCGGGAGCATTTGGGGGAAACGGAGCAAACGGAGCGCGAGAATCTGATCTTCTGCGAGCATCCCAAGTGGCAAGAAGGAAGGGGTGAAGCTGAAGCACTTGGATCATTTTAGGAATCATGTGGAGAAGCGTTCATGGCGTTAAGCTGCGAGCGGGTAAAGCGTAAAACTGTCGTGCCTGAATTTATGATGTCATGTTTAATCCGTACCTGCATTCGGACGGTCACGGTCAAAGACCCGCTTTTCATAACCCTCGCTTCGCCGCAGAAGGTGTCAAGTTCGTGGTAGGTACTGCGGTACTTCCTGGACGGTGGTCGAAGGGCGAATCGGCACCCCCGGCTGGCTGCTTTTTTGGCAGTACCCATGCGCGGCGGATCACCCGTAAAAAAACAAAGCTAATTTCTGCTGGTCGCGATCCTGTGTTTTGGCCACTGAGGAGACGCGAGGGGTGACTGGTAAGAAATGCAAGGAGGCACCAACGGGGATTCCTTTTTACTAGGAAGGGCTTGCATTCATTAGTAGTAAAAATCAGCTTTGTATCTTTCTGTATTTCTGCCGGCCGCTAAACAACACCCCCACTTCCGTGATTACATGATAGCCATGCCGCGAGGGAAGTTTCGGCCAGGTCCAACCCGGTTGCCTTCGTCGAAGTTAAAAGGGAAATGATGCCTAACGATCTAAACCACGGTGTCTTTTCCCCCTACTAGCCCGGAACCATAGTTCCATACCCATATGGAAGCGTAACTAAATGCCAGTTGCAGAGAATAGCAGGAGAGCCAAAATGGAGGCCGTCGAGGCCGAATGTATTGTGTGCTTGGTTCGTTGTATTCGTACAGTTTCGTGACAATAGTTTGGGCGTGAGCACAAGTCTCAACCCATCCTATGCCAGGTACCCGAGATCGTCATCGTCGAGACGCGCGCTTGCGGGCCTTCATGATCCTCACAATGGCCGACTGGAAGGTAAGAGGTCAACATACAGTATATAGGCGAGAAAAGAACAATGTTGTATCAAATGACTTACCTGGAGGAGAACGACCTCTTCATTGTCCGCGTCCTCGTCCTGATGCCCGCAGGCCGCTCGCAATTGTTGGGCCGGTGGCCCGGGAGGGACCGGCCGCCGGGGGACGTACCAGCGCCTCCACCTGGTCGAGCCGCTCTAGTAGAGCCCGGTTGGTCTGCTCTAACTGCGCCACGCGCTCTCGGAGCGCCGCCACCTCGGCGGCGGCGGTGGTGGCGGTGGTGGTGGCGGCGGCGGCGGCATTGGTGGCCGTGTTGGCGGTGGCGACGGCGGCGGCGGCGTTGTCGCCGGCGTTGTTGGCGGTGGTGACGGCGGCGGCGGCGTTGTCGGCGGCGTTGTCGGCGGTGGTGACGGCGGCGGCGGCGTCGGCAGCGAGAGTGTCGGCGGCGGCGATGGCTTTTTTGGCCGCATTGGTGGCAGCGGCAGCGGCATCGGTAGCGGCGGCGGCGGCGCCAGCAACGGCGGCGGCGACGGTGGGGCCGGCGGCGGCGACGGTGGGGCCGGCGGCGGCGGCGGCATCCCTGGCAGTTGTTGCGGCAGTGTTTGCAGCATCGGTGGCGACGGCGGCGGCGTCGGCAGCTTCCTTGGCAGCGGTGGTGGCGGCGGCGGCGGAGGGATCGGTGTAGCGGGCCCGAACCCAGAGCACGAAATTGACGGCCATGGTTAAGGCCGTCGCCGCAAAGCTGCCCCAGGCGGCCGCGGCGGCAGACGCTTCCGGTGAAAGCCCCATGTTGCTGCTGTTGCTGTTGCTGCTGTTGCTGTTGCTGTTGCTGTTGCTGTTGCTGTTGCTGTTGCTGTTGCTGCTTCTGCTGGTGGTGGTGGTGGTGGTGGTGGTGGTGGTGGTTCTGGTTCTGGTTCTGGTTCTGGTTCTGTTGTTTCTGCTGCTGCCGAAGATCGAAGGGTGGGAAAAGAGGTTGGGTTCTGGCCGCGGGGGTTTGCTCCTTTTGCAGTCTTTGATTTTCCGACTTCGAGTTGCGCTTTCCGAGCTTTGGGTAATCTTCCAGGCTAAGAGGAAGCTGCTATCACGCTACTTGCAGTCTTTGATTTTCCGACTTCGAATTGCGCTTTCCGAACTTTGGGTAATCTTCCATTCCAGGCTAACAGGAAGCTGCTATCAGCTATTCCATTCTTTCCCGAACTCAGAGTTTCCTCACTGCAGATGGCTCCTAGTCAGCCCTCTGTATCGTAGCTACCACGAGCTGACTAAATAGAACATTAGGCAGGAGCACTTCGCGTATTCAAATTAACCACGGTAGTTATAACGTAGGGGGTGTACGGCACTGAAGTTGAGTTGGTTATTTGGGGCTCTTATATGAAGCCAACAGCCCCTCAATTGCCTCCAGCACTTTTATGACTAGGTTAAAAGTCTTATAGTGGTCAGTAATTCGGACCACTCCAATCTTTCAGACGGCTTAAATCAGGTAGCTAAAATAAACGGATATATACTACCAGGTTCATCTTCTAATTCCTACGCAATCCTCAATTCTAGTTATCCCAGCCAGTAGACGATCGAGCCCAGAGTCGTTACATAGCAGACATCCAGTCTTGCAATCATATAACGGTAATATCCAACGCTGAAAGGAAGGTGGGGAGATTGAACGATGAAAGGAAGGAAAGAGCCACCGGCGGGCCACGGCCGGCCGGGAAGCAGCGAGAGCTAGGTCAGCGGGGCTCAACACCAAGAAAAACATCACCACCGCCGAAATCCTGCTTGCGAATGGCTTTAGGAGTTGGTCGGGATGCGCGCCGTGGTAGAGGTCCGGCTTGGCCGGTGCAATCGTGCCGTCGGTGAGCGGCTCGAGGTGTCCGAACAGCGTGTTCCTCGCCATCGGGTGGTCGTCTAACGTTCTCCGTAGTACTATCACGGCTCAGTCAACGTTAGGGGACAGGGCTGCAGTAATCATCGCTGAATTCGTAGAACCTAAAGATGAGGAAAGAAAGGAACCTATCGCACGCTGGGGAGGTCTTAGTTCCGGGCCAAATACTCGCCTAGATGGCTGAATCGACAGCCTCAACACCATGCTATTTATCCTGTGATGATCACGCCGTGTTGTTTACTTTTGACATAATTACACAGTTGCCCCTGAGCCAGTCAACCTTCGGCTACGAGTCATCATAAGCGGGGTTGTCCTTACTAATTTCTTAGTAAAATGGCTCAGCCACCCAATCCTTCGAGCGAAGCGCCGCCGGAGGCATCAGTTCAGCCGACCCCTTCCTGACTGGTCAGGTGGCTTATTTTTACCACAACGTAACCCGGCCCTTACCTTTCCATCTCGTACAACCACCAAAAACATCGTCGGCGCCGCATTCAATCGATGCATCGGTATAGCTTCATTTCTTCATCGTTTACTTCGTCGCGTAGTGCTAACTAGCGATAGAAATGGCCGCCCTTGAAGATTTGAGCGACCTCAGCGACCCCGGCGATGCGACCGATGGAAATGCGCCCCATGCGTATCTCTCTACCCGGGAGCGAAAGACAAGATTCCCGTCTACAAGCGAGGGTCAAACCCCGACAGTGTCGATACTGAAAGGCTCGAGAAGATTGCACAGCAAACCTCAGGCAACGCGCAGCAACCAAACTACGAGTCGCAGTCGACAACGGCAACCGATGGAGGCCGCGGAGCAACCAAGCTACGAGTTCCCGGCTGGCAGGGCAACAAGCAGTTCTCAATACCAAGGCACGCAGCATGTTAGCCGGGGCGACACAACATCACGAGCTTCACGTGGCCCTACAGCCTCTACAGTGGCTGAAGGTCGTGTTATAATGCCTACACGAAGTGGAAGGGTCCGGCAACTGACTGCCCGGGCATTGGAAGGCATGGATCAAAGCTGTCAGTTGCATGTCGTTGTGAGTAGTCTACTTACCTCTGTCTAGTATTCTATAGGCACAGCACTTACAAGCGCGTGCAGTGGCTCGAGGCGCAGCTGATGAAGCAGCAGCCCTCGACGGCGGCGGCGACGACTGCAACGGCGAGTGCGAGTGCGACCACTGGAGCTTCAACAAACGCGGCAAAACCACTACGTCCCTCCGTCCCTGCCGCCGCCGGCCCGCCGCGTTGCGTGAGCGCGTCCATTGGCGTGTTGATGGCGCTCGGTATCTTCGCCGCGGCCGCGTCCATCGTGAAGGCTGTCGTCGCGGCAGACTTTGGCAAGACCGACGACCCCAACCTCGAGGGCATCTCTGTGGGCATGTGGTCGCTGGTCGAGGAGCAGGTCGCCTTCATCGCCGCGTGCATCCCGTGCTGAGGCTTTTGACGATGTCGCCTTCCTGTCAATGATGCGCGACAAAGCCGCCAGCGCCGCCCGCATCGCTGCAGCCGAGCTCTTGCGCCAGCTGTCCCTTTTCTCGGCCAGCAGCCAGGCGCGGAACGAAGCCGTCGATGCCGGCGTCCCGGCTGCCGAGCTGCCGCCCGGGCGGCGATGGGTGTCGGTGCGGAGAAGCACAATTTTTCGACAGTTCATCTCATCTTGCATTCTGATATCAACAACCACCACTCTACTAATCTTCCTCGTCGATCTTGACGTCAATATGTCCCCTCCAGACTATGTTCCCACCAGCACGAGCGTGACGAATCTATCCATAGCTGCTTTTCAGCTCGACGCAAGGTTTACGCAAGCACATAATCTCGTGCGCCGCCGGCTCATCGTCGAGCTCGCCACCAGCGGCGCCGCCAGCGACCGCCACGAGCTGCGCGTCCTGGAGAAGCCACCCACTGCTGAAAAGAAACGGAAGCTCCGACTAGCCTAGGCCCAAGAGCACGAGCACTAGACCCCCGAGGAATGGGTAAAGATCCTCTGGACCGACCGTTCCAATGGATCCTGGATGTAGTGGAGAAGAAGCCGTCCGAGGGGAGTGGACGCGGCATGTTCCCAACGCGCGTGGCCGAGGAGATCGTCGCTGTGGTCGAGGGCCGGAGTCGAGAAGCTCAAGTAAGGACGATGCTGAGATAGTTAGTGCACTTCTGACGCTATGTTCCGACACTAGGACGTGACCGAAGCAACCATCCGTCTCTCGGGCTGATCCTCCTCTGGCTCGCCTCCGCGCCCCACGATCGAGGGTCAAAGAAATTTTCTTACAGTTCTCCTCCAAAGCACGGATTGGCGGCATCCTTGTGTCTGTCGGAAAGCCGCGCGAGGACTCGCCAGGAAGCGGACGGATACGGCACTCGCGCGTCTCACCGCTGTACCGGTCCGACCACCCATTTGCGCCGCTGGGCCTGGTCATGGGAGGCCATATCTTGTCACCCAAGAGGCTCTGAGTAATCAAGGGGCGTTTTTCGCAGCCATGGACCCTGGCTCCACAGCACCACGCGGCGGCATGTCTGCCTGGCGGCTCCCGATCCCTGGGCGTCGGAGGGTCGGCTTGGGTTACTGGCGCCGAGTTGTATCGGCGAAGGACGGCTTTACGGTCATCATCCTGAACACGAGCTCGCCCATAGCCCAGATGTCCACCTTCTGGTCATAGCGCAGGTCCTGGTCGGCTTCTTGTGGGCGTTGCTGGCCACAACTTGGCCGGCTTCGAGCTACCAACATCCTGCTTGTGGGCTTGAGCACATGCCACGCTCAGTTGAGTTACGCCGTCGCCGCCATCCTGGTCGCATATTTTGTGCTCGCATCTCTTGCACTTGAGCTTGTGTCGCTTTTTGGCATCTCCAAGACCAGCAGACTGTTACTTGTCATGGAATCGAGTTAGAGATTTGGCGCACAAAGTTGCAATCCTGTTTATATATAGGTATTTGGAGGACGTTGATGCTGTTGTGGTCGGCCCCACTGTAGCCCAGGTTGGCGATGCCGGGGTGGGAGAAGGGGTAGATTCTCTCTGCGTCCACGCGTTCCTCGAGCGGGCTGTACTACGTTTCATCTCCAGCGGCATGTTTGGTGGCGCGCTGGAAGCGTTTGCGGAACCTGCGCCAGCCGTCGTTGGTGGGCCACGGGTCGCACGGGTAGCACCACTCGCTCTCCTCTTTCTTCCGGGACCTGAACGCAGTGTCAGCCTGGTGTCGCCGGGGATGTCATGGGGCTGCTGAGGCAGCACTTGCAGCAAGGGGGAACTCCTTTTACCTGCTAATACCTTAGTATCTTTTGTGAACTGTATACCGTGCGCGCGCGCGACGAGCACGAGGTCGCCGACGACGGTGGGCGGGCCGCCGAGCGAGAGGGCGCCGTAGTAGCCCGCCCCACAGGCTCCCTCCCCTGGTCGTCCTGCTCACATATATTTTCCACGTCTGGTCGTCGGCGAGTGCCGCCCCGGCCCTCCCCACCATGTTGAGGAGCTGCTGCTCCTGGAGCGTCGAGTAACCGCCTCCCGACGGCCCCTTTCCGCCCCCACCACTTGCTGCCGCCGTCGCCGTCGCCGCGGGGCCCTCGCCGCCCGTTCGATGTGCTCGGAGCGCGCCTTCCAGGCCTCTGTGAGGAACCGCGCGCGTGCTTTTGGTTTCAGCTCGGCTGCGTGTGGCGAGGTCGATGGCCAGCAGCTCGCGCGAGAGGACAGGCCAGGTCAGGCTGGGCTGCGCGTCCGTGGCCGGGTTGGACTTGGTGGCGGCACTGACGATGATGCGACAGCCAGGCCGGCGGGTCTGGCAGGTCGAGGAGGACGGCGCATGTGAGCTCGCGCTCGAGGGACCAGAGGTCGGCACCTGCAAACCGGCAGAGCTTGTTCTGCAGGTAGGCAATCAATCTATGTCCCGCGTCAGCAAAAAGAGGGCTCCTTGCAGAGTTGACCTGCGAGTTAGGTATGGAAAACTGGATGGATGCTTTTGCTCACCAGCGGAGACACGCGATCCCCGCCATCCGCCGCACCTCCGTCCCACTGAGAGCCGACCCACGCCAACGCCGCCACGCCGAAGCTGAGAATGGAGGCCAACATCGCGGGTCTTGGTCTTTTGTTGTGTACGCCTTTGCAAGCCGCGATACCGTCTCTCTCCAAACCGTGGCGCAAACTAGGTACCTCGGGGTGGAGGCGGTGACGCGCGACGGCTTCGACCTGGTGGCGTGCGTGCCGGCGCAGGGCAACATGCACTACCTGCGCGCCGGGTATCGCCGTCTGCCGTTGCTGGAGTCTATCCAGCTGGGTCCTGACCTGCACAAGGTCTCTCTTTTGCAGCGGCCCAACCTCATTGACAACCAAGGCGCCTCTGGCCATGGGAACGAACCACTGGCACGCTCTGACACTCGACACTACAGCATCGCGTCTGACCATCGATCACCAGGACAGGACTCAAGCAAGCAAGCAAGCAAGCTTTCTGCTAGGCGGGACTTGTTAGCAGTCGGGGACTGACCTTAGGTGGGGCTCCTGAACCTGAAATACAGTGGAATACGGTAATATACCCATGCCTTCTACCCCGCAGCACAGCAAGCGTCCCAAGCTCCAAGCACTGCAGCAAGCCCGCAAGCACTTTGTAGGCAAATCGCCATTTGTTAGCCCGCGCGCTCCCGAAGACGAAGAGGTGTAATTGCTTGTGGGATAGAGACTGAGAGAGAGAGAGACAGGACGGGCTGGAACTGAAAATTGTTGGCCTTTGAACGGCCACCCACTGTTTCGTGTTGGCCGGTAGCTGAACCGCCTAGTCTAGGCCGAATACGGAAATCGCCAACAAAGGAACAGCGCAAGCTGAAGCGCCATTACGGGCCACTAGTGACCTGCGCGGCCGTGGCAGAAACACCTAGGCGGCTGTTTGAGGGATGAGGGGGGAAAGGGAGAGGAAGAGAAGAATAAAGAAGGCGTCGTAACATAAGGTGGTATCCAGCCGAGACAACCGACTCTGTCTGCTGCGAGTCTAAGTATTTAGATACTGCCGCGCAGCCGCAAAAAGCAAGGCAAGTAACTACCCACCTGGTGTCGGTTCCAGTTTGGAAACGGAATGATGTGTTGTGTTGGTTGCTAACTGAGGGTCCACACAAACAAGCAGGTCCAAGATATTAAATACTCGCTTCCCCTCCCTTAGTTATAAGCCGGCCTGCAGTTCTTTATTACATGTTGGCCCTGTTTACGTAAGAGAATTTAAGGATGAGGCTAGGCGGCTGCGCAAAAACCTCGCAATTACCTACGCCTGATGGCGTTCCTTGCTCAATATCTAGGAAGCTGAACACGTTCTGTCTCTGGGATTGCTTTATTTTGCTCCCTGATGGCGTCCGCGAATGTTGAGTGATCTGTCAGATTTAATGTATCTCCATTCTTGTCTTCTATCTAAGTACGCTGGGTAGTCCAGTCTTTATAGAGCTACGCAGTAGGAAACTGACCTTGGCCGCAACTTAGGCCGCGTCTTACTCCTTGTTTGAGACCTTCTTCCTAAACGCACTAGCCGAGCTATCTGGCCCAGCCTGCTTCAACCTGTTTGACTGTAGTTTGGGGCCTGTAACTGCCCCTTTCTATCTGACATGATCCCAGATGTACGAACAACGGATAATGAGAGGAGACGCAGTCTGATACAAAATCTCAGTCAAATCAGCCTAGATGGTCATGTAGTAAAGTAGAATGAGAGATACAGTTGGCAAAGAAGCACCATTGTGTCATGGTCGTTCAGGGACTCCAGGGGAAGGCGTCACGTGAGGGTCACGTGATCCGTGTTGATACCCGCTGAAGGGGTAGGGGGAGGACCACCAAGGTACAGGGACGCACGGGCTCGTAGAGACTTCGTTGAGGGCTAGAGATTAGTGCTGCACACAATAACCACCTAACCTTTGTTGCCTCTGCCACTCTCGACGCTCTTATCCCAAAGACCCTTACACATCCCTTACACATTGCTCTTTCTTTGGGGCAAAAGCAGCCATCCATCAAAGGACTTTCCCAATTGCTCCTATAATTGTGTAAACCGTTTCGAAGCATTCTTCTAGAAGACATATCGATACCGACTTCCAGAACGGTGCCGATAGTAGTTCCCACAAGACCTATCGGCGCACCACAGTACATGACGACTTTCTTCATCTCCAGGTCCTAGATTGTAAGATTCTGGGTCTAGTGCCTCATAGCAATCTGCCGTTGGCCTGTTGGGATTTGCAACGTCGAAACCGACTACAAATGTACGGCGGTATTGCACCTGGAGCCCCCCACAATAGCATGGTCCAATCATTCCATGGGATTCAACGAATGAATGTCCGGCACGACCCCAACCTCTATATGAAAAGATACAGGTGGTATGCCTAAATTGAGATGGCGCCGAGGATCCAAGACTGAGAGATACGTCCGAACGACAGGTTTCTTCTCCCTGGCGAATTGGAGACAGCTGCCAATCGAGTTTGTCAGAGCCGACGTATCGTATGCAAGAACAATAATTGGGATCAACGTATCCCGTGATGGCGGATCGACCGGCCTTTAGATCGGAGACAAGAAATTGGCCAGCATCCTGGTAAGTTTCTTGAAGGTCTCTGCGCAAATCGTTGGCTGTGTACGCTCCTGATCTTATCGGCCGAGCGGGCAGGTGGGCGCCCCAGGAGAGGTATAAGTGTAAAAGATTCTTTGGCATCTTCGTAATGCTCAATCCGACCTCGTAGAGAGTATGGCGTTGCAGCTTACACGGGAAGCTCTGGTGATGAGCCGAGCAGATTGGTATCGGCGGGGAGACGACGGTTTTGTATCTACCCTTGTCCATAAAGTCATACTGGTCCGCCCAGCTTCTAATATTGCTCCAGCGGATGACGACATGTCGGCAGACACGAATGTAGCCTTCGTGCGCGATACAGACCCGGTTGCTACTACTACTAGCTAGCTCGCCGGCGCAACCGAGTCTTTGCGAAGCCGAGAATAACGCTCTAGGATGATTCTGCTTACAACCGGCGCAGTAAACTTGCTCGGCCATTAAGGCCCGGTACTTTTCGTGCTTCAATCCTAGCTGACGTACGTGGCGGCACTGGGAACAATATCGATCTCTGAGGAGGAGCGAGGAGAGCTCCGCTTCTGGGTCGTTTATGAAATTGGCGATTGGAGTTGGCCAAGGAACGTCTCTAAGGGTAGGTGGCAAGGGTTCGATACGTTGCGATCTGAACTCGTGGGCGCCAAAAAGTCGCATGAAAACGCGCGAGCTTCTTCGTAGACACTGTAGGCCTACCCAATCGACGCGGCCCATGATATCTAGTAGTAGCTCGTCCGGCAGTCGACATAGCGGGCTTGATGTCAGATTGTAGTAAGAAGCAGCCACCAAGGGATCAAATCCTTGGGCGATCAGACTAGCTTCGGGTAAGATAAGGTCGGCGATAGGGCTGCCTCTTGGCGGCTGCCAGTCGAGTTTTGTGACCTGGATAGAGCTACCTCCGGGCGCCATCTGTCGTGTCGGGTCCAAGGCCTGTAGAGTTCCCCCTGAATTAGCCAAATTTGATACCAATTATTGACAATCATTGCACGAGCGTATGTGACCACATACTAATGAAGAGTGGTGATGGCGCCACCAACGTAGGCGCTTTATCAAGTTCTGCACCCAAGGCACACCATATGCTCAGGAGGGAATGGATGGGAGAGAGAAGGACAATCAAAGCGACGGCGTACCAACCTTTTATTAAATATACGTTCTTTATCATCACATGTTGCGTCACAGGCACAATTTTTATCTTTTTTCGGGAAATTAAATATTTGAGTCTTCCACTCTTTTGGATTTCGGCATAGCACGAATGAAATGCGGATGGGCTCGTGGGTCCCGTGGCAGAAGCTTTTCGGCGTACTCCGTAAGTTTCACTCTGGGATCTGTCGGCAACGCCGATATTTGGGGCTCGGCGCCGTTGAGACTTTTTGGGACTGAAGCCTTGCAATGACCTAAATGTGAAAACCTGAATGGATTTTTATTGCGTTGAGAAGATACTGGGTTTGGTATGTGCTGTGATTGTCATTCCATATTACCTTTATTGTTTCAGTAGACAAATCCCTCGGCCAGCGCTACCCGCACGTGAATCCTGCACGGGCTGCACAGGCATGTTCCACAACGGATTTTGGTGAGCAAGAGTTTCGTGTGTGATCAGAGGACGTCGGACGTGAGAAAACTTTGGACGTCGGATGTGAGGAAACTTTGGACGAGGACCGGAAACGGGACCGAGGCCCAAGATTAGGACCCTTGTAAGGGGGTGTGGTCCCGAAAAGTGGACCTTTGTAGGCAGCTCGTCGAAGTACAGGATCGGTGCATAAGTCGCACGTGTGCCGGCACGTGTGTTGAACTCGGAAAGAATCGTCGTTGAAGGTCAAAATGCCGTAAATCGTCGATTTCCGTAGTCAAAGGTAAAAGTGGTCCCTATCAACAAGCGGCCCTGTCAAAGTGTAAAAAAGCGTAAGTATGCTGCAAGTATATAAAGACTAGTGATATATTTTTATGGTGTTGAGGGCAAAATGTAGGGTAAAAGCAGCTATTGTGTCAAAAGTAAACAAGGCCTCCATGATAATTTTCTTGGTGTTGAGTACAGTGCAGGTAAAAAGTGATATTTTTGGCTATGATCCCTTGGAGTCCATTTCGACACGGACGAAAACTGGCCAATCCCCGGGCGAGAAACTTTCGGCACCTTCACGGTAAAGTAGAAGAGACAGCCTCTCTACGCCACACTCCGGCTCGCAAGCTCTCCTCCGGTGGCTCCGTTCAGCTGAGAAAGTGGTAAATTACTGCGCGGCAGAATCTTGGATGTACTGGCGGGCGGGCGGGCGGGCATGCAGGCAGGGATAGGGTTATGTGTGGTGGATTACAATGTCTGGGGACGTTTTGACAGTTGCAGGAGATTCGCTCTTGTCAAAACGTTCACCAAGATTTCTAAATGCGAAAGGCTTGTCGATCGGGAGCTTATCGATCTAGCAAAAGCCTAGGTCGAGTCCACCAAGCCCGGCAAGATCATGGAGAGCACCGCGCTTGGGGCTGCTCTGTGGGCACATCGTACTGGCGGCTCCGGCCCCGTCCTCGTCGACATGCGCATGCCCGGGCTCGTCGACAACAGCCTCGTCATCCTCGGTGCCTCGCAGGCCTTGTGGCTTGTGCAAAGGTTGATGCCTGGGTTGCTTTGTGGATTCTCAGCCATGTTCCCGAATTGGCCAGCTCTGGCGGCCACATTCTCCCGGAAGGAAGAGAACGCCGAAAATGATACCGCTGGGAAGCGCAATGGTGCCCTTGCGGAGCCTGAAGAAGACGGAGATGCCGCCGGATGGGATCTCGGTGACGATGTTGTGCCCGAGGTCGAGGAAGGGTTCGTCAATGTCGAGAGCATAGCTGAGGCATCGAACCCTTTGCCATGGAGAAAGCCAGAGCGCTGGGCGAGCCTACTTGACAAGGCATTCGTGAGCAAGATGCTGCTCAATGTGCATAGTTCAAGTCCAGCGGAACTAGTCGTTACTTACCTAGATTAACGCCTCTTCTGAATAGCTTCATAGTTCAACAAGGTCGACCCTACCATAGTGTGGGCTAGTTGCAGTTTCCCGCCAACGGCGGTGTCGCCCGGAGACCGATGACCGGCAGCTCAGGCTCTCTCGGCCATCGGCAAACCACATCGCGACACTTGACCTGCCTCTATCAACGCCCACGACGGTCTGGTTTTCTTGCGCAAGCGCGTCCAAGTCGCGTGTTAGTGGCGTGCAGCCCACTGCTCGATAGTAATTGCAGCTAGCCATGGCTCCCCATCCGCGGCCCAGCGGTAACGAGACGGCCGCGTCAATGGCGGGCGCGCCCGAGCGAGGGACATGGACTCGGGACAAATTTAACCACCAAGTAAATATCTTCTTTTCGTGTCTCTTTTGAACTGGCTGTGCAAGAACTGTGGGATATTCGCCATATTCTCAAAGACGAGTGGACCTCTTGAGCGAAACAAACGGGGAACTGGAAAGATGCCGTCACGGCGGCCGCAGAACTGACACTCAGGACCTCTTATCGGCACGACGACGGAAAGGTGGCAGGCGGCACGACGACTACCGCGGCAGCTGCGAGGCCGACCAGCGCGCGCTGCTGACGGGCCGCCGCTTCTCTGCTATCCGTCGGCCGATTTCCACGTCGGTCTCGGCTTCCCTGCATCGACCCTCACCTCGATATCATCCTTCGAGTCAACCGGAACAAGCACCGGGATTGTTGGTGCGAAAGGCGACGGCGAGCCAGCCCCAGGCGGGGAGCATGGTCGTGTCGTGTCGCGGCGCGTGGGGTTGTTTCCCTCGAGGTTCGGGCCGTGTTTATAATGGCGATGGGCAAGTCGATAGGGTCCGCCTCCCTACCCGTATCGATATTGCTGCTCTGTCTGACGCTCCCGCTGGCATTTGAGGAGGCGAAGGCGGCTCTTGGAGCCGTCGCTACTGAGGCTGGAAGTACGGCGCTTCATGTCCAACGTGGCAGCATCGTCTTGCTTGAGGACCTCGGCAAGCGCCTCGGCGGTCAGCCTATGTGATACCCAGGATGACGCGTCGGCGCAGCGGCGAGAGCTCAGGCTTGGCCGTTTTGCGCGTCGTCGTAAAGTCTTCTTCTGCTTGGCAGGTGGGTCGAGGTGGTGGTGGTCGAGGTAGTGGGTGGTGGTGGTCGAGGTGGTGGTGGTCGAGGTAGTGGTGGTGGTTGAGGTGGTGATGGTCGAGGTGGTCGAGGTGGTGATGGTACATGGCGTTCCAGCCCTTCTTGGAGCGAGGGATTCTCTCAAAGGAGCGCGGCCACGAAACTAAGCTCGCCTTTTTTCTCCTCTTTTTTCGCCTCTTCCACTCCTTCCCCTCCGGCAACCTCAGCCGACTGGAAGAGGAGCTGGAAGCCGACCGTGCCGATTGAGTGGCCAAAGACGACGATGCGGTCGGGTGGGATGCCGGCGTCGTGCATAGCGAAGCGCGCTGGGGCCAGCGCGTCGGCCAGCGGCCCGCCGGTGCTGGCGCCGAAGCCGCGGTAGTCGATGGCGAGCGCGTGGATGTCGTTGCGGGTTTGCTCGAGAAAACTGTGCTGTTTCTGAAAGAAAAAAAAAACGGAGGCTTTCAGGGGGGGGTTACTGTGCCTTGCAAACGCCAGTTAACTATCCACTTTTGGCGCTGCTATGGTTGGGAGCCAAAGTTTCGCCCCCTGCTCGGGTGCCGACAAGCCCCCTGGCGCGCCACGACTTGAAAATTACAGCGCCCTTTCAATCGCAATACAGCTAGCAGGGACTTGGCAGGGACCGCACTGGCCAACATACGCTTGCCGGTACACATACAAGGGGAAAACATAACCATCATACCATCATACCATAGAAGGGAGCCAACCTTCGCAACAGAGCCACCATTTCCGACATGCGCGCGATCCAACAATCGAACAATTCCTACATTCGAGCCACTTTCCTTCGGCAAAACGCCCTACATAGAGCCAAAAAGTAGCTCAATCGAAAGCCCTCGGTCCGTCGCATATTGCGCGCGTGTCCTTTACCATGGTTCGGTACCTGAATCGCGACCAACGCGCCTCGGCGCATTGCATGCTCGTGGGCAACGAAAAACCACCGGCCATTGCAGCCGCGCTGCAAATCTCCGTCGCCTACGCATACACGCTGAGGAAGCGGTATCTGGCTTCTGGTGATCCTTTTACCGGGGCAAGAAGCCGATTTAACGCCCTCGTACTGAAATAACGGGCCATGGAGGTAAGTCTGGGACTCCCCATACAATTCCCGGTGTAGCTAACCGTGACAAGAAGCTGTTAGACTTACCGAAAGACAAGCCCGACCTATACCTCGATGAGATGCTGTGATTCCTAGTCCTCGAATGCGATATTCACGTACAACCTTGCACAATAAGCCGGCACCTCTCGCAGGCTAAGTGGACCGACAAGCGGTTGGAGCATAGGGAGCCAACGACGGCCAGAGCCCATTCTGCCGTTGGAGCGACAAAGGCATTGTGACACTAGTAACGAGGACGAGGAGGCCATACTGCTCTGGGTTATCTGTTGTCTCCTGGTTAGATGTCGAGCAGTTGGGAGGAAGGGAGGAAGGCCGCGAATTTGCCGAAGACTCTGATCAGGGCATCCAGGGTGGAGGTGGTGCTGTTTTGGCCACCTTGCAGCCACTTTCCAAAGAAGTCAGTGAAGTTGTCCGCCAAGAATTTCGCATCTGCCGTGCAATTGATGTCTTGGGTGCCGTCGTAAGTGAACTTGCCCCAGTAGAGGTTCGGCGCCATGCTTACTTGCGCTAATCACAATGGTTGGGTTGGGCAAGGTGCCTTGGATGATGTAGGTAGGCGCCCGAGTAAGAGCATTGGGAAGTATCTGAGATGGGCGTACCGTGGGGATTGCGGCGTCTGGGGGTGTCGACCGGCCCCGATAGTGCGGTATTTGTAGGAGCCGCAGCAATTTGGCCTCTTGATCGCTGACAGCCTGGAAGGGATCACGTCGTGATGGGTGAGATCGGGCCTGGAAGGTTCTAGTGGCTAAGAAATGGCACCGACACTCGCATATACTTATCACTGGGGACGACGTAAAGGTTGGGTTGAAGGTTGGGCAATAGGTATTCATCACGCGATTTTGACCATCAAGTTTATTGACACAGCACCTATTAGTGCTAGCCCATTCGTGGCAATTGTACCAATCAGCCGGATGGGGTTCATCGCTGGGGCAGCAAACTGGCCGCCCAACGGAGCGAGCCACTCAGGCTTGACTGGCTACGAAACTGCTACCTAACTTCACCGACGCCCTGTCCACATCCGTCTCGGCCATGTCCATGGCCACCGTCCCCGCCCCAGCCAACGCCGACACCTGGACACCGCCGTCTGCAAATACGGCTACCCTGACTGCCGGCGCAGGCAGCCTACGAGGGCCCTCCAATTCAGCATCGCCGCCTACGTCGCTATCGGCCTCGGGCTCGGGCTCGGGCTCAGGCTCAGGCTCAGGCTCAGGCTCAGGCTCAGCGCATGTTCCCACCGAAGCAGTTGCGGTTGTCGCAACGCCAGCCGTGCCCGCCAAAGATGCAAGGTCGGGAGCTGCGCGAGCGCCACCCAAGCCTGCGGCAGCGGCAGCGGCGGGCGCCGGAGGCAAGAAGTGGGCGTCGGAAGATGACTGGGACCTGCACCGGCCAACCATCACACAACTCTACGTCAACGAGAGCAAGAAGCTGTGGCAGCTCGTCGAGCACATATCGCGCGAGCACGGCTTCTTCGCGACGTAAGCCCCCGCCCTCACCCCAGCAAACCCCCTGACACCCAGGAGCAGACCAGACGCAGCCAGCTAACCGAGCCTTTGCCACCCCATGAAATAGACCCAAGATGTACAAGACGCGCTTCAAGCTCTGGGGACTGTGGAAGAACACCAAAGCCGCCGACGCGGCCAAGATGCTCCGCCAAGCCGCCGCGCAACCAGCCGAGGCCTCGACAATGACGCGACAATGACAACCACCACCACAACCATAACCGTGACAACAGTAAGCACACGGCAGGAGCAGCAACACAACAAACAACAGCAGCTAGTAAAAGCACAGCAACAGCAGCAGCCGCCAGCCATCGCAGCAGGTGTTCCTCGTCAACGGCAAGCACGTCGACGCGCTATACTCAGGAAGAGGGTTACTGCCGGTAACGACAACGTCGTCTTGGTCGTCTTGATCGGCATCGCCACCCGGCTCGGCATCGTCAGGGGCATCGTCGGCGGCATCGGTCGAATCGGCCACTTCGGTGGTGGCGGGCTTCTTCGCTCGGCCTTTCCGAGGCGGCGCCGTGACAGCATCGTCGCCAATGCTGCCTTGCGTAGGAGCCCGGCTCTGTTTGGCGCGTTTGGGAGGCATTGGCATGTCGAATTTGACGGCAGTTCGAAGGACTCGGCGCCGGCTGTGCAGGGCTTGGGGGCTTTTCGGTTATGCCTGAGCGCTTTAAAATGGACTCCAATACTGCCATGCATGAAAAACAACAAATCTGTTGTGTACAGCTGGTTTGAACTATGGAAGGCTTCAAAATGCAGTGCTGACATCGTGGCGGCGTGCAAAGGTTGGCTCCCTAGCGCCAAAAGTGGATAGTTAACTATCGCACAGGACCAAAAAAATCTTGGCAACCCCAGGCCTTGGTAACCCCGCCATAACAAATGCCCCGGGGTTTTTTTTTTTTTTTTTGGCGTCGAGCAACTGCCATTGACGGCTCAAATTTGCCAGCCAGCAGGCTGCAACAGACACGAACGAGCGACTGACTTTATTACATGCTGCAATAGATATGCGAACTAGCCAAGACATCACACACCCCACCTGACCCAAGACAAGGATCCTGGCGCCCGAGCTTCCAATAATTGGGACGCCCCAACATGTAGTTCGAGAGACGCCATCATTGATCAGCGATCAGGAGCCATTCTAGAGTGTAGTTAACCGAATGTTAACCTTGAGTTAAGGCAGCGGCAAGAGGGGCGTGTTTTTGAGTTTGTGGGTTTCCCGGTGGCCCGGTTCCCGTATCTTTTCTGTTCCTCCTTAAGGTTCTGGCTTGAGCCCCGGGCTGGAGAGAGAAGCGTGAGAAAAGCAAGCATAGCATCCTTGGTCCAAGGGGAACATCACCAAATCGCCCGTCCATTAGCTTTCGTCTCAGCCTGCTTCCCAGAACCACGCCAGAACCAGACTGGAGCAGCCCGAACGGAGTCTCGACAAAGCCCCCCCGCCCTGCGCGCCCAGCTCCAACGACTGACGAGCTCGAAACCTCGAGAGAAGGCACAAGTCCCTCGAAGAACTATGGAAGACTCGGGTTTTGCATATCGGAGGCCGCCCACGCCGAGGCCGCCCACGACGAGTTTGCCTCACCTCTCGTTACCTCCTCTGGAAATACCAAGTACGCGATACCCAAACCATGCTTCTACAATCATGGCCAGCCCGCGTTAGCAACCAACCCAAAGCACCCGGATTCTGACACCCTCCTCAGGGGTAGCGTCCCACGGACCAAGCCTTTCCCCAGGCGTGAACAGCACCAGCCCGCAGTCTTCACAGCCTAGCGGCTCGTCCCTACATTATGGTCATCTGCCGTGGACGACCCCAGCAAGCTCAGCTCAGCAACAGCACACGGGGGGCTACACCTACCAAAACGGCAGCAACGATAACAGGGGGCCCTATGGCTCCCAAAGCACCCGTATTCTGACACCCTCCCCAGGGGTAGCCTTCGACGGACTAAGCCGTGCCCCAGGCACCCGCTCGCAGTCTTCACAGCCTAGCGGCTTGTCCTCATATTATAGTAATCAGCCGTGGCCGCCGCCAGCAAGCTCAGCTCAGCAACAGTACCCGGGGGCCTACACGTACCCGAAAAGCAGCAGCAGCAATAGCGGGCCCTATGGCTCCCAACGCCGCTTTTCCGGCCCCCCCATGCAGCCGCACTTTTCCCCCCGCTCCTCCACCGCAACTGCGAACGGGGACAGCCTTCCTGCCCCTCCATCCTACCAGCGGCCCTTCCCGACCCAAATCGGTTCTGGAGGCGGCGGCGGTAGCGGTGGCGGCGGCGTTGGCGTTGGCGGTGGCGGCGGAGGAGGCGGCAGTCTAGGGTCCTCGCTAATAACTCAGTCGGGATCTCAACAGTCGGTTCTTGCCCAACCCGCCATCGGCGCGCAAAATTCGACGGGCACACAGCCGCAAGCGTCAGGCCAGACGGCGCCTAGAGCTCAGGATTGGGGTAGGTACAGGCAGCCGTATACGCCAGGCTACTACACCCCATCATCAACACCACGGCTGTCCTCGTTTTCGTCGTCCCTAAGGCCGCAGCCGCAGGAACCACCCACCGCCCCTTCGCCCGCAACGACTTTTGGCGTTGACCCGCGTGGACTAGTATCGCTTTCGGGGAGTTCCATCGCCCTCCCGATCGGGTATAGAGGGGCTCGGGGCCACCCCATGCAGCCAGGGACCTCGCATGGCCAGATACAGGCACCCGTCCTCAGCAACGTGCACCACCCTGGAGCTCCGCCGTCCGTGGTAGGCGGGATGGGCATGCAAGGTCATGACCGTCATGATGACCATCTGGGTCCGCCTCAGGAGGAGCGCCAGTATTTTCAACGTGGCAGGGGCGGACTGCGCCCCTACCGATGCAACCAGTGTGAGTTGAGGTTCAACCGAAACCACGACCTGAGGAGGCACGAGAAGATACATCTGGGCATCAAGCCGTTTTGTTGCGATCACTGCGAGAAGAGATATTCTCGGAAGGATGCCCTGAAGGTGAGTGAAACTCAAGAACAAAAATTCCCCCCCCCCCCCCCCCCCGCCTGCGAGATTTGCTGACTTTTTCGGTTGTCTTAGCGTCACAGCCTTGTCAAGGGCTGCGGCAGAAAAGCTTCGCGTGCCTCACGAGACGCCGGATCAGGCGCAAACGATGCCCCACGAGACGACGCATCAGGCGTGAACGATGCCCCACCCGTTGGTAAGAGTAACGCAGTAAGGGACGATGCAAACGATGCCCCACGAGAGGACGCATCAGGCGTGAACGACGCCCCACCCGTTGATAAGAGTGACGCAGTTAGGGACGATGACGATAGCAGTAGCCCCGACAAAAAAAGGAAGTGAGTGTAACTACCTCACCGACACTAAGCTACGCCAGATACACCGCCAGTTCAGCCACCCGTCAGCATGAGGTCCTGAAGACAGCCGGGCACCCTGTGGAACTCGGAGCCCTCGAGTTCCTTGACCGGGTATGCCACCAGTGCCAGATGAACGCGGGCCGCCCGGCCCGGTTCAAGTTCACCCTCCACGACGACTGCGAGTTCAACTACGAGGTCGTCATCGATATACTGTATCTCGACGGCCGTCCTGTCCTCCACGTCGTCGATACGGCTACAGGCTTCTCAGCGGTCCAGTTCCTGAAAGATATATCGTCAAAACTCGTTTAGGAAGCCCTTTGCCTCTGCTGGATCAACGTATACCAAAGACCGCCTGACTGGCTAGTCGCTGACGCCGGTACTTCGTTCCCATCGACCGAGTTCAGGCAGTCGGCTGAGGAGATGGGGATCTCGATCAAAGAGATACGCGTAGAAGCCCATAACAGTATCGGCAAGGTTGAACGATACCACGCACCCCTGCGCCGGGCATATACCATCCTGAGGGCCGAAGACCCCGAAGCAAGCCCGGGAGCAGCACTCCTGATGGCCATCAAGGCAATCAATGATACGGCCGGTCCTGACGGCCCTATCCCCAGTGGTTGACCGACCAGGCCAACCGCAGAACAGCAAGGATTCCGACTGTGGCAGCGATTGTGTAATTGTCTACACGATCCCTGGACAGCAAGCGGCACGAAGGACTGCATTCGAGAGAGCACTGAACACGTAGAAAGCTCAATTGAACGCAGGGCTGCGAGCGCGAGAGAAACTCTTCAACGCACGGGACAACCGAGACGAAGACCTCAAGGGTAGCCGAAAGAAAGGCCTTACGCTCTACTTGGCTACCTGCGTCCATCACGCAACAACCCCCCCCCCTCGCGAAGGACTCGATGAGCTAGAAAGAAAGGCTTGACCCTACTCAGCTATCTACATCCCTCGACAAAGACAAGCACGACGACGAGCTACGTACAAACGCCCGCATCATCAGCATCACCGACCCGATCTGGGAAGGCAAAGACTTCGACCCTGCAGGCGAACAACAGGCTACACCAACAAGGCTCAACACCCACCTCATCGACTTTGGAAGAGCTTGGGGTCGATTCTCTTGCTTTGACTGAGATCCTGTCGTCGGTGACAGACGCCTCCCCCGTTGGGACTTCCTTCGACACGAGCGACATTACACTGCAATCCACAATCGAAGAAATCCTCCGTGTTGTCCGGACAGTGACAGTGAGCAGTGGCGACGACGATGCTGACGGCGACGACGAGGACGACTGTAAGCCTGTCAGTTCCTGAGAAGCCCGAACTATGCCTCTGGAGGTTTCGGTGTCTGCCCAATCCAACACCGCCCAGCGGTCTAATACTCGGGAGCTGCAGATCAAGACGCCCACAGCGCAGCTGCTCGAGACACGCGTAAAGACGGATCCCAGAGCGGGACTGCGAGCCTGTGACGCGCAGTTTGAGGCTGCTGCAAAAAGCCGCGGCTTCTAGCATTACTGGGACGATCTCGCGGTCTATCAGGGCAAGCTGTGCCTCGCATACATACTCGAAGCATTCTAAAAGCTTGGCGTAGACCTGTCGTCTTGCCAAAATTCACAAGTCCGGCGCTGTCAAGGTCGAGTATATCTTCACCGACATCTCTTCAACAATGGTTGCAAAGGCAAAGACTAGGTTTTCTCAGTATAGCGACTGCCTCGAGACCAGGAACTGCGAGACCAAACCCTGATTGCAGCCTTCCGGACTGACTTCATCGACTGGACGGAAAACCACTTCAAGACCCTCGACAAGACCCTCCGTACCAACTTCAAATACTCTCGCAAAGATCACGGCATCTACATCAGTAACGAAGGAATGATATCACACCAGCTGGTTACCTAGTTCAATACAAGAGGGCCCCCGAGTGGCCCAGCGAGGCATTCGAGGAGCCCAGCGAAGACCGAAGAGAAAAGTTCCAGTCATACCGTAACCCGCACTTCAGCAAGCTCAGAGGCAACCCCGTAGAAGCCTCCACCCCGTTGAAGAAGGACAACACCGTCAAGACCCTGCTAGACTTGACAACTCCTCTCCCCCTACGATCGAACACGACCCCGTTGAGCACGACCATCACCGGGAACGAACCCCTCGATGATACACCTGCATACCTGACCAATGCAACACCGCGGATGTTGACGGACCTTACAAGGATGTACAGCAACGAAGCGGAGAAGTTCGGAGGCGGGCTCTACGATATCTTGAACTCAAAGTCCAGATCTTCGTGGAGAGCTGCAGGAAGGCAGGCACTCCACCTCATGGATCAGGATTCCATGTCATCAAGATCACCAACATGACAACCATCAAACGGGAGTATGCAGCATTGGAGAGCTTGCAGTACTACGAACTCATGGATGAAGTCTTGAAGGCTGAACCTTCCCCGATGCTAAACTTCGGTGACGAGGCCGTGCAAGGGGTGATGAAGAACTATACTCTCAACTCTGGTCAGGCAAAGGCTATCCTGAACGCTAAAGAAAACGATGGATTTACTTTGGTGCAAGGCCCACCTCTATACTACGATGCACTCTCAACTATGTTGAAGGATAGAGCTAAGCAGTTCTACTTCGACGGCCTGATGAACATTGTCTGTTTCATGGTATGCATGCACAGCATAGCGACTCTTCCGCGTTTCCCGATACCGATCCAGTTCGCCTCGCAGCACAGCAGCGACAGCATAGCACCGGAGGGACTGGCGAGAGGAGCGCTTCTTTCTCAACCACCCCGAGCGGAACCGCGTGCCGAGAACCCAATGTAGCATCAACGCACTCCGAAGCACGCTGCGGGTTGCTCTTCTGGCAGCACACGCAGGCCGCGCGCTGCCCGGCGTCGTCGTCGAAGTCGAGGCTACGGTCAAAGACGCTTGAGGCGCGGCTCGACGCGGTGGCGTTCCGGAGCGCCCCGCGCTCCCCGTACTCGAGGGCGATATTAAGCCCCTCGGCGATGCCCAGCAGCTCCCCGTGGTCGATGTGCGGGCAGCCGCGGCACGTCCCAGGCGCGCGCGAGGTGCGGACCGGCCGTCTGGGCCGGCGGCCGGTAGACGACGGCGTAGCCGCCCAGCCCCCGGGGGCGCGCGGGCCGAGGGGCGGCACGTGTCTCGACGCGTCGGCAAAGAAAACACACTGCTGCCGCCCTTTCTGGTCGACTCTGAGATTGTGTCAGAAAGACCATACTAATTCGGGTATGGTTGATGACAGGGCCTGCACAGGCCACTGTAATTAAACCACCTTTTCCACACGGAATACAACAACAAGTCCCGGACCGCCCTGCATGCAGGTATGCGAGACCCCGGGCACGCACACAGAGGGCACGGCACAATGCCGCCCTGCATTACGACTTCATCACGGCTTCAAGTCCCGGCAGGCACAACCCCGACCGCCGTCACCACTACGCGGCTGATCCGCAGCGAGTCGGCACCACGGCAGGGCATGCCGTCTTCAGGGCATACTGCCCTCGGCACAAAGGTAGGGCACGATGCCCTCAAGCAGGTTAATATTTAACAGGACATGCCGTCGGGCACACGGCAGGGCACGCCGTCCTCCGGGCATGACGTCCTCCGGGCATACCGCCCTCGGCACATCGGCAGGGCATGACGCCCTCGGAGAGATCGGACACGTAACCTTCATGCACTTCGGCAGGGCATGCCTCCCTCGGGGCATACAACCCTCAGTAACAACGGCACGGTAGGGCATGCCGTCTTCAAGGCATGCCGCCCTCGGGCACATGGCGGGCACACTGCCCCTCAACACAACACAATATACGACAAAATCCTCCACACCAAAGGAAGCCCCGACCCGGTGATGCCGGACTCGCAACGGCGAGAGGGGGTGGTAGCCGGGGTAAACCCCCGAGCAGGGACAACAATGGCTCGCCTTTGCGGACCTCACACACCGGTAGGCCCGGGCATACACACATATAGTGCCCGGCACACATCACCACATTCGCATACCTAGGGCATGCAGGTGCCCTGCTGGCAAGCATCTTTCTTGGCAGACCGACTACAGCTGCCGACGGCACTAACAACAGCTGCCTACTGCACTAACAGCAGCTGCCTACGGCACTGACAGCTGGTTACTTTCAACTTGAGGCTCAAAGGCGGAAAGGCCGGAAAACGCATTTTCAGGACCAAGCCTTCCAAACCCTGATCCTCCAGACTGACGGTCTAGTTGAGGCTCCCTGATAGGCGGGAGCACCTGGCAACAAACCCCTGATAGCCCGGCCCGAGGTAACAGGAATGTGTCCCCCGGTGGCCAGGGCATGGAATCCACTAAGCAGACTGCGGGCACGCAGAATATATGCAGCGGAGGACTGCATGCCGTACGCGGCCAGCCTCGCACTCGGAAGACCTAAATGCCGTACGCGGCTAGACACATGGTGAGGACCGTACCGTACGCGGTCATCCTCATAGGCAGGCAGAGCCGAATGCCGGACGCGGCTAGGCCACACACACCCAGTACTGAATGCCGTACCGAGGATAAGCCCGGCGGCCAGTCACATGGAAGAGCGGAAGCCCGAGGAGTTGGTCCCGGCAGCTAGGCATATACCCAGTGCTGAATGCCGTACCGGTAGAAAAAGATGCCGGCGGCCAGTCACATGGAAGACTTACGGAGCCGAGGAGTTGGTCCCAGCGGCAACACATGCACAACGGAGTGCGGAACCGGGGAGTTGGTCCCCGGCGGTCACACAACAGAGAGCCGAGTGCTGGACGCAGCTAAGCCTCACATGCAGAGGACTGCATGCCGAACCGAGGAATGATTCCCGGCGGCGAGCCTCATGCTCATACATTCAGAGGATTACATACAACGAGGGACCCGCAGCGGGCCCGCAGGCATGTCGCCCTGTGAACATCACGGGCAGGCAATAACAATATGACGCTCATACGGCTAAGTTGCCCTGTGAACGTCGGGGGGGGGGGGGGGGGGTGGGCAACACGGTAAAGCCTGCAGGGCGCCGTAGCCACAACAACAAAGGATTGACAACATCATGAACCCCGGAGCCGGGACCCCTATACTGACCGCAGAAGACAGGCGGCAGTCAAGGACCCGGTAGGTAAGCACACGGCAGGCACGGCAGGCACGGCAGGCACGGCCCCGGGCATGCCGTCGAACGCATGCACGGCAGGCACACAGGTGACACGCAGTTGACCTGCGTACATACATGGAGCCCCGGCAGGCTACGGCCCCGGGCATGCCGCGGGCACGCGGCGGGCACGCAGCTAATACGCTAACAACACAGGAAAAGGATCCCTGTGAGCACAAGGACTGTTGTTTACTGATAGCTATATAGGGTCAAAGACTCTGTTGTCTACGACCTTCCTTACATCACATTATACTCTCGAACTCAGGGGGTGGGCGCCCGGCATGTGGGCATACCATTCGCCCGGCTTGCATACATACTAGTCACCCGATCTGTGGGCATACTAGTCGCCCGGCTTGTGGGCGCATCAGTCTTTATTTACATCATGAGAGGCCCTGAGCAGGAAGACTGACGGCATGAGCCACTCAGGGCCCGGCCAACGGAGGGGAATTTACCCACACAAGGTCATCTATTTACATCATGTGGCCCTGAGCAGACAGACTACTGGCATGAGCCACTCAGGGCCCGGCAACGCAAGCTCCTGAGCCGGAAAGACCGAAGGCAAGGGCCACTCAGGGAGCTATTTACAGAGCCACAGGGTGGCCAGAGCATGAAGGACCCATTAAGGTTGCACTGTCAGATTTAATGTATCTCCCTTTTCTTGTCTTCTATCTAAGTACGCTGGGTAGTCCAGTCTTTATAGAGCTACGCAGTAGGAAACTGACCTTGGCCGCAACTTAGGCCGCGTCTTACTCCTTGTTTGAGACCTTCTTCCTAAACGCACTAGCCGAGCTATCTGGCCCAGCCTGCTTCAACCTGTTTGACTATAGTTTGGGGCCTGTAACTGCCCCTTTCTATCTGACACACCCCCTCAGATGCAAGTCCCTATAGAAGCTTGGATCTGACTACCTTATAGGCTCAGCTAATCCAATCTGTCGTACGAATGCCTGGTGGAGAGAGTGGTTGAGAGCCTTAGTCAAACCGTCGGCCATCATGTCGGCCGATGGGGTATATTCTACCCTGATCTTCTGTTGACTGACTTCCTGACGTAACCAGTGGTTGTGGATATCCACATGCCGTAGCTTTGTTTGTAGTGTAGCTATCTCGGCCGTAACTAGCCGGATAGTCTGTTTATTGTCACACTGAATTCGAATGCGGTGATCGTCTAGCCGTACGGATAGGTCAGTCAGTAGTCGGCCTACAAAGAGGGCCTCTTTTGCTGCTTACGATAGAGCTAGGAGTTCGGCTTCCGTAGTTGAGGTTGTTACCGTATTCTGTTTACTGGCCCTCCAGCCGACTAGTCCACCAAATAGCTTTATGGCGTATGCTTAAGAGCTTTTTCGATCAAGACGGTTATCTATAAAGGAAGCGTTACTGGCTACGATATAGTCGTCCTCACCCCCTAGTTGTAAGGCTAGGTTACGTGTAGTATATAGGTAGTGTAACACTTGATCAGCTGCCTTGTGGTGTTGTGGGCCAGGGTTGTGATTGAATCTGACTAGTCTTGATATAGCGAAGGCGATGTCTGGCCTCGTAATTACGGCTGCGTATAGGATCGATCCAGTCTTCTTTTGGTAGGCTGTTGTAGAGCTGGGCTCGGCGGTACTATCGAAGGGGAGTAGTTCAACTACAGCCATAGGGACCTTGGTCTTGGTTGTAGGTAGTTGGCTAGCTAACCTGGCGATCTTATCGATATAAGCTGTTTGAGATAGCCAGATTAGACCCCTCTTCCGATTTCTTATGACTTCAATCCCCAGGAACTACTATAAGTCGGCTCCGCCTGTAAGCTCGTATTTCTGTTGTAGCTGCCAGGCTAGTTGCTGTGCCTTAATCGTATCTTCCTTTCGATAGCCAAAGACTATATCGTCGACGTAGAAGAAGATAAGGATCCCATCTTTGATTAGGATATAAGGTTCGTATGGGACCGTCTGGAAGCCCAAGTCCAATAGGGTCCTCGTAAGCTCCTTTTGCCAGAGTAGTGGTGACTGCCGTAGACCGTATAATGCCTTTTTTAGTCTTAGGACCTTACCCGGGTTCTTGTAGCCGGGTGGCATCTACATATAGACCGTGTCTTCCAAGTTGGCGTTGGCGAAGGCGTTGACTGCGTCGTACTGCTTGAGCTCTAGGTCAAATCTAGCCGTAATAGCCATTACTATACGGAAGGACCTAGCCGCTAGGGTGGCTGTATAGGTCTCTTGCTCTGTTGGCTTCTGTTGATCGCCCCTGACGACTAGTCTAGCCTTATACTTCTTGAAGGATCCGTCTTGGTTGACTTTGTAGGTATAGACCCATATACAATCGAGGACTTATTGGCCCTGTTGCCGTGGATCCTGCCGGTCGACCTCGATCCAGGACTGTATTGTATAGTGGCTGGCTAAGTGGTCTTCTTTAGCTTGTTGGAAGAGGGCCCCGAATGGATGGTCCTTAAGTTGGTGGTGCCACTTTGGTGGTGGTGGTAGGTCTTGACCGTATAGACTCTGTAGTCCATTTGGTCGTCGACTAAGCCGTTGGACCTCGGCCTTAGTCAGGGACTTAGTTCCAACTGGCTGGACTAGTCGGCCCGCTAGGAAGGCTGCTATCCACGGTTCAAAAGTAGATTGGCTAGTACTAGCTTGTTGAATAGGGATTGTGAGTAGTGCCGCTGTAGGAGAAAGAGAGGGTGTGGGATACGGTTCGAATTTTTTCGGAGTCTTCCTCTTCGTCTTCCTGGCCCCTATCTTCCTGGTCCCCGTCTTCGTCGTCTTCGAAATCTAGGATCGGTTGGACGACTATTTTATCTAGGATTGCTGGCTCGGGTACGTCTGGTTCGGCTAATTGGATATTGGTAAGGAGCTGGCTCAGTTCATCGAGTTGTATATGTAGGTAGTCGTCCTTCAATGCTTGGAGGTCCCCGCTGAAGGTCTCTTTTTCATTGAAGACGACGTCTCTTGTGCTAATGACCTTGTTAGTAAGTGGGTTCTAGATCCTGTAGATGTTTGAAGAGCTGTAGCCGACTAAGTAGCCGACCCAGGCTCTTAGCTCCAGCTTTGGATTCCACTGAGTTAGGTGCCTTGGCCGTGGGTATACCCCTTTCTAGGCGTTAGGAGTCAGGGCGAACGCCTTATACCCGTAGGCTCGAAGATGGGTCTGGTCTGGCTTCCTATTTTCCGTAACTATGCCGTCCCGATGAGCTAGGTAGGTATAAAAACGGTCGTATGGTGTAGCCCAGTTATAACCGTATTTGGGTGTTCGGCTATTTAGGTAGACTGCGGCTCTGGCGATCTCTGGCCATAGGGTAGCTGGGAGCCTGGCACCCGCTCTCATCGCTCTTACTTTGCTGGCTATTATACCCCCTAAGCGTTCAGCTCCGCCGTTCTGAGCGGGTGTATTAGGTGCCGATGGTTCAACCTTAATCGAGCGTTGGTTAAAGACGGCCCTGATAACTGGTCTATTGAACTCGTTGTCGTATTCTACTACCCTCGGCCGTAGTTGGTATTGTTCTAGGATACCGAAGAGGTGTTGTAGTACTTGGATAATCGAGTCTGCCTCTCTATTATAGAGGTAGTAGTCCTAGGCTAGGCTAGACCATCGGTCGGTAACTAGTAGCTGGTAGCGATAGTCGTTATATCCTTTATTATAGTCGAAGAGGTCGATAGCTAGCCGTGACCCAGGTCCTTCGTTATGTTCCCTAGGTTGCCGGCGTACCTGGATTTTGGTCTTGGCTTTACCGCAGGCCTCATAGTCAACCGTAGTAGGTCCTTTAATCCGTACGCCTTGGGAGTACTGGACTAGATGCTCTAGTGCTTGTGGGCCTGGGTGACCGAGTCGAAGATGCCACAGGTCTGCGAGTGCCTTACTAGGTCGTCTCTGGGTATAGGTATTGAACTTTTTACGGCGTATAGCGAAGGCCGCCCTGGAGTAACTGGTCGGTAGGTCCTCAAGGACGAATTGGTCGTATCGATCCGTAAGGTAGCCGAGAGTAGATCCGTCGGACCGCCTCAAGCAGTTATAGCCAGGACTGTTGTCCCACTAGATGCCGTGTTTTCGTAGTTGCCGTAAGGATACCAGATTACAGACGAATCTGGGGCAATAGGCTACATCTCTGAGCTTCAGGATACATTTGTTTTGTGGGCCCTGGATCTGGATATCCACGTCTCCGTATCCCTAGACCGGTACTGGGTTCTCCCCAGCCCATAGGTAGTCCCCGGGTAGAGCCTTCTTATAGTGGTTAAATCTAGATCTTTGGTTAAATATATATATAGTGGTTCCCGAGTCTAGGATAGCTGAGTGCTTCAGGGGATACTCAGCTATAGAGAAGGCTGCATTTGTAATCAGAAAGCTAGCTCGGCACCGACCGACTGCACGGCCTAGTCAATCTGACCTTTGGTGCCGTAGCCTCTCAACCTCTTTTTGAAGGTCTGGATCTTGTAGAGCTTCTTTGGCCCTGGTCCGAACATACTCTCTCTCCTGAAAGCCCTCAGGGGCCAATTCAGGGAAAGCGTAGAAGCATCGTGTAAGGTAGTGGAACTGGCCACAACAGGGGCATATAGTAGCAGTAGTCACCGCACCCGGGGCCTTCTTTGGCCTTTTCCTGGGTCCTTCTTCGGTACTGCCGCCACGCTGTCTTTTCCTTTAGCCTTTCTTTGGTTCCTCCCCGTCCATATCGGGTACGACTTCGCTACTAGGAGCGTCCTCCTGGTAGGCCTCTTTACCACCTTTTATAGCGGCAAAGGAGGGGCCAAACGAGCCTTTAGCTACGCGGTTGCTAACCGGTATCCGGGCCTTCGTCTGTGTCCTCACCTCCTCCCGAAAGTCGCGGGCAACCTCCCGATAGGTAAGGGTACCTTACTTGATACTGGACTTTTGAGCTACCTTATAGGCCGTGACCTAGCCGTTGAATATTGGTTTTACTGCGTTGGTAAAGTCGTCGAACCAGAACTGGGTTTTCTATATGTCTGGGATCCCTTTAACTAGCGCTATAGATATGGCTTTTTCCCATCGTTCAGACCACTAGATTAGGGTCTCTTCTTTAGGTGGATTTTTGAATGGTTGGACCGCCGCCCTATAGTCGGTACGGGCATTATTGACGGCCTCGTCGTGATCGATGCCAGCCTGTATAGTTAGGGCCTTATACCAGCGGGTAATCGACTCTTCTGACTTGCACGCTGTCTGCTGGAAGTGTAGGTTGACAGTCTTTAGGATCCACTACTTCAGCCTTTTAATCTCATCGACTTGTTAAGTATAGTCCTTGAGGTTGGCTTGGTGTATATTCCACTCCATTTGGTAGGTGCGAAGGCCATCAGCCGTAAGGTCAGCGATCGTAATGAGTGGTCCAGAGGGTCCTGCAGGTTCTTCCTCGGCCATAGATTCGATACTGCCTCGGGCAGTAACAGTTGACTGGCTGGGAGTTCTGTGTTTGTGTCGTGCAGGGTCGGGAGCAGTAGGCTTGCTAAGGAAAGGAATCTGGCCTTGAATCTGGGTCCAGATATCCCCGGCGATAGCCTGGGACTTGAATTGTTCGTTCCAAGACTCCCAGTCCCTAGTGCTGGTAAGGTAGGCGGTCTGATCGTTGTTGGTAGTCATTTTTGCTGTTTTTTGACGTAGTTGATAAGTCGGTAGGTTGGGCGTATGAGACTCTTAATTGTCAGATTTAATGTATCTCCCTTTTCTTGTCTTCTATCTAAGTACGCTGGGTAGTCCAGTCTTTATAGAGCTACGCAGTAGGAAACTGACCTTGGCCGCAACTTAGGCCGCGTCTTACTCCTTGTTTGAGACCTTCTTCCTAAACGCACTAGCCGAGCTATCTGGCCCAGCCTGCTTCAACCTGTTTGACTGTAGTTTGGGGCCTGTAACTGCCCCTTTCTATCTGACATGCACCAACAACACCAGGAATGTTGACATCAACAACACCAAGGAAATCATCACCAACACGCACAGGGCATTGGAAGCTTACGGCATTGGAACTCAAGGCATTGGAAGCTCACCGCATACACTGCGTACGTGAGGGACAGGCATGGAAAGGAAGGAAGAGTGGACCTCGGCTGAATACAGGGCCTACGGCGACTTGGACATAGCCTCATTTTTGGGTCTTTTGTTTACTTTGGCAGTCGAATCCGGGAATGGCTTCAACTGAGGGGGTGTGTCAGAAAGACCATACTCATTCGGGTATGGTTGATGACAGGGCCTGCACAGGCCACTGTAATTAAACCACCTTTTCCACAGGGTCAACAGAGGTCCCCGGACCTGCCCTCTCTTCTTCTAGACATCATACAATACACTGGTTGGAATGGCCTCATTTTGGCTGCATTGGCTACATTCTGGAATACAGCGTTTCTGACAGATTGCGCCGGCTCTGGGCCGCTTTTAGCATTGGAAATATCTCAATCTCTCTCTCTTCGGCGACTATATCCCAGAATCTTGGCTCAGTCTCTGTGTTACCGTTATCTATACCGTGCTTGTAGCGATGCTGTATTCCGAGCCGGGTTATTTTAAAGCGACGAAGGAGCGAATGAACGCTCTGTCGCGCCTAGTGTGCCGACCTAAGTCATGGAATATAGGTGGACACTCGAATATCTAGAGGATATGAGGATCTTTGTTTGGGATTTTCGTCCGAGCTTGGGTCTGATTCGTATCTGTCTAACAAACAAAAGAGCTCGGCGCCTCTTTTTTTTTTCTTTTTTTTCTTTCTTCTTTATGTTTTAACGCCAAAGATTGGATGAAACTGGAACGGCTTCCGACAACCCGGGCGAGTGCGGGGAAGATGGCGCTCCCCGGGTTACCACAACGGCGCCCTTGGTTGGCACTGTCGATGGCTGGGGCTCCTGAGAAGTCCGCACTGGGTTTGCAGGTCCTGCTCCCTCGATAACCTTGCCACTTTATACTAACTCGAGTTCCTTTCGTCCCACAAATTCCTCCCCTTCAACCCGGCGCCCAGAGAGGCCCCTGTTGGTCGGGGTTAGATTCATACGCCTCTCGTGTTCTCGACACCACGGAAGCGGTCCAAGTTGTAGGGACGAACACCAGGGTCGTCGGGCTCGTCCGAGTTTGCTCGAAGGGAACCCGGAGGGATATTTCAGAACGGAGGATGGTTCTGTACGTGCCGCCATGCAAGCATACCTACGTGCTCGAATTTGCCTTCCCGCATCGAGAGAAGCCCCAATCTAGATAGTTTAGCTCACTTTAGCTTAGGCAATTGCGATCTCGATTACCAGCCTCCCGCATCCAGACGAAGACGGCCGACCTTGTATGCCCTAGGCACTTCATCCTTGACAATCTTTTCAGCGGCTAAAAGCTCATTTCTTTTCCTGCGCAAGTATATGGCCGTCGGCTGCACCGGGACGGTACGCGAAAATAGCAGCATTTTCAATACTGCTTTGTTCAAAGAATACTGCTCTGTGAGCTACGCTCTTAAAAAGAGGTTTTCTTCTAATACTAAGGCTCTCGCAACGAGGGTCTCTCCCTATATACAACAACATCACAGGGTAAACAGAGGCAAAAAAGTCCGACTTCAGGCCTGCCGAGGAAGGTCTTGGAAAGGCCCTGCAACCGCCCTGCGTGGCCTGGTTCCCGTTCCCTTACAAACTGTGGCTCTGAACAGCCTCAGCGGTCGGCAGCGCAAGACAACACACTTCGGCTGCCAACAACCAACAACGCGGCGCGGCGCGGCACAGCGAAGATTAGGTGCAAAAATTGACTTTTGCTTGTACCTACCTGTACAACCCTGCTTCCTGAGCCATCCTTTTGACCAAAATTGCTTGGCGTCCAGCGCAGCCATTCCGACAGAGCGACGGGCGAAATGACCCTTAAGGATCCCGGGACTACCGCTGCGGACAACACGCCCCCTCCCTCTATCACGCCGAGCCGCCGGACCTGAACCGACGCCTGCTTTCTTTCCCTTGTCTCTTGAGCCATTCCGACATGCTGACTCGATGAGGTCGGATCACCACGATATCCAATCCAAAACGTGCATTAGAGCCTTCATCAAAACCTACCTACCAGCCAACTGCCCAGCCCCCAGAGGGAGACACTACAATCTGGATATCGTGGAGCGCCGAGTCCGCCGCTTGCCTTCAATAAGAAAACGGCTACGATTGCGGCATATATACACTGGTGGCTGCATTCAGATTCATACTTGGGCTGAAACTGGATAGGAAGATGCACGTAGCAACTGTCCGGCGACGGTTGCTTTCTTTTGTACAAAGAGGCGCCCAAAGTCCCATATACGACGCCTGCTTTCTTTCCCATGATGAACTGGACGTGTGGCCGGATTGGCACCGTGATGTGCAGGAGATATATTCCGGGTATGCACTTCGAGCGGCCAGCGCATCCTGCAGGGAGAGCAGGGAAAGCCTCCCAGTCTCCTGTGGGACCCAGAAAAAGGTGGCCGCTGGCGAGCAGTGCCACCACCGTCGGATAGAAATTGCCCGGGGCCGCAACCAACACGAAAATCCAGAGGAAGGCCCGCGGGCGCAGGGCTCGCGGAACGACTTGCTCCGGTCTATCTCGGCCCCGATCCACGCCGCGTACGCCGGGAAACGGAAGCGGATGACGGAGGAAGGCACACCGACAAACGCCATCCGAGACTCCAACACGGGGGCGGCAGCGTGGTGTCTGCAGTCATGACACGCCGCATTACTGCCTCGCAGACCGGCTTCCATTCATGCACACGCGCTTTGCGGTGTCAATCACCACAGCGCCGCCGGCGGTGCTGCACCCGCCGAGCTGCGTGGCCACGTCGTTCGCCAGCGCAGGGTGCGCTCTCGCAAGTCGGTTGAGGAGATCCGCAATGCCGCTACATCCCGACCGAGCCAAGTTTAAGTGGGTTATAGTTGTGCACATCCCGACCGGCCATGTTCAAGCGGGTTGTAGTTGTGCATATGGAGAAAAATGAGCCTGCTCCTGCTCTTGGAGAGACGGAGCATTTGCGTCTCGACCGCACGGCGGGACATGCCGACGACATACAATGAGCCGCATCACCTTCCTGAGCCTAGTTACGCTGAGCCTGTCGCCTACCCCGAGATTCCGGAGCCAGGCAAGGCTCGCGCCGCGGCGAGAGCAAGGTGTCGGCGACCCGGAGATCACAGTCGCGCAAAGCTAGCGGCGCTGCTACTGGTCCGGGCCCCAGCAGGGCTAACTCTGGTGTAAGCCATTACCGAGCCCAGTCGCTCGAGGGAAGCCGGCCGAGTAGCCGGCCATCAACGACGGTCGTGGCCACTATATGAGCCAAGGTTGGGACGTCTAACTCGAGGAAGTCGTCGTCAGGCTTGAGGTATTGATCAGAGGCTCCTACAACAAACATGCCAACTTCGACTACCTTGCCTACCTCTTTGCCAAGGCGAATGCTAATCAGGGGCTCAGGGGCTGGGCAACAAGGGGGGTTGTCTACACCCTTGCGTAGAATAATCTAGTGTAATTTTCCTTTTTCTTCCCTTTCCTTGGCTTACCCACCTCGTATACGGTGCACTGCCGCCCTCCCTCTGATCAGAGGATGGTATGTCTAGAGGGGGACCTCCTTCTCGTCCTTCTCTTTTTTTTAGGGATAGTCCTCAGAAAATCACGTCTTTTTACCATGAATTGAGATCCCCAGACCAGTACACGCAGTAGTGCCTTTTTCTTATTGTTTTGACCTTCTTGTGAGGGGACCTTGCGCTTGCGCCCACTACGGCTCGCCCTGGTTTGACTATTGTGTTTGGTATTGTGGTGTCTTTCCACCGCTTCAATATCCGATGAATCTCTCGAGGTGTACAGGGTGGCCGACTACTTCATGATGGATAAGTTGGCCAGCCTGGCCCTGACCACGCTGGGCGCCGAGCTCGATACCAAGCTCTCCCTCGCGCAGTTACAGGCCGACGAGCCCGTCGACTGGCTGCCCGAGATATCCGAGGTGTTGCGCCTCGTCTACCAGAACACCCCTTACGGCGACGAGTCCGTGCCGCCCATGCGCAAGGCCTTTCTCACCTTCGTGCGCACAGCGCGCTTCTCCCTGTCGAACAATGCCAAATTCGAGACCTACCTCGGACAGATAAACGCCTCCGAGGTCGACGTGTTCCGCGCCATACGCAAAACGGGCGACTTGCATACCCGCGAGCCCGAGCACTACAAGTTCTATAAGAGCAGGCCGTCTAACCGCACCGACAAGCGGTACTTCACGGTAACTACACCAGTTTCCCTTACTCTTCCAACCCGCTCTCAGGCCAGCGAAAGCTAACTCCAGAACCAACAGCACGTGGTTGCCGAGACGCTCAGCGTAGAAGCGGCGTACTCGACGTGCGCCGTGAAGCTGCGGTCATTGGGGCTAGCACTGGGCATGGGATTGGACCGAAGCGTCGAGTTCGTGGGATCTCTGAGCTGTGGCAAATGGTTCTGGAGCAGATCTGTACTGAGGTGGAATTGACTTGTCGAGTTGGGCCTTTATCATATATTGTATACCAAATAGTGGTACAAATCTGAAGCTATATTAGACGACACAGTACCAGGGGACGCGTAGTAATGGCCGAAAAATTACCCGTTTAACTCGGTGCCAAGTTCATGGCAAACGAGCCATTGCGCCATGTGTTGCGAGTCGTGCTTGATGGCATGGAAAACCAGATACATAAAGACTAACTCAGGGCGCCGTCTTTCGCATCGCTGCTTGAAGGCAGTATTGAACAGCTCACTGGAAGCCCACCAGTAAATGGAACGACTGCAGCTGCTGAAAGAGCTCCGATCTCTCGGAACCGGATTAAGTACTCTAGAATTCGCAACAGCAGTTCTATAGGGAGATCCGTGATGTGAGCCATCCATGATGGGCTACTGTACAAGAGTTCAAGCAGCGCCCGAGTCCTTGTCGGTGGAGAGATTCGAGGTGGGAGATGGGCCGGGCGTACTGCCACTAGCTAACCTTCTGCGGGCACAGCTCCGGGTAGAGTTAAGCTCTACTTAGCAGGTCCAGGAGAGCGACAAGACTATGCGACGCTCAGCTACTGCTGGGGTTGACCACAGCCAGTTCTCCTCACGAACTGAAAACCTTTCGCGAATGACCGAAAATACCCCCTTTGATCCACTGCCAAATACCATAAAGGACGCCATTGAGGTTACCAGGAGACTTGGAATCCAGTTCTTGTGGATAGATGCACTCTGTATCATCCAAGAAGGCGACGAGGAAGACAAGCGCAGGGAAATCCGCCTAACGGGTCAGCTCTATAAATATGCGGCAGTCACAATCTTTGTTGCATCCGCTAGGAGTGTCGCAGAAGGGTTTCTGCAGTGTCGTCCTGTACCGGCAATTTTCTCACTCCCACTCCGATGTCTGGATGGACGGCAGGGAGTAGCGCAGCTCACGTTGGTGGCCAACCACGACTCCTTATATCCATTGAGTACCAGAGGCTGGACACTACAAGAGTCTCCATTTTCGCAGCGCAAGTTGATTTACGGAGAGAGGGAACAAATCTGGGACTGGGTCCTCGTATCACGACCAGGCGTTGGTATTACTTCCTACGGAGGGTGAAAATCGGTTTCGCCGAATTGGTTTCCTTTTAAATGAAGCCCCGAATACCAGCTGGCTCGGTCATGTCGAGAAACGAGAGGTGGTCCTCGTATAGCTAGTTACCATACGTAGTAGCAGTGTTCAGCATCGAGACGCTGGAACCAGTAAAACAGGCGCTCCTCTCTACGGATCTGCAGAAGGGTCCTGGAAGTCGATCTCGCTTCCACAGGAAGTATTGGCCAAGGCATGTTCGAGGCCACCATCAAGTCAACTACGAGTCGCAACTTCAAGGCAACAGCAGAGGCGTCGAATGTGTTCTCCTCCATGGCTCTCTCCGTCGTTTGCGATGCTTCAACTGTCTCGGCACTTGTGGCTGGGATGTGCGTGCCGCCCCGCAGCCGCAGACTTCGGAGTGGTGAAGGATCCAGAAAAGCCTCTTCGGGTCTCGGGCGTCCTCGGCACTGACCTTGGAACGTCCCGGGACTCTCCGTCGAGGCCGAGAAGGCTGCCACGTTAAATGCTCTGCTCCGCACTGTGGTGGAAACTTAACTGCGCAGTGGTACGGCGTTTACGTCTCAACCAATTCAGTCGAGCACATTTCAATGCTTCTTCCCCTGCGTGCTTATCAACCGGTTGAACGGCTTCAGAGGCCGGACCTACATGTTCGCAGCGGCGATGCGCAGGACTACCTCCCTTTTCTGGGACAACGGAATCTCCCAGGACGGGTCGACAATCTAAGGATCGTCCACGTCTCGTCGACTGGGTCGTCATCGCGCTCGCAGTTCATGGCCATGTTTGTTAGTAAGATGAGAAGGCGCCCGACACCCCCTGTCCAGCAGCTCATGCGGTTATCTGGTCCGTTTGTGGAGGCAGTTAACCTTCCAGTCAGACCTGTTTTCTGTCAGCGAGCGACACTCGTCGTGGAGAAGTGGCAAATTGAGCAGAGGTATCAAAAATCATATTATGCTTGTTCATTACCTCAGTTAGAAGAGAATTGTAGGAATGTCACTTGCCCAGACTCGTGTCCCAAGACCATCGAATTCTTGTACACCGATACGCATCTTGCGCGGTAATCAGGAGAAAGCCAGAGAAGCTCTTTTCCATCTCGAGTGATCCATTCGCCATCGACAAACAAGATAGTATTTGACGCTTTCGTGGTAGAATTCGAAACACCTGAGAACTCGGAAGCGCCTGAAGCAGATGATGCGTCTGAGATGTCCATGTCTGGGTTGATTTTGACGATGCTCGTATTTGTCTTGAGGTACTGGCCATCCGCTGAAAACGATAGAGTCGTAATACCGCTATGCCCCTTGGGTGTCTGTAGGTGCGCGCCCGTCGCCGCATCCTAGAGCCGGATTGCGTGATCGTACGAACCCGACGCCACGACCCTGCCGTCCGGTGAGAAGGCTACCGCGGTGACCCGTTCGCTATGCCCCTTGAGCGTCTTCTGGTGCGCACCTGTCGCCGCATCCCAGAGCCGGATTGTGTAATCGTTCGAACCCGACACAACGACCCTTGTTGGGAGGAAAGGTAAGGACTGGATTGCTTGGAGGAAGTCTAGCTATCTGGGCCACAGCGGAATATATATGTGGAAGTGATGGCCTGGACCGGTGGATCCCATATCCACTTATGCCTCGGCTTGAGGGCATCAGGCCGGGGTCCGGCCTGATCCCTGCTAGCCTGGCCACATACCCCCTCAGGCCAGAATCTTCCAAGTGAGGCTGTAAAATGTGTCTAAATATAGTGTGGTGATAATTCCTTGGTGTTGAGTGTGTGTTCGGGAAGTTCCGCTTAGCTAGCCTTCCAATTAGTATTTTCATCGTAAAATGGCCTTTCCACCCCCTTGAGCCTTTGTCGTTAGTTATTAACTAGCCAGGGCACCTTGTGTGCCTCCATTCCTAGCATTCTAACGAAATGAGCGTGTTTTTCTATACTGAGCGGCTTTGTGAGACCGTCTGCAGCCATCTCGGTCCCGGGGATGTGAGTCACGTTAATCATGCCTTTCTTGACCCTGTCAATAATCCATTTGTATCGTATATCGATGTAACGAGTGCGGGCTACATTGAGGGGGTTCATGACGTTAATCTTGGCGTTCATGCTGTTAGTAAATAATATAATAGGAAGTGGTTGGTATGCCCCGAAGTCCTTGAGTAATTCATTAATCCACTGGGCGGACTGTGAGGCGGGTGTGAGGTTCGTGAACTCTGCCTCAGTGGTGCTGTGTGCTACGTAGGTCTGCTTCTTCGTCTTCTAGTATACCGGGCAGCCGGCTAGGAAAACGACGTGGGCGCCGGTGGAGTAGCGATATAGAAGGTCGTCGGCGAAGGAGGCATCGGTATAGGTTATAAAGCTCATGTTATTGAGGTTAAGGTTGTAATTGTATATAAGGGTTAAGTACTTGGTGCCCTTCAGGTAGCGAAATAGGTGCTTCATAACTTATAGGTGTTCCTTAGAAGGGCCGCTATTACCTTCATATAGCCTGGAGATAGTATAGGCGATATTAGGTCTTGTGTTATATATAAGGAAGTTCAGGGAGCCGGTCTTCTTGATATAGGCCTTTATTTCTTTATAAAGAGGGTCCTAGATTCTGGGGATCTTAATACGTGAGGGCCAGGGAGCTTTGGTCGGGTTGAGGTCTTGGTAGCTGAATTTTCCGAGCATGAGGTCGATATAGGCTTCCTATAAGAGGGAAACCGTAGTATTATTATTACTCCAGAAGATATCAATGCCTAGGAACCTTATGGGCTCCCCGATATCCTTAATCTCGAACCGTTCCATAATGCTATTACGGACTTGGTCGATTTCTTCGTTAGTTGGAGCGGTAATAATGAAGTTATCCACGTAGAGGATAATATAGTAGTCCTTTTCTCTATGCTTGAGAAGGTATAGGTCGGAGCCGAAGGGTGTGAAGCTAAGGGCCTTGAAGAAGGGAACGATAGTATTAAACCAGTAGAGCGGAGACTTCCTTAGGCCGTAGAGGGCTTTATTAAGGAGCCAAACCTTCGTGCGGTTAGTATTGGGGATACCGGGAGGTTGTTCAACGTAGATGGTGGTTCCCTTAGGCACGTTAGTATTCAGGAAGGCGGTTTTGAAGTCGAATTGTCTACGCTTATAGCCCTTTACCGTAATTATAATAAGGAAGCACTTTACGCTAGTACTATTAGCGACGGCGGTATATATATCATCGAGGGCCCAGTTATCTTCTTCGTGGTTACCGTAGACCACAAAGCGGGCTCGCTTTACCCACTTATTGAGAGCTGTTTCGAGTTTGGTATCGTATACCCATTTCCCGGGTAGTACTGGTGCTCCGGTAGGCCTATTAATGAGAGTAAAGACCTGTATTATTTTGAGACTCTTGATCTGTGACTTCATCGTAGGCAGCCAGCTAGTATCGTAATCTAGGGTCTTCTGGGCGGCTCGAAGATTCTTGGGGATCTCTAGCTTCTACCAGGTAGCTAGGTTATATATGGCCTATATTACTAATAAAAGGAAGCCGACTTCGTAGTGCTATACAGGGACCTTATGGACTAGGTATGTAGACTCAGGTGGTGGTTTGGGCGGGCGGCGAGGCCTTAAGGCGGCGGCTGTTGGCGTTACCGTTGGTGCCGGTCGCTTCCGGACCGGGGGAAGGCGGGCTGCGGCCCTTATAGCCGGGGACTGCGTTGTCCTCGCTACTAGGGGTTATGAGGCAGGTACCGGGGCTTCTTCTATAATATCGGCGATATCTTCGGCTTCGAAGAAAGGCTCTCTATCCTTTTCCGCGAACCGGACCTGAATGGAGTCACGTATAGGCGGGGAGGGCGGCGGGGCATTAGGTGAGGCTCGTATTGAGGGCCGTGCCGGTAGCTGGGCCGTTATAGATACGCGCGGCGTGGTATTAAGGGTGCTCTAGTGCCGTATTATGATGATAGGTACGGTGCCGAGGTCCTCAACCGGTATGAGCGAGGGCGGCTCAGGTGTACCGATTTGTGAGGCGCCCGGGGTAGTCTCTGGGGACGGGAATGCCGTAGAATGGCGGGAGGGTTCGCGGGGAGGCGTGTGCGTATGTTTATCGGCTTACGGCGGTACCTGCCGGGTAGGTGCCGGTAAGGCCGGGGTTAGTATATCGATCTCTATATTAGTTGCTCTCTTAACTTCATTTACGGTTGAGTCTTCGAATATAACTTCGTATTCGGCCTCATTACCTTCTGAAGTAGACGGCGTATCTTCCTCGTTGAACCTAACGGCCGAGGCGCGAATGATCTTTCCTTCCTTTGGCTCATAGATCTAGTAGATCTTACCGTGGAGGTCCCCGTAGCCGATAAGCCTGCCCTCTATTACGCGGGGTATGAACTTATCGGAGTCTATACGGGTCTGCTTCTTTCTATAGAAGTAAGCCGCGTAGTAGTAGGAGCGTAGGTGCTTGATGAATAGCTTGTGAAGGCTATGATGTATATTAAGTCCTTCATATATAACCTAATAAGGGCTTTTACTTCCTTCGTTACGTTATATTAGGAGCAGGTTGAGAACCCGGACCGTTATATTAACTATAAATAGCTAAAGGTATTCAGGAATACCGTATTCGATTATTAGGACTCTCGCTCTTATTATAATCTCCCTACCCGCCCTTTCTAATGCTCCGTTCATCCACGGAGTATTAGGCGGGGTATCATATATCTCGATGCCCTTTTCTTTAGCCCATCTATTGAGCTTGGAGTCGTAGAACTCGTGTATGGCCTATCCGAATTCGCTACCTCCGTCGATACCGATGACCTTGATCTTTCTTCGTAACTATATCTCGACCATTTTAACGAGCTATACTAGCTCGATAAAGGCCTGCTTCTTTTCTCTATGAAAACGAATCCAATAATAGCCTGAGTAAATATCAATGAAGTAGGTAGTATAACGTTGGCCGAGGTAGCCGGGTTTGCGGTGGGTAATTAGGTCAACTCTAATAAAGTCAAGCGGAGCGTTATATACTACCTCGGTCCTCTTGTCGATTAGGTCTATTACCTTCCCGAGAACACAGGGCTTATAGAAGTCTTTATTATATACGCCTGTAATCTTGATGCCGGCTCTATTATAGGCCTTAACGACGATTTCCGGGTTAGCATGGAGGAGGCGCCGGTATATCGTTTCGTATATGATCGAGGCTAGCAGAGCCTCACGAACCGTAATATTAGGTGGTAGGTCGCGAGATGTAATATATAGAAAGACTGGCAGGCCGCCTACCTACTAAAGGTCGGCTACGGGCTTCCTGCTTCCTTTCTCCAGGACCCTATTGTCCTCCATATTCCATATGAGGCCTGCGAGAGAGAGGGATATAGGGCTCACGAGGTTGACCGGGGTTTCCGGGTAGTAGTATACCTGCCCGAGATGCACATCCCGATACGTGTTGCCTATATGTATCGATAGTTTGACGTTACCGATATGGAATGACTTGGCCGTATGGCCGGTAGATCCGCCGTACTGCTATGCACGGGCGAGTGGGCTGAGCTTCGTGAACTACTTGAGGTTGTTGAATAAGGTCTTTGAAGCGCCTATATCGAAGATGACTGTGTCTTTGTTAATCTCTATTACCTTGAGAGCCTATTGGACTTCGGTCGTAGCTATTAGAGGTTCCGCCGGGGGCTCTGGTGAAAATCCTGCTCCGTAGAAGCCTCAGGGTCGCTATAAGGGGGCTGCGGACCAGCATAGAAGCTTCCTCCAAATAGGAGGTTCGAGGTCTCGGGGCCGGCGAGGCCGCTCGAGTTGTGTTATAGCATTACAGCCGTGCCTGAAGGTCCTACCTTGGCCGCTATAGCTTCCCTTTTCCATCTCCAGGTATCAGGAGCCGCCTAGGGGTTATACCAGAAGCATTCCTTTCCAGCCGGGATATATTTACCGCAGGGCTTATAATATTTCCAGCTCTTCAGGATCTTGGTTATATATTAGCTATATTGTTCTTTCTCCCTACCGCCCTTCTTATTCTCTCCTTATATGTTCGAGGGTGCCTATTGGGTAGGCTATGAGGAGGGGGTTGTCGGTTTGGGTAGCTGGAGGTAGGAACCGGAGCGCTTCTCTTTATCGGCTTTTGCGTTGAGGATCTATAGGAAACCTTACCAGTTTAGTTTCTTGTTCTCAATCTGGTATTCCCATAGTAGTAGGTCGTTAGGGTATGCATTCTCAACGGAGCTGAGGGCGTTCTAGAGGGCTTAGTCGTCGCTGATGACCATGCCTGTGGCTTGGAGTTGGTCTTTGAGGAGTTGTAGCTTGTTGATTAGGCCGTACATTGTGTTAAAGTCCTCACGGTGGAGGGAGGAAAACTCTCGTAGGAGCTCGCGGCGGGAGAGCTTGCCTATACTCGGAATCGTGCGGCAGACCAGGTCAAACGTGACCTTCGGGTCTTCTTCTGCCTGTGACTAGCCGTGTTGACGAAGTATTTGAACCACTGTAGGATCAGTAAGGGTAGTTATGATGATTCCTGCCGCTGTACAGCGGCCTGTATACCAGGTCAGGTATTCCGTAGAGTCGAGGGCGAATGCCGGTGTGGCGGTGCCCGATGTGGCTGTGCCGGGTGTGGCGGTGCCCGGGGTGATGCTGCCCGGGGTGATGCTGCCCGGTATAGTGAAGGTTGTAGCGGGTGTGGGCATGCCTACCGTCGGGGCCGGCGTGGCTCCGGGCGGTGTGATCGGTTCGATGTATGCAATTAGGCCTGCAGAACCGAGGGCGTTACGGATCGCTGCCTTCCAGGCGACGAAGTTCTCGTCGCCCTTCAATTCAGGGACCTTGACTTTGACCATCGCAGGGCTGGCGATGACTTCAGGGACAGGGGACAGGGACGTGGAGGGCGCGTGTGGGCCTTCCGGGAGCGCTACAGGCCGTAGGGAGGGCCGTAGGTATTCGACGTTGGACGTGCAGGTCCGGGGAATCGGTAGTTCCGGTGATCGGATGTGCTGCAGGGTCGAAAAGGGACTGTAAACAAAAGTGGGAATAGCTTCAATTGTTGAAGCGACGGGAACTCATAACCTGTTGGGAGGAAAGGTAAGGACTGGATTGCTTGGAGGAAGTCTAGCTATCTGGGCCACAGCGGAATATATATGTGGAAGTGATGGCCTGGACCGGTGGATCCCATATCCACTTATGCCTCGGCTTGAGGGCATCAGGCCGGGGTCCGGCCTGATCCCTGCTAGCCTGGCCACAACCCTGCCGTCGGGTGAGAAGGCTATGGCGTTGACCCAACCGCTATGCCCCTCGAGCGTCTTCTGGTGCGCGCCTGTCGCCGCATCCCAGAGCCGGATTGTGTGAAGAAGGCTACGGCGTTGACGGAACTCCTATGCCCCTCGAGCGTCTGCAGGCGCGCGTCCCATCGGTCCCTGATACCTGCGGCGGGCCTGATATATGAAAGCCTTTCCTTCCAATACTACTCTCTAACCTCGCTTAGCCTTGAACTGAACACAAGCGCAGAGCCGTATATCTGTAATGGAGCCCGCTCCATAATCGAACCATGTGTTCCCTCAGAAATATCAGTACCTTCCCGTTCTCCGTCAGCTCTCTCGAGTACTCGGTGTTCTCGCCGTTCATAAAGCAGAGATGATCGGCCCAGAACTCGCAAGAGTACCGTATTGAAGCTAGCGGATCTGGATTGGGAGGCGTCATATCTTCTGGTTTGTAGCCGAAACTGAGGTTATACATATTTTGCTTTAGCAGTAAAGACATCGCCTTAATCGAATGCCTGCTGATATCCGTATGGCCTTGGGCAGCTCCGGCTGGCAGAAGTTTAGACGTGAAGTTCTTCACTAGGTAATCCTTGGCGGACTGGTGGATTAATTTGACAGACTCGCCAGTGTTTGTGAGGAATGAACCACACATCTCAATAGCCGTCTCCGCAACATCGAGTGATAAATCGGCCAGCACGGCGAGCTCCCTAAGGGACAGCGGACGAGATGAAAGGGTTATAGCAACCAAAACCATCTTACAGTCTTGGGGATCCAACGTCTCTACACTGTCAATCCTGGCCATCATATGGTCGTGTAACTTTAACAAGCCAGGGGGCATATCTCTGATGCGCTTTGACGGCAATTTCCCCATGCACCGTCTCGAGCATCTTGAATGCGAGAGCGACCCACAAAAAGGTGTTCCCTGCTCGTTCGCGAACTTCATGCGATACAACGTCCAATACGCTGTCGCTGTATCCTCTTTTTCGCTTGAGCAGGATAAGGCTTGTGGCTGATATAGGCGTTGACAGGCGCCGTCAGGATTTGAGTATTCAGTTCCACAAGGTTCTCAGTTGTGTACTGGCCGTCGGTGCCCACGTTCTCGAGCTCGCTGAGGAGATTGACCTCCGGACGGCTAGAGAGTAGCCATTTCACTTTCGTGGAGATGGTCAAGGAAGCCGAAATGAGCTGAATGAGATCCGACTGCCCCCGTGCACACTCATCGAGCGCATCGACTGCAAAGTACACGGGCGACAGCCGTGGGGGTCCGCCAGCATGTTGCGAAAAACCTCCTGCATGGCATAGAACGCATTGTCATCCGTAAAAAAGAACAGTGCCAGGTTCTTTGTGCTTCTGAAGCAGATGCGAGATGAGATACGGCTGCTGGAGAAGCAAGAGCCATACTAAGGACCGTAGAACGGCGGTAGCGTTGTTGAGGGCCATATTGGTGCCTTGGCAGAAGAAAAATGAAAGCTTCAATGCTATGTTGGCCGGTTAACGGGAGAGTTGGCGAATGAGACCGATCATGAGCATTGTTTCACTGGTGTCGGCATGTCCCTTAACCTAAAGTAATCGATTTGGCGGGTAATCGGATCCATTATCATCCCAGTTGGCAAACCCTACGTATTCCGGAGTGCGAAGGATCCACTTGAACGCGTCGTCAAGCAGCTCGTCCTTGCTCTTCTTAATCCGCTCCATATCGTGTTGCGGGTCAACAATACGGAGATCTCTGCGGCAGGCTGACTCGATATCATCTCTGCGAATGTCCTTCTGCAAGGAGATGAAGTCCCCCGGATGTCCTGATGGATGTTGCCGAGCCGCTTCTCCATTTTCTTAGCCTCGTCAGCGAGCACCGCCAGGGAAGCCTTCGTCAGCTCTTGGGCGTATTAGGCAGCGTCCTTATGTACCGTGGCTTCCACATCGGTGACAAGACCCAGATCGCCGTCCCAGTCATCTAAAATCAATATGCCGCGGAGAAAGACGAGACCTTAATTACGATAGTACGAACAAACACTCTTCATCTAATAATACAGGAGAAGGGCTTTGTAAAGCTCGAAGACCCCAAACTCCAACTGGCGCAAGACCGCTTGGAAGTCGTTATTAGCAGCGATGTTATTCCTGCTCAGGAGATGTTGGCTTAAAGCGCAATACTAATCCATTCTCGAAATAACGTGGGCGATGCTGGCAAGGTTGGATCTTGTCGCATGTGCAGGGTTCCGGAGCATCTAGGCATGTGTTAACAGAGCTAAGACAGCAGCAGAAGGACGATCCCTTACCTGGAGCCCAAGGTAGACACCTGCCCATGGAAGTGCAGCCAGCGCAGCTTGTGGCACACTTTAGATAACCGTGTCGACCATTGCCTTGGCAGACAGGATGAAATCGGCGACGTCGCCGACTCCGGTAGTTATCCTGGACGCCTTGGCTATCTTCTCCTAGCCCCTTTAAACCAACTCCTGCATATGTTATTACCGCATGGCTGGATCCTTCAGCTTAGCTGGGAGGGACACATTGGCTGTGCCGTGATGACGGGAGGCACTTTCGATTCGTTTTCTGGACATCTCTGCTCGGGGCGTCTGAGGTCTATTGCAGAATGTAAGCTCCGGAAGGCTTAGGAGACGGCTGAATCTTTCACATACCGGTGGACTGCGCAACAGATAAAGCTGGCGATGCAGCGCGAGAGCCCGGGCGGAGCTTCTTAGACCACTCCCGCGGCTTCAGATAATCCTTCACAGGCATAGCTTCAACATAAGGATGCTTGCAGGGAAGACAAGGTGCTATTTTGACGGCAGTGACGAGACGAGGTGAAGTTATGAGCAGTATACTGCGCCGTTATTATGGAGCGGGGCTGAAAACCGTGGTCGGTTAGGCTTAGTTTGCTGCCCAATCGTCCATGGTTAAGCAGTGGCGGTGCTGGCAGCAAGTGGCGTGAAGCAGTGTGTTCTCAGATACGGGACAACAATATGAGTTGTGCAAATGCGCATGTGAACCCAGCCCACTGTAGATGTACCGTGAACATTAGCGACATGGTATCTTCTCTTCTGATTCTGCGCCATTCTGCGCATAAGGGCGTGACGTCGCGACGCGACTCGCCAGGATCAAGGTGCACGCAGTAGCCTGGGGTTCGTAATAGTTTGGCGACTTCTTTTAGTGTTTCGAGACAAATGATTCTCGCTCCTCTACCTGTGGCCGGCGAGGCGAAGACGCGCCGCAACCCGCACCCCATACCCCGCACACCGTGACATAGTGGCTCTTTTTCCCGGGTATTGTAATTGGTTCAAATGTGTGTTTGTGGGTCTATGTGGGTCCATGCCCCCTAAAAATCTAAAAAATCGGGGCCGTGGGGCACCCACTGGGGCGCAGCCCCTCTTTGAGCCACGGTACTGGTCTAAGCTTGCTGAGATAACTTGACCTCGGCTTTCTTGGAGGCTGGCTTGGCGTTAGAGTTTGCCGGGAACTCAGTTGCATGCCTTGCAATCGGGCCATTGGCAATTCCCGGTCTTTCTCTCCTTCTTACTACCATCGCTACTACAAGAGTGTTGAGCCGGGAAAGCCGGCCCTGCTATATCCAGAGCCCATGGCCGAAGGGTCGGACAATATTGGAGCGTCATTGCGGCGGTTGCACCATAGCGGCTGAGCAGACGAACCCGCCCAACTGGCTCAGCGACCGCGGCAGCCGCCCCACCAGCAGCAGCAGCAACAGCAGCACCACCCCCACCAGCAGCAGCCGCAGGCACGTCCTACCGCGGTTGGATCGAACCTTGACTACCACTGGAAAAACTCCGAGTCTATTCTGGCCGACGCCAGCCACTATATAATCTCTTCGCCGACCCTTCATTCCAAACCCCCTGCCCAAATGCCGTCCCTCTTTGGGGCGTATTGCCTACCTATCCGACCACTGCCGCTACCCAAGCGTGTGGGTATCAAGTCACGAGATAAATACGTCAAGGCAGCCATGAAGGGCCGGGCGCAGACCGGGGACCCTTGGCAGTGATTTTCTCCATCCCCAAGTGTTGATCGATACTTAACTCGACCGCCTCTCTTCGCGAGCAAAGAACGAAGCGTCCATTAACAGCCACCATGTACGAGAAAACGGTTAAAACCTCCCCCTTCGGCCGAGGCGGCCGAAGGGGAACGTCAACGCCATGTTCCCCGTCGGCCACTCTCGTATCATCGACATCAACTTCAACCCGATTTTCTTCCGAATCGATAACGAGTCTAACTAAGAGTGGCAGCAGGAGGAGTAGCACGAGTATCTCAGTTGCATGCCTTGCAATCGGGCCACTGGCAATTCTTGGTCTTTCTCTCGTTCCTACTGCCATCGCTACAACAAGAGTGTTGAGCCGGGAAAGCCGGCCCTGCTATATCCAGAGCCCGTGGGAGCATCAACGTCGAGAGTAGGGGCTTGAGTCGAGAAGCTAGGGCTCATGTCGCTCAGGTCCGAGGGCTCGGTTGGCGGTGCATTGCTGGCAGCTATCCCAACCATGACCTCCCGGCCCCCCATTGGGCGTCCAACAGCGGCCGCCCCAGCGCAAGCTCAGCAACCCGAGCCTGTCCCAGCGGCCGCCGGCGCACCAGCGTGCTCTGTCGCAGCAGTATCTGCCTCCCTCGCCGATTCGAAAGGAGACCACCTTCCACGACTTGGGCCCCCCCGATCCGGCCGATGCCGCTCAGCAGTCCCGCTTCCCGTCCCAGCGCCGGGGTGGCTCGCGCCTCAAGCTTGAGCTGTCCCACGACACTCCCGACTCTGTCATCACCCAGATCGCCTTCAGCGAGTCTCCCAACGCCATCGAGTCCTCCAAGCCCGCCACTCCCTCGCGCAAAGCGCCATGCCGCAGGATATCGCAATGGTTGAGCTTTAGGGGAGGGGGCCGTGGCCGAAGGGTCGGACAATATTGGAGCGTCATTGCGGCGGTCCCATCCATCACAGCCAAGGGGGTCCCCAGAGAGAACACCCAGCAAAGAACCCGTCAGTGTGAGGTTCTGGAAGGCTCGCAATAGCCGTCTCGTCTTCTAACCGCGACTAGCTTTTGAGACACTCGCATCGGCGTCGCCATCGCCACCGCGGGAAGTGTCGTCAGCAGCCTTTCCCTCCTTTCCGCTGTGTTGCGGCCGTGGGAAAAACGGTCCTGCGCCGGTAACCTTCATTACAAGGTGGACGATTAGGCCATTGACGTAATACGAGAGAACAAGGCACTGATGGAGAGCATCACGGCCAAGGCGACGGCCGAGACGACGACCGAGAACGAGGACGCTAGCTCTCGCCGTTCGAGCATGGCTGACGACAGCGACGGGCTCTCGAATCATGGAAATCGGGCAAGTCAACCGATCGATATTCCGCCATACTTGCCTGGAGCCTGAGCCAGCCGGTACGCATCAGGTATCCTGACATGGAGGATCCATCTATCTCGCCTGGGAACGATCAGGCATGGTCACGACCACGAGCTGTCTCGACGCGTCCCTCACGTCGCTGATGTCGGGTGGCTGAGGATGGCTGATGGGGACAAGAACCTGCCGAAAAAAGATCTCTTCCATGGTCATGTGGTGCCGCCGCCTATGAAGCGGTTTGCGTCGGCGTATTGGGCAGCCAGACGACAAAAGGCTCTCGAAATACTGACAATCTATCCCTTCTATCCCTTCAGGCCCAAGCCCCGCCCACACCATATCAGCCTCGTCGGTCGCGGGAGATCGGTCCATTCTGGCGATCGGCCGAGCGAACATGTAGAATGATCATTTTTCCTTGCTCACTACGGCCGGTCTGGCTGAGATGGATGAGAGCGCGGGAAAGCCACGGAGATGCAAAGAAGAAAGAATAGAGTGCGATGGATGCTGGTGGTACTAAAATGGAGCCGAGCGGATAGTATATGATAGGAGTTAGTAGAATAAGGGACGAGGTCAGTTACGTGCAAATAAGAGCAGCTATATCTGTATGAGTTAAGCTTCCTAAGTCTATCGTGCTGCGTGAATCCAGTATAATAACGGGGGGCAACGTTACCACCGTTTTAGAGATGGTCGGCGATTGAGGAAGGCGGTGAAGCGATGAAGCCTCAGCGACAGCAGAACCCCGCCGGCCCTGCCTGTGGGTGGCGATGGAATGTCAGCCACATTTGGAAGGGATTGAATTTCCTCATGAGGAAGTCATCCTGTACGGACACACATTCTATGAGAAATAATAACTATACCTAATTCCATAGAACCTATGAGAAAAAGGCAACCATATTAGGCGCCTTAGTGACGAGAGTCGGCCAGGTCTGCGTTAACCTCTCTTCGACCTAACTAGTATTATAGAGCTCTGTAACAGTTGTTGGTACTACTTCTTGCTAGTGATTTTATGGCTCTAAGTCACCGAAAGGAGGCTCATTAAGTAGGGTCTTTATTTCCTTTCGTATTCATATACTAGTAGAAAGCTCATCGTTGGCTTCCTTGACTATGACTCCCTTCGCTTTGAGAGCCTCCTGAATACGAGGATTAAGCAGGGCATCTACTAGTTGCCGAGCTCTTGTACCATTCTCTACCCACTTATTGATAAAAGACCATATATTATAGCTCTTTACTTCACCCTAACCGCCTAAAGCCTGTATATAATTCGCAGTCCTGAGCGGCTGCCATACGCTCATAGTCTCTTGCACAATATCCTCTAGAAAGGGTGCATCTAAAGAGGCATCTAATAGCAACTCCAGGTCTTCTAATAACTACTAAAGCCCTTCAGCTTCTTAAGAGTCATTCTGGGCAAATGAACTGCTCGGGCCGGGGACTGAAGAAAGGTCTGAAGATGACTCGCGAATATGCTGAGCCTGGCGCATGTGGGCGGGCAGCGCCGGGAGCGTACCTTGAGAGGGCTGCTGCTCGGAATCCGACCCGGAAGACATGTTCTACGTATAATATTAATACCAATCGACAGCCTGAATTGAGAACATTCCAACAGTACTAACGACGTAGCTTTTGACCGATTTGCGCGTAAACTATCACGCATTCCGTAAATGCCGTCAATTGTTGTGGAGGAGGTCAGGACTCGGATCCAATATTGCACTCAGACCAGCTTGGTGGTGGTTCTTTTCTCTGTGTTCTAATTGGTTCAAAAATCTAGAGTGGGCCCAATTCTTAAAAAAGTGGGTGCCGAGGCACCTGAGCCACACCAAGCTGGTCTGAGTTACTGAGATACGTGCAGGCCCAGTGCCAGCCAGCTGCCAGCAAAAGTGGTGTGTGTAGTCCCAATGCAAGGCTCGCTCTGATCAAAAAAAAAGAGGGCACACCAAAGCAATCCCACCACCACTTTGAGCGTCCACAACGCAGCCAAATGTAGGCCAAAATAGATAAAACCAATTGCATTTTTGTTGGAATGACAAGGCCATTCGCAATAGTCACTATAGTAACTGTAGCGTAAGGTTGGGGTAGGTGGTTGTGTGTATTTATCTATATGTTGTCTATCAACTAAGGTTACAGGGTGCTGGTGGTTGTGGTGATTTTGGGGGAGTGGGCTGCCCACGGTCACGCGCCAGGGTGGATGGCCTGTGCGTACTAAGGTCACGTGCTAGGGCGGATCACCTGTATGTTCGGGCTGGGCCCACTATTCTTCCTGACTGATCAATCAGGGCTATGCGGTCCGCTGAGCCGCATTAGCCTCAGGAACTCTGATTGATCGGTTAATTCCTACAATTTTAATGGCCTGTCAATGCGCCTTCTACTATAGTAGTTCTATGCAGTCCTTGAGGATCTGAGGGATATTGTCGACCCAGGCGTTGATCTTTGCTTGTGTGAGGGCCGCCCAGCCTTCTTCGGCCAAGTCCCTGACCAAATCATCGTCCCAACAGGGCCTTTTCTTTACATACTGCTTTGGCGCCTGCCAGGCCTTTTCTATAGGGACAAAGTCAGGCGAATAGCTGCAGTTGAAGTAGCTTTTCAGGTTATTTTCTTTCTCCCAGGTCCTTACAATGTTGTTCTTTCCTGTACCGTGGCCGGAATCGTTGTCTTCCTCGAGTACGAAGTCCTGACCTTCACGCATTTCTTGGTGTCCTTTTTTTTTAATCAGAGCGAGCCAGGGTGCAGTCCCTGTGCCAGTAAAAATGGTCCCAATGCCACCCTGTGCCAGCAAAAAAGTGGTGAAGTCCCAGCTGCCGGCCAGCTGCCACCAAAAAATGTTGTGCAGCGCCAGTGCCAGCGCTACCAGCAAAAATGGCCAGCTACCAGTGCCAGCCAGCTGCCAGCGAAAATGGTGTGTGCAGTCCAAGTGCCAGCAAAAATGGCCAGCTACCACCAAAAATGAGGTGAAGTCCCAGTGCTAGCCAGCTACCAGCAAAAATGGCCAGCTACCACCAAAAAAATGAGGTACAGTCCCAGCGCCAGCAAAAATGGGGTGCAGTCCCAATGCCAGCAAAAAGGGGGTGCAGTCCCAATGCCAGCAAAAAGGGGGTGTAGTCCCAGCTGCCGGCCAGCTGCCACCAAAAAATGGTGTGTGCAGTCCCAATGCCAGGGTGCAGTCCCTGTGCCAGCAAAAAGGGGTGCAGTCCCAGCTGCCAGCCAGCTGCCACCAAAAAATGGTGTGTGCAAGTCCAAGTGCCAGCAGAAATGCTATGTGCAGTCCCCTACCTTTTTCAGCTGAACGGAGCCACCGTAGGCGAGCTTGCGAGCCGCAGGTGGTGTAGAGAGGCTGTCTCTTCTACTTTACCGTGAAGGTACCGAAAGTTTCTCGCACAGGGATTGGCCAGTTTTCGTCCGTATCGAAATGGACTCCGGGGACTGGTCGATCGGATAATACTCGGATTCCTGAAGCCGCGGAATACCGAGCTTTGCGAGCAGCCCGCCTGGGCGCCCCCGGAGGGCTGCCCAAGAGGATAGTGGAGCAAGCTTGGCAAACCCTAGCCCGCAGTTCCAACGTGCGTAAACGGCTCTGCGCGCAGACGGCAGACTTGCTGTGAGAGGTCAGTGCCAAGCCCGACTCGCGATATACGGCCGTAGCCGTCCAACGATAACGAGACTTGCTGTGAGAGGTCAGTGCCAAGCCTGACTCGCGATATACGGCCGCAGTGGCTAGCTTCGGTCTGTCGCTATCGCGATAGGCCGGCCGGCCATCTATAGATATAGTGCCCTATCCTCTTAGTAGTTACTAGCGTCGATAAGAGGGGGCCACCCCTTCCCTAATCTACCCTCATTCTCTCTCTCTCTCAACATCAGCCAACCCAAGCAAAGCAACAGCCAGGCCATTCTCTCTCTTAATATCAGCCAACCCAACCCAAGTAAACCAATAGCCAGGCCATTCTCTCTCTCAAGATGGTCAAGATAGAGAACCTAGACGCCCATACCATCTCTCCCTCGCTATTAACCTCGACCCAATCGTCAGCCACGCTATCGTTGGAACCTTCGCAGCCAGCCTCGACCAAGCCGTTAGCGATGTTATCACTAGAGCCAGAGCAGCAGCAGCAGCAGCAGCAGCAAGGCCACGACCAGCAAGTATACCAATCCCACCAGACACAGCACCACCATATCTGGCAGCAAGACTACGACGGGTAGATTGTGCTACAGCCGCCGCCATGGCTCCTCCCCTCCCAACAACAACAACACCCATCGCAACACCACCCCTCCTCCCGCAATGATCAATAGTCTCAATCCAAACCCAAACCGCCAGCAGAATGCTCCTTCTCCGCCGGCCCGAAGGTGATGCAGGCGCTGCATTTGGCGCGCCAGAGCCAGGAGTCCGAGCGCCACTACCAGATTAGGGCGGTGCTGGACGACGCGCTGGCCGAGGTGGTGGCGCGGCTGTGGGCGGCGCCCGATAGCTACGTGATGCGGCCCGACGAGTTCTCCTTGTTTAATTCTTTTCAGTACAGGTTTGATAATACGGATCCGGTGATCATGAGTGCCAGGAGGCGGTATTAGCAGTTTACCTCTGCGTGATCAGGATATGGTTGGCGTGGGTAGATTGGATTTAGTCTAGGCCTAGTAGAAATTTTATCAGTAGGTCATAAACTTGGCGTATGACTCTGAACACCTGCAGAACACTAAACAGTCGTCGAGTTCCTCTTTGGCCCGGGCCCCCTGAGTACTTGGTCAAAATCCGCTCTGCTGTTGACCAGCTGCTAGAGAAGCTGCATCTGGATGTGGCACGGCGCGAGGACGGCTTGGTGGGGTGGGGTGGGGGGCGGGGCAGGAATGCACTAATTTTCTCTTTCTTGGCCTGTTTCTGTCTACGTACGGCCGTTGTTCGCGGTACGCATTATGCCATCGCGCCAAGCCACTAGCCCAGCCAAAATCGGATTTTCGCACCACCTTAAAAAGCCTAGTTCAATGGATTGAACGCTTCTTCAGATGGCCTGCCCGGCACCCACGCCCGCACCCTACGCCCAACCCAATTTTTACCTGTAATTGAGGGCATCGCTTAATCCACCAAAACCTTCCATGTTCAACCACAACACCAAAATACCGTCAATTGAGCTACAACAACAGCAACAACGCGATTTTATTGCCGCGCAAGTAGGTGCGCAGCTTCATTCTCAATCTACAAGGCTAACCTAGCGATAGAAAATGGTGCTACAGCCGCCACGGCTCCTCCCCTCCTAACAGCAACAACACATCATCAATGGTCTCCTTCATCTTCACGGTCGCTGAACACTATCCTCCAGATTCTCATCAACTTGAGTACCCGCAGCCGCGAGGAAGAAGAATCCTCAATAAAATTAGGCTTGTGGATTGCTAGGCATATTGATAACTGCCATCGCTACTACAAGAGTGTTGAGCCGGGAAAGCCGGCCCTGCTATATCCAGAGCCCGTGGCCGAAGGGTCGGACAATATTGGAGCGTCATTGCGGCGGTTGCACCATAGCATGCACTAGCAGTTCGGTCCCGTCGATCACAGCCAAGGGGGTCCTCAGAGAGAACACCTAGCAAAGAACCCTTCAGTGTGAGGTTCTGGAAGGCTCGCAATAGCCGTCTCGTCTTCTAACCGCGACTAGCTTTTGAGACACTCGCATCGGCGTCGCCATCGCCACCGCGGGAAGTGTCGTCAGCAGCCTTTCCCTTCTCAGCTGTGGCTTCGCGTTCGCGTTCGTGTGCTGTTGCTCTTGATCGCCCGCCGCCGAACCTATACACGATGCCTTTATGCATTTGGACGATGCCTTGGCCAGCTGGTCCACGCCTTTTCAAGGCTCGACCCGCACGAGCAACCCGCCGCCCTCCCCGACGACGAAGTCGATGTCGAACACGATGAATCTCCCTGGTAGCTCAGATGATGGTGCCGCGGCGACTACAGGCCCCGGTCTGCTTTGCACGACCCCGGTTGACCAGACGATCACCCAGCCTGAGGAGATCTTCAACCGTGGTTTTGGATGGACTCGAAAGACCGATGAGATGTGGGGACGTACATTCACCACGTACTGTGAATGGCCTCATACCCTCCTCGCCAGGCAGATGGTATCGAAGGGGCTTAGAGGATACGCGCCGAGCACTGGGTCCTCTTGCGCGGGGCTTTCTTCGCCTGCTCGCCGGACACATACCTCTTGGGTCCACCTGTCACCTGCCTTACCTGCAAGAGGCGAAGTGGTCGGTGATGCAAAGGGAAACGCTCGGAAATGACGCCAGTTGTCACAGGGGATTGCGTCTGCCTGAGACTTCTGCGGGCGTGACAAGAATGCACTGCCTCGAGGAACAATCAGAGCTGCGTAAGAGGTTGGCTAAGGATTCTGTTATCTAGAGCAGTTTGCCAGGGAACAAGAGCAATAGCATCAAATCATTGGCTATCATACGACTGGTCCCTAGGTGGGTTGTTCTACCCATGAGCGGCTTAAGAAACAGAGCACCATTCCTGATTTACCGCTTTCCCCTATTTGCACTGCCATCCTTGGGGGATAGGTTATTTACGTGAACCCATGCATCCTAGGCCCACCTGCCCTTGACTATGTATGCCTCGCTTACGCGTGGCAAATAATCGGTGCCGAGGAGGGTAGATGAGGTGGACTTTACACCGATAAGGAGAACACGATAGGGGCGAGGTAGAGTTGAACATGTGCGAAGCGAGGACAAAGAATCTCCTCGCCCAGGCGGCTAGCGGGTCGAACCACCAATGAAGACGCCTTAGCCGGTCAAAATCTCGCTCGGGAGAATCGCACTGGTGTTTTGTCTTGTTAGACGGCATGCTATGCAGCGGACACCTTAAGTGTCCTACCCTTCGTCGAGAATCATATGCTTGTGGTGCATTTTAGAGGCCATAGGGAGGTGGCGGGATGATTGGGTGGGATGGGGTGCTAGATCCGCCAACCCCCACCCTACCGGATGGGTGATGTGCCTAACAGATGCCCCACAATTTCCTCGGCTTGGCGGGGATTGCTGCCTCGACTTGCCACTATAACCTAGCGCTCAACTCCCGCACCGTCTACATAAACCAGACACCATGTCCCTCCCTCGACGCGATCACCATGCCTACCACGCGCGCACAAGCTCAAAGGCGCCTGCGCTTTGCGCGAAAAGGTATTTCCTGACCTGACGAGACTGACGCATGAAGGCTTCGCTGACGGCTGATGGCTGATAGAAGTGTGCACCTCGGGCAGTCGGACCGACGGACGCATTTGCCAGATGATCCCCAACACGACCGATCACGACCTCGTCTCGAGCCCCAAGCAACCGCGTCCAGCGAACGCAATGTCCGCCAAAGCGCAGATTGCACAGCTCCAGCGCCAGCTGGAGGCAGCCACGGCACGAGAGGCGCACGAGCGACACGAGAAAGAGCTGGCCAAGGCATGAGAGGAGGCAGCCAAGGCACGAGAGGAGCAAGAGCGACGAGAAAAGGAGCGGCTTCGCCTGGAGAACCGAAAGACGACTACCCTCTACGAATACCTACGCAACTGCCACAGTCACCTCTACAACCGCCCAAGACTTGCCGACGCATCCATGTCCTCAACGGGCTCCACGGAGGTCTTGGGCAAATACTACCCCAAGTGGCTTCGTCCCTGGTCCGAGTTCGAAACCGTCCTCCTGCCCCGACACCTCGGTTTTCTGAGCAAGATCTGCGGCGAGAAACAACTCTTCCGTCAAAAGAGCACACAATCATGGACTTGGCGGCAACAATTGCGCGGCAGGTCGCCGGCAACGAGAGTGCGATCGAATACTTTGAGAAGCTTGCTGTTGAGGATCCCGTGGCCGAGATCGTCGGCTTCCTCGCGACCGAAGAGAAAGTCCGTGTTGCGTACGACTTCGCGGGCATTCGGTTCAGCGGTAACCTCCTCGAGCTCACACAAGCGAGCGATAGGAGTGGGGTCGCAGACGACGAGACCAGCGAGGGGAGTCCGGAGCGACGATGGCGAGCCGGGCCGAACAAGCGCCTCGCGTCCGAGCGGAAGCACAAACGCCCCAAACACGAAGCCTGACGGAATCGGCCTACGAACGCGACCCGGCGGAGGCGAGACCCTGGCGTTTGTGTACGACTACAAGGCAGCCCACAAAGTCGCCATCGAGCATCTTCGGCCAGCCGTGGGCAAGGAGCAGCTGTTCTTCGAGGTCATCGCACGGGTCAACGGCGTCAAGCTCAGCAGCGATCGCGAAATACGACACCGGGAGAAGGCTGAGGCGTCCGTCGCCATGGCACTGACGCAAGTCTTCGACTACATGATCACCTATGGGATATCATATGGCTATGTTGCTGCGGGCCGGTCGTTGCTATTGCTCTACGTCGACAGAAACGACCCGCAAACGTTGTACTGTCATCCGTGCCTGCCCGACCGACGACGTGGGGGGGCCGACCGACGACTGGACCGACCGGCTGTCCCGCACCGCGGTCGCCCAACTGGTCAGTTTTGTCTGTTGAGCTTTCAGTCCGACGGTCTCGTGGTCGAGGGACGGTCCCTCGCAACAGCATCGTCTGTGGCTAAGGCGACACTACAAAGATGGCCGGAGCCGTATGAGGACGCGGCCTATCCCTGGCTCGAGCCTGCCGAGTCATCGCCTATGCCGTCATCGCAGGCAACGGACGGCTCGGAGTTTGTGTCCACCGCGGAACCGACCGGTCGAAACGTGGACTTGCGGACTCGGTCGTCTTGTAAGCCAGCAGGCGTGCTCCCCTAACGCGACGAGGACGACGAGGATGACGAAGAGGACCATTCGGCACACGACACATCTCGATCATTACCGGCCAACAAGCGGAAGGGCGGTCCGTCGAGTGGTAGCGAGGATGAGGATGTCGTCATGGTTGACTCACCCACCAGGCAATACTGCACGCAAGCGTGCCTGTTAGGTCTTAAGAGAGGGAAAGACCTGGACGAGAATTGCCCTAATGTCTCTTTACATCGCTCCGACGTCTCTTCTCGGCGTCCCATAGATGCCAACCAGTTTACCGACCTGGTGAATTGGCAGCTTCTCCGGAATCCCTATAGGAAATGCCGGACGGTGGACTTCTGGGGCAAGAGAGGAGCGATAGGCTGGCTTTTCAAGCTGGAGCTTCTTCCGTACGGCTACACATTTGTCGGCAAAGGCACACTGGAGGGCCGCCTCGGTCGCCTAGAGCACGAAGGCCAGGTCTACGCACGGCTTGACCATCTCCAGGGCGAGGTGGTACCAGTGCACCTAGGCCTCGTGTGCCTCGATCCTGGCTACATCCTCCCGGGGTTCAGGTTTGTTATTTATATAATGCTCATGTCACGGGCCGGCGAGACGCCCGGCGCCAGCACGGACGACGCCGAGACGCTGAAGAAGAAGTCGTTGACGGCCATCTGGAGAGAGGGTGTTGATCACGGCGATGACTACAACGCCAATTATCTATGGAACGCCGAGCGCTGTCGCATAATGATCATCGACTTCGACCGAGCTCGCCTCTTCCCACACCTCAAGCCCCAAGCAAGCGGTTTCCAGGCTAGCCAAACCCAAGAGGAAGCGCCGTGGCAGTTCCAAGGCAGGCGGCACGCGAAAGCGTAGGCCCTAGATTTGGGCCCCTCTAGGCACCCAATATGCATTTGACAGAAGTACTGTTCCGGGCTGCCGAACGAGGCACATCCTCGTGGAGATTGGCAGGAGTCCGAGGGCAAGTTCACTTGGATGATGATGTCCAGATCTTCGGCTCGGCGGCTGAGTCTATTGACAAGGTTCTGGTCATCTTCATCGCCGCTTGTTGTCATTGTCTGCCCAAGCCGCGAGCTTGCTGTCCAGACGTTCGGCTCGGCGGTTGAGTCTATTGACAAGGTTCTGGTCATCTTCATCGCCGCTTGTTGTCATTGTCTGCCCAAGCCGCGAGCTTGCTGTCCAGATCAATTGACGTCCACGTCCAGGTGGTGGGGGGCCACCACCCACCCCACCCCACCGCCCAGCGCGAGTGCGAGTGTTCCTCGAGGCGCGCGACGACGGGTCATCCCGGACAGGAACGGTATCTCTAGCTGTGCATAGCCACAAGCCTTGGCAATATGGTTGTGGTGTACATACTGCATCACAATTTGTCGAATCCCAATCTCATCCTATGTCCCAATCTTGTCCCAACGTCCCAATCTCGCTGTGTCCCAGTTTTGTTCCACGTCCCCTACCTCATCCCGTGTCCCAGGCGTCTACCCGGCAATACTGCACGCAAAGTCTGGCTACTGGACCTCAGAGGGTGGGCATCTCGAGCATGCGTGTCCTAGCAAGGGTAGAAGCAAAGTGTTTTGTTCGGTTCGGTACAGCCGATACCAAGATTTCTTGCCTCGCCTTCGCTGTCGTAGCAGTAGGTAGCCATAGCGGCTTTCAGGCTGCGGCGGGCAGTCAACGTTTCGGGATCGGTCCTCCGTAACGACCCACGAACCAGCTAAGCGACAAGGCCAAAGCCGCTCGTCGCGCACCGTAGGCCGCAGCTTCGACGACCTGGAAATCAGGCCAAGCACGTTTCAGAGGCTATCGATCACCACTTCGACCGCCGTTGCGCAGTGTTGGTATGATCGGCCGCGGCCGCGGAGGAAACGAGGTCATGCGCCGTACACATCGACAGCTCGCCGCCGGCCAGACGTTTTTTTTTTCTCTCTCCCGGCGATTATCCGCTCGCGAATCGCATCGCCTCACCGTCCTTAACCCCCAAAAGAGGACCTTCAGAAAGCCGCATCTCTCGTCCCCCGAAATCCTCCTTCCTTACCAACAACCAAGTCCGCCGCGACACACAGCACCCTCCTTCCCTCTCGGCTGCCGGTCTTCATTTTCAACCCCTCTCCGAACCGCGCCTTTAGGGCACGCCAGACACCATTTCACGCGAGCCCGGTAGATCGTTTCGTCGAGCGATCCCTCAAACTCGTAAGCGATCCTCTCGGTCCTTTCCTCGGCCGACGCGAGCCCACGGATTCATCGACTTTCCTCGACTCGGGCAGGGCGCACACGCGATCTACAGCACCGTGCTAACACGACTCCTCGCTCCAGGTCCGCAGCAAGTATCGCCTCCTGCCAACTCCTACTCCTTACGAGCCGCACACAATCCAGACCGCCCGCACACAGGTTGCTCGTCTACTTATACACACTCCGCATGGCCAGCAGCCTGCGCGTCCGAACGCCGTCGCCCGGCAGCGGCTCCGCGGAATATTTCTCAGGGTATCACGCTGGCGATGCGCGCACACGACGTAAGTAACGCGTCCGGATCCTCTGCCCCGTACCCCAGCATTTCCCGCCATGTTCCGACGCCTCGATATGCCTTGCGTTTCCCTACATCATCAGCACGCTGGGCCTGGTCCGCTAACCTTTTATCATCTAGAAACAGCAATGGCTTCCTCGCGTGGTTCGATAGCTTCGTTTGGATTCGAAACCCACCCGTCCCCCTTCCGATTTCCCCAAACACCACCCCCCGCGGCACAGGCAAGCGCGATTCGAGCACCGCGCTGTCCGCTGCTGGCCAACACCCGTCATCGGTCAAGCGCCGGCGCCTCTTTCTACCCGACGAGCGTGCCTTGACCCGCGGTGGCCAAGGTGACGAGCCTGCCTGCCCGACGGTAAACCAGCTGGCCGTCGATTTTATGGTGCAGGACGTCCCAGGTGTTGATGATGCTGCAATACAGGATCTGGTCTTCAACTGGAGCCGTCACGATCATCGTCGACTTGAAGAGTTATCTACAGTGGAGGCCGAGGTCTGCAGCATCAAGTAGGAAGAGATGCTTCGAGAACTGGGCAACAGGGTTCACATCAAGGAATTTAATAAGGGGGTGGCCATTCTTCTCTCCATCAACAAAAGTGGTGACGAGATGGTGGAAATCCAGGATCCCGGCGCGCTACGAATCTACGCCCGTCTGCTACTTAAGGAGCCTGGGCGCCTGAGCCAACATCCCTTGTTCGGACTAACCATGGTCCTCACGGTGGTGACGCGCGCCGCAGCTGATGCCATCCTCCACCCAGCTGCCGATGAGAGTGGGCTCGATGCTCAGGCCTTTAGCAAGAGCCAGCAGCCAATCCTCTCAGCCCTAGCGGCGCCCTGTCCCCCGCGCGACCTTCTCGGCACGACAACGAGCCCGATGTCAACATCGACCTTGACATTCCGGATGCCCCAGACGCCAATGATCTGGGAGCTGGTGGCCCAGACGCCCTTGGTCCGGACGTCGATGCCCCGGACGCCGATGCCCCGGACGTCGATGCCCCGGACGCCGATGCCCCGGACGCCGATAATCCGGACGCTAATGTCCCGGCCGTTGACACTCCGGACGATGATGGCCCGGCAACTAATACCCCAGACGCCGGTGTCCAGGACGCCGATGCCCCAGTCGTGTATGTCACAAATTCCAACGCTGCTGGAGTTGACGTCCCAGACGCCAATGCTCTGGATGTCAACGTTGCTGGAATCGAAGTCCCGGACGTTCAACCACCGGAGGCCGCAGTTCCAGTCGTTGACGACGCCGACACTGTTGGAGTCGGAGTCCCAGCTGTCGATGCTGCCGGGGACGAACCCGCCGCGCCGCTTCACGACTCGCCAGCCCCTCTGGTTCCTGATGTGGCTGCGCCTCTGGCATCAGTTGAACCAGTGGCCGCCCCGCACCCACTGCCTGCTGATATTCCCGCCGTCGAGCCCGCCGGTCCCGCCGATCAGCCCGCCGACCTTGCAAGCTTGGCCGGCAACGTAGGCCTTGCCGAACCGGCCGCCGATTTCGAGATTGCTCATACTCCTGCACGTCTCGACGGCAGCAATAATACAAACCATGTGGTCATCGAAATCTCGTCAGATGATGACGCCCCGCCGCCCAGCCGCGCTGCCAGGAAGAGTGTTGCGGTCAGTGACAAGGTCATCGGAATTTCATCACGGGATTCTCGGCAGTCCAGCCGCGCCGTCCGCCAGAGTGCTACGGTCGAGGACGAGGTCGACTACCTCGGCGAGCCAGGTTGAGGAAGCCAGCCCAGCCTGGACGCGGCCGGCGCCCACTTCGGCGAACCTGGTGTCTTGGGAGATGAACAGGAGCTGCTGGACGAACTTGCAGTCCACATCAAGAGCGGTGATGATACCCAGCTCTGGGACCTGGCCTGCGACTGGGTCTCCCACGACCCGACAAGAGCAAGGCGAACCGATTTGATCAAGCTACCAGGCATGCGCCTGGGCGTACGGCCGCATCAGTTGTTCGCCGCATGCAGCTTTCTCTTTTACACCTATGCGGGAGAGAATAAATTTGCCGGTCATATTGTCGGCTACGATACTAGCGTGGGCAAGACGGCTGCCGCATTGCTGGTGGCAGTCCTCATCCGGCTTTCAAACCTCTGTCGCCGGCACGTGTTGAACGAATGGGCGCAATGCTCCACCGACGCCAACCTGCCCCGTTCTCACCTCCCCAGGAACCAGTATGACATGGATGGCTCCATCGAGCCGGCTGATCCCGAGCGCACCTGTCCCTCTGGCAAACCCTTCGGCATCGCATGTTTTTGCGTGCCTGGTTCCATGACCAGGCACAATACCGGTGGAGACGTCGCCATCAGCGCCGGGCCGAGCCTGTTCCTTGTACCCGCGTCCGTCGTCAGAAACTGGCGCAAAGGAGCAAAGCAGTTTGTCGAGGGCAAATTCCTACTCCCCCCCGACGTATACGGCCGCCGGGAACCTATCGATTTCATAGAGTGGTCTGTCTCGCATGGCCAGGACTATATCATTCCCAATAAAGTTCTCGACGACGTTCGTCCTGCGTTTGACCAACCCGGTCCGGAGTACCGAATGTCTTCGAGCAATAAGAAAGGCAGGGACAAGATCGGACAGTCCGACGTCACCTACAAGTTGAGACACCGAAATAGCGACGGCCCCGAGCTCAACTCTTTCCCCAAGCATCAAGCAATCATTGTGAGCAGCAGCCCGGCCGGCCTGAACGCGACTGGGGCGAAGCTCCTCCTGGAGACCAGCGTCAGGATCATTGGCATAAGAAACGGTCAGACGGAGAAGTTCGTGAAGTTCAAATGGGCAATCCGTCCCTCGCTCGTGGTCGGGGATAAGTTCCACGAGGTGAAGAACTTGGCCACCAGCCTCGCCACGGCCTTGAGGCTCATCCAGCGACATGCCCCCAAGAACCAGGTTCCAAAGATCATGCCGCTGAGCGCCACGCCACTGACGGGGACCGACATGAAGAAGTGCCTCAACCTTGTGACCAGGCTGGTGCTGCCGGAGGCGTGGGACCACGAACCCAAGGGTTCGCCCTGCTACAAGCTCAGCCACGAGGACCTGATTGATCGGCTGGTTCGCGGGTATCAGACCTTGACGGTCGAGATGGCTAACGCGTCGGAGCCTGACCTGCTGGAGAGGAGAAATGGTGTTCGTAAGCAGTTGGTAGAGAGGCTTCGCAGCATCATGACGATCCGGTCCGGCACCGATCTCTTCTTTGGGGAGCAGACCATACTACTACCGCCCTTGATTAAGGAGTGTGCGTCCGAAGATGGCGTCTTGGTGTGTCAGTCGCTCCGTGCGGCCGCGCCGGACTTTGCGGCAAAGCTCAGCGCCCAGCGCCGGTCTGCCGTGTTGCCTGCTGCTGGGTCCGGCCACCATGGGCAGCCGTCGGCGAGTCAAGATCTGTACAAAATGGCTTTGGATGCGGACTTCCTTTGGCGATTGCGGCTGGGGAACTTTCCCGGCATCATTGATCTCGGATGTCCAAGAATCTATTCGGAGCTCCAGCAGCGCGCAAAGCTCGCCCTCGGACAGCTTGCTCTGGTCGGAAGACGCAGACGTACGCGCGATGAATCCCTTTGGCCGACACATCGATATGATCTGCAAGGGCTCGGGGAAAAATCAAGGAGCTGGAGAAGTTCTTGGAACTTGCCCTGAAAGACAAGGAACCGCCACGAGCCGAACTGGTGGCCGGGATGGCCGGTGCCACGAGCGACCAGGACGTCGTATTCAAGAAGTATGTTGTCGTCTTCGTCGCCCGACCAATCTCTGCTGCCTTGCTTGCCATGTGGGCCCACCGCAACGTGGAGTCTCGTTGGTAAGTGGCATCTGATCACGGCACGGAACACGACGGCGACCGGGCGCGAGGACAAGATCAAGCTGCTGCTGCCGCGCCGCATTCCCTACAGCAACGCCGACAAGCCCACAGTGATCTTCACGACGCCAGGCGTGTGCGGCACGGGCATGAACGGGCTGGTGGCCGCGAACTGGGCCCTCATGTTAGACATACCCTTCAGATTGCATCTGACGCACCAGGCCCTTGGCCGGTTCAGACGGTATAGGCAGTAGTACATAGTCCATTTTGTCATACTCGTGGCGGGTGACAACGAAGGAGAAGAGAGCGTGTACAGGAAGCTCAAGTCGCTAGGCGACATTTGCAAAGATCTGCGGCTGCAGGGTTGAGGCGGCGGCGGGCAGGCTGGATAGCAGCGAGTTTGAGTCTTCAACGGGCGGTAGGAGGTAGGGAGAGGCTAGGCAGCCAGGCTTGCCGGTCTGTATCGTTGTACCGTCGACAGCTAGCTGCCAGCGCACAATAGGGCCGTACCGGGCCAGAATCTGGGTCGGATCAAGTAACCAAAACTTGGCCAGTCTTTAAGCCGCGCACAGCTGAGCGGCATCTCCCCGTCCCGGAATCTGTCCCACATCCCAAAATCTATCCCATATCACAAATCCATCACACATCCCAAGGTCCATCACACATCCCAAATCCATTCCAAATCCCAACATTCATCCCAAATCCATTACAGTACACATCCCACTTCCATCACACACCCCAAGCCGGCATACACCAACAAGCCGATAGGGGATCTCCGTAAGCTATCATGTCAACTCGACTTACAGTGCTAGCTCCGTAGCATACTAATCCGACAACAATCCATCTCACTAAGACATGCTGCTCCTAGGATCTCTTGGTGGATATCGTGCAGAATTGCCTCCCGAAGGCCGTTTGTTTCCATCGGAAGACGAAATAACCCAATTCATAAAGTCCTTCTACAAGCAACAAGGCTACGAGGCCATTATCAAAGCAGGTCAGACAAGCGAACGAGTGTTTATTGGATCTGTAAGAAATGGAAGGACGGATGTCCAGTAAAGTGGCGGTCTACCAAGAAGAATGACTGGTGGGCTATTCGTCACTCGAATCCCGACTCGTCTCATAACCAATCCGGTCGGCGCCCCCCGGTTATCTACCTCTCCTGTTCAGTTATTCTGGTGCATGGCATTCCTAATATCTATAATATTGTAAAATCTGACCTTCTCGGTATCCCATTCTGGAAATCGGACCAGGAGATTCTTAAAGACCCTCTATTAGACTGGCTAGGTATAGAAAAAGATACTGAAGGACTTAAAGCTATATAACAAGACTTGGGGACCGGCTTTTATTAGGTCTAAACTAGTAGACGGCCCCGTTATTCATTAGTCTATAGTTACAATACTCCTAGCTAGACGGAGCCCCCACTATGCGCGTGTCTCCTTCCGGAACTGGGCGTGGGTTAAGAACTAGCTCGATGCTGATAGCCTTCTCTCGTCCCTCCCCTGTACCGAGGACACTAGGGCCCTAAAGAAGTCGTCCAATAGTCATATTTCATTTCGTCAACCCTAACCCCGTGGCCGGACTACCTATCTATCGATTACTTTTACCAAAATATTAGTAAGGTCGCTAATACTCATAGGAATTTGCTTGTATATATCTAAGCAAGACGGAAATGGATAGAGCTTACCGCAAAATAGGCGATATCCGCGCGTTAGATATGATTGCTGAAAGCAGCGAGTCTACTTTCTCATATCGACCCCGAACATGTTTAGGGATCGGTAAATGCACGCTAGCTGGTCTTGCCGCGACGAAAATGGTCTTGAAGAGAGGCCGTAGTTGTGGGAGCGGCTGATATTATCATCACTGATCCGTCCGATCGCGAAAAAAATTGAGATGTGTCCCCCCCCCCCCTGAGCAAATTAGATGCGATGCCGCGGCTGTCGATATGTATATACCTGGTTCCCCTCAATACCGTATTCTTCAAGATCGCCCACCAACTGACCCTCGCGGCTCGGACTACCAGCGACTGGTCCTAAACCGGGACCTGAGACATTCGTAAGACCTAGTTCTAGGCCCGTAATGGTGGTCCCTGTGCTTGGACCGTGGAGTGTGTTCTCCTCCATGTCAACCATTTCCTGTCCCGATTCGATGAGATGCGTGATTGGTAGAGAGGACCCGTTTGGGAGGCTGACCCTGGGCAGTGCACTGCTACTCGCAGACTGGATGGCACTCAGGGTCTCCTTTCGTTGCGTCGATAAGCGCGTGGATTCAGCAGCCATCATTCGAATGGCAATGGAGGCCCTACGTACGAGTCCCGCCGTTGGAACCGCCGACCAGAGCTGGTGCTTCGGGTCGACCCATCTTGCGCGCTGGATCTGACCCGTCCAAGAGATTGGTGCTAGGAAAGTTCCCCTCGCCGTTTCTCGACAGTATCTGGATCAGGAGTCGCGGACTGGGAACGTAACCCTGGCGTCGGACAGCGCACTGCTACTCGTAGATAGGGTGGCACCCTAGGTCTCGTTCGGTGTTCGTGGTCCCTCTCGGCCTCGGATGTCGACTCTTCCCTCCTACCCGCTCGACCTTCCTCAGCAAGATGTTCGAGATGTGACAAATCTTGGGGTGCCGGCTCTCTTCACCAGGCACGTTCGAGTCGCTATTGTCCCCAATTCCGTCTCGTCGCGTCTCCCGTCGCTTCGTGCTCGTCACTGGATTGGTCGGCCCGCTCTGAAGCTGGCCTGATGTCGTCGGCTCGTCGCGACCGTGCGTGCTTGCCCGGGTTGATAGGTCGAAACTGCTCCGTCGAGCTCTCGTCCGAGCTACATCTTGAGGCAGATTCGCTCATGGGAAAGGGAGTTTGTCTCCATGCTGGAAGATGTCATCGACCCGCCAAATGGAGACGAGTTTCCTCCTGTCGCTGCTGTTAGCCCAAGGGAACGATCATAGATCGATGAAGTCTTACTTTTGGCAGGGGCGGCAGCATCTACCAACCCGCACTGGAGATGACGGGCGTCGGCGCTGTGAATTGCCTTGCCATGAGACTGGTTCCGGTCCCCTCACGAAGCGCTTGACTCCTTTGTTTTCGATGATTCCTGCGCTGATCAGAGGGGGTCTCACGTCTGAAAGTTGACAGGCGACGAGCGTCCTCGACTCATAGGTGGTGTGGAAGCGTTCGTAATCTTCCTCCTGATTAAGTATGGTTGCCTTCAAGGCCACGCAAAATCATTGTGTAGCTACATCTCCGTCAGCCCAAGTACTCTGCCGGCTTCGTGAGTCTTACCTCCATCGAAGGCCGCCCATGCAGAGTTTGATAAGGAACGGGATCTAGAATGGTAGGGCGGCGTGTATTTCGGCCGGAACTTCGTAGAGCGGGATCTTGTCCGTAAAGAGAACATTCTCGTCGCCCCTTGGGCAATACGTGTGAAAGTGAAGACTCTGGCCTCCTACGGAGACGTTAGTTCCTGAGAAGGCGCTGACGGGCTAACCACTTACCAAGAAGAAATAGCTCGAATGCACGGTGCTTAAGTCCGCGTCGAAATTGGCACTCCATCTCCTGAACGAGCCATCGCACCGCCGCCCGATCTTTGGCGAGCTGGTCGTCCCCCCGCTTCGCATTGCCCACGACATATTCTCCAGAACTCCGTCTGCGCAGTATTCAACAAAGATAGATAATGGATGGCCAAGATGCTCTGCCACGCAGCACGCTGCTATGAACACCAGTAAGTTGGAAATGAGAGATGTTGCTCGCAAACTTTCCTACTACAATCATATGGCCAGCATTCTGCCCAAGGATACACAAGGTCTGTTGTACGTCGTTACTCGTCGTATCCGTGGGGTTAGAGATGCTGTTGATGTCCAGCCGGCTGACCCTTATGCAGTCAATCGCATGGGAGAATGCCGTCTGCATCAGACAGACAAGCAACTCTCCTCTACTCGACCCACTGCTGCTCCGACGCGGGTGCGTTTTGGAAGAAGATCGACGTCCCGTGTCACCCATGACGAGGAACTGTGACTCTTAGGCGATGCAGGCGGCGGAGGTAGGTGCCTTCTTGTAGTCGGTGGCCGGATCCCAGGCCTTGATGTTGCAGCTCAGTGCTGGACGAAGTCGAGGCACGATCGTGGCTTTCGCGCAGGAACCGGACGGCCTCCTCGAGGCGCGGTCTGCCAAAGTCATGTGCCATGGCTCCGCGAGCATTGCTTCTCATTCGAGCTCGTGTCCGTCGTGGACCTCCAGCAGACCGAGAGAAGGGGAGGTTCGGGTATACGGCGAGTGGGGTGCGAGACAGAAGGCACAGTCTCGTTTCATACGGAGGGCTGCTGAAGGAATTCGGAATGGACACGGCCGAGGACTCAACGAGTATTATCGGCTCCGTACCGCCCTAGAAGACGTCCCCTCGCAGCGATCGAATAGGCCATCGTGATATGCGATATCGTGGTATGTTTTCTCCGGCCAGGCTCCCAAAGTAGGCTACTGACGGGAACGCAGGAGCCCTGCCCCAAGATTCTGGACAAGTTTTTGCTGTGTTGCGTCTTTATTGGCTTGCTGCTGCGCGTGGATTCGATACTTTCATGAGTTGGGCAACGAAAAGACGATGCGACCGGCAGAGAACGGGCAGCTGGAGATGCATGAGATATCACTTCTTCGTGCCCTGCTTGAGTCTGCCGAAGGCAAGATGGGTGTCCTTCAACCCAGATTCAACAATGAACGGTCAGCCAACGAAAAACTTGGCGAGTTTCGGCCACCTCCTCGACCTCCGTCCTATGGAGGGGGTGTCGTTCAGCAGCTTTGACGCACAGGCAACAAGGAAGGCTCTCCTGCGGTCGAAAATATCGGGGGATAATGAGGTGCATGTCGTGGAGCTGAAACGGACCATTGTCGGCTATGTTCCGATTGGGTTTCCGGACAGGATATGTGAGACCTTGCCAGTCCAGTTGGTCCACAATATTAGGCATGGAACCGTACAAGGGATCCAAATCCAGATGTAAGGCTGCCTTCCAAAGCTCTCGAAGGAGTTGTACTCATGTGCCACAGGGCCAACGCATATGGGCAAGTGCCTTCGCTGAAAAAGCCCGAGAACGACATGTTCTTGTTCCTGTGCCATTGTTATGGTATGTAAGACTTCTTCCCTATACCCCGGATGAACTCTCTACACCTATGCATGGTTCGTACCTTTGGGATTTTGGACGGCTCTTCAATGGGCAACGACTCAAGAGCCGGCGAGCAGTGTTGGAAAGAATGGCTCTTTCAATCCGCCGTGTTGTTAGCGGAAGGATGCCCCCCCCCCCCCCCCCGGCTTTCCTTGTCTTACTCGACAGCGCTATTGGGGTGCAACTACCACTAGATTGGCTTGATGGGTTGTCGGATAGATATTGGAAGGGCAGTTTCTGTGGCCGAGTGTCGTATGGGAGTGCCTGGAAAGAGACTCGATGCAGATCTGAGGAAGAGATCAAGCGAGTCAGCGATAGTAGGTGGGAGCCAGAGGCCGATGGCGGGTGGATCTTGGTGGATGAACACCCGTGAGCGAGATGCGGAGCCATCGGCAGAGTCTCCGTATGTCAGGCTCCGCATGGTTGATGCATGTGCTTAGGCAACAAGGCAATTCTGCAGGGTGGTGATTAGCTGGCGTGGGGCAACAATTTGGGGCCCAGTTCAAAGACTTGGTCACTGCACAAGTGAGAATTGATGCTATCCCCATCCTGGCTGTCTGGAGCGGCTGGAGGATATAAAGGCTGCGTTGCACCATGAGCAGGACAAAGGTGGCGACGAAGCGTGCCCTCAGCCACGGGTCGGACGGCCATGTGAATTTGAGAAAGATGCGGAACGATTTCAAATATGGGAGCCATCCGCCAAAGCTCCTTGATTTCTGTTTCGACCAGCTTCTTGACTTCCACCTCGTCAGTGGTATCATCGCCCTCGTCGCTGTCACCGCCGCTATGAATGTCGGCATCTTTGTTGCTGTCGCTGACGTTGTTGCCGTCGCTAACGTTATTGCCGTTGGCGTCGCCGTCGCCGCCATTCTCGACGGCGTTGTCGCCGTCGCCACCATTCTCGACGTCAGCGTCTTCGGGGTCGGACCGAACCCGCTTGTAGCCGTTGTGGTGGAAGGGGACGAGGAGAACAAAGAGGACAAGACACAAAACTGCTCGCAAGATTGGGATAGAAAAGAGCAGTTGCGCGTACGGCGACGACGGCAGCGAGGGTCGCACCAGGACGCGGACCGATGAAGCAAGCTCGACGAGGACGAGAAACAGCCAAAAGGCTGTCTCTTCGGTCGAGATGGTCTCCAAGCGGAGGACGATGAAGCAGATAAAGGCGACACTGGAGACGGCGGCGGTGTTGTTGGCAAGCTCGCGGATACTTCTAAGCGACTGAACCAGGAAGACGACGGGATCGAAAAGATAGGACGCTACCAAGAAAACCGGCAGGACCGTAAAAACACGCGGGAGTTTGCAGTCGACCGCCTCCGCAGCGGCGGTGTTTCCTGATAAGAAAGAACGAACGCAGCTTCGGGACGACGATATTCAGGACGGGGAGGATGATGATGGCCGTGTTCTGCCTAATGTAGAGGAGTTCGTCTATAGGGAAAATAGGGGCGCCCGGATCAGATTTCGGAGAGTAATGGATGGGGCGAAGGACTTGGAAGTTTAGCGTCGAATGTCGGAAGGTGCTTAACTATATGAATTTATCTGCCACGACGGCAGACGAGGCGAGGCTGCTGGCCGCCCTGAAATCCCCAAGGTCTTACAAACAAACAAATAAAACACCATCCAAGCCCGGGCCCTGCTTAATCTCCATACCGCGCCTTCATATAGAGCCTCAAGGTCCGTTCGGGCAATACCACTGCGACTCTCGCCCAATCGGCTAAGAGATGATGCCTACGTGCAGAAGCGCGGTACGTTTTACCTTCTTTGCTAGGTAAGGATTCGCGGTGCTATTATCCAAGCGAACGTCTGGGGAGGTGAGGCCATTAGATCAGCATTATAACCTTCCCGATGCGTACTGAGCTGCCCGTCGCTTCCACTGGTCGACACCTCCCGGGCCGCAGCCGACAGCGCGTCGCGCGGGAGAGGTTGGAGGAAGTCGGTGAACTTGCGGCAAAAACAGCATCCCAACCACCTCCGGCCCCTGAAATGTGCATAACCGCAGCCTGGGACGGTGCGATATGAGGATGATATGCCAACGCATCAATGACGCCAAAGGAACCCTATGGCAACGCCGGAAGAACTTTGGTCGAAGGGCGCGACCCAAAGGTAATGCCGAAAGAACCGGTCAAGGGGCCCGGGGCAAGGAAGCTAAAGTATGTCGAAAGAAGGCAACAAAGTCGTGCGCAATTAAAGGGGGTTCGCCGAAGGACCCGCGGAAGGGCGGAATACGACTCAGGGACCACGAAGGAGATAGTACAGGTGTCGCAAGGAAGGACAATTGTGCACGGGGGAGATCACCCCTTTGTGCACATTTTACGCAGTGGTTGCTTGTGTGACAACAGGATGTACAAAGGGCACCAGGAACGTCGTAGGGAGCTGGCTGCATATAAAAGGGTGAAGGGCATGCTGAAGAAGGGGGTATGAGCAAGGTACGAGCAAGGGTATGAGAAGGCTTGGAGGGTACCAGGTTTTCCTTGCTAAAGAGTTTATGCTTTCTCTGTACGGCGTATATGGGTTTCCTTGTGATTGTTCAAGCGTAGTTTTTCCCAGTTACGGCCTTAGTAGAGCTTGCACGCCGGAGCGGAGCAGTCGCCAATGGAGTCTGCGCTATGTGCTGTCAGCCTCCCTGGGGGCGTCCCGTTGTCATGGCCGCGTTCAGGGGCTTCAGGGGGATCAAAAGGGGCGGGCACGTACACCCCCCGGCTAAAGGGGTAGCATGTCAACATCACCTAGAAGGGCCGACCCAACAACGAAATCGCCCATCAACGAAATTGACCCACACCATGCCCACACCCACCCCACGGGCGACGCAAATTATCCATTTCTACACAAAATAACTAGCAAAAAGGTACCCAATCCTCTTCTTCAGCCTCTCTGCATTGCTCAAGCCCACGGGCGATTATTTCCCGGGCTTCTTCGATTGCATGTGGCTGATTTGGCGCCCGGGCCGGTCTTTTTCGCTTGGGGGGGGGGGGGCAATTGACTGGCTTTTTGGGCATTGTCAATGTCCTGAATACATGTAGATTTCTCATTCCCATCTTCGTATACCCTCTTGCGCGTGCGAGGCTTTGAAGCCTCTAATTCGGTCGTGAGATGCGTAATCTGTGCCTTCAAAGACGCCATCTCTGTATTCTTCAAATCCAGGGACCTCTCCCTACCTTAGTAAACAAGACCTGAGGCCCCTCCCCGGCCTCGATCTCGGCCTCTTGGGCCCTGGTCTCGGCCCGCCCCGCCCTGCTGGCTCGGGGTGGCCTTGGGCGTGGTGTGGCCTTGGGGCGTGGTGAGCATTCTAATCTTGGTAATATTCCTCCACGAGGGCGTTCCTGAGTTTGTTTCCGGATCCGGAAATTCCTAATCGGGCGCTTCCTCCTTCAGCAATCTTGGTCAAGAATATTTGCCCCCAGGCAGTGACCCTTCTGCTTACTACGCGGCTCATTCTGCCGTGTCAATCCTGGTCCTCTCTGCCCACACAACCAAGGCAAGTCCTGCCATAATCCCTCTCGGCCACGGTGGTTTCTGGCCTCGTTCCTGGCCCGGCTGGGTCGACCGTTTCTGGCGATACGGCTAGACCGACACCTGGCCCTCTCTCGCTCTCTACTGTGCGGATTAATGCTTTGTCGCTTGGGTACTCTTCGCATCGAGTAGGGCAAAAATGTCCCAGATGAAAACGTGATGCTCTATTAGTAGGACAGGTCGCCTGGAGAGAAATGACCCCCGTTCGAACAGCCACATGGCCGTCTATACTGGCTTCCAGTGGCGTCTTTGCGGCGCCCACCCTGGACAGCGAGTCTGTGTTCCTATTCCTGCGCTATATGGTTTGGCAGGCAGTAGACGATATAGGTCGGACTAGACTCAGTATTCCCCCATGGTCCGTATTGCTGCCGGATCCTCCTGCACGAACCGGTGGGGGTGAGATCCGGCCTCATGCCTCGTCCGTCGGTCGGCCGCACGTCTGTGGTCCGAAATATCGGGTTAGGTTCCGGCCGCATCCTGGATTTTTCTCAGGCTCAATGCCGATGTGCTAGGCAAGACTATCTATATAGCCACGGGGAACGAATCCTCCCAGGTCTTCGGCAAGAGTTTTGCTGCATGAGCCCCGTACGGCCTCGATCAACGGCTTGAGGGCGCTCAAACTGGCGCCGATCGGACGTTCAGAGAGACTGGATTAGTCGACAACGCCTTTAAGCATGCCATTTCCGACCAGCATATTTTCCGCGTCAAGCCGGTCGTTATGTGGCGCCTTGTCCCAATTGTTGTCGGACGACGGAGAAGGCTCCCCGACCAGGCGTGTTTGCCACCGCAGACAACGCCGCCGGCCCTGGGCCAGGACTGGTGTGCTTCTTGAACACGCCATCAACTGTGACACGCCGCAATATGGTAGGGCGACCAGCTGCACGGCGAAGCTGCCCACTAGTCCCGCAAGGAATTTCTCCCCCCCCCCCCAACGCCCGCGAAAGCGGCGCGTATCTGCCACGAGGGGGCGGCCCCCCCAGCGCACTCCAGCTTCCAGACGTGTAGGCCTTAGACGCAGCCCAAATACAGATGAGTTGGGACAAGTCTTCCGTACACTTTTTTCGCTCTGACCAGCTCGTCCTTGTCGAGGTCGTCAGTCCGGAACTGGAACAGCGTGATGGGCGTAAGACTATCGGCGTCTTCGTTTGCGTCCTCTTCTTCGTCGTCCCTAGTATTGCCGTCGTCCTCGAATTTGCCTTTAAGACCACCGTCAACCTCCACTTCGTCCGATTCCTCGTCCGATTCCTCGTCCGATTCCTCGTCCTTTCCCTCGTCTTCGCCCTCGTCCGGTTCGTCCGGATTCTGCGTGGGGGCCTCCACACTATCGAGCCTGACGGTGTAGCAGTCGTTATACTGAACCTCGAACGCCCGGGCTGTGGCTATATTATTGGGATCGCTGCGTCGCTCGCTGGGTCCGGGTGCGTCGAGTTTACGGCCGTGGAACTCAAGGGCCATTTCGTGGCAAAATCCGCGCCTAAGGCCAGGGTGAGCCTCGAGAAACAGGCGGACGCGTCGAAGGTGCTGAGGGAGCATCTCTCGAAGATCGGCAAACGTATCGACCGTATCCGGCGGGAGGGCATCTCTACTGCCGGGGCTTTCCCATCGGAGCTGCTGGTCGGGCTTTTGCTCGGTTCTTAATACCCCGGGTCCCCCAATAGTTCGAGCTCCCGATTCCTCTCTACTCTCGTAGTAGCTTCTTCCCCCGCGTCCGGATCGTAACGGCTGCCGACCTCGGTGAGCTTGAAAGAGCAAGACAGCACCGAATTTCTCCAAGGCCAAGACGAGAAACCGTGGTACGAGCAAGTCTATACCGATTTCTAGATGATTTGTCGTTACCATGACGAATAATGCACCGGGAAGTATAACGAATGGATAGGGGCTAAATATGCGGAAAGAGAGGAAGCGAAACAAAGCGCGGAGGAGCCGCGATAATAAACAAATATTTTTCCACCCACGTGAGAAAGGCCGTGCCGGTTTAGAGCCGCCGTTAACCGACTATTGACCGACGCGGAGACGTACAGGTCCGCGTGAGGTACGTGTTGCGTGAGGAGGATCGAGCTTCCTGAAAATCACCGACAAGGGGTAGCCAGCAATCCTGACTACCTTCTACGGCAGCGATTAGGCGAGCTTTGAGGCCCTCCAGCGGCTCGAGGCGCTAACGGGCACCCACCGCCCACACTCGCAGGATGAAAGGCTTCTCACGAGACACACTCATAACGCTATAGCGTAGTGGTTTCCTCTTTCTGTTTTACGGTCACCGATGGTGCAACGGCTCGCGCGGCGGGGAACACGACTAGACCAATCCAATTGCCGGGCACTAGGTGATCAATTTTTTTTTTAATTCATTCCTCCCCCTCCTCCTCGCCGCCCCTTCCCCTCCTCGCCGCATCCGCACCGTCCCCTCGCCGCACGTCTCCCCCTCCTGAAGCAACAGCGCCAAACAAACAATTCCAGCAGAGCCCACACCTACAACGCGGCAAACTGGACAATTTACCCGGCAGTGGTGACAAGTCCCGCCTTGCTCTCTGTGGGGGGAATGACCAACCCGCCCTAGGTTATCGCTGGCGTCGCCCATCGCCCCTCGGAATCGGTAGACCCTTGAGGCGCATTCAATTGACGCCGTAATTTCCCCACGCACGTACGGTACTACCCCTCTTCCCCAGGCTTGATAATCATGCATCCAAACCCCTCGTCAAATTGAAAGCCGCTGTTGAGGATTTGGTTTTGCATGAGCGTTCGAACCTTTTCGAGCTGGTCGTATAGAACCGCGGAATGGCTGGTGAACTTGACCCAGTAGCGATGCAGTCCTACCATCGTAATTTGGAACTTGTCCTTCACTCGAACTGCGAGACCTGTCCGGGGCATGTCCCCTCCAGTTGTCGACTTGACTAGATCGGCATCAGCATCTCCGGCTCTGGCTCGCGGTAGTGCGCCCTACGTTGAGGCTCAGGCTCAGGCCTCTGCATCTTCGTGCCTGCCGCGCAACCCCGTCCGTGGACCTGGCCCACGCATATCATCGTCCTCGGCCCATAATAGGTCCAATCTCGGCAACGAGTATGTTCCCGGGGAACCAGTTCGTCCCGAGGAGAGGGACACCACGTCGCCAGTCCTCGCCACCGTCACCAGTTTCTGCACCAGCTTCTGCAGTTCCACCGTCACCAGTTTCTGCAGTTCCACCGTCACCAGTTTCTCTGCGGTTCCAGTTCCACCCCCGCCTCCACTTTCTCTGTGGTTCCAGTTCCACCCCCGTCTCCACTTTCTCTGTGGTTTCAGTTCTACCTCCGTCGCCCCTTTCTCTGCGGCTTCAGTTCTACCTTATTTACCACCGCCATGCAAAATCAAAGTTTCCGCCCAAGGCACATAAAGAGCACCAAATGTCCCCGGCACCACTTTCTCTGCCGTTCCTCTGCGCTTCCAGTTTCTCTGTACTTTTGGTTCTACCCCCGTCACCCGTGTCTCCGGGCTTCCAGTTCCACCCCCCCCCCGTCACCAGCTTCTCTACGGTTTGGCCAAGACAATTCCGATAAAGCCCGTATGCGGCCAGCATTTAAAAAGAGGTACGGCAGCAGCATAAGTCAGCCAGCATTTTGGCATCTCTCTCTTTCTCCGCACTGCTCGTCTCTTCCCGGGCGCTGTCCTTTCCCGGACACGGTGACTCCTGACCCTGACGGGCAATTGCCGATCTCGACGAGCAGTGGCAGCCTCAACCGCAATGCAGCAGCAGCAGCAGCTGCGTCGTTCCGCCACACTTGCCCAGCGCTGGCGCAGCGACAGCCACAGCGACAGCAACGGCTTCGCTCCTCCGCGAGTTTCCAGGTCCCAGATCCCGCCGTCCCCGCCCTGGCGCCCATCGGCAGGGCCCCGACTTCCTCGACCAGTTCGCCGACGTCGTCCTCGAGCTGACGACCACCATCGCCCTCGCCCCAAGCCGGCCAAGGCCGAAGGGGAACGTCACGAGGAGAGGGACACCACGTCGCCAGTCCTCGCCACCGCCCTGGCCATGGACGTGCTCGCTGGGCACAGAGGTTTAGCCCCAGCCCCAGCCCCGGCGGGCCACAAAGCGCAGCCGGGAACAGATGTGCTGGAAGAAGGCCTTCCTGCCCTTCCCCTTCCACACGTCACGCCGGCCTGCTCCTCACCAAGGGGCAGGACGGTGTCTTGTTCGAAGCGTGGGAGCTCCTGGCTCCAAACGAGGCCGCTACGTCGGCAGGGCCCCGACTTTCTCGACCAGTTCGCCGACGTCGTCCTCGAGCTGACGACGACCAGTTCGCCGACGTCGTCCTCAAGCTGACGACCACCATCGCCGCCGCCGCCCACCGCCCGCCCCAAGTCGACCAAGGCCGGAGGGAAACGTCTCGCCGACTACCCCCGAAAGGGCACGAAGCAGTGTTGTTGTTTTTTTTTTTTTTTTTAAAAAAAAACAAAATCCCCCCTTCCCAAAACGCCGAACGCCAAACGCCCACCCCCTCCTCCCTCCTCAACCTCCCGGTAACGCCCCGCCAGCTCCCGTCATCAGAGAGAGGAACTGCTACATGCGGTCCTCAATCTCCTCGAGGATGGCGTTATGGAATAACCACAAGACCGTTCCGGCAGGGCAGGACCCCACTACGACCTCCTGGTCCGTCTTCAGCCAGGAGTCGTCGCCTAACGACATGTTCAGAGACGGCAAGCGGCTACTCAACTGTCTGCCCAAACTCGTTTGGGCAGACGGTTGAGAACATGTTCTACGAGTGTGGGCAGACGGTCAAAAACAAGACGGCAAGCGGCTACGAGAGTCGTCGCCCAAAGACCTTCTTCCCTCATCGGCAAGGCTCCTTCCCGAGTTTAACGGGGGCGAGACAGAGCGGCAGTTCGTGGATACTGTACGTCGCCGCCCAATCCAAGCCTGATATGTATCAGGTTGGGCAAGCCATCTGTCGGTCGTCCAACGACATATTCTACATCTCCTTTCTCATCCGCGAAGGCAGCGTGAAGTTTGACTTTGACAAAGACGGCTTCCCCGAGATAAGAGACGTCGCCCAACGACCTTCTTCCCTCCTCGGCAAGGCTCCTTCCCGAGTTTAACGGGGGCGAGACAGTACCAGGGCGACTACTCTCTCTTGTAGCCGCTTGCCGTCTTTGAATAGGTCTACCTACGATGAGTCTGATGAGACTCAGAAACTACATGGATTGCAGAAAGAAAAGGAGGCAGAGCTGGAGGCAATGAAAAAGAAATATATCCCAATTGAGCAAAAGATGAAAATCCTCACCAAGCAAATGGAAGAGCTTGATGCTGATGCCCTCAACGACATATTCAGAGACGGCAAGCGGCTACGGGAGTCGTCGCCCAACGACAAATTCTACATCTCCTCTCTCATCCGCGAAGGCAGATGTAGAACATGTTCTCGACCGTCTGCCCATGTTCCCCGACGGGGAACATGACGTTGGGGAACGTGAAACTGCTTCGATCCCGCGGCCAGATGGGACATGATCCAAAGGATTTTGCCGTATTTTGATGCCTCAGACCCGGTCGCTGGCCGGTGGGCCCCCAAGATGATGGCGATCATGTGCCCGACGCTCCCCGCCCCGGCATCGAATCCCAACTATCAGCCTTCCAACCTCCTGCCCAAGCTTTTCACCTTGCTCGCCCTGCATGAGGGCGTTCGTTTCCGCCGAGAGCCTCCTAACCATATTTTCCAGGCTGGCGGCCGATCATCTCCCGTACGAATCGACCAACTACGGAGCCCATGGGATTTTCCACGAGCTGCAGTTCCGCGAAATACTCGGAACAGTCTGGACGCTGGGCCAAATTGGCGATGGGACAGGCAAGCCTTCGTTTAGCGATGAGCCTGATTTAGGCTGGAGAATGATCGCCGAGAGGGCTGCTCTCCTAGGTCAAACCGGCAGCGGTTGATAAAAATCAGGCGAGCTTGAACAGGATCCACGCGAGCTGTGACGTCCTGGCCATCGCTGCTGCGGTCTGGTCTTGGCATTCACCATGATGGAGTGAGTGCAGGGACTGAATGCTCGAAGCCCTCTTCACGCTCAGCGAGGCGGCGCTAGGGGGAATCGACGCCGAAGAGGCCAAGAATGCTATTCAGACTTTCAAAGGACAGAATGAGCCTAGATGGATTGGACAGGAGATCCCAACGCCCAGGACTGAGAGCACCTTGTGCACGCGCCCGCGCTCAGATGGCTGCGGAAAACGGGGCCAGGTGCAAGCCCAACTCCTCATATTATCACTGCAGTGTTGCGCGGGGGATTACGGAAACGCATGGACTTGGCGGAGAGCGCGCAGAGGGCTCCGTGCCGCGGGCCGTCAGGGTGTGCGATGCGCCTCTCTACAGGGCTGGGGCAGGAAAGGCGCCGTTCGCCGTGGCAGCCTGGGAGGCTAGCAACACTTCGGAAAAGGGTAAAATACGCATGATACAAAAAGCCGACCCGGGGTAGCCACCTATGGTTTGGCCCCCCTCGCCACACTTGTCGGCTCAAGAGCACCACTTCCATTAAACGCGGCTGTACCGGGTAGTAAAAAAAAACATTATTTTTTCGGTCGAATTTTTGAATAAAAATTACTTACCGGCCGCCCTCCGTGTACTTGTCCGAATTCTTTTTGTTTTCGGTCGACTTTTTCTGAACAATGGCGCGGCGGGCGCTGACAGGCTAAGTGGATGCATGCCACGTTTGAGTCAATGCTGCGGCTGCAACGTGGTTTTTCCTTTTTTTTTGACACGGCTGAGGGGGTTAAAATCTTCACTCATCAACTGACTCGGTGTTTTATTGACCATGCTGCAGCGCAACAATCTTTCATAAGAAGTCCTAACACGCCCGCACCTATCTCGGCCGCTCTTCTCTCCTCACCTTTCTGCCTTCCCACGAGCCGCAAAACAGGCCACCGGAAAAAAATTAGATGACGTTCGCAGACCTAACAAAAGGCGCGTTTCGCCCGGTGCTACGAGCCCACGTTCCCTTGGCTTACATGGCGAATATAGTTTACATGACCACCCTCGACTTCCCCGCGCTTGTTGCTCTAAATACGCGAGTATGAGCAGCCATCGTGCTCGAGTCCCGCGGCAAACAATCTATCCGTCGGCCGGGTCACGCTCCCCGTTGCCAACTTTGCATATAACCAACTAGGTATCGCCCAAACAGAGAAGAGACGGTATTTGATCAGTCGAAAGGCCCTCCCTCCCAGAATAAGAGAAATGACAAAAAAAATGCAGGAAAGCTAGTGTCTAACCGACAAATCCCTTTATTGCCCAGACCGCCCAAACAGGAGTACGGGAAGCCAAAAGAAGAAGAGAAAACAGAAGAACCAGGGCCGTGTACAGGAAGAAGAGGCTCAGGTTGTCTTTGACAAGCCGCTAGAGCACCTGGGGGCGATGCTGGAGCCAGGGCCGGACCTTCCGACGTATCTATTATGGTGGTATGGGCGTCCTCTACCTCTCCGTCCTCGCAGTCGGTGCCTTCTCCCACGGCTTCCTGGTCACCGCTACCGGCACCTCGCCATCCAGCGGATTGGAAACGCCGGTGCCATTAGCCATGAAACCAACCAACACGCGGTCAGCCGAGGTTGGGGCGACAGGATCCCAGGCCTCCTCGTCATTTGCATCCCTGAGAAGCCGGCCGAAGGGGCTCAGGTGGAGCGAAAGACTGATGGCGCCCGCCTCCTTGCTACCGCTCTTCACCTCCTCGCCCGTGCTGCTTCCACTGCCGCCGCTCCCCGGGAGCATGGTGCCTGGGGCCTGCCCGTCCGACGGACGGTTGCTCTCTCTCGGGTCTCGATGAAAAATTTGCTAGAATCCCAGTCGCCTTCTTTCGGCAGGCTGGGCATCGGACTCGACCAGCGCCGGCTTGATCTACTTGGGCCGGCGTCGGCCCGGCTTCCTGGAGCCGTCCGTCGATATTGGGCCCGAAGGTCTTGGATAGCTGTCTGAAGGCGGGTTCGGCCCAATCAAGCCCTGAAAGGAGGTCTTGGATCAGGCACACCTCAAGTCCTCCGTCGCTTCTGAGCAGGTCTTGCGTTGCGGCAGTAGGCGCAAAATGGACAGAGATTCTGCCGCGGTTGACTTGTCTGCAGGTCCATCGCCTCCGTTCCCCTCCGTTGCCGCCTTGGCAGATTCCTGAGCCGTGTTTTGGTTGTAGATATGGCCTTCTCCGATGGCTCAAGGGGGTCTTTTGAGGTCTCGGCGGGTTCCTTGAAGGCCGTGACCGAGGCTTCGGCGTCTTCCGAGGACTACTCGGATGGATCCTCTGCCGGGCTCGACGACACGACCCAAAGGCGGTTCTGCACCAGGCAGTTGAGCCACGCACACACGTCGTGCCACGGAATGGCAGCGCGATGCCGCTTGAGCATCTCCTCGTCTCCGGAAGCGGTGAGGATGAATGCAAAGATGCCGACCCCAGAACTGCAGCAGCGTGTGGGACAGGTTGTCGACTCGCCCCATCGTCTGCATCACTCTGCTTGTGAGCGTCGCGGCATTTCCCCGCCACCCAGGCGTTGAACCGGACACCCGGGCACTTTTTGGGGGGCCAACAACTTCAGCGAACGATGCAGAGTACGACAAGACAGTGCAGAGCAGATGGATGGAGATTAACCGCCTGTCACACGGTCAGTTTCCCGGTTCAAACACGACGGAGAGATTCTTACCCGAGCTCCGCCGACCCTTCTCCTCCGGCTTCCATATCTCTCTTCAGAGCCTCGACAAATGAATCAAGGATGGGCTTGAATGTCCCAGGGGGAACATTGGCTAACTACGAGACGGTCGTAAACTTTGGGCCAGAGCTTAAGAGAGGAGGGACCACCTCCCTTCGGCCCTATATCTGAGGCGACAGCCGGCATTGATTCTTCCTCTCCGTCTGAGAATCGAACGAATTCTTCAGCCTCGCTGAATCCGGAGTCGGATAAGTCGGAGTCGGATGAGTCGGAGTCGGAGTCGGAGTCGGAGTCGGAGTCGTCTGCCCTGAAGTCTCTCAGTGCGCGCCCTCTATTTTATCGTCAAGCTTCCCCGCCTGGTAGCGCGCCAGGACCAGGAAATGCAATTTGAACATGGGGGGTTGCGGCTGATGTTGGCTAGAAGGCGGCTCACAGAGGAGTGGTCACCGCCCTCCCTAATTATGGCCCGAGCTTCGAGATGAGCAGCGTTCAGCCAGAGCTTCTGATATTTTAGGGATTTCTTGCTCCTGTTTGAAGGAGGGTTGAAGAGGAACACGTCAGTATTGCGACTGCTTTGAGGCTGAGAAGAGGTACATAGATGGACTAACAGCTTGTTGAAGTTCATCACTCTGAGCCTCATCAGCTCGAGCTTGACGGAGCATCCACCGGGGGGAGGCCAACAATGGCGTGGTATAGCGCAATGGCTGAGAAGGCGTAGAGATATTTGACTACCATCTCGTAGACGGAGCCGCGCCCGAATAGCCCCGGAGACCGACTCCAGAAAAAGGCAAACCTCGGGGACCACCACATTGTACCAGATCTCGCCCAAGAGACCCTGTTCCACGAGCCAGGTGGTCATCGCTTCGCCGGCTCGCTCGAGCGAGGTCTGTACGGATGTCGCGATAAGATCACCGAAAGTTTTTTCCAGCAGGCTGAGGACCAGATGTGTTAGACCAATAATCGACTCGTCGCTAGTAGGGGGACATTCGATCGTCTTTCTCATTTTGGAGACGTGTGAGAGTTTCGATAACGATGGACGCCTGTTGTAGAATAGCTTGCGTGAGCCGGCCAAGCCTCCTCTCGTGGGCTTCCTCGCAGGTGAGTTGGGTGTTCCTGGAGTTGTCGACGGACTGCCGCTTGCTGAGGAGCTCGATCAGGAATTCCGAGGCGTCTTTGAGACCGAACGCATCCTTGTGGACCAAGCATCCTCAAAACTGCCCCCCACAGTAGCCGGGGCAAGGACACTTATGGTGTTCGGGCAAGGCAAACAAACTTGATTTGAAGGAAGCGTGTCAGGGCCTGCGAAAATGATGATTTGGGGAGTTGAGACCAGTCCATAGTGGCCGTGTGAGCTGTCTCGGTGTTTGGGGCGTCCTCATGCCTTACAATCTCTTCCATTCCGTGACTGACCTGCATCATGGCAGAGACCGGTCGGCGCTGTACAAATTGTGGCCGTATCTGACCAATTTTCTGATACCCGAGACGGATGACGCGCATTCTGATTAAGCCTAGCGGTACTACCACCTTCACTGGGCCACCACATATCCCAGATTGATTCCAGACTCAGAACGGGTGTCTGACATCTCAAGGCTTCTCTGGCGACGGCATGGCCTGTTGCCCGAGAAGACCCCACGGAAGAAGGGGCAGTCCCAGATTGGCAGCCATGGCGGTAAAGGCCTCGAGGGTGGTTAATATGACTTAATCGGTGATGGCTCCCTGGCGAGTTGTCATGGTCAGCGCGGGGTAAGAGAGGGAAGTTGACTCTTGGCTTTCGTCCTTCGCGGAACGGGACACACTTACAGGTGAAAGTCAGGATCCAGGAAAGTATTCAAGCTGGTAACCTTGGCAAAAGCCACCATGCCCGACCTGTGCGCACGAGGCCTTGTCAGCGGATCACGGAAGGGGGGGGGGGGGCTGGATCCTCATTCATACGCTAGACCGAGCGACAGAGCCAGCATCAAGGGGATCTTGACCCGCAGTCCCAGATTGACCTTCCAGACAATGGCCAGTATCAAGAGCACAAGCAGGATGTCGGTACAACCAGACACGGCTAAAGAGAGTCAGCATAAGTAGGCCAGAAGGAGATGGGGGGGCCGTCCATAAATGCTGAACTTATGGCGAATGCGACAAGCATGCGGCCCGTGATTCTGTCTGGATAGTACAGATGGACCGACAAGAGGATAACATTAATCAGGAGCACGAGTTGGCAGATGCCTGCGATGATCAAAGAAATCACCCCGTACTGCCGACCCTTTTGTAATTGGGAGACGACGCCAGTAGCTAGTATCGCTACAGACATCATCTTGGGTAGGGGCCGAAGGAGGCAATCCCCGAGCATGAAGCTAAGATTTGTCCACCGGATTGCGTCTGCCGCACGGTCGGCAGGCAGCGCGTCTGAATGTGCTTGCCCAAGCCGAGTGACGTCGCCATGTTGATGAATACCGCGCTGACAATGAGGGCGGCCGGCCTGTTGGAAAAGCCAATGTCAGCATGGTCAGGACCCCCTCACGGAGTAGCCTCTGCACGGCTTCCAGACTTAGCAGGGCGAGCGTTGCAATGGCTTCCTGGAGGACGGTGGCCCTGAATTGGCTTCCGGATTCAGGATGATACCGCAAGCGGAGGTAAGCGGATAAGATGCGGAGGAGGAGATATAAAAGGACGGACAATACCAGCGAAGCGTAGACAGTTGTGAGCACCTCGCCGCTTCTGTCTTCGATCGCCCGCCCGCCCGCCCGGGCACTTCAGCGAGAAGGGAATGATGCATGGCGTGTGAGAAGGAGAAGGAACGATCAAGATGATGCCATCCATCGTTGACGGAGAGGGAGTCGAGAGCGTCTATTATATCGCTGGAGAGATGGCCCCTTATGTAAACTGATAGCCTTTGTGAGAGATATATATATGCATGGACAAGGGACGATTATACGTCCCCTCCTACGTTAAGGGTTGTGAGATGCCCCATCGCAGACTAGACCAGATGCCCGTCACAGACTAGACCAGATCCGGTCACGCCATAACCTCTTCCGCATAGCAAGGAGGCAAATGAAGACAACTTCAGCCGGCTCATACTGGCGGCTCGCGAGTGCGTCGCGGGGACCCCTTGAGCGAAGAGAATACAAAGTGGATCGAGAGGGGGTCGGTTCTGGCCCAGTCCGAATCGGATTGTTGTCATTACCGGGCCAACTAGACTAGATGGAGGCGCGCCTTGAGCATGTCGAGACGCGTTGACCTTGGCTGTCGAGCCTTGTGGAAAAACGAGAGTGGAACATGTACGGATTCCTGTTATTTCAACATGTTTAATCCAGTGCGGATGAGGGGTGTGATGCTCACTAATAAGACGTCATTGTGTGTATATCACGCATCCTAAGCAACTTCCCTGGGGAAGACAAGACGCAGCGGGCAAAACAACCATCACCACCACCACCACACGGTCAGCGAGCAGCGCATCATCGTATAGGATCAGATCATACCAGCTATATATCATAGGCTCCCCGGTCAAATCTTATCTCTGCTCTCGGGCTGCTCTCCTTCAGGCAAGCGGCTGTGGAATTGCGGACCCCTCCGACTATCCACATTTGGGGAAATATCACCACCCCAATCAAGCAAGGTTCGACGAAAAAAGAAGCCCTAGGATTTCGAGTCTCTATTTGAGTGCTGGGCTCGCGTCCGGCTGTTGAATCTCTCCCCTTATCCGCAGGCAGTGATCCTCGGCCCCTTGCTCATTCGTCATCCCCGCAGCCAGAGACCCGCAACTCTGAGTCTTTCGCCCCAGGTTTCGGGTAGATGCCGGAACCGGAACAGTTGAAGGCCTGTGGCCTGGGCCTTTGCTCTCGAGATAAATTTTAAACTCGTGCGCCCCTTACCCATCCTTTCTGCCCAGCAGAGCACTGGCACTGCAGAGTCCGACGCGGCAAGGGCCCATACCCGAAACCGGTCCGGCTGTTTTCGGCTATATATGCAGTTTTCGCCTATGCACCCTCTGCCGGAACTGCTTCGTGCTCCGCCGAAACGAAACCCCATCTACTTTGGGAGGCCTATTATATGTATCCTCCGTCATAGCTGGCTCGACGTTTGGAGTCTGCCGGCAAGGTGGCCGGTGCGATTATATCCACTGCTACGAGTTTCGTGTTACTACCATATACCGGGAGGTGGGAGCCTTTTCCTTTCAGGACGACCGGTCTAGGGCAGATATGACGAGTTGGGAATTCGGCTTCACAATTCTGCTTGATGCGCTAAGTCAAATCCGAAGGAGGCCCACATCTAGATATATAGGGAAGGAAATCTCCAACTCGTACCAACCACTCACCAAGACCACGGCACCAACCCGACACTGCTCGGGGTGGGCCACTTTTTTGTTGTGCTCCTCCATCTCCCATCCAGTACAGGCAATCGGTAAGGCGGCAAGATCGAGGAATTGCTAGGCATCTCCGAAGTGAGTGGAATGCGCCTAGTACATATGCCTACTCGCGGCCTCCATGTAGCTCGTGTAATTAAGGGGACCGGAACCGGAAGACTCTGGGGGATCACAGCAATACTCGCAGTGCAGTGCAGGATGAATCGCTTCGCGCCTATTTGGAAGATAGAGGTTGTTGAACAGCAAATTTCCGAGCAGCTTCTCCAATAGTATCGCGGGGCCCGTTGCTGGCCGTGGCGGACCTCTGAAAAGGACTAGGCTGTCGCTCCACCACCACCCCTTGAAGCCGTTGCTAGGCAGAGAGGGCCGCTCACAGTCCTGAAGCCCTGTCTATACGAAAAAAACAGCTCATTACGTATTGGTGGGTTCTCGAGAAAACGGAGGAGACAGAAGGTCGACTCGTAGCGTAGCCGTCGAAGCATTAACAGGGAGTGGCGGAGGAGCAGAGCGGGTTGAGCTTTGGTGTGGCGCGACGGACGACGCCAGTGAAAGTCGGCGACTGGAAAAGGAAAACCTGGGGAAGCCGCCTCTCGTGCAGATGCCAGTCTTTATGGTTCGTCCGCCCCGGGGCGCTCGGGGTCTTGGTGGAAACTGGGGACTGCCATCTATCTGGCTATTCAATATCGTGCATGACCGGCGCTGCTGTAACAGTCCGAGCAAGACCGGCGTCGTCCCCGGTCTGCGCCCGGCCTTCCATAGAGGACCTGAGGGTCCTGCCAGGTTGGCCAGACTCTACCTAAGTAGTACCCGCCGTCTTGCCAGTCTCGTCGGTATTCGCTTGAGCTGGGCCAGCTCGCTAGATGCGGTATACAAATATTAGGTGGTGAGGTGGGAGGGAAGTTGCCTGTGATGGTGGGAGGAAAATAACTCCCGGGGCCGCTCGGGAAGACTTTGTCACAAAGTCGTGTCGTCGGCAGAATAATAAATTAAAAACAAGATCGATTCCGTCGTCGATGCTGGTCGTGGCCATAGTCTCTAAGAATCTGGTCGTAACTCTATCATTTTGTAGCGTGGGTGGGGAGCCAATCGCGCGACATGTAATTGTGTCCGTCCTCCAATTTGTAATGGCCTCCTTGCCGTGGTCGCAATGATGATAACTATAGAAAATGTCTGGCGCGCCCGGCGATGACGATTCGGGTCTTCCGGGCAGCAGCTAGCCGTTGTCCCTGCGCCTACGCGGTGAGGACTCAGACTCAGACTCGCAGCTCACCGGCCTGGGCAGCACCCCTGAGATTTCTTCTTCACCTTCCAGGGCTATAGAAGCCTTACAACGCATTGAAGAGGAAGATGAAGTGGAAGATGACGAGTCAGACGACTCTGTACATCCAGCAGACGATATTTTACAGAAAATCATGCGAATTTGGGAACAACTTCGCAAGAACATCAACAACTAAGTTCGCCGGCAGGGAGCTGAGCGTCAGAGATACAACCTCGATGCCTTCCTCTTCAAGTTGACTAGCGATGGCACTCCGAATCACGTTGCAATGAACACCCGGCGGCTTGGAGAGGCTTTCATGAACCCTTCTATTCGGGATGCCCTCAAAGTTCAAGGTATTACCGCCGCCAGCGATGATCATGTTGCCGAGGCCGGGTCTTTCAGCACCACTATACGCAGGGAGATGAAGAGCTTGATCAAGGAGCCGGTTTTTGGTGTACTTGAGCCTTTTCAGGGGCAGTCTGCAGTACCTACTACTATTACACAAGTCTATGACACTACCTAGCTCGAAAACACTTTCAAAGAAGCCTAGCCAACTCTCAAAAAGGAAGCCCCGAATATGGTTACCTTTTTATCACAGGTCCTTCAGAATCAGGTACGTTTCCCATTCCCGTTGCTCTTTATCCCATTCCCATAAGTCTCTCTCCCATCATTGTACTAATATTGTGACAGCGCATGACCCAGAAAGAGCTGGCCAACATGGAATTTGACGATGATAAAAGCTCCCAAATCTTCCTACTCGCCTCCCTATTTATAGGCGGTTACGCGCGCAACAACAGCTCCTTTTTGAGGGATATTCTTGGCCTCAATATGCTCGCGAGTGGAAATGCCATGCCGCGATGTGTGGGTTCTCCCGCAGCAGCCGGCGCGATTTGGCCATGCGCGCATGCTCGTCCAGAACCTTCCACTCCTCGTACTCGGGCATGTGCTGGTACAGGCTCTGCCAGTGCAAGTCGGCAGGGCTTTTTGGGTTATGAACGCGGCCGGCACCCCAAGGCAGGAGGCGAACGCCTCGCACTCGCGGCGGCGTCGGTACCAAAAAGGCCGGGTGCCCTTTATCACACCGGCAAAACGCGAGATACGGTTCAAGATAGCCTGGGCCTCAGGCTGCTCCGGGTCAGCCAGTGCCCGCTGGAGATCCTCCTTGGTGAGAGGCGTGCGGTGGTGCTTGCTGATGTAGAACTTGCTGTTGCTGCGGGCTTGCTGGCGCATCAGCGTGTTCAAAGCAATGAATCGGAAGCTGTGGTGCCTGGCAAACCGGCCATCCTCCCACTTCATTGCGTGCTCGATATAATCCTGGTAGGAGATGTTACGCTACCTGGGCTCGACAAAATCTACAACACCTCGGGGAAACAAAGTAGGGCAGGCCAAGGAGAGCAGGGCATATTTCTGGTTGAATTCATCCAGAGGCGTGCGACGGATAGATGGCATTTGTAGCCGGTGTGCGGGTAGTGGGTCGGCTGGCTATAAGGGGGGACCTGCTCGGCATCTTCAGCAATAGCATTATCGACACAGCCTTGGAGTTGGTTGAGCTCGGTCTCTTGGATTAGTAGGTTAGGCACTGCGGCCTCGTCCACAACATCGCAATCTTCTAGCTCTAGCTCCCTAATCGGCTCATCATCAGGGCCAAAATCAGCAGGCAAACCCACAGTCTCATCAACCTCATGGATGTTTTAGCTAGTCGAAAAACGTTACCCATCCTCAGGGAGCTAGGAAAGGTTATCGTAATTCCAGGTGAAATCTCGGTAGCCTAGGTAGTTATTTACGAGAAATCCGAGCCAGGCTTCCACTGCTACACGGCGGACGCGGAATCGTCGGCGGAACTGCCGATCCATCTGGGCCACGTCCTCAGATCCACGTGGCCGAAGGATAACAACGTCCAGATCCTTAGGCAACAATAGGAGCTCACTATAGACCTTGCCAACGTTACGCAGGAAGTGTACAACATGCCCACGATACTTGTACTGCTGCCCACGAACCTGTATTTTGTTAGCTACCACACCCTTTGCTTTTATCCTCGCTACGTACCGTAAATATATTGACACTGACGTATACCCTCACGGCCTTTATGTTGGCCGTGACGGTGCTGCATGAGTGAGTTCGTATTTATATTGATCAAGCCCCTGAGTTCGGGGGTTTACATCAGAACACGCCAAACCACCAACGAGAGAGCACAGACTGGGACATGCAATCTACTGGAAGGGCTTGCGTGCTGCAAACCGGAGCATGAACGAGCCCTACTTTGGCGGCGATCTTGAAATGGAGCTTGGCGACAGCTTCATCGCCTCCATATTCGGCGGGTGGACACCCGTCCCCATCGAGCACACACGCACGACGAGTTTCCGGTGGCGGGGGACCTTTGAGCGCGGACTGGCTTGGAGGCAGCACACCTGACTTGGGATTTCCATCGGACCAAGCCAAGATACCGGGCTCACTATTCCATACCGGTCACGTCAGGTCGCGAGCGCGCGGTGCTGTGGTTCTTGTTGCCCTTTCCCGGCCAGCTGCTCGCTCTGGCGTCGGCGGCCCTGTGCGCTCTGGCGCAGCTGTGCAGGGCCACGAGCGAGAGCCGCCACGCGGCAGCTGTACCGGCTGTGTAGCTGGGCTAGTCCAAAGTCGGCCAGCTTTAGTTCGAGTCCGCCGCTTTTCGTTACCAAGTATAGAATGTTCGAGGGGACACGAGATCACCGTGCCTGCCGTAGACTCTGTAGTGGTCTTGGGCACAGCCCAGTGTCTTGTCCGGTCGGATCTTGGCAATTAGGATTGCGCTGTAAAAGATTTCTGGCAGGTGTCAAAAGGGGGGGACTGGGATGTTCCCCGGACCGCTCGTTCGGATGGCAGGCAAATGGACAAGCAACGCGGGTCGAGGCCGTCTTCTCGGCTGCGTCCACCCTGCAGCCCACCCCCCCCGGCCAGACACTCGCCGGGACTCCAGATCCTGGTAGGCAGTATCGGCTTCCGGGTCCTCGTGGTTCTCGTCCTTGCGCTGGCTCCAGACCCTGACGGCGCGTGCGCCATTGGTGTGTTCGTGACGAAGCACGAGGTGTTGAAGCTGAGGGCGGAGGCATGTCCGGCTGCCGTTGCAGTGCCTCGGGTGTGGTTGAAAATCCCAGGGCCCTGAACCCAGCTGCTGTACTATGTGGCTTGACCGACTGGCTGGTGAGCAGCAGTCTGGCTGGTGGTCATGACGATCTTCCTGGGGAAGGAATCCATACGGTAGGCCTTCCACTTTGCAGCGACTCAGCTCGCCGCGTCGGCCGTGCACGACGCCGCGGGCTTCAAATCTATCGCCGGCGGCTTCCTCGTGCAGCACGGCACGGGCGACGATAACGTGCACTTCCAGAACTCGGCGGCGCTGTACAAAGATGGGATGAGGTTGAACGTGCGCGCAAGGTCGACCAACAGTTACGACGGCTGATCAGCGTCGCTTCTTCCTCCTCTGGTCGTATATGAAACCCAAACCCTACTTCCTATTCCTCTTCGTCTACGTCTTCGATTTATAAACGGGGTAGGAACTAGCGGAACTACTAGTCCCTCCCTATACCTCCGCGAGGACACGACTCGCAGCGTCTCGTGCAGAAGTTCGCCATGAACCGCGGCGAGCCGGACGACCTCCTCCGGCTTGCCAGCACCGTCAAGGCGACTGAGGACATTGTCAACCTGCTCCAGGCCTCCATCGCGTCTCATACAACATAGGAGCATCCAGATCGGCCATCCATCCGCAGCTGTTTCGACGCTACTTTTTCCGATAAGGATGTCGAGGCTATGGCCAAATTGTTGATGAAAAAGGTACCGCAATCGGAACTCAGGCAACCCAAGATCATAGTCATGGTGACGCTCATGAAGATGTCGCGGCGGCGGATGCGGTCCTGCAGGTAGGCCGTCGATGTCGGAGCCGTCGAGCACGGCGTTGTCGAGGCGGTCGATGAGCTTCTCGTCGTTGATCTGCGACGTCAAGAGGGCAGGGCTCGAGGTCGCTGAACTTGCTGAAGCGCAGGACCCACTGCTGGACGTGGACGCACAGCTGCTGGCAGCGCGAGTCGAAGTAGTCGACGTCGTGCAGGGCCAGGAAATCAAGCCTAGGCGAGTGTGGAGGCGGCGCAGCCAGCGTGGAGCTGCTGACGGCGGACCTGGGAATGCAAGTGCCGATGGCTAATTATGATCCGCGCGGCTGCCGAGTGAAGGCCGGGCTCGAGGTGCCTGTCTGTTGGAGAACTCAAGTAATAAGAAACAAAAGCAAAGGAAGCGAAAACGGCATCCGACTCAGAACTGCCAGCGACATACGCTGCCTCTAAGCTGTCTTCCGTATTCTAGACTGACAAACAGCAAACAACAATCACAGACCAGGACGTGTGGGCACACAGCCACCCTCCACAACCAGCACCAGCTCTCCTAGACACCCGGTGAAGCCAAAACAATCACTAACGCACATCCCAACCCTAGCCCAGCCAACTTCCAAAACCCCAGCGCTGGCGGCCGCCGCGCGAACCGAGGCTGGCATGTCCTCGTGAGCGGGATTCTCGCCGCGAGTCGATGGCGTAGAGGCGGGGGGGACGTAGCTGTTGGTAGAATGGTGGTGGGTTGTGTTAGCTCATTGAGTCGTTGCGACTCTGTGGTGAGCGGCGAGGTTCCGGAGGTCGGAGGGAGGCAGAGCCCGGCAAGGCCCGTCGGTTATATAACAACAACTCAGGTCGATCATATCATACTCGGCATCTCGTGATGGCAAACGCCTAGTTACTTTGACGACTGGGGTTATGCGGCGGGCATGAGAAGCCGTTCCTTTCTTATGATGCGAACATGTACAAAGCAAGCCGGGGAAAACATCAGGCTCTAAGCCCGTCCGGCGGTTCGTAGTCGAGGCTTCGCTGGCCGTGGCCCGAAGGCCGATATGGTAGAACAGTCGCCACGTTCACGTCCGGCTGGGTTGTACTTGGGCCCGGCGTCCATCTGTGGCTTTGCTGGTCGTGGCCCAAAAGTCCGATATGGCGGAACAATCGCCACCTTCATATCCGGCTGGATTTTACTTGGGCTTAGCGTCCTCTCTGGCTTCTCCTCCGTCCCCTACTCTTTCTTTATCCCGATCCGGCTCTTGGCAGAAACCCAGTCTTAGGCATGATAAGCACTCGCCGTAAATGGGCTGTCATTTTTTGGCGATAGTAAGGAAGCAAGTCGAGGCTGCAGATTCAGAGTACAAGGAATGCAGGCAAAAAAACCTTTGCAGAGGCTGCAAAACTGGCCAGGCATTGGCGAATGATTAGTAAACTATATCCTGTTAGAATCCTAGAAGCTGGAAAGCCTATACGTCATGTACGACGATTTTGAGGTGTAAATAGCTTCAATTTTGGCATTGTGGAGGTGAGCACCTCCTAAAAGGAGGTCAGGTTTCCTGAACGTGGAAAATGTGGGGCGGGGCACGGGTACCGATAATGATTGTTGCCTGCCAACCGGACCCGGGGGGGGGGGGGGGAAATGGCCCCTTAGTTGCAGCCGGTACGCTGATAGTGGCCGTCGATACGGCTTGCGCTTATATTTTTCGCTTTCGACTTTTTTTACGCTCGGGCCCGATTTATTTTGAGCCGGCAGGGTAGGGTGTACAAGACCTTTACCTGTGCCAGGCTATATATCGAAAGCGGCCAAACTCAAATGGGCATGCCGCCGGAATAAGAAAAGTCCGTCTCTCGCTCCGTGGGGTAGCGCCATGAGAGCGGCCAACAATACCCAAATTGGGGGGATTGCGGCCAGAATCCGTCTCCACTGATGGGCGATTGGCAGGCGACCGTGCCACCCTTCAAAGTGGGCAAAGGTCTGTGGGTCCAACGACGTAGTGTGTGCGGCTCTCCATAGCCAAAAGTAAATAAACCTATTTAGCTCGTTCTGAATAGTTAATTGAGTTTGGGCGGCACGGGAAAATCCGTGAGGCTTTCCTTCTGTGGCGCCGATGCCGATGCCAGTAAGCGGCTAGGTGGGGGCCAAGCTCCTCATCGACGCAGCCCGACTGGAATGGGGTGGGGGAGGGGCCAGCCGCCAGCAAATCGGGAACTCTATATTTGCTTTATGTGGTCAAAGTGAGGCTATATTTGAAGCCCTTAATAGCCTCTCACAGTCCGCTGATATTGCCGGGATCGAGAGCATGTCAAACTTTTTCCTATTATTCCACCAGCGCCACTTGAGACAGGAGTGCAGCGATAAGCATTAGCATTATTTAGTGCTGCCGATTGACCGAAGACGGACGGCATTCCTACCGGTAATAAAATAAAGCCATACTTTCGCCTGCCTGCAGTAAAATAAAGTCGGAACTCGGTGATATATATGACGGTGTTGAATGATGCACACATATAGAAGAGGCATTCCTACCGGCAGTAAAATAAAGTCGTACCTCGGTGATATATGTGACGAGGGCACTAAGGCCCCTCCATGGTCTTTTCGGTCTTACAGGTGGCCTCGAGCACCTTGATTTCGCCGTCAACTTTGGTTCTCTCCTCTTCCAACCTGACGAACTCCGGGGGCCACATAGATTTCTTTCCTCTGGGTCTCTGATAGGCCCTCTCGAGCCGGTGGTCGGCGGCGTTTGCGGCTCATATATTGTGAATCATCCCGTGGTTCCTCCTCGGTCCCCGCAATCATGGGCTTGGAGACCCAAGGCTCGAAAGGCCGTCACGTAATGCGCTTCATAGACAGCATCACTGCCCCCCGGTATGGTTCATCATGGGCCCTGCGGTCTTGAGGGCTGACTTTCGCTACGGAGAGGGGGAAAAAAAATGTCAGTCTCACGGCACAAAAAGTTCAAACATATATAAGTATCTCGTGGAATGGGGAAACGTACTGTTCAACTCCCGGGCGGTTCCCCACACGACGCATGTCGTAAACTGAACCCGCTCGTATCCCAGCTCGTCGCCGAGATCTTTCAGATACACCCGACAACGGGGCGGCCGCAATGGGGCCCCCGATTCCAATGCCACAGGACCTGATGGATGATGATCTTTTCCCAACCTACGACGGACGGGCTCGTTGAGCAGGGCCCCCGTCAAAGACACAAAGTCATCCATCGTGGTCCTGAAGCTGCCCAAGGAGAAGATGCCTGTGCCTGTGGTCGCTGTGGACGACTCCGATGTGGAAGCGGTCATAATCCCAACTAGAAAGCGGCAACCACGGAAGGATATCATGGATGATGATTGGACCCCCGCACGATCAACGAAGTCAGGGCCGATGCTGAGGAACGCTCCAGTCAGAAAGCGGCCAGAACGTAAGCCGAAGTATCCAGTAATTGAGGCATCGGCCTCCATCAAGAAACGGCCAGGACGGGAAGCCAAAGAATATGCTCGTGGATGGGGAAATCGATCCCCATAAAACGGCCACGAGGGCGGCCACGAAAGAACTTCACGTAGACGAACTAGGCCACAACAAGACAGAATGTCGCTTCACCGAGTGTGCCGCAGCGTAATCTCGAAAGCTGTACAAGTCAATTGCCCGCACACGAGGAGCAAGAGGAGGAGGATATATGGGGGAAGACCATCGTGGTCCGTCCGATATCAGAGCACACGAAACTCGGGCGGATGGACTACGGGGATGGACAAACCTTACGACCGCCAGCGACGCTCTACGAGACGTTATTTCCCGGCGAAAACGATCAAGCTGGAGTAGGCAGCGAGAGCCGAGTTTTATTTTGTCCACCTCCTACTATCCTAGTCCCGAGATACATGATACATATATACCACCACCAGAGTGGAACGTATCTTGGAAGGCCTATCCTGTCCTATCCTGTCCGTCGTTCCGACAAAGAGTGCAACCACTTACAAATCTCATCCACGTCGGCTTAACAGCACCACCAGCCCGAGTTGGACTCTTCGGTGGGATTAGAACCCCTGTTTCCCTCTCTGTTCTCGTTTCCCTCTCCGGGGCCGGTCGAACATAGTAGCTTTTTTGGCTTGACCACTTATTCCGGCCATATACCAGCCATATTGCGGTATAAACAGCCTAAGGGGAAGCTACTGGTGGTGGTGGTGGTGGTGATGGTGGTCACAGGGTGAGAGAGAGCAAGGTCTAACGGCTCGCCAAACTGCCAAGGATACAAACAAACACCAATTATTCTCGTGACTTTCCTGCCTGGTCAATCCGGTCGCCGTAACTACCCACCCAGAGTGTGGCCAGAATCTATTATCCGAAATTGCGAAGGGGGACAGGCTCACCTCAGGCGTGCGACGGCGGCGTTGGGGTCATTGGCGACTCGGCACTGAAAGAGCCCACAATAATCAGACGTTCCTCCTGCGATAAGCCGAGTGGCCCACCTTGACGCGTTGTATCGGCACGATCCAATGATGAGAGAGTAGGCAAACGCGACATTGTGTGTATGGGTAAGTCATAGAGGCAAGTCCGACGTGGGGCGTAAGCACAGTGTCTGAAACGAGTAAGCTTTGGGCCAGTCCTGGAGAATGAAGCTTGACAAAGTCCAGCAGAGGTAGCAGTTCGGTGCGCGATTCATGGCTTTGGGACATCCACGACACATGGGCTGTCATATACCAGCAACGTACCGATCTCGGCCTCCATACTGATACTGGGACGAGCGAGAAGGATCGCCGACACGTGCAGGACGACAAGGCAGCTTTCTGGAGTGGAGTACCGGTGAACTTCAAAGGCATATATGATCGTCTCAGTCGTCCTCTTGCTTTCCTTCTGCTCTGCCAGGCATCCCTCGTTCTCTCTTCTTCTGTCACATACCGCTGCCCTTCTCTACCAACGAGCCACAGGTACGCCCCTTTTCTACGAACAGACGACGAACGCGTCTCCTCCTCCCGGGCATCACACACCACCAGAGCATCCAGCCATGGCCGAGGAGTCGAGCCCTGTCGCTATCGTCGCTATCGACGTCGTCCCGCAACAAGGCGATTCTTGCCGTCTCGTATATAACCTATGTCCCAGAAGAAATTGTCCTCCTCTCCGCTTTCAAGACTCTGAAGAGCATGCCGAAAGTCACTCTCGTCTTTTCCACGAGACAACAGATCCGGAAAAGAGGGATCGCTATCATGGCAAGCCTCTCGACTTCCTCGAGGCCGCCCGCAAGGACCTTCCGAACCAGTGCCTTAGGCTCACTAGTGAGCCCCCGACCTCAACCGAAGAGGGCAACACCCAATTCCGAAGTAGGTGGAGCGTAGTGCGCAGAAGCATAGCTCGATGCGAGGAGGCTGTTGAGGCACATATGATCACTTCCATGTCCGCGCTATCCTATCGTCTCAGGACCAAGCAGTTGGAAGCCCTGGTGTCATTCCACACCTTCCTTGGACATACCATCTTTAATCTATTTCTTCATGCCCAAGTCTCTCCCGAGGTTGTCGAACGCTCTGGGATTCTGAAGTCCTTGTGGACATCTAGGTTCGACAGCCCAAGTCGTCTCTTCGAATGCCACGCGCCACGCGACAAGAACTGCAAAGAACCCTTCAGGAAGCACGTTTCGGCGACAATTGCTCTCTACGAGCTGGTCATTGAGCACATGTCACAGTATAAAAGCACGATTCACGGGTTCATAGCTTCAGTATATCAGTCCGCGTAAGTTACATCCAGTTTCTTTTCGTGCCGCTCATATGACATTGGCCGTTCGACGCTGATCCACATGATTAAATAGAATGCGAGCGATTCCAGCGGATCGGAAATGGCTCATCAGTGCAACTTCGGGCGCCCATCGTATGGCAGCCCTTGCGAGCCCGGACTCTGCTGAAGCGCTTTGCGACCTGGCACTTGACTCTGGCGACTTTAATTTGTCGTATTTCTTCCGCCTCCTCCTCAAGTCGATGAACGTTGCCGGAGGAAAACCCTCCTACCTGGCAGAGCAAATGTTTGATGGGCTGTGCAAACGCGCCAATTTCCAGGACCACTATCATCTCGGGCCCAACGACGCATATCCGGAGAGCTTGGAAGCGCTATAGATGAAGCTGTATTGCTCGGTCGTCAGTCTTACGGCCTACGACCAGTACCAGTCGACTTTAGAGGAGTTTTTACGTACTGTGGAGGATGAACTCGTCCATAAGAATAGGAGCTGGAGCTCGTCTGGGTATGCAGATTATGTTCCCATTCTCATCATGCACTCAACATGACAGTGCTAATTTTGTGCTGGGTACCGCATTGTTACGTCTTTTTGCCTCGGCGTGCTGGCGTACAATGACGGTTTGAAACCCGGAAAGTAAGCCACACCACGACTGCTTCTACACGCTAGTAAACGGCGTGTCCGAGCCAGACGTGGACACGCCGTTTACTAGCGACGGCGAAGAGCAGAGTAGCGCGAAGGAGGGCGAGAAGAAGAAGGGCGACGGTCCTGTTACCCCCGACTGGATGAGCCCATCACGGCTAGACGATCTGAAGTGCGTTCCCATCATCGTCCAAGACACCAAGAAGCAGAAGAAGCAGAAGCCGAAGCCGGCAGGCGAATGCGAGTGTGGGCTGTGGCCGAGACTACACCAAATGCTGGGCGGCATGGTTGACCCGAGAACAGCTAGACATTCATGTTCGGGACAAGGCCTTCGTCTTAGCGTTGGGATCATGGCGAGTTTGATTATGAAGAAGAAGCCATGCCATGTTGTCGCCAAGAAATGACCCCTGCTAATGCAAACGCCTGCTTTTCTCTCCTTTGCACCCGCCCTTGCGTTCGGAATACCCTCATTCCGACTGCATCCCTTGCACCGGAGATTCGTTCGTGTGCCGGGATCATTCTTTAGTCACTCATGTTGGATGCCGCACGGAGCACATGATTACCTGTATCGCATGCTACAGGTGTGCAGTGTAGATTTGTTCACGGTGCCCGTTTTATGACACGTTGCACATTTTTACACAAGTTTTCTTGTTGTCTATCTGCAGAAACATTCCATTTCACCACTTCCATTACGTGTGCCTTCTTTTCTTGTCGACGTATCTATCGCTGAGAGACTGATATAGATATGGTTAGATCATATCTATACCTTAGACGTAGCTAGAGGGCTGACTCTCCATGCCGTTAGACTCGTACAACTCCTTCATGTTTACCGCGGCATTTTCCAAGTCCTTCATAGTGGGCGAGCCGCCCTCGTTCCGCATCTTAGCTCGTAACCTGGCATTCGATATATCAGGCTGGAGATGCCGCGAGCCGTGAACACCTTTCTTTTCTCGATCATGCGTTCGATATCGTAATTCTTAGCCTCCAGCCCGTGTCGGACAAGCACCAGCTCCCACAGGTGCTTCGCCGCGACGTCGATGTTTTGGACGCGCGAGTCCTTTTGTTCCAAGGACAGAAACTTAACGCCGAGGGTTGTCGCGTGAATCATGTCCGGAGACAGGTTCCCGATGTGAGCAGTGGTCATTATGGCTACGATGCCTGGCACTTTCTCGAGGTAATCGAGGAAGTAATCGACCCCCCAAATAGTACTGCGAGTCCCGATCATAGCTCTGTGGTAGGTCCCTCCCTCTTCAAGGCGCGTTAATGGGCTCGTGGAGGTACGTTATGGCTCCCCATCGGAGGCACAACTCGTTGATATAGAGAGGAAGGTAATTGTTCCGGGTCGATTGTGGCACTCCTCCCTAAGAACATGCGATTAGTTTTACTTGACAGTAAAACAAACCAAATTTTACATCTAAGAAAAGACTTACGCGGATCACAAACTCTGTTCGAACCAAGGGGCACCTTCGCTGCTCGGCTATCACCTCGACTGCCCATTCCTTACCTACATTTTCCGGGCCTCCGCTGCAATCTCGTTAGAATGGGGAGGAAAGGTGACGGACTGACGGTCAGCTTACTGGAAAACAAAAAGTTTCGACTTCTCGGTTTTTGGCATCATTGGTCCGCCTTCTGCAGACCTTGCTCGACCATTTTAGCGGCCAGCTTGCAGCTCCACTTTCTCCTTCTCCGACATCGCGACGTCATGTGTCTTGGGGTTGAATGCCAGAACAAATGGGCTGCAGAATATCAGGTCCTCGTCGCCCAAATCCGCGGGGTCTAGCCAGCCCGTCGCTCCCGGAACCACGGACGGGAGCAACTGCTGCTGATCATCCGGAGCTGCATGGAGCCTGAACCCAGTATAATCAACCATAATGCGGGCATCCCACTCAGAAAGGTCTGAATTCGAGACTTCCGTGCGAGCAACGGCTTTGTATTGCCTGTGGTAGACGTCGCCGTTGGTCGGCGACATAAAGTTGCGCCCGAGTTTCAGCAGTTCGTCGCGTGTATCCTCGGGTTTTTAGCGTGGAACCGCAGGGGATAGACGGTGAGAGGGTGTTGATGTTGCGACGATCGCTAAACCGTGGAACTGGGGTAGTCCACTCATCGAAGCCGTGATGTTTGCCGGCGTTGATAAAGCGGTACCGGTACCGGAGAGTGATCTTTAAGAGTCTGCCGTTCGCCCATGGTATGGGTTACTAGTATCAAGGTCTCTCTAGAAGTAGCTTTTTCTAATATGAGGATTACCCTGAACTTACTCCTGGTATCCCGTCCTCAGGGCCGGATCCACCATCTCGTATCCTGTCCTTAGGGCCGGATCCACCATCTCGTCGAGTTCCGGATCCACCGTCTCGTCGAGTTCCCGGAGACGAGCCTCTCTCTCCTCTAGCTGCTCGCGGATGAAGTCAATGCTTTGTTGGAGCTCGACGCGTTCGGATTGTGCCTTGCCCTCCGCGCCTGTCTCGAGAGCTGCTAGTCCTCTAGTGGGCGTGGTATACGTTGTTAGTATCAAGGTCTCTCTAGAAGTAGCTTTTTATGATGAGGATTCCCCTGAACTTACTCCTGGTATCCCGTCTTCAGGGCCGGATCCACCGTCTCGCCTGTCTCGAGAGCTACTAGTGATCTGGGTCCTCTGGTGGGCGTGGTATGGGTTGTTAGTATTAAGATCTCTCTGGAAGTAACTTTTTATGATGAGGATTCCCCTGAACTTACTGTAGGTATCCCGTCTTTAGGGCCGGATCCACCGTCTCGCCTCTCGCCTCGAGTGCCCGGATAAGAGCCTCTCTCTCCTTCAGCTGCTCGTGGATATGGTAGATGGCCTTCTGGAGTACGACGCGTTCGGCTTGTGCCTTGCCCTCCGCGCCGGGTACGATGGCCGATAGCCGCTCGAACCCATGGCGAATGCTTCGTCGGCGCTTGTACTCTGCTTAGGTAGAAGCGAAGGCAAAGATAGTAGTATACCCAGTTAGTAGAGTGAGACTAAGATGAATGGTAATAATATGATTCTTTACCGATTTTATTGTGTCTGGCCCTCCTCTTCTCCTCGGCGAGGCATTGGTTGTCGTCCTGGTCTGACATGAGTCGTCCGTCGCGCCACTGCTGGCCAGGAAAAGACTCGGCGAGGCGCCTCTTCTCCTCGGCGAGGCGCTGATTGTCGTCCTGGTTTGACATAGTCGTCCGTCGCGCTACTACTAGCTAGGAATGGACTTGGCTTAAGAATAGAGTAAGTGGAATATCGAGTAGATTAAGATATTGACCTGAAGAAAAAAGCAAGTTAGCAAATAAGATAGGCTAAAATAAGCTACCTGGCAAGTCAGGAAGGGGTCGCTGAACGGTGCCTCCGGCACCTCGGTATTGCGCGGCTTAAGGAATCCGAGGATTGTCCGATCGACCAGTCCCCCGAGTCCATTTCGACACGGACGTAAACTGGCCACTCACCGTTCGAAAAATATTCGGCACCCTCACGGTAAAAGAGAAGAGACAGCCTCTCTACGCCACCTCGGGCTCGCAAGCTCGCCTACGGTGGCTCCGTTCAGCTAAATGATGGAAGAATATAGGGGAAACTTACCTTGAGAACGATATATAGGTACCAAGGTTCTCTCCGTATTTGCCAAAAGAAAAGGGGAGGAAGAGAAAAGGGGAGGGCATAAGGGAGATATACGAAAGAGAAAAGCAAAGTCTGCCCAGCCTGATGCCCCCGAGCCGAGGTATAAGCGAAGTCCAAGCCATCATTTCCACATACATACTCCGCTGGGCCCACAATCTAGTCACCACTTTCCTGCCCACGGCAAAGGCAAATACGGAGAACCTCCGTACCTTGTGATTACCCTCTCTCGTATACATGTCTTTCTCAGCCTAATGCCCCCGAGGCGAGGCATAAGCGAAGTTCAAGCCATTCTTTCCATATATATACTCCGCTATAGCCCATAATCTAGTTATTACTTTCCTGCCTACGGCAAAGGCAAACACGGAGAACCCCGGTACCTTGTAATTACCCTCTCTCGCATACGTGTCTTTCTCGGTTATTAAGTTACCGGCCAAAAAAGCCTGATTCCCCCCTCGCACCTATATATTCCTACCACGGCCCTGACTACCGTGTCTAGGGGAGTTCTCCTCGACCATATATATTATCATTATAATAATCATGTCTTCACCAACCGGTCGAGGAGCTCGACCACCCGATCCATCGACGGAGAGGAGTCGGGCTCGATCTGGGCGAACTACGAGGAGCGTGGTGTCTGTACTAGACGCGCTTCCCCAAACTACTCAATCTCGGCCACTCCGAGGGGGGTGGTCGCCTCCCCCAAATTACTCAACCTCTGCCACTCCCAAGGGGGTGGCGGGTGTTCGGATATCTTGATCACCGTAAGTGCCTGCCTACATCTGCGTGTCGTTCGCCTGTCTAGCACAATCTGATACGCTCGCTAGGTCGTAGGCGTCACGGGGGCGGGCAAAACCAGCTTCATCAAAAAAATAAAAAAAATAAAAAAAATAAAAAGAGAGACAGGGCGCCGCCAACTCGCACTACCCCACGGGCCCATGGGCGGGCAAATTACTCAACCCCGGCCACTCCGACGGGGGTGGCCCCCTCCCCCAAATTACTCAACCTCGGCCACTCCGAGGGGGGTGGTCGCCTCCCCCAAATTTGAGGGGGGGGGGCACCTTTCCCCGCGATAACGTCGGCGGCCCGGGGGGGGCAGCTCAATCTCGCACTTTACCCTCTATCTTGAGCATCTCTTTCCTGGGCGTGGTGTCGCACCGGCTGCTCCCGTTGCACGTCGTTGGGGTCGAAGCAAAGACAGGAAATACACGGCGCTTCCCGCACCGCCACCCCAAACATCAACAATTGTCGATCCCCTCACCAAGGTCCCCTCAAACAAATTGTCGAGAGGAACCACCCAAGGGACGAGCGAGCGGCACGTATCAACGTGTCCGATCTGGTTAACCACTGAGAGAGGGAGAGAGAGAGAGAGAGAGAGAGCGAGAGAGCGAGAGAGCGAGAAACAGCGCGACGCCCCGCAGCAACAACGGCAGCAGCAACAACAGCGGCAGCAACAACAGCGGCAGCAGCAACAACAACAGCGGCACTGGCTCTCAGATCTTCTTCCTGAAACTACCAGAAGGCGCTATTCGCCGTTTTATGGCGTCTATTACCTCCTAGACGCCCCCCCATTTCCCTGCTTCGACGACGACTCGGAGGACGTCAGCGCCGCGCTGGCCTCGCTCCCCAAGATCGCCGTCGATGTTTGCCGACCAGGATGTAGTCGCCCTCGGCGTCCAAGGACGGCATCTTACGTTGCCTAGGACGGCCGAGAGCAGCGGCGACAGCCAAGACGGGCCACGGAGTGGGCGCGGAGGAGGAGGAGGAGGAGGAGGAGGGCAGGGCCGGGAATGAGGAGATCGAGAACCAAATGAAGCGGGATCGATCGCACGGAGCAGCGCAATGAGATCAGGATGCTTCTTCCAGGCGCGTGGAAATTCGAGCCAGAATCTCCACGTATTAAGCAGACGGGTTAAATACGATGAGGACGTGAAACCAGTCAATTTATATGCCAGAAAAAGCCGATGCATCTGAGTACAACGACCAAGAGTTGGCCAAGATACAAGACAAGGATCATATATTCTACTCACAGGACTATGTGGCCAATAAGAGAAATTAGTCATCCGGTAACACATCTAGCAACGGTCCGCTATCCCAATGTCCAGCATAACAAAAACTCTCTCTCAAGGTTGGTGCATAGGTAATGCTAATCAAGAACCTAAATGCTAAGCTAGTCAATGGTATAGTAGGACAAATAGTAAAGTTCATGTACCTTCCTGAGCGCAAGGACAGTTCTTTTCACAAGCAAGGAGAGATGGGTGTCAGCGTGCCTGTGGTAAGGTTCAACTTGGCTGACAAAAGAATGTTCATACAACCCATAGACTCCTCTGTATGGGAATCCAGGCACACCGAGAACAGCCTCATATGCAGCCGTAAGCAAATACCACTAATACTTGCTTGGGCCATAACCATACACAAGTCACAGGGTCAGACAATACAACACCTTAGGATAGATATGAATGGCATATTTGAGTTCGGCCAGGCATACACAGCAGTAAGCAGGGCAGTGTCACCACATACACTGGAAGTAGTAAACTACCACCCTAATGGTGTACGAGTAGACCCTGAAACATTCGAGTTCTGCAAAGAGCACGACCTGTTCTGATTCACGGCATTACTTACTTTTAAAACTGATTATTTAAGCAACCTCGTTGCTTCAAGCACCGATTGGACCAGACACAATACCGTTACAATGCAGCAAAGCTATACAGACAACAACGCAGGTAATGCTGTACACACTAAGCCGCTATCCATACGCAGACATATAAAGGTGAACAATCATGTAAGTGTGGTAAATATATACGTGGATGGATCGTGCCTGGACAATGGAACAGACAGGGCTATAGCTGGGATGGGCATCCACATAGGTGACACAGAGGGTCTAGACGTGAGCGATGGTGTACCAAGTGAGCTAAAGCAGACCAATCAGGTTGCGGAGCTTACCGCCATAAGACGAGCTTGCGATATAGTGAAGCAGCAGAGGTGGACAAAATGTAGCCATACATACTGACTCTGCTTATAGCATCAACTGCCTTGGCATATGGTACGATAGCTGGAGAAACAGAGGATGGCTGACTACTAAGGGTACGACCCCGGAGAACCTTGATCTGATAAAGAGCACACATGGGATCATAGATAGCCTCAGGGAATCCAATGTGCGCGTAGAGCTGGTTGAGGTACGTGCCCATAGCACAGACGTTGGAAACAACAAAGCGAACAATCTTGCAGTAGCCGGGTCAACAGCTGCAAGGGTAAAGCTAGCGTTGGATGCCACAACCACAGCGATGAGGTTGCACACGGATCCTACTGACATAGCTGCATTCAGTGGCATGGCTGAGAAGATAAGTGGGATACTAGATAAGCACAAGACTGTTCTCGATGCGGCCTCTGTGAACAGCTACGCGGGTGATGCTAGCACTGTGCCAAGGCATATGCCAAGTATGGAATACACCAACACAGAACCTGATCCTAGGATATTGGCAGATGATAGCAGAATCAGTTTGCCAAAGATGGAAATTGAGCTGGGTATAGCCATACACATGATAGAAGAAGTGGGTTCAAGACTGGCTGTAGTAGAGAGTCGATTAGATAACATAGAGAGTAATCTAACGAATATGGCTAACGACTTTAACTCGTACTTCGGGAATGCTGGAATGAAATTGAATCAGGTATTGACAAGGGTTCGTGGACAATCTAGAGGAGCTCAACGAGCCACTGATGGACAAGTTGAACTATACAGTCAGGAAGAGACAGCTCTGGTCACTGAGAGACACTGGTGCATGCCTCAAGGTACGTGGCTCTGGTTGGAGCTACAACGGAGTACCGCTCCGGGGAAACATACACACAGCAGTGGATATGCTAGCTATGTCCTTTGGGTCACCACTAAGTGTACATTCTAATCACGCATGGATAGAGTCCATGGGGGCTAAAGATAGTACTTTCTCAATGGGAATATACACACAGCCTCTGGAGACCACAGCCGTTCCTGGAGTAAATGGCACAATACAGAACTGCCAATTAGTCGATCTGGCTACAGAAGGCGATAATGAGTATCCCGACGAGGAATACAGAAATGAGTTTATAGACACATACGATGGATTCCTATGTAGATTGTTCACGCCACATACTGCTGAAGCCGGTCGTGTGAGAAGAGTGTGTTCTAATATTTACGTGAGGATCCTATGAAATGCCATGATATCTCGGCTTCAACAGGGTATAAGCATAGCCTCGCGCTACGAAAATGGAACAAAGCAATAGATACTGTACTATATGGGTAAGTTTGTCAAGTGCACGTCTGGATCTATATATGCACTAAGAAATTACCTAGTATCGTCATCTTTCACCAGCCCACATAGTGCTACAATATACATTGATGTGGACACACGTTGTGCTATGGTAGGGATATCATCCGGTACACTAATGCGGCGTGACTCAAAAGAGATGCTAGTAGACACACTCTCCATGAAGAAGTCATCATGGCCTCGACGAGCCGAAAACCTGGCTCCACAGAGAAGTGACTCGACGCATCAAGCCCGTGCTCGAGCTGCAAGCCGAGAAGCATCTACAGGTTGTCCAGAAGGCAATGGACACGAAGGCCGTCGCCATTGTCCAAGACGTCAAGGTCCAGATCCTGCGAATGTGTTAGTGGACTAGACAATGTGCCTGTCTCACCCAGCTTCGAGGACGAGTCTGAAGAGAGCCGCCCGCCAAGCCCTAGTCCGTCGTCGGGGCTGATCGACTTTGACCAGATCCTCGAAGAGCTCAGAAACGAACCGCTCGTCCCTGGACTGTCCGATAACGCAGGAAGCCTTGGCTTGAATGCGTGCGTGCCGCAGGGCTTCCCTGGCGAGTCTTTCACTGACTCTGGCTACGTCTCCCATCCGTGGACGGTAGACGACAATGCCGGATATGAAGTCCAGGCCTACCACATATTGAACCACGCGAGCTCGTCCTCTTTTCTATTCCGTATCTATAATCATATCGGTATCATCTTGACTTTATGCCCATTCAAGCCGGCGTCCAGCCGTTATCCTTTACACTTATTCTTATTTTATTATATCGCAGACTTCTGGTTTAATGGCCTTTGGCTTTTCTTGGGATTAGTGCTTGTGCTTGGTGCGGATTGGAGGAACACTGGCCTGCAATTGCCAAGACTTGTTGGCTAAGCTATCTCAAATTTGGCAAAGATACATCTGTAACTTGAATAGCACCCGGATCATCCCCGCCACCCCATTCCTCGCCAGTGTGGGGAGGAGCTTTCTCTTTCTGGGGAAGAGTTTCGTGTCGGGCCGCTAATAGGCGGCGCTCCCTTCCTCGTCTCGCTTCGTATCGAGAGCAGCCGTCAAAAACAGGGAGAAGCTACCCTATGTTGAACACGGGGAGGTGCTAGCTAATATTTAACGAGGTTCTCGCCCTTGACTCAACCACGCTTCTTACAAAATAGGGAAATAATTTTATTTAATGCAATGCATCTGAACCTCGGGGTCCGAGTTTCGATCATTCATTTTGAGCAAAATTTAGAACCACGTCCAGTTAACAGGGGTACTACAGTTAGTTGCCCAGGGGCATACACACCTGGCTGGCAATGGCTCAAATGTCAGTTGGTCAGTCATGCGGCGTGGTTGAGGAGTTCTGGAAAACCGCGCCTCCTCCGGCTTGATGAGGTTAGATAAAAGCAGAGATTCTTATTAACAAATGGGCTGTTGGTCTAGAGGTATGATTCTCGCTTTGGGATCCCTACACCCACAAGTTCTTCTGCGAGAGGTCCCGGGTTCGATCCCCGGACAGCCCCATCACATGATTCCTTTTTTTTTTGGCTTTCCAACCCCTGGATTGCGGGTGGGATCAGCTCCGTTTCTTCCTGCATACCGGTTTCTTCAAAGGCCGAAACAACGTTGGCCTGCAGAGACTTTGCCAATGGGTAAACACTTTCCCAGACGGCACTTTCCCAAATGACAACTGCAGCGTGCTGCTCGTCAGCTTGCGCCCCAGGGCATTGGAGGGTATGACAACGATAGTAACGAAATATTGCAAACCGCCGGTCTTGGAAGCCTGCTAGTAGGTCAAGCTATAGTAGTTATAATAGTATGTTGGCTGACGTTACCTCTTTTGATATAGGTTGAGGCCCCGACGCTGTATGTATCTGTAGACCCAAAAGATTGCCAGACCGCCATTACTAAGATCGGTCTCTCGATGCTCCAAGAAGTCGACTCTGTTATGCCGAAGCCCGAATCCAAGGACTATATCGAGCTTCTCACGACCTCGTTGGGTACTGAAAAGAGAGGGACAGACCTTAAGTTCCTTCTATTCGGAGTGCTCGTCAGGAATAGCGAGGGCCAGGCGCCGTTCAACATTCTGTAGCCTTCGTTCGAGGACGCCTAGGAGGTGAGCAAACTATAGCTACTAAAGAAGCAAGGCCCAGACGATTATATCGGTTTATTCTCGTCCAATACATTCAGTACTCTTATAATGCTTGACTTCTGGAACCCCATCTACTCTTGGCGACGTGGTGTCCTGATATAGTACGTTCCTTAGACGGGCCATATAGAACGGGACAAACTACGATCTGGAGGCTCGGTTCATCTAGAACGTTACTAACTCGCCGGAAGCCAAGAACAAACTGGCCGATGGCCCCCGAGTTCCAGTCCCTACAGCTTCTCAAACTCAACCTTGCCACCTATTAGAGAAACATCGCCAAGTACTTCGCGGCTGTGGATAACTATGTGGACTACCTATCTCTCGCAGAATCACGCCGGCGTATCTACCGTTCCCTTAGATTGGTTCACCCATGCCGTACGCTCTTGGAACCAGGCCAGACAAACCGCCCATTGAGATGACAGCTAGCGGGAGGGTGCATATCTGCCCGCATGGTGCTTAATTTCTTGTGGTTGCTGGCAACTCTCTCTGGCCTGAATGGAACGAAGCACTTTGATGAGCCCTCAAAAAACACATATTAACAGCTACGACTCAAACCGGTCTTGTTAACGCTGTCGAGCTCTGTCCACAGCGATTTGAGATCTTATGCCACACTTTCCTAAAAGGGGTCTCCCAAAATGGATGCGGTAGCTGTCCTAGGCACTGGTATACGCTAGAATTCTCGCCACCGTTACGATAATTGCCGCCGCTGGGGACGACGCCTCCTTTGGTCTTCCAGGGGTGGGATTAACCACACGCGTGGAGCAGCCAGCTATTATCCTAAATGGAGAGACCTGAGTATCCTATTTCGAGTCTAAACCCGATAAAATCAGAAGATCGAAATGGTCCGAGAGAGGTTGGACGTATCGAGAAGGCCTATTTTCACGGCGACGTCTCTTCTTTGCTGAAGAACAAGCCTACTTCGAATGTAACAACACCTGTTGCCAAGAGACGATTGCCTATGATCTTCATAATCTGAAAGACATAGCCGATAACCCTTTGGGGCTCTTCACCGGTGGATTCAGCAATCATACAGATATTGTACTACGTATGCCTACCGGTATATTTGCTCTGGTTATTTGGTATGCTATCCGCATGGGGGAGGCGGAGGTGGAAGAAGCGGAGGGAGAGGCAGGCATCTAGGACTTCTTCGTCCCGAGGAGGGTAGGAATTACGAACCCTGTTAGGCTCTCGAAGACGAGCGATAGGAGCGGCCGCTACACTAGGCGGAACGTCTTATCGGCCGCGGAGTTCCTTTTCGAGTATGGTGACTACGATGGTGGGCTTGAAGGTCGACAACAACCATGGCTCCGAGAGATGGAGAATGCATTCCGCGTCTCCGCTTGTCGACTCATACCCGGCGGCGTCTTGGGTATAAAGCAGCGGATCGTAGGACGCTCGCTAAGTTATAGCTATACTTAGATACAGATATGGCCTTTTTTTTTGGGTCTCCTCCACTGGTGGAAAGACACCACAACAACAAAAACAATAGTAAAACCAGGGCGAACCTTGGCGGGCGCAAGCGCAAGGTCCCCTCACAAGAAGGTCAAAGCAATAAGAAAAAGGCACTACTGCGTGTAAAGCTATATTCTCTAATCCAACTATCTTACACGGCAGAGTCTTCCATTCCTTCTTACCGCTCTCGTTGCTTCTCGACCCTCCGTTTCGCTTAACCCTCCGTTCCCTCTCAATTCTCCCATCAAATCAATTCCTGGCCCTGCAGCGAGTCCAAATTACCAACCAGCTTCTCCAAACCCACCAGCATAGCCTCCAGGACAAATCAGCTACAGCTCACCCCAGCTCAGTATTGCGAATGAAAAAGGAAATTTCGTGCGCCCAGATTCGTCGTAGACAACCAGGCTGTTTTTTCTCCCTTTCTTACGCCCGGAATGCCCTCTAAATCCCTGCACTCCTTTTGCCCGGAATGCCTACCCTGTATACGGATTTCCGTGGGGATATTCAGTGATCTTGAGCCAAGGCTGCCGCGGTCTTCCTGTGGGACCCAAGAAAAGATGGCCGCTGGCGAGCAGTGCCACCACCGTCGGATAGAATTCAAGAGCATACCCCAGCGGGCCCCGCCCTCGCCCAGGAGCAGCAGCAGTAAGCCCAGAAGCAGCAAAATAAGATGCCAGCTTCTTGAAGAGCCCAGTGCCGCTGCCAATAGGGAGGCTCCCTGAGGTACGGTGTAGGTAGAAAGCCTCAATGTCGACAGCCAAGGCTGAGAGGCTTGCTGGAATTTTAGCAGCCTTCTTCTTCATGCTCTTGCCCTGCTTCTCCGTTTCGTGCGTTTCGAATGGCCATGCCCCGCCCGCCTGGTTCTCAAGCGTCGTCGGCAGCGGTTCCCATATCATGGACCAAGGAGGATTTGCAGAATCTTCAGTACTGGGCCGACAACATGACCCATCCCGTCCTGTTATCTGCTCTGCTCGTGCCGGAGAGGTCCCCCACGGACCACCGGGTATGGCGACGGCGAACTGTTCTTCGCCTTCCCCTTCCTCGCCTTCGACAGATTCGTCAGCCGCTTGTAGCACTGGGTGTGCAGCCTGGGTCTTGTGATCATTCCTTGGGTAGGGCGGAAGAGAAATTGATGTTAGGCCGGCATCAGAGTAGACGATAGAACAGCGCGGCGAGGTGGACGGGCGACAGCAGCATCGACAGCGTCACGGCGTCGTGGCAGCAGAAGCGGGCCGTTGATGGCGATTTCCCAGGTTCGAGTTCGAGCCGTTCTCGGCGACTCGAGCGCGCAGCGACCTGTCTCTAATCTAGGGCAGACCGAAGAGAGACGGAAGCGGGGGAAACCTGCGACGGGCGGTAGTGCTGGAAAAGACGAAGGCGGATGTAAATCGAGGGCAAAGAGTGTCGCAGGAATGCATGCGTCCGTAGGAGCGAGAACTGGTAAATGGAAGGCCGTCTCGGACTATTGCATTGGATGTTATATGTGACTGGTGATCGATCGGCGAATGTGCTCTGGTGTGAGAAGGAAAGGGCGAGACTCTGGGGCGGTGGGAGGAGTCTCCAAGATCTGCGAGAAATGTGTGGATTTTTCGCCGGGTTTATGCTTGGAGACCGGAGAGGTTAATGACGGGGGAGGGGTGCGAGAGTCTGGGCTTATCTCTAAATTCAGATAAGGGGAAAGGGAAAGGGAAAAGGGAAAGTGTGTTTCCAACCCATGTTGTGTGTTGGGCCGGCGGGGCGGGGCTGTTTGCTGCCGAGAGCTACCTAGAGTTTGATGCCTGCTGACGTGGCCTTGGCCTTGCCCACAATTTCTTGTGCTTCTTATTTGATGCTATTCCGACCGTCGGATCAGCGCTGAAGTCAACGCCACCTCGGCCTTGCCCTCAATTTCTTATGCTTCTTATAATGCCAAACTTGCATCGCGTTAGTGGTGGCCTCGGCCTCGAACAGGCTCCAGGGTATCGACTGAAGGGCATCGAATCGAGTCTGAGCTTATCTCTAAATTCATATAGGGAAAGTGCGTTCCAACCCATGTTGTGTGTTGGGCCGGCGGGGCGAGGCTGTTTGCTGCCGAGAACTACCTGGAGCTTGCTGCCTGCGACGCGGCCTTGGCCTTGCCCATACTTTCTTGTGCTTCTTGCTTCTTGTTGATGCTGTTCCATTATGCTCTGCATCTTCGGAAATTACCCAGACGACTCGATCATGCGACGAGCTAATCGCCTGATCTCGACGATTCGTTAATGCTGTTCCGACCGTCGGATCAGCGCTGAAGTCAACGCCACCTCGGCCTTGCTCTCAATTTCTTGGGTGGCCTCGATGCCTGCACTCGCTCAACATCGTGCATCGGCTTTCACAACCGCGGGGCTGTTTGCTACCCAGAGCTACCTGAGCTTGCTGCCTGCGACGGTGGCCTCGTCTTGCATGATCTCGACGATTTGTTGATGCTGTTCCTGTTCCTTGGCGAGGGAACTTGAACTTGCATTACCGCCTTAAATCCTCAGTCGTGACGAGTTCACGAGTTCCGAAGCTTCTAACGGGTTGTTTTGCGAGGTGCCTTCGCGCAAGATATCGCAGAAAAGAGTTGGGAGACACGAGAGGCCAATATTACATTGGCTGCTCCGGGCCGTTGTCCTGGTCACGGAGCGGCCAATATTACGTTGGCTGCTCCGGGCCGTTGTCCTGGCGGAGGTTGCAGTGCTGAGCCGGATCCTGAGGAGGAGGAGGGGAAGCCTACTGCTTGCTGGCCGAAGGAAAAAGAGTAATTACTCTTCTTTTTTCTCCAGCTATCACCCTAACTAACCTTTTTGCTCAGGTACGACGACGAGACGATAACTTCATGACTCCGACACCATCGATATGTTATATTGCCGCCCTCTTTCCCCCTTGCCGATGGAAGCATCGTTCTTCCTACGTATGCCGGGGTTCTTCTTCCGCTACTTCGAACGGCGAGTGGGATGTTTAGTCTAACTACACTCGGCCTGCCACTAACCCCTCTACCAAGCCCGGTACTAAGTTATTTTTCAACAACAAGAACTGATAGTGGCTTTCCCTGCTTTCCCTGCAGGATGCGCTGCTAAAGAAGCTAGAGGATTTCGACAGGAGGTTGCGGACAACGACCTTTCGAACTGATAGTGGCTTTCCCTGCAGGATGCGCTGCTAAAGAAGCCTGAAAGAGGATGAAGCCAGAGAGCTGGCTACGCTCGATATCCTCGAGTAGCCTGTGCAGACGCTCATCCAGAAAGCTGACGAGGTAGCGCGGAGAGCCCGGCAGCTCAACTATCACCTCAGCGGCCGAAAAGCCGCCATCAATTCTCGCCGCTCACCGCCGGTTGCTCAACACGGCTCTAGCTTTCAGTCTATGAACCAACCGCCCGTACGCTCAGGAGGGCCAAATCCGGGATACGATATTCACGCCGACCTGCTGCAGCAGTTTTCGGTGCTGCCCCCCAACACGCTCTTTCCTCTGCATCTACCGCGTCCTTACCTGCCCTGTCCGAACCCAGAGGATTTCGACAGGAGGTTGCGGACAACGACCTTTCGCTGGTATCTGGTTAGTTGGACACCCTTAAGTAGGAGAAGGACGGCTTTGCCTCGGACAGGAAGGGCGGCCCGGGCGCCTCAGTATCGCTCATAGAAAACCAGTCCAAAACAGAGGCAAGAGTTGGAGAATCTCAACGCAAAGAGCGCGCAATCTCTCGATACCATGCGGCAGCTTCTATCCGTCGCCAGTTTGCCAACTCGATGCCAACTGGAGGAAGCACCCTTATCCCCGAATACTTGCCTCTTCTTCAACGGCATCGTCCTACGGACGGGATATTTACCTATCATGCCGTATCCCGGCGCGTCCCGTTCGAGTACGACTACCACCTACTCGAACCGCGCCCTTCGGCTGCACCTACCCCTACACGCACCGCCTGGGACGAGCTCGCCCCGGCCTGCTAGCACCTCGAGGCTATCTCGTTCGACGAGAGCGCCGGCCTGACCGCCCGGCCTCTATCGGAATGCCACCTCCCCGACGCAGCCCAGCAACTCGTCGACTCCTTCGGCTCAGTTCTGTCAGGCCAGCACCTCGAGACTTTGACCTTCGCGCACATCGCCGAGGAACCCGCTACCGCTAACCTGCCGGACCCGGAGGCTTTCTTCCCGCTGACGGGCGCCCTAGCGGCCATGAATTCCTAGCTGCCTCGTATGAGGGTTCTCTCGCTCGTTGGTATTTCGGCCACGCAGGAGCAGCTCGAGCGGCTATACGAGGCGCTGCCCGAGGACCAGATGGAGCGCATCATGTTGTACGACGTCAAGCTGCGGCCGAACGGGCGCTGACACTCCTCCCGCCATTGACATTACGCATCTCCGTTTGCGCATCGAACATGTCGGTGAGGTGTTTGATCATACACTCTCGACAAAGAAGACCTTTGAGGGCCCTTTCGGGATGTGACCCACCTCGTTATCGGGATTGACGTATTGAATATGCCGGAAGAACCAACGGAAAGGAAAGGAATGGTTTAGCGACTAACACCGAATAAGGGAAAAACGATACTCTCGACAAAGACCTTTGAGGTACCTTTCGGCATATCCCGAAAAGAATAGCGGAAAGAACCTCCGGAGGGCCAGTCTATTAGGCTGGTTTCATGGTTCATGTTCTAGTATTCTACACCGTCGTCGCCGTCGTCACCGCTACGTATACCTTCACATATTGGGCCGCTATTAGCCTGTGGCCGTCGACTGAGCACCGAGTGAGAGCAAGAGCTGGCTGGCCCTGGGGCTTGGTCTTCTCAATCGAGCCGAAGCGCATAATCGAGAGCCACACAACAGCCACGCAATACATCATCCTTGGCGCTGGTGATACAAGCAACAAGCACCAAACACCAAGCGCTCTGCCAGTGCCAGAGCCAAAGCCAAAGCCAAAGCACCCAGCGCCCTGGCCGCGGCTCACCATTTGAGCAGCCCGGCTCGGAAATCACGTCTCTGCTTTATCACTGCTCTCCGAGACAAGTAGACGAAGGGAACAGGAAACCAGAGACATGCATCGTGGGTCCAAATCCCTCCCCCCAGACAGCCAGCGAGCAAAATCTCTCAAGAAATCTCGAGACCCTACTTACACTGCTCGTGACACCCAGCAGCCCATCTAAACCATCCTGCCCGCCCTTGTTCCGTCCGTCACGGACCGGACAATCCATTCACTGCCCCGACAATGAAACGCTCCCATCACATCCCCGCCGTCGCAATACACGTCAGCAATGCCTTTGTCGCAGCCGTCGCCCACGGCTTTGAATGCGCTAGCTCTCGCAACTGTCCCAATTCGTTCGACGGCTGACGAGCTTGGCGTGGCGTGGCGTGCTTTCTCTTGGAAACCCGTTCCATAATGATGATGGCTTTCGGTGGTTGAAGTGGACGCACGCAAAGAGCTGGAGCTGGAGCTGGAGCTCGTGTTGGAGGCGGAACGAACCTGTCCTGTCCTCGTTCAAACGAACCGAGAGCCTGGCTGAGCGTTTCGGGCGCCCGCTCCCTGGCGGAAAGTGCCGGTGGGTTGCATTGGTGGCGTAATATACTAGCCACCTGCGGCCTAGGTTATTATGACCTGAACAGCATAAAGTATGGTATGCAGGGCATGCCCACCATCCTTTCTTCTTTCTAATACCACCACAATTGTGCCCTATTTTACATGCCGTTGTATGTGACAATTAACAGTCTGAATCCGCGCATCGCAACGAATTGATGCCTTCAACATGCATACAACGCAGGCCATCCTGTATTACAGAATGAAGCCCTTCTTCTTCCATATAATCACGATCATCGATGGAACACGCCGCCGGCCGAGTCAATGATGCCCGGCCGGTCCCCGCAAAATGCTGCTGCTCAATTGAACGGCAGCCCGGCCTGACCTCCGGTTGGGGCTCTTCGACCTGTGACGGTCCCCGGGCGTGCTGGAGCAATGACCTCCTTACACGCCGTCGTAGCCGACAGAGGGCACGACGCCTTCATGTTGCTCCCTGGTCAGGAGACTGTACAAAAGGTCGGCCAAGAAGAGAGGCATTTTGTTGACATCGCCAACTTGCCCAACTCGGCACAGCCGCCCTGTGCAGATTACGGGCAAGCAGCATACAAGCCCCGGAAAGCATTGCCCCGGGCACGCCGCCCTGCGAAGAAGAACGCGGGCAGGCAACAGGAAGCCGGCATAGAATGCCCGCTCCAAGAGAGCATGAAGCAGTGGATATATATACCACAACTCCTTAAGATCCCCGAGAAAAGGACTCACATGCTGACAGCCGCAGGGAGGCATATTGTCAATAAAAGACCACATCGCCTCGGGCACGCCCCGGGCACGCCGCAGGCGCATACGACCCGGGCACGACCCGAGGGCACGCCGCCCGGTAATCATCACGGGCAGGCAACAAAGCACATTACCCACAGAGAGCACGCAGCCGGCACGCAGAGGATGTGCCGCGCAGGCGCGCTCACCGGCATACGGAACACAACCGCAGTAGCTCACTGTCATGAGCCTCACATACTCCCGCGACCGCAGCGCACTAGTTGCCGGCACGTAGGCATACCGTCCTGCAAGCAACGCGGGCAGGCATCACTCTCACGGCCTTAAGCCCCGGCAGGCACAGCCCCGGGCATGCCACCACCATACCTACGACACATTCTTGGGCCACATATACACTACGGTAGTGGCCCTTTTGTGGCCTATGAGCACCGTCAACAGTCTTCCATAACCATGACAACTTTTCTGACGGACTGGCAACACCTGTGAATGCTCCCTGACAGCCGCAAGCGTGCGAGCATTCGAGGCTCGCAGGCGAAAGTGGCTGTAATCGCATTCTCTAGCCTGATCCCGATTTTTCAGATCTACCGGACCTGACTGCCTAGTCCAGACTCCTTACACCTGACTGCCTAGTCGGCACCACCTGCCGGCACTGTCCACGCACCTGTCAACATACCTGTCGGCCCGGCTCAATTTGCAAGCACCTGTCAAGACCTACCTTGGCACCCCCCAGGCCAACACAAAACACCAAGCCATGCCGCCCTGTGAGCATCGCGGGCATGCAAGTGGCACGCAGCGGAACCGCAGTTAATACGCACCGCAGGCTAGGCCGCCCTATGAGCCAGCCATGCCGCCCTGAACACACATTCTTCGACTCAATACGGCTTCTTCATGGCGGACCTACGAAGCCGAGGGGTGGGCTGGCCAGGGAGATCCCCTGAGCTAAGCAAGCCGAAGTCAACATCATCAACATCATCATGAGCCAGGCTGCTTTACGGACCAACTCGTCATTACTCAAGGCCCGCAGCTGGCACGCAGAGGGCATGAAGCTCTCACCATATTAGCTCACCTCCATTTCGCTCGGGGGGGTGAGAGGGGTGGCAGAAAAGAGGGCATAAAACCCTCACCACATACTCACGAGAAGGGCACGCAGCCGGCACGCAGAGTGCAGGCTGACGGCCTCTCCAATAGAGTGCACAGCACATGCCGTGCCCGCACACATCAACATACCAGACAGGCATTACGCCCGGGGGTGCGCAGAGACCCCCTATGAGGAACCAAAACACCACAAAATCATCACTACATTCATCGTCCCTGGCGAACTGACCACACCTGTCTGTAAGCCTCAAAGGAAGCCTGGCAGATGCTAGCATTTAATTCGACACTCGGGTATGCCCGGCCAATCAGGAAGTAAGAAGCTTCTTTACATAGGGAGCCCCTGGGAAAGAAGAACCGCAGGCAAGAAGCTAGTCAGGGAGCTACAGAGCCACAACTTAAACAACTTCAGCCGACCTGCCCTCCCGTGGTACCCTCCCGTGTGTAGCCAGGCTCCCACACTAACATCAACCAATAATGGCACGTGGAGATTTCTTCATGGTGGCAGTGCGCCGCCTGAGGGCCGCGTACCAGGAGCTGCGAGACGCAACCAACCTCGGCCCCCCAGGCGGCCGATATGTTGTTTGGAATGACATGAACACGGTTGACGGTAGAGTCTACCACAGGTATTGGTACGAGAATGCCTTGGATATCGATGGTCTGGGCGAGAATTGTCGCGTCAGCATACAGGCCTATGAAGGCCTCGCGGAAGGAATGAAGGACAGCAGGGTCCAACAACAGGTCCAAAGAATGACCGACAGGGCACAGATAAATCGGGATCACGAAGGAAAGACACATGTGACGGGGAAAGTACCCTCAACACCATGAAAAGTATCACCAGCACGTAAAATGTAGCTAGGTTGAGCTTCATGAATACCCTTCTAGGCCAGTCCTGAGGGGGTGTGTCGGAAAGTGCCGGTGGGTTGCATTAGTGGCGTAATATACTAGCCACCTGCGGCCTAGGTTATTATAACCTGAACACCGCATAAAGTAGGGTATGCAGGGCATGCCCACCTTCCTTTCTTCTTTCTAATACCACCACAGCTGTGCCCTATTTTACATGCCGTTGTATGTGACACTCCCCGCCTCCTCCAACTCTGGTGTAGTATCGGGTACGACTTCTTCCGCACGGGGACACAAGACACATAACACACACACAAGGGGACTTTGCTTTTCTCTCTCTCTCTTTCTCTCTCTCTCTCTCTCTCTCACACACACACACACACACACACTAGGGAGGAAGAAAACCATGTGTACGAGGCAATTGCAAGGTAGTAAGTAAGGTGCTCCGTTTTTTGAACTGGTGATCAGGGGCTCAGGGGCTCAGGGGCTGGACAACAAGGGGGGTTGTTTATACCCTTGCCTAATATAATATAGTGTAATTTTCTTTTTTCCTTCCCTTTTCTTGACTCACCCACCTCCTATAAGGAGGACTGCCGCCCTCCCTCTAATTAGAGGCCGGTATGGCTGGAGGGGACCTCCATCTCTCTCTTCTTCTTTTTTAGGGACAGTCCTCAGAAAAATCACGTCTTTTTACCATGAATTGAGATCCCCAGACCAGTGCACGTAGTACCATGCCCCACCTCCCAACGAATCACCCTAGCAGTGGATCACCCTTTTACACCAAAACAACTACATCTTTGAACAACAACAGCGCACTCAATTGTGAAGCTGTTTACAAGCCAAATATAGCAAAATGTAGCTAATGGACTGTTCAATCCATACGTTGTGCTGGCACACGAAGTGCAAAGCCAGATCTTTTCAGTCTTGCAGGCAACTCTTCTTCTTCAGCCTCTTCATCAGCCTCACCTTCATCATCCACCTCTTCAATTTGAGGCTCTGCTTGAGGCTCGAGTTGCGGCTCTGCAGGAACATAGCCGCCTAGTAGTATAGTCCCTAGGTCCATGGACCGCCTGTTAGGATTGGGAATTTTCCTTCGTTTTTTGGGGCCTAATGCGCTCCAGTTGAGCCTCCAGGGCTTCAATACGGTGTTGCTCGAGAACCAACTCGGACTGAAGCTTCTCAACGGCTGCCGCAGCTTTCTGGAGCTTCCATCTCGTCCGGGGACTGCTTCCTTTGCTAAAATCCCTAATATGACGCCCTGTAGTCTGTGTACTAGGGACTCCGGAGAGGACAGGGGGTTCAGGGGTCTTTGCCCTGTCTTGCTGAATCTCTGGGTGGCTCATGGTTTTTGGCCTATTAACAGGCCAATATCCGGTCGTCCGGAATGATGATTTGATGGTTTTTTCTGTCAATGCTTCCTCCCTGGCTACCTTGTAGCAGCGAATGAAGTTGATCTTGTCAATAGGTGCTGCGTCAGTTAGACTAGCCAACTTTGGAGTTGAAAGGCCCGTTGTCAAGTGGCTGTAAGCCGTGAGAGGTGTGGGCCGACATAAAGCAAAGGTATGTATTGTTTAGGCCGCATATCGCCATGAAGTCGTCCTATATATATATAAATATATTGTGAGATTACTGGATGAAAGAGCATCAAGGACTTATCTCGTACAATCATGTGGCTGCCGTGGCCATCAAGAGTAAGAAGCTGAGCCTCAATTTCGTAGTCCAGGAACCTGTCGGTTTGTGGAATAAAAATATCCTCAAGCCAGCTGATCGCTATTTGGTTGTCAGTCCAGCCCTTTTCTGTGGCAACGAAGCGCTAGTTGCAGATTTCTGCATTTGCTCTTCAAACCGCGATGTTTGAAGGTCTTTTCCTTTAAAAATGCTCCCGGATCGAGTGCGAGGCCCCCGGCACCGATGCATTCGATCATGGTGGACCAGCCACGACCTTGGTCGCTTTTCAGGTAGGATTTCTTCGTCTCTGACGTCCTTAGGACAATGAATCAAGCCCTATATAGTATGAGTAATAGATAATATAGCTAGGTATTATTTACTTACCAAAGCCCGCCATAATGCCGGCCTTATCGACGTTGAAGGTAAGCTCAGGCCTGATCCAGTCGTAATCTTTCTCCCTCATATTAAAGTACTAGTTGACGGCTTTGGGATTAAACCCGTTAAAACGAGCGGCTTTCATTCTCTTACCTACTTTAGCTCATTTGAAACTCGCGGGGGAGGCCAGAACCCGCCCCCCTCATATCGCCACGGCAATATGACCTGGTTTCTGGTATCGGCTATTCGGAGTTAATCTCGGGCGATTAATGACATTACTGCCGCCGCACTCGAACGGGGAGACTTGGCAATTGAATCAAGAGGCTGCGCGGTAGGTGCTCTCCGGGAAAATCGACTGCTAGTGTTATTTCGGTGCCCTGTGTGGTGTGCGAAACCGGAAGACTCTAATTTAAAGAGTGGCGAGTTGACCGAGACCGAGTTGCGGAGAGATAGCTTGTTATTGTCCTAACCCAGATCTATCGCAACGGATCGTCAGCTCCGGTTAAAAATAGATTGAGAGGTATCGATCGGGCAAGGATTCAGCAGAGCCGCAATCCCCTTTCGTCAGAACGATTGGCAGCCTCGAATATTGGTTTTCGCGCTGTTGGCTAAATAAGCTTTCTGGACGGGGGCTGCTGGGTGGTATATATCCAAGTTTAAACCTCCAGGTTATTGTCAGGTCCATACCAGCCGAAGCCAGTGAAGTGGCTCAGCTGGCCTGACTGGGGCGCAAAAAAAGTCAAGTATCTCGAAACCCAAACGCGGAAACAAAAGCTTAATAACGCGGCAGCCGGGGAAAAATGAAAGCATATTTGAAATCTAAAATCGGCTACGACCGAGGAGGTCAAGGGTTCAATTCCCGGCTGCGGGAGAAAAAAAAAATGAATAAGAAAAAAATGCGTCCCAACAAAAAAAGAAAATGAACCCTTGACCTTTTGCTATTTTAGCTCGAATATCAGCCCTACAGGATCTTTTTGCCCTGCTTCTTTACAGAGTCTTGTAGTAATGCTACATAGTGCTGAGTAACTCGGAGCAAAGCCGAGTATTTCCTGCTTGACGATCCAGTCAATGAACCGCTTTTCTTGAGGCTCTGTGAGCCTGCGTTGTGTTTGGAGGACTTCTTTTTTGGGGGGGACTCTTCTGAGTCGTCGGTTCAACGTTGTATAAGGAAGTCCATGCTTTTGAGCCGCTTTACGAATAGAAAGCTTGTTATCTGTGACGTCTAGGTATGCATTGACTATATTATCGTCACTTTTTTCAGACATTGTGGTGGTATAAGTTACTATTCACACTCAAAGGTAGGGGGAGAAGAATGTCAGGAAGCTAATTTTGAGTTAATTTGGAGTCACTTTGCGACGATGTAGCGAAAAGAGTAGGGCTTGTGGGCTGACAAATCTACACTAAGATTAAACTGCATGCAATCCCATAACTCGGTCAATTGTTTGCTTGCGAATAGCTTCATAATTGACTACGTTATTGTTGTTCAAAAAGGGAGTGTTTTGGTGTAAAGGGTGATCCACTGCTAGGGTGATCCGTTGGGGGGTTGGGGGGTGGGGTATGGTAGTGCCTTTTTTTTATTGTTTTGACCCTCTTGTGAGGGGACCTTGCACTTGTGACCGCTAACTTTCGCCCTGATTTTACTGTTGTTTTTGGTGTTGTGGTGTTTTTCCACCGCTTCACTAGCTAAGAGCTGGATTGTTGTTGAATTCCACGCCAGACGAGTTTGGCTGGTTATACATGCCGTAGCCCGACTGGGGGATGTGTTGCACCTGCATGCTGAGGAGCATGCGAAGCTGCTCGTCGAGGCTCCTCCTCGCACGTTTCGACTCCGGCGTGAAGCTCTCGTGGAGCTCCCTATGCCTCCGCTGCCAGTCGCGCCTCATCTCGGTCTCTTTCTCGCGCTATTCGCCATCCTCTTTCCCGCCGCCCGGCAACTTCTTCCGCGCTTCTTCCAACTCTTTGACCTGCCCCCTCCTCTCCTTTAGTTCGGTTTCTGGACGCGAGCATTCGGCATGCAGGTCGCCGTTTTCTACACGAAAACGTTCAGCTTTCTCATCCCGTCAGTAGGCCTCTCCAACTCTGTCTGTCTCTGTCTCTTTGTGCCTACCCTGCCATACCCTGCCTGCCTGTGTGTGTGTGTGTGTGTGCATTTTGGTCGGCAACTCAACTGCGGACGGGCATAGCACAGATTTCGAGCGTAGCGAGCAGCCCGCGGCAGGCGCCCCCGGAGGGCCGCCGGAGGCAAAAAGAAAGAAGGAAAAGAGAAATAAACCACCACGGTACGGGGGGACAGGGCAAGACTTTGCGTTTCTCTCGCATATATATACACTAGGTAGGTGGGAAACTATGTGTAAGGTAATGCCTCCGGCGGCCCTCCGGGGGCGCCTGCGGCGAGCTGCTCGCTGCGCTCGAAAGTCGTTTTTGACTTGTGCTAGCGCTACTCGAAATGGACGCTTGGGTAATCGTGGAAGATGTTGTCAAAAAAAACGGCGAGATGCTGGCGACGACTTCCTCTTTCTGGCTTTGGATGTCCTGGAAGGGAGGGAAAGACCGCATCGAAACCTAAAAGTCGGTTGCGCGACCTGGAGATGTGTAGGTTGTGAGAGTTCGGGAGGGTCTGGAGGTTCCGAGGGGTCTAGTTGTGTAGTCGGAGTGGCCGCGGCGGTGGTCTTGGAGTACGGACGAGCCAAACGCAGTCCTCTGCCTTTGGCGCAGTTTGGGGGATCTTGTTCATGCAGTGCGGGCAGACGAGGCAGAACGCCGGGGGGTTGATGTGGCTGGCCGTGCGGCGCAGCGGGACGCGAACGCCCTCGTCGAGTTTCGGGGCTTCGCAGCAGGGATCAGAGAGACAGACATCCAGGCCATGTACGCAGGAGGTGGCAGCGGGACGCTGTCTGCCACAGTGTTCAGGACAGGACAGGGGGGGGACTTTTGCTTTTCTCTCACACACACACACAAAACATATAGACAAGGCAATTATAAGGTAGTAAGGTGAGGAAAAGCTCAGAAGAAACCCAGCAGATTCGGGAGTTTGTTCGGTTAGTCGATGCCATGTACGATTTGAAAGGGTCAGTCTATCTTTTTCTTTCCGAGGGAGAGAACATAGGTAAGTGACCTATATAGCTGTCACTGTCGCGGTCTGTGAGCTTGCCACCGGAGCGGAAATCGATGGCATCGGCAGTACGCCAGTAGTCTGCGCAGCAGGGAGCGAAGCAATCGAAGACGCTAGAGCGATCAAAAAACCACTGGGCAGGCTGGGCAGCGAAAGTCCAGGTAGTAGGCAACTCTCTCTCTCTCTTCCTTATTCTCTCTTCGTACCCTGCCTTGTGTACGGACTGAGGTGGTGGTGCGCTGCGCTGGTAGTCGCTGGTTGAGCGATGCACGCGAGCCTAGGGGTTCAGTCACTGCGCTTATGCAAGCGACAGCGATTGTGGCGGCGAGAGCACCTCTGGGTGTGAGCAGAGCCCGTTGCGCAGCAAAACAAGCCAGGGTTGTTTTGTCCCTCAGTTGTCTCTTTGGAAAGAGTCAGTGCCGGAAGCCACACACTTTCCAAGGTTCGAAAGGCCTTAATAACACTCTACGGCTCGCCCTAAGCGTTTTTCGTCGAGGTACCTTATCCTTGTAGAGGGTTCAGCTGATCTTGCGAGAGGTTCTGCTGGGACTGCTGAGGGCGAGTCGATGGCCATGGATGTTGGTTCGACATTTTAGTTTGAGCAGTGATTGGTTGGACAGTGGCTGGTAGGAAAATGGCTGGTTGGGGCGATGATGACAGTCGTGTGATCCGTGATGACAATGGTGGTAGAGTTACTCGTACTTGCTGGATTTGGTGTTGTTTTGGTGAGACAGTTGGAGCTGACAGGATTGGTACTGGTGATCGTGGCAGGTTGGGTAGGAATCTTTGGAGAAACTGGGTCTTGGTGTCTCTTCCTTCCAGTCTTGGTGCCAAGTTCCAGGTAGCACGTCTGGTTCGCTTGTGGGCTGGGTGACTGGAATAGGTTCAACCGATTCTGCGAGAGTCTGGGAGACTAATTTGGCGGTGGGTGCAATTGTTGCCCACAACGGCCGCTGTGCGGGCGGCGCTGTTTCCACGACTGGCAGCTGGTGAATCTGCGGGAGTGGAGTGGTTGTGCGGGCTGTGTGCTGGGGACGACTGATTGTCGCGCGATTGGCTGCTGCAAAGGTTGGATTAAAGAAGTAGTTGGCGATGGTTGCTGCAATGATGAGACAACTGGTGCCAATGGTTGTTGGTCCTCAATAATTGTGACTCTGGCTCTGGTTCTGCCGTTTGCTTTGTTTGGCAAAAGTGAGGCCATATTTGAAGCCCAAAAAGGCATATTGGGCTTGATTCGAGTGTCTGTACTGATTTGAACTGGATCTGAAAAAGTTAGTCCGGCCCGGGCCATGTACAATTCTGCATCCCGGGACGCCGGAAGCCAACTATGCCCAGCACCCGGCTTCAAGAGAGGCCATTTCGCAGACAATTAACAAGGCATAGAAGCTTGTGAATGGTATCACCATGAAGCTTGTGTCTTTGAAGACCAATGAGCAGTTTGGCGACGCTGAATAGCCTCTTGCAGTCAGCTGACATCGCCGGGATAGAAAGGATGTCAAAGTCCATGCGAGAAAGCCGTGGAAAGTCCCCCCTCTCAATCCACCAAGCCAGCACGTCATCAACAGGTTTGACGACTTCTTGAAGGTATTCCTGAAGCTCTGATCTGTTGGCGGCGGGCTCAACGTAGTAGTTAGACCCGTAAGGTAATCGTTGGACCGGTCGGTGTTGGCTCTTAGCGGCACGTCAGGAACCTCGATGTGGGGGTAATGCGAGTCGAAGAACGCAGTGGCTAGGGCCAGGATGACGAACCATCGCGACCCAGTGAATTGGTGTTGCTTCCAGCATCGTGATGTATTTCTTGAGCTTCGTAATTGCCCGGTCGAGGCTCTGTGCGATGAAGAGGGTAGTGTCGTCGCCGAGAAGGTGCCCGGGCGCCGCGGCAGGGTCGGGAGCCGGCGTACGAAGACTGGCGACGATGTTGACATCTGGAGGCATCATGGAGCCGGCCCGGGTGCGGCGGGGGGTACTGAGTTCGAAGTCCTGTAGATGATTAGGGCGCTGGCTAGCTCGTTGCGATCTTCTTGGTGTTGAGGGAGGCCCTGCAACGCGAATTTCATCAAGAACCGGCTCGGGCGTAGGACTTCGGGCTGCAGGGCGGGCAGGTGCAAAGGTAAGCCTGCGATTCGAAAACTCTTCAACCAAGTAACACATTGTGGGGATGACTTCAGAGAAGAGTGGCTTGTTAGACTCGAATCTCTTCGTGATAACCTTGAATGGTTCCAACTGGGCTAATATTTCGGTTAAAATGAGCCAGTCTTCGTCGCTCAACACATCCTTGGCTGGCACTGACTTCGTAGGGCCGTTGTACCGGGATGACTGGTAACACCATAAATCCAACATATCGCGAAGTCGTATAGGCCTCTGAATCATGTAGTACGTCGAATTCCACCGTGTACTGTTGTCAGCTAGTAGCTGGAGGCCAGCCACGTCCTCGTCGAAGAAGCCCTGCTCACTAAGATCGCCATATTCATCAACACCGAGTGTTCTTTTAGTGACGTCGATAAATGAATCACAGCGCTGTGGACTGTACCGTATGTAGTAGACGAGGTTGTGAAGCTTACCGACTGGCCCTCTCTTACGCCATTCGGCTAGCTTCCTGTCTTCTTCACTCATGTTCGCTACCACGCGGTATTCCGAAGCCCTCTGCATACCCAGACTGCTGCCTCGAGGAAGGCTTTCGCCGAGAGGTTGATAATGTGGCCAAACAACGGACCCGGCGTAAGGCTTCCAACCGAAGACGACCGCGGGCATCAATACCAGGCAAAAGCTGCTCAAGCATATACCGAATGTAGGTATCGTTGTCAGGCGCATTATCGGCTTGAAAGAAGCCAACCGAGTCGCTCAAGCCGGCGTCCTGAATGATGTTGAGGATGACTGCGCCTAGGTTTGTGCCTTCGTGAGATCCCCAGGTGCGCGGCACACCGAGGGTACAGTTGGTGACCTTTCCAGAGGCATCAACAAAGTGAACGAAGACCCCGAAAAGCGAGTAGGCATTTGGCGAAGTCCAGCCGTCAAAGGAGATGTATTTTTGGTGAGGGCTACTAGCTAGCCTAATGCGCAGTTGTTGTGACGTATGTTCGAATCTTTGGTCAATCCAAGCCTTGATCGTAGGGGCAGTGCGCGACAACAAGGTCTCCGAAATACCCGGCGAAATGAGGCTCATCATATGGCGGAAGGAAGGACTTTTGATCATGTGGAAAGGAATGGATTCCGAAATAATCCAGTTGACAACGGCATCCTTGAAAGCACCGGCTTACGGCCTGGAAATGGGGACAACATGTTGCGCTCTTGTTGATGCGGCTGGGCGTTGTTGCTCAAGGACATTCGCATACCTCGACCTCTTGCTTGACGGCGGGGGTTACTTCTCGCCGCCATACACGCCGGTATACCGAGATGACTAGAAGCCGAAGACGTGGCGATGGAATTGAAAAGTATTCCTTCAACACACGAGGAGCAGAGCCAAAAGGAACCTTCGAGCCGGGCCCGGGAAGCGCTCAAACTGACCAAAAACGTGCCATGTGCGGTAATCCACGACCTCCTCTTCCTCTTCTTGTAAATCCAGTCTTCCGACACGTATCGCGATCCCCTCAAACGAACGCAAGGCCAGGTATTCATGTCAACAGACAGGGTGTTCACGTCGACGGGGTTCAGTGCTTCGAGCTGGCTCGCGAGGGTCGCTGTGGCCTAACTGGCAGTGAGGTCGAAAGGGAGGGGGGCTCGCGGGCCGTTTCGACGCCGTGGAGGCCGGGGAGCCGGGAGGACTGTCGGAAATGCTAGACATCGTGACTTCGAAGCAGTATTACTGCGTAGGAATGCGAGGTTTGTAGTTGTGTAGGCTTGCAGGCGAGGTTCGCGGTGGCCTGGGTCAATTTTTGCAGGAATACTGAGCCTACCATGCAAATGCAGAGTTTTCGCCTTGGAAATCCACTTTTTCCTAGGCCCGGAAGGTGCCGCCAGTACACTGCACTATGGTAAGAAATGGGCTTCTATCCATTTCCCAGAAAAAGGCGGTCTTCTGTCGGAAGAAGCCGCATTTGAGCCACATGTGGGCGCAGGTGGCGTATATGCTAGACCCCCTACGGCCTAGGCTGTGTAAGCCGAATGCGACTTATACCGGTATCTAGGCTATGCCCACCTTTCTTTCTTCTTCCTAATACAAGCACTCTTTTGCCCTCACTTTTGCATACCGTTGGATGTGACATCTTCTACCCCTGAAAATGCATTTTTTCATGGCACGGAACTTGCCGTTGATATCCTTATTTTGGGGGGAAATAGCCTGTAAAAAGGGATTAAAGCAATTTCAGAGAGCATTTCTATACACTGTTAAAATCGTTGCCTGCACTGTAGGTATATCAGCGCCGAGTCCTTACAGCTCGCCGCCTAGGAAATTACCATATTTGTTGGAAAGCTGGCACCAAAGTAGGCCCAGAATCGGTTCAAATGTAACAGTCTAATTGTGTGTAGAGTATTGGGGAAGTCCTTGGGACCTCCCAGCTGGGGACCCCATTTTACCCTGAAAAAGAGGGGGTTTCCTGGGCTTGGCCCAGAAGGTTGCCTTGCATGCGCCTGCAGGTCAGACTGCCGGCGAATTCCGGGCTTGGTCAGGACCTCGAAAATCCAACAACAATCTTACAGCCAAAATTACCACTTTCGCTGGCTGCACCGCTCCAAGCGCTGGCAACACAATTGTACCGCAATTGCACCTCGCCGCCGTCTCTTAAGTCAACACACTTCCGAAGGCGGTAATTCCAGCTCAGGGCCGTAGAATCGCCCAACTCGTTCAAATCTACAATAAAAATCGAAGCTGGCTGGCTTCGTTGAATTTGCTTACGTAACATGGCTGCGGCCTGTTACAACTGCTCACAACTACTGATCCATCCCTTCCAATGCCCAGGCACTCGGTCGCGGGACCGTTCCACTTCGTGTAGGCCTTACAACACGACCTTCAGCCACTGCAGAGGCTGCAGGGCCACGTGAAGCTCGTGATGTTGTGCCGCCCCGGCTAACACGCTGCGTGCCTTGGCGTTGAGCACTGCTTGTTGCCCTGCCAGCCTGGCTCCCTATGCCCCGGTTGCAAAGAGCGACTTTCGAGCGCAGCGAGCAGCCCGCCGCAGGCGCCCCCGGAGGGCCGCCGGAGGCAAAAAAGAACAAAAATGTGCATATGCGAGAGAAAAGCAATGTCCCCTTTTGTGAGTCTTTGACCAGTCCCCGTGCCGTGGTGGTTTATTTCTTTTTTCTTTCTCTTTTGCCTCCGGCGGCCCTCCGGGGGCGCCTGCCGCGGGCTGCTCGCTGCGCTCGAAAACATCGTCGTCAACATCGCCGTCGTCGTCGTCGTCGTCGTCGTCAAGAGCAGCACCCTCCCGCTGTGAAGGAGTCCGTCGAATGGAAGGCATGAGCGCGGACTGGCTGCAGAGGCAGTAGTAGTGTTGCGCGATGGCCTTCCCCGGAGGTGTCCGACTCTGTCAAGCTCCTGGTACTGCAGGTAATCGTCTTCAAGTAATGACCTGTCCAAGCACTAATATGGATGGAAATTAACCTTCCGAAGCTTCAGAGCACCTACCCTGTGGCGCTGAAGAAGCTCGTGAGCGCAAGGGATGCCATGCTGCGCCCGGAACCGGCCGGTGCAGGGTCGGAGAGGCCCCCGGGGGTGGTCCCCGAGGCCATCTGTCGTCTTCCGGTATTGTTGTGCAACACGGTCCAAGGCGGCATGGCAGATGTTGTAGGGGGCCTCGCCAAGCCACTCCTTTCCTAGGTAGTCGAAGCGAATGCGAGTTGTTTGTTCGTGAGTCACCTCGTCACAAGCTTCCTTCATGCCCTACACCATGTTGAAGCTCTGCTGACGGTCTGGTGGATAGAGCTACTGCCGGTAACCACAAAGGTCTTGAGAAGCTCGTTTACCGACCCAACTGGTGATGTGGTGCTCTGGCCGAAGTTGAGGATGTTGTTGGTGTAACATGTCGCCCATTCCCTGGCGAGTGGCATATAAGTATCGTCAAAATACTTTAGGATGGCTTTTTGGGCGGAAAACCCGGCTTTTATTATCTCCCAGGCTTAGTTGAAGCCATCAAGGCCAGGCGCGTACATCATGTGCTCCCAAAGTAGGTACATTCCCGCCTTTGTATACGGAACCTCGGCTAGCAGGGGGCCCATAACAACTCGTTGACCATCATGAAGTCTTCTTATGCGGAAAACAACCTGGTTTTCTTCCCCGTTGTTATCGTCGTTCTCTTCATTATCGTTATTATCCTCATCGTCATTTTCTTCCTATTGTTGCCCGCCCTAAGCCTGTGCCTGAGCCCGGGCAACCCCCTTTGCAGCGGCTGTATTCCATTTCTTCTTGAACTGAAGGACCACATTCTTGTTGATGTAGAAGATGCAAAGTTGAGGGTGAGCGTCAGGGTAAACACTCGCAATTGCAGACCTCATAGCCTTCTTAAAGTCGGTAATTGTAACCTGGGGAGGTGGCGCGCCGATTCTTTGGCGATGTGCGTTGACCCGCTCCATCAGCCAGTTGAAGCCTTCGTCACGTTCGTTATTTATCAAGCCGAAGGCACAACTGACTGCTTTGCCCAGGTGGTTCTTGACAACTACCTGGAAAAGAGCGAGGCCCTTGTTATTCGTTTTGTATGTGCTGTCATACAACTGGACCCAATGGAAGCGTTTCCACTGCTCTTTACACTACTCAGGAACCTGAAAAAGTCCCTCTAGCTTGGTTCGGCCGGGATCCGACCATTTGACATCGTAATGGACGCCGTCATCGTCAAGCAACTTCATCGTGGCTTGAGGTACCGTATATCCCTTAGTCGCAAGCTTCCTAACACGCCAGCGGCAGTGCCGTAGCTGTGTGCGGGTGAAAATGAGGTCGGGAAATTGCTTGCGAAGCTCCTTTTTGCATTCAGCGAGGTCAAAAAGAGGGTAGAATATGATGCATTCTAGTAGGAAGAAAGAAGGGCGGAATGCCCTACCTATGACAGTTAAATGCCTGCTTTCTAGCATGTAAGCACTAGGCCGTTCTTGGCGTAGATCAACACCCGTAAACGCGCCATTCCAAAGTGGCCCTGTTATGGAACACCACCCACATCGACCCCCCCGGCGTTCTGCCTCGTCTGCCCGCACTGCACTGCATGAACAAGATCCCCCAGGCTTCTTCTGGCAGCAACCCGTATGACCTCCGGACGCATTGTCCACGCAGACGCTGTCTAATCACACTAGTCGGGAAGACGGCGAAGGTGACGGAGTCGGTGCTGGCGCGGGCGACGGCATGAATGACGGCGACTGCGAGGGGCCGCCGCGCTGTTCTATCGTCTACTCTGACGCCGGCCTAACATCAACTTCTCTTTCGCCCTACCTAAGAAATGATCACAAGACCCAGGCTGCACACCTAGTGCTATGGAAAATCGCGGCTGCCCGGATACTGACCTTAGAGGAACCTAAAGTATCTAACTTAGATTGTAAGAGCTTCTTGGAAAAGGAAGAAGGGACCCCAGTTGACTATACGAACCCACCGGCGATGTGGAAATACCCTCATTTTGGGGCGTTGTTTACTTTGGGCAGTCGAATCCGGGAATGGCTTCAACTGAGGTGGCGTCAGAAAGACCATGCCAAATCGGGTGCGGTTCAGGGTAGGGACCGCACAGGCCACTGTAATTAAACCGCCTTTCCCACAGGGTTGACGGAGGTCCCCGGACCGGCCCTCTCTTCTTCCGGACATCGATCGATACATCACGGTTGAAGGCGCATTTTGACCTCATTTTGGCTACATTCTGGAATACGTTGTTTCCGAGAATACCCCCATTACGCCTAGCCGGTCCCGCCCTCGCCCTCGCCCAGCAGCAGCAAGCCCAGAAGCAGCAACAGTACTAGCAGCCGGGCCGCGACGACGAGGAGACAAAGCAAAATAAGATGCCAGCTTCTTGAAGAGCCCAGTGCCGCTGCCAAATAAGATGCCAGCTCCTTGAAGAGCCCAGTGCCGCTGCCAAATAAGATGCCAGCTCCTTGAAGAGCCCAGTACCGCTGCCAATAATATGCCAGCTTCTTGAAGAGCTCAGTGCCGCCTGTGCGCGGCATGTTCTTCATTATACCGAGGGTAGTATGCCCTGCCGAGGTGCTTGAATGCGGAGGGCAGCATGCCCTTCCATCCGGGTCAGCCGTGTGGCGGCTGCGTGCCCGGAGCTGTGCCTGCCGGGACTTGAAGCCGTACAGGGCAGTATGGTGCCGTGCCTGTATATGCCCGGGGTCCAGCCTGCATGCTTGTAAGGGTGGTATGCCCGGGACTGGTTGTTGTTTTCCGTGTGCCGATGAGCCTGCCCGCCGTGCCTGTAGGGCGGCATAATGACTTCGATACGGGAACTCCGCGTAGCAGCTGCGTGCCTAGGGAACGCCCTACGCGTGTGAACGTTGTTGACAGTGTGCCTAGGGGCGGCATACCCTGCCGATAGGTGCCGAAAGCAGGCTCCGCCTTACCAAAGTGCCGAAGAGCGGCATGCCCTTCAATATCCCGACGGTCGGCATGCCCTGCCGAGGTGCCTAGGTCGGTCTGATGCCCGCGATGCCTTCAGGTCGCCGTGCGCTTTCGATGCCTCGGAGCGGCCTGCGCCCTCAATGCGGGCCTGCCGCGTGCCGGCTCCGTGTAGTCTGGGGCCGCGGACGGCGCGTTGCGTCGCGTGTTGACATCGCGACCTTATTGTGGAAGGCTTCCCTTTCGCCTAGAGTGCCCTATGTGGGATGCCGTGTTCGCCCTGGAATACGAGCCTCAAATGATGTTCGTTGTATGGAAGATGTTGCTCCCGGGCTCATAACTCTCAGAAACAACGTATTCCAGAATGTAGCCAAATGAGGCCAAAATGAGTGCCTTCAACCAGATGTATTGATTGATGTGTAGGAAGAAGAAAAGGCCTGCGCCTGCAGGTTGGGGACCTGTGTTGACCCCGTGGAAAAGGTGTTTAATTACAGTCGCCTGTGCAGGCCCTGCCCTGCACCATACCCAATTTAGGTAGGTCTTTCGGACACATCGCTGAGGTCGCTCAGGTCGCTCAAATCTTCAAGGGCGGCCATTTCTATCGCTAGTTAGTACTGCGCGACGAAGTAAGCGATGAAGAAATGAAACCATACCGATGCATCGATTGAATGCGGTGCCGACGATGTTTTTTTGGTGGTTGTGGAAGGTCGGTTGTAGTGGAAAGATGTAAGGTTCGGTTGCGTTGTGGTGAAAAGTGGTACTACGCGGCAGAATCTTGGATGTACTGGAGGGCGGGGCAGACAAGGTGGGCAGACAAGGTGGCTAGATAAGGTGGGAGGATAGTCGAGTCAACGATCGTGACTCTAGCTTTATCTCAGACGTGTGGTGGCGAGGGGAGGGCGCATCCCAAATAGGAATAGATCACTAGACCCGCTTTTAAGTAAATTTCAACCAATAGGATTTTCTATATTCGAGCAACGGGATCACGGCCCCCACGCGTCTGAGAGCAATTCTGGATTTTTCCCTCTTCGAGTTACGGGTCAATTCTGTCAATCGCGCGCGTACGAATAACAGCACCAAATCAGCGCACAAACACCCGTGGTGTGCATCATTCTGATCGCCAGAAAGCACGCTTTCGATTGGTACTGGTCTCATCGATGGAATATTGAAGACTCCGACGACGACGAGGTCCCGCAGCTTCCCGGTCCATCGCGAATTTCCTCCCTACCGATCCGGGCTTCTTCGTCAGGCATTTCCGACCCCTCTACAAGCCCGACGCCTCTCCCTCGCAGTCAAAGGAACCTTTAGGGCAACTGTTGGACAATCCCAGATACAAAACGGCTTTGTAGACGACGAAGTGCAGCCCAGAGCTAAGGCAAGTACATCCAATGTGGAGATGACAAGGCCGGAGTCCTGGCTCGCGAGTTCTGAGCACACGCGGCCTGCCCCAGAAAGCCACGTACTGTACAGTACTCCGTAGGTACTGTACATATACCAACCGCCGCCGTGCAGCAATCCATTCAACCTTACCCGGCTTCGCAAAAAGTTGCTGCTTGTCCCGCAGATGCCAATCCCATGACCTTGGACGACGCAACGAATTGTTTTGATCGTCGTATCTCTCGGGTACGACTTACGTGATTATCTAACTGCTTGAGAAAACAAAGCGGCCCGTGATGTTTGTTGTTCGATATTTGGTTATGGTTGTTTGTTGATGATGTTGAACCATGCACAGCGAATCTCATTTGCTACGAATACTAGGTCTTCGGGCCAGCTCACTGCCCACTGCCCAACCCGGGCAGGTTACAGGTTTCGTGTAAGGTCTACTCGACCTCTCAAACCAAGCGTTTCAGACAGCTGCTTGGCGGCAAGAACAAGAAGAGTGTCAACCTTTCTGCTCCAAAGGGAAGCCCGGCCAACACGGTGTTCATGCCGGAGAGAGAGGTGGGGAGGGATTTGGATTGCTGCTGACTTGTTGCTGCGTTGCTGCTGTTCTGCTGCTGTTCTGCTGCTGGGTTGTTGCTGGGCTGCTGTTGCTGCTGTGCGGTGGGCGGGGTTGCTCCCAAACCCAACCTCGAATTCCCCATACGTCAGGGCGATCGAACGTAGCCGTCGTGTGCTCAATTCCGCCATCGTGGGTTCGCCATTTTGGCACGCGGCTCGGTTCTGGACGCCTTTGATGGCAGCTCTTTCCTTCTGGGTTTTGCTTTGTGGCAGCCAGCCAAGGCAATTATATGAATTCCATTAATTATTAGGGACCTACACTACGTGCAAGTCGTCTGCTTTCCTGGGCTTCCCTTCCCAAGTCGCTGTGAGTTGAGACATCAATCCATTCCCTTCGACCCGTCTTGCTCTGTATTGACTATCCGATTTGTCTACTTCCTGTTTGGTTTGCGTTGCTGGCGTTGTTACGGCCTTCTGCTTCGCCCGTCTTTCAGAGACCAAAAGGTCCCCTTTCCAATAGTCGACGGCGCCGTTCTGGAGGCCCCAGTTTCCGATCCTGACGGCGAGGCCGTCCTGCGATAGCCCCCGGATGCGGCTCAAGGCAGGGCCATAGCGAGGTTTCTGGCCAGATTGCCCCTGACGGGGTACTTGGCTGGCGACTGCAGCTTCAGAAGATTCTGCTTCATCCTCGGGACTCGCCTTGGATGCTTCCTTCAGGCTCTGGATATTCTGCCGTCGTTGAAGGTGTGGACGTATTATTAGGATTGATTGCCTGTCTAGGTATCAGGCTTGTAGTTTCTTTCTTGGTGAGCCTAGAAGAGAAGCCGAAAAAGATGTAGCGACTCCAGATACGCAAACGGTGGCCAGTTAGTTGATGGTCGCGCAACTTCCATGTAGACATGCCCCTTGAAGATGCCGAAGATCTAGACTACCGTGTCTCGCAAACCGGGTAAGGTCTATTGAGTCTAACGTAGGTGCTGCTGGTTCCAAAGCAGGCTGAGCGCTGGTCCGCCTGTTGTCGTTGCCGCGGAGGGCGAGGGCGCTGGGGGCACTGGAGAAGGAAAGAAGAGACGGCAGCACAATATTATATCCATCGACACCATCTCCTCCTTCCGACCGTCCCCTGAACAGACACCATGGAGCCCACCATTTCCGTTTATTCCGTCGGTCTCTGCTGTCCGAAGCCTCCCATCGTGCCTCGAAGAAAGGCGGGAAGGTGGTAGAGACGTGTCATCCGACAACAATCGCGATGTCAACCGAAGCAGGTCATCAAATACAGGATCATGGGAATCCGAACCATCTCAGTCCTGCATGACTATCGATTTACCAGCACTTGCACATAAACGCATGCTCGAGCTCCTCTTGCTTGGCTCTCCTTACACAATCCCTTTCGAAATACCACAAAGACTCTAGGTATCTTAAAGATCGGGATAACACATGGTCCCAGACGTTCGGCGATACTGGCGTACTTTTCACTTCTCTGCCCTCCCATTTGGTGTACATCTCCTTGAAGTGCTGTTCCATCTCCTGCTTGTAGATGGCTTGTCGAATTTTATCCTGGCAAACATCGACGCGTGCTGCAGGATTGCCTCGGCCATCTCCACCGAGTGGCAGCCCCGCCAGTGCTTGGCTGCCATCTCATATGCTGCGGATGCGGCTTGTTTCTGTCGAGGTTTCTGGGAGAGATGCGTTGAGAGATGACCGGAGAGGCGACTGGAGATCCTCCCTGCGGATTACCCTCCAGTTCCTCGGTGATGGGCGAGGCCATATGTGTTTGGGGAAGTGGTGTGAATACCATGCTGGGGAAGCACGCAGCCTGGCAGAAGCGAGCCCGGAGGCAGTCGCGGAAGGCAAGAGCTGCTGGCCCTCGCAACTTGGCATTATAATTGCAACTCATAATCTCGTATACGCTAAGCACGACGGCTATGGTGGCGCAATTTTTTGTCCCCAGTTACTAGAAAGTATGAGCTTGCTTTGTTTCCTTCTTTTTGACTGCCCACAACTACGGTCAGTCAGTTTTGCTTGGCCGTCTTCCACTCTCCAATTTGCGGGTTGTACTCGAAGAGATACAGAGTCCGAAGCGCTTCCCCTGTGCTGTTGACCCCGGTACCACTGCAGTCATGGATGATCTCTAGGTTGGGCTCGCCGTGATGGCCCATAAACTCCAGCTCGAGCTTCAGCTGCACTCCTGCTACCTCGTCTAAGCTACCCCTAAAATTGATGGTGAAGGGCTCTTGGCGCGCAACGCGTCGGTTATGCTCGAGCTTGACGGACTGCAGAAACGTCACAGGCGTGTCGTCGACGTTGACGCCCAGGACGCGCAGCTCGTGGCGGTCGCCGGCGGCGCAGCAAGAAGACTCCCGCCGTGGTGTGGTGACAAACTCAATCGGCCGGCACGAGTACAAATAGAACAAGAATGCTGCACGCCTGCCGCATCGCGGGAAGAGCGCCCCAACAAGCCAAAAATTGACGCTATAGAAGGGGCACTGGGCGCGTATGCCTCTTTCCTCACGGCGGTCGTGGCCAGAAAAGGGGTAAGGGATAAGGGGTAAAAGGGGTTAAGCAAAACTCCAGAAAGATGGCCAAGATGCAGCTAAAGACATCGCGACGGCAAACTCACACACTCCCGCGGGGCATTTAGCCGCCCGTGTTGGTGCGGCACAGCACCACGACAGCCAGTTAAAGGTTGTCGACGCCCGCGGCTATGATGCCGCCCAAACGACCCGGCGACGACAGCTCTCTTAATCCTGCCTCGGGCCCCAAAGTTAAGCTCCCGCGCCTCGAGCGTGGGATTTTGCCAGATTGCCCGTCTCGAGGCTCAATTTGACAATGTGACAGCATGGCGCCGTGGTCTAGAACAAAGCCAGCGCCAACAGCGGCACGCAGTCCAATATGAACGCCAACGAGGTCATCAGCAACCGGGCCATCGAGATCCTAGGCGGTATCATGCGCTCCAAGAAGCCGGTGCACCCCAACGATCACGTTAACCGCTCTGCCCCGTCCAACGACACCTTCCCGACCGTCATGCACATCGCCCCCGATGACAGACTTCAGAGTCGAAGCCCACGAAAAATCCTCTCCGAAGATGCTCGAAACCTTCAACGTGCAGTTCCAATTCGCCAATCAGTTTTTTCTTCCTTCCTTTTTTCTTATTCATTTATTTTTTCTCCCGCAGCCGGGATTGAACCCTTGACGTCTCGGATCGTAGCCCGATTTTAGATTTCTGGTTAAGATTTCATTTTTCCCGGCTGCCGCGTTATTAAGCTTTTGTTTCTGCGTTTGGGTTTCGAGATACTTGACTTTTTTTGAAGCAGGGCAAAAAGACACTGTAGGGCTGATATTCGAGCTAAAATAGCAAAAGCTCAAGGGTTCATTTTCTTTTTTGTTGGGACGCATTTTTTTCTTATTCATTTTTTTTTCTCCCGCAGCCGGGAATTGAACCCTTGACCTCCTCGGATCGTAGCCGATTTTAGATTTCAGTTAAGATTTCATTTTTCCCCGGCTGCCGCGTTATTAAGCTTTTGTTTCTGCGTTTGGGTTTCGAGATACTTGACTTTTTTGCGCCCCAGTCAGGCCAGCTGAGCCACCCAGTCGGACTGGCTTCAGCTGGTATGGACCTGACAATAACCTGGAGGTTTAAACTTGGATGTATACCACCCAGCAGCCCCCGTCCAGAAAGCTTGTTTAGCCAATAACGCGAAAACCAATATTCGAGGCTACTAATGGTTCACGAGCGGTGCTTGTTCAACTGACGCTGGGGGGCCAAGCCTGCGACACTGTGGCGCGGTCCGGGAGCGGCCGCTGGCTCAAGATGCCGGCAGACTCTGTGGGATGACCGCGCTGCTGCTGCGCGCACACGCAGGATGGATGCGGGTGGTTCGGAAACATGCGACTGCGACCAAAAGACAACACCAAGCGAGTCTTTTCCGCCACTGGCTATTCTACAGGCTCGGCTGCATACGACCGAACAGCGACATTGGCCTTCCGTAAATGAAATGCCATCAACCTCGAAGATTCTGGTCAACAACCAACTCTCCGAACAACTCGGGTCCGGCCTGATCCCTGCTAACCTAGCCACAACTTCTCGTTGGCTTATGGAGCATTCATTTATGAAGATCTTCAAGTCTGACGATGAGATGCCCGCCATGCCTGCCGTGAAGAGAGTCACGTACGATTAATCCCCGTATATCCAACTCAAAGCTATCTTCGAGGACGAGGGCACTATTTCTGGTGTTAACAGGCTTTCATATAGAATTGAACTATATTGAGATGCTTTTCCGGATGTTTTGGGTCATTGGTAACAAGGAGACCACTTCGCCAGTCACAATTTCAGCCGACGTACACTTCTTCCACAGGGGAAAGATCACAAAGAAAGATATAAAATACCACCAAGTTATGCCGCTTCTGATGCACGGCTACTCGGCCAGAATCCTCGCTCTTGTCATCGCTGAACTAGTTGACCGCGGTATTATTTAAGGAGAGCTCACTGTTGATGGCGTGGAAGAAGTAATAAAAGCAGTTAATCTAGAGGATCTTGATGTCGCTTTCGACCGTATTTGGAGTACCATTTTCTTACCGCAAGGCTGGAGTGGTCGCTACGATGACCTCGAGACCCCTAATTCTATTAATATAGAATTCAGAAGCCACTGCCGCCTCATGCAAGTAGTAGAGATACTGCTCATCATTTACGAAGTAGTCCGTAGCGGCGATTACGGCCTACTTCAGGACGCCATTCCATCCTCCCTATGCTCTTTGGAGAGGTAAGGCTTCGAACTACGGCCCCGAAATGCTGTATTTTGCGTGGATTTTACACCCCGACGTTGCCAAACAAAGCGGGTTCGCTACAGCTATTCTCAAAGGAGGTCTTATTCGCTATGTGACTGCTAGAAGCGGTTATAAAGCCATCGACATTTTGTTGGAGTATATGAATGCTTCTTACGCCTTGGACATCAAATTCAACAAGAATTCCACGCATGACGTCCATACTACCTTCTCACGCCTCGCTATAAGCGGCACGTACCTTGCAAACATTCGCAAGGCAGTGGAGAGCCAGTTCCATAGCAAGCAGAAGGGCACGCATACCGGAGGCAACGCGAAGACTAACATTATTTCCTACGCTTATAAGCTCTACCGGGACGGCATCACGAAGCGAAAACCCAACGGCACTTCCTCTCCTACTGCCTTTAATACAGAGGATATTTACGAGCGTGGTCAGAAGATTCTGCTGGCGAAGCTGCCTGACTTCAACGCCGTAATCCTTACCCCTAAGGATACAGCCGACCAGCGGGCCCTTCCAGGCGTTGGAATTGAGGGCGAGGGAGATATTGATTGGCAGGATGAAGGCGGCCGTCTCTTTGGCGTTGAGAATGACAATTTCTGGCGTGTTGACCTTACGGGAGAGGAAGAAGAACTTTTTATATGAATAAAAGGGGCTGGCACGGCGTACGGGACCGCAGAAGTTAAAGGACTCATTTTTCCAGACCCCTCCTCCCGCATTAACTCTCATAAGTGCCACACATACTGCAAATTGACGCTTTCTTCTCTATTATTCTTTCCTATATACTATATATATATGCCGATCATTCCGAAGAGATTTATCGCTTTGTAGCCGGCGTGGCAAGAGGATTTGTTGCCTCGGCCGCCCGTTTCCGGCGGTCGTCAGGGGTTAGCTCCTTCACTTGCCTTCTTTTTCTTCCCTTTATTCCACAACTCGTGAACCTGAGCGACTGACTCTATACTGAAGCTCACTAGCTCGCCGCCTTTATCCTCAAGATGCTCTTAGTCCTTGAACGGAAGCTCCTGTTTTCCACGGGGACCCTGGGCAAATAAACGGGCGATTCCGTGCTGAAGCTTCTGATCCATCCGCATATCGCCGACGACATCGAGCTGGCGATGTTCTTCAGGTACAAGCCCTCGTGCCTGCTTCTTACACCGCTCATGAAGCCGAGACAGCGCAAAGCCCGCCAGTGAGCCACTTATTGGTTTCTCTTGGCCCTTATCCCGGGGCACCATGACCCGGATACGGATGCGGCCCAGCGATCGATTACAGTTTTTCCCGTTGCAGCAGAGCTCCGGGTCAACTGCATGCTTTGTATTCTAGGTCAGGGTCGTCAGGCCCTTGAAGATGTTCCAGAATAAACGCCCGGAAGCAGCTGCTATTGAGCCAGTTCTTGATAACTGGCGCAAGCGTTTCTTGTGGCGAGAGGTCCCGCTTGGCCACTTCAAACGAGCCTCAAAGTCCTAGAGTCGAGTCCCTGTGAGCTCAAAACAAGGGCTTCTTCCTGCTGCTGAACTTGTTCAGCCTCAGCCCTGGCCTGCGATGTTTGACTGAGCTGGCTTCCTTGACCGGCCTGACTGGCCTAACTAGCTACATCATCCTCAGGAGGATCCCGGTCGACTAGGGTCGTGGTTCGAAGCCGGCTCGCAACGGTATATTTAGGAAGAGAGAAACAAAACCAACGGTCCAGGTTCCCTTCTCGACTTGCCAGGCAACATATTTTATACACCACGAGCTTTGCCGGGGTTATGGTCGACGTAGTGCAGAAGGCCCTCGTACGTACAGAGCGCCGGGACCCTGTCCGCGGCCCGTCTGTTTCTCGTCTAGCTGGGCGTCGTACGCCTTACGAGCACGGCCGGCGACGCGACGGCCGGCTGCTCGCGGCCGCTAACCGACCACCTCGACAACGATAAGAACTAGAGGTAGAGACATAATAACTAATAGAGTAATAGTAAGGCAAGTTATATTTTGTGTACGGGGCTATTAGAATGCCCTACGTGTACGAGAGCGGCGAGGGCGAGGGCTGTGGGCTATATAGGCTAACTAAAACGCGTAACGGCGGGACGTCGGGACGTTTGGAAGTTCGGGATCGCAAGTCCTATTCCTATTGTAGGTGGGGAGAAAGGAACCATCGAGGTCAGCTCGCAGCTACGAGCCACCATGTTTCCACTGAAAGGACAGCAGATCAACGTCGTCATCGACACCGAATCCACAGAATCCTACGGGACGAAGGATTACATCCTCCGACACTATCCCGACATTGAGATCATCAAAATCCCACCCTACCAGCTCCGCGGCATCGGAACGGGCCCAACCGTCACGGAGAAAGTGAACCTTCCCATCACGATGAGAGACACGGCAGGGACCTTGTACGAGACGTCGACACCAGTGTCACTTCTTGACAATCTCGCCTGCGCAATCCTCCTCGGAACGGGATTTCTCAGACCAAACCAGCTTCATATCCAATGGGGGAGAACCGGGATTCCCAAATGTGATCAGGATTGCAGCAACTGGAAGAAAGATCCAGGCCAGGTCCACCATGCCAATCGCCAAGTCGGCGCGAATCCGAGCTACGCAGACAACAACTGTTCTGCCAGGCGAAGGAAGAGCCATTCCAATTTCACATCGCAATCTGCCACCCACAGCCCACGGATACCTCGTTTTGCCAACGACGTTCTCAGACCCTCGACATCTTGCCCACGGACAAGTCCCACACTCTATCATTTCCGACAAACAGGACTGGATGCCTTTCGCCAACCTCGGCGACGTGCCCATCACAGTCGAGTAAGGACAGATCCTAGCAACGATACACTACGTCGAGACAGCTCCGAGCATCGAGTTATGGTTCGCCAATCGCGACGAGGCAATCCCACTGTCAGATCTGCTTCCAGACATAGATCTGGACGACACGGAACCAACAGATTGCTACCCTGTCGGCTATCCTTTCCATCTCCTAGCTTACAAGGAGCTAGATTTCGACGTCGGTGAAGCAGACATCTCATAACACTGGGACGAGGGCACCCGGCAGCGAATACGCGACGTCATTTCGAAACACGGCCGAGTCTTTCGACCCGAGATCGGAAAATTCGACGACGGAATCGAGATGCCCATTCCATTCCTGCCAGACGCGAATCTCGACAATCTCAACCAACGACCGTACAACATGTCATTCCGAGACCGCAAGGAAATGAACGCCATCCTGGATCCCCTCAGACTGGCGGGAGTCGGAAGGAGTCCCGTTGGGAGAACCATGTCCAGTGGCATCACCAGCTTTCGTTATGTGGCAAAACGGCAAGCCCCGAGTCGTGGTCGACATGCGAAAAGTGAATGACAAGACAGTCAAGGATGCATACACCCTACCTCGACAGGATGATATCCTCGCAGCAATGCACGGGTCACTGGTGTTCACTGCCCTCGACATCACCAAAGGATTTTTCCAACAACCGATTCGCCCGGAGGACCGATGGAAAACATCTTTTGTCACTCCACATCGAGGACACGAACGCTTGACGGTCAGCACAATGGGTCTCGCGACCTCCCTAGCCTTCTTCCAACACCGCATGGAGAAGCTGTTCCGCGAATACCTCTGGAAATTCGTCGTGGTCTACATCGATGACACAATTGTATACAGCAAAACGATAGACGATCACAGACGCGATCCTAGGCGTCTTTGAGAGATCTGGATGCACCTTGTCCATCAAAAAGTGCCACTTTGCCAGCTCCGGGACTGAAGGCGCTTGGACATTGGGTGTCACGGCTTGGACTTGGCACCCTCTCGGGGAAGACCGCAGCAATTCGGGGAACTCAAGATGCCCGAAAACTTGGTGGATTTGGAGTCGGGACTGGGCCTGATGGGATACTACAGAAGCTTCGTCGCCAACTATTCCATCATCGCGGAACCACTCACTCGCATCAAGGCCTTGGGATTCCGGCACGCTCCACCTAAGAACTTCGAACGTCTGCGACATGCTCGAAACGCCCAATTCCTTCTCCTTATAGCAGAATCGGACCTGAAGGAGAAACAAGAGAAGCTCTCGGAGGACAAGTGGCAAGAATGGAAGAATAAAGAGATGGAGACAAGAGCTTAGCTGTGGGAGAAAGCAAAAAGAGCATGGGATACTCTGAAGGCGAAATTGTGTGTAGCGGTGGAGCTGCCATTCCCTGACTACGACAAACCCTTCACCCTCTACGTCGACGGAAGCAAGCGTGGATTTGGGGCGGGATTGCACCAGATGCGACCGGAGAGGGACCAGTCGACCGATCCTGTTCATCTCCAAGACCCTCACCGGAGCGGAGAAGAACTACGCGGCAACGGAACTCGAAACCGCCGCTCTGGTATGGGCATTGAAGAAGCTGGTGCACTACCTCGACCACAGCTCTATCCACGTTGTCACGGATCACACCGCGGTACGGGATGCTTTCATCAACGACGACATCCACAAGGGAAAGATGCGACTCGTGTCTCAGAGACTGTTCCTGGCCAAATACCGCGACAAGATCACTCTCCAACACGGACCAGGAAAGACGCACACCAATGCGGACGCGCTGTCGCGACTCCCGAGAGACGAGGAAAGAAAACATACCTTTATGGTCATAAGAGCAAGGGCGAAGAAGCATTAGACAAGCGAAGGACTGTGCCCGAAAGATCAACCCCAGAGCACTTCCAAGGCTCCGGAAGCGGGAATCACGGAAACAGGAAAAAAGACAACGAGAACAGATGATTGACGACACCGGGAATCCCAGCCGGCCGCAGAACTGGCGCCACCGTCCACATCGAAAGCTCTTTTGGTCGTTGACGACTCCGATGGATTGTTGACTACCTCCCTCGACACCTCGGGAGACCTCTTCCAGGCAGTGATTCAGGCCTTTCCGGACGATCATTCACTGAAATCGGTATACCAGAACCTGTTGGATCGGACGATCAGCCAATCCGGAGAGGACCAACCTTCGCACGCATCTTTCTCTCTCGACACAAACACCAAGGCCCTGTACTTTGACGACGGAACCTGCCGTCGCCTCGCCGTTCCCACAAAGCTCTCAGCACGATTCTTCGAACTAGCTCACGACAAGAGATCGCACGTCGGGATCAATCGGACCTATCAGTTTCTCCGACCACACATCTACATGCCCAACATGAGGGCCCAACATGAGGACTGCCATCCAGAAGTATATCGCGGTTTGCAGTCATTGCGGCCCCGCGCTGAAAGCCCGGCAAAAACCATACGGTGACCTTCAACCCATTCCTACATCGACGCAACCATTGGCAACGCTCTGCTTGGACTTTGTGGTCGGTCTCCCGATCGGCTCCGCAGGAAACGACTGCGTCCTAGTCATCACCTGCAAAACCACGAAATTCGTCAAAACGATGGTGGGCCAAGCGACATTCGGGAGCGAAGAATGGGCAAGATTGTACCTGACACATGTCTACGCCGACTGGGGACTCCCGGACACCTTCATCAGTGACCAGGACTCCAAGTTCATCAAGGGCTTCTGGGTAACGATGTGCGATGCAGCTGGAATTGAGATGGCATTCTCAGCGGCGGCACATCACCCCAGCGCGAACGGACAGGCAGAACGATCGGTGCAGACATTGGGAGCGGCAATGATGATCGCCATGGGAGCAAAACTTAATCCGGACTCGTGGGAAAAGCATTTACCACACATAGTCCACGTCCTCAACACGTCCTGGTCAGCCTCCACGAAACAGGTCCCATACGAAATTTCTCTTCGGACGTGCACCCAAGCATTTCCTCTCTCCAACTACAACTACAGAAAACGATGCAGATTCCGCCAGAGACGTTCTTCGACAGGAGGCATGGGATGCGCTTCTACTCGCACAAGCCAGGATGAAGACATATCACGACAAGAAGCACCGCAAGCCACCAGCGTTGGAGAAGGATGACTACGTCTACGTCAGGTTGGCGAACCGGGTCACAGGGGGTATCACCTTAACAACCAGACCAAGCTTTCCTTTCGATCAGCAGGACCATTCCGCATCATGGAGAAGATCGATGCTCTCAAGTTCAAGCTCGACTTGCCGGAATACCTCATGTGGAACCCTGAGATCTCCATCGAACACCTCGAGCCAGTGGTGGGAGACAGCTGGGAAGCAGTCGAGACCCGAGCCAGGCCCCTTGCGGGGAGAGGACGGAGTTCTCCGATACATCATGGAGAAGATCGTCGACCACAAGATCATGACACGGTCAGACAATGGGAAGAAAGCGACGCACTACCGCGTCAAATGGTGGAGCTACCCAGACAAGGACAATACGTGGGAACCTCACTCCCAGCTGTTCGAGGACCGTCCGGCGGACGTCACAGCGTATCGCAAACAGCACGGTCTCCCTCACAGTCGTGCATGACTCGACACATCATCACGACAAAACGTCCCGTTGGCGCAGGACGTAGAAGCAGGTACCAACACCGGGTGCAACACGATGGATCCCAAGGCGAAGGCAACAATTGCCAAAGGGATGAAGGACACCATTCTTGCATCCAGCTCCAACGCCATCCTCACTCCCAAGGCCAAGCAACTCGACAAGCACAAGGCAACCGACAACTCCAAGGAGGCCGATGAGTTCTATCCGAAGGTCTTCCCCAGGGGACACTTCCTATGCCCCGACGGTCTGCCGGGAAACAGCCATCTCGTGCATGTCATCTGCCAGTCGATCCTTCTCCAGTACAGTCACGACGTGTACAGCAACATCGACTGGGAGCTCAAGCACCAGTGGGGAGTCGGCCCAACCCTAACCGTTCTCGAGAACATCATCGAGCAACTTGATGCCAACTACCGCGTCATCATCTGGGGAGAGAGGACGCAGCGCGAACTCTACAAGTTTGGCGGCGACAAGAAGTCTCCCAATGACAAGCCAGCGATCCGCGTGTTCATAGCCGATCGCTTCGACTCGATTTCGTCCTCCCTCGGCGTGCAAAAGGATTCCCTGATCACCATGGGCCTGAGCCGGGACCCATGCACGATAATCGGAGGCATGGAGCAGATTCCGAATGCGTTCACAGACATCGGAGACAGCAAGGCGGGAGGAAAACAAAAGCCCAAATGGGAGGCAGCCTAAGCCGAAGCAATCAAGCCCGAAGTCATCTAACAGACATCCTTCGTCACTCCCACCAACCCCTTTCACGACAGGCCGGGAGACAACGGAGAACTCCGACATTTGGAACATCATCATCGACTAGTACCCGGACACAGGTCACGCCACATACGTCGTCACACCTACGACCATCTTTGAAGCAGCTGTTCAGGCCCTTGACAACTTGGACAAACAATGCACTGCAACGGAAATCGAGGACACCATGACGTCGCACTGGCACGCCCCTCTGACTTTGACCTCCCCCCTTCTACTTGCCAAGGCACTTTCGACGATGTTCCGAAAGATGCCTGACAAGCCGGAAAAAAAGATTGACTCCGATGACAACCGCAAGGGAAGTCAATGATCAAGATCAGAACAAGAAGGACGAGCGCCTGATCTGCCACCTCATCACCGTCCACGAGGGACATGAAGCAACGATGCTTAAAGGAGACCCAGTCGCAGGTGACGGGGACATTCCGCTGGCAACCATCATTCTCTGGCTCAGTCGGACGACACCTTCGCGTATATCACGTATCCCGAGGAGATGACCCGCATTGAGGAAGGAAAAGACGGACAGACGGAGGAAACCGAGCTTGCTTTCTTCGGGAACCAGATTGTCCCAAAGTCCTGGCTGCAAGAGGAAGAGGTGATGCTCATATTCGGCGAAGGCGGACAAATCGCAGACGACATGCGAGGCAAGCAGTCGGCGTCAGTTCCCATATTCGAGGCGATCAAGCAGGAAGAGGGACATCAACTGCTCGCAGCCTACAATGATTCCGAGCTGCAAGCCCTGCAGCGGCTCGACATCGATGGTATCCGCACCCCCAACTCGATTGTGACGTCTCCTGGTTCGGACCAGCAACGATTCGTGTCGCCCTCACAGCAATTCACGCCACCCAGAAAACAGTCTTTGCGAATCTCACCATTCCGCTTCATCAACTTGTCGCGCCCCCTCGCATGATGAGAAAGGACATCGAGGACAAGAACGAACTTTCTCACGCGTGGCCTTGCATGCCCACTACGACGGCCTCAAACGTCGTGATCATCACTTTCGCCGCGAAAGCCAATGCCATGTCATTCAAGATTGGAGAAGAGGGCATGCGACATATTCGGAACGTCAATGGCCAACACGGTGATCGCATCTCGTTGGAGACAGCGGCGAAGGCATCCGTCAAGCATGACATGACGAAGCCGACGATATTCACCATCTTCGCTGAGGCAAACGCCATCACGGACGCGTTGTTCCAGCAACTTGAGAACGCGTACCACAACAGCGAGATGATGCTAGACTGGTCCGCTCCGTTCTTCAAGGGATCCAGCCGAGCAGAACTGGTGAACATCGCGCAGTTCTCCGACCCAGCGGACATCTCAACCGGTCTGCAGATCCAGCAACCTACAACGAATGTATTCGTCGACAGGCAGCACATGGCAGTGAGCCTCGCAGGCGGACCCATCTGGGAGCATCGGTACAACCTCACCCAGACCGAACAAATGGAAGCCCTCATGCTCGACGCAGTCGCCCCCCCCCCCCCCGGCCAGGCACGTACGTCGACGGAAAACCCACGCAGTTCGCAATGGCGATAATCGACAAGCAAAACATCTCTTCGACTACGAGGCCTAACCTACCCCGAGTAGGCGACCGAGTCAAGCTCCTGGTGCACGTCAAGACTAGATCGGTCCAGATCGACGAAAACAGGTTCTCACGCGACGAGAAAGATCGAATGGTTCAGGAAGTACATCCGCGAAGTATGCCGAGACACGACCCGCAATCTCGGCAAAGCCGTAAGGGATCCCGTAGCAGCTACCCGTGTCTGGACGACAATTATGATGCAGAAGCTGGCGCAGATCTTAGTCAACAATGACTACGACGATCAAGTCCACTGGAACGACGCCGTCCGGTAGGCCCGATATCTCGAGTGAGACATGCCTGTCAAGGCAGAAGTCGACCGGGAAGGCACGGAGATCCGACCGGAGCACAAGGGGGAGACAAAGGAAGAAGCAGAAGCACGACGCGACGAATGGGTCGTCGAAAACTTTCACTGCCTCGTATCCCGAACTCAGGGACACGGACGAGGAGGTCTGCGAATGGCGTGGAGAAGTGGTTCCGGTGTCACCGAATTTCGCGCAGTGGCGCAACTTCAAGTGATCGTAAATGTCCCACGTCAGGCCAATTGGCCTACATCCATGGGAGAGGTGCCCTTCGTGGAAGTGCAGATCCCAGCCATCGACTTCAACGTCGCAAAAAAGTTGCGCGACACGCCCGGCAATGCCCTGTTCCAGGTCCAGATCAAGCGGATTGACAGCACCCGTCACCATTAAAGAGCAGGTTCGAGCGATCAATGACTTCGCCAGCGCCAAGCCAAAGAACCCAGCCATGGCAGACTGGTGGGTCAACTTCTCAGGACTGGTGGGTCAACTTCTCAGGACCGGCGGACAACCACCCAGTCACGAAGATGTTTCCCGCCATCAATGCAATTCGACACCTGATCCTGCAAGACCATCCAGGATTCACATATCCACGCACGACGCCGTTGCAGAGACTATACAACGCCGCACGGACGATGGATAGACACAAGAAACGTGTCTTGACGACCTGCGACGATCTCCCGTTCGGGATCAAGGTCGTACATGGCAGCCCGGGATGCGGCAAGTCGATGCTTGCCATCTTCATCGGAGCGGTCCTGCGTCTGGACAAAGATGACTACGACTGGAGTAAGCGCATGGTGACACCAGCTCCCGAAAAAATTGTCACCCTCGACCTATGGACTACGGAACTCGAAAAGGGGGGCTTTGAAGTTTCCCACATGGCCTGCAGAAGATCGACCAGCATAGCGAGAGGAACGAAGCAGTCAGGACGACAAGAACCCGTTTGGAGAGACACGCGATCAAGTCGAGGACCGAAGGGCCAAGGAGAAAGAGTCCAGGAGGCAGAAGGACAACGAGGAAGAACAGGACACTCAGTTCGACAACGTCGACGAACAAGTCTCCGACAGTGATCTCCAATCCTTCGGCATGACAGGCACAGATGCGAACCAGCCCTTTGACATGACGGACAACCAAGCCTGCCAGTTTGACGACGCTGGAAGCCAATCCCCGGATTGGGACTCCCATTCCCTTGCCACGGGAGAGATCAGAACACAGTCCAGCCTTTCACGACGGCGGACCACGAGACAGTTCAGCATCCCGCAACGGCGGACACAGCTCAGCCTCACACCACGGCGAACCAGGACACGGTTCAGCCTTACACAACGGCAGACACAGTTCAGCCTTCCACCACAGCGAACCCAGACACGGTTCACCCTCCCACAACGGCAGACCCAGTTCAGATTCCCGACGCGACGGACCTGAACACAGTCCAGCCGTCATCCGCTGCGGCCTCTCACACAGACCCAGCCGAACCCCAGACCACCTGGGAGAACAATGCAGACGACACGGGCTTCGCGACTTCCTCACAGGAAAACGAACCCCCACTTATCACAACACACCAGAAGGAACGAGTCCCGAACCTGAAGAAGCGAGTCTGCGTGTACGTCGCAGAGCAAAATCAGCAGGGACATGAACTCGCCGAAGAGATCATCTCGTTCCACGTCAATATCGGACTCACTCCCAGGCACCTGATGGAGAAAGATGTCAACTCTGCCGCGAAGGTGTACGGTAAGATCTAGACGGATAGCCGTTTCACCATGGCTAAGCACATCATCGAGATGCGATCGACGAACTTCAGGGTCTATCAGGAGAACATCAACCCTCTCGGAGAAGCCTTCGACCCCGCCAAGAAGCTGGTTGCGGAGGAGACCGATATTTGGATCGCAACCATGCCAGGCCTCGCGTGCCTGATGAGGGACTTGGACGACCTGATCCAGCCGACAGCGGTATTCGTCGAAGGACTGGGACGATTCAAAGAAATTGACGTCCTGTCGGCCATCACATCTTGCCCGGGCGCTCTTCTTCGGTACATGTCCGGAGATCACAAGCAAAACAAACCGGTGGTGATGACGATCTCTACGCATCGCCACAAGGAACGCAAGGGAGCATACCTCAATCCACTAGCGCCGCAAATGCAGACATACTTGATGACCCGCACGAGCTACAACGGGTTCCCCATGTCGCAGACGCTGTTCAACTGGCGCGCACGTGGTCTGACAGTGGACTATCCGTCGGCAGCGTTCTACGACGGACGGATGATCATGGCCAGAGATGTGTCGACACAAGCTGACACGTTCTCACGACTTCTTGGCAAGGATTTGGAGGAAGAAGGAGTTCCCGGGACACACCGGCTTCATCATCGTCAATGGAAAGAATCTGGAGAACGACAAGGGATGCAGCAAGGAAAACCTGCCGCACCGCCGAATCGTCCTTGACATGATCCAACGCATGCATCGCGAGCCGGTAACATAGCCCCCTCGCGCCCGGCGGCAGCATTGACGGCTTTATTGCCGACGGTGATGACTGATGACTTTGCCGGCTTTGCCTGTGAGGTGAGGCGGTCTTTCTTCTTGCGACCCTTTTTCTCGTCTTCAGCAGCGGCCTTGGCCCCTTTCACCTCTGCTTCACCTCTGCTTTCGTTTGTTCCGGTTCCCGTGACATTGGTATTGTTGCCAATGGTAGCCTCCAGTGTCGATGATGTGGCTGATTGCGTTATGGTTGGTATAGCCGTTCTCGTTGGGCTGGCCGCTGTTATTGACGTAGTTATTGTTGTAGTTGCCCTGTGGGCTCTGCAGAGAATATGCCGAACGGGGGGAGAAAGGGGTTGGTTCATCATGGCGAAATTCTGTTGTTCGCTAAAAGGGCCTCCCATTTGGCTTTAACGCAAGGGCAGCTTCAGCATCGGGTCCGGCGGTAGCGGTAGGCGAAGGAAGACGTTGAAAAGGGTTGGGAGAGTGGCGGCGGAGGTGTTGGTGCGGCGGAGGTGTTAGAGACGGCGGTGATGACGGTTTTCTGAAGTATATCGAGATTTCTGAGACATTCTATATCAATCGATGATATATGGTAGTAGACTGAGACTAAATGCGGCAACTTTGGCTCGAGATATCGACGGTGACCCTGGTATTCCAGTATTATAAATAGTAACTACATACATCAAAAATGGCAAGTCCTAGGACAGAAGAGTCCCGGATAACGCGGTAATCCAGCGTTGTAGTGAGCTTATTGCGAAAATAAAGAATCATACCTCGTAGAGACCACGTTGTCGTTGTTGTCTCGCATCTCCACTGACCGCCACTCGCCCGACCATGAGGAGGGGGGTCGCCGCTACTCTCCGTGGCGCCGACGTTCCTTTCTCGACATCGGACGCTAGGGGGGGTTTTGGGGGCCCTGGAGGGGGCGGCGGAGGCGGGCGGACTTCGTCCAGCAACCAATAGAGATCCGCCATCGACGTCTACTATCGTCGGAAAACGCGGACTCTCGTCATGAGGCGGCGACCAAACATGGCAGGATACGACGCCAGCATCCTTCCCGCACCCTTGCCGTTTTCGGTCGCTAGGAGAGCGAAGAAGGCGTCATCCCCAACCGCAAACTCCAACCGGCCGGGCGTCTCGACGACGACGTATCCGACCGAGCCTCCTTCACTCTCCCCCACGGCCGGCCGGCTTCTTCCAGCACAAACGCCTGCCATATCGTCCATCGCAGCAGTCGAGTCATCCAGACCCCTGGCTATAGACAGTCCGCCGTCTCCTTCTCCCAGGACTACTTCGATCTCTCTCCAAGCTGCGGCCATACCCAACGCCGGCCTGCAGCGAGAGGAACCTTCTCGCCGTAAGAGGCACTCATATAAAGTACCCTGTACCTCAGGACCTTATAACCCTAATAACTAGCTATACTTTAATATATATAGCTAAGGATAAAATAATATTTATAACCGAGGATAAAAATAAGGTTAAGTATAAGGAAAGAGCACCCTAAGCATATACGCACACTATTATATACGCTTACTACTTATTACTAACTAGCTAGATCACTACTAGTTAGTATAATTACTATTATTATAGGGAACGGAGCCTATAAGTATATATATAAGTAGTAGCCCTCGCCTAACTTCCTTTACGAGGGCTAGGTTAAAGTCTTATACTAATACTACTTATTACTCGCCCTTCTTCTTACCTATATTATAAATACCTTAATTAAGCGTACCTACCCTCTCTTATAAATCTTTAACCTCCCTATTACTAGTAACGATCGAGCCGGTTATTATAATAAGTAATACTCGTAGAAAGGGAAGAGCTACGCCTTAGGCTAGTTTAACCTAAAAAGCGACCCTTGAGGATTTAAACGACCCCGTATAGGACTCTCCTACGCCTTTTACTAATATAGATCCCTAGTAGTTCTAAGCCTTAATATTATAAGTAATAACTAACTTTTCTACCGGCTTAAATAACCTTAGAACTACTCTAACTAACCTAGGACTTTAAGGAGGCCTATCCCGGCCGAAAGACGACCGCCCCCCTACTTATATAGTTAGTAAACTAAGGGTTAATACCTCGTTCTAAAATAGGGAAGACTAACTATAAGTTATAGAATAAGGAAACGTTATATATTAAGACCGACCTTAATAACTCTAAGTCTAATAGACTAATATTTAGATAGAATTAGAAATATAATAATAATAATAAGCTTATTAAAAGTAGCTTTATAATAAGAACTTTAAATAAATTATATAATAGGTGTCACGGCATGTGTCAGACAAGTGGCTGGAAGGACTGGATTGAGCCTAGCGCCTTGGCATTAGGCTAGCGCCTTGGCATGCAACTCGCACGCCCTGAGGCCGCGTAGGATTTACGGTATGGTCAGTGCTGAGCCCTCATCACGTAACCTACACCTACCTTACTTCCTCGCCGCGCCCGGGCATTAGATTCTTCTTTTCCTTTTTCCTTCTTTAGCTTTAGATTCTACGAATACAGCGACTATATATAGCCCTGCCTCATTCGGTTAACTATGCGGTAATAATCTAAAGCTCAATCTCTTTACTCGCCTGGGAAGGCAATTGAAAAGAATATCCCACCAGAAAAAACCCGCGATCGCTACGAGTACGCGACCGCCGACCAGGAAAGACCACATCACTCCAAGCGGGGTAACAGGGCAGAGATAGTGGACGGCAAGATGCCTACCATTAACGACGAGGCCATATAGGCAGCCCTACAGGCCGCAATTGAGGAAGTCAACTTCGATCGTAATGGCTTTATGAAGATTCACCCTCGTAAGAAGAGCGAGACGACGTTGGCACTCATTACAAAGGAAGTCGAGATAGTTATAAGCACCACGAAGGCGCCGTCCGGCGTAGTATCTATAACCGAGGGCCGTAATAACCCCGACCGTATCGATACCCGCGACTTCACGACGCGCATCGTAGCCGAGATTAATAGCGTCAAGTTTACCGCTTCCATCGACGACGTCGATAATAACCTTCAAGAGAAGTTGTCCGACTTGGCCGCTTTGTTCGTTAAGCGAAACAAGACCAGCCCGACAATGCCCTTCTATATATAGCTGAGCAACGATATTACCTTCGAAGGACCTATAGATCTTAAGGATTTCGAGCATATCTCGACCGAGCACCTAGATAAATACTTTTAGGAGTTCAAGCTCCGTACGCTTATGGTTCATACTTTGTACGAGCAGATATCACAGTTATACAGCATTACCCGATACCAGTCAGTCATCATTAACAATATCAAGACTTAGGCTACCCGCATTCTTACCTAGACTATACGATCGGTTACTACTACAACCCCGGTTATAGACCCAGCCAACGTTAGTAGAAACAATAATGGACTTATTATCGAGATGACGGAAGCCCTTAGCGAGAAAGACATCGTCATTCAGCGTATATAGGACAAGATTGACGAGCTAAGTCGTACTATTACCAATAACGTCATTAACGGCTCAATCCGTAGCTCTACACCCGCCACGAACGAGAGCTCGACGCGACGAAGCGCTAAGACGGCAGACCCTCCCCTCTTCTACAATAATAAGGAGAAGGATACGATCATATTCAATACTTGGATCCGTTAGATCATTAATAAGTTAGATATTAACGCCGATCACTTCGATAACGACCGGGCTAGACAGTCTTATATTAAACTTCGCTTGGCTAGCAAGGCCTCACACCAGCTAGAGCCCTACCTGGAAGAGACCCATCCCAACCAGATCAAGACCCAGAAGGAACGACAAATGGCCCACCGAATAGTGCAGATGTTCCAGGAGCAACCTGACGGGAGCTTCGTTATGGCCCTCGACTACGTAGACTTCATTAACGAAGTGGCCCCCTTACTCTCGCTAGTACGCATAGTAGAAGACGACGAATACGTCGAACTCGGAGACGAGGAAGAAGACACGCCCGTAACCTCATCGGTCATAGCCGTATTGGACGAACCGCTAGAGATTTCGGGATACGAGCTAGTAGACCAGTTGATTCAGGCGAACCGAACAAGCGACTCGCTAGCAATCTACCGCGAAAGGGCTCGTTTAGAGGAAGAAACGAAGCTATCTATAATAACAAACGGCTTATTATTAAGAGAGGGGAGCCTGGTCGTTCCCGATCACGATAATTTGAGGACTAGGATCATCGATAACATCCACTCCAGACTCCCTATAGCCCACCCCGGCCGGAATAAAACCAGGAGGCTCGTCAAGGACCTATACTAGTGGGCCGGTATAGGAGCCGATATCGATAGATTCATCGCTAACTATAAATATAAGTTAGCTAAGGCGCCTCACGATAAGACCCCTGGTTTGCTCCACCCTATTCCGCCCCCCCTAAGAATTTGGAGCTCTTTAGTAATAGACTTCAAAGAGATACCAAAGGACAAGTACGGTCACGACAACTTATTTACGATCATCGACCGGTTGAGCAAGCTATCGTAGTACATACCGTACGACAAAATAGCCACGAGCAAGGAAGCAGCTCGTATATATTATAAAGGCCCTTACCGAATTCTGGGCTTACCAGATAAGATCATTAGCGACAGAGGACCGCAGTTCACGTCGGACTTCACGGACGAACTAGCGAAGATTATAGGCATTCGGTAGAAGCTCTCATCGTCAGGACATAAACAAATAGCAAGATAGGTCGAAAACCTACACCAGTAGATAGACCAGCGCCTCAGGATATTTATTAATCATTACCAGGACGATTAGTCACGGTATATACCGGCTATGGACTTCGTATAAGGTTCAATCCCGCAAGATAGTACCGGAATATAACCTCACGAGGTGGCATTCGGATTCCTAATACCTATACATTTCGATTAGACGGCTCGGTCTAATTTGACAAACCTAGACCTACCTAGAATAGAGAGGCTCAATAGAGAACAGGCTTAATAGATAGCCGATACCCTAAGAGCCTATATTAAGAAGGCCCGTAAAAGCATCACCAGGGCGTAAGAAAAGCAGACCGCAGAAGCCAACAAACATAGGCGGGAGCCAGACTTTAACGTCGGGGACCGTATATATATCGTAAAGCACGCCTAGGCAACGGACAGGCCGAGCACGAAGCTAGATTTCCCGCTCATATAGCAGCACTTCAAGATTCTTGAACGTTCAAGAACAAACAAAGACGGTTACGACTACAAACTGGAAGTTCCTAAGGGATAGAGAGGGATAAACGTATTCCACGCTAATAGGTTAAGACTATACCCGAACAACCCTCTTCCTAGCCAGGAAGACCCGAACCCCAACGGCGATATAGTTAATAATAACTCGGAATGGGAACTTAAGAAGGTATTATCCTCGCGATCTTACTACGGCAAGCTCCAATACCAAGTCGCTTGGAAAGGATGGGCTACGGACCCCAAGTAGTACTACGTAGAGAACTTCAAGAACGCACTAGAGCTGCTCAAAGCCTACCACGACGAGTACACTAACAAGGCCGGACCACCACTACGATTGAACGAATGGCTACTCGCAGCACAGGAGGACAGGTTCGACGAGCCGCACCAGGACGACAACAAGCCCGCAGTACAGGGGCGACCGTTACGTAGGGTAACGCGACAGCGATGATTGATCACTTAAGAACGCGCGGCCACGCGTTCGAACCCTAGCCGGGGCAGCCTGCGGCTCATTTTTTGCTCAGTTAAGGGGAATTGACGGCGCTTCAGGACGAAGCTTTTTCCGACCGGGGGGTAGTATCACGGCATATGTCAGACAAGTAGCTGGAAGGACTAGATTGAGCCTAGCGCCTTGGCATTAGGCTAGCGCCTTGGCATGCAACTCGCACGCCCTGAGGCCGCGTAGGATTTACGGTATGGTCAGTGCTGAGCCCTCATCACGTGACCTACACCTACCTTACTTCCTCGCCGCGCCCGGGCATTAGATTCTTCTTTTCCTTTTTCCTTCTTTAGCTTTAGATTCTACGAATACAGCGACTATATACAGCCCTGCCTCATTCGGTTGACTGTGCGGTGATAATAGGAATTTAAGAATTATATTATTTCGGATTACCTTAATAATAAAACTAAAGAAGTTTAAATATATAAGGATTAATTAATTTATATATTAAAATAACGATATTAGTAACTGCATACTAGCGGAGGTCGCGTAACCGCGTACGTGTAAAGGCACGTGCCGCGCGTAGACCTCCCGCCCATATATACAAAACCCCGGTCGCCCTAGAACCTAGTTTAGTTCCTTAGACAGATAGAATAGAACTAATATTACACCCCCCCAACGGTAGATCTACCACCCTTAGACCTATAGGATCCCTATATAGTTTGAGAACCACGAATACTAATTAGTAAGTAGTTAAACACTTATAGAGAAGTAACGTAAAGAGACGAGATCGTACTACCGATATACGCGTACCGAACTTTCGAAGGAGGTACCAAAGTACGTACGATAGTATCTCGTACTACTACCTAGACGGAGCCCTTTTTTAAACTTTCGAGGAAAGAGAAGAATCTTTATCTAGAAGAATAAAGGAACTAAGCGTATAGCGACGTTCATAGCTATAGGTCGAGAGCGATATACGTATAACTAGAACCTATATTATACGCCGTTATATAGCCCCGCTATACCTACTAAACTCCCCTATATATACCCCTAGTCGTACGATCGCGACTAATTATTAATAACTTTATTAATATTATTAATACCCCGCTATCGCCGAAGATAGTATTAACCTCGGGCGTAGGAAAAGGCCCGAGTAAGGGTAACGACTCGTACGAAGATATCTAGGAGAAGAGTAATATCCTAAGTACGGTATAGAAGGCGAATATCGACTAGGACCTTTAGTATAAGGCCTAGACCCTAAATATTACCTATCCCCTTTAAGATAAGGAAGCTATAACTTACTTCGCCCGTATAATAATAGAAATTATATAGTTTAATATAAACTTAAAGGAAATCTAGTCGTCCTTCTATAAAGAGTTCGACGGATAGACGGTCGTATAATTTAATTAAGTTAATCGTACGTTTAAGAAAGAGATAATTAATATCATTAAGAAGAAAGGCGTACGGATTACTAGCGCCCGAATCTCGGACTAACTTATAAATATTATAAAGGCGGTACTCCTAGAGCCTAATCTTCTATAGCCCTCTCCGCTACTACCGCTAAAGGTAACGATAGTACTTCTATATTACCTAGTATACGGAGGAGAGGGTATAAGAGGATTACCGACTCTAACCCTATCGTATATATATAGTAACCTATTATACGGGACGCTATATATCTAATACTCTAATATCCTACTAACCCGCCTAATCTATAACGGTACGGTAAATAGTAAGAAGGTTACTATATTTAATAAGTTATAGAAGTTATCGTATAATTATACTAGCCGACCGTACGATATCCTCTACGATAAGGCTAAGTACTTCGTTAGTATTTACTAGCGATTAGAGATCCCGGAGGATATATACTTCGTAGTCTTCCTAAAGATCCTATTTAATTATACGGAGGACTACTACCTTTCGTATATTAGTCCGGATAAGCGTTAGGACGAGGTATACGTTATACTCGATATATACTTTAATACGACGGTTAATTATATAGAGTACTATTTAGATTAGACAACTCTTACTTTTATTAAGATATATAAAGAGAACCTAGATATACTAGCCCGTAAGCTCCTCGAGAAGATATTTAATAAGCTTAGGCTCGTATAACGCGTATTAGGAGAAGGTTACTAAAGCGAGATCGTACTATATACTACGATTATACGAGCCTTCGTAGGAATTAAGGAGTTCGAGTCCGTACTAATAGGCTAGAGGACTACGTACGAAGTACTCTTCGATAAACTCCGGACGGCTCTTAAGGTTATAAGCGATAGGAAAGTAATAAACTAGTATTATATAGAGATATACGACTAGAACTATATCGACCGACGATACTAATTAAATCGCGGAGATAATAAGCCGAAGTTCTATAAGCGTTTATTTAATTAACGAGACTCGTCTTATTACCCTTATACGAGATTTAAGGATATATATATAAAGGATAAGAAATACTTTATATATAAGAAAGAGGGATACTAGTTAATAAACTACTCGAAAAAGAAGAGGGAGAAATCCTAATAAGTATACCTCTAAGCGTACGAGACTTTAGAGAATTAAGAGGACTTCGTATACTTCCTCGTTAGATATAAAGGTACCGCGCCCGAGATTAACGACGAAGAAAGCGAGGAGGAATCGGAGGACGAGAGCTAGGATAAAGAGAAGGCTTAAGCCGTATAGTTCCTCTAAGATAAGGTATATATTTATCGTACGTTCGACGAGAATATATACTAAGAGTAAGGGAAATAACCCGCTTACTAATTCGTCCTCGAGAATTAATATACGACGATATACTAGGGCGAACTCTAGGATATTAGAGCCGCCTAAGTATCGACCGTTAGAAAGTACTAAGTTAAAGCGTACTTAAAGGAGAACCCTTATACGAAGATTACCTAGAAGCTAAGTACGGCCGAGATCCGTTTTAGTAGCGGAAATACTAAGACTTCTATTAGAACGATCCTTATAGAGAACGCGATTAGTAAAGTTACGTACTATATCCTCGAAACGGTAACCCTATTCCTATTAAGCTTAAGGGATATAGATCGGATAAAGGCGTTCTTTAATAACGTTAAGAACGTTATTATATAAGAGGATAGTATAAAGATCTTAATTATACGGAAATAGGGATATACTTTCTTTAATACTAGCCTTATTAAGGTAGGAATCTACTTATTTAAGCTAGAACTAAGGAAACTTTACCGTCGATTCGGATACCCTTATACGGATAAGCTCTATAAACTTCTAAAGAAGGCCGGGTACGAGGATATATATAAGAAGATCCTTAAGAAGATCGAGAAAGTCTATTACTATTACTAAACGTACGACCCGGTACCTAAATAGTTTAAGTTTACGATTAAGGACGAGTATAAATTTAATTACGAAGTCGTTATCGATGTCGCTTAACTTAAGGGAAAGAAGGTATTATATATTATTAATACGGCGATATTATTCTAAGTAGCTATATTTATACGATTAATATTAGTAAATAATATATAGAACGTACTATATTAATACTAGATTTATATTTATTAAGGACTACTAAATATCGTCTCGTATAATTTAGGTACTAACTTCATATCTAAGGAATTTAGGAATAATACGAGAATTATAAGTATCTTTTATAAGGAAATACTAATCGAGGTATATTAGGTAATCGGAAAGGTCGAACGAGCTTATTACCCCTTAGAGCGGGTATATAATATCCTTTATTATAAGCTTAGCTATTATACGGATAATAAAACTATATTTTAAATAATTATTAAGGCCTTAAACGATACTACCGGCCTAGCCGGACTTATACCTACGCTCCTAGTCTTCGGAATATACCCCCGAATTAACTATAACTTACTACTATTACTAGAGATTAAAGAGCGAGTATTAGTAATATAGAAAGTAATAAAGATATTACGCGAGATATATATATAGGTTAACGTTAATCGTACGTTAAATACTAAGAACGGCCTACGGACGGACGACGTCCTCGTACTACCCCTAAGGAGTAAGGTACTCGTTTAGTAAGAAGGTAAGGATAAGAAGTAGGAAGGCCCTTACCTAATTATTATTAAGGACTATACTAACGTTATTATCGAGATATAGAGCGGGTTAAAAATATTTAGAATTATATAAGTTAAGCTATACTATCGAGATAAGAATCTAAACGTTATATACGATTAAGGTCGAGAACTTATTCCTAATATACTTAACCCTATTCCTAATATACTAAATCCTAATCTTATAAAATTAGTTCCTATACCTATTAAACGAGGAAGGGGATAATTAAGAAAGAATCCTATCTTAATCCTAATATAGGGTACGATTAATATAACTTAGAGGGAACGTAACGTATAATAACTAACGATCTAACTACGAGAAGAAGGGAAGATTATTATATTAGGTAACCTATTCGAGGAGTCGGACGCTAAGGAGATCGACGCCTTCTTAATCGTATATATTATCGAGGTTATCCGGTATAATAAGGAAGAGTATAGAAAGCTCTAGATATATAATACTCGGCTTATATACGAGATAAAGGGAAAGGAGATAGTCCCGTACGAGAAGTCTAGACTTATCGTTTAGGGGTATAGAGACGAGGATAAGAAGGAGATCCTTACCTAGGCCCTAACTATCTAGAGGATAAGCTAACGCCTAATTCTCATACTAGTACCCTCGTTAGAGAAGAGGTTTAACGTACGAATCGAGCTACGCGATATTACTTAAGCGTATACTTAATCTAAGGATCCGCTATAGCGAAAGATTATCGTACGACTCCCTAAGGAACTTAGAAATAAGTATTTAAAGGGAATAATACTCTAGATCCGAAGGCTACTTTATAGATTAATAGAGTTAGGAGTATATTAATTTAAGACGTACGCCTAGTATTATATTAAGAAGCTAGGTATATATATATCAATATATAACCCTTACTTACTCTATACTTAGGACGGCTAGAAGGAATTTAGTATTATTAGGATATAGATAGATAATATACTTACGTTAGCTATTCCCGAATTCTCTAGGAAGGAGGAAGCTAAGCTTAAAAAAGTAGGGCTAAAGGCTAAGCCGAAGTCGTACCTTACGTATAATACCTAGATCGAGTTTAACGGATACCGGATCTAACTTTAAGGATACGAGATTACTATTAAGTAGAAGGGATAAGTTAAATAACTAAACTTAATTAACCCGGAGAATAAAGATATACCCTAATAATATATCTCCTAACGAGTGTACGGAGCGTATATTACTAGTATTTACTAATTTAAAGTATTATACGATCTCTTAATCGCGGCTTAGGTAAAGGAACTTAAGAAGTTAGACTTTATAATTCTAAATAAGCGAATCTAATAGTAAATAGATTACCTAGAGCGAGGACTTTAATACTAATCGCTAGACTTCGACCGTACGAAGTTATTTATCTATACTAATAACTCGTTCGTAAATAATAAGGATATATTATTATAGTTTAGATACTTAATCGTATTAGGGATAAAGGACGACCGTATAGAGAAGTTATATATAATAATTAATAATATTATTTACTAGTCCTTTACTAAGTATAAGAGGATTATAAGGAGCGTACTAATAAGCGAACTCTATAATATAATAAGCGGCTTCGATAACGGTATCGTTATTAGTATAATACTCGTTAGGATTACGACTATATTAGGGATCGTATAGATCCTAATAATTATTTATACGGATTCTCGATCTCTATATAACTATTTAGTAAAACTTGGAATTACGAGTAAGAAGAGGTTAATAATCGATATTATATACTTATAGGAAGCGTATAAAAGGCGGGAGATTTCGGAAATTAGATAGATTAATAGACGAGATAACCTAACCGATATACTTATTAAGAAGGATCCTAATTAAGCCCTTATATACCTAATAGAGGATAATAAGATTATTGTATAAATCGAGGTATTCGTAGATAAATTAGAGAAGAAGGAAGAGGACGAGTAGAGGGTGGAGAGTATATTATATATTAATATATTACGACGGTTATAATATTAATATAGATTTACTAAAGAACCCCGGAATTTATTTTAAACTTAATATACGACTTATATAATAGAGAAAAAGATATTATATTAAGAATAACCCTAGCCGTACTAAGAAACCTCCTCGAGCGTACGAAGAGCTAAGGCGTAAAATAAGGCTAAAGGAGGAGGGTATTCTTATTAAAAGTAATCGGGTTTAGGCGCGAGCCTAAACTAGATAATAGTAGACGCCCCTATTACGGGCGATTAGGCTAGCCCCTAAACGAACTACCGCCTGGACTTCCACCGCCGCTATTACTATCGTTAAGCGCCGATTCGGCGCTTAAAACCGAGCCCGTACGGGAGTACGAATAGACCGTACTATATAATTACTAGATATACGACGAATAGGCGTTATTCTAATAGTCGGGTAGGCGAAAATAATAGCGAAAGTGAGGAATAGACTCCGGATTACTATACCGGTTTATAAAGTAACGAACGCGCGTACCGTACGAATAAATAAGGAGCGTACGGAAGTACGACTCGTAACGAATAATCTTAATAAAGAAGGTATTAAGGTTAGCGAAGTCTTTAGCGTTTATACGTACCTCGGTATCGACCGAGGGTATCGCGGTAATACGACGTTCGTCGTCCTAAGTACGAGTTAACTTATTATATAATAAAAGAAAGAGTCCCGAGGGTATCGTATATTAATAGTAAGAAAGCTAAGGAGACGCCGATTACCCTCCGAGGTAGTAGGAATTAAAATCTAGATAGATCCGTCTCCTATTATACGATAAGGAACGCTACCGAATAGGGCGGTCGTGGCCGTACCCTTAATAAAAGATATTATATTATACTAGGCTAGGTATACGCGAACTTCTAAGAGAAGGAGAGGGAGAGTACGCGCGTAGGTATAAGAGAGAGAGTAAGGTATAAGGAAGAAGGGAAGAAGGAAAAGAGCTAGGAAAGAAGAGCTACTTTATATCCGGGCGGCCAGCCTCGAGAGGGTAAGGCCCGGACCTACTACCCCTTCCGTACGGATCTCGAACTCAATCTCGTCGTTATATAAAGGTAAATATATTATCGGACGACCCGGTACGCGAGTACGGAGCGGGCCACTCATCTTATACAGCACCGGCTATTAGATAAGGTAAGCCGGCACGGCTCACTTCTCTATTACGTACGTACATAGATAAGTAAATAAGGTAGCGTACGGTTAAGGTAGCGTATAATTAAGGTAAATAATAATCCGATAAAGAAGTATACCGAGAGTACGATTATATTAAGTAAACTACGGAAATAGGTCATTTCGAGAGGGACTTATCTCCGAGTTATATAAGAGAGATAAGAAGGCGTTATCTACGATAAGAAGGAAGACCGGAGGCGTACGGTTATAAAAGAAGAGTTACTAGTATTAGAATAGCGATATTAGTAACCGTATACTAGCGGAGGTCGCGTAACCGCGTACGTATAAAGGCACGTGCCGCGCGTAGACCTCCCGCCTAATATATAAAACCCCGGTCGCCCTAGAACCTAGTTTAGTTCCTTAGATAGATAGAATAGAACTAACATTATACCCCCCTAACGGTAAATCTACCACCCTTAGACCTATAGGATCCCTACGTAGTTTGAGAACTACGAATATTATGTATAATATAAGAGATTACCTTAAGAGTCCTATTAAGAGTAAGCTACTTTAATTAAACGACTCCCTAATATAAATACTAAAAGCCCCTTTATAATATAGGACTATTAGATTAAACTAGACCGCTTTTATTATAGCTAATATATTAAGGTTATTTCTAATATTACCTTAGTAAAAGATTATACTAAATAGTACGAATATATCTAATTAACCCGGTCTTATTTATAGAACGGTAACGATAAAGAAACTTACTAAAAGCGGATAGGCTCTCCTATTAGCCTCGACGAAGCCTAGAAATTATTATATATTACGGAGGAAGCTTATTAGTTTTTATATATATATTTTTAACTCTTTAAATAATTATATATAAATAACTATAAGAAATAAAAGTATATAATAAATATATTTAAGGTTCTTATATAAATATATAACTTTGAATATTTGTGGGTCCTAAAAGTGGGTCCTTATATAAGCCCTTAAATCAAATAAGTGGTATATATATAATATAATATAATGCTAAATAAAAATTTATAATAATATAATACCTTTTATATATAGTTATTAGAAGTAATCTAACTGCTACGTAATATAGCCACCTACAGCCTTATTAACTAGCTACCGGCTGGCACTCGATTTCGATAGCTAGGCCGCCGTTCGGGCCACCTGGCCGCGGTTTGGGCCGGGCCGTCAGTTACGGCCAACCGGGCCGGCACAGCGTGAGCGTAAGCTAACAGGCTAACTGGGCCTTCAAATAAGGCCAATAACTGTTAGCCGGACTGTTGAACAGAGCTGAGTTCCGTTCAACAGGGTCCGTTCAAGCCGGTATAATAAGGGGACCTTTTCTACCTTTGTATTTAGAATCATACACATCTTAATCAGTCTTCAACCAATCACAGCAATCAAAATATCATTCTGCTCCACTTTTTCTGCTCTTCATTATCATCCATTCTGCCGTCCTTCACCGCCAACGCATCTCTCTCACGGAAGCTCCCAACCAAACCTTTCTATAGCTCCCATTCCTTTAACGCTTTAATACCTAATTAATGCTCTATAAATATAACCTCATTTGTTAAAGTATGGCTAGTTACTAGGGTTGTAGGTCCTGAAGTGCAGGGCACTGCAGTAGCTGTGTTGGAGTTGTGAGTGTTGTGGCTGTTGTGTGGTGCTGAGGGCGCTATACCTAGATTGTTTACTTTGCCCCACAGCACCCTCTCGAAACCCCTATACGTCTTGGCACACGTAAGACAAGCCCACTAGAAGACTATAGAATACAGAGCTGTCTACGAAGCCTGTGGGCCTCTAGAACCTTCTAGAGAGCCCACCTTAGGTCTATATAGACCTGTCCTTTCTCTTAGATAGATTTCCTTAAGCAAGCAAGCCTCTTGTTGTGAGTACAAAAGAAAGCAACAAGTAAGCACTGCACTCACCACTCTTTGTACTATACTTCTTCTATAATACAACTCCTCTCTATCTTCTTCAGCACCCACAGTTGGTCCCGAAGACCCTGACTGCAGGGCAGAGTCCCCTACAGCCTACGAGGTAGACTGCTGAGCAGAGTCCTCACAGTCTGAGTGGCAGGCCTGTAGCAGAGTTCTACAGACCTGTAGTCAGTCAGCCTGCTTCCCTCAGTGCCTTGCAGAAGCACTGTTGTATCGGACCGTAGGGCACAGCTCCCTACAGTCTACCCTGCACTTGATCGACCTACCTTGCACTTGGTTCCCGATATACGCTACACGCCTTGCTTCCGCTGCGCCTGCTGCCCTGCGCACCCTGTATAGGTGCTGAGTTTAGGCCTATACAGGAACGTAGTTCAATATCATTAACAAAGCTTATTCTAAGCCCCGCTATAATAAAACCCGGATTTAACGAAGGGAACTTTAGGATTAGCTAATAAAGAATACGCCTCCCGCCCTAATATAACCCGCTATTAGGTCTAATATATAAGCCCTCTTCTATATTAGAGAGCTTATTATATATTATAATTATAATAAGTTAGGATATATATAATATTAATACACCCTCTTATATATTATAGTTTTGAAGGTAGGCATATATAGGAGATAATACTATAAGTAAAGAATAACTAGATTCGTAGATAACTAAGCTAAAGAAAGAAAAAGGAAAAAGAAGAAGTCTGCGGGCTCTGTAGGCTTCTGGTTTTGTGGTGGTGTGCGGGGTCGTAGTGCTAGTCCCGATCGGGAATAGCGGGGCTTGCATACTAGGGCTAATAGCTAGGGCATGGTCGCGGCACCACGGACCTTAGTTCGGCCGTACCGTGATATTACCCCCCCCTCCCGCGCGTAGGGTCCTTTATTTATGAAGAATAAAAATTTTTTTTAGATCGCGTAGGATTCGAACCTACGACCTCGCGCTAGGACCCAATTGCTTCTCAGGGCCCGGCTTATATAGAGAAATAATTATCGAGAGAAGCGACGCGTTATACTACTAGACCAGCGACCCTGCTCGTTTATTAGAAATCTCGTTACGAAAAGTCAATTAAGCAGGCTCGGCCCTATAATCACTTCTTCCTTATTAATCTTTATAGCTTGCGTTCGCCCGTATTAATAGGTCTATTATCCTTATCATAGTCGTCGGCTATCTTATCGGCTATATATATAGCCGTCCATTGCTATAGGCGCTTTAGTAGCCCTACTAGGTTAGGGTATTATTCGTGGAACTCGTATAGCTTCGCGGGGGCGTTCTTGAAGTTCCTAGCTAGGTACTACGTCGGATCTAGGTCCTAGCCTCTCTATTATACTTAGTACTCGAAGCGGCCGTACGTTATTCTTGAGGTTAATATACAGTCGACTTCCTATTCTTCCTCCTTATTAACTATCTCCGAGGGATTCTCTACTTCTTATCCTTATAGCGGGTTATTAGTATAACGCTTGAGCCTATCCGTATAGAATATATCTATTACCTTCTAGCTAGTAGGAACCTCCAATCTATAGGAGTATCTAGCCATCTCGACGATTCGATAGTACTATCGTATAAGAGGGAAATCTAGCTTATTACTAGGTCTATCCGTAGACTAATTCTTCTTAATAATAAATACTCTATCGCTAACGCCGAAGTCCGGTTCTCGGCGATATTTATTAGCCTGGTTAACCTATACTTATTATACCTTTTGAATCATCTCCCTAGCGTAGTCGATATACTTCTATATCGTTCTTAGAGTATCCTAAGCGTCTTCCCTATTTAGCTTCTCCCTAGTCGGTAAGCCCGCTAGCTTAGTACGTTTAGTCTAATCGTACTAGGTAGGTATTTCGAATCCGAATAATACCTCGTAAGGTTCCATTCCCGTACTAGCGTACGGTAGGCTATTTTAGGCGAAGTCCATAGCGGGGATCGCTCTTGACTAGTTATCTTAGTAGTAGTTCACGAACGGTCGAAGTCGTTATTCTAGGTATTGGTTTATAATCTCGACTTAGCCTACGGTTTAGGAATATCCTAAGGAAGATAACTTCTACTTAATTCCTAAGATCTTAGAAACTTCGTCTATAAAGTCTACGATAAATTAGGGTCCTCTATCGTTAATTATTTCGTCGGGGAGTCTAAAGATCTAAAGGGACCTTCGTAGTATATTAGGGTAGTATCCTTAGCCGTAGTAGAGTCTTTATAAGGGATTATCCAAGCGGCCTTATTTAGCTTATTAATTATTACTAGGCCGTTATTCTTAGTATACTTATCCTCGGGTATCTTATAGAAGTCTACTACTAGGGACCTCCATTTACGAAGGGTTACTAGGAGGGGCTTAAGGAGGCCCGGGGTCTTACTACGGGGCTTCTTACTAGATTAGTATAGGTAGTTCTCGACGAATCGGTCGACTAATCCTATTAGCCGGGGCTACTAATAGAGTTTCGAGACTATTTAGCGGGTCTTATTTCTCTTAGGATATACGGAGGGTATCCTTAAATATACTTTATAAATAACCTTAGTTCTTAGATTCAGCTCCCCTCTAAAGGGTACGACTAGTCTTCCTTTATATAATAAGATACGGTCTTCTAGTATAGAGAAACTATCGGTACCCTATCTCGCCTTTATACGGTAAATATCGAGTTCGGGGTCGTTCTTATTATATTATAGTAAAGTATCGATTATCTCGTAGCCTAATAAGGAAGGGGGCTCGACGTCTTTATTAATAATAAATACGGCTACGGGGGCCCGCGTAATCGATATTATAATTACCGCCCCTATAAGCTTGAATATCTATATAGTCCTTTATAGCTCTTATTTCTCCTTCTAGGTCTTAATATCCTCCGACTTCTAAGATACCGTATTTACGGCTATATTCTTAATTCCTCGTCGGTAGGTAATTTAGAAATAATATTAAGATATAAGATCGGCTTATCCGGCTTACCTAGAGTTTAAGAGTCTCTTCGTACCGAAGTATTTTAGAGCCCTATGATCCGTAATAATAGTAAAGGGTTAATCTCGGAGTCTTATTAGCTTAGCTCTCTAAACCATTAACCCCCTAACGACTACTATTAACTCTTTATCGTAGATTAGGTAGTTTAACTCGGCTCCGTATATAGTTTCTAAATAGAATATAGTAGGGTACTATTCCTCGTCGTTAGTCTATAGTTAAGATAGTACTCCTACGTAGATACCTCCTAATATATCGGTTTCTATCCGGGTCGGTAACTCGTAAGAGAAGTATTAAAGTATTAGGGCGGATATAAGTTTATCCTTTAATTCTTCGAAGGCTACTTAATAGTCTTCGGACTATTTAAATACCTAACCTTTCTTCGTTAAGCTAGTTAGGGGTTTAGCGATACGGCTATAATTCTATACGAAACGCTAGTAGAAGTTATAATATCCTAGGAATAACTATACTCCTTTAAGATTATAGGGAACGCTCTAATCCCTAACGGTAACTACCTTCTTAGGGTCTACCGCTATCCTAGTCGTAGAGATAATAAATCCTAGGTACTTAGTTTTAGTAACGTAGAATTCGTACTTCTTTAAGTCGGCTTAGAGTCCTACTTATCTTAGGTAATATAAGACTTTAGCTATATAAGCCTCGTACTCCTCGGGGTTCTCGGAGAAGATAAGGATATTATCGATATAGGCGTTATAGAAGTCGTCTAGGTATCTTAATAAGATCTCGTTAATATATCGCTAGAAGGTTATTAGGCCGTTAGTTAGGCTAAAGGGTAGGACCCGATATTTATAGGCCCCGTATCTCGTTTAGAAGGTTATAAGGTCCTCGTTCTTTAGGCGTATTTGGATCTTATAGAAGGCTTGCCTAATATCGATTTTGGTAAAGATTTTAGCTTTCCTAATACGAGCTATAGTCTCGGTAATAAGCGGTAAGGGATATTAATCCTTTCTCGTTATAGCGTTAAGTCTCTAGTAATTTATATAGAAGCGTATTCCGCCTCCTAGCTTTAGAGCGAGTAGTATAGGTACTACCTAGGCTATTAAATTACTAGTAATAAATCCCTTTATTAGGTTCTTTATAATATACTATTTAGCGATCTCTAATTCCTCTAGGGATATCTTATAGAATAGACTATACTCTAAGTCTTTATAGGTGTTACGGTAGGTGCGAAGAACATTTAGGTGGCCCTAATCGATCGCACGCTACGCGACTTAAGCTAACTAAATAACCCCGCTATTAATAGCCCGTACTAAGTCCTACTACGTAACCTATAAAACTTAGCCCACTTCTCCGCGTACTACGTAGCCTTTAGAACTTTCTTTTCCTTTTCTTTCCTTAGCTTTAGATTCTACGAATATAGTAATAATTAGTATAGCCCTATCTTATTAAATCGACTATACGGTAATAATCTAAAGCTTATAACCTATTACCTAGGAAGGCCTTGAAGAATATCCTACTAAAGATTTATTTATTTTATTAAAATCCACTACCGTTATAAAGAAGGGTACGTACTAGTTATACGAAACCAGAACCCAACGACCGTACGGAAGGAATCGTACTAAGCGGTATAAAACTACGGGGAAGTCCCCCATATAACCGAAGGAATTTCTACCATCGGTTTAGATTATTCTATAGAGGAGAACCTCCAGCGGGCCCTCAAGGAGGTCGCTTACCGATAGGATGACTTTATTAAAGCCTAGCCGTATAAGATCTCTAATACTATTCTCTCCTAGTTAATCTACGAATACGAGACTTTAGCTCGTACTATAAGAACCATAGCGGTAGGAGCTTCTACGATAACGGGTCGTAACCCCGTTCCGGGAATAAGTAAGGCTGAAATTAATCGAGAAGTCTATAACTAGGCTATCCTCCTAGAGATCGCTAAAGTATAGTTTAATCTAACTCTCGAGGACTTTAAGGGTGATTTCTAATAGAAGATTACCGATATAGCCGCTACGTTCGTTAAGCGCGGAAAGAAGGGACCCGCTATACTATTCCGAACGCTCCTCCTAGAGAATAAGGACCTAACCTTTAAGGGTCTAATAAATATAAAGGATTTCGAGCGTAAGGCGTTATATAACCCCGACGAGCTCTAGCGCGAAATAAAGTTACGAATAATTATAATATATATACTCTATAAGTAAGTAGTATAGCTATACGATATTACTTATAACTAGTTAACCGTAATCCGAAATATCCGTTCGTAGGTTAACCGCCTCCTAATAGATAGACTAGCCCTAAACGACCTCGCCTTTATAGAAGACGACCTACTAGAGAATACGTAAGTAGCCCTTAAGGATCGGGATTATATTATATAAAGAATATAGGAATATATCGATAGCCTAAACCGTATTATCGTTACTAATATACTCTTTTAATATAGCTCGTGGTACTTAACCCCGGCCTCTAATAATTTATAGCCCCGTTAAAGCGCCAAGATAGTAGACCCCCCTCTTTTCTATAACGATAGTACTAAGGATATAATTACTTTTAATACCTAGATTCGTCAAATAGAGAATAAGCTATAGGTTAACGCCGATTATTATAAGATAGACCGCGTACGTTAGACCTATATTAAACTCCCCTTAATAAGTAATACCTCTCTATAATTAGAACCGTATTTAGAGGACGCTTATCCTAATTAAATTAAGACCGTAGAAGATTTACTAGCCTAGCTTAAGAATAAGTACCGTAATATAAATTATAAAGAGGAGGCTCTAAAGGAGTTTAATAATCTTTATATATTACCTAGAGATAATTATTACGAATTCCGGAATAAGTTTATTCGTCTAATAGGCTAGTACCGCCGCCCCCGATCCAAGTAGAAAAAGGAATTTAAGCGGCGCCTTACTCCTACTATATAAGATAAATTAACGCGTAAATATATCGACGATATTATCGACTTTAAGAAGTACGCTAAGATCGGAGCCGAATTTACGCTAAATATAAAGCTCGCCTAAAAAGTATAATAGGTTAATAAAGCTAAGGTAGAGAAGCCTACTATTAGCGGTACTAATAGTAGCTCTAGAGGTAGTTAGGGCGCCCCTCGATATGCCCAGTTCCTATAGGAAGGGTATTAAGAGGGAACAAGATTACTTATAGTAAAGTTGCAGTACTAGAACTTCGAACGAGCAAGAGGGTTAAGAAGGGAATGCAAATAGCAGGCCTATAAGAGGAAAGTTAGAAGGAGAAAGAGGAAAATAAGGCGTAGAGTAACTATTCGGACTGCTACATTCTAAAGGAGCCCTAACGCAAACGTCCGCGGCCCAACAGCAACATTTCTAATTCCGCAAACAGGAACGGCCAGACAAGGCAATCGACAGGGCGGGAAAGGCAACTAAATGGCTTCAGAACTATACCCCGGTACTACAACCCAAGAATCGTGACTTTTTCTACAAGGTCCATCTTTGCCACCTACCCCAAGATATAATCCTCCTCAATCTCCGTCCTGGTCGCCGAGCTGCTTCTTCTTAACTTCTTTCCTCGTCTCTCGTCTAAGGATGTGAGTCCGTCCCTCTGGCTACGGGCGGACCATCTTCTGCTTGACCTATTTCAGAATCCACCTACGCCCAATGGTCTCCTGTTTGATCCCCAAGGGCGTATTTGGGGGAAGTTGGATGCCGAGGGCGGGTAAGATAGCATCCGCAGTAGCGTCTGATATAAGAGTTAGCACCACCACTCCAGAAGGATAAATAACATACCATCTATCGTATAGAGCTGGGTGTGCGTTAGGGGGAAACCAGGAATGTTGCCTCCATTCCGGATATCCACGGGTTGCTGGAGAACATTCTTGCCGTGGTCGAGAAACAAGTGTCTATTTGTACTAGCAATCTCGAAATTGTATTGGCGGTGTTCGAGAGTGCTAAAGCGCTGGTTCAATTGCTGGCCTAGAGCGTCAATTCGCTGGTTCGTATGGTCCAATCGCTGGCCCAAGTCGTGACTCAGTTGCTGGCCCAAGTCCTGGATCTGCTGGTTCGTTTGCTGACTCAGAGCCTGGATGGCAGCGAGGATGTTGTTCTGGTTTTGCAGAGCGCCAACGTTGGCAATGCGCTGAGATTGAATACGCGGCGTGTTAAGTGCGTCGGCGATAACATCAGGCTCGGGGAGGGGGTCCATTAGGAGGGGGTCCATTGTGAGGGTGCGAAATGGCAACGCGAGAATAGAATGGTGAAGGTAAAGCTTGCGGGAGACGAGCGAAAGAGACTTCCGATCGAGTTGATAGCTCCAGGGGTCCGCACGTCCAGAGCCTTGGCGGTGGGGAGCGTTGTTTTGTATCTGTGTGGTTGTTTTGTATCTGTATGGTTGTTTTGTATCTGTGTGGTTGTTTTGTCCCTGTGTAGTTGTTCCATGCAGGACTGCAATTTTTCGATTTGGGCCCTGTGTTGGGCCCGTCTCAAGGACCCCGCGAGGTAACCAAAGCAATCGCTCTGCACCGCCAGTTCCTTCCATCACCAATAACGCAAGAGAAGCAGGCAAACGAGCTCTACTCCTTGAAGTCGCCCTGGGTGCACGCACATTCTATCTTCGTCATTATCAGAGTCATCCGCCCATATGGCTAACAAGAGAACAATCGCCAAGCTCAATCAGCTAACTCTCTACCCAGCAACGCCTCCAGAGGCGGACGGCATCCCCCAGCTCCCCCACACCATCCGCGAGCTTACCGGTCTCTGGTGTCGATAGGATTATCGCCGAAATTCGCAGTCGCATCTGTGGCCGAGTCGAGGTCGAAGAGGAGTGGTGGCGCATCAGCCTCCGTCGTGACGAGTTCAAAGGCTTCCGAGGCGGGAGCTTTTCCAACACATGCCGGGTTCGCGCTGGACGACGGTCGGAAGCCCGGGCATGCAGGCGCCTAACATGAAAACGCTATCGAGGGTCACTATCCAGTACATATCTCGCGTAAAAGTCGACACAGTCTCTCCCGAGATAGCCCTGCATCCCAAGGCGCTCGCCTCGTGTCTGGGATTGCATTCGGTCAGGATCAGGATTGGTATGTCCACTGACGAGCAGAAATCTGGCCAGTTTTTGGATAAAGAATGATAAGAGAATCTAATTACTGGTCAAAAATTGCATCCCCTAGACCTCCCTACCGCCTACTAGACGAATCTTCTCTCTCGTGTCCCTTGCGTCCGTAATTCTCGACTCCCTCGTACCCTCTCGCACCTTACCGGCCCCTACACTTCTACCTCTACCTTAACAATGCCGCAAAATAAGAGCGTACACAACTTTAAACATTAGTGATAACCCAAAGCTAATATCTCTACAACTTGAGTACTGATGGCCGCCGCCCTATCTAATTAGTATCTAGAATTATTTGGAGCTGATGAGAGTTTGCGCCTAGCTCGGGGTGTGTCTAGCGTTGGTCATTCTTTTCCCCCGAGGTTTGGGAAGGGTTGGAGAGGCGGAGGGGGTGGATTTATCGGTGGTGGTATCAGTACATACATTATACAGTTGGCTATCGGACAGAAATACCTCAAAGCGTTTGTAGAGACAAACAGCAACTGCGACCCCGCATCTCCAGCACGCCTCATCAATACTCAAACCTGGAAAACACCGACACCAGCAGACATGGAAGTGGCGCTATGTTCCTTTTGCGGAGCATACCCAGAAATCTCCCACGATTCTTTCGATCTGCCAGACTATGGACAGCTCGAGCAAAACGCAACGCAGGGCTGCGAAGGCTGCCGCTTCTTCCGTGACTGTTTAGGCATTACTGGTGTCTCCTAGTCGAGCAATCTGGGTGAGGTGGGGTGTGCCTAAAGTATCGGGTCTTTGGCGGACGCCTTCAAACGCTCCTGCCCTTCAATGTGGGCTACGGCCGAAGGAAAGGCACCTGTGCCGAGGAGAGTGGATAAGGGGCTAGCCAGCAAAACCTTGCCTGTCCAAAATCAGGAAGGTATTTATACGAGGCAGGTGCGGGTTCCATTCCATTCTTTCCCCTTTTCGGTCCCCACGAAAGTGACGAAACCAACCACAACCAACAACCCTGACAAAATGTCCCACTGGCTTCGAAATCTCTGGGAGAGGTCGACACAAAGGTCGACAAAAAGGTCGACAGAAAGGTCGACACAAAGGTCGACAGAAAGATCGACAGAAAGGTTGACAGAAAGGTGGACAGAAAGATCGACAGAAAGGTTGACAGAAATGTCGACAAGAAGACAGGGAAAGGCCGTTGTGCACCCGAAGACACCCCCATTGGAGAACCCTCTTGCTCCCAGGACAGACCTGCCGCCGTATCACAAACATCTGGACCTTGCCGACCCTCTTGCATGCATCAACGCCATCACAACCGCCATCACAACCGCCGCTGCCGGCTCGCCTACCTCTCAGGTGCCCGCTGTCACCAACGCAATCGTTACCGTCATTAAAGACAGTGCCTTCTTTGTGGCCGACCGATCAATTGGGGCGGCCCCAACCGTTGTCGCTGCTGCCATTGCCACGGCAATCGCTAACATTGCCAACAGCTCTGCGACGGCGGCCTTTGCCACCACTCAGGTAGAGGCGAGCCACCAGCGTTTTACCATGGGCATTGCCTTAAGTTGCGGTCATCTCGCAACTCACCTCCCGACAAGCACCTACCGACCACTGTGCGTGGTGGACATAGTCGCGCCCACGTACAGAGTCCTTGACGGAGAGATAATGGCAGTCGTGTCGGCCGCATCGGCACTTGCTGTCGCTTCCGCTATCGACAGCGCCGTCACGAGTGTCACTATGGCTGTTGCTGCCGCCGCCGATAGGCCCGGAGGTTGCATGCGGGCCACCGCCAACGCGTACGCGGAGCATGCCTCTCGCATTGCTCGTGTCTTCGTCGACGCCGTCAACGATCTGACCGTCAAATCCTGTTAAGCCCACCTCAACACGATCGCAACACCTTTGTCGCAAATCCCGTCTTGGGCTGAACCAGGGACATCTTCGCTACCCCATACGTCGCCTTTCTCCCAACCATATTTCACCTCCCCCGAAGAAGACTCAACGTCCCCAATCATTCATTCAGCGGCACTCGAGCTAAGGGCTCCAACCACACCAAGCAAATCAGCATATCGTCCATGAAGCTGTACTTCCCCGTTCTGCATGCTCGAATTCCTGTTCCTTCCGATACTCTATGTCACCGGTTGGCACACCGCACCACGATGTTCTCAGCAAAAATTCGTCATCCTGTTCTGGCGCTTGATTCCGTGCTCTCCAGCTGCTCATTGGCTCAAAGTGTCGGCCAAGCAATACAATGGTCAGTCGCATCTATTAGCTCCGACTTGATCCTCCAGTGCTGACTTAATATCGCGAAATAGGCCGAGTGCCTCTCCATTCACCAGGGATGACGACTGTATGATCACCACCGCAGCGGAACCCCCTGCTACAACTGCCTGAACCATTCTTCCATTCAGCTCGTCGTCATACAAGCCGCCATTGCCGTCGCCATATGTGGAACAGCCTGGCTGATTCCAATACACTCGTCTGGCCCGGTGAGTCTTCGGTCTCTGTAGCGTTGTTAGCGTATGTGCGTGCGTGGTGTCTTCTGGTCAATCTTTGCACCATCCATTCTTGTCCAAGCCTAGGCTTGTGGTTTCTTGCACCCTCAATTTTCTTCGCACCGGCTCGTCGTTAAGCCCTTGATCTCGTGCGGTTTCGGTCATGGTCGTTCATTGGGGCCCAGGAGGAGACCGGCTTCGAACCGCTCTCGCGAGAGACTGCCATCTGTGAGTGCCCGCCTACCTTCGAGGTGTAAGGGTAACACTTGGCTGGAAATTTTACATGAAGCTGACATCATGGCCATGAAAGCTCGGCCTCAGCTGTTCGACGTAATCTCCGGGTCAACGGGATGTGGCACTACTGAGGACGCAGAATCACGCACGTCCAGCGCGAGACCGATGTACCGCCGCCTCCTCACAGCCAGGTCGACATCCACAGGGGCATACCATCGATGTCAAGTTCAGGCTGACCTTCGACCAAAGCTCTCCCCTTCATGTAGCCGTCAAACAAGCACTGGGTTCGAAAACGGACAGTGCCCTGGAGCTGCCACAGGAGCGTAACCGCCACGGTAGCGTCGACTTCATGTTTCTCAAGAGTGGCAACATGTCAAACTACGGGCTTGGGTTGCTACCCACAACCACCCCCTCGCAGCGTCTCTCTTCTGGGGTTGACTGCCCTCCACTTGGTCAACCAAATCATGCTGCGGACGGAGCTCAGCAAACAAGTTCTAAGTCGCCATGGCCGGGACACAATTTGAGTTTAGCTCAACGTCTCAACCAGCCCGCCATCTCCGATTTCCACTTGAGCAGTTGCGAATAGATACATTATAATGTCGATTATCATCCTATATTCCATCGTTCGTTCGTGGCTTAAAGGTCCTGCGCCGTACGCCCAACCGTTACATATCTCCCCGATCACGGTACTTAATTGTCGTCCCCGCTATGTGTCTGACCACCTTTGCGCGACTTGATTGGCCAGTCCGGCGATTGTCCGGGCACTATATTGGATCCATCTTGCAATACTGTTTGACTGTGTTTAAGGAAATAACCATCATGCCACAAGGTACTGCTGCATTCCCTTCAACCTTGTTGATAGGCGGAAAAGCGATGGAAGTTGCGGAGATTACCCAAACCTCCTCTATCCTTTGGCTTGTAAGGTTCATGAAAGGCGCGATCGAAATGTTAGGGGATGACGACAAACCCCCACCACCGCTATTCGCCAATTTTGGGAGGCAGATCTTCTTGGAACAATTCAACCATTCTTACCCCATCGTTTCTCAATGGTAGACAATACCGGATGCATCGATGGCTCCAACCCATCGAGCCGGCAAGTCATGACCTGACCTCTAGTCATCGTCCTCGCCTTCACCTCCAATTTCTTGCACCGCGCGAGAGTCAGAATGTCAATTCTGCCACAATTCTCCCGGTCGCTGCCGAAATCTGCCACCTCACACCTTCGGTCTGTGTCTTCCCGCCTTCCCTCAAGATAATGATTGAGAGCATCTCCTCCATTCCCCTTCTACGCTACTCGACTCTCATCTCGTTTCCTTCGGTTCTTGTACGGTGTACGTACTTTTTCTCTTGGAGTTTTCGGTAAATCTGGTCGGTTAGCGCTGAGCCCGTGGCGGTAATTCTCTTTGTTTCGGTATATCCACCCCCCCCACCCCCCCCCCCCTTTGACGGTTGCGGCTCGAATGCAAAGAGAAATGGACATACACTTGGTTTGGAAGAGTTGGGCACAAGAAAAATGGTCATGGGCAGAGATAGGCAGATTTAGGCAGAGGCACAGAGGTGATGGGCATGCGACGGGGTCGTCGCACTTCTTCTTCCCCCCCCGGAATGTTGTGAGGGCCACGATAGGGTAGGTCAGAGGATGATGACAAAATCAACACCACCAATGTTTGGCGAGATTTTGTCAGCCAGATATTTTTGGAACAATCCAGCCATTCTTAACCATTATCTCTTCAGGCTTCGTGGCGATACCCTGAGATATTATCGCAGAAGATGGCGAGGTAGGAGAGTGAAGCTCTAGGCGGTGACTCGGGGGTTTGTCTCGGTGTGAGGATGCGGTCCCGAACTAGGCTGGGTTTTTCCATCTCGGATTCCGGCTTCGAAAGCCCTGGCTGGGGAGATGAGATGAGAGTTGGATCGAAATTCAAATATTAAATGCTAAAAGATGAATCAATAGTCATTTTGTGGCATATCTCATAATGATGCAGCCCAGCCCGTCCATAAGTGATGCAGAGGCATCGCAGAAAACCCATCCTCGGTGGCCTATATACCATACCACCACTTCTGGTGGTAGATAGGTTTTCTTCTTAATACTATAATGGAGCATTTGTTTTCCCAGACCGACGGTGCTAGATAGCTGTGTATATTTCAGCCTGGTTCTTGATATGGAAGATCCCTCACCCCGGGGAGTTAGGTACTACGACTGCGTACTACGATAACGAGCGAACGTAAAACCCGCTTATTATGGCGAGCCCTAGCGACAATCCCAGCAAGTGATAGAGCCAGGGTGTTTAACATATATCACACCATAGTACGCGGCTCAGATAACGGGCGCCGGTCCAAAAATTCGCAGTCCTAACTGTCAAGACTACTACACTGCACAGGAAACGCAAACCCATTGCCGCCACCACTAGGCACCACCCTCACCAGCAGCAGCCGACGCCTCGGCCGAAACAACTCGGCGCCTCACCGACGCATCCAGGGCCGCAATAACATTGCCGGCGTCGTCCCTGGACTGCGCCCGGCCCTTCATTGTGGACCTGAGGTCCCTGACCTCCATCTCGGCCTCTTTGGCCTTGATCCCGGCCTCCACAGCCCTCGTCACGAGCTCCACGGCCATCGGCAAGACCTGGCCGAACCTCCTCTCGGCCAGCTCGGCCCTGGCCTCCAGGTCGCGAGCCTGTTTTTTCGCCTTTCGGCGCTCCAGCCAGCAAATGCTAAGAGTAAGCACAATGCTCACCACGCCCAAGGCCACCCCGAGCCAGGTCCTAGCATCCGCTAGTGTGATCGTCATCTTCGTTGTCGTCTTCGTCGTTGTCTTCGTTCTGCAAATGTTAGCGAATGCACGCGCGTGGTGCTGCCTAACCCTCCAAAGGTTTTCTTAGAGGGCTGGGACGGCAGGTCTTTATGCTCGATCTTTTCTCCCCGCCCATTGCCTATTCTTTCCTATTTGATCTTGAATAATACGGGAAGGAAGTAGGTAAGAACTTATCGGATGTATGTTATCCATGTTTGACAGGAATCGCGCCTTCCCATATACGACACGTGGGGAGGCAGGTATACATCGAATCTCGTCTGGTAGAATCGTAACTTCCCATCTCTACCAGGCGGATCGCTGCGTTTCTAACCCGTCAGGCGAGACGGACACCGGTTGCGATTACGAGAAGTCCCCCTCGCCGCCCCTCGGGTCCTCAACTCTGTGGGTAGCGCCTGGTCGAATTCTTCCTCTCTGTCTTTTCTTTTTCTTCTTTAGCTTTCAATTAACGCTTTTGGATCCACGCTTCGCGCAGTCATCTCGCACATAGGTGCCACTGCATCCTTGATAACCTCTTCAACGGCCAAAAGCTTCTTTCTTTTCCTACGCAAGCACCTGGCCGTCGGCCGTACCGGGACCGCACGCGAAAGCAGCGGCGTTTTCAACGACTTTGTAGAGCTCAAGAAAAAAAGACAAGAGAGCGGACTCGGCGCCTTGGAATACAGTAAAAATAGCTCCAGCGCCTGACGGCCGAATAAACCAGTTCGCTTGGAAGGACAATGCCTTGGCCCTCTTTTGTTCTACTGTTCTGGCTGGCGATGAAGAGTGGTTGCTTCGTTGGCGAAAGAAACCACAAGCAAAGACCGCCAAGGTCTTTTTTGGTGACGTGTGGAGCAAAGAGGTCCCTGTGCCTGTCTTTGGTGATCCTCTTCAACTACCTTAAAGGTGGTTTTGATGGAAGGACTCAACTGCGCGCTCAGAATACGTGGACTCACAGTATTCGAAGAAGCAGGCACTGACTGGGCTCTTTTTCTTTTTTGGAGTTTTTACTTGAGGTTGCTGTTGTGGATAGCTTCTATCTACAACGGCATTTTTCTGGCCCTCTGAAGTGGTCGCGCTCCCTCAACCTGGCTGACTGGAAGAGGGAGATTTACACGGCTTGTTCCAAGAATACGGCGCTGTGAGCCACGCTCTCGAAAGGAGGTTTTCTTCTAATGATGAGGCTCTCTCGCAACGAGGGTCCCTGTACAACAAACATCACAGAGTAAACAGAGGCAAAAAAGTTTGACTGTCAGGCCTGCCGAGGGAGGTCCTGGAAAGGCCATGCAACCGCCCTGCGTGGCCTGGTTCCCTTATTACAAACTGTGGCTCTGGACAGCCTCAGCGGTCGGCAGCGCAAGACAACACTCTGTAATACTGATATGTGCTGGTACAAGTGGCACACTGAAGATTAGGTGCAAGTATTGACTTTTGCTTGTATCTGTATAATGTCACATACAACGGCATATAAAAATAGGACCAAAAAGGTGGTTCTATTAGGAAGAAGAAAGGAAGGTAGGCATGCCCTGCATAACCTACTTTTATGTGGTGTTCAGGTCATAATAACCTAGGCCGTAGGCGGGCTAGCATATACCGCCACCTACGTAGCACCCGCACGTTCGACACACCCCCTCAGGACTAGCCGACAGGGTAGTCATAAAGCTCAACCTAGTCACATTTTACGTGCTGGTGATACTTTTCATGGTGTTGAGGGCTCCTTCCCTTTCCACGTCTGCTTTGTCTTCATGATCCTGCCCTGTTGGTCCTTATTCGGACCTTCTGTTGGACCCTGTTGTCCTTCCTTCCTTCCTTCCGTGAGGCCCTCATAGGCCTTTATGTTGTTGATCCTTCTGTCAATGCTGAGGTTGTTCGAGTTGTAGCTCCCTGAGTGGCTCATGCCTGCGGTCTTTCCGGCTCAGGGGCTCATGTACGTAAGTTGGTAAAATATGTTGTGGCTCTGTGGCTCCCTGAGTGGCTCGTGCCTGCGGTCTTCCCGGCTCAGGGGCTCATGCTCATGATAAACATATTATTATTAGGTAGGCAGGAATCTTGCGTGCCGTAGGCATGCCCTGCTGGCCAGGTCTGTCCCCTCTGAGCGCAGCATCTTCCTGCTCAGGGACTCCCTAAGTAGAGAAGCTTCTTACTTCCTTACTAGCCGGGCATACCCAGGTGTTGAATGCTAGCAGCTGCCAGGCTCACTTTGAGGCTCACAGGCAGTTGCAGTCAGTCCGTCAGGGACGACGATGATGAATGTGATGAATGATTAGGGCGGCATGCCCGGGAGCACCCCGGAGCGTAATGCCTGTCTAGTATGTTGATGTATGCCCGGGGCTGCGCCTTCCGGGACTTTGAAGCAGTGGGGATGAATTTATTAAGGCCGAGTTCGTAACGGCGGTAATCGTCGTTGTACACCGCACATAGCGCTACCATGAGCTGGTGCGTGTTGAATAGGACGGCGGGCCCGGGGCTCGGCCTTCCGGGACTCGGAGCCGTATAATGCGGCGAGGAAGATGACATGTTGAGAGCCTCATGCCCTCTGTTGTTGTACTGCGGGTGGCTTCTGCCAACCTCTCTCACCCTCCCAGCGAAAATAAGGTGGCATATGCGCCTTACTCGCCGAGTAGTGACGGCAGGCCCGGGGCTTGTAGCCGTGAAGGTTGATGTGTGAGGGCAAGGTATGTTGACGTGCACTCTGTTGGAAAGGCCGGCAGCCTGCATTCTGTGTGCCGGCTGCGTACCCTCGGCGGGTGCCGAGCCTATGTGAGGGCTTCATGCCCTCTCACCCCCCGAGCGAAATTGAGGTGAGTTAATGTGATGATAGCTTCATGCCCTCTGCGTGCCAGTTGAGAGCCCTCAGGCGGTCCGTAATGCAGCCCGGCTAGTGATGATGTTGACTTCGGCTTGCTCAGCTCAGGGGATTCCACCCTGGCCAACACCCCCTCGGCTTCGAAGGTCCGGCATGAAGAAGCCGTATTTAGCTGGGGGATGTGTGTTCAGAGCGGCATGGCTGGCTCACAGGGCGGCCTAGCCTGCGGTGTGCCTTGAATGCGGTTCCGCTGCGTGCCACTTGCATGCCCGCAATGCTCACAGGGCGGCATGGCTTGGTGTTTTGTGTTGGCCTGGGTCCTAGAGAAAGGTCCTGACAGGTGCCTGCAAATTGAGCCGGGCCGTCAGGTATATTGACAGGTGTGTTGATAGGTGCGCTGGCGGCTGATAGGGAGGATTGATAGCTGTTGCCAGTCCGTCAGAAACGTTGTTAGAAGTAGGTTGACGGCGCCAACAGGCCACAACAGATGTGTGTGTGCCGTAGATGTGGCGACGGTATTCCCGGCGGCTGCCGGGACTTGATGCCGTACACAGGGCGGCATACCCGGGACTCGTGGTGTGAGTCAGCCGTATATGCGCGGCGTGGTTGCTTGATGAAGACGGCGAACCCGGGGCCGGCAGTGGTGCGCTGCGGCCGCGGCAGGTGAGGAATGTGTGCCCGGGGTCTCCGTGCCCTAGGCACGGCGCCGGTGAAACGTCTTCGTGCCTGAGAGTCAGCTGTGTGGCGGCATTACTGTGGGCCAGTTGCTTGGTAACGGCGAGCCCGGGGCTGTGCCTGCCGGGGCTTAAGACCGTATAATTGATGTATGCCCGCGTTGCTTGCAGGGCGGCATGTGTGCGTGCCGGCAGCTGGTGCGCTGCGGCCGCGGCTGCGCGGCACATCCTTTGCGTGCCGGCTGCGTGCCCTCGGCGGGTAATGTGCTTTGTTGCCTGCCCGTGATCTTCACAAGGCGCCATGCCCGGGGCATGCCCTCGGCGCGTGTACGCCTCGGTTCGGTCACTCGGCGTGCCGGCGGCATGCCCGGGGCGATGTGGTCTTTTGACTGCACCGTAGGTATGCCCTCATGTAGGCATCCTGTTGCCTGCCCGCATTCTTTGCAGGGCGGCGTGCCCGGGGTAATGCCTTCTGGGACTTGAGTGTATTGCCTGCCCGTGATCTGCATAGGGCGGCGTGCCTATTAGGCAAGTTGGCCATGTCAACACAATGCCTCTCTTCTTGTCCGACCTTCTGTACAGTCTCCTGACCAGGGAGCAACATGAAGGCGTCGTGCCCTCTGTCGGCTACGACGGCGTGCAAGGAGGTCATTGCTCCGGCACGCCCGGGGACCGTCACAGGTCTGAAGAGCCCCAACCGGAGGTCAGGCTGGGCTGCCGTTCAATTGAGCGGCAGCATTTTGCGGGGACCGGCCGGTCTTCACTGACCCGGCCGGAGGCGTGTTGCATCGATGCGCGCTGGTCGCGATCCAAGTACTGCACCATAGTAAAAGACATACGAGCAGTACCATGGACCGAGGGCTTTCGATTGAGCTGCTTTTTGCCTCTGAGGAGGGCGTATTGGTGGCTCGAATGCAGGAATTGTTCAATTGTTGGATGGCGCGCGCACGTCAAAAGGGGAAATAAGCTGTGCTCCAAGATTCACCCCGAGGCAAATAGCCAGTCGGCAAGTGTCTCATTAGTTAAGGGCAACGCAAGTGCAAGTATTTCAACAACTGCAGAAACTTGTCCGGATCGGAACCACGGCCGCCGCCACCAACAACGTTGCGCCATAGTCCACGATGCCGTTTCAGCAATGCCGGACCATGAGCCGACAACACCCCTTCCGCCTCCATGTTAGAGCGCCTCGTTGTTTCGTGGGAGGGAGGGAGGAAGGATGCGGGCACAGACACATGCACACACACACCTTACCAGGCATCCAGAGTTTCAACTCCGGGTTCGCCTCATGCAAGATGGTCGTCCCTTTGAGCGGCCCAGTTTTGTCCCGGGATTTTCACGCGAATTGCTAATCTCTTCCTCTTCGTCCGCCCGGTTTCTACCCCTTACCTGCCTGGTTGAGCGTCAGCCATGTCGGTCTTCACGTTCGACCCAATTCCCCCCCCCAATGGTCGCCTCCCCGTGGCTGAAGCCAGCAGATCCCGGCAAAGGTCCAGTTGTTTCCGTGCCGTCTGCGTCGCGGAAATGGGCAGTGGAGAGCCAGGCCTGTTGTCAGACTACGGCGTTACCAAAGTCGGGCCGAGCCTCAAGACGGGCCAACCGAGTATAAGCTTCACTTACTTCTAAGTCCCAGGAGAAGCTACGAACGCACCAGCACCGCCAAGCGCATATCTAGGTCAACGTAGTCTCGCCCGCCTCCCTAACCACTTTGCAGCAAGCAGACCGAAAGGGAGCCTTGCTGTGGATATCGTATTGATGAGATAAATCCCGTATCGAGCCGGCAGGACAGAATCTGTCTCGCGTAGGACAATTGCTGGCGGGCACCAAGGCAAAACAGAGTTGCAGATACGGTGGGCTGCGCGCCAAAACTCAATTGGCATCGGTGGAGGGTGCCGAAGCTATCGCTGGTTCTCGCACCGTCTGCCGTCGACCAACTCTTCCTTTCGCCCCCTGACGTCGGCGGCCACGTACGGAATATGTTTTGGCGATGACCAAATGCGCAGTACCAAGTAGTGTTGCTGCGAGGTGAAGAAAGTATGCAGCAATGGAGATACTCGCAGGGTCGTCTGGTGTTCCTGAGCTGGGGGTGGGCAGCAGGGGGAGGGGGGAGGAGAAATGGGATGCGATAACGCGCAAGTATTATCTTGGTTATTCGACCGTTGTGGCGCGCGTTAGAGAAAGGTGGGTGGGGAGCGGCCTTTTTGCGCGCAAGCACTGACAGCCCAGGCAGGAAAGAGCGAGGGGAGTGAACTAGGGGGTGGGCGTTCTTGGGACGGCTTCTGCCCACAAGCCCGGTGTCTTGGTCAAAGCTAGCACCCGTCTTGGTGGGGTCGTCAACCATATCGATCCAGACCCGCCAGACCCGTATGGAATGTTTGTGCTTTAGTTCAAGACAAGGCAGGTGGTCGTGAAGAGAAATGCTCCACCACCACCACCACCACCACCTCCGCCGCCGCCGCCCCACGGTGACACCCCCAGGACGACAGCTGGTGGCTCCGGTCTGCCTCCGGGCAAATACGACATCTACATCTTCGTCATAGCGCAGCACTCGGCCGGCTTGGGCCACCTCGCCCTGCGTTCCCGTTCCCTCTAGGTCTCTTGCTCGGTAGACGTTGCTGAAGGCGCCGTCGCCCATCATCTCAACGAGTTCCCACCTCTCGAGGCCGGGACATCTGGGAAACGTGCTCCGAGCGTATTTTACTGGTTGAGAGGCAAGGGCGTAGCTTCTCAAATTGGGCAACACGCTGATCCTAAAGCCATCGGAGCGCGATCCCGGCGCTGCCGTGATCCTGGCCGAGCTCTGCCAGAAGGCCGGCTTCCCCAGCGGCGTGGTCAACGTGGTGCACCGTGCCAACGATGGATTTTCGTTGCCAGAGACAATGGAGGCCCCCCCCCACAAGCGCGAGTTTCGCATTCGCCATCTCCCAACCTGCTCCGTTACCCTCTTCCCCACTCGAGCTCAGGTCGTGCGAGAGATCAAGGATGTGGCCCTCAAGGTTCGTCCCATTTGTCGCCCTTCTCGTTCCCAAATCTTCGTCTAATCCCTTTTAACTAACGCTCGCTCGTCTAGCCCGGTGTAAACGAGATCACGATTGTAGGCCTGACCCCTACTGCCGATGAGGACTCCATCAAGATCGAGGGAACCGGCGCAGCCATCATCACCGACATTACCGTCACGCTCCTGCCCAAGAACGACATCTTCGAAGATATTTACACCGACTCCGATGACGACGAGGATAAGGACACGTCGGAAGACGACGAGGAGGAGGATGAAGCCGAGGACAAGGCTGCAAAGGTCAAGGCGAAGGTGCAACGTGCCAAAGATAAACTCAAGGAGAAGTTGCGCCGGCGCGAGGAAGAGCCACTGAACGAGAAGACTCGAGTCCGAACAGAGCGCGAGCAGTTCTGGCCTCGATCTTGTTACACCGTGCGCATCACCCTCGATGCCACCAGCTTCTCTCCAACACCTGCCCATAAGTATGTATTGCGCCGATGCGCGTTGGTCGCGATCCAAGCACTGCACCATAGTAAAATACATACGAGCAGTACGACGGGCCGAGGGCTTTCGATTGAGCTGAATTTTGCCTCTGTGCAGGGCGTATTGGTGGTGAGGTCTTTGGCTGTTGAACACAACACCAAAGACTTTGTCGCCAAAAAATGACCCTTGCTTGCAAAATTGACCGTTTTTCTTCCCTTGCTTATGCAAATGCATGTTTTTCTTTCCCTTACACCACCCGCCCTTACGTTCGGAGTGCCCTCAATCCGACTGCATTCCTTACGCCGGAGATTCGATCATTTCTACGGCATTTCGTTTAGTCAAATCGACAATGGCTTCATCAATTACGGCAGCCACCACCCTCTACAAGCCCGTTCTGGCGCGCCCGTCAGAGTGGACCGCATGGTACACTACCCTCAAGAAGGTCGCTGGCGATAGGGACCTCGGCGGAGCCGTTGATATCAACAACGACAACTGGACCCCGCTCACGAAGGTCATCATCAGCGACTACGAGGACTTCCTTGATCATCGCTACCCTCAGCAACACCCCGGACCGCTGAAGAGAAGCGCGGCCTAGTCGATAACGCAACAGCTCAGCAGATGCAAGCCTGGCCGTCGTTCGAAGCCCGACAGCTCCTCGATAACAAGGCCTACAAGGAACAGAGGGCCCTGATTCGGGAGGTCAGGGAATGGATTCGCACGAGCACTGCCGCCACGTACGCCAACCTCGCTGAGCCTGAAGATGCGACTCTGAAGATCATAGTCAAGAAGCTTCATACCCTGGTTTCGATCTCAACGGAAGAGTAGGTTGAAAGAGCTCGCGAAGCCTACCGGGCCGTCTTCAAGAAGCCAGGCAAGTCGCTCTCACCCGCCAAGTGGCTGCTCCAGTGGCAAGAAGCATACAGCGAAGCAGTCAGGCTCGATATCGACGAAATCAAGGGCACCCTTGTACTCAAGGACTTCATCAGGGCGGCAGGGTCATACGACACCAACTGGAAGAGCACCATAATGATCAAGACCGTGGAAGCCGAGATATCAGGCACTACACAACAGGATCTGCCCTACTACGCCAACATGTTCAGGGTGACCTGTGTGGCCCAGTCAGGAAAGAACAGCAACAATAGCGCTTTCGCCACCACCGCCACCTTCAACGGCAAGCCGGAAGGCGATCGACCAACCTACACATGCCTTATCGACCTGACCCTACTTTCCATAAGCCAGAGAAGTGCTGGGCCCTGCAGGAGATCATCACGGGGAAGAAAGACCGGTTCAATACCCCCAAGAGAAGGCTGGTGTAAGGGGCTTTGGGACAAGAGTGTCAAGAGTGGCAGAGGCAACAAAGGTGAGGTGGTTCCTGTGTGCAGCACTGATCTCTGGCCCGCTGCGAAGTCTCTGCGAGCCAGTTCTTCCTTATGTACGCACGGTTGACAGCCCGTGCGTCCCCGGGGCCCCCTGGCGGTCCTCCCCCTACCCTTATCAGCACGGGTCACGTGCCCCTCACGTGACGACCTCCCCTGAAGTCCCTGAACGACTGACAGCTGGACTACGCCCGTGAGGAACTGAAGAAGCCTGAATGGAAGGACCTGGTTCAGAAGATCAAGAGCAGCGCAGGCGATGAAGAAATCTGGCCGAAGAACTCGGTTGCAGTGGTTGTCTCCACGGTCAACGCGATCAACTACGGCCCTCACGCTCTCTCACGATCAATCATCTTCGATACGGCGCTTCCATCCACGTGGTCAACTCCAAGGCTGCACTGAAACCCGGCACGTTCAAGCCCTCGGCAGACGACTTTATACAGGTCGGCGATAGCTTCCTAGCCATTCAAGGCAGAGGCACCTAAGTTATCAAGAACGCCCTCAACGGTCCGAACGGAAAGAACACGGTTGATCTGACCCTCGAGGATACAGCCGTCATTCCGGGCTTCCACGTCAACATCGTCTCAGGTATGTCCTTAACTAGAAGGCCAAGTTCTGGCTTGCAGGGCTTGACAACACGATCCGGTACCGCACGTTGGAAAAGAACAAGGTCATCATCCAGCTCACAATCATGTACAACCTACCTGTCATTCAATATAACCCCATTTCCGCTTGCTTCAACGTGCTCAGCAAGATACCCAGGAGCGATGCAGGTGTCTTCGTTCTTCCAGCAATTCGAAGGACCCCACACCGGCGTTCCAGGGACCCTCCACAACCAAGGGAGGACCCCAGTCATCTCTGGCACCTACGCTCAGGGTATCTACGAAAGGAAGCCATCGAGAAGCTAGTTGACAACGTGAGAGGGATCAAAATCAAGGCAGGGGACTTCAAAGACTGTGAGGCCTGCAGGCTAGGCAAGGCGCATGAAATTGTCTCCCGACGAGCATCGGAAAATCGCTCACAACAACCGTTCTGGAGGGTCCTGATAGATCTATTCAAGTACGTCAACGGCTTCAACGACTACAAATACCTTCTCGTCATCAAAAATGGATACAGCGGCGGGATCTAGGTCTTCTCGATGGCCAAGAAAGATCACTCAGTGGACCTCATCATCAGATTCGAAGACTGGATCAAGAAGCAATACGGCCTACCCATCTACAAGATCAGGATCGATAACGAGAGGTCGCTAGTCAACCTAGACGACCAAAAGCTATCCCGATTCGAAGACTGGGCCAAAGACGAAGGCATCGACATCGAAAGGACCCCGGAAAGCACACCAGAACCAAACGGAGGCAGTGAGAGAGCAGGAGGGCTGATCAAGACGAAAACCACGGCCATGATGATAGCCTCACGGCTGCCAGAGACCCTGAGGAGGAGAAAGGACTTGGTTTACCTATTCAGGAAGACCGAGGCCTGACAAAGATCTTCTCACTCCCAGAACCACCCACGTTCAGCCACGAAGACGAAGAAGCCGACGATATTGTGGAGGACTGCATCGTGGTCAGCACCGGAGCCACCCAAAGCAACAGCTCGGGGGTGGAAGGAAGCAAGGCGACTGACAACGCTGATGCACAGCCTGGTGGACTACCTACGCCAGCCTAACACCTATCACATCGTTCACTGATCATGACGATGATCTACAGGTCAGGACTAAGCCTTCAGAAACACGTGGCATTGAGAGGACTACCGAGGGTGCACCTACTAGTACTCCCCAACCAACTAACCAACTGATTGCCTCGGACTCTACGGGTGAGCCTCGCGAGCCTCCCGATCCTACTGAGGAATCAACATCAACAGCAGGGTCGTCAACCCTACCGGAAGGCGTACGCCCACTCAGAAGAAGCAACAGGGCACGCCAGCAAACAGACAAAGGCCGGTTCTCCGAACAATAACGCAGAAAGCGGCCAAACGACTAGATCAACGCCCTCAGCCTACCTCTCGACTTCAACGAAGAAGAAGAGATACAGGGGCTGCATCACACGCTCCACCACGTCTTCTCTCATTCTTCACCTTTTGCGAGCCAGGGCCAGAAGGCGTCAAAGCCTTGAGCTCGCTATCATAGTTGTTTAGCTTCAAGTCCATGGCGGCCAAGTTTTTTTGCTCCGTCTTGATTTGCGTCTCGATCGGGTGCAGGCTTGTCGTGAGCCTCTTCACCTCCTCGTTGTCCTCCTGGAGAGCCTGGTCTGTCTTTAGAGGCCGTTTGCTCTTGACAAAGACGTCGCAGTCGATCTCGTCGATCTAGGAGAGGACCACGCAAAATCTCTTCTTGTTGAACTTATCATCCATCTGTATAGAGACGGCCTATTAAGGCCAACATCCTTAAGCACGGGCTCGTCCTAGTGGATCTACCTAGTCTTGCAGACGTAGTGGAAAGCCGTGCTTAGGTCACCGAGAGGTCTCTATAGGTATTGGAGATCACTACAATCGTCGTGCCCGCGCGCCGTGCCGTCGACGGCAAGACGGGGGTCCAGCTAATGAGCGACTACTATGAACAGCTTCGCTTCGTTGATGAGGGGCCATGCTTTAAACCCATACGTGTTATCTAATACGTCGATATACGGCTTGACCGCCTCGGAAAACTCGTCGGCGTTAGCGGACGAAAGTCTCTTGGTGGTGCCGAGGAGCGCCAGTACGTCCTGGTTGGATTCAAGTAGCGATTTTGCCGTCATGTCCTTGAGTTCCTCTTCTTTGACCCCCCATACCGCGGAGATCTTTTTGAGCCCTTCGGAAATCTGCGCTTCCATTTCGGCTGTCTGGTGCATCTTGTTGTCGTCGTCGTCCTCTTCGTCTTCGACGTATGCGTTGCGGTCTCGGATTTCCTTGTATGTGGCTTCCAGCTCCTTGGCCACATCTTCGCGGGAGCGGAACACGATCTCGGCCCTGAATCTATGCTCGGGACGGTTGTCTCTGTTCCACGAAACCTTGCAGGCACACGACGTCGAGGCCTCGGAGTTGCTGGAAGGCAATAGCTCTGGCACCCCCAGTAGCGTGTTGAGAATTGTGCTTTCCCTGCCCCTGTCTGCCCTGCAACGCCTACCAGAATCTCCAGTTCTTGGTGCTCCTGGTTGAGTTCGGCTCTGAGCGAGAGACATGTCAGCTAGACTGCACTTGCGAATCGCCGGGGCCGTACTTACTAACCTATCTCGTTTGTCCACGGTATGTAGCCATCACCACCAACGGCATCCATCGTGACGGCCTGCCGAAGCCTCCCCGGTCAATTTTGCAAGCAAGGGTCATTTTTTTGGCGACAGACTTCAATTACTGCCTTGAAGACTTGTACTGCTTGTTGACTTCACGATGCCTCGCAACGCCCTAGGTCGGTCCAACGTAGGAAGCGAATGCGGCTTTGTGTATTGCTTCTTCTCGCCCTCGCTGTCCCCCGGGATCCCTACAAGCCAGTCAATCACAATACGTTGAAGTAATCTAGATCACTACGAATGAACTACTGCATGGCCACGTAGGTCGGTTATTCAGCCTCATTCGTATGCGCGCAGCGATTTTCTTTGCCTTGGTTGCTTGGTTGAAGCACAACACAGAGTTGAGGGCATCGCGGCACCTGACCCTCGAAGAAAAGGTCCTTATTTTCCTGGTTGTGGTATCGCAAGGGAGTCAACCGCCGTTTCACTGGATACCTTGTTGGGCACTGTCTCGGCACTATTCATAGGTTAGTTACTGCCATAATAAAGAAACACCCTCTTACCTAGGTAATAGAGTATTCCACCAAGTACTTGGTGCTTGCCTTGTTCTTGCGAGTCGAAAGATCAAATTGCCAGAGCCAACAATACCAAAGAAAGTCGAATCCGACCCGATCTTTTTTCCATACTGTTCCAACACCCTAGGCGCGATTGACGGCACGCACTCACCTGAAAGTCAAGGTCAAGTATGAAGATCAACAGCCTTGGAGAGATAGGAAACGCGCCCTCTCGACGAACGTGCTAGTCACCTGCGAGTTCGACGACTGTATTGTATATATACTGCCCGGGTGGGAAGGTTCGGCCAAAGACGGTCGTGTGTTCACGAGTGTGCCCTCACGCATGGGACTCGTTATTCCGAATGGCTTCAATTACCTGGCCGACGCAGGTTACAATACCAGTCAACGGCTGCTTTGTGCCGTAATTACCGCGGCGTTTCGGTATCATCTCCAGGCAAGCACCCGCGGGCAGGTCTGCGCCCCTGCCCTGCGAATGACAAAGAGCTTTGGAATCTTCGTCATAAGTCAGCTGAGGGTAATCAACAGTAGAGAGAGGGTTATCGGGCGGTGGTTGCGAAATACCTTTCGAATCCACACACACAGAAGCAAGTCTTCTAGATCGGGGTATAAGTCAGGATCATATACGCCACGGCTGCCATACTAAATTTAGCTGCTTGAGTATTATAGGAACTTCGATAACGAAGACTTGGCTAACTGAGAGCCGAAGAAACGACCTTGTAGATGACCCCGGCGAGAATGCCTTCGAGAGGGATGAACTTGACGGCGGGGCCCGACGGTGCGATGAGCGTACTTTCGGGATAAAATCGCTTAGGAGATGTAAGTGGATTATTGTACATATCTTATTGCCCGCGGTGAAGTCTAGTAATCTAGATAACTAGCCAAAAAGCACGAGGTTCGAAGGAGGAGGAATGCCGGTATGTTATATGGAGGTAGGAAGGTTGTGAGTGGTATGGTCGAATTTTGACCTTTTTTTTTTTGGCTACCCTGACCTTTTTTGGCTGCCTACGTAGGGCAGCCAAAAATGCCTTTTTTACCTGCCTAGGTAGCCAAAAAAGATCAGGGTAGTTAACTACGTTCAAATCGTTCAAATTTATCGAGTCTTCCAAAAGGGCCTTGGTATTGTAAATACGGCTCTGAGGCTGGCTGCCGCGCCACAAAAAATGCCATATTTTGCCACCACAATAACACAACGACCAACGCTCTAAAATATATAAAGGAATATATTCATTCTATTGCTTGAGGAATGTTGAGTCTATTAGTGTTTTTTTGGAATTTTGGAATTTTGGAATTTTGGATAATATTTGGAAGAGATACAAAAGTACTAGAAAAAAACCTGGCTCGCCAAAGTACCACCAAAATATCAAGCCGCAAATACATCCTCATCTTCGCCATCTTCCTGCGCCGAACCTACCTCAGGAACATGACCCAAATATACGAAATATGTATGCCTCGCGCGGGCTTCCTTCTTCAATAAACAAAACCTTTTAGCCTTCATTTCCGAATCCTCCCGCTGTTGTTGCGCCTTTCCGCTACGCCAGGAGAAAGAACCGTATACTAGTCAGCATTGAAGATTTCCATCGCTTTTTCTAGCCACTCGCCGGTAACAGGCTCCTGCGAGAAGCTCAGGCTCCTACGAGAAGCTCAAGCTCTTAGCGAGAGCCTGTATGCTCTCAAAGATCATATCTCCCTGAGTTCTTCTTTTCTTTCTTTTCGGGTCCCCGGAACATGTTACGGCACCTCTTTTGCCCGGCCCTCACATGCGTAGGTATAGGTAAATCGTCGCCTACGCCGTTACCTTGGTCGTCAGAGATCACCAATAATGCCGGGTCAATAGGCACTTGACTGTCGGTAGTCAATGGTTGGCCAAGCATTGGAGCCGAATTTCGTGTTGCACCGCGGTCGTCTTGGAACACTGCCTCCATAAGATCTAGGTGAGGGAGTGTTTTGTACCGGAACTGGAAGACTTGAGGGTGTTCCCAGGAGTCAAAAGTCAGGTAAATTACCTTCCTATGCATACACACATATATATTAACTAACCTTGATGAGGGCTTTCCCAGACAATTGGTCGGGCGCCGTATGCAGGCCGGTGACTGGGTCGAATCCAAAGCCCGAATTTTCTACAAGAACCATCCACGCACGCCACTTTCGCTTGAAGTAGTCGACTTTATTCGCGGCCTGGTCGGCGGAGAGCTTGAAGCCGGCAGTAGCTTGAAGCTCAACAACAACCTGGCTGTATACCTGCTTCTTGTAGCCGCCCTGTCCCTTCATACCGGCATCGCTCGCCCGGCGTAGGACGTCAAGCAACAACTTCTCCTACGCAATCGCCAGCGCCGACAAGGCAGCCAGCACTGCGCTACGGCGCTAGAGCCAGCACCAACGCCAGCGCCGACAGAGTAGCGGCAGCAGCAGCAGCTCTGGTTGAGGACGACGGACGACCATGTGATGTCGCAAAGGAGGCAGGACGTGTCTATTTCCTTTCGTGTGTCTGTTGCTTGCCCGTGGGCAAAGGATCCGGGTCTGCGTCTTTGGTAGGACTCGTTCGTGTATGTCTTTGGATAGAGGAGCCGCTCATTGGAACGAGAGCGTAACCCTCCACTGTGAAATCGTCCCCATGCACTGCAGGTACACAGGCGCCAAGGCGTTACAGCTCACCCTTCCACTTCGTGTAGGCCGTACATACACAACACGGCCTTCAGCCACTGCAGAGGAGGCTGTAGGGCTGCGTGAGGCTCGTGATGCTGTGCCGCCTCGGGTGCCTTTGCCTGTGACCCGGTAGCTAGTAAAGAGCGACTTTCGAGCGCAGCGAGCAGCCCGCCTTGGCGCCCCCGGAGGGCCGCCGAAGGCAACGGCAAAGGCAAAAAAGAGGAACAACAATGCGTGTATGCGAGAGAAAAGTAAAGTCCCCTTTTGCGAGTCTTTGTCCAGTCCCCGTGCCGTGGTGGTTTATTTCTTTTTTCTTTCTCTTTTGCCTGCGGCGGGCTGCTCGCTGCGTATCGGTCCACCAGACTGGAGCTTCCTTTGCCGGGTCCTTCTCTTTCTTCTTGCGCCCGACCTTCTTCTTGTTCGCTTCGGAGCTCGCAGAGGGTACGGGGGGTTGCCGGGGTAAGAGGTCGGGGGGTCCCGGAGCTGGCGGGAGTCGCCGGCGACGACGAGGGTAAGGGTATGCGAATGGGAATCACCTGTTAGGTCGCGGTAGACGGCTTGCTCAAGAGAGCTCGAAGGACCTGTATTTGGCGCCATTTTCCTTAGCTAAATCGTTCTAAGTTGGTTGACAGATGCAGAGATTCTCGGGGGTAGGACTATACATAGCGGTATTTGTATGCACGCCTAACAACACTAAGAAATAACATCACTACTGTATAACAAACGCAGCTAAAAGGCATTATTTCGGCTACTGGTATCGAGACTACCGTTCTGTGCTGTTCTCCGTAAAAGCATTTCCGAAAGTGGCTTTCCGAGTGCCGTTTCCGAGAAAAAGATCACCCTCTAATAAGCATGTAAGTGCCCACGATGGTTCTTCGTTGCCTATAAGTATGTAATGCGCCGATACGCGCTAGTCGCAATTCAAGCACTGCACCGTAGTAAAAGACATGCGAGCAATACGACGGGCCGAGGGCTTTCGATTGAGCTGCTTTTTGCCTCTGTGCTGGGCGTATTGGTGGCTCGAATGCAGGAATTGTTGAATTGTTGGGTGGCGCGCGCACGTCAAAAAAATTATGGCTCTGTCGCGAATGTGCCGATGGCTTTTTGCTAGTGGCCTTGGCTTGCAGCGACAGCAAGCACGGCGGCGGCCAAAAAAAGCAGCTGGTTGATGATTGTACTCAGTCACTGTTGGCTGCTGCAGGGCGGAGGCTCTCCAGAAGCCCACTGGTCTCCAGTCTTGGCGTTCTAATGTACTATGTACAGGCCCCATACAGGCCCCACAACCACACAGATATAAAACAACGCTCCCCGCCGCCTCGGCTCTCTCTTTCGCTCTTTCCTTTCGCACCCTCAAAATGGACGCCCACGTTCTCCCCGATCCTGATGTCATGGCCGACGCATTTACCACGCTGGGTATTCAATCTCGTCGCTCTGCTAACGTTGCCGCCATCCAAAACCACAATGCCACATGGATGACACTCTCTTACCAGCCTCAATTCCCTGAAAGATCGGTACTGTCGCATGTCCGAAAGTACACTCGGTAGCTTTAAGAACCCGCACGCTTTTCCAACAAAATTCGATGCTGCATTTGTGAGTTCTGCACCACTTGTTTGCGATCCACTTCCGGACATTTCGAGAACGCGGAGATACCAAAACCACCAAAATACCAAAATTGAAGCTATCAACACATCAAAATCGACGTGAGTAACATACACGCTTCCCTTCTTCGAAGATTCTAACGGGGCCTAGTTTACCAGTCATTCGCCAATGCCTCGCTATTTTGGCAGCGTCTGCAAATGCTCTTTTGCCTGCATTCCTGAACTTCGAATCTGCAGCCTCAACTTGCTTCCTTGCCTTAGCCAAAGCGCCACCCTCTCTTTGCACCACCATAGCCCGCCCTTCAGCTACAGTCAACACGCCGCCGCACTGCAGGGGCGTATTCTTCATCGCCCTGTGTTGTCTGCGAGTGGCCTCGGCCAACCGGGTCCGCCCTAGGTCCTGCTTTGTTTGGACTAGCTTAGTTGTACTGATTAGAGTCCCTTTAATAAAACGCCGGGCTTTCTTCAAGGACTGTTTCTAGCCTCTCGGCGACCTGTGAGAACTGCCGAATAGTTACCGGCGTTGTGAATGGCGATGAACCGGGCCCGGCGGGGGGGGAAGGGTATCCTTTGCGCCACCCTTTTGCGTAGCTCATACAATACCAACTCGGCATTGAGTGGCCAAATTCCCGTCTTCTTGAAGGTAGACTATACTGTGCTTTCTTTTATCGCTTTTTGGCGCACATCCTCAATACAGGAGAGGAACTCTAGCTTGGTAATACAAATAAGACCATCACGAACTATAAGGTCCAAAGCTTCAGTATGGTAATGCTTCAGGGGCTGGAAAATAGCCATATTAAGAGGCTGAAGTAGGTGGGCAAAGTTCGGAGGCATGCCGTGCCGAAGGGTATGATGTCGTTTGCCTCGTAGTACTAAATGAATTCTATCGTATAATGTGATGTGAGCCGTGGCCGTCAAGGATGAGGAGGCGTTTATGTCCTATAGAAAGCTTCTTTAAATGCTTATTAAAGTGCTTGAGCCACCGCAGGGTAACCTGGTCGTTTGTATAGCCAGAGGCAGTCGGTATAATACATGCCCTGGGGTCTAGTTCCGGCTGGGCATACCACTAGGCTATATGAAAGGAACCCTTGAGTATAATGAAGGCCGGTATGTGTTTACCTGCCGCCGAGATGCCCTCAATAGCTATAGCAGACTCCCTGTTCTACAGGACCAGGACCCCGAAGTAATGCTTCCGCTTCCTTTTGGTAATACTAAGCTCGCCTTTTTCCAACCCCAATGCGGAGAGTCCTGTCTCATCCATATTCCAGATGTTCTCAGGGGGGTATACCATGCTCGGTGATGACCTCACGAAGCCTTTTGAAGTACTTGGTAACCCGCTCGAGGTTCTCAGAGTCCTGGCGGTCGGCGGCCATGCTCTGTTGAAGGCGCCGCATGTCGTTGTTACGCTTGATGAAGCGTGAGGTCCAATTCGGGCTAACCACGGGCGGTTTGGCTTGATCCTGCTTGCTGGATGCGTTCAGCAGGATTGAAGATGGGACTGCATGATGTGCTGGCCGGGATGTGTCTCTTGACGGTTCTGGTGTTGGCACTGGCCACCCTTGGCCTCCCGCGCCATTTCTCGCTGGCCGGTGATCCCAGGACTATTCTGGGCTTCGAACACGGCGGACAGAATGTCGAGTAGGAACCAAATAAACAAACGCCTTGTTTAAACCTTCCACCCTGGCTTCACTACCCCTGTGCTGGCTAGCGGAGCTTTAGTTGTCCCGACTACAGCCCACTGCCTACCTCCTCGGTCTTTTTCCCGGCCGTGACAGTTTTAAATTACTCAACTTTAGCTTTGGCCACGGATACAACAGCTCATATCGGCCTCTAGCTCCCGTACGAGTTGCGTCTTTCCCAGGCGGCTGCGAAGACGGACCTCGAAGGGACCGACTTGACACATTGCATTGGCCGTAGTGACACCTCGTCCAGGAAGAGCCAACGTGACGCCAATATAACCAATTGCGAGAAGGGATAAAAGCAACACAAATATCAACAACCAACACCCCGAGAAAAGCCCCTGATTTGTGTTTTGTTGGCTGTAGAGTGACACTGTCATCAATAAACATTGCCCCTTTCCCCCCCGCCATGCTCGCGGGGGGCTCCACCAGACCATGCCTACATAGGGCTGAGAATGGCAAGCCGTGCATTTCGTTTTGCCGGGCTCCAAAATACCGGAGACTGCGGGGGCGAGCTGCAAGGTAGAGGCGGCTTAAGAAGATCCGCCGAAAGCACAAACGAATAAATGCAATTCGACGAGGAGGCGGTGAACAGCGTCGACCCATCTGCGGACCTGGAAACGGACATTGAAGTCTTGTGAGTAACAACTGAGTTTGCAGGCGACGGGCGCCTCTGGCGAGAAGGACCTCCCTGATGTCCCGGGCATCGATGGGTTCAAGGGAGACGTGCTCTGCCCACTCGTCCGACTTCCCAGGAGCAGAAGACTACGGTCCGAATAAAGCTAGGACTGTGGGCTCGACGAAGAAGGCCATCGTGGTCGGGGCCTGCAACTCTAGTCATGACATCTGCCAAGACTACTATGAGCACGGGTACGACGTGACCATAGTACAGCGGTCGTCGACGTGCGTGGTGACGAGCGAGGCGGCGCTCAAGTTCCTCGTCGGGTCGCTGTACTCAGAGGGCAACGGGCTGCCGATCGAGGACAGCGACCTGGCCGTATGGAGCTGGCCTAGCGAGGTCATGAAGAGAGCCTCCAAATCGACCTCACCAAGCTCCAGGTCGCATCTGTCTCGCAATTTGTAAGAATATGAACGCCAGGCAAGACCATCTCACACATACACACGCACGAACGCACGCACGATATCACCCCAGATCTCTTTTCGGCCGACGATTTGCTGGTGAATGCCATCAATGTGACCTGGACAATTGGCGGGGCGACCCGGACGGGCGCGCAACCCCCCGGCGACGTGCCCCAAGGCCTTGGGAATGTTGCCCATGGCGTGTTCGAGGGCTTCGAGACGCTCGCCGGTCCCAATTGGACGACCATTGTGCTCGCCGTTGTGGGCATTGTTGGCCTCGTCATTGCCGTAAGGGGGTGGCGCACCTGCCTCTTCGGGCATAAGGAGGAGGGCGGCCGCCGGTCTAGGGGCCTGCTGCGTTTGCTTCTCGGCTGGCTGCGCCGGCTGGTTGGCTGGGTGACCGGGTTCCTCGTGACCCAAGATGGCGCCGACACGGCAAACGCCGGCCCAAGAGAATTTCGTTTGGGAAGGAACTGATACTAATTCTGGACTCAGTGTCGGCGGCCCTGGTCTTTGGTGCTCCCGAATCTTTTAGGAGAAGACTACATTTTCATCCTAAATATCGTCAATGTCCATTACATCGGGATCGCTGCAACTATCGTCGTCGTCGGGGACCATGCCACTGCCAAACGGCTGAGTTTTCGTGGCAGGTTGGGCTTCAGGAGCAGTAATTCCCATGTTCCGGAGGACGGCCGCCGCTCCCCTCTTCAGCATCATCATGCCAAGTGGTATCTTCATCAGCTGCTCCATCTGGTCCGCCTGGTCGTTATCGAGGCGCAAGAAGAAAAGAAGTTGCTAGTAGGCTTCTCCGAGGTTGGACAGAGGCTGGAATCCAAAGCAAGACAAAGGAAGGAACTCAAAGGAAGGACTCACGCAAGCAAACGGGCTGCGCGCCCTGATCCGCTCGCCGAAAAAGACCAGCACCCACGGCACGGCCGTCAGCGCCGTGGCAATGGCGCCCAGCAAGCCGCCGGCGCGGGCCTCGCCCAGGTTGCGGAAGCGCGCGCCGGTGACGAGCGGGAACACGCCCCCAAGGATATTGCGGCAACGAGGACGATCCCAAGACTCGGATCCGAGAAACGCCGAGACCAACCGGATTTTCCTGGCCCGGCGCACATGGCACTGATCAATAACGTTTGCATTAGCGCCGGTTCCCAAACCTGGGGAATGCGATGGGATAGGGACCCACTGCATGCGAGGTCCTGAGCCTCGCATGAGGAAATCGCCGTTCAAGGGCAGCGGCGCGAGCACACCCAGCTCGGTCAAGTGTGTCAGGTACTCGCGGAGCCCCAGGCTCTCTGGCCGTTGGAGGAGCGCCACGGCCTCTGGGGTCGGTCCAGCAAAGGCGGATCGGCCTGGGATTCCGGATCTGGAGGCCAGGAACGGCAGCTCGGCCATGACGACGAGCGATGGCACCTGCTCCTCGCACGTCTTGATGTAGTCATAGATGTCCTTGTCGGCGGCCAGGTAGCCAAACTCCTTGCCGTATGCAATCTTAGTAATGGCGTCGAGGGTAAAGTACTAAACCACTGTCCCGACATCCAGGGGTTCCGAGCTCTGGACAGTCGATGTCGAGCCTGGCGCCCCGCTCTACCAGCCGCTGAGAGCCTCCCAGAACTTGCCGAGCCAGACCGCCACGTGAAGAGGAGCCCTACCGCGGTTGTCTTGGGTGTCTCGCAACAAGAAAAAGCACAGGGCACTGGCACGCGGTGACGGCGCCAGAGGGCCGCAGCCGTAGCCCGAGGGGCAGCAGCCGGCGACGGCGGGGCCAGCGTCGGCGCCACACAGGAACCAGCGGTCGGCGCATGTGGCGCGCGGCCTCCCGACGCCCGACGAGATCTCTACGCTCTACTTCTTCTCCGTCGTCGACCCCCGCACCCCGGCCTCGCAGTCCTCGCTCCCGGCGCAGCCCCCTTCCGCGTCCAGAGCTCCAATGCCGTGTGTGTATTCTTTCTAGCTCTTCAGCTCGCTCTCATAGCGACGGTAGTTATCGAGGTATGTAGCTCGTTGCCCGGCGGTGAGCTCACGAGCATGCTCGACAGGTGGGTTCGAGTATTCGGAGACGAGAGGCTTTGCAGGCCTCTCGGGCGCTGGCAGCGGGGGCTCCTGCGCAGGGTCGTGTCGATATGCTCCCAGATGAGGAGGTCGCGAGCCTTTGATCGGAATGCGAGGATCAGGTTTGCTGCGGCCGTAATAAACTTACTACGGTCTAGGGGTAAGTTTTATTTCCCTGTCCAGTACCAGTAGCAACCAAGTCTTGGCTAGTGCCGCCCCTGCTAGCGCTGTATTGCGAACTGAACGGGCGCTGTAATTTTTGGAATCGTGCTGCAATACATAACTATGGTATAAGAAGTATGTTTTCCCCCTTGTATGTTACCGGCAAGGGTATGTTGGCCCAGTGCAGCCCCTGCCAAGTCCCTGCTAGCTGTATTGCGATTGAAAGGGCGCTGTAATTTCCAAGTCGTGGTCGTGGTCGTGGCGTACCAGGGGGCTGGTCGGTACCCACCGTCCAGTCAGTGTAATTGCTGTTCAGCGACCCTGCTACCACCGAAGCCAGTGTAATCGCTGTTCACTTCGGTCATTCAAGTTCTCATTGAAGTATTTGTTACTACGTACCACCAAGATCTGCACTAGAGGCCGTTCAACCCGGGCTCACGCCCTAGGCTTCGTCACTAACCTCCACGGCCGCCTACGGGGGTAACTGCGCGAACCGCCCGGGCCGACGCCGAAGGGTGGGCTCATGGGCGCCGTAGGGGTTTGGGGGTTTGGGGGGGTCGAAGATGTGAGCGGGCGGCCGGGTTTTCGCCGACGAAGGTGTTATCTTCTTGACCGACCAGACAGTTCCCCCCTTTGCATTGGTTTATCAGTGGCGTCGTACCCCCCATCCCCACACCAAACTCATCAACCCGCGTGACAGCGCCGCCGTGGAATTATAATAGAAAACATGTAAGTTGCCGACATGACCCCTCCGGCACCGCTGAATAACTACCTCGGCGCTTTTTTTCTCTAACTCGCACTTTCACTTTCTCCACAAGACCGAGTCTTGTTGGTCTAGGCAATTGTAGCAAGGCCAGTGATCCCTTGATGAATGCTGGGATCCAGATTGGGCCCATCGCTTGGGGCCCCATGGCTAAAACGTGCCGTTTTTTTGCTGTGCGGAGAAAGGCTAATGATGTCTGGGACAATGGCAAGCTCGTTTCACCCTGAGAGTCTCTCAGTCGCACCTCCTCTATGTCCGACAACCACCTCATGCAACAGCTCGTGTATGCCGACGCCCTTGACGCCGCCATGCTATCGCCCGCCTCACTTCGAGAAGCGCAGTTGCGAAAGCTTGTTGTCAATTCCATTCATGAACCCTTGAGGATGAACGAGTTATTGGTCGTTACGAACCGGTACATGATGGCGCCGGATTCGTCCCAGCGCACCAGCTTTCGGCGAGCCGTCAACGTCGTCCGACAAAGTAGTTATCAATTGCAGAGGCGATATGGGGCAGTAGTCCCGACATGACGCGCATTAAGACGTTGTCAATGAATCGATGCGCGGCGGTCAGGTAGTAGCCGCTCGCATCGTTGCGACTGACTGCTGCATTTGGCGTTCAAGCCCGCATCATACCCGTCTAGCAACCGATTGACGGCAGCAACGAACCACCCCCCCCCCCCCCCCCCCCCCTCCTGTCTTCCACCACACCGACACACGGCTCTCAGACGATCTCTCGGCCGCCTCTGCGATTTACCATGCCCCACACCCGAGTCAGCGGTCCTTCCTGGCCAAGAAGCCCTGGGATTTGGTGGAAAAGGATACAACTATTTACAACCTCGGCCTCAGAACTCGCCGGAAAAGTAACTCGCCCCTATCACCATCTGGCCTACGCCGACCGGCCACTTCTCGCATGAACTACCTTGGTGGCGCAATTGCGGCCAGTGGTGCGAACATGGCGCCGTAGCATCGCGATAGTGGCGTCTTGGCAGTCCGAATCCGTCTGGAACCGTGGGACTCGTCGGGCTCGTCGGGCTCGTCGGGCTCGTCGGGCTCGTCGGACTGGCAGGACTGGTTGGACTCGCAGAGCTCGCAGACGTGCCTAATACACTCCCATACCAACGAGCGATCGAGACGGAGACCAACGGGTACCTCGTCCGGCAGTTCTTTCACAACTCCCTCTACGACCGGCTGAGTACGAGACCGTTCCTTGAGGACGTCGAAAAGAAATGGCTGGCCTTTCAGCTTCTCTACGCCTTACGCGATGCTGACGTGGGGTTACTTTCCAGGTGATATCTCGGACGCTTCGGTGTTCGCTGAGTACATAGTTCCCAAGATGTACCTTGAGCTGCAGTACTACGTCTCTTGCGCCATTCACGGCAAGATTGTCCGGTACGTTTGTCCTCCTAGCGAGGACAACCGCGTCTGCACTGCGATTTCTCGCAGGGCCGGACTTTATCTTAACCACCGGCTAGCGCCGGCAGCCACCTCCGTCAAGTCTCTGAACCTTTACCCGTGGCGCTGGGCCATCCAAGTACGTACGCGAGCGCCAGCAGCACCAAGGGTGGCCCCGCGGACACCTTCACGGCCCCGCGCCAAGTCTCAATCGCAATATAAGAGTGAAGAATGGTTTCGATTAACGCTATAGCAGCCGTCTGCTTCCATTCACCATTCATTGCCTTACGAGAATTGTCTGGCCACCATAATATGACTGTCGTTTTTTATTCTTTCTTTCTTTTCATCAGCCCCGTATTAATTACTCCGTCTCACAACGCCTTACACTTGGCAGTCGGGCGTCGCTGGACAGCCAAGGAGGGGGGACAAACAAAGGGAAAAGGACAGTGTCCAGTACGGAGTGGTCACGTCGGCCTCCCAAAAGGCTGCCATTATCAAGGAGTTCAAGGACCTGGGCTTTCGCCAGAGCTACATCGAGGAGGCTGTCGTAGAGTGCAAGGACCGCGAGGAAACGCTCGAGTGGCTCTTCGTTCACATCCCCGAGGACGATCTGTGCGGCAAGGTTCTCGACGCAAACGGCGGCGGCGAGGGCAAGGCCGCAGAGGCGTTGCAGAAGCTCCTCTTGGCCAGCGGCGCCGACGGCGGTGAGGCCATCCCAGGCGAAGCCGGAACAGACGCCGAAGAGCTGAGTTCGTGGAGGTCGCCAGAGGAGTGCTGGGAAGAAGAAATGACGACCCTCGAGGCGTGCCTTGGGGGCAAATACACGAGGTTGGCAGACGACCTGTGCCAGATACGGCTCGATTCAGTTACCAACGGGCCAAACACGAATGTCGAGACGGACGTCTAGTTCCGGAGATCGCCGCAGTATCCCGCCCAGGTAATCTTGTCCATCGTGGCACCGCTCCCTACCTACATCAAACTCAGCATAATCAAGAGGACCCTTGCCTATGCTCGTGCCTCGTTACGCGGAGAGGAGTCCAAGGTCTACTTTATCTCCAGCTAGCTGCAGGAAAACTTCAATGAGATCATAGAGCGGCCCGGGGCTCTCCGCGACGTGGCCACTGTGGCGTCGGCAGCCTCGGAGGAGCCAAAGGCGGTTCCGAGGCCGTCGCGAAAACGGGCGCGGAATCCAAGGCCAATTGACTGGACACCAGATTCTCGGAGCAAAAGCGAGTGGCTTGTACGCTCGGGAACTCCGAGCTTCATGAAGATGCTGGCGCAGCGCCAGAAGCTGCCGGCCTGGGATGTGAGCGACGACATCATAGATACGGTCTATAAGAACTAAGTCACCATTATTTCGGGAGAAACAGGGTCAGGGAAGTCGACCTAGTCCGTTCAGTTCATCCTCAACGATTTGTACAGCAGAGGCCTCGGGCACGGAGCCAGAATCGTCGTGACCCAGCCCCGACGTATCTCGGCCTTGGGTCTCGCAGACCGAGTGAGCGAGGAGCGGTGCACTACGGTAGGACAAGAAGTTGGCTACACGATCCGCGGCGAGAACAAGACGGGCCCGGATACAATCTCTACGGCCTCGATTAATATCCTGCGTCTCCGATGCTCAACTGCCAGGTTGAAGCCGCCAACGGCCCCTGGAAGCGCGGCTCCATGGTCCCGCCGGCGACGACGGACGATACGCTGCTGCTAAATCCCATTACACGCAACAACGCCGTCGTCGAGGCCCACAATATGATGGCGGAAAAGTGGAAGCAGGAAACCGGTTTCTCCTGGAGGGATACCGCCGTCCAGCCGAGATCTGTGCAGCTGACGAAGGCAAGCGAAAACAACGACGTTGAGATGACTGGCAGTGTCACCAATCACCCCCCTGGACAGGCACCACGAGTGGTCAGCACTTACTTCAGACTCCTCCAAAACAACGCATACGAAGGAAGGACATGCACTCACTAAGCCCAGTATCCTCTGCCTCTTCTGGAACTGCTCCGAATTCTCCTCCCCCATCCACAGAGGCTGCGTGCGCTCGACGCCAGCCTCAGTATTGAACCCCTTGCCGCCCGAGACGAAGACAGCATTGCCACTCATTTCACCGTCAGCAGCACACTGCACCATGAACCGCGCGACGTCGGCGGGGGAGTTGAGCGGCATCTTCTCGGCGGTCCACCGGTCGCGCAGGGCGCCGGGCAGCAGCTGCGTGGCTGTCGCCCACGGGCAGATGGCGTTGACGCGCAGCCCGGCGAACTGATGCGGCGCCACACGCAAAACACGTCTTGATTGAGGGTATCACGAAGAATGCTTCCAGGACGGAGATTGTCGCCTCCGTGTTGTTGACGAGTGGCACAAATCCCTTCTTGCGTCCGAGGCCCGGAGTCTCCGGAGACAGGTCGGCGTTGAGCCATGGCTTCCACGTCCCATGTCATCAGAGCCGACTGCTATCTCGACTCTGACTCCAATGCAAAGAAGAAGCATGAACAGCGCCGACTTCCATGCGTCAAACCTAAGCACAGAGCACGTGAGACGTGATCCACAAATGGCATTACCGGCAATCAGGGAACTGGGCAGAAATCGACAACCCAGGTCTCAGCAGTGGTCGTCGTGGCTTCGGATCGCCCATTCAAGCCATCCCAGAACATGGTGATGGCCATACCCTGCCAACAAGGCTCTCCATGCCTACACATGTTCCCATTCGTCCCGGTATCGGAAGCAGTCACACCGACAGCCCCAATCAGTTTTCGACACGCCAGACATCATCCCCAACCCCCAGCCCACTTCCTAGGCGTCAGACAGTTGATGAGCACTTCACCAGGCGCCCGGTACCGTCGACGGCAAACACGTACGGGTTCTGCGCTGCCGCCCCCGACGAGCTGGTCGGTGGCTGCCAGAACAGCCCGCCCGCGGCGCCGCCCGGTAGGTTGGCCCACATGTACAGGCTGGCGCTGTTAAAGTCGGTGGCCAGGGCCTTGAATGCCGACACGGCCTGCGTTTGCTAGACGAGCGGCGCCACGGATGTGACGGTCTGCGTTGTGGACGTCGTTGTGGTCTCGGATAGGACGGCTGTGTGGGTGGTCAGCGTGGTTGCCGTGAGCGAGTCCACATCTGTTGTCGTGGTCGATGTCGTGGCTGTGACTGCGAGGGTCGCAGTCTCGGGACTGGTGGTGGTTGACAACACAGAGGCAATCACGGTCTGTGACATGGAGTGTTAGTGCTGGCCAGGATCTAGGTGTCCATCTAAAGCCACAAAGTTGTGTTCTGTAACACTTCGTGAACTTGTGCCCCGCGGGTTCTCCATCGACGCGTACACGGAGGCGGTCCACAAAAACGCTTACTATCCGCCGGCAGCCACATCGCCCACTCCGCTACTCTAGATCCCCGAGGACGCCGCCGGCGTCTCCAAGCAGGAGATAGCCCACACGAGCAAAGTCATTCCCGTCACGGATGAGGGCTACGAGCTGGACGAAAAGGGCCATCTCGTCTGGGACAGAGAGGCTACTAGACCTCTCTTGACGCTGGTTCAGCTCTGGGTTATGCTGGGCGATTATAAGCACGTCACCATCCGCGCCTTTTCCAAGCATTTCATGGCCCGCGTCTTCTGCCTGATTGTCATCCCCCTCACCTTCTACATGGCCATGTTCGGAATCCATTTCCTCTGCCTGTCCAACCCCAGTGATGGCGATGGATTCATGAGCTCTGAGTTCCAGTCGACCTTGAAGTAGGGTGTCCCGGCCGATGTCTTGATAGGTAGCCGCGTCACCATCCGTCACGTTGACACACAGGGCGGTTATCTTCATTCGCATCCCCTCATATATCCCACGGGATCCAAGCAATAGCAGATTACCTTGTATCCCCACAAGGACGAAGGCCGAGTGCAACCGTGTCAAGCTCTTCAGTACTTGGGACTTTGATTGCAACACCTTCCTAGACAGCGTGAGTAGCATCCCCCTTGAAATGATCCCCGAGAGAAAACTCCCCGAGAGAGTTTAGCGAGATTTGGCCTCATGTGATCGCATACTTCGGATGCTGGGCTAGAATTACAATCGATGCATACGTTATGCAGAATTAACAGGCTTGAACGCATATTCAGCTGGCTCTCGTGCCGGCCGATTGAGAGTTTGGCACCACGGCACGGCGTGAGTCTTCTCGGTGTATGTGCCTTTCGTGCTGGACTTGTGTGCTTCGTGCTTCCGCCGGGTATTGGGCTTTCTTTTCGTGACCAACTTTGATCTATATATATCGCATTCAAGACAAGCTCAGAATACACAGTCACTGGTCTTGGTTGTTATGGCAACGGCGTCTCTCTTGGGGGGGTCCACACCAGGGACAAGTTCAGGCAGTCTCATCTCTTCTCTGCTCTTCCACTGGCTTCGCTGACGTTAACAAGCTCTATCGGCAGCCGGGGCGTTGCTGATAATAAGGCAGCGGTTCCAGGAGGTAGCTGCCCCAAGGCAGAGCAGGGCCGGTGAATAAACAGACCTACCTTGTTGTTATTACACAAACGCGGCCGCCTTATAAACCCTAGACGCGTCTTCGAACAAACTCGGGCACCACGCCCCGTCCTCACCAACTCCGATTTCAACGTCCAGAGGGGCCTTGCCGCCGCGGCCTTGTACTGGGCGATGTAGAAGGGAAGGAACTTCTGCCAGCCCGTGAATGCGGATTGTTGGCAGCGTAGTTGACGGGGGGGGGGGGGGGGGGGCGTTGGAGAGCTTGAACAGGTCCAGCTCCGTGGCGCGCACGTTGTTGATGTAGTGCGTGCGACTCGCCCCAGTCGTTCCACGTCAGGATCTCGACAAAGTCCGGGTTAAACCTCCATTACCTGCGCCCAGCGCGTGTCTGTCCCACAGGTTGTCGCCCTTACCACAGCCAGTTCTTATTAAAGCCCGGCAGGTTTCGTGAAGAACCCACGGCGACACGGGCATCATGTACTTTTCTTGCTACCCGTCAGCGCCCCCCTGGAAGTTGTTGTCGGGCTACGTCGTGATGTTGGTGTCGCCGTTGGGCCATGCCGTTGAAGCTAAAGAGCCCGCCGCCGCTACGGCGGCCTTATTAGCGTCGAGCGACAACCAGTCTGGCACGAAGAAGCAGTTGGTGGGCTTCTTTGATGTCAGGCCAGTCGGGGGCGTTGGCGGGGCCTTCCCGACTCACTGGTCCTCCTTCTTCCTCCCCTCCACCGCGCCTCGCCCCCCCCCCCCGCAAATCCAAGATTATTTGGTGACAACCATGACACCTAATATCGTCCCCTTTCCCCGTTCCCTTCCCAGAGCGATTATCGCGGATCAGATTTTATATAGGGGCCATAAGTTTAAGCTTAATACGAATAGAAAACTAAGAAAGAGGAGGGACTGATAACCCTAATGACGAAGGTAAATAACGGGAACGGAACGATAGAAATGTTATTTGGCCCGCGGACCGGGCAACGGTGGACGGGTTTCATGACGGGGGGATCCAAGAAAACCAAACACGGTGCGTTCCAGCTCCGTGTCTGTCTACCAGGCCCAACAACCTCTGACGTACCTCTAGCTTCACGGGGGGCGCGGGGCCCACTTTGTGCGCGAAGACCCCGGCGTGTTTGACGCCCCCTTTCTTTTTCCATCACGGCCAGAGAGGCGGGCGTCCATGAACCCGCAGCAACGCTGGGCACTTCGAAGCCGCCTACCCCGCCATGGCCCTCAAAATCATCTATTGTGCTTCCACCTTGTTGACTCCGGTGGTGCATCGCAGGCCAGGCCAGGGCACCAACCATACACCCACCTCTCAAGTTTTATTGTGAGAGAGGGGGAGAAAGAGAGAGAAATAAAACGGTTGCATCACGATAAGCACGCGCCCGCCTTTTCAGGCTTTGAGCCCATCAACCCACGCTCCTTCCACAGCAAGCCACCAGTTTCTTTTTGCTTCTTTTTTGTGAGTCAGAAGAACACATGAATCACATTGCATGCTCAGTCAGACCGATAATGCACCCTCGTCTCGGGGTGGCAGCTCGCCAGCGCCGAGGTGCGCCACCACGTTCGCTTGCGTCTTGGAGCTGCTGACGCAACGCAGCGCCCGCTGTCATGGGCGGTCCTGTTTGCGCACCGTTTGCCTGGCCTTTCTGCGTCGCTGGCTGCCTCGCAGGCGCCCACGCAGGAACCGCTCATGAGGAGGAGCGTGGTCGAGGGGCTGCGGCCGCCCGGTCGGTCTCCTCGGGCCGGTGCAAAAAGGCCTTGCAAATCATGGAGGCAGTGTAACGTCCCTAAGGAAATAGGCGCTATTAAAGAGGGGAACTCAAGATAGACTACGAAGGAAAGGAATAAGGCACCCATACTAAAAGGTAAAAAGAGTAAAAAAGAGTAAAAAAGGCAAAAAAGCTCGGCCCCGGGGGGGGAATCGAACCCGGGCGTCCCCGGTATTCTCATCCCCCCCGTAGGCCTACGAAAAACCCTGGCGTGGATGGGGGCCGGCAGGGATTTTTCATAGCTAGCAAGACATAGCAGAAGCGTCTGCTACTACCGCTTGACCACCCGCGATTCCTTACCCCGGGTGGGGGGCTAACTTGTAAGTGTGTCTGCGAAACGGGAGTTATAAACCCCTCTTGACTTTACTTCTTTCTCACTTTCCCCTCATATTCAGCTTTTGCATATCGTATAATTTTTCAAGTGAATTCCGCGCAGCCGCACTGCCAGCCAGCTGCTCCATCCGACATCCAAGTTGATGAAGAGCCGACCAATTGGCTTGCAGCGGTCCATATAACGACTATTAAAATGCATCTTGTTTAGATCTGAAGGGTGAATAGCACAGTCTGAAGAGAGCTAGGTAGACATTCTAACAACCTCACCAAAGATACCAACGACACCAATTATACGACATTGTCATGAAGAAAATAGGGCGACTAGCAGAAATCCAACACCAACCTCAGCCTCTGACTCGCGCAGCAGGGACCTGCTAGATTCTACCACCACCTGGGATCTTGCGGCATGATTTTCGAGGGCTGGGGGCCATCTCGTGCTACTACTAGTGTAGCTAGGCAGGTAGTGTCGTCCTAATATGCGGCAAACGTAGGTAGGCTGCTGCTGCTTACTCGTGCCGCCGTACCTTGGGGGTTTCCGCCTAGTAGTTGAGCAATCTTTACTGTGAGGGTGCAAGAAGGAGTGAGTACCCGAGGCGTCGGCAAAGCACACCCCCACGTCAAGATTGGCTGGCTGATGAGTCCAGGGGCCGCCGTGAAAGGGGGCGCAGCGTTTGAGAACCGGGGGGGGGGCCAAACGGAGGCACAAAAACCCCTAGTGGGCTGACCAGAATCCATATTCACCATTCACCGCATGAATAGGGGCCATCATCACTGTATTATACGGCCTCAATGCCCCGGAAGGCACAGCCCCGGGCTCGCCGTCGCCACTCAGCGAATAAGGCGCCCTGTCACCTGGCCCTGAATCTGGCCCGATTTTCCACCTTGACTGGCCTGCTCGCAGCGGTCCGCCCGGGTTGCTGGCACCTGACAGTTGACCGTACAGTCGACCTGTCAGCCGACCTGTCACCCCGGCTCGGACTGTCAAGACTGCCGCAGGCCCTCGCAGGCACTCAAGGCACAGGCCGCCTAGATGCCTTGTTTACTTTGTGATGTCCCCCGAGCAGAAAGACTGACGGCATGACCCACTCGGGGTGCCCTGCTAACAGGGCCGGCGGCAGTTGGCCTGTAAGCCGCGCAAGCGCTTGGCAGCTGCAGGAGGTCTACAACAATACAGCCCTGAGCAGACAGACTGACGGCATGAGCCACTCAGGAAGCCACATAAGGATCACCACCAGTAGGAAAGGAATTGAAGCATACGATGGCCTCACGGGGGCCCAGAAAGGTAGGCATGGAACACAATGGACCGACCCTCAACACCAGGAAAGCATCACCACTCCACATTTGGGCCGAATTTTGGGCTTCAGATCTGGCCTGACGGGTAGACCTGAGGGGGGGTGTGTTGAATACTAGCACCACTTTGGAATGGCGCGTCTACGGGTGTTGATCTACGCCAACAACGGCCTAGTGCTCACATGCTAGAAAGCAGGCCGTAACTGGGAAAACTACGCTTGAACCATCACAAGGAAACCCATATACGCCGTACAGAGAAAGCATAAACTCTTTAGCAAGGTTTACCTATTCGCAATAGGCCCGGGCGCGCCCAGCGGGCTCTCTATCAACTCCTCCGATTCCCAACCCCCCTCCTCGCCCGCAACCCAAGACGCGTCCCGTCCCCGTCCCCGTCCCATACCGTGACCCAGCCCCCGGCCACGGCCTTATATCCCCTCAATTTTGAGGGGATACATCCGCAGCAGCCGTCTAATACGAGTTAGCACCGCCAATCCAGAAGAATAATTAATAGAAGAATAAATAATACACTATCTATTTGTATAGAATTGGTAGTATATTAGGGGGAGATTAGGAATTTCGCCTCCCTCCCCCTCCCGGATGTCTAGGGGTCGCTAGAGAACAGCGGCGCTGTCGGCGCGAAGCAAGCGTGCATCCATGGCAGCAATCTCGAGAATTATTTTGGCGGTTTGGGAGAGTATCGAAGCCCTGGTTCGCTAGAGAACAGCGGCGCCGTCGGCGCGAAACAAGCGTGCATTCACGGCAGAAATCTCGAAAATTGTTTTGGCGGCGTTCGAGAGCATCGAACCGGCGGTCGAGAGCATCGAAGCGCTGGTCCATTTGATCGACGCGCTGGTTCATTTGCTGTCCCAAGGCGTGGATCTGCTGGCTTATTTGCTCGAAGCGCTGGTCCATCTGCTGATTCATTTGCTGTCCCAGAGCCTCGATGGCAGTGGAGGTGTTCTGCTGGTTCATTTGCTCGAAGCGCTGGTCCATCTTCTCGTTCACCTTGCTGGTTCATATACTTGTGTGGATGATCTGTGCACAACTGCAATGTTGAGTCACAACTGCAATATTCCGTACACAACTGTAATGTCAAAGAGATGCTGTCTGGGCTGATTCCGAGGGTCAATAACGCTCGCCCCATGGTTTCTTTGGTCGCGAAGATGATGAACAAGCTGATTGCAGGGCGTGATTGGCCGGCGATGGAAGTAGCTCACCTCCTCCTTGTCGTGAACTTTATATAAAGGAAGGAGAAATTACCAAAGACGTACGGTTTATAGCTATGGACGAATGATGTATGTTCCTATATATGTTGGGGTAGGTAGCGGTAACTTGTCATATGTCAGGATCGGGATCAAATTCGATGAATGTAGCGAATGGATGGTATAATTATCGTCAACCACCATCATGTCTATAGTCCACCATCACGTCTATAGTCCACCATCCTGGCATCCCGTCTTCAGCGCCGGATCTACCATGCCGTCTTCAGCGCCGGATCCACCACCTCGTCGAGTTCCCAATCCTCCGTCTCGACGAGTTCCTGATCCACCGTCTTGTCGAGTTCCCGAAGACGAGCCTCTCTCTCCTTTAGCTCCTCGCGGATGTAGTCGATTGTGTGCTTGATTACGACGCGTTCGGAATGCGCCTTGCCCTCCGCGCCGGGTATGACGGCCGATAGCCGCTCGAGCCCCACGCGAATGGTTTGTTGGCGCCTATACTCTGCTCAGGTAGATACGAAGGCAAAGATAGTAGTATACCAGTCAGTAGAGTAAGACTAAGATGAATGATAATAATATGATTGTTTTACCGAATAGAGCGTCTTTGATCATCTTCCTCCTCTCCTTGGCGGCGAAACGCGCTTCCTCCTCGGCGAGGCGTTGATTGTCGTCCTGGTTTGACATAGTCATCCGTCGCGCTACTACTAGCTAGGAATAGACTCGGCTTGAGAATAGAGCAAGTTAGCAAATAAGATAGGTCATAATAGAGGAATATAGGGAAACTTACCTTGAGAAAGATATATAGGTACTAGGGTTCTCTCCGTATTCGCCAAAAGAAAAGGGGAGGAAGAGAAAAGGGGAGGGCATAGGGGAGATATATACGAAAGAGAAAAGTAAAGTCCGCCCGGCCTGATACGCCCGAGCCGAGGGCATAAGCGAAGTCAGTCCAAGCCATCATTTCCACATACTTTCCTACCCACAGCAAAGGCAAATACGGAGAACCTCGGTACTTTATGATTACCCTCTCGTATACCTATCATTCTCGGTTGTCAAGTTACCGGCCGAAAAAGCTTGATTCCCCCCTCGCACCTATATTTTCCTGCCACGGCCCCGACTACCGTATCTGGGGGAGCTCTCCTCGACCACTTCCACTTCACTCGGGCCATGCCCTACAACGACAGACAGGAAATACAGCCGCGCTTTCCGTACCACCACCCCCATATATCCACCCCCAGGGTCGTGGTGCACACACACAAACTACTCAACCTCGGCCACTCCCAGGGTGGTGGCGCACCACCACCCCAACATAGCCACTCCCAGGATACGCATCCTGCAGGGAGGGAGAGCAGGGGAGCCTCAGGGTATACTTCCAAAATAACATCCACATTCTTTGAAATATGGGCAAAAGAAAGAAAGAGAGAGAGAGAGAGGGGGGTGGACATGTTGGGGTCACGTCTGTAGTCCATCACCACGTCTGCAGTCATGTATATAAACGTTTGCCAATGTGATCTCCATCGAGAACTATTGTATAAGCCAGCCACCGGCCAGACCATCAAGAACCATAAGGTCCAAAGCTTCAGCATGGTAATTCTTCAGGGGCTGGAAAATAACCACATTAAGAGGCTGAAGCAGGTAGGTAAGGTTCGGAGGCATGCTGAAGGGTATGATATCGTTTGCCTCGTAGTACTCAATAAATTCTACTGTATAATATGAGCCGTGGCCGTCAAGGATGAGGAGGCGTTTATACCCTATATAAAGCTTCTTTAAATGCTTATTGAAGTGCTTGAGCCACCGTAGGGTAACCTAGTCGTTTGTATAGCCAGAGGTAGTCGGCATAACGTATACCCTGGGGTCTAGTTCCGGCTGGGTATACCACTAGGCTATATGAAAGGAACCCTTGAGTATAAGGAAGGCCGGTATGTATTTACCTGCCGCCGAGATACCCTCAATCGCTGTGGCAAACTCCCTGTTCTGCGGGACCCCGAAGTAATGCTTCCGCTTCCTTTTGGTGATACAAGGCTGGTATTTTCCAACCCCAATGCGGAATCCTGTCTCATCCATATTCCAGATGTTCTCAGGGGATATACCATGCTCGGCGATGACCTCACGAAGCCTTTTGAAGTACTTGGTAACCCGCTCGAGGTTCTCAGAGTCCTGGCGGTCGGCGGCCATGCTCTGTTGAAGGCGCCGTATGTAGTTGTTACGCTTGATGAAGCGTGAGGTCCAATTCGGGCCAACCACCGGCGATTTGGCTTGATCCTGCTTGCTGGATGCGTTTAGCAGGATCAGGTTTGCTGCGGCCGTAATAAACTTAGGGCGTACGGCCAAGTTGATTTGGTCTAGCCTATCGATGTAGCGGCATAATGTAACTTCCTGGGCCCTTGTCAGGGTCGTATTGGTGGCATGGCGACCTTTCTTTGGTTGACGGCCAGCCAACCTGTACTTCAGCCGGTCGCGCGGGACGTCGAAATGCCCGGCCGCCTCCGAGACAGAGCGACTCAAACCTTCGCGATACCATAGAGCAGCTGTAGCCACATGGTCCTCAACATCGTCAGGGCTTCCGGGCTTCATTTTGTGGTGGTTTGGGGGGCTTTTAATTGATGACGGCTTCAATTTTGGTATTTTGGTGGTTTTGGCATTGTGGTGGTGAGCACCTCCTTTTGGGAGGTCAGGTTCCCTGAACGTGTAAAAGGTGGGGCGGGGCACGAGTGCAGTGAGCGGAATGCCGTAGAATGAGCGGATCTCCGGTTGTGAGGGATTTTTGAGGGATTTTTGAGGGCATTTCGGGCGTAAGCTAAGGATGATGCGTGCAAATATTTTAAATTCGGGGTCCCCCCGATTCGAGGTCCGTCGTAGGCGTACAGCCTCCTTGGAGGAATCAGAATTCGCGTCGGGGGGCGCTGTGAAGCACGCTGAGCACATGCGAACGCTAAGGACGCATATGGCGTGGTAGAGAAGCTCAAGGGTGGCAAGTATGGCGACGATGACGGTGCCCCCACTACGTGCGAGCGTACTATCGCGGAGGTCGCGAGACGAGAGGGTGAGGAGATAGACGCTTCCCAAATAAAGATTCATGACCCCACAACATGAATTCGAGACCACCCCTTCTCCTGATACACGGTCCACGACGCCACCTCGATCGCCAGGAAGAGACGGAGACGGAGACGGAGACGGAGACCGAGACCGAGACCGAGACCGAGACCGAGACCGAGACCGAGACCGGAGGGAGACCTCTGCTCCCCTTCCACGCTCACCACCATCTCCTTCTGATTGGACGTGGACGGGGACGGGGGAGGCCTCTGCTCCCCTTCCAGGCTCACCACCATCTCCTCTTGTGGATTAGACGGGGACGGGGACGGGGGAGGCCTCTGCTCCCCTTGAGACTACGGGAGAGGAGCAGGCCCCGTAGGGCCGTAGGGCCGCCGGGGGCAAAGCGAAGGAACCACAAACTACTCAACCTCGGCCACTCAGGGTGGTGGGGGCGCGCTGGTGTCATTCGCTAGGCTAATTAGTTAACTATGTCTGAGCGAGCCGTGTACTGTGCATATGGGTAAGAAGATATCTGAATGGTACGCCCTGCGAGATATGGCTAGGTATTCTGAATGGGCGCGAGTTGCTTTTTTGTTTACGGGCTTGAGTTGCTTTTTGTTTACGGGCTTATCAAGGCATTCCTTAGCATATTTATAGAAAAAAAAAAAAAGTTTGCAGTGAAGTTCTGACTTGCCAAAGCAGTGCAGGCGGCGGGTGGAATATTCCACCCAACGCCCTATGCCCGAGAGTGAGTCCCCGGCAAGTATTTTGTAATCTTCGCGAAGTATCTGCGCTCGGGAATGAGGTCGGAGGGAATGTACCAGGCCTCTTGGGAGGAAGTGGTGAGAACAAAGTTCTACCTAGGCGGCATGGGACCATTTAAGAAGAATTTGAAGATACCTACAACCGATAACCGGCTCCTAGTTGCGCCTCGATTCGAAGTTGACAAAGAGCCCAAAGCGCCCCGACCCTTCCGGTACAGAGCAGAGTCGACATCGCCGAAAGGCAGTCACTATAAGCACCAAGACCTAGGACTAGGGCATTCGCGTCACGATTTGTCAAATCTCCTGTGAATATATATCTGCTTTCTGGGTGGAACGTGCACAAACCACCGGCCAGTCACGTTCCCCGGTTTGAAGAAAGAGGCGGCTTCGGTCCCAAATTCCCCTGCTGACTGGCTTGCTGAGAGTTGCAAGGTCTTGCTAAACATTCAGATCTGCGATACGGACCTCAGAAAACGGGAGCCATACGGTGGCCCTTATCTTAATGGAAGACCTGCCCGCGACGGCCGAACTCTTACATCTTTACTAGACCAACCCGTGGTCGCATGCCGCATCTGCCTCTACTTCTCCTAGAGTATAGTCGCCCACGTCGCCCGAGATATCGCCGGGTTATTTCCCAGCCCATCTAGATTTCCTACCCATCTTGTACCCCCACCAGTCCTCGCTCTACTTACGAGGTTGTAGGAATTAAGGGGGGAGGGGGTCTATTCGGATAGATAGTTAAAACCGTTTTTTTTTTTTTTTTTCAGGCCGTTCTTTTGATGAAGAAGAAGCAAACCGTAGCCGCCGCCAAACAAAATAGAATAGCAACGAAACTTACATTCTTCCTGTAGTGTGGTGGGCTCCCTAATCCTCGCTCTGTATCAAGTCTCCGTACTCGCCGCCACGCAGCTGCGCCAATGTGATTCTGCACCTGCGCCGATCATATATATCTCGTCCACGAATTGCCGAACTATAGCGCCCGAACGAGGAGGCGAACTCGACCATCGCAGCGGCCAGTTCCTTCTCTACTGGAGATGGTATTGGTACCACCCATGGCCCGCCACGGTCATGTTGTTCGCGCGAACCATTTGGCTGAGACTGGAGCGGGCTGTTAATAGCTTTTTCGCACACCTGCACTGATTTTGGGAGCTGACTGGGGATGGACACACCCTGCAGGCGACTTGCAGCAAACGCCCACTGCGGGCGGCGGTGCCCGATAAAAACAGCCGCGATTGGGGGCCTCAGTCAGCCGTTCTTTTGAGAAGGTATAGCAACCGACGATAAATTCATTGATATAGTTCTATATGATATATTTGGACAATGCCTTTGTGTATTTTGGACGATGCCTTCATGTATTCTTGTGGCCAGGCTAGCAGGGATCAGGCCGGACCCCGGCCTGATGCCCTCAAGCGGAGGCATAAGTAGATATGGGATCCACCGGTCCAGGCCATCATTTCCACATATATATTCCGCTGTGTCCCAGATAGCTAGACTTCCTCCAAGCAATCCAGTCAATCCTTTCCTCCCAACAATTCTCCTTTTTCCTTACCAGCTTCCTTGGTAGTGATTTTCCCCATCTACCCCAAGTCTCGTCTCCATCGGCGCCGCCCGAGCCAGTAGCTTCCTGGTCTGACCCCCGAACCGCCATACCACTTTCGTCGTTTAGTGAGAGACCTTCAACTTTATCCGAGCAGTGGACGGACGAACCGGTCGTAGGCGTTACGGACGTCCTCATTGTCGACGTGCGCGTGTGTCTCTCGAATGATTGGGTATAAGCTGATGCTCCTCATCAAGTCCCCGGCCAGGTGGGTAACGGCCAGGCGGGTTTCCGCCACGACGGGGAGGAGGAGGTGGTAGTGGCGGCTGGCCATTGTTACTACCAGCATTTTGTGACTGGTAATGGTCGGTTACGTATTAATGGGACTGCTTCTCTTGTACTCGTCAACAAAAGGAGCGTCTCGACGTGGGTCTGGATGATGATGTCGGGGCCCGAGTCTCTCTGCTTGTCGGGAGGCAGCAGCTGCAGTAGATCCGGGAGCATGGCCGTGGTCACATCCTCGTCATAGGGCTCGCCCCCTACAATAGGCAGTAAGATACGGGCCGAACATCATTGCGCTACGCATATTCACATAAGCCCGGTCGGTGGGTTTTTCTAATCCTCAGCTGAGGCAAGTTGCTCGTGGCGTCTTGCTCTTCCAAGACGCAATCTCCTTTGTTTCTCCCGCCCCTCACGAGGCCAACGTGTACTCGAGGCCAGCTTCGCTGCCCAACTCACTCCGCCCTCGCCCAGCAGCAGCAGCAGCAGCAGCAGCAGCAAGCCCAGCAGCCGGGCCGCAACGACGTCGAGTGCCGCAAGGCAGGGCAGAGGCACGCCGCCTTCCCGCACATCTGCCAGCGGTGCTTCATCACCAACCGCTTCCTCAATCGCGTCGGTCAGCTTGATGAAGTCTCTCTGCTTGTCGGGAGGCGGCAGCAGCTGCAGATCCGGGAGCATGGCCATGGTCCTCATCCTCGTCATAGGGGCTCGCCCGCCCCCTACACGGGAGCAATCAGGAATGGTACGTGTCAACAGGTTGGCCAGTTCTACAGGGCCGCTTGGTGGATTAATCAACCGGACAAGCTCCCGCTCCCGCTCCCAAGTCCCAATGACGACATCAAGAAGATGCTAGCTGACATATCGGACGCCGATGTTTCTTTTGACAGACTGTCCTGCATCATTACAGGCTCGGCTCGGACGATGCTGTGAAAGCCGCTGTCATGGTGATCTCGCAGATCAAATCCGTAGCGCTCTCAGCATATCAGATTTGTGTCAAGATTGAACTTGCCAACGAACACAAGGAATTTTATCAGTGGCAAGAAGAATGGAAAGATCAATAAGATTATGGACTGAGCCCGCTGGGTGGGTTCCAAGTTTCTGGCTTGCCGAGAGTCAAGAAGCGGATGTCGTCTTCTGTCAGCCCGGGCAGCTTGGCGAGGGGCGTGTTGTTCAGGCGGAACAGCACGAGTTTCCCGAGGTGCTCGGCAACGAATTCGGCGTCCTTGGGGTCCTCAAGCCCAATGTCTTTGCGGAAGGCGGCATCTTTCTGGCTTCCACGCGAGGGCAGCTGCAGGTCCGGCAGTAGGCGAAGGAAGACGTTGAAGAGGGTTGGGAGAGTGGCGGCGGAGGTGTCAGAGACGGCGGTAATAACGGTTTTCCGAAGCATATCGAGATTCCCGAAATATTCTATATCGATCGATGATATATGTAAATGCCAAGCTAGACCCGAGATTCAAGTAGATATCGACAATCCCCAGAAGAAGCGTTCTTAGGTTAAAATAGTACTTATCCGCGTTCTCCACCTTCAGTGATTTGGACTTTGGGCCCGTAAGGATCTCAAGGTTATAGTCATATAACTTGTGCCGCTCACTCATCGTATCGTCGCCGTACTAGTCCTTCATTAATCCAGTCTGGTATTCAAGTATCTCCTCAAATACACAGTCAACATCGTGAGTTTCGTAGGTGACCTAGCTCTATAGCCAGGGCCTGGTACCTAGCTCGGCGGAGAAAACCGCCAAGGGCGCGTATCAGTTCCGCGCGGCCGGCGACGACGACGATAAGGACGACAAGCCTTGGCTTGTCATGATTGTTGGGTACGAGGGGGATATCGACCCCGCTCCTAGTTTTGGCGATAATAGTGAGAATATACAAGAATCCAATAAGACGAAATATACAACTTTGCTAACAAATCTCTACGATTTTCTCCGTGCGTCAGAGTCCGACTCAGACAATGCAGCACCACCGCAGACTCAAGGAAGAGGCACCATAGATCTCGGGCACCACGTGGCGCAGCAAGCAGCGCCAGCCAGACCCAGCACACCCGATTCAGAAGCGTCGACCGATATCGAGGTTGGAGACGACCAGCAGCCTGAAGCGCTGTCCGACGAGATCAATGCAGTAGCGTCGTCGACGACTAATCTTAGATACGACCCGTATCAAAGACAGAGACTTCTTTTCCGATTTCACTCATCCACAGCCTCAAAATAAGTACCTAAAGAAGCAGACTAATAACTGTGAGGCAAAAAACATGAGCTTTATAATGGGCGTCATTCGTTAGGTGCGGAGGTTTCTCGCACATCGGTTCATGGCACATTGGAGGGCACAATGTAGGCGTTATCACCTTGCTTTTTTGGAATGTAAATATTTATCTACATATGGTTTTGGACTGGGAGTACGGTGTCTGTTGTTTGTCTTGTCTCTTGCATTTTACAGATGCTGCATTTAGACTACGGAGGCTGCATTTGACGGAGTCGCAATGAGGGGAGTTTGGAAAATTTAAAGTCTGTTACCCTTCTGGTCATCCTCACCACCGTTCCCGTTCCCACACCATCGTTCCTACAGATTCTGCGCACATTTTGCTCCACACGTTCGCCCCGCCTATGTGCCCTTGTAGACTGTACTCCAGACTTTTGGCTGGTACCACTGCGTCTCCTAAATGATGGCGCAAGCCCAGCCCTTGGTCAGTCGATGGTGTAGATGGTGCCAATGGTGCCGCTCTCTCGCCAACCAATGCGAGACTGCTGCACCCCCGCACAACGCGTGCCAGACACGCTCTGATTGGCTGGCTCGACGCGTGCTTGTCTCGCGCAACCGCCAATCGTCCCTTCGTCCGCCCTTTTCCCCACTGATTTCCCGTGTTTTCCCCTGCCGCCTCAGCCAACCCTCATCGCCTTTCCGGCCCTCAACAATAAATGCCACTTGCTATACAGAGACTGTGTACGGCGCACCTGGTCGCAAGACGAGGCCAAAGGCCCATCCGTGACCCTCAGACCCTGACCGCAACGCGATGTACATCCATGCACCTAGCCGCTTGCTGCATGGCCAAGCGGCAATCCTCTTCCAAGACTCAATGGCCCGCAATGACACCTGCAGCAAGCCATGCGGGCACTTGCAAGCCACCCGAAGCCTCAGTGGAGGCTTGGCAGGGGTAGATGTCAGGGCAGTTTCTACGACACCAGCAGCCCGCTTTTGACGACGCGATTCTCTGCCGCTCCGTCGTCAGCAATGTTTGTATTTAGACCAAGACCGCAATGACTGGGTGCTCAATACGGAGTAATTACATACCCAGCCCTTGCCCACGTTCTCCGTCTCCGTTGCAGATTGACCATGCCTTTGCCAGCGACACCGATCCCAGCTGCATGCCTCCCCACTCAACCACCAAACAATTCTTCCGCCTCAAGTATGCCGCGTGGGGCTCCCTGCGCATGTAGGAAATGACGGCGGGAACCGCAGCCACCAGTGTGATGGTCTGAAGGCCCACGGCCATGTTTGCCAATTTCCTGGCGGGTTCATTCTCGTTGATATGGTTGCGAACAAACCATAGAAAAGGCAGCCACTTTCGAAAGCACATCTGTGGGTTTGCATCCCGTTGTGTCTTGGAGCTGGCCTCAAACGTTTGCCAAGACACATTTGTGTTCTCATGTGCTCTTGCATTGGGACCCCAGAGCACCCAAGGGTCCAGACGTCCCTCAAAACACAAACACCATGGAGCTCTGAATTTTCACCACAGAGCGCCTGCAAGGTTCTTCAAAGCACGTTGGTGCTTACACCAGGACGCCAAAGCACCCTTGAACGTCACCCAAAGCACCTTGATGCTCGTAGATTGCTCAAGGCACGTTGGTTTTTTTTTTTTTTGCATCAGCGCGTAAAGCACCCCTTCCCCAAAGCGCCTCTCCCCCAAAGCGCCTCTCCCCCAAAGCACCTCTCCCCCAAAGCACCTCTCCCCCAAAGCACCCCCAAAGCACTGTAGTGCTTTTGCATGTCATTGGTTACGCCTCCAAGTCAGCCTCCACCGCCCCTCAGAGCACCCCAGTGTTCTTGCATCAGCACCCTCTAGCACCCATTAGCAAGTCTCCATCCGGGGCACCGCAAAACACCACAAAGCACCAAAATCATCACAGAGTACCCCTCAGCACACTGGTGCTTTTGCGTCTCATTGGTAGATCTGGGAAGTTGGCCGCAGACGTCCCCCAACCGAGCCCTTTTGCATCAGCACCCCATTACCTTTACATCGGGAATCATTGGTCGCTCAAAAGTGACCTCAGATGTCTGGCATGCGCGTTAGTGTCATCAGAGCGCACTAGAAGACTGTCGACCCGGCCTAGAATACGGCCAGAAGGGAATGAAGAGTAGGGTATTGTACCTGCAAGCGCTGTGTGCCGTCACTTCCGTGCCGGGAAGCCGCTACCCCTGCTGGTGTAGAACCACGGGTAGCATGATACGAGGAGCAGAGAATTATGGCTGCGGTCGGTGAGTGCCTTTCCAAGAGACCGCTAGCCCTAAGAACCTGGGATAGCATCGTGGCTATGATCGGTGTGTACTTTTGCCAGGGAGGGACCGCCAGCCCCAGGGGCCTGGGACACAAGCAGCATGGCACAGGCAGAGAGAATTATGGCTTTGATCCGTGTCTACCATTCCAAAGGCCCCTAAATCCAATTGCTGAGAAAACAAGCAGAGGATTCTGGCTGTGATCGGTGTGCACTTTTTCCGATGGCCCCCCAAATTCAATTGTCTAGATAACGAGTTGCGGGATACCCTGAGAATCATGGCTGTTATCTGTGTCTGCTTCCAGAGGCCCCCCCAAATTCGATGGCCGAACCTACGAGCAGCAGAGTCTGATGAGCAAAGAATCGCAGGAGAGATCGACATACGAGCAACAGGGTACGAGGAGCAAGAAAACAGCAGAGAGGATGATAGGATTTCAGAGAAAGAACCGCAGCCGCCCTAGAACCACCCTAAAACCACCCAGTACCCTAGAACCACCCTACCAATCACCCCTATCAGCCACTCCCTACCAACCACCTTTGCGACCGCCGTCCAGCCTCGGGAATAGAGAATCGCAGGGACAGAACCACTATACCACCCTACGAGGAAAAAAATCCTCCACCCTGAACTCAAGGCCCATGAGCATGAAAATGTACGAGCAGTTCAAGATCGATATACATCCTACCATTTTCGACGAGTTCTACCACCCTGACTGCTTGCTTATCTTTTGATATGTCAGATTCTGGCTAATTTCTGACCAATTTCTGACTAGGCTCTAACACTCTTCACTGTTCGTGCCCTGACTTACGTATCAGACTATTAGGTTTAGTCTGCCTCAATAATACATGTTCCCCTGTTCCTCGGGGTTTCAAGCCATGCTAATTTGTGGACTACGCCAGTCTAGGACTTTGTCAATTTGGAGGCTGTTGGATGCTGACCAGACTCTGACTCGTGCTTAGGCTCTGACAGATGTATTAGACCGGTTTTATACGACCGTAATCACTTCCGTGCCGGTTCTTCGGGACTGTGAGGCTAGTATATGGGTCCTACCAATTTAGAATTTTGTCAATTTGGGGGCTGCTGTTTTTCTGACTAAAATTCTGACCTATGCTTGGTTTCTGAACGGTGTGGTGTCTAAGGCCATTTTTTTTTTCGGCCCCGATAACTCTCATGCCCGTTCATCGGGTTTTTGGTAGCGTTTTATTCTAACCAGATTCTGACCTGTGCTTTAGTTTCTGAACGGTGTCTGAGGGCGATCTTTGTCGGTCTCGGCGACTTGAGTTTGAGAACCCTGCTGATTTGTGGGCCTGCCAGAATGGATCTGTCGTTTTCTGACCAGATTCTGACCCGTACTTGGGCTGAGACTTGCGCCTCAGGCCCGAGTCCTGGGGGTGTTGCCAATCTGGGGGCTGTAGGAAAAAGGGGCAGCTCGGCACGGAGTTCTGGTTGAAGTTTGTTCAAGGCAGATGAACGGTGAAGGGAAATGAGTGCTCAGGGGGACCCAGTGGAGCCCAAATAGCTGTAAAGAGACTCTTCTTCCTCCTGCAAGGGAGCAGGGTGGGGCAGCGGGGAGTCAAGCCAACGTGCAGAGACTAGTTCTGTTGCAATTGGAACGGAGGCTGTCCCAACGGTGACTCCCACCTTCTTGGCATGTCGGGTTTGACTGTCCCCGCCCTCTCAGACATGTCAGGGATGACGTGCTCGTCGCCTCCGCTGTCAATTCCCGCCTCGCGATTTCCGAGACTCAGTGTAGATGCTCAATACTTCTTTTCCATTCCAAGGCATGCTCTGCCTAGTTTCTTGTGCAAGGTATCCTATGTGGTAGCAGTCCTCTTTCCATCACGGTCGCTGTTGGCCCTACTAGCCGCACTCCTAATGATTCTTTACTATGGTGTAGATAACTTGCTCACAGGGTTGGGAATTGAAGGGGTTGGGGGATCCACCAACATTCTGGCTCAGGCTTGCACGTCGCGGCTGCGGTGCGACGCTTTAAGCCTCAAACCAGCGACGCGACCAGCCAATCCGGTAGCTACGTGACAGCAATGAAACTTGCGATGCATAAGGAACCACTGCAGGCGGAACACTGGACCAAGGTGTTCTGCCTCCCGCTTGATCATAGCAGGAAACTGGGCGCTGGCTCTGCGGGCCCTATTGGCTCTCTTGCACAGCTGCTTGCGAACGGCAGTTTGGTTGGACCTGGGCGTTCGTCCAAGATCAAGCCGGAGCGAACGGGGAGTTCCAACCCTCCCCTTCTCCCCCTTCTCCTCTTTTCCACGCCAATCCATTTTTTCCAGCTGCCTCCCGAACCCCCAATAGCTTGAAAAGCCTATTCATAAGAAGAGCAAAAAGGCCTTCGCACCCTGCTTCGCCGCCTGCCGCTCAACTTGATCATTTTGAAGCTTGCAGACTTTGGCACGTTTACATTCACGTACTTTGTTCTTCACATTTGAGCAATATCTACTTTTTCCCAAACAAACATGAGGGCAATGAGTGGTAATAGGCCACAAGAGCCGGCACCGGGGCCTCATGCGGAATCTGCATGCAGTGATAGAAGTAAGTTTGTCCATATTCCGCGTCGATGATGTTCAATTCTGACTGATGCTGGCTGGCTGGGTATTGTAGTTGCAAGAAATGGAAACCCGGATAAATCCGAATGGACTTTCTACAACCCCTCCGCGCCGAAAAACACCGGCGACAGCGACAGTTCAGTCCGCTCCTGCGACTCCTTCAGCGAACGACTCCGACTCCGACGAGGGTGACGAGGACGAAGACAAAGATGACGTGCCCCCTCTTTCGACCTCAACAAGTCTCAGCAGTCTCTCGGACCTCTCGGACCCCTATCGCAAGGATGCCGTCCCCTTTTGTTCAAACTGGGGTTTATCGGGCTTTTCTAAGAAAGCAGGAGACGAGGCCACCAATACGTACACTGAGCAGGACACTGCAGCACCCCTGGGCGTACAGCAGCATCCGCCTGTCAAGTGCACCGGCCTCTCTGAGCAACCGCCTCCCAAAGTCAAGACGAAGACGTTGTCGCTGGACGACAACACAGACATCACTGCCTTCCACATAAAGGGCAGCCACAACGAGGTCTACACGGCTCTCATGGACGGTGCTTTGAGGCTCACCGTGTCGTACCACGGCTCCTCTTTCCCCTGTGAGGATTGCGCAAAGATGGCCCGTCCCGTCACCCTGTCCCCGAGCCCCAGCGAGTGCACGACAGATCGTCAATTGGTTCATGACGACGCGCTAGAGGAAGAAATTCCTTTCCCATGGGCGTCTCCCGCATCGAAACAGGAAGAACATCCAGTTCATCCCCAAGCAGGTGGACTTCTTCAGAGAGCTCTTCCAAGCGGAATTTATTCCAGCGTTTAAGGGGTGTTTGCGGGAAGTTTGGAGACAGATGAACAGGCCTCCTTACCTTGCTGTTCCCAGACTCCAAGGCATTTTCCCAAATGCTGGACAAGCTGCTCCTTCCCCTGATCTCAGAAAATTTCCCCAGCATTCACCGTGATCTTCGCGAAAACGGGTGGCCCGACGCCCCCGTGACGCCCATGCATGACACGCAGGTTGACGGCGAGGACATGAGTCCAGAGGAAAAGCCTCACTGGTGGACTGCGAGTGTGGACCAGCATCACTCCCGCTGGGTGGGCTACTCCGACAACAACGGCGGCGTGGAGAATGCGAGCAGCAGCAGCAATGATTGCGACTTCCATAGCAATGCTGAGAACGTCCCTGCATCACCTACCACTTCCATAGTGTCTCAGCTGCTCGGCCGGAAACGTCCGCGTTCGCACGAGGAGGAGTCTGTCTATTTTAAGAGTTCTGAGTCCATCTACCTCCCAGCTCTGACTTGTGCCTCCGCTATCCTTTGGAAACCCACGTACCTTTCAGGTTCCACAATATCCCCCCCCCCCTTTTCCCAGCAACCTGTTGCCCTGGCATTTTCTTCTTCCCGCACCGGGTCGTGGGCCGTCTCAGCGCTACTAGCGCCGGGGTAAAAAAGTACATTTTCCCTCCGGGTACGCATCGAGATGCAGCCACTGACTTCTATCCGCGTTATTTCCGGACTTGACCAAGTTTGCAAAGCCAGTAGTCTCGCGCCATTGTACGCGTCTCGGAGGTTGCAACAGGACCAACGACAAGACAGCACCGGTGACGCGTGAGAGCACGACGCTTTTCTCTCCAATCGGACCCGCTGTACCACACACACTCTGGTGACCTCCATTCTGTCGGGACACTGGGAACAGCATGCCCCGTAACTAAAAACTTGGTGACTGGGACAGCGGAGATACACCTTGTACAGGTGCTTGCCAAGCCCGAGGATTGTGGCTTCCGGACGCATCCCGCTGCCTGATCAGCGCTATGTCTGATTCTATGATTGGTGCGAAACCTTGGTATGGGCAAACGATGGCTGCTTTTTTATACACCGGAGACGGTCGGATAATCCTTCAGATTAAGTAGGTGAGTGTTCCTTCTGCGGCCGGGGTCCATCTTTTTCCTTTTTGATCCCCCTCCATGTCGTAAGTCAAGACGGGTGATACCATTCTCTATCGTCCTTCACCCACCCAGCCAATATGAAGCCGACGCTTATCGGGGCATGGTGTCTTGCCACAGTCCACACACCATGAAGTTCGCACCACGGCACAAGTCCGTCCTGGGCTTCACGCAATGCGATAGGTCTTTGACTGGTAAGAGGTACGGGGCGGACGACGAGGGGGAGATGTGGTTAACCGTTGAAGAGCATCAAAAGCGTTACACAGTGTACTGGTTAGTGGGAGCAAAAACATGGGCAGGGCAAAACACAGGTGCATTGGGTGTATTACGGCCTTCTTAGTCCTCGTGTCGGGCGGTACATTCTGGTGCGATTACGGGCGTTTCCCTCTTTGGTGAGCCAATCACCGCTCGCGGTGGCTCAGTGATGTGGTTTCTCTTTTCACCAGTCAAAGCCCTCTGCCACTCTGCGCTAATCCTAACTTGGCTTAGTCTGTTGCCCGTTTCCGCATTGTGAACGACTCGACGGGTGACGAGGGCCACACAACCTAGCGCACAGGCATTTCTCTGCGAGTCATGTGGTGACTCCTCTTGGTGTCTGCCTGACGAATGAAATCTCCGCCAAGTCACTAGCCCAGCCGAATCCCTGTTTTGCCCGCCAAAAAACAATAGATTGATGGCCAACCCGCTCAACTTCAGATGGTCGGTCAAGCAGGCTCAACTGCGCCCGGCGCCCGGACTCCTCCCCTCCCCCCCACCTCCAAACTTGGCCAAATTTTTACCTGCAATTGAGGCCATCGCCAATTCCACCACATACACCAAAACCGACCAAATCATCGTCAATTGAGCCACAACAACAACAACGCGATTTTATCGCTGCGCAAGTAAGTGCATCGCTTCATATTCAATCTACAACGCTAACTAGCAATAGAATGAGCGCGCGCGCCGATTTGGCCGTCGACGACGACCTTTTTACCTCACACCCGACATACGGGCTCCCTCAATAGGGACCAGGAAAATACCGGGGACAACGCCCCTACGTAGTCGCAACGAACTATGAATGGCCTCACGGCACCGCTGCCAAATTGGAAGAGATAGAGGCGCTACATCAGCCTTCATTACTTCGCCCCTTTGCCGGACCGAATGGTGTCCAGTTGTGTAACGACCCCTTTTCCGACCTTCGGATGACCACGCTGTCGCCAGAGGCCTTCGAGCAGCTGAAGAAGTTGTCGGAAGGAAAGCACTGGTTCTTTGCGTAGTTTGTCATATTCGGGGACCAGTGCTTCGTACCCGGCACGTCCGGGCCCGAGAACGATGATTACGTTCGTTCGGACTCCTGGGGAACATTTCGCAGGAGGATACAGGACCCCACTAATATGTTGACGAACTTCCAACAGTGCGAGCGTGCCCATCAAGCTCGATTTGGAAGGGCTGGGGGACACCTGTCTCTGCGGCAACTTAGTCATCATTGGCGGCGCGAACTGCGTATCGGTACAACAGAAGGTCCAAGCAGCCCTGGGCAGGCTCAACGAGGCCGGTGTCCGCATAGACGTTCAACGCTCAATCACGTCGGCAAAAAGCCTCGAGAACGTGTGCGGCCGGGATTCGGGGCGCCGAGTCCTGAAACCGTCGAATGTCCTTGATATCTTCCGCCGGTTGCGGCCGACATCGACGCGCCACAATATAGATCTGCTCTATCTCCTCGACACGCTATATTCGGTCTGGTCGGCGTACGCGCTCCCGAGATTAGGAAGACCCGCGCGTCTCTGGGCGACATGCTCCGGAACGCTCAAGCCCTTCTGGAAATGAGCTTCGAACAAGATTGTCCATATATCACCTTCGAAACCTGTCTGAGTAGTAACGGGCGGAAGATGGCCATTTGGGCCTTCGCTTCGGAGCATGATCCATAGAACCCGAGACTCCGACAGGAAGAACTTCATCTCTACCCGTTGATGGGGCCCATTGTCGAAGACTTGCTACCTTACACCTCACGCCCCGAGTACATAGAGGATCACCGTCACATTCGCGCTGCTTGTCAAGCCATAGCGTACCTCCGCTGCTTTAAAAGGAAGTTCCCTCTGGTTCGCGCCCTCCCAGACCGTCTCTAAACTCATCCACCACGGACCGTTATAGGATAATTCTTATCTATCATACGAAAACAGCTGGCTGAAGAGTATTAATCTTCTCCCGCTGAAGCCCCACCCCTCGCCTCTGCACGTGCTCTTCGATCCCGCCTTCCAGACACAAGAATGCTTCTCCAGCGTGTATGCCTGCCTAACAAATCCCGAATTCTTGCGCCAAGACAGCCTGAGCAAGCCAAGATCGCAAGCAACCCAACAGAAAGCCAGGCGAGGAATCGTGGTGAAGAGAGGCAATTCGAGGGCTCGGAGATAAAAGGGCAGACGGGGGCGATGCCAATGGTCGTGTCTGTGGAGGACTAATAAGACAGCAGACACGCTGGACATGGGCGACACTTGGGGCAACACGGCAGTAAGACAATTTTATTTTCCTCTAAACTTGTATACAGGTCCAGCTAGCGACACTCGGGGGGCAGCATAAAAGGGGTTGAAGATGCTGCATGCTGCCTTAACATACTACAGACTTTTCCCACCGTAACATTCTCCTCTCCCGAGACCTCGTGACTGCACGTAGAAGAAATGACGCAGCGTAGACCAACATTTCTCCCTCTCCCGCACAGCAAGCGTTGTTGTGGCCCTACCTCGTAGAACCGTAGCAGACCCCATCCATCCCCCCTGGAAAATGGTGGGCAGAGAGAAGAAAGACAAGAGGGGGGCCAGAAAACCCCTCAAACATGGGGTGGTGTGGGCCAAGCAGATGCACATGGTCATTTTCTGCGCGCACGAGTCCGAATCTCACCCAATATAACCGAGTGAGTCATGTTTTGTGTTTCCACCAGTCTGACAAAAAATCGCGCAGGTAATAATTACCACCGCAGCGGCGAACAGGGGCGGCTGAGAAAATTTTCATGGACAAGTAATAAGCCCGCGCCAGCTGCAGCCACCTGCGGCACGAACTGCGGCTGTGGGACGATGGGCGGGAGCGGGTGCGCGTTCCGATTTGCGCGTCCCAGGCTACCCATTCACCAACCCAACGCGTGCCGTGCTGCTCCATGCGTTGCCGCTGATGAGACGCGCAAGGCCGCCCTCCACAACGAGGGGGCTCGCTGGTTCTCTTGTAGCTGGTGAAGATTTTTGCGTTTTGATACGATGAATGACTCGCAAGATCTGCTTTCTAAAGGAGGGTTCCTTTCAACAAGCCCCGTATCTCCAAGACGATCTCTGCCCCCCTCGTTCTTTGGATGTGTTATTGTCATCATTGTCAGTGACCGTGGAATGAGCGGGTAGTGCTGTCTGAGAAGTCTGAGGAGTGCTGGATGTACCATTGCGCTCATCCGACTGTAGATTTCGCGCTGATGACTCAGGTCTCGACTCTTTTTTTGGCCGGCAGGACGCTTCCTTAGCTTGGCAGTGTTTTTGTTCGTGCTTCGACTGATTCCGAGGCACCCAGCAGCACTCACCACCGTCACCCCAAGCCCCTAAAGACATTGTTCTTGGGTGGAGTGGCCGCCGGAATACCGTGTGTAGATGAGGGCCAGAGGGCATAGATGCATCAGCACATAAACAGTCAGCCCCATAGACGCGTGAGTCCATAATATAAGCAGGGAGTCGGGAACAGAATCAGGAACAGAAAACATCCAGCCAGTCTCCAGGCCCGTTGCCTCTCTTCGGTGAGTGTCAAACTGCAACACCTTGCAATTGACAGAACGCCAAGACGTCGCCCTTTGCTAAGTCGCTCGCCCTTCCAACCTGGCACATCGACCAACCAGCGGCTGAATACTAGGTCGGCGGGGTGTGTCGGCTCTCATCACCCGTCCTCTGCCACGAATCCCTGCAGACGCGCTCACGCATAGCGCAATTACGGTTGCCCCCACCCCCGACCGCGCTGGGTCGGTCCCGCAGAACACCCTTGCGTCGCCTTGCCCAATGCTTGACACCATTCATTGTTTGGCCGCTTCTCGACTGATGATCATCACCCCATCTACCCAGCACAGCGACAGTGCGTGTCATAACTGCATGTCTAACGGGACACTACGGCACAGAGGGAGAAAAATGAATCAAGTTTGGACGATCGGGGACGTAAACGGTCAAGTATTGCTCCGGACCCCAGCTCTTCCCGACTCCAGCTTTTGTTCCCCTGGTCCCCTAGTCTTCTCCAGACGCCAGCCAATCTCACAGGACCGGCCAGGATTCCTACCATCGGAATTCCAATTTAGGAGTTGATCACGCGTTTTCATTGTTCGTTATTTCTCATGAAAGCTTCGATATCGAACTTCTCCATATTATTCATAGGTATATTGGGTACTGGAGGTTCTGGAAAGATGGTCGTTTTGGAACTGCTCAGGTCGCTGTGGGAAAGCGATGCTGCAGCTGATTATCCACCAAATAATGCTGTTGCTGATTCGGTCCTAGGTTCGGGGCGCCCTGCGCTGGTGGCTGAGCTTGTGCCTGACCGGTAGCCTGTTCCTGGAAGACCTGCGCTTGCTGTGGTGCTGGCAGTCGCATTTGTTGTATTTGCTGTTGTGCTAGCAGTTTGTGCTTGCTCTGGTTTTATAGCGGTAATCTTTGTGGATTCTGCGCCCTACATTCGCAGGCCTCTGCCAATCAAGCAGCCGCATCTGCTCATGCATCGTTTGCTGCGGGCCAATGGGAGGCGGCTGCACCAAACTATCATGGCCTGTGTTTATCAAGGGCGTGAGCATTGTAAGTTCGATATAGTGTCAGACATGCACTTACGTTTAGCTGCAATCACAGATTGGTCCTCTGTTGGTTTCCGCTTGGCTGGTGATCTTGCACTTGCTATCCCTGCCGGTGTTGAGTGAGACTCTGGCAAGATAGCTAACACGGGGACCCGGCTTGGGCTTTCGCGACACTGACACCGGTCGACGCGACGGAAAGGGATGCGCTGCTCTAGGTTGCTTAACTTACTTCTCGGGAAAAGCTGGCGTCAACACAGGCTCAGCGCCGAGCTGATGAACTGGGGCAATTCGCTGAACTGGCGCGACTTCTTGCAGCAAGCCAGGTAGTGTTGGAAGTCCAGAAAGCACCGGTTGGTTTTTGGCTGTTACTGGCAACCTAGCTCCGTCACCAGACGGCTGCAGCGGAGCTGGGATAGTCGTGCCAACGGGCTTGTCATCGAAGGTGAAATCCGAAGAGTCAAATTTATCCTCCAGGCTCAAGTGTCCATCGTCCATGGGTGGATCCTCTACGGATTCCACAGATGCGTGTACAGAGTCTTCGGGGCGAGGGCGTCGGTAAACCCGCGGCATTGCGTTGAACATAGACCTGACTGTTCACCGTGACAGCACGCCGAGAATTGGCTGTCAGAGGCGAATAGTGCTTGAACTTTACCTCTGGGGCACTCCTTATCACGCTGCTTCTGGGTGGCCCAGGGCTGGATGAGAAGGCTCCATTCGTTGGCAGGTTGTCCGGGGCAGGCTGATAGCGGGGATGCGAATATGGTGAATTTGGTGACGGCTGTTGCCGTGAACCGCCCCAGGGCATGGCATTCAAAAAAAAGGCAGTAGCACTGGGCCCCTGGATGCTCTGGAGGTAGACCAAGTTGTACATTTGCGAGTTTTGCATTTCCGCCATCTTCCATGGCTGCATCCCACCACCGACGAATCCAATGGGCTGGTTGAAGGGTGCCATTGTTGCGGGATGGGCGGGGAAACCTGCGCACAAAGATCAGTAGGCTTGCGCGCTCTGAGGGAAAGCCCGTAGCTACCTGGACCAGCTGGACCACAGTAACCGGAGTAGAACGGCGGCAGCTGCTGTCGAGTGAGCCATTGTGATTGCGGAGCCAAAGGCAGACTCCTTGGATTTGTCGAGCGGTAATTCATCTGCCACGTCGCTGTGTTGAACGTGGGAAATGCGTCTGGGCAGTGTCTTGCGTTGCCTGTTTGAACGTCTTCGTGAATGGGTTGTCCTGTCTGAGCATCTTTATACTGGGTGTCCAGCTCAACCACCGGGACAACATTGGCTGTAGCTGGTGGTTCCCATTCTGGGTGACTGGACTTGGTAGTCCGGGCCGGACTGACAGGTCGGCTAACAGGTCGGTCGCAGCTGTCAGGGACTCCAGGGCGCAGGGCAGGCAGGTCAGTCGAAGACTGCCGAGAAAATGTGACTGAGCACACTTTCGGCTCACAGGGCAATTTAACAACGCTTTTGCAGCTGTCAACGACAGCGGCAGTTATGGCCGGGCTGACAGGGAGTAGCTGGTCGGCAGGAAAAGAAGCTACCGTGCCCTCACGGTTGACAGGGCTGTCAGACTTGACAGGCTTGTCGGACTTGACTACGTTGACAGGGCGGCTCTGCCCCCGTCTCACAACCATTAACTCACTTTCGAGCCGCATATGGTAGCTGCTACTTCTGCTCCAGCTTTCTCCTAACTCTCTCCCTCTACCCTAGAGTCACAGTTGTTTAAAGGGAAGCGAAAGGAGATGGGAAAATGATGCAGCCTCTTCCCACCAATCAGGAGATAAGAAGGCCATCAGTCAGGGCGTGGCGGCCCTGCGGCCTCGGGCGGAACTTCTGAGCGGCCTCGGGCGTCGCAACTGAGCAGGAGCTAACCTAATAGTGTAAATACGGCGGGGACTGTTATACGCGGTTCATATCCATCGCGTCGGGAGGCCCAGTTGCCTGCCCTACAACGTTCGTGGGGATTTCTGGAAACGTGATTGGCAAACGAAACCCGTGAAAGCGGCTGGCAGCTTGGCAATTTGTGTAATAGTTAGTCCCTGGCAAACGAGATTGACTTTGAGAAAACAGCAGCGGCTGGAACGCTGATTCACTGGCGACTGAAGACCGTGTTGCGCGTACCATCAGTCGTTCGCACGTGGGGTTGACTGCCATATGCTCCTTGTTGTGCCTCAGCCTGACGAGGCTGAGGCGAATGCGCCCTTGTGAACGTACATCAATCGTTTCGCCGCTTGCTTTTGCGTCCAAGGCCTGACGGAGGTGAACTCGATCTCAGCCACGAGGGGCGGCCGGAGCGCCATCGCGCAGTAAACATTTCCTCACTGTCGAACGCGAGCGGAATATTGATCCCAGCGCTTGCTTTGCTGGGCTCCAGTGTTGGCCTTGTCCGTTGGTGGTCTCGATCACGGGATACGGCGCCACACCCACACCACACAACACACAGGTGCACGACGCGATGCACGACGCGATGCACGCTTGACCACAGCACGCCTCCATGAGGGACGGCGAACCGCCGGAAACGCCAGAGCGTATGGAAATCACTGTGATACCGTAGCATCCGACCTCGTGTTGGAGTTGCTGGCTCTCTTGCCGCAAAGTAGCGCTCGTGGCGCCAGTCCTCGACGGCGCAAAGAAGTCTGTCCGAAAGGAGTCTGAGATGCCCTGCACGCAACAGACCCTGTTTCTGTTTCTCTCCACGATTTAGCTTTCGTGCTTGTGACTAAGAATCGAACACGCTAGGTTCGAGTGAACGATCCCATGCGTACGGAGTCGGCTTTCGATCCCCTCCGTTCCAGGCCCAACCGGAACGGAGAGATAGAAACGGCCGTCGGAGAGAACGGCAGAAACAGGAGCCAACCGCCTATCAATGATATACCCCAAGCGCCTTGACCAAGCCCTCTCCTCTCGTCGCCTCTGATTACCTCATATATCGACAATTAGCTGTGGACACATTCCATCCAGCTCTTCGCCATGTCGTCCCCAAGTCAAAGTGAGACCCCCAAGTCCAAGGACGACGACTTTGTAAGGAACAGCATCCGATCACCGTGTAAGACGGATTGTCGCTGACAGTGAAGGCGTCCGATTAACGAGGATACGAAGTACTTCTATTGCGATAAGTACGACCAGTGTCGAAAAGAATGGCAAGGTTCTGACCTCTGAAGTTATGTCGTACAATGGTTGTGGTTGATGGGACTCTCTATCATGCCCCCTATTGACATGACCATTGGGACCAAGGTGGTCAATCTCTGTACTGGTCCGGGCTGGTGGGCGAAGTACGTCATGCGCCTAGGGTCCCCAGCTTCTTCTCAACTCCCTCCTGACAACGGCACGACAGCGCCATGAGCATCGTTCATCCTAACGTCGAAGTTATTGGAATAGATAGCTGGGCGTCTGAAGAGTTTAGAGAACGTCCCAATTGCCGTTTTCAACTCGGCGACTTGAACCAGCCATGGGAGATGCCATCGAACACCAGCGATTTCATATTTGCCAGCCAGCTTGGGTGGGTTGCTCGCCAGTGGAACATCCTGCTCCATGACATCCATAACCACCTTGCACCGGGAGGGTGGCTCGAAATACACGACTGGTCGGTTTACCTTCGCGAATCCCAGCGGGCAAGGCTCAGTCTGGAGTCACAAATACCAGGGCACGAAGCGGTCGGTCAATGGCTTAACATCACACCGAGGATCTTCACGATCTGACGCAGAGGACCACCTGGGACATCGAAATGACTGAGCCAAATGACGGATACGAGACTCACCTCAAAGCGGCCGGCTTCGTGAACATCAAGGTCTACCGACGAAAGACATCTCGTAGCATACGCCTATGGCATCATATATGGTTCTACATTAAGGCCTGTCTACGTTGCTATTACCTCGAGGATGCGAGGTTACATTTGGTTCGTCAGATTCTGCGGCAGTCCGCTTCGAAGGACGTCGACGCTAAGGCTTGGGCAGATCATTGGAAAGGCGTTGCGCCTTTTGCCGGCGAAGACTTACGATTCTTCATTCAGTACGCTCTGCTGGTTAGCGACATCCGCGTTGGTTGTTCCTCCCTCCTTGGACGAGCGGAACGCGCTGATCTGCTGGCAGAGATCCCCAGATGAAACACAGCGCTGATTCTTGTTGTGCCTCTAGTGCCTTGCGCTAATTGCGGAGAAGGAATGGCCTCGGGGACGCCAGGCGCTTGGCATGGACGAGGAAGCCCTGTGTAAGGCATTTGAAGGCAACATGGAAATGGTCAGAGACGCCTACAGTCGTGGGTATGATGTTATCACGCCTCTTCGCCACATGTTTGAGCTGGCGGCGGCCGTTACAGCACCCTTTCCAGCCACGAATCCTCCACGATTTGGAACATCGGGGGAACATTGTCGTATTCTTGAGCGTGCTTGGTTTTCGCATACCGGATTCTGATAAAGCGCTGCTATCGATGGAATCATCACCTGAGGCGTTCTATCGTCAAAGCGAAGAAGGGATAAAGGTGTTCGAGTCGCTATGGCCGGTTTTGAGCCAATCCGGCATCATGGGGATGGAAGAACTCTCGTTGATATGTCGGTGTGTTCTGACAGTTACGGAAGGACACACAGCATGTGCGGGTCCGCATCCCCGATTGGGCCGCGAGGGCCCCTGACTATGCCCAGGTCAACTTGACGGCTGGAGAGTCGCCTTGCGAAGATGCCAAGGGGGGGTCGGTTGACGGACCATGGACCGAGACCCTCTCTTATTCGCCAGTTCACGGCACTCCCGGCCCCCCCCCAGAGGGTGCCATTGGTGAGCAATGCCCGTGCATTATATGAGGACGACGCGGGGACGACCTATGAGGCCATGGCATCCGAGAGAAGATCGTCCCGTCTTATACGCCGGCGCTTAGAGTCCCGACTTGACCCATCATATAGTCGCACGCCCAGAGGCGGTACCACGCCGCCGTGTGCCTTTGCGCGCCCTGTTCCACCAACAATCTGATGGAGAACGGCAACTTCGACTTTCCCTTCGACAAGCCTGGCGGTAGAGTTGAATATCGTTTCCCCCCGGGGGGCTCTATAGAAGGGTCGTCCTCAAAGGCGGGGGGAACGAGCATAGCACGGCCTACGGACACGCCGCCCGCCTCGGCGAACTCCACGTGGGCGAACTCCACGGGAGTGGCCCCGATGCTCTTGGCCTCGGCGGTAACGCAAGGTGGGCAAACCGCCATGTCCGCTACTTTACTATAACGATATCGCCGTGACTGACGCTTTGTGTCCAGGCGAAATGCACAAGAACGCCGTCAGAAACTGTGAGGCCACCATGAAACATCCAGAGCCGCCAGGGACTCTCTAACTCACCTGCAACGCTCTCCAGCTTTGACTCGGACGTGGCCGGGCCGTATTTAACAGCCAGAGGTAGGTCGTTTCCCGTGCTCCTGTTGTCTATTCTGTAGCTAGTACCAATGTGCTGACCCGGGTCTGGCTCTAATAGGGGGCCACTTGCCTTCTGCGCGCAGACGAGACTCTCATGTATGCTTCCGCAGACGAAACTCTCGCCTATAACACCGCATGCAGCATATTCGCCTGGTACCCATCTCCTGGGGACATCTCCGTCGTGTCCCCCGATCTTTCCGCCAGAACGACACCGGGCCTACAGCATAGCGTTCTGCTGCCAACGGAGGCGAGCGCGCCCTGCGGCGTCTGCGGGCGGGGAGACATGTTGCTCTGGAACGGGGAAAAGCCGTATTGTGTTTGGTGCGCGTCAAGAAAGTCTGCTGTGCGCTTCTGACCCCGTCGCTGTCTGCACCACCATGGCTGGCTCGTAGCCGGAATTGTCCTACGACGTACAGCTCAATAAATGGGCGATGAAGATAACCTTCCAAGGACAACCACCTCCCGATCCGCGGTGCTTCATCTAAACCCCTTTGTGGGCGGGCACGGTCCCCATCTTCGACCCAGCATCGCCCTCCGATGCCGGTTGTCAATCCGCCACTCTCGACCACACGGGAACACGTGTGTGGCAGCCTGGGTTGCCTTTATCGTTAAGGGCGGACGACGGCCTCTCGGCACCAGCAGCAGACACCCCAGGCACTCGGTGGGCGAAGGCGCCGTGTCGTCAGAAATTTATGGAGGGTGGAAGTTACAAAATACCTCCCGAAATGATTCCGGACCCGTGGTCGTCCAATGAAAGCCGTGGGAACGCTAAAAAAAAAAAGGGGGGGGGGGGGGGGGGGGGGGGCGAGGAACCACTAAGGCAGCTATACATATGTGACAAACCACCGAGGTAAGCGTTCGCGTTTGTGCCTCGTCGGATGATCCCTATTGTTCTCGCGCAGGTAGTCCTTCCGAACGCTCATGTTCTTTTGACCCATGTCCGGTACATAGTTGTATCATTTCCTATCTATACTCCATCAAAAGTCTGTTTAGGCGGAAGCGGGAATATTGTCATTGCATATCGATTGGGATATTTTCGTTTTCTTCCTTGAAGCCCAAGGGCAGCGTCTGGCTGGCATCTTTCCTACATGCTACCTAGCGAAATTGAACGCACTGTCTCACAGTCATGTCGCAAGTCCCGTGCTCTCGGTCTGCCTTGGGCTGAATGCCGGGCGTTCTATTCTTTCTCCGTCTTCTTCACCGTGCCCGCCTCCCCACAAGGCGGAAGCGTTGGCATAGCAAACGCCTCAGTCCTGTATCGGATGGCCTTTGGAGAAGTCCAACTTCCCAAGCTGGAAGGCGACCCATCTCCTCGCTCCTCCCCAGAGTATTTTCTAGGAAGACGGAAAGGTCGCGATAACTTTGTAGCCCGGCTCGCTTACGAACGCTGCATATAGCCGGGGCATCTAAGCGGATCCGGCGGTCAGCTCCCTCTACTCCAGAGCTTTCTTCACTTCCGGTCACGCAATGCCGGTGAGCACTCTACGGACATGGTTCGTTTTGTGTAGCATCAGAGCTTGTTCTGTGCCAAGCCTCCGATCCATCTCCCGTTTGTTTGGCATGGCTCACTCATCCTGAGTAAGATCAGGGCTCATTGCTCAGCCAAACATCTGGCCATCCCGACCGCCCGGGTTTGGGCCCACTCTTGCGCGCCGGGTTCCTCTCCCTCCGCGGTGATCACTAGACGACGGCGCTGACTGATAGGAGGCAGACCGGCGCCGGGGCATGGATGTGGATCCTGCCGGCTATCGTCTATCTTCGGTGTCTGTTCCCCCGGTCTGCTCCTCGCACCTGTGACGGTCAGACACGAGAGCCAGGGATGGCCCGGCCGTTTGGTATCTGAACCAGAATGGCAGGCGGAGCCAGGCCGAGTCCTTACCGGCCTGGCGACGGCGCTGCGGCAGTGCTGACGGGGCGGCACAGGGCTGGGTACTGCGTTGCATCCGCCGAGGCTGACCTCATCCCACCAGTAGGGCTTTTGATGCTTGTCGATGCTTGTCTGTGGTGGCCGCCAAACCGTATGCTATTTTCATGGACTTCGACCACACCTGTGGCGTTCAGGGACAAGGGCGTTGGCGGATATTTGCAGTCTGCATAAATCGCCCCGAATTCCTCCCGACCCACAGTTAGGCAAAATCGTTCATTAATGGTCTGCAAAACACATTTCCAGTCCTCACTTTCAGACCACACATCGTTGTCTTATCCCTTCACAGCCGTTAGCTCCAGATTCACGTAGCGCAGGTCTCGGAATGCTACTTACTGATGCTCAGTCTCATCACGGATCCCCAGAATGGCAGGGGCCAGGTACTATTAGACCACACCAAACCAACAGCCAACGCACAACTCACTAACACCTTTGTTCTTCCAGTCATCCAAAAGAATAAGATCAATCGGCGCAAATCACGGGATTGCGAAGGATGCCGCACCAGACGGACGGGATGCGACTTCAATGCTCGTGATAAACCACAGTGCACCAGCTGCGCCAACAGAGACCAGGCGTGCATGTTTACAGACCGCCAGGGCACTTCAAAAAACTGCAGCGGACAAGAATTAGATGGGTCTCGCTGCTCAAGACGCTCGTCTAGACTCTGGAAGATTTTCAATGCCCGTCGACGCGGCTATGAAAAGCTTCACTGATGCATCGCGTTGCGCTTTGGAGACAGTTGGGTTCTCCCCCGATGGGCCAGCTATCATGCTCTAGAACACAGGAAATGGGACCGAGACCAAGCAGGTTGGCTTGGACGTCTTCCTGCAAAATTTATACAGTCAACTGTTCGGTTCCCCCCATCGCTGCCACAGCAATCCGATCAGAGCGCATCTGCCGTCCAACATGTCCCAGTGAAGCTGGAGGTGGACACGGCTAACGAAAACTGCGGTCTGAACCGCGACGACTGCAATGACTGCTACACCCACCAGACAAATACAACCACCTCACAGGTGCTACTAGTGTCAAGGGTTCAGACCCATGTGAAGCAGATCCCTCGGGCTCCAACAGCAGCGCCTTTGACAGTGGAAGCCCATGGAGTGAGATTCAACCCACTGCCGTCAACACCCCCGCCACGAAGAACGCGACGCTGGATACACCCACGGAATACGCGGCTTCCGTCGACGATGGAATGGAAGTTACCGACGATACAAGGTTTGCGTGGAGCGACATAACACCGCATGTCAAACTCGGGAGGAGATTGGAGACTTTTTGCATGGACTTCAGCCAGATTCGTGGCTAGTGCGTGCAACTCTGGTCGAGTCCAGCCAAAATATCCTCCTCTGTACCGAGCTCGGCCTTTGCCTCAACGCTTTGTGCCTGACCACTCGACGCCCGGTCGTGGCCGAACGCTATGGGCTAAATAGGCTGCGACGATGTATCAGCAGCCCGCACCGCTTCAGCAGTGGCGGCAGATGGACGGTAGCGGATTCGGGGCATAATATACGGGTAACACCCCCAGCCCCTCGACTACCTCTATATAACCGACGGAAGTCCACGAGATTAGGCAGTTCCGTCCGGGAAGTATGTGTCGGAGCAGGTTCCTATCGGGGGAGATAACGTTGTTGCTTACAGCAATGAATTCTATATCCTTCAAGGTACCCTCGCGACTTCGGCTGCTCGTGCCCAGCTATGTCCGGATCGTTTTCAGGATCTCGAATATTACCATCCACGTTCCGCATGGATGAATTGCCCGTCACGGTACAGAATACAGGTTTATTCCAGCTATATACCCGCGTATGGTCGGTGATTCCCGTGGGAAGCGATATGGATATCTACTGAGCTTTTTTTTTTCTTCTTTTTTTTTTTTTTCTTTTTTCCGTCTATCTTTTTGATTTGGCGTTTGCGCGACGGTTGGGATGGGGAGTATTCTGTTAACGGTGACGAGGAAATCTATGTATAGTATAGCACCTGTCCATTGGGATGTGTGGGGACGGGCTGCATGTCGTGTGTTTCATTAGTTTGCTAGATCGTTGGGCATCATTCTTCTCTCATTTTCTCAACTTGGGTGGTATATTATGTACCTAGTCCTTGGAGTCCTCTCTGGGCGCCTAGTCCACCGGCCCTGGGAGAGAGAGTTGGTATCTATCCACGTCAAAGCGACACGTATCGCGTTCTCACCTCCGCTAGCATCCCCATTCCGTTGTCATTGCGTCCCGGGCCAGATTTCACACCACAACTACGCTGATGGATGATACCTTATACTGGCTCCCATCGATTTACTCGCATGACCACTGCCCGCTTCTGAACCAGCGGTGCCAAGGTTAAAACGCCTTGCGACCTCTCCCGCTCGCTCTGGCGCGCTCATTGGCGTTTGCTGGCGCAGGTGCTTGGGCCCGAGTGCGAGGACTTGCCCGCGGCTTGTCATCGAGGCTTAGGGCCCTTGAACATGTCCGCCATTTCGTTGAACTCGTCATCATAGACAGACAGGGTTGCGAACCGAGCCTGGATCTGGACAGGTGACTGTATACCGATCTTGGCGTTCCTGTCTGGCTCAGTCGTTTTGATGACAAGGGCCTTGAACATGTCCACCATTTCGTTAAACTCGTCATCATAGACAGACATGTTTGCGAACCGAGCCTGGATCTGGACAAGTGACTGTAGACCGATCTTGGCGTTCCTATCTGGCTCAGTCGTTTTGATGAAAAGTGCCTGAAAGGCAATATTTTGACGGAGGTTTGGGCTCTGTAGGTGGAAAGATGAGGGTGCAAGTCGTGTAGGAAGCTTTGTATTGATCAAGGACTTTGATCAACGATTGTGGGTCCTACAGTTATTATAGGCCTAAGCCAATAATACTACTGAAAAGAGAAAGTCAAGACAATCAGAATGATGTGTGGAATGAAGAGGTTGAAGGAGGTGTTGTATTTTTATTAATGATTTAGTAGAAAAAGGGTATGTAGAAGAAGGGGAGGGAAGCTCCCTTTATATACAAAAGTCCACACATATCAAAAGCTCCACAATAATAAGCCCTACAGGCCAGCTATCTTCATTTTCCTTCGGTTATTAGAAAAAGTAAATTATTAGCCTTTTTATATACGGTATTAATGATTCATTATATAGTACTAATGATTTATTATATGGTTTTGATGATTTATGATACGGTTTTGATGATTTATTATATGGTTTTTGATGATTTATTAAATGGTTTTTGATGATTTATTATATGGTTTTGATGATTTATTACATGGTTTTTGATGATTTATGATATGGTTTTGATGATTTATTATTATATAGCCGAGGTAAGGAGGTACGTAGCTACGTATCTTATTAAGCTATAACGGTTTTTTATTCTCAACCTTGCTTTTTCTTTATTTCTTATACGTCTAGATAACACGATGCATCTGGGATGGCATCGGCGGCATCAGTGACCCCACCACCGCTCTTACACGTGCCGGCAACCTCAGAGTCGCGAGAGGCGGCCGGTGCTAGGCAAACAAGCCCCGGGGTCTTAGATCCTGCTCGTCGTCACCGTGATCTTGTCCACAGGATTAGGATTTTAGCCAGGTATTCTTGCAAACGACCTACCTCTCGAGCGAGTCAGCGCTCGGGACACGCTAGGATCTTGTCGTCTAAACTTGATCCGCACAGACGGTAGCCGGCAGTCGCCCTCCTGGCAGGCAACGCACGGGGCCGTCATGGCCTTCTGCCCCATGGAGGTCGACTACCAGCGCAGGCGTGGGCTCGGCATCGGACAAGGAAACCTTGAACTGGTGCCTGCCAGGGACAACTCGTTGGCCAACATGCCTACATTGTCTCGACAGGAACACCCATTGACACTCGCAGCATTGGCGGCCACGGGGGGGGGGGGGCTCGAAAGCACCTTGCCCCGGCCGCCGCAAGGCCCTGCGTCGATCCACGGCTCGGGAGGGTTCCAGGAAAACCCACGCGCTTCGCTTCCCGAACTTTCCCAATCCCTGCTGGGCTGGGATCCGGTCAATGAGTTCGCTCGCAATTACGAGAGGACAGTAGCGGACTGGGCCTTTCTCCTCGGAAAGATTAGGGCACCCCCGGACGGCACCAGTACAGACCCAGGCTTCATTGCCGCTTTCAGAGGCCTAGATGACGCCATCTCAGGCAAAGAGACCACATATCTACTACGAAGGCTGGGTCTTTGTTGAGATGATACGGCTCTCCGATGGGGCTACAGCGCATCGTACGGTCTGAGCGTGACAGGGGGCTTTTCTCGATCCAGCGGGCTGGGCGACGCCAGCGTTGTAATAAACATCCACAAGGCCGCCCTCGCGTCGAGCCTCAACGCGGCGCAAGTGCAGCGTATGGTGCGAGAGCGCAGACGTACCGTACCGGCAGGCGCTGAACGACGCTCGCAGGCCCATCATCGCTGTTCCTGCTTGTATACCGCAGCCTGGCAGAGACCATCGTGTAAGTGCTCTTTGTCACGTCATATTTCTGCCATTCGTCATTTGAGTCAGGCAAGCCACCCATCTGGCAACGAAATAGCCGGCTTCTTGCACCTGCCTGGTGGGGGCCACATGGGCGCACCGCATTTTGGTGCTTGTACTTGCACGGGCTTGCCCTTCCATCTCATTGAGGGGAAAGAGAGACACGGCGCCGAACACGGACGGCAACGGTCACGCCTCGGCCGTCGACTGCGAAGCCAAAAAGCGGCCATCACAACTGGGTTTATTCCCAAGAATCCGGGTAAGGCAAGCAGGGGTGGTGGGCCAGTCACCCAGAAAGGGTGGGGGGACCAGGCCGCCGCCGCAGCGACCTGCATGCATCCGGCGCGTGGACCCCGACGACGACAAGGCATGATGGCTGAGGTTGACGACGACGCGAGCTCTCGGACGAGCGCCGGCCCCGTGGTCCGCGGATCTTGGCTCAGCACGCACCAAACCTTGGTTACACGTCCAATCTATTAGCACCCTGACGCTTCGTCCCTCTCTGTGCCCAATCGAAGAAGCCAGGTGGGTCATTGCTGGCCCTGACTCCATACGGCTTTGAAGCGAGCATGCTGTGGTCACTCCATTGTGTTTACTCCATGGTAGTAGTCTCGATGTGCCTCGTGTTTGACCTTGGCTCTCTACCGCAGCCGTGAAAGAACCGTTGTGTCAAATGGCAGAGGCCAGGTAGACATCACTTGTGTGGTCATTGTATTGTTGCTCTCTCTAGAAAATGCTTGACTGTGAAGTGCACTTTTCTCTATTGCCTCTCTAAACAAATCTTTTTACCCAAGGGCAAAAGCTAGGTTATTACTCGGTGGTCTACGCGCCAGCGTTCCTATAAGGCCCTCCTCATCGTGTCGCTTCCAAGCCAAGATTCCAGATCTTTGAACTTCTTATCTCTATTCACCCACGATGCCCCCGGTCCCCTCCTCGTGCCCCGGCGCCTCCGGAGGCCGCTCCGGAGCCCCCCCTGAGGCTTGTTTTCCTGGGCGGGTCTAAGGGTGCGTGAAGACGCGGTGGCCTACAGTCGTTAGTCGAGAGAAGGGACGCAGATGAGTAATAGAAAGGCCGACCACTTACTTTTCAGGAATCCGGTTCAATTTAACGTCCAAATCGATGCGGGGATCGTTAGGCTTCCGCTTGGATGTTCTGCTCCTCGAATCGCTCAGTTCTTTGATATGGTCTTGTGATGCCCGTCTCTTCGCCGCCACCATGCCCTCGCCCCCCGCCTTGATCGACCTGATGGCAGACCAAACGAGAAGAGACAATATGAAGGGAAGCTGTATGTAGAACATGTTCTCTCCCAGTCGCGGATGGTCCCGATGACCACTAGGGCCGATGATGGATGCCAGCTTGAGAAGATGGGAGCCCAGGATTAGGAGCAGGTAGATTATTTTCGCCCGGGTCACTCCTCTCTGTCGATCGATCGACGATGGGGTCGTCTGGAGTCTGTATATCCCTTCGGCTTATTTCCTTACTGGCCTTACCGCTCTTATAAACGAGAATAGTAAGTAATGAAAGATAGCAGAAAATATACTAGAAAAAGCATAGGACTAATATGATATTATTTAACTAGTTAATTTAGAGATAATTACTTATATTTTATAATAGTCTTAAGGATTATATAAGGAATAAGCTCTATAAAATAGCTTATTCAGAAACGATACGGGAATATATTAATATAATGATTAATATAAATAACTAATAATTCTAATATAAAGGCGAGAAGTATGAGGAAAAAAAAAAGTTTATTAAGAAATTGTTATAAAAGTATAAGAGCTCGTTTATAAAATTTAATATAATATAAAAACGCCCGCCTTATTATTATTTATCTTACACTATAGGAGCGTAAGCTCCGCCCTCTAAGGGCATGCGGTCCCTCTACTAAGCTCAAACCGCTCGCGCGGACTCTCTAGTTACAGTGTATGGCGCGCCCACGCTGCGCGGGCGCCTCGTGCACCGTTCTTCTTCTACGCCCGCCTTATAAGAAGAAGAATAATACTTTTATAATTATAATAAGAAGGGCTATTGGGCGAGAAAATATCGTTAACTAAAGAAGTAAGGTAACTAGAGGTCTTCTAAAGAACGGAAGCCGCGTTTCAATAACGCTTAGGTCGTTAAGATAGTCTTATAGAACGAGAATAACGAAATAGTTAATATAAAAGGGGCTTATATAGGAGACCTCCCCGACTATACTACTAGGGTACTCGCGTACGGCCTTACGGAAGTATAGGGCCTTATAGTTCTATTAGTTCCTACCCCGCTCTTAGAAGGAAATATAAGCGAGGAAGTAGAGGTAGTATTAATCACACAAGTACGTAACGGCGTAGAACAACGGGCACTAGATACTAATTCGGGAGAGGATAGGTCCCGGACTCACTCAATCCACGGTACGGATATCCCGAACGTGGGTAGGTAGACTGCGCTCTGATGAAGATACCTTGCGCGTGATTACCCCGTTGAACTGATGGGAGGGACGCGCCGAGCAAGAGGTTTGAGAAGAGGTGAGCCCCAGCGAGTGGCGCGAAACCCTCGGTCTTGGATTGTGATACATCATGGAACGGAATCCGAGACTACGTACCAGCATCGTACCGTGCTGATCTCGGCTGGTTGTAGCGGTATGCCCCGTCCATCCCCCCTGGGTCCTAGAGCGATTGGTACGGCTGTGCCATACTCCAGTTTAGTTCCTCGATGGTCCCTCGCTGTTCTCTCTCTCTCTCTCTCTCTCGTGTTCCTGCATACTGCCTTCCTACCTTACCTAAATCCCCAGTAGTTAAGAAACCTTCTTCTTCTCTCCTCCTCTCCCCTCCCCTCCACCATCCCCATCATACTAGTGACGATGCCCAGCGGGCGGCAAGTGATATACTTGCTAACCCTGCTTTCGGCCCTGCCTCTGATCACAACCGTCCTACTTAACTTCCACAGATACACTATCCCCGTTATCAACCACCTCCACAGGGGCACCCTACCCAGCTTCCACGAGGGACTTTCACATTGTTGTTGACGAACGGACAGGGGGGTTGAAGACAGATGGGGGTCCGAGGGGCTACTGCGGGAGGACTCAAACTAAATATGAACATAGTTCTAAACTTCCGAACTTTCAATTTCTAAAATATTAGAGATGGTCGTGGACACCGTTATAGTTTTTGGGTATAGTGCTTTTCTCTTTCTTTTTTTTGTCCTTCTTTTTTCCGGGTTTTAATTGTTTTGGACCGGACTTGCATCTGTTGACCCTTCTCTGTTGCATTCGTCGTCGTAACTAGCATCCTGGACACTGATGCTGAGTTGCTTAGTGGACTAGTGGTCTAGTGGTCTAGAGGTGGTGTCTAGTAGGGTGATTGACTTCGCCGATAGAGTGGGGTGGGATAGAATAGCGGTGCTTGAATAGAAGCCTGCACTCGCTGCAGGTAGGCACCGGGAGGTGGGCAGTGCACAGGAACGACAGCGATAGCGGCTCAGCCACTAGACTACAATGCTAGGTAATCGTCGCAGGAGTCGCGGGGGCGGGGAAGAGCCGGCTCATCAACACCTTGGCCCAGGAGATGGTACTTGAGGAGAAAAACGCGCAAACAAACGGTATTAAGAAGCCATTCAATCTTCCAGGGCACCACTCAATTCATGCATGTTTTTCTGATAGATCCCTTTACGTCCAAAGCGCTGCACTTCAGTCCGGATCCCTGTTGATGACGCTGACCTGACCCTCATCGAGGTCCGAAGAAGAAAGAGAGTGATGATGAAGATAGCGAGGATACGGATTGATGAGGATGTCAGTGGAGATACAGAGTGGGTTTCTTAGATGGCTAATCGAAGTAGTTGTCGAACGGGTCACGGACTTCCGCTCCTTGATAACTGGTACTACTGACTTGCGCCTCTGGTAAATTTAGTGAAAGTGAAGTGCGGAATTTCGGGACACCGGGACTTTTGCTCCGGTTGGCAATCGGAGAGTACTACTGGTCAAGCTGAAAAGGGAAGATGGGGGGGGTGGCTCGTCTGACGTAGCGGCTGGAAAATCCACGCACGACAACTGCATAATGGCTTCGTTTCGCCAATAGCCCTAGCTTATTTTCTCTGTCAACCCTCAATGGAGGTCTAGACCAAGGCCAGATGGGGTCCCGCTTTGATCTGCAGAGAGCAGCTCAAGCAGCCACATTATCACCAGCAAGTGGCAGGAAGAAGCGGCATGCGGATAGGCCGTAGGTGGTCTAGCATATACGCCACCTGCGCTTCTTTTTTTTTGTAAATATTCCTTTTAGCATTTTCACATATTGTTCTAATGCGGGAACCCGGCCAGCGGCAGCAGTGACACGAGACACGGCCGTCTGATGACAGCAACCTGCCCCTCTCCCGAACCTTCTGCAGACGCAGCAGGAGCACAGCGTTGATGAATGGCAAATCATTTGGGCTGGCTAGCTAGATAAGGCAGATAGATAGCAAGGGGTATCGCGATACATCAGGAATACATATATCAACTCAGCCGGTGGGGGGTATCAATCGCGCTGTGGGCTTAAAGACTCCATTTCCCTTCCCCTTTCCAGTTCCGTTCCAGATTTCATCTCGGGGTATTAGAAGTTCATGATTCCCTTTTTTTCGTTCGAAGATCATTCGCGCAGGCTCAGTGAAGTCCAACGTTCTAGAAGAACACGTCGTTGGGAAATGATAGGGCAGTTGGAAGACCACGAGGATGAAGCCACATTCGATGACGCCTCAGTCGCTGAGATAGAAGAAGCCGAAACCATCCAAGTCATCACAAGAATGCCGTCATTGAACGCCGCGCCTGCGAATGCCTGCACGAACAACCCCGACCGAGAAGAGCGAACCCCCGATCCTCCAAACTACCGCACCGAGAACCCGAACCTTCCTACTCTAGGCCCGACACACGGACCTTTTGGAAATAATATAGGCACACATAGAGGAACAGAGGATAATAAAGGAGAAGAGGAGGACTCTTTCTTTAAAGAAGGAGAACTTGAGGCCTGTGCCGGCTGTCTAGGAATGCCCTAGTGACGCCAGCTTCCACTTGACGGACAAGTAGCGGAAGCTAAGGGTCATGGTTAAGGTCTGGGCCGACGAGGAGGACGAGAGCCAGGTGCAGGGAGTTAACGAAACGTCTGGCGGGAGCTGGTCCTAAGAGAATAAGGCCAAAAACGCTACGCTCGACGAGAAGATGGCCCTCTCGATTGGGGAGTTGTGGCCTTCTGAGACCTTTCGAACTGCGTGTACCGCTGCTGGAAAGCCGGATGCATCTGCAAACCCGTATGTTCCCGCTTTTAACTTGTAAACTTGACGCCCTTGGCTTTTGTCTTGGTTTCTGACGGCCTTACGTGGGGGGTCATGGACGCTGTCCGCCGCATCTTGGCCAAATATTATGAGAACTTAAGGAGAGAGGTCTTGTGTCTCACTGCTCCTACACTGCCTTTTTCTAGTTTACACCTTACACCGCACACTATGGATCAAGCTCGGCGAAAGGGGCCGTGTTGGCAATCCATGGATTCTTTACGGCCAGCCCTGTCTCGGCGAACTGAACGGGCCAAGATCTCCTCGCGGCGTCAAACAGAGCAGTAACAGCGACGAAGCGGCCTGCAACCCGGCCCAGCTTTTTACCGGAATCGGGTTTATCTCCATGCCCGGAACCCAGCCGACCCCGGCACCGACGCCCGCCGCTCTTCTTCACAAGCGTCGCCACGAGCCGGTCTGTATTGTACCATGGCTGCGAAAGGGAATGAGCCCGACGAGTTTGGGGACAACAACGCATTCGTCTCTTGCGGAGTGAATGGTTCTCGCCGAGGTTATGCGCGCCGTGAAAGCAAACTCTATGGATTCCAATACTACGTCATCTTCTCTCGCGGAGTGAATGGTTCTCGCCGAGGTTATACGCGCCGTGAAAGCAAACTCTGTGGATTCCCATACTCCATGATCTTCTCTCGCGGAGTGAATAGTCTGCGCCGAGGTTATACGCGCCGTGAAAGTAAACTCTGTGGATTCCAATACTCTATTATCTCCTCTTACGGAGTTCATGGTCCGCGTCGAGGTTTTACGCGCCGTGAAAGCAAACTCTATGGATTCCAATACTCCATCGTCTCCTTTTGCGGAGTTCATAGTACGAGTTTACCTTTCTACCCGGCTCCCGCGTAGTAACGAGGGAGAAAGGAAAGTCAATTATGCGGGCTCTCCCCACCACGTAGTGAATCATATAAGAATCCTTTATACTTCCTCGTATATTTACCGAGATAAAGAAGGAAAGTCAAGAGAGCGGGCCCCTTGCCTTAGGGGGGTCTCAAGGTCGTATATAAATCCCACCGAATCCTAGCTATCGGCTTTCCTTCTCCCCCAAACTTCCTCCCTAAGCACTTACTTTTTCACTAGACTTAGACCAGACACCAGACTTGGACCAGACACTAGACTTAGACTCCTATATCACACCAAAACAATACACACCACTAAGGTAAGCCCGATCGCCCTTCTTCTATACCTCCTAGCCGTACGAACAAGCTACTAATATGGCGCCCACAGCTTCGGAACCATGAGCGCCGAGAACGACTACACCACGGGTTTAGAGCAGGTAGCCGAGGCTGCCATAGACCTGGCTGCGGTCGCCGCGATCGCCCCCGCCCCTCGCCCCCTGTTCGTCGACCGCCACGGACAGGGCTACTGCGTGGAAAATTATCTCCCGCCGGGATGGCCCAGCCTCGGCGCTTCGCGGTGGGCTCGCCCAGGCGACCTATACTACACGCCGCGCACTCCTGGCCCTGTGGACGTCGACGTCGACGTCGTTCACCTTGTTGAGCCTGAGCAGGTGGAGGACGATCCCGAAGCCCATGAAATCTTTATCGATACCCCGGAGGATATCACCAATATCGTTACCGATATCGTAGAGGACGTTGCGGACATAATTGAGGAGGAAGTCTTCAACGCCAACGGCAGTATCGACGAGGAGGAAATCGCAAATATCATGGACGAGGTTATCGACGGTATTGCCGAGATCGCTCGCTTGTTGCGTGAGACGAGCCTTTAGGCCGGGCTATTGGATAGAGGTCGACCCTACTAAGATAGGAGTAGTCGACGATAAATACCAACCTTTAGAAACTCGAAGGCTAGGAAAGATAAAGGGTTAGGCTAAATACGGAGTGGTGATGTTTTTTTCTGGTGTTGAGGGTCCATTCATTGTGTGCCATGCTTTCCTTTCTGAGCCCCCGTGAGGCCCAAAATGCTTCAATTTCCTTCCCTGCTGGTGATGATGCTTATTTGGCTTCCTGAGTGACTCATGCCGTTGGTCTTCCGGGCTCAGGAGCGTACATCACGTAGTAAACAACACGTAGTAAACAACACGTAGCTGGAGCATGGTGCCCACTCCTGAGTGGCTCGTGCCGTCAGTCTATCTGCTCAAGGCTGTATTGTTGTAGACCTCCTGCAGCTGCTAAGCGCTCCCGCGGCTTACAGGCCAACTGCCGGCGACCCGTTAGCAGGGCACCCCCGGGTGGCTCATGCCGTCAGTCTTTCTGCTCGGGGGCATCATAAAGCAAACAAAAGATCGAACTGGCGGGCCTGTCCCCTGAGTGCCTGTGAGGGCCTGCGGCAGGTTTGACAGTCCGGGCCGGGGTTGACAGGTCAGCTGACAGGTCGACTGTAAGGTCAACTGTCAGGTGTCAACAACCCGGGCGGACCGCTGCGAGCAGGCCAGTCAAGGTGGAAAATCGTCAGATTCAGGGCCAGAGCGAGAAAAGGCGTATGCGCACACTTTCGCCTGTGAGCCTAGGGTGTAAATCTGTTAGCTGCCTGTTGTAGGCAGGTGCAGTCGGTCCGTCAGGGACTCTGTCTCCCTCATAGGGATGTGATAAATTAGTTGGTAATATAAGCATGTTAACTTCATGCCGGTGATGTGTGTTCTACGGCATGCCCGGCGGCTGTGACCTTCCGGGACATGAAGCCTGTATTTGGCTGTTAGCATGAAGGCTCCGAGTTCTTCGGGGCTCACTGTATATGTGCTCAACGGCATGCCCGGCTGTTGTTGCCTTTCGATGGGACGTAGATGACGCGTTATCTACAGGAATAGCTCCCAAGTAACATCCAGTTGCGAATTTATGCGTATGTTAGTTAATCTATAACATGGTATAGAGTATCCTAGCTCTAAGACCAGGACAGAACTTAATAGAGATATTATGTACCGTCCCAGGCATATACTAGTATATTCTGGAATGTCACATCGCATGCTAGTATATCCCGAGACATCACATCATATACTAGAATATTCTCAGTTATTATATCATGTACCATCCCAAATTCCAAGCTAGGACGTCATATCCTATCCCAGGGAATATACTGGCATATTCGGGGCCCAAATTGGGGACCCTTTGGGCCAAGATTAGGCCGACAATGTGAAACAGTTACCTTGCGGCAATGCTGTGCACGGGCTACAGTAGTACAATTTGCCACATAGGTTGCCCTTTGAAAGCATTTAGGGCTCGCTCTCGGTGTTGCGTGTGTAATAGCCCATAGAGGTAGATTCCAGAACTGGCCAGTCTGGTCCAATAGCATTTCTGAATCCTCTATTCCCCAACAAGGAACGCTCTTTTTCTACTTGTGAGTCAAAAGGGTGACTTTTTAGGGGGTTGGGGCCAGATTGAGCTTACTTACGTGCAAGCGAGGAAGGATGGCCTGAAGTATGCACGGGTAGACACATGCTGTCTCGACAAGCAGGACAACTCCAGAGAACTCTCCGAAGCTATCATGTCCATGCTCAAATAGTATCAGCTATCGGCTGTTTGCTGCGCTTATCTCACAGATGTCCCGGACAACGACAATGGTCAAAGCTAAAGTTCAATGTTATCAAGAAGCCGATGGTTTACCAGAGGGCGGACCCTACAGGAACTGGTCGCGAACCGGAAAGTTATTCTTTACGGTGCTAGTTAAGACACCATCTTACGGAAACTAGGGTACTGTTTTCGTTATCAAGTCAGCGCATCAAAAAACAAAGATCGACCCACATCCACTCATGGAACGGCAATTCGGGTTCTACTTCTAGCGTCTTCCTGAGGGGATGCGAATCGAGTCTGTTTCTGACAGGACTTCAACTTCTCCTCAACCTTCCACATCCCCCCATATCGGCCCCTGGATCTCATAATTACAAAGCAACTGTCCAACTAGTTTAGGATGGCCCATCAGGGAAGCTGCTTATCCGAGAGCCGCAGGTCGTGTGCGATATCCATCTTGACGGCGCGCTGGGTCAAACCTGTTGGTCTCTGAAATCGTGGTTTTTGGAAGAGAAAATCTGTTTGTACTGACGGACACCCTATCGCTGTTCACCGTCGTATCGCTAATCAAAGACAACTCAGTTCATATTCCCCTAAATGACTAGTTATTGCTTTCTATTCTTTTCAAATATCGCCGTCTTACTATTGCCGTCTCACCATCACCGTCTCACTATAGGGGTACCCGAGGGACGGCCATTGGATATGCTTCTGTCGGGGGGGGGGAGGAAGACTGGAAGAGGGGGGAGGGCCCTACGCCGCTAGAGTCTCCCGCTAAGGCCGCTCTGGCGACGTGCACTGCCGCTCAATGCGGAAAGGCTCTTACTGTCATGGTCGTTCAGGGACTTCAGGGGGAGGCGTCACGTGAGGGGCACGTGACCCGTGTTGACACCCGCTAAAGGGGTAAGGGGAGGACCGTCAGGGGGGCTCAGGGACGCACGGGCTCTCAACCGTGCGTACTTAAGGAGGATCGGGCTTGCAGAGACTTCGCTACGGGCCAGAGATTAATGCTGCACACAATAACCACCTAACCTTTGTTGCCTCTGCCACTCTTGACACTCTTGTCCCAAAGCCCATTACACTCACCCAGCACACCAACCAGCGATCCAAGCCCGCAGCGGTGAAATTGAGCTGTGCGGCACTTGCCGTGCGCTGCCACACAAAACCCTTAGGGAGTGGCGACTTTGTCTTTTGTTTCGATTTTCCAGCTGTGTCTGTCTGTCTGTCTGCCTTGAATTGGTGTTAGATGCTTCCTCTTGGCTGAGAGGGAGGATTCGCTTGGAAGACTCTCGACCTTGTGTATGCTGATCACACTTGGTATTGCCCAATTGGTAGTAAAACCAGCGCAAATTAACGAAACTCACTTCTTGGACGGGGGATGCTGGCGCAACGAGAGTCCAGCACCGCCAGCAGGCGGCTGCGGGTACGAAGCGCTCCATTTTAGCTTTGCCGACTCTTAAGCGACCAGATTGTTGTTGAGAACAGGAATCTGTATTCTGGCCCATGGAGCTGGTCACTGAAGTGGATCGTGGGGTCGCGAGACCAAAAACCGTACAGAGTACTTCTGAGACTACGGCCTCCACTATCAAGGCAAGTCATAAACGGCGGCATGCGCCAGCTGGATTCGGCGGCCACCTCGCATTGCCAGCCACGTAGGTGCAAAGCACATACCGGAGCCCTGGCTCTATGTGACAGATGCGTTTTAGCCTGATCAGAACCCTACATCGGCATCATGGCTCTGGTAAATTGCGCCCACGCGCTAGTGCAGGTGCAAGTGTGCAAAGGAGGTCCAGGGAGGTCCAACGGAGGTGTACACAGTAAAGGCGAGGGGTACAAAAAGTGTGCAAATGCTGGAAAATGGGCTGGTGCGGGGGGCTGTGGGGCAACTGCCAACGCCCCATACCTGAGGGACCAGACAAACAAATAGCGGCGGCAAAGGGCGAGTCCGGATCCCGATTGGACATACGTACGGAGGCAAGGGGTTTGGGATCATTACTGTGGGTATGAATAGGTTCTGGACCCAGTGGTAGCAGGACAGGGTTCCTCGATATTACCTGAGTGCGAACGAGCCGCATCAAAGGTACCGGTGTGCCTGTACCTGCACTAGCGCGTCCCGAAGCCCGGATCCAGGTATCAGCAGCCCCACGAGCAGCGCCTCGCCGTACAGCCAGCGCTAGCGCCATACATGGCCTTCCTTGATTGGCGATGCCCCGTGGCCCGCAGGCTTTGAGATGAAGAATTCGGCCTCATTGGAATCCTCTCGCGTTAGAGGCTCTACTCGTGAGGCTTACGAAGACTTCTACAAGCGCCAAGCCTTCCAGATTAAGGATAAAAAGGTCAAACCGGCCAACATCGCCAACATGGACGAGCACGGCATGCAGGAGCTTGAGACCCGGGCCGGAAAGGTCATCGGAAGCTCCCTAAGGAACCGAACCTACCTACAAAGCTCTGATGCAACTACCTGGGTCACAGTCATTAAATGCGGTACTGCAGGGGGCATCCGTTTGAAGCCCGTCATCATATTTACCGGGGCCAGTCTTCAAGAACAACACTCAAGGTCCAGTTCGTCTTTTTACCCTCACACACATCGCAAAAGCCCCAGCCTCTCGATCGCTCAGTCTTTTCACCTTTGATGAACTATTTCAGGCAAAACACCAAGGCCCTCGCGGGCTTCACTTCGTCGGCGCCTATCAACAAGCAACGGTTCCTTTTTTGCTACAGAGATGCCTCGGCCCGGGGTATGAGCGCCCGCAACATCCTCTCGGGCTTCAGGAACACGGGGATCTGGCCGTACAGCCCGGCCCGCATACTGGATGACCCCGAGGCGTTCGTCAACAAAGGTGCCCTCCCGGCCCGGCCTTCACCGCCGCCGACGACGGCCCCGAACGACGACGACAAGCCCCTCAAAACACCGCATGGTAGTCAGGACGTCAAGTAGTACCAGGACAGTATTCGGAATGCCCTCAGTCCGGCTCACCGGCGTATGAGGGCCTTGTCTACTAAGGTAGGGAGGTCCCTGGATCTGAAGAATACAGAGATCGCCGTCTCTGAAGGCACAAATTACGCATCTCACGACCGAATTAGAGGCTTCAAAGCCTCGCACGCGTAAGAGGGTATACGAAGATGGAAATGAGAAATTTGCTCGCATTCAAGATATTAATAACGCCCAAAAAGCTAGTCAATTACCCCCCAAGCGAAAAAGACGGGCCCGGGTGCCAAATTAGCTACATGCAATCGCAATCGAAGAAGCCCGGGAAATAATCGCCCGTGGGCTCGAGCAATACAGAGGGGCCGAAGAAAAGGGCGAAAAAGAGGATCGAGTACTTTTTTGCTAGTTATTTTGTGTAGAAATGGATAATTTGCGCGGTGGGTGGGTGTGGGCCAATTTCGTTGATGGGCGATGTCGTTGTTGGGTCGGCCCTGTTGGTGTCTCTTCCCGTCCTCCTCCTACTCCCACTCCTCACTCCTCGTCACCCCCCTCCTCTTCGTCGCCTCCCTCGTCCTCGTCCTAGTCCTGCTCCTCCTCCTCGCGTGCGCGCGCCATGCGCCTGAGTTCCATATTTGCCACGCGCAGGAGTTGTCGCCACAGACGCTCATCCGGTTCCACCGTTACGACGTGTCTGCCGTAGCGGTCGAGGTCGAGGTCGATGTCGAAGCTGAGGTCGACGGCCTCGCGTGCCGCGCGCACGGCTCCCTCGCGTGCCACGCGCGCGGGTTCCTCGCGGGCTGCGCGCTGGGCCACCTCGCGCGCAATGCGCAGGGCTTCCTCGTGGACCACGGGGAAGGCCATCTCCCGCACGGGGTGCATGGCCTCGTCGCGGGCCGCGCGCACGGCCAGCTCGGTCACCGCGCGCACGGCTTCTTCCTCCTCGTCGTCCGAGGGGGGGGCCGCACGCCTGCTGCTGCTGCTGCTGCTGTTGTTGTTGTTGTTGCTGTTGTTGCTGCTGCCGAGGCTGTTGCTGCTGCTGAGGCTGCTGCTGCTGCTGCTAGGCATAGCTGCCATAGAATCTGGCAGCAGCTGAATATCCGGCACAGGCATTGAAGCCTGCGTCGCCTGGATGTACGGCGTGGCCGGGGTAGGAGAAGACGGCGAGAACATAATGCTGCTGGGAGGGATGCTAAAAGATGATGGTGCCGTTAGCGCCCTGCGTGGAAGACCTGGCGGCGGGGATACATACTGACCGAGGGTGATTGCGTGGAAGACCTTGCAAAGGTGTTCCTTGCAAAGGTGTTTGGCGGGGAGTGAACGATGGTGATTGCGTGGAAGATCTCGCAAAGGTGTTTGGCGCCCGGGAGACGATGGTAGATTGCGTGGATGGTAGATGGCGTGGAAGAGTTTGCCTTGAATGGGTGTTTGACGGGGAGTATGCTGCTGCATTAAAGGCCGGAGGGGGCTTTTCTATATATGCATCATTCAACACCGTCACATGCATCACCGACACAGGCATCACCGAGTTACGACTTTATTTTACTTCCGGTAGGCGAAAGTATGGCTTTATTTACTGCTGGTAGGAATGCCGTCTTTGGTCAATCGGCAATACTAAATAATGCTTACCGCTGCACCCTGTCGCAAGTGGACCGGTACCCCGGATCGGTGGCTGCTCCTTTGCCGGGCGGCGCCTACGGTGAGTTATGACTTTTAGCGACTCGGCACCCTTGCAACCTTGCAGACGTAATTGACCGGTTTCCCAGCAAGGTGCAGGGCTGCCTCGGTGAATACGTTGCCAAGGTGGACCTTTCATGTTCAGCCGCATCTGACAGAGCTGCGTCCTCTCTTCTTCGATCTCAACCTCGGGTAACAGGGAGGCCTTTCTTCTCAAGGCTCTTCCCATCGTTCAATGCCCGTGATATCTTCGCTGGGGAGGGACTGCGCCCGGCACTGAGACTGCACCCCACTTTTGCTAGCGCTGGGACTGCACCCCACTTCCCACCTTGGGCATAAGAATCATCAGCCCCGGCACGACCTTGGACAGATGACGCATTCCCCCGGCCCGCAAATATGGTCTTGCCGCCGCGCCCGGGAATTATTACTCTTCGCGGTACCAGATGATCTACCTCACATGGTAGATGCGCTACTGCATTCTTCAGAGGCGGCAGATCGCTGTGGTCCTCTGTTTCGAACCCACCCCGCTGTGGGTCGAACCCTACCCCTCTGTGGGTCGAACCGTATCCCGCTGTGGGTCGAACCCTATCCCGCTGTGGGGCAAAGCAGGCAATGCTTCCGTGCATGAGATTTCGTCTGCGTGATCGCGCCCTGAAGGTGCCGTGGTTTTTTCCTTCTCTTTTGCCTTTGCCTCTTGATAACCTTTCCACCGGCCTAAAGCTCTTTCTTTTCTTGCGCAAGCACCGTGGTAGTCGGCTGCACTGGAACCGCTCGCGAAAATTACGGCATTTATAAGCTATCTATGGAAATAAAGAAGCATTTGGAATGCTGTGGAAACGATACCTCCAAACTGACTTCGTAAAGAAAGAGAAACGGGTGAGGTGTCCTTATCTATCGTGTACTATGTATTTCCCCGGCTTATACCCGCTAATATTGTCCCGTTTCTTTTTCCTCCCCTCTTCAGCTCCTCAAACATACTAAGATCCGTCTATCTCCAGTCCCTCTTTAGCCGCTCAAACATACCAAGATCCGTCTATCCATAGTCCCTCTTTAGCTGCTCAAACATACCAAGATCCGTCTATCTCCAGTCCCTCTTTAGCTGCTCAAACATACCAAGATCCGTCTATTTCCAGTCACTATGTTGGTAAATCCACCCTAGCAATCATTCTGCTGCTCCTCGCCACGGCGAGCTGTCTCAATGCCGCCGTTGGCGATATCGGAATTTCCAAAGCCTCCAGGATAACAACCGGAGTGGGCGAGGTCGCCGGTTTCATCCTGTCGGCCAAGGGAATGGTCAACCTGGTACTCCAGAGTGTGCCGCAAGCTGCGCCAGCTGCACTTCCCTGGGCCGGCGTTTGCCTTGGGCTGCAAGTGAGCTCTCACCGTCAGAGATCCTTCTACCTAGCTTTGCTAATATACGAATAGATGCTCCGGAATCCGGCCCAGGCGACAATATCCAACCCTGCCGCTATTGCCTACGTCATCTCCGGGATGGACTGGTATTATGCCTTGACCAAACACCTCCTAAACAAGAGCAACATTATCGCCGGCAACGAGTTCCAAGCAATCTTGCATCGGCTGGAGGAGACGGTCGTTAAGCTCTACAAAGCCATCCTCTTTTATCAGATGAAGAGCGTTTATTCATACTATCGCAACCAAGGTCTCGTCTTCCTTCGCGGCATGCTCGGTTTGGATGATTGGGACGGCGATCTGAAGCTTGTCACCGATGTAGAAGCCACCATTAAGAAGGATGCGGCCCAGTACTACCAAGAACGGACGAAGACTTTTTCTCGGAGAGCTTGTCAGTTATGCCGAAGGAATGGAGACGCGGCTCGGCGGTATCCATCAAACGCTTCAAGGCTTCATCTCGTCGCAGAAGGACGCCCGCAGGGATGATATCGAGGCAGCGTGCCGCAGAGATATCTACATCGTTGATCCGCAATACAATATCGAACGGATCGAGAAGAATAAGGATGAGCTGCTCGATGACGCGTATAAGCGGATCCTTCGCACCCCGGAGTACGCAGCGTTCACAAATTGGGACGATAGCGGACCTGATTGTCCGCCGCGCCGATTGCTCTGGATAAAAGGACATGCCGGCACGGGAAAGACAATGCTCATGATCGGCCTCACCCGCCAACTCTCCCATCGATGTCTCCCTATCCACCGTTTCCGTCCGCTTGAATCAACACGACTGGACCAGGAAGAAGCTTGAGTGCCGGGCAACACAACAAGACGAAGCCTTACGAAAAGTATCACGTCTTCCAGATGACTAGGTTTACGCCCGAACAAATCGTCTGCATTGACGAGTCAGGCGTAGATAAAAGAGACGGCATCAGGAAATGGGGATGGGGCTCCAAAGGGGTATACTGCAAAGCGGTTCCACCTACTGCCGGCGAATACAGCAGAGGGCCCTCTTCATTTGTCAATATACCAGGGCTCGACTAACCAGGAAGGCTTCACGATGTGGCTGAGAGACGTCCTCTTGCCGAAGATGAACTCCTTCCCGGGTAAGCATTCGGTCCTGGTGCTCGATAACGCTAGCTGGTAAAAAAATGTACTCATCCGTGCATCTGTTTAGATAGGAGTCGCTCATTCGGGCCTGTGTCTGTTGCAGTTGCTAGTGCCAGTCCAGTCCTTTCGAGCGCAGCGAGCAGCTCGCCTGGGCGCCCCCGTTTGGCCGCCAGAGGCAAAAGAGAGGAACAAAAAATGTGTGTGTGAGAGGTAAAAGCAAAGTCCCCTTTTGTGAGTCTCCCCGTGCCGCGGTGGTTTACTTTTTTTTTTCCTTCTTCTTTTGCCTCCGGCGGCCAAACGGGGGCGCCCAGGCGAGCTGCTCGCTACGCTCGAAATATCTACGGCCTTTGTGATGCGACCGGCGCCGTATTTACCTGACTTCAACCCGATAAAACTGTGCTTTGGCGGTATAAAGGCGTATATGCGGCGGCACACAAAGTGGGTTGAGGATAAGTTAAGGAGATGTCGGTTATCAGGGTGACGTCAATCCGTTGCCCTGGCACCAGCGCTGTCCTTCTTCTTCTACCAAGGCACAGACACGGCTCTGAACAACGCCACGGCGGTCCTCCAATCTTTGATCTGGCTTCTCCTTTTCCAGCAGCCACGTCTCAGATCGCATTTACTTCAGAAGCACAAATAGTCAGGGGCCGATCTCTTCACGGGCAGAAATGCCTTGTACGCTCTGTCCGAGGCGTCTCGGAATATGGCGAGGGACCCTCGGCTGTCGCCCGTCTACTTTGCGGTCGACGCGCTTGACGAGTGCGGGCAGGGGTTGTCGGACCCCATCCAGCTCATTTCGACGTCTCTCACTCTCTCTGAAAAGGTCAGGTGGTCAGTCTCGAGCCGTCCGACTGTCAAGCTTAATAATCCGGACACCACCAGGATGCTGCTCGAGCTAGATGCCCAAACGCTAGAGCGTCCAGTCAGCGTATATATCGACCACAAGCTCGCCGCTTTCAGAGGCAGAGACGGCTACGACGAAAATACTCTGGCAATAATTCCAACAACAATCCGCGAAGGAGCGAAAAACACCTTTGTGTAGCTCTCGTGTTCAGGCGGCTGGAGTCCGTTGAGGGATTGTATGCCGTGGATATCATCATAATGATCCCTCCTGACTTATCCGAGCTTTATGGTCATATGATGACGAGAATCGAGAACGGCCACATGAGAGATCCGGAATATTGCAAGAATGCGCTGGTGGCGGCCTGTCTTGCATATCGTCCACTCTCCCCTCTCTGAACTTGCTATTGTTGCTGCTCTACCGTCCAAGATCAACCCGCAGAATGTCGTCGAGAAGTGTGGCTCCTTCTTAGCAACCAGGCAGAAAACGGTGTACCTGATCCACCAATCCGCCAAAGACTATCTGAACGAAAGCTACACCTGGAGGCTTCAGCCCGCTGGGCCCGCGCAGGGGCATACGGACATCGCCACGCGCTCAATCGATGCAATGTCGTCAATGCTGCCAAGGCAAAACATGTACAACCTCGACTTCGGCTTCAAGCCAAAGGACATGGCACCGCCTAATCCAGACCCGTTAGCTCCAATATGATACTCTTGCCTCTTCTAGGCCGATTATCTCTGCTCCTTGAACGGCAAGAACCCTAGGTTGGAGGGAGGGACTGACTGATGACGGGAAATTGTTTGGGTTTCTCAAGGAATTGTTCCTCCGTCGGCTTGAAAGTTTGTCTCTTCTAGGGAAACTCTCAGACGGGATACGGTCGATAAGAAGGCTGCTGCACATCGACCAGGTATGTCTATAACCCTCCGATAGCGTCCAGTTACTAACTGCTGCTAGTCGCAACCAAATAACTTGACCATATCTATTTTGGCCACGCCTACTTTTGGTCCCTGCGCAAGCCACCATGCACTTACACCAACATGTGATCAATCCTTTTTCTTCAACACACCGCAACTTCCTCAAAACAAGTCGGAATTCCTTCATTTCTACTGCAAAAGACAGCTCTTTGAGCCCTCAATCGAACCGTGCCTGACTACAACGAACTGGAGATGCTGCAAGTTATGCAAATGGTGCGCGAAGGCATTCCGGTGCGGCGCGCCGCCCTGGAATGTGTGCGTTCCAAGGTCCTCTCCCTCTCTTCGTCACCGTATGGCTGGCCACAAATTTGGCCATATTGCATTTGAACACATGCAGGGCCTCACGCATGAGACGGAAACCCGGCTTGCCGAATGCATCACCATTCAAGGCTCTCTCGGCATGCCTCCGACTCATGCGCAGGTGCAAGAGTTCACCCGGCGGCTGGCCCGGGAGGGAGGGAGGGAAGCCTAATAAAGTAGGACCGAAGTGGTTGCGCGGCTTCCTAGCCCGAAACCCGTCAATCCGGACCTACCGGGCTAAACGCTTTAACAACAGCACTACTCTGCGAAACTAAATCCTTTCGAGGGTTAGAGCTTCAGCAACCAGGACAAAGGCTGGATTGACGATGCCGGGGCATTGGAATGGCTTCATAAGATCTTTCTTCCACATACCGGTACGAAGGATAACGAACGCCAGCTCCTCATTGTTGACGGTCACGGCAATCATACAACTGATGAATATATGTGGTGGGTATGCTTCCAAAACAACATTCAGCTTCTTTACCTACCGCCGCATTCATCACACGTGCTTCAGCCGCTCGACTTGTCTATTTCTCGTCCCTGAAGCGGGCATACCGGAAGGAAGTTAACAACATACCCCGGTGCTCCGATTCAACGATCTCCGGCCGGCGTATTATGTTGATTTGCTACCAGAAAGCCCGGGCGGTAGCATTACGCCCCGAGAACTGCAAGGCGGGCTGGCTGGCTGCCTGGTGGTGGCCGGTAAATAAGCAAAAACCACTCCGAAGTCCTCTATTGCTAGAAAACAAGAACAAAGCCGTCACTAATATAGCTTCAGCTACCCTGGAGGAAGCCAGGGAGGTAGCTCACTAACAACAACAGTTACTTGACGACCACGGTGCTTGGAAGACCCCCCATAAGGTAGTTGATCTTACGCTTGCCCTGGCCAAAGTGAACATCAGCTCCCCGGCTCGCAGGTCACGTCATCACCCATTCAGGAAGGTCAGGAAGGCATTCAGTCACAAGGACTTCGAATTGGCTAGGAGGCATTCATTCGCAGTTACGGATCGATTGTAGAGCGGGCACCATTACAGACATGTGGCACCGCGCTCGTCTTCAGTCCGACAATGAGCGAGATTAGGAAGCAGCAATGGAAGGAAAGGTTAACATTTATCGAAATGGCCGTAGGTATGAGAGACGGCTGGGACGCGCACCGGCAGACGCTCGAGGGGCATAGCAGTTCCGTCAAGGCATAGCGTTCTCGCCGGACAGCACCACGGTTGCGTCGGCTTCGGGAACGGGAACAGTCGCGCCATCCGCTCATGTATCGTCGTCTTCTGCCGCTTGGAAGCTTGCATGCTGATGTCCGTCTGATCCGAGCCATGCGGCGCTGATTCAGTGTCCATCTCTGAGGCGGCTCGCTTCTTCACTCGGATGGGCAGGGACGCGCTCAGCGACGGGAACGAGACTGCCGGCGGGCCCTTGATATTCTCGGCCTCTGCCATGACCTGGTCCTCGACCTGCCTGCTCCATCTCCTCTTGGTGGCCGGCACCAGACTCGCTAGCCTAGCGAGCCATCTCGACACTGTTCGCCGTCACTACAGCTATATGCTTCTACCGGCGAGATGCAGAAACAACAAGACCAGTCGACTGGGCAGGGCAGGATAAGGGGAGCCTGGGCCTGGATCGGGGGCTGTCGGTACATACCTACAGTAGAGTAAGTAAGATACTAAATGTTTGGGAGGCGGAGGTACCAAAGGGGAGGCATCCATATGGGCCAGGACAAGCCACAATGTCAATCACGGAAAACAATTGCCGCAGGCGGTTGACCCGAATACTTGGCAGCTGGCTCTGTCTGGCTGGCATCCATCGGGTGTAACTTGCACGAACTACAGAGATGGCCCGAAGGACAAGCCTCGGCCGGCCGGCGGCCGACGATTGCCGGATACCGATAATAACCACCGACTTGTCTGGTCACCGCTTCGCGCATCAATTACGAACCGCGAATCCCGCGCACCGTATACGAAGTCTTCTAGAACAACGTTACGATGTCAATAAACCCATTACGATATACGCGTCCCTCGCGTCGTACGCGTCGATACCTACCTAGGCGCGCCGCCTCCACGCGGCAGGCCCGCAGAGAAGGCACATCGTCAACATCAATCGCAAGCTGCTGTTGTTGCTGCTGTTGTTGCTGCTGTTGTTGCTGCTGTTGTTGCTGCTGCTGGTGCTGCTGGTGCTGCTGCTGCTGAGAGAATGCTGATGTTGAGAGATGTCAACGAGTGGCTGGAGAACAGCGGCGCTGTCGGCCGCAAACAAGCGTGCGTGCATTCACACTAGCAATCTCAAAATTGTGTTGCCGGTTTTCGATCATATTGAACCGCTGGTTAATCCGCTGGTCCATAGCGTTAATCCGCTGGTTCAATTGTTGTCCCATGTCGTTAATCCGTTGTCCTATAGCGTTAATCCGCTGGTTCAATTGTTGTCCCAAGTCGTCAATCCGTTGTCCCAGAGCATTGATCGCAGCGAAGATGTTCTGCTGGTGTTGGATGGGACCAAGGTTGGCAAGACGCCGAGATTCAATGCCTAGCGTGGTGAATGCGTCGGCCACGGCATCAGGATTGGGGAGGGCGTGGGCGTCCATTTTGAAGGTGCGAAATAAACGAGCGAAAGAGAGAGAGAGAGAGACCTCGGCCCGGCATTGTGCTGCGATGAGGGCCTCGGTCTCCTCGTCGCCCTGGCGCTCTGCTGCTTCCTCGTCGCGCCGTTTCCGCTCGGCATCTTGCAGCCGCTGCTTCTCCAAAAAGGCGTGGACCTGCTGCATCGCCACCTGCTTCTTGGCACGCTTCGCACGCTCCATTTCCTCCAACTGCTTCTGCTTTTCGGCTTCTTCCTGTTCTTTTCCCGCGCGCTGGCGGTCGTGTCTTCGCTGCAGTTCTGCCTTTTTCTTTTCCTTCTCGAGCTGCTTCCGGCTGAAGCCTTTTGCGACATTCTTGGGCAGCTCCCGTTGTGCCCTGTCAGCCTTCTTTTCGATGTTGAATCTGGCTAGCTGAATCGTCAGGTCCGCTACTTTGTGGGGAGTCTTCCACGTGCCCGGGTCCTCTGTTGTTTTGGAGGCTGTGGAGTAGTGGCCAAGGGAGAGAGAGAGGGAGAGAGAGAAGTGGATGCGACTTGGCGGCCTCGAGGCTTGATGGCAGCAGCAACAGAAACACCACGAATCTGGCGCCTTCGGCCCGGCAGTATCTGTCTGCGTCTTTGTCGAACGCCTTGCATTGGCCCGTCGGACTCAAGAAGCCACTCCTTCCCAGGTCGAGGAAGTTGTTTTCTCCCGCCATGTCGTTGATGCCTCCAGGAAGAGCAATGCTGCATTCGCCTCCCTGGATCGCCTTCACCGCACGGTTAATCGCCACCAGCGATGACGAACAAGCCGTATCAATGACCTCGGCGGGACCGGTCCAGCCGAAAAAGTAGGCCAGTCTGCCGCACAGGAACGCCCTCAGAGTACCGGTCGATGTGTGTGCGGTGGGTGAATGCGCACTTGTGTTATCCAGATACTCGAGGATCCCTGGGACTGCCGCTGCGGACAACACCTCCATCACGCCGAGCCGCCGGACCTGAACCGACGCCTGCTTTCTTTGCCTTGTCTCTCGAGCCATTCCTACATGTCTCTCGAGCCATTCCGACATGTCTCTTGAGCCATTCCGACAGAGCGACGGGCGAAAAGACAAGGATCCCCGAGACGCGTGACAAGATCGGCGGCAGCACGACCCCGATGTAATAAGCTACACACAGCAACCTGGCGCATCGCCTATTCGTTGTATCTCAATCTCACGATGGCCCTTTGAAGGAGAAGAAACCCGAGAGAATCTATTTGAGGCAGTGATGCAAGTTCAAGATCCCCTCACCAAGAACAGCGTCAAGAAATTGTCGAGACCATCCTCCGGCCATTAAGCAGCAGGCTTCCCCACGGCCTCATAGCGCGCCACAGAAGCTTGGCGAGGAAACTGACCCAAACTTCATCGCCCGACGGCAGTCTCGTTCCCGTTACTGAGCGTGTCCCTGCCCATCCGAGTGAAGAAGCGATCCGCATCGAAGATGGACGAAGAAGGGTCGGTGCCGTACAACTCGGATCGGGCGGAGAGCAGCATACGAGCTTCTAAGCGATAGAAGACGATAATACATGATATGTAAAGCACTACGATACCTTCGGCGTTGCCTTTGGGTTCTCTTTAGGCGCTACGAATAGAGCTGCCTTGACGGTGTACACGTACAGAGACGAGAGTGAAATGTTCAGTTTGAACGAGTTTGCCCAAAGGACGATACGGGTTCCGCGCGAGCCGAACATGGGGTCCGGGGCTGGTATTGGAGAGCCTTGGCTAGAAGAAAAGATCAGGATTGTTCCGCGCGAACCGAACGTGGGGTCCGGGGCTGGTATTGGAGAGCCCCTTGTCTAGAAGAAAAGGTCAGAATTGTTCGGCATGTTGCAACTTCGCTGAGGCGGGGCAATCCCCAGTATCCGTTTCCATGAGGTAGCATCGCGCACAGTTCACTTACCGGTGGCGCTGCGCACCTATAGGCTTCTTTGCGCTTAGAATCGTCTTCCCCCCAACCGCTGCGTACCTAGCGGCATCTCACCCAAAGACATCTCCGGCGAAGAGGACCGTGAGCTATTGAGGCGGCTCGAGTGGCACGGCCTTCCGGCGAGGACAGCACATCGGGAGGAATCTGGTCGTTCGGGGTCTCTTTAGGTAGGATCGGGCGGTCGGGAGGCTCGCCACCGCCGCCTGGATTTGGCGGATCGGGCGGTCGGGGCTGCGATTGAGGGACTCCGACCGTAGCCATCGCAGCGGCTCGAAAAACACGCGTTCCTAGTGATACATTAGTAGAGATCGATAGGGTAATGATCGTGAAGTATCGGCGACCTGTTTATAGCTGGAAGGTGATAAATCGTGCGTGCGTGCGATTGATTGGGGTTGTATTGCGAGGCTGTAGAAAGAAAGTGTCACATACAACGCTGTATTGAGGGCAAAACGGGTGCTTGTATTAGGAAGAAGGAAAGAAGGTGGGCATAGGCCAGATACCCAATATATATAGGCAAATCTGAACCTTGTTCTCGATGCTTTGTGTGGCTTGGCATATGCGCCACTGACACCTCAATGCGGCCTCTTGTTTCCGTTCCGCCCGGATCATCACCGTCGGCCACGTACGTAACAACCGGCAACGCACCATGAGCACTGGCCAAGGCCAGGGCCAAGCAGGGCCGCCTCGGAGAGGCACGAAAGAGTGGTGGGATACGGATATCCTCGACGGAGCGTCGGACGAGCCCCTGGAACGAGCGGTTGAGGAGTATTGCGGAATAAACGTAGTAGAAAATGCCCAAGACGAGAGGAACCGTTTATCATGCTGTAATATAACGAACAACCTTGATAACCTGGGGTTTCCTACTCAATACATTTGTTATAGCCACTCAGCCGTCTGATAGATAGCCTCCGTTTTGCTCTGCTTATCGCCTTTCCTCCGAAGTTATGTCGCCTTTCATCAACGGAGTGACGAGAGGTAGGATCGAGCTGAAATTGCTTGCCACAAGCTGAGAGGAGACCCGTGAAAAATGCAGAAACGCCGGTAGGCCATCCAAAATCGAGTTCTAACACTGGTAACTAGAATAGAGACGCAAGTCGATAACGTCTCTAACGGCGCGGAGAAGCTAGGGATTAATAATAATTGAGAAGGCAGTTTGAGAAAGAACGACTGCAAGGACAAAGTTTTATTCTCCACGTTCTTTTGCGTTATCATTTCCCCTAGCTCGGTCAAAAACACCTCGTGCTCGCAGTCCTCCTCTGGTAGTCACCTCTGAAGGCACCTTCGATATCGAACGTCCAGAGAAACACGCTCCTCGTTTGCCGGCCGACGTAGTCAAGGAGAACCAGGAAACAGATCAGCAATGGGCCTTGCTCCGTACCACAAAAAGGGATCAACGGCAGGTGGTTCGGTCGGCCTCTCACGGCTAAAGATTGGTCGGGGCGGTAGGGTGCATGGGATTAATGTAGGTAGCATTCAAAGCCGAGATAGGCAGACGGGCGACGGGTGGGATTGGGACCTTGGGGTGGGAGGCAAAGATTAGACCAAAGTAAGGTTCCTGCCCTACTCTAATTCCTGCATGGAAGGCTCCATTCCAGTGCTCTTGATAGCTGAGCTTAGCCGCCCGGGTCTCCCGTGCGTCGGCAATCGGCTCGCATTGTGTGATCGCTCCGGCTAGCATAGCCGTCGGCGGTGACGGAGGTGGTGTAGGGAGGTTAGCCTGCCCTGCCTTGTCATGCGGCTCATGCGGCTCGGCCACCTCCCTTACTGCAAAGATTTCATCCTCGATGACCTCATCCTCCTGTGTGTTGACAAGGTCTCTGACATCCCTCGGGTCTTCCGGCTTGGCCACGACCTCTTCATCTTCGGGCTCGACGACTGTGAGGGCCTCAAGGTGCTTTGCGGGGGCTTTAGAGTCCATCTACCTGACTCCCTGCTCTAGGGTTTCTAGCCTTCCGTCGAAAACAGTGTCTTCATCGAATATGACATCTCTTGCAACGATGACCTTGTTGTTCAGGGGCACCCACACCTTGTGGATGTTGGTAGCTGTATACCCGATGAGGTAGCCGATCCACGCCCTACGTTCGAAGCGTTTGAGGCGGTTTTCCTTGTTTTGAGCGGCATCTGTCATCGCATACGCCTTGCAGCCGAAGACTTGAAGGTGGCCTAAGCAGGGGAGGGTGTAGCCATTGAAGAAGGAGTGAAACACCTGGTAGGGGGTCTTCCAGTTATACCGGGCCCGGGGCTGCCTGTTGGGCAGGTAAACTGCCGTGCGGGCAATCTCTCGCAGCAGTTTGTTCGGGAATGCGGCCCCCACGGCAAGTGCAAGGGCTTTTTGCTTGGCCAACGCCCCCGCCCCTGCCCGCTCGGCGGCACCATTCCGACACTGAGTGCGTGGTGCCGAGGGCTTCTGAATAAGGCTATGCCTCACAAAGAAGGCCTTGAACTCCCCCTTCGCCTCTGGTGACTTGCTGAGTTCGTTGTCTGACTCGATGATCTTCGGCACGATGTTATGTTGGACCTTCAGCTGCTTGAACAGCTGGAATAAGGTGGTGTGGGCCGGATACCTGTGGGGGCCAAGTCTTACTGACCGTGGCAATATTCCGGACGGGGGAGGCGTTGCGTTGCACGTTGCGATGGGTTCATCGGCCAACATACCTCGTATGTGCCAGGCCGCACCAGCGCATCGTGCCCCAGGTATCTGCAAATGTCTGATGTGATTACCTCACGGTCGATGCCGTCGCGGGGCACGAAGTATTCATTCTGGCGCGTCGTCGGGGGAAGCGCCTGCTGCTGCTGGGCCTGACTTGGCCTGTTGTTCGCTTGCCGGGCCGCCATTGTTGACGTGTGTGTGAAAAGTTAAGAATAATGGGGAGTATGGAGCCAGAGATGACGCCAGAAAGGGGATTCTGAGAAGAGGCTTTAGAGCTGGAGTAGCGTCGGCAAGAGAGGCTAAGAAGCACGGGGGTGAGGAACCGGCGAGGCGACGGGCAGGAAAAGCCAGGAGGATCGGGTTGTGCGGAGAGTGTGCACCGAGGAATAAGCGGCTAGGGGAAGCTCGTCTTGGAGGTCATGTTGGGGTACTTGTCAAACAGACTGCTGATGGTGTCGGCCGTTGTCGTTGTCGTCGTCGTGGTCGTTGTTGTAGACGATGACGGCGCGGCTTGCGCTGTCTTGGACGACGACTTGCGGCTGAACAGGCTCGGCCGCTTCTTGGCCTCTGTTGTCGTGTTTTCTTTCAGCAGTGGAGCCTCTGAGCCTGCGAGAGAGGCCACGTCGGCGTCTTTGTTGCTGGCTCGCCGCGCTACGATTATCATGGGTCATCGTGTAACCCAGCCTTGAGCCGCCCGTCGTCACGGAGCCGCTCCGGTCGCGCGTGCCGGAGCCGTAGAGGAAGTGCGAGGCCGAGAAGCCCGCTGACGGCATGGCGTACTCGTCGTACGAAATAGGGGCTCGGCTGGAAGTTGATGAGGAGCGCAAATTGCGGATCGATGATGATGGCCAAGCCAGCAACCCAAGGCCGAATGTCGTGGTCGGGGCGCTAGTTCCTCCGCTTTGTTCCAGTGCGAAAGCAAAGCTCCCACCCGAGATCCGCACTATCAAGACTGAAGGATGCGCGCTGGCTATCGCCACGGCTTGCATACAATATCTCCTCGACGATTTCAGCGACTTATTCAGTCTTGTCGAGTCACCTGTCAATTCACCCATGAACTCTCCCGTCGACTCCTCAGACCTAGACGACAGTCCGGCCATCTCCGTATCGGGCAAGCCGTTCTGGGGGGACGAGGGCGAAGAGCTCGCCACAGGCGGCATGTTCAAGGAAACGGGTGAGACCTTCTAACACAGCAACAAGGGTGGCATGCTTCCTGCCAGTGGTGTAAAAGTCCCAGCTGAAGCTTGAATACCGGTCCGTCACAAGCATGAGGGAGCTGTGTTTCTTGTCATCCGGGTCCCAGTCGTGGAAACCGATCGCCAGGCGCTCTCCGGGGCGTAATGCAGGCTCGGTAGGCTCTCTTTTAATCTGGCGCTTCATTTTGGCCTGTGTTGACAGGGCCCTCTTGCACCTCCGCTACGCCGTCAGCTGCGACGCTGCACTGGCCGTGTGGGGGTTCTCGGAGCGCCTGCCCACACACGTGGGCATCCTGTGCCCGGCCGACACCAAGAGCGTCATCCACGGCTGGGCGAGGACGTCGGGGTGGCACCTGTTCGAGAAGCAACCGGGCGCAGGCACTGCACTTGACGGTTTTGATGCCCTTGATGCGCACCCCCTGAGATGTGTTGACAAGCCTTTCCAGGGCGCCGGGGCCCTGGTGGCCCATGCGCAGGTGCCATACTTCGGCGCTCACGCTCCGGGGCTTCCGCTTGGTGTGGGAATTGAACCGGTTCCGGCGTGTGAGGAAGGCGGCACGGCTGAAGTCTTCCGGTATGTGCTCAATGACGAATTGGTCGTACAGTAGCTGTAGCTCGCATACTATTGACTGGTCTGCTATGCGGTGGAGGTATGTGATTGTGAACATCCAGCTCCCGTGCTGGATTGCGACTAGTTTGAGCATTACCAGCAGAACGGATATGCCAGCGACCAGATCTATGCGGCTTTCACGACGGGCAAGCGTGTTTGAGCCGAGGGCTTGGTTCAGAATGCGCGACTTCTCCGCGGCTGGACCTTCGGACACACGACGAGATTCGAGTTCGTGAGCACCAGGGTGCATGTTGGCCTCGAGCTCAGTGGTTCGCCGTCGCGCAAAACCTGATGGTGAGTTATGGCTATGCGCTGTCGAAGAGCCTTCGCCTTTGCCTTGGTCTGCGCCATCGAATCTGGGGCGAGGCGGCGGCTCTGGGGCGTCTCGGTCTAAGAAGCTGCCTGTCAGGATCCTTTCCATAAGGCCGTCGTCTTGCTCGCCGGCTATCGTGGCCCGCAGCAGCAGCAGCGCGGCCGCAGTATACTGGAGTCTCTCCAAGACGCCAACCCAACTCTGCGACCGGGAGTGATATTGCCACCTTGCTGAGATAGCAGAAGACGATGCAGGCCTCGACGAGCGACGAGACGGGGTTGGTGCGCCAGAGGAAGCCGCCGAGCCCGCGAAACAGGAGGCTACCGTACGGCTACGTGAGCTGGCAGATTTGCAGCGTGAGCAACATGCCGAAAACATTGGCGCGCGAGAACTGGTTGCCGTCGTCGCAGTCGCATGTCGTGGCTGCTGACGCGGGAATAGCTTCATCCATCGTGACTGAGTCGTGTTGAGGGCATTTGGGTGAGCCTTGAAACTGTGGAAAGGATGAGAACAGGCTCTGCTGAGTGCTCGAGTCTCATGTCGTGAGATGAAATCCAGAGAGCTGAAACCGAGCACGTGCATGGGGTCCCCGCGGTTGTCCCAGCGTATGCCTCTCTCATGAAGGCGCCGTAATGACACTAGGTTGCAGGCGAGGCCCTCAGAGAAGGCCACATCGTGTAGGCGCAGGGCTCTCTTGCCTCCGAATAGTGTGTTGATCTGCACCTCCACCTCTCCGTATGTCGCTACAGGGACTTTGTGATCCCCTGCCCACACGAATTCGCCTGCAAGGGCATGCCGGAGGTCAAGAAAGCGGCTGACTTTTGAAGATGTGGATAGTAGACCCGGAGTCTAGAATGGCTGAGCTCTTGAGGGGGTAGTTACCGGTCGAGAAGGCTGCGTGCTGCACGGCGAATGACACTTTGACTGTGCCCACGCAGCGCACTAGTCATTCCTGCTCGGGGCTGTCTCCGGCTGCAGGCCCGGGTTGGGATGCCTTGCTCGGGAGCGACTTGCGTTGCGGCTCGGTGCCCGGCTTGGTGCCCTGCCGCTTGTCTTGTTCGGTGCTCTGCCCCGGGGCTGCTGTCCCTTGGTGCTAGGTTCTTCCCGAACCCTCTTCCTCGGGGCCTCGATTTCCTTCCTGAGGGACTCATCTGCCTGTATTGCTGCCTCTGCTTGGTCCCTCAGGTACTGTGACGGGTCCCAGGTCGCCGGGGCCTTTTCCGGGAGGGCAAACCAGCACCGTGACGGAGAGTGTGTGTTGCCGCATACACTGCAGCATGAGCTACGCCCGCCTGGGTATTTTCGCTTAGAGGGCGCCTGGGGCTTCCCGCACCGGCATTTGTACGCCGTCAGCCGTCTTTGCACATCACTTGACCCACAGCGCCGCTAGCAACACGGCCACCATGTAGCCTGGCACGCCGACGGCCAGCCACGTGCAGGTCTCGTGCATCTTCCAGGCCACCGTGTTGCGGGAACGGGATGTTGGAGAGCAGCGTCGGCATGAATTTGGCGAGCAGCGCTGCCACGGCCGTGGCGAGGTACAGCGCGTCCTGTCGGGTGCGGACCCCGCTGAGGCCCTGCTGCCACAGCCCGACGAACACGTCTAAGGGGGGAGACAGCAGGACCGGACGCGCGACGCCACGATGAGCGGCGTCTGGCCGTATTTGTCCTTGGCCTGGAGCATGACGCCGCCGCCTGCCTCGGCCAGCATCTCGATCACCTCATCGTGACGCTGACTCGTCGCTAGGTGCAGCGCCGTGGCCTGATACTTATCTCGAGCGTCCAGGTCCGCGCCTCCGCCCCTCATGAGCCACTGGACGACGTCGAGCCGGCTATGGAGCGCGGCGATGTGGAGCGCGGTTCGCCCGTCCTCCTGCGCCCCGTTCGGGTCTGCTCCTCTCTCGACAAGCTGCTGGACAATACTCAAGGATCCTCTGGCGGCCGCAACGTGCAATGGTGTTTGCCGCTTTTTGTCGCGGGCCTCTACATTGGCCCCAGCGTCCAGGAGCAGCTTGATGACCCCTTCGTGCCCGTTTGCTACCGCGAGATGTAGCGCCGTCTGTCCGTCCGGCGACTAGGCGGCCGTATCGAGCCTGTTCGCAAGTAGGATCTGAACGACTCGGTCGCAGCCGTTCGCGGAGGCGAGATGCAGCGGCATGAGCCCCTTTGGATCCTCGACCGTCGCGTCAATCCCAATCTGCAGAAGCAGCTGCACCATAACATAGCCCTTCTCGTAGGCCTCCAGGAGCACCTTGGTCTGATCCTTGAGGTTCAGCAGCAAGATACGGACCATATGGTTGCCGTTGGGGTAGCGCCCATTGCAGTTCTCATCTATCGCTGTCATGAGGCGGTCGCGGTCGACTGGGGCGCCGTAAAAGATGACCAGCCGTAGAAGATGACCAGCCGCGCAATGTCCAAGTAGCCATGCTTGATGGCCAAGCTAATAGGTGTTTCGTGCTCGTTGTCTCAGGTGTCTACTCCGACACCCTCGAGGTTCGCGCGGGCTGTGCGGTGTTGTGGTTGTTATTGGCTGCCAGGCGGCGGTGTATTTGGAGCTCCGAGACGACTTTGTTTGTCCTGGTGTCAGCCCCTTTGTTTTGGTTTCCAAGCTTTTTCTCTCTTTTTCTCTCTCTCCCTTAATAAAACATATCACCATCTTCACCGTCTATTGCAACGAGGGAAGAGTAGCGAGGAGGAGGAGGAGGAGGAGGTGGAGGAGGACAAAACTCACGACCGAAATAGTAGTCCCAGAACGCGCTCACGGCCATACCAAACGCAGTGAACAGGATGCGCACGCCAAACGACTGGCCGTTCATGAACGCCTGGAATGCCGTGTCGAGCGTCGTGTTTTCGTAGTACAGTACCAGCACGAGTAGGCCGGCCAGCAGCATGAGCGCGAGCACCTGAGGAACATGCTCCATCACTGCCCCTAGTACAACACGCCCTAACATCTTGGTCGGTCGAGGCGAATCTCGAGCTGTGACCGGGTCGACTCCGTGTCGTCCGCCGCCGTCGCCACGGCATCTCCATCAACCGTAGTGATGCCGTGCCCTCGGTGCAGCCATTCGCCGTCGGTGTTCGCCCTCGGTGCAGCCATTCGCCGTCGGCGTTCGCCGCTATTACATCTGTAGGCAAGGCAAAGACCCCAGCCGGAACCTGCGCCCCTCCTGGACCCTGGGTACCGTATGTTGCAGCGAACGAGCCCCGCGTATACCGTGAGGGCTTCTTGGTTGCTTCCTATGCCCTGACTTCCTGGTTGGAGGAGTTCACCAGCTTTCTGTAGTCAAGGGTGCCCGCATCAATGTCCTTCTAGTTCAGCAGGCCGAAGGTTGCGCACCGGTTGGTCCAACCGGCCTCTCGTATAGCCGCCTCGAAGTCATCATACCAGGTGGAAGGTTGCTGTGCCTCAGGGACTCCCTTGGACTTCGTAGTCTGCAGGGGTTCCTGCCAGTTGTCGATCCGGGCCTTCCATGACTTCGCGCATCTCAAGTCAGAAAATTGCGCGGTATAAGAGGACGCGAGGGGGCCATGTTACTAGCAACCCGGCGGATGCGGTCAATGACGTAGTCGACCATCTCCTTGCCAATGGCGTAGCGACCGCGGGTATAGTTGTTGGCCGCATCCTCCTTCCCGCTTATCAGAAGCTCGGGGTGGAAAAGTTGGTGATAGGTACCAGTGCGAATCTCGTCGATCGGGGAAGGGTCAAGATCGACAAAGATGGACCGAGGGACGTATTTGCCGTTGCTCGCTCGTCTCGGCGAAGAAGGTCTCAAAAAGAGCCAGCATCACCAACTGTCATGGTCGTTCATGAACTTCAGGGGAGGTCGTCACGTAAGGGGCACGTGACCCGTGTTGATAAGGGTAGGGTGAGGATCGCCAGGGGGCTCAGGGACGCACGGGCTCTCAACCGTGCGTACATAAGGAGGAAAGGGCTTGCAGAGACTTCGCAGCGGGCCAGAGATTAGTGCTGCACACAATAACCACCTAACCTTTATTACCTCTGCCATACTTGACACTCTTGTCCCAAAGCCCCTTACACCAACATCCCCGGCATTGGGAGCCGGCCGGCCATCGGCTCCGAGACCATGCTCAAGGAGGTATCTGGGCCAGAAAGTCAGTCTATGGACGCAACCGGGGTTGTGTGAGTAGGCTATGAGGGCTCACAGTTTCCAGGCGCTGTGCTGAGCTGGGTGCCAGCCTGGCCCAGGTGGAGATGAAGATTCCATTCGCAGCTGTGTTAGGTACCTTGAATTCTGGTATTTGCCAAACTGGAAGCTGTTATGGGCATGGGAGCTTGGCGGGATCGAGCAGCGCCATCACGGTCTGGCCTGGGCCTGGGCAGGGAGAAGGTCTGGGCAAGGCGTGGATGCGAGCAGCGCCAAAACTGCAAACACACAATCCGATATCAGGAGACCAGCGAGGGCGGTAGGGAGGGCGGCGGGAGCTATGTAGGTTGGCAAGGCAGAAGCAACTGGGACTGTCGCGGTGGTTTAGGTTGTCGATATCGTGAGGTGAGGTGGTGATCAAGGCTTCGAGGCTTCTTTGAAGCAATCGCATGGAATACGGATAGGGGTGCACCGCATGCTTGTATTTGGTCCTCGCCTTGCGGCATCATTCGACGATGTGGTGCTCGCCTGCTTCTTCAGGTTGGCGTACCACTTGTTGATCGGGTCGGTAGGCTCGCACGCAACGTCGTATAAATGTGTTGAGGCCGTCTCCTGTACCCAGTCCTTCAGAGCGGCAACCGCCCTGCGCTCAGTGTTGTAGTCCCCCATGTCGGTGTTGTACAGGGCGAGGCTCTGCGTGTAGACCTTGTCCTTCTGGGACAAGTCCGCCAGGGTAGCGGCTGGGACTGGGTCTGCATTCGGTGCCGGGGCGGCCTGTAATTCGTCCTGTACAGCGGGTGTGTTGCCTCTGGTGAGGGAGGCTCTCGCAGCGGCTGCAGCGGCTTGGTCGTGCTTCTTCCGACAGTTAAGGGTCAGGATTACGCATATCCCAACCCCGGAAAGTTAGTCGACATCTTCGCTAGCGGAGCGCTCTCCCCTTTTGGCGCCAACTGGGGTGTGGCTGCCAGCCCTGCCTCTGGAAGCGGAGGCAGCGGCGGTGGTAACGGTGACAGCGGCGGCAGCGGATCCGGCGCTCCCACCACAGCAGCGGCTGCGCCCCCTCGCCATCGACCACGCTCGCCGGCGGTATCTTCATCGAGCCGAGCCCGACCAGGTCGGCTGCCAGCCTCTGGACGGGCTCAATAAGGAGGGAACGGATGGTCTGCTCTCCAGTCTGGGCGACGCGTTAGCGAAAGCTCGACTGCTGGTCCAGGAAGGAGTTGATAATCTGAGGGAAGTTCTGACCGGCTCGGATGTAGTCCTGATAGTAGTTGGTGAACTTAAGAAACCACTCGAGAAAGATTCGTGCTATAGCCAGCGCTCCACTCGGGTCTTTGACTCTGTTGGACCCTCCCAGGCGTGGGGGCCTCCGACATCCTTGCCGCCGCGACTCCCTTTTTGAGCTCCTTGGAAGGTGCTTTTTCGGTTTCGGGAGCAGTCGAGCCAGGAATTCCAGGAACCGTGGGGCCTGATCGCGAGCCGCCGGACGCCGCTTCTGTGTTCAAGCGCTTCTGACGCTTCTTCATCCTTGCCTCCTTGATATCACGGTCGAGCTCGGCCGCGGCGTTGACGGCTTCCTTCAGGTTCTTGGGCAATGCTTTATCGCCAGTGGGTGGTGGGTTATCGGCATTAGCGGCATCAGAGGAGCCTGCGAGAACGAGTTAGCACGAGCAAAACAGAAACACAAGACCAACATCGGCGTACGCTTGAGGGGGTTTGTTTGCGGGGCCGCACCGCCCCCTGAATCGTCCGGGAGTGACTCGAGTCCGGTCTTCAGAGGCTGCGATACATCGGCCCACTCCTCAGGCACTTCTCCATTTGACGTTGTCTGGCGAACAATGGCCACGCTGTTGGCCTCCTCAAGCATTTCCTTTATACGATGCCGTGTTGCAATCGACAAAAGCGCCAGCTGGTCTGCCAGGTAAGAGTCATGGGCCAATATTACGTTGGCTGCTCCGGGCCGTTGTCCTGGCGGAGGTTGCGGTGCTGAGCCGAGCTGCGGTCCTAGCGGAGGTTACGGTGCTAAGCCACCCAAGCCTTGATCGTGTTGTGCGAGGCTGGCAACAAGGTGTCCGGAATTCCCGGCGAAAGAAGGCTCATCATATGGCGGAAGGCAGGGCTCTCTCGATCATGTCGAAAGGAATGGAGTCGGAAATTATCTAGTTGACAACAGCGTCCGTGAAAGCATCGGCTAACGGCCTAGAAATAGGCACAACATTCTAAGCTCTTGTCGAGGCAGCCGTACGTTGTTGGTCACTCCTTGCATCGAACATGCTGTGTATACGGAGATGACTAGCCGCCGAAGACGTTGCGATGGAATTGAAAAGGATGCCTTCGCGGCACGAGGAGCAGAGCCAAAAGGAACCCTCGAGCCGGGCCCCGGAAGCGCTCAAACTGACCAAAAACGTGCCATGTGCGGTAATCCACGACCTCCTCTTCCTCTTCTTGTAAATCCAGTCTTCCAACACGTATCGCGATCCTCTCAAACGAACGCAAGGCCAGGTATTCATGTCAACAGACAGGGTGTTCACGTTGACGGCTTTCAGGGCTTCGAGCTGGCTCGCGAGGGTCGTTGTAGCCTGACTGGCGAAGAAGGCAGTGAGGTCGAAAGGGAGGGAGGGGGGCTCGCGGGCCGGTTCGACGCCGTGGAGGCCGGGGAGCCGGGAGGACTGTCGGGAATGCTTGACATCGTGACTTCGAAGCATGCTAGCGAGGTTTGTGGTGGCCTGGGCCGGTTTTTTCGGAATCCTGGGCCTACCAGGCAAATGCAGAGTTTTCGCCCTAGAAATCCACTTGTTCCTGGCCCCGGAAGTTGCCGCCCGGGCCCTACACTAGGGTAGAAGTATCGCGATCCCCTCAAACGAACGCAAGGCCAGACGTTTTCTACGGTCCGAAGAGACCTCCTCTTCTCAAGAATCCTTGAGCCAGTCAACCTTCGACTACGAGTCATGGCACAAAGCGGGGTTGTTCTTAGTAAAATGCCTCAGCCACCCAACCCCGCCGCAGGCATCCGTTCAGTTGACCCGCAAAAAAATGGTCTGTGTGGGTCACGTGCCCGGTCGAGCACGGACCACACTCTAAATAGGATGCGACCAATCAGGGCGCAGGCGCCTGTCCAGGTCATGCCGTGCCGTGACAGCGGCAGACTGGAGCAACAAATGGGCAGGCCCCTGTTGCGGGCTTGCTTGTACACACTATTTTTGCTGGCACTGACTGCACATACTATTTTTGCTGGCACTGGGACTGCACGTACCATTTTTGCTGGCACTGGGACTGCACACGCCATTGTTGCTGGCGGTTGACTGGGACTGGAGTAAGAATAAGGTGCGGCTCGTTCACGGCCTGCTTGGAGGAGCAATAATGGGTGTTGGTTAATAAGGCTCGTTCACGGCTTGCTTGCACGCCCCATTTTTGCTGGCGCTGGGACTACACCCCATTTTTGCCGGGGTTGGAAGTGCATATACCATTTTTGCAGGCGGTTGACTAGGACTAGAGCAACAATGGGTCAGGCCCCTTGTTGCGGGCTCGATTTGAGCCACGGCAGAGGTTCGATTAGAGTAGGCACAGGTGGTGTGACACCCCATTTTTACTGGCGACATGCGGGCCAACACGCTAACAGGGGTCACTGTCACGATTTCCCGGCATGCATGCGGGAGATGCAGTGGCACTATCACAACCAACAGGATTTTTTATATTCGAATGCCGGGATCAGGGCCAACACAGGTCTCAGAGCAAAATTGGATTTTTTGCTCTTCGCTCCACGCATTAATAGATGGATCAATTGCGCGAACACGAACCACATCGCCAGTTTTGCCCGCAAATACACATGGTAGGCATGATTCTGATCGCTAGAAAGCGCGCTTTCGAATGGCACTAACCTTGTCAATAGACTCCTCCTGCACGTGCTGCAGCTCCCGCGCCGTCTTCCCCTCCTTAGCCGAGAGAGAGCTCGATCTTCTCGGCTGCCCGCATCGATTGGTACAAGTATGTCGAGAAGGAAGGTGTCAGATTAGACTTAACCGATCGACCCCCTGCTGATCACATTCCCCGCCAGACTACCACCACAACAAAATGTCCATAACATCTAATTGCTTTGTGATTTATATACAAAAAAACTTCTTAATCTATCTCCTTAATCCCGTGAAGCCTATCTATGGGATCTCCAAGGGGTCATATGATGGCATGTGGTCTGTGCACATTGGAACCAATCGCGTGGACTGGGAGCAATCGGCACGAATCCAGCACACGAAAGGCTTATTGCTCACACGATCCATAGTTACGTGCGCACGCAAAGCTTACGGTCCGCTTGATCCATTAATGTGGACACACGCACACGATACGAGTTCATGGCTGTGATTGACTCTGAGCTTGATAGCTGGCACATCCACCCATGGCTCAATCTTTATCTTGAACACAGATAGCCAAGTGCTATACTACAGGCTTGTAGGTCACACTCAGCAACAGTATGTTATGCCGCTTTATTTCCAGAGGGTACGAATGGCCTAGAAGGCCTAGAGGGCCCTTAGGTGGCTGACCTTAAGTGTGACGGTTGTCCGACCTCCGGTGTGGTTAGCAGTGTGACACTCAGCAAGGATGAGGTTGAGAGCTGGCATATTCTGCAGATTTTCAAGGAAGTGCCACCCGGCCTGGATGGGATGTACGATCGCATGTCGAATGAGATCGAGCGGAGGCAAAAACGGGACTCCGAATTTTACCGGTATATTCCCTCGGTGTTAACCGTCGTATACCGCCTACTTTACTAGAGGTCTTATCACACATCATCATCAATTTGGGTGATCATTGTGCGTGTCTTGGTCGGAAGGGGCACTTCATCAGCGACAAGTATAGATGGGCACGACGCGGGCCATCAAGTCTAGGACCCACTGCCAAGCCACCTCAGTAGGAGGGTTGGGCCTTGTAACGAACGGGTGAGCCGGGGGAGGAGTGCTGTCGCAGTGTTAAGACTGCATCGCCGCGGGGTTGAAGGCATCGTTGCGAGGGTGGGTAAGTGCTGAGGGCACCTCGCTGTTAGCTACTGCTTCAAAGACAAGTCCCTGACCTTTTACCTTCCAAGCTAAGCACAAGGCACCTGCCAGTTAGAGTAATGGATTGTGTAGTTTGAGAAACCGCATGAATTAATGAGGAAGCCACAAGCCCATGAGGACACTGCGCAGAGAATAAGTTCCCTTGATCCCCGTTCTTGGGCAAATTTAAGAGACTGAAAACGTAAGCACCAGGGATACATACACACGCACACGCACACACACACACACACATACATACGACCATGGCAGCCGTCGCTTTCGCCCTTGCCCTCGCCTTCGTCCTCCCCCTGGTTATTAGTCAGTTTTTGACTGTGACGACGACGATGATGATGACGGCGACGACGACGACGACAACGATGATGATGATGACGACGACGACGACGACAGAGACCATATCGGCGGCGGGCGAGACTCTCCTCGCTCTTGGGTTTTCGCGGGGCGACTGGGTCGCTATTTCGTTGTGGGCTGCTGGTATTGTTGCGTATGTGTCCTACCATTTTGTTCCCCCTTTTGGCTATCTCCATTACCAGAGCTATGCTCCCGAGACAGGCTATTTTCTTCCTCGGCCTGAAGAGAGAGAAACTGACCGGCGCCTTGTTATAGTGGAATCTTGATCTCTGTTTTCAAACGATACTGCTGCCGTCGCAACCCTCTTCATGTCGAACTGGCTGCCCACCGCGCCGCTGAAACTGCCGTCCGCGCCGCCATTATCGCCGCCTTCCCGGGGCAGTAGGACATCGCCGCTGTTGTAGATGGCATGCACAACGGCGTAGCGGCGGGCGTCGCCCTCGCAACAGGTCGACCGGGGAGATTTGGGGGGGGTGGATTTGCGAGAGTGCGTGTCGTCGGGAGAGCATGTGGTGGGGGCCGGTGGGCAGTAGTAGACGGTGGTAGAGTCGGTATATCTCCGGGGGGTTGGCGCCTAGGGCAGTTTTTTTGGGGCTACGGCCATGGGCCTGCTTATAGAGTATATAACCGTAGCTTAATCAATCATTGGGTTTGTAACTGCGTGATTCTATGGCTTATCTGATGTTGTTGAAGTTCTGGCTTGCAGCTAGAACGTTCTGCTTTATAGACCTTTCTGCAGGATTTATATTACGTCCTTGTAGTGGCTCAGCTTTACTGGCATTCTAGCAGTGCCAGGCATCCAATCAGCTTCGCTAACTAGATGCCGGGGGCCCCCTGAATCCCTTTCTTTCTGACACGTATGGCCGGATCGTCGTTTTAGCTTCAGCTAGAACGACCCATCCGAGGATTCCTAAGCGGCACAACCTTCAACTCTTCACTAAGCGGGCGGCCAGCCGCTTCACGGCGTTAGTAATGGCTTCACAATTGCAGTTACCACCAAGCGATAACATTCACTACCGTCTTCCTTTGAGTCAAGTCGTCAATTCATTGGCGACCTCTTACTGAGCTAGTCGCCAAAACATCACTCGGGCGCTCTCCCATCTCTATCACGCACCCTCGCAACGCCCACCAGCCTAGCTATAGCTTGCAGCAGAGCTTTCGCCTCCCACTCAGATCGCTAGAGTCTCGGCTCTACGGCTCTACCTCCATCGGTACCGGGCTACCACCCCCGCGATACTTTTCCCGCTGAGCCGTCGCCGCGGCAATACCTGCTGCAACGCCTACGGCAACGCTTTTCTCAAGGGCGTCGACGATATAGGCGGGGTCTTTGTATATGGAGGGCGTCGCGGGTAGAGGAAATGGCGGCGGCGGAGGAAGCGTAATAGGCTACCAGCTCTTCTTGCGCGGTACCCTTATTATTTGATCGATGGTGTCCTTGTGGCCACCACCGCAGGAATTTTCCCCCACGCTCCCTAACCGCAGCGATTCCAGCCTTTGTACCAGCCTCAATACCGTCGACGATCGATATAACATTTCGGTGGCTGTCTAAATGGCCGTATAGAACGGCGCGGGTGGTAGTAATGGCGGAGGCGAAGGCGGCGTTAAAAGCAACTACCTCTAGCGTCTCTTGAGCTCGTCCGGGTTGAGTGTATGTATGGTGAGATGGAAGCGGGCTCTCGGTTGTGCTTTTTGTAGCGTCTTGGGGTAATGTAGGCTTACTCCGTCGTAGTCTACACAGAAGCCGATCGAATAGTGCAAGTGCCATCTTTCCACTTGAGCTGAAGGTGTTTGGGCTTTGGTATGAAGAAAGGTAGAGAATTTCGAATATAAGTTTGAGGGAAAACTATATAGAGGGGCGGGAGTGATTTTATTAATAGATAGGCGAAGTGCTTATGCGGGGCGCTGTAATCACGCATGCAAACAAAGTTCGTTATCACCGTGAAAGCCACGAAAGTTTAGGTCACGCCCAGGAGCCACGGATTCGTTAGTTCAACGATGGGTTAGTGTCTGACACGGCCGTACCTCTACAAGTGTGAGCCTTGGAAATCTTTATAGCACAGCGAGCCAGGGCTATTTGTAACGCAGGGTGCGCTGTAGTCAGCAAGGGTTACTGATGAACACGATGCTATGTGGAGTTAGGTACTAGTGCATCGATGTATTAAAGCCTGTCCTCTCTCCCTCCGCCTGGGCGGAGGACAGTCTATTTAATCTCTTACGAGAACCCCGCGGCTCTGGCTTCCTGCCACGCTATTGCCGACAGGACCGTCATGGGTCTGCACGGTGATGATTGCGTTTGCAGTGGTAATGGCTGTGGCTTGCGCCGGCCCTTGCTTGTGATCCTGGATTGCGCCATAGATGCCCTGTTGGGAGGAAAGGATTGACTGGATTGCTTGGAGGAAGTCTATCTATCTGGGCCACAGCGGAATATATATGTGGAAATGATGGCCTGGACCGGTGGATCCCATATCCACTTATGCCTCGGCTTGAGGGCATCAGGCAGGGGTCCGGCCTGATCCCTGCTAGCCTGGCCACAGAAGGAGGAGGAGGAGGAGGAGGAGGAGGGGGGGGGGGGATGCCCAGTCGTCCTCCTGTGGCACATTATTGCGCAGAGGTGGCCCCTTTCGACGCACTAGTGGACAATGCGATGATTGAAAGCAGCTGTGACGGCATGTGGGACGGTGCAGGAGTTTTGGTTAATAGTAGAAAGAATCTCCGAATTTGGCTAAGGGAATTCGGTAATAAGCTTGTTGACCCCGGGATCCAAAAGGCCAACAAGGCAATTACCATCTCCTTTACTCGGATGTATGAGTTGGTACAGGAGAGTGAGGCTTTTGATCAGATACGGAAGCGGAGGCGGGTATCACGGCTCAGCCAAGGTAAGGAGACAAGGCTGTAGTAATCATCGCTGAATTCGTAGAATCTAAAGATGAAGAAGAAAGCTATCGCAAGGACCGCGCAGAGGCTGGGAAGTCCCAATCACTACCACCACCACCACATCCCCCATCGCAGAACCGCAGAACACAAGAAAGAGGGTGTGCTGAAAGTGTGTGCTTGCTGCACTGCTTGCTGTGAGTGCTGTGTTTGTTGCCGTGCCGTGCCGTGCTGCGCTGTGCTTTGCATCTCTCTCTCCGATTCTTCTGGAACGGAAGAGAGAAAGACAATTGTCTGACGAGCAAGGCAGGCCAAGCTATATTCGCGCTGATTGTTGAACCAAGCACGGGCAGAAAGGCTTCACTTGCCCTTGTCTCGAAGGGAGCACTCTCAGGCTGTCTGCCATTGAGCTGCCCGCTGTCACTCACCCCTTGCTCACTTACTAACTCATCCTTGTTTCACTCCATTCACGTCTACCCTTCATCGCCGCACTTGTTGCCGTCTCAGTTGCGGCCGGCCTGTTGATTCTCTCTTAGCCAGGCCACCGAAATTCAAGCAAGGGGGGGCAAAGCCGAGCAAACAGGAAGAGAGAAAAGGGGAGAAAGCCAGTACAGTCAGGTTCAGGGCGGCCAAAGGTGTTGGTGGTTGTGTTTTCCGTGTGGTGTCTCTGCCGTGCCCGCAGCCGCCTGCTTACACCTCGCCAACCTGTTCTGTCCAGGTGCTGGCAGGGCGTGTGTGAGGTGTCATCCCGCCGCCGATCCCTCTGGGATGGAACACCACGCAGGGGAGAAAGCCGGATCTGAGATAAAAGGGCAGTCCTCCTCCTCCTCCTCCTCCGGCGTGCTGCTGCTGTTATTGTTGCTGCTGCTGCTGTTGCTGCTGTTGTTATTGCTGTTGCTGTTACTATTGTTGTTGTTGTTATTGTTGTTGCTGCTGCTGTGACGGATGGGGTTATGATGCTGATGAAGTGCGTGGCAGACGTATAACGCTGCACGCCCTGGAGAGTAGCGACGTCGTCAAGCGTCACCTGGGCACGGTCTCCTGGGTACCGTCGGTATGGGGTACCGCAGCCACTGCCGCCGAAGAGCGCACAGAAGACGGCTCTCTCATTCATCGTAGTCATAGGAATGACGGGCTGGCAAATAACAATTCATCTCCCATGTGGCTCAGGTGTGATGAAGAAAAAACGATCAATTGTAAGTGCAGGGTGGCTTGCGCATGAGCCAAATTGGGGTTAGTTAACTTACGTTGGAAGTCATGGTTGAAGGAGTGGTTGAATTGTTGATGTAGAAAGAAGAAGGAAGTGCGTGAAAAGGAGGGAGGGAAGCTCCCTATATAAGGAACCAACCGACCCGCGGCCATCTATGTCCACCTAGCGGGCAGGTGAGGTGAGGTTGAGCCTACCTTCCCGTAGGTCAGACAGACAGACAGACAGGTCAGGTCAGGTCTGGTCAGGTCTGGTCAGGTCTGGTCAGGTCTGGTCAGGTCAGTCTGGCTTCACCTCAGCGGCCCTTTAAAGGGCCGGCCCACAACCCAAGCAAAATCACCAAAACCAACAACAAGATGGGTGCCTGTGTGTGCCTGGCAGCTCAGACAGATGCTGCTGCGGAGCAGAGGCTGGGAAGTCCCCCCCGCAACCACTACCACTACCACCATATCCCACATCCCACATCGCAGAGCCGTAGAATAGGGCAGTCCTCCTCCTCCTCCGGCGTGCTGCTGCTGCTGTTGCTATTGTTGTTGCTGCTGCTGCTGCTGCAGTTGATGCTGCAGAGCAGAGGCTGGGAAGTCCCAGCCACCACCACATCCCACCCTATCTATATCCCGAAAGATACCCTCGAAGGTCTTCTTTATTACAATATCGTTTCTCAGTTTTCCTTAGTTTTATTTGGTCGCCATATTATAACTCTTGCTTCTTTTCCCTGATACGTAAGGTCGATCCCGATAACAGCCTGGGTTAACCCATCTGGACCTTGGAAATAGTCACTTGCGAGGAGTGGTAAATCTTGGTGCGAATGTGAGACCTCCAGGATGACACCAAACTCTGTCGTATCTTTGTGCGTAAACGGCCCGTCTAGGTAATGGGAACCACCATCCCTCTTAGTCTTGGGACGCCCAGATCACAGAGTTCCAGTGCTCGGTCATCCGGGCTCTTGGATTTGAGCATACTATCTCTAACATACATCACTCCTCCGTCTCCCGAGTCGTGTATCCAAGGAAAGCATGCCCTTCGCACCCGCCCAGCGCACCTAGAATACCATCGCATTATGTTTATCGGTTGGAAGAACGCTGTAGACCTCCACCATCGCCCCTCGGGAGATCCTGTCACATACAACGGGATGCAAAATGAGGGCAAAAGAGTGCTTGTATTAGAAAGAAGAAAGAATAAGGTGGTCTAGCATATACGCCACCTGCGCCCACTTGTGGCTCAAATGCGGCATCTTCCGACAGATCCTGCCCACTCCAGTTTGGACGATGCCTTCATGCATTCTCCTCTCCCTTACCAGCTTCCTTGGCAGTGATTTCCCCCTTCGCTTCCTCCTTGCCCTTTCGCTCGCGCGCGGGAAAAGTTCGCGAGCCTTTGGCGACATCATGGTAAACTGCATCGACGCCCTCTGCCGCCGGCGGGTCCTCCGCGCCGAGGGCCACGGGCAGGGGAGCCCGAGTCGGGGGGGGGGGTAGGCGACGGCGGGCGAGATGTGTTCGACGTTTTGTGTGGCACTGCACTCGCTGGCTGCTTCTATTTCTGGCTGGAATCGTCACCCTCCTCCTTTTCGTCGTGGTCTCCGTGATGGCTGCTTGCGCAGGAGCACTGTGCCATTGTCGACTGGTTGTCGCGGCGGCGTCGTCCTCGATGAAGAAGGACTTGACGGCCGCTCGTAAGGGTTGGGTCCATGCTTAGGGGAGTCGGCGGCCGCCGGTGCCACTATCTTTGTGCAACCCGTGATGAGGGTGGGAACCATGATTGAGCGGATAAACGCCTACTACATTTATACTAGAGCTGCGGGAATACGATTTCTTATGTGGCGGGCTTTTTGCCTCGCTCTCTTCGTCGTCCGAGTGTAGGAACTCGATGTCCATATGCCTTTGGGCATTTGGAGGGGGCGATGCCTTCATGTGGCACAAACAACGCTGTATTATTGAGGGCAAAAAAGTGCTTTGTTTTAGGAAGAAGAAAAGAAGGTGGGCATAGGCCAGATACCCAAATTATATAGGCAAATCTAAACCTTGTTCTCGATGCTTTGTGTGGCTTGGCATGTGCGCCACTGACGCCTTAATGCGGCTTCTTCCGATATCATGCATTCTCCTTTTCCTTACCAGCTTCCTTGGCAGTGATTTTCTCCACCCCAAGTGTCGTCTCCATCGGCGCCGCCTGAGCCAGTATCCTGGTCTGACCTTGTCGGCTCCCACAGCCCGGCCAAGAGGAAGAGACTGAACACCGGGCCGGATGTGGACCCGATTTATTATGCCAACGCAAGGCAGCTCGAAACCTTGCCCTCTCCCGCGTTTCTCCTTCGCTTCCTCCTTGCCCTCTCGCTCGCGCGCGGGAAGAGTTCGCGAGTCTTCGGCGGCATCATGGTGAACTACATCGACGCCCTCTGCCGCCGGCGGACGGCGACGTCGAACGCGAGCTCTGCCGCCTGATGTGTAGTCGCGGCTGGTCGTGGCGCCGCCGAACCTATGCACGATGCCTTTATGCCCTTGGACCGGTCGTTCTGGACATGTGGTACGCCTGGAGTCCGGGCAAGTGGCCGCGCGAGTGGTGCACCGCGTTGGCATAGTACGGATGAGGCCTCTGGGTGGCGCGGTGGTCGCGACCGGGTTGTTGCCGGTGCTGAGGTAGAAGTACACGTACGGGTCCGCGCCGAGGAAGAAGACGCCCAGGTAGCCCGTGAGGGAGGGGTCTGCGCGCTTCGCCATGTCAGACTCGGTGGCACGGTTTGTGTGTGTGTGTGTGTCTCGAAGGGGAGGAGGATGGAAGGGGTTTGTTGCGTGTACGTCCCGAGCGAAATCGGCAGCGACTTGGTCATTACTCTGCTCAATAATATCTAGAAGCTCGGGGTGGAAAAGTTGGCGATAGGTACCAGTGCGAGTCTCGTCGATCGGGGAAGGGTCAAGATCGACAAAGATGGATCTGATAACGCATCGACTGGGCTCTATTGCTGAAAATGATTTCCTTAAAGAACTCCCGCTCGTCGCGTGACACGGGCTTCGGGGTCTCTCCGGGACTGGGCGGGCTGGGCGGGCGCAGGAGCCGGAGCAAGGGGGGGGCCAGTGGCCTTCATGGTACTTATGTTTTGGGATTCGCTAGCCAGAAATATAGCTTGGGGTGTAGGGACGTAGGTGCAGCTTGGTCTACAGTTGCACCAAAGTTCATCGAGCACTGTGTAGGCCTCTGGGCGAGCAGACCATCCCGGTCCCTGTCGCCGCCGCCGCCGCCGACGCCAACCTGGAAACCCCTCGCTGTCTTGGTCCATGATGGAAGTGGCCAGGTGCCGGGGACCCAAACACTCGCGCTAAACCTTAACTCCCTTGGTTCGTGTTTCAAGACGGGTCGCTGATGACCATTACGTGGGCCGGCGGCCTCTTTCGGATATCCTTTCAGTCTAACAGCCGTGTGCAGGTGTGCTGGCGAATCCGGGAAGTCGACCATCTTGATCCCATTGCGCTGCTGCATGCGCTGCTGCATGCGATCCCGCTTCAGTTGGGAGAGTGGAATGGGTCTTCCATACCACTGCTCGGCAGCGGTCATCTTTTTCCGAGTCCCACAGGAAGACTGGGAGGCTTTCCCTGCAGGATGCCCTGCCGAAGAGGCTTCCCTGATTTCCCTGCAGGATGCGCGGCCGCTCGAAGTGCATGGCCCTGAATATTTTCTTGCACATCACGTCGCTGCCGATTCAGGATGCCCTGCCGAAGAGGGTTCCCTGCTCTCCCTTCTCCCTGCAGGATGCGCAGGAGAACATGAGCATCTTGATCCCATTGCGTTGCCGCATGCGATCCAGCTTCAGTTGGTTCTCGATCTCATAGACAGTGCCTGCCATGCGTAGGACGAACTTGGCGAGCTGAGGGAAGTAGTCGTACCTGATCAGAGGTTAGCCAATGCAATGCTGGACAAGGGGCAGCCGGACGAAGAGGGGCAGAGAGATGGAGGGATAAATGGATAGGCTACCTACTTTGGCTAGCGGTAGTCCCCTTCGGCTTCGAAACGCGCCTCAAAAACAGAGAGGGTGGCGGTGACGGAGTTGGCGGCGGCGGCGGTGGCGGCGGTATTGGCGGCGTTGGCGATGGTGGCGGTGGCCGTGGTGGCAACAGAACAGAGCAAAACAGAACAGAACAAAACAAAACAGATATAGAGCATAATTCAATCGTCGAGGGTGGCCCGGAGGGCGGTCACGGCGGCGGCGGACATGCTGTCCTCGTGTTCGTCATGAGAGTGCGATCTGGACATGTGGTACGCCTGGAGTCCGGGCAAGTGGCCGCGCGAGTGGTGCACCGCGTTGGCATAGTAGAGCCTAGTCGATGTGTCATCAGATGGTCGACTTCCCGGATTCGCCATCACACCTGCCAGGAAATCATCTTTAGTAATACGGATGAGGCCTCTGGGGGGTGTAGTGGTCGCGACCGCGTTGTTGCCGGGGCTGAGCGACGGGGGGCGAGATGGATGCCGAGGGCGGGTGATAGAAAGAGGAGTATCTTGATCCCATTGCGCTGCTGCATGCGATCCCGCTTCAGTTGGTTCTCGATCTCGGAAAACAAGCGAAAGAGACGAGCGAAAAGACAAGGATCCCCGAGAATACCGCTGCGGACAACACCAGCCAGCTGACTAGCCCAAGCCAAGCCAAGATCGACAAAGTCAAATATATTCCCGTATGTCGTAGATGATCCCAGATAGCAGTTAGAAGGTCGGACGTTGACCACGGTGTTGTCTACTCCATCGGACCCCCCCGAGCCATTCCGACATGTCTCCCGAGCCATTCCGACAGAGCGACGGGCGAAAAGACAAGGATCCCCGAGACTGCCGCTGTGTGTCCGAATTGGCAGCGACGTGATGTGCAAGAGATAGTTCCAAACGGAAAGGGTAAAGCCTGGCGGTTGGTAGTCGGAGGCGCTCAACTGGGGCTCGACAAAGACCGTGATAAGGTCGTGGAAGTATATGCTCATGTTCTCCTGCGCATCCTGCAGGGAGAGCAGGCAAGGGTACACAGGAGAACAGGTAGATCCACGGTCGGTTCGAAAGGCCGAAATCCTCGGGCATCTTTGGCAGCAAATCCTCCGGCCTCTGAGGAAGGGCATTCTGCAGGGAAATCAGGGAAGTCTCTTCGGCAGGGCATCCTGCAGGGCATCGGCGGACGCGTCACGACTGAGGCTGATGTACCACCACTCCTCTTCGACCTCGGCTCGGCCACAGACGCGATTGCGACTGCGAATATCGGCAAGAATCTTATCGACACCAGAGAACGGTAAGCTCACGAATGGTGTGCGGGAGTTGGGGGATGTCGTCTCTGGATGCCGTCTCGTCTCTGGGGGTGTTTGGGAGTTGGGAGATGGCTGTCTCTGGAGGGTACGGACTCGGGCAAAGGGCAAAAAAAAAGGTTGGGGCATAGGGCAAAAAGTGGCAAGGGCAAAGGGCAAAAAAAAAAAAAAGAAGTTAAACCTTAGCTAGTGCGCCAGATCCACATAGCCACAGTGTACGGCCACCTACCCTGAGTCACAACCTGTAAAGGTCAAAGGAAACAAAGAGGTAACATTCCCAAACAACCACGACTACTTCAAAATAGGTCCAATTTACGCCCGTAGTTGACGGTCCGAGCCGTAGTGACGGTAGCTACCTTTGTAGGGCACGGAACTGTAGGTGCCCGGCCGTTGAAAAGGTGGATGCCCTGGTGTCGGGCATGATACTGTGGAACTCCGTAGCCGAGTAACGGCTTTCGAGGGTGAAGATCGAGGTGGGTTCGTGGAGGAAGGGGTCCTCTTTGGTTAGGCCGTGGCGGACTCATCGATCGGCAAGTAAGGTGACGATGATGTTGCCGTTGGCTGGTGTAGAATCGTTGAAGAAGGTGCTTTGGAATCCTTCTTCCTCACTGCCTTTGGCCTGGTCGTCTTCGTGGGCCTGTAGGAACTGTGAGGTGCTATCGTCTTCTTCGTCGTTATCGTCAGGGCTTTGGGTCCCTTCGTACCACTCTAGGAACTGGGCGTACGTGGCCGACGGTTGGCTGCTCCGCATATGCTTGTTGCTCTTAAAGTGATCGTAGGCCTGGCGCCTTTCTTCTGTCGTGTGGGTCGTAGACCAACAGCCGGGCTTACCGCATACGTAGCACTTGCTGGGTCCCCGGGCCGGGAGGGTACGTCGTGGTTTCCCCTGGTCCTTACGCCCGAAGCGGGCCTCTCGGCCGTTGCCCCTGAACTTTCGGTCAGTCCAGTGCTGCCGGGCTTTCGCAGGGGCCGAGGTATTGAACTGTTGGCTCTGGGCTTCAGCCGCAATGCTGACTGCCGACCGGAGTTGGCTGCGTACGCCTTCGTAGGTTGCAGCCGGGTTGTACAGACAGAGTGTACATTCAGGGATACCGCAGCAGGCGTTGAGGACTTGTACGCGGAGTAGTTCTTCTGACTGACTGTTAGCCGGGAGGGTACGCTGGATCTTGGCGAGCTTGCTGAGCAAAAGTTCAAGGCATTCGGTCCTCAGCTTCCCTGGGTTCTCGTCGATGACCTTACGTAGCGTGGTATTGCTCCACTCTAGTAGGCGTAGCTAGCCGCTTTCTCCGCTTTCGAATTGGGCCTTGGTCCGGGCGATCAACGTGGCGAAGTCGTATTTCTGCCCGCAGAGCCGGTCGTAGTAGTAGGTCAGGGCGCGGCCCGCCCTTCAGCATGCTCGGGAAGGTCGCGGCGTACTGGCCCTGAGGGATACCGAGGCGTTGGCAGCAGTCCTTGAAGATCACTAGCTTGGAAGCGAGCACATCGTATGTATCGCCGCCGTACTTCATCTCGTCGTTATAGAGCTTGGCCAGGTCTGTGAGCTGCTTTGCGTTCGGGGTCCCTTGTGATACGAGTGGGTACTCGAACTGCGGTCTAGATTGAGGGTGCTGGAGGCCGTGAGGGTACTGGGGTCCTTGGTGAGGGCTATATGGGTACGTAGGCTCAGCCGTATGGCCGTACCGGAACTCCTGCCCTGCTGGACCGCGTTGAGGTCTTTCGGGGAGGGGCTCCCGAAGCGGCAGTGCTGTATGCAATTTCTCGGGCTTCTGTAGGTCGTCGTCAGGTTCCTGGATCTCCTGGAGGAAGGCGGGGTCAAGGATATTCATCTTGAAGGCCTTGTTACGTCCTTTCTCGTACTTGACGTCTGCGTCAGACCAGAGGTGGAAGTCCTTAGCCGTAGCTGCCCGGTGTAGGTTGTTATAGACCCTGTCGCCGTCTACAGCCACGAAGACTCCGTTGCTCCGTAGCCAGGTACGGAGGGTGGTCTGCGTTCGGCCCGGGACCTTTGCCCAGGCGGCGTTATCCCAGCCCCCCGAATTCTTCGGTGAACCGTCCCCACGCATCTCTGCCTTGTACGGCTTGGCCTGCTAGCAACCTAGTATGAAGTGGATGTGGCCATTGATCTGCTGGGCTGTTGGTTCTGGAAGATCATCGAATGCGAGTAGCTTGCCCCAGGTCGTAGGATCCACGTCCCCCCGAAGGTCGGGAGGCACCGAGGGTCCCGGGGTACCGGAGGGGTTCATCGTAGGCTAGTTGGCTAGGCGGGGGATCTGGGGACCTGGTGCTGTTGTCTTCAGGCATCGCGGTTGGAGGGGCCGTCGGTAGGCTTGAGGACGAATGATTGGAAGAGCCGTTAGTAGGCTCGGAAACGAAAGTGGATTAATTAGGCTCGTCGTAAAAAAGGGTGCCGAAGGAAGGTCGAAAATGGATCGAAAGTGGGAGCTGGATTCGGAAGAGGCGAGTAGAGGGTGGAAAGCAAAGGGCTGAAGCTGGATGCCGAAGAGAAGCCGAAAAGGGGGGGTTGAGTGTGGCCCGAAGGAATGTAGGGTAAAACGAAAGAATGGAAGGCAAGGCGAAGGAATGCGAAGAAGTGAAGGGCGTAGCGAAGGAATGAAGGTCCTCGAGCTGCGGTTGAGATTCGAGGCACGAATGCTCCGTTATACCGTCTATTGCGTAGGCGGGGATACCTTCCTTAGCACAGATTCGTAGGAGGGGCCGACTTTCGGGTCGACCGTTCTCCACGGCACTGCCTCTTCTAGTTGAACCTTGCTGATCTGTGGCGTTGGACCGTTGTCCCAACAGTGGTGAATTAACCACTGATCAGTGTTGGAACCACCAGGGTACCGGTACTGGAATCAACAGGGCGCGCTGCGCGCCGTAAGCTGGTGGCTCGAGTGATGGATTCGTTGTGTGTGTTCTAGATCTTGTTGCCCTGAGCAGGCGGCCGTAGGCCGATATATTTATATCCTGATCTGCGCCACCACAACGTCTCGAGGCATTCATAGTCGACTGACACGTAAATTGTGTCCGGGTTCTTGTCGTCGTCTGTCTAAAAGCCTAGTCTGAAGAGCTGGATGGACGTAACATGGCCCGTTTGTGAGTTTAGATACGTCACACCGATTCATGATGTTCTTGAGGACATCATGACGTTCTCCAAAGGAGCGAGGATGTGAAGAGAGAGAGAGAGAGAGAGAGTTGGTAGAGACAGACAGCAAGACGTAGACGGAAAAATCCAAGAAGAAAATGGTGCATTCCTGCCCCCCCATTAAGAGCCCACCGAGCCGTCCTCGAGTGGTGCCACGTCCAGATCCATGCCGTCCTCGGGCGGTGTCACCAAGCCGTCCTCGGGCGGTGGTGCCACACCCTGATCCAGATCCTCTGGCAGCTGGTCAATAGCGGAGCGGAGTCTTGCCAGGTGCTCAGGCGCCCATGTCTCGTAGACATTCTTCACAAATTGATAAGCCGTCCACCTATCCACTAGGTCTAGGTTGGTAAAGCAAGCGTATCGAATATGATGGCTGTAGTACTTGGTGTCCTTCCCATCTAATACCGCGTAGTGACCGAAGATGTTTACACATTCTTCGTTGTGGGAGAGGGAGAAGGCAAGGATCTGACGGTCGACCTCCTCCTCGCGGCGAACGAGACGGAAGAGGCTAACGACGGCCCGCACTGCGATGGTCATGCTGTAGGCGTTCTGGCGTCGTGCAATCTCGGACTCTCCGCATTTGACCTCGCACGTCAAGAACGGGAAGCACATGTCGCGCGTAGCCATGAAGAAGGACTGTTCCCCATTAAAGACGTTGCCGATAAAAGGCGATAACTTGGCGCGCTGGTGGTCGGTAAATGCCTCTTGTCGGAAGCCAACCGAGTAGTCGGGCTGGGGTGGCGGGAGCGTCAGATGATGGGGTGACAGGCTCGGAATAAGGGGGATCGAGCTGTCCCATCTCTCGGAAGTACTCTCGACAAGCAGCTCAAGCTTGTTATTCCCAAAGATGTAAAGGGTCTCAGCCGAGGGGACAAGCAGCGGCGTAATATCCCGTAGGAGCCGGGCGTCGTTGTAGCCTTGTATCTTGAGGCACGTAGCCTCGAAGACGTCGTCGCCGAACAGCGTGCCAGCGGGGACTGGCTGTACCGTCTGGAGCAAAGATATGGCGGTAGCCAAGCTGTCAGCGGTTAAGCCCACAGCCGCCCCAAACACCTGACTGCCGTACTCTAACCCTAGCTGTCCCCTATATGTATCGTGTCCGTAAGGCGCGGTCGGCTTGGCCCGTCTATTGTCCGAATCGGTAGTGACGGCGGACGCGTTAGATTCGGGCGCTCTGGACGTGCGCGATCTAGCTCGCTTCTGGCGCGCGAGGAGACTGAGCGTGAAGGAATCTACCACAGGCAACCGGGGTTGCCTGGGCCAACGCCCTGTTCCCACCCAGTGGGCGATCGGACTATGTGGGGAGCGGAGATCTCTGCGTAGGGAGGGAGAGGGAGAGTCCGGAACTACGTATGGCGAGGCAACTGGGGCAGGCTCGCGCGATGCTTGTCTAGAGGTAGAGGTCGATGCTTTTGGGGAGGTAGAGGTAAGATTTATAACTACGCGCGGCGGGGCAACTATCGCAGGCCCGGGCGAGGGGCTCTCGTCTGTCGCGTGACTGGATGCCGTCTTTCGTCGTTTGCGATCGCGACCTCGACCGGACCTCTAGCCTAGACACACAAGTTAGCCGTGCCGGTCCTGTCTGCCCTGGGCATTGCGGGCCGGACAAGATACCTGGTTAGTGCGTCTTGCTTCGCCTTTCCCTTTCCCTTTCCTTTGGGGCGATAGTTGTGCGTGTTCCTGGGGCGGCTGTCCTTGGAGAAATGCTCTCGCTGCCTGAGCTCGGGTGCGTGCCATTTTTGCTTTTGCTGTCTGGAGAGGAAGGATGGAAGGATCTGGTTGCTTTTGCTGTCTGGAGAGCAAGGATGGAAGGATCTGGAGGAGAATCTGTCGAATCTTTTCTTTGTCGGGTAGATGTAGGTTGAATGCAGGGTTGCGTTCTGGTATTTGGAGAAGAAGAAATCTATCGGGTTCTTTGTTCTTTGCTCTTTGTTCTTTGTTTTGCAGGGCCCGTGCCTTTCATGGCATCACCATCACTAATAGTATAGCTTAATGGATCTACGTAGGGCTGGGAACCTTGGGGTGATATACGGTGCTTGGATAAAGATGCTACTATGGGCAGGGCGGGCAGGGCCTGTACAGTGTACCTAACACCCTAATCGGGAGCTAAAGATTTCCCCCCTTGCGAAAAATTTGGCATCAGAACATCGTTATCCAGTTATTAGCATTAGAACATCGTTATCCAAGTCATTAGCTTCGTGCAGACCTTTATGCTTGCCTAGTAGCCTTCTGGCTATTTTGTGCTCAGCGATATCCTGCGATATATCAACGAGGATTTCGGGGAGGAGGCTAAGGAGGTGATCCCGGAGGCGGCACCCGCCACCGAAGCCCCCGCTGTATTTGGCAGCGATTGAGGCCATCCAATGCCCAACACCAGCAGCAGCAACAACATTATTAACGACCTGAACCGACGCCTACTTTCTTTCCCTTATCTCTCGAGCCATTGCGACATGTCTCTGGAGACATTCCGATAGAGCGACGGGCGAAAAGACAAGATCTGGGGATGGCCGGGTCGATTGGGCGACGGGACTACCGCTACGGATAACACCCCCCCTCCTTCCATCACGGCGAGCCGCCGGACCTGAACCGACGCCTGCTTTCTTTCCCTTATCTCTCGAGCCATTCCGACATGTCTTCCGAGTGATTCTGATAGAGCGACGGGCGAAAAGATGAGGATACCTGAGACTACCGCTGTGGAAAGACCCTTGGCCCCATATCGAAAAATTGCAGTCGTGTACAAACCTACCACAAAGATATAAAACAACGCTCCCCGCCGCCTCGACTGAACCTCGGCGAGTTTACGTACGTTGGGACCAAGATCGTGCTGGATGACATCAAGATCTGGGCCGCGGAGCTGCTTAAGGAGCGCGAGGCCTTCTGGGACGGACATGCGCGGCAATGAAAGTCTTGTCTGCGGGAAACTATGGTGCGTCCTACACAAGAACCAGTGGGCATTTGAACAGCAGCAGCAGCAGCAGACACCGCAGCGGACATCAGAGGCGTCCGATAGCGACGGCATCGTCAACGAGAAGCACAACGTACTGCTGCCGCCCACCGCAGCAGCAACCCAGAAGAAGGAGGAAAAATGGCCCAGGCCGGTGGGCAGAGCGACGAGAGTGTTGTTGAAGAGGCCCATTCTTGACGATACGGAACTGGGTAGTCTCGGATGGCTCCCTAAATTCAGCGGGTAGACCCAAGTAGCGATGGCGTCGTGGTTCAGCTCATGGTGGGTGGGAGCTGTCACATCCTGGCTAGCTGGGCACTCTGCCACTGGTACCTTTGTTTCCATAGTGTTTTAAGAACCATCTTCGTGCGTTTTGTTACTCTCGATGCCGTTTAGATCGCCTGGCGGAAGGAAGGCGACCAACACCCGTCCCTAGCATGGTTCGCCTGTGTATTCTTGGGTTACTGTCGACGAAGATTACAGATATACATTTGTGTATATATTGTCAGCTACTTGCCGGGGTGTGACTTTTTTCATACTCTCGTCGAGCAGCATGAGGGCCGCGGAGAAAAGAAGTTAAGGAAGTTAATTTGCAATTAATTTGCGACAATGCAGCGAAATAAGTAGGGGCCTGTGTGCTGTTTGTCCGGCAGGGGCTCCGTCGTGCCCACGTGTGCTGGTCGAGCATGCCGAGAGCACGTTGGCCGCTGTCTCGGGCGTCGTCACGATGCTCACGCCCCGCCGCGCGCCGTGCCGCGAGTTACTGAAAGGCGCAGTACTTGGTTCCAGCGCCGCTGCGCGCGTTAGATGCAGTCCCGGCCGGTGCGTCCACGGCGACCAGCTCAGCCGCAGTGGCCCCCGCTTCGTCGTCCACGGGCAACCTGCACGCCCCCTTCGGCGCTCGCGGCGTCCTGTCTCAGCGCCAACGCTGTCACTCACCGCGGGCGCTCTTTGCCTCTTCATCGCTCTGTCGAGTGGGTGGTCGAGCAGTCTACTACCCCTTGTAGGGCGAAAGGGCCGATCATCAGCTCGGGCTTCACGAGCGTGTCAAACTACTTCGTCTGTCAGCGCCTTGAGCTCCATGGCACTCTGCTTGAGCGTCAGGCCCGTTGCTGGGGGGGAGGGGGGTTGGCGAGGTTGGCGGCTCGCTGCCATGAGGCTTCTTCGGCTCCGGCTTCTTCTTCTCAGCATAGTTTTCGAGCTTCTTGACAATCTTTCTGTTCGAGCTTCTCGCCCAGGGCCATCTTGCCCAAGAGGGCCGTGGGAATCTTTCTTGATCTTTGTGACACGCTTCTTCCGCTTGTCGTAGACGTCAGGTTGGTAGGCGGCGGCCTCCTCGTCGCTGCTGGAGATGGACGTGTCCGACTCGGACTCGTCGCCGTCCCAGAGGGCTCAGCCACATTAAGAATACAATTATGGCAATGCTTACGCCCCATGTAGACCTCGAACTCGAGCGTCGTGATGGCTTCCTGTGCTGTGCGGCACATTGGCACCTACCCGTCCAGGATGGTACGGCATGTTACGCATACTCTGCAAAGGCGCTGCGGTGTAGAGCGAGGCAGTTGTACATACGAGCTGCGCGCGCCGCTGCCGCCCGCCTGGCTACCGCCATGCGTGCCCGCGGCGTGGCCAAGGGCGACCGCGTCGTTGTGGTCGCGTCTAACAGCGTCGAGACGCTGCTCGTCTGGCTGCTGGCCGGAGAGAACGAAGCTGATAGGAGCACTTCTATAGTGTTACCGCTATGCTTTAACTACTAAGTATGTACGTAGGCGTGTGTGAATCGAGCAAGGCAGGCGATCACGGTGGGAGACACGAGCCAGGCCCCAGGGCGCCGACTTCTCGGTCCCTCGGGAACGTGCCATGGACGTGGAGCGGAATACGAACGAGGCTAGCGACTATCGAACCGCGAGCATGCCGCCGTATTGGAGGGGACGGAAAGCTCGAGCTCGCTTGAGGGGGAGTGACAAGGGGGAACCCATGCTGTGCTGTGCCTGGTCGAGCGTGTTGATGCTCGGGCGGAAGGATTTGGCGGAGAGCATCGACTTGAGTTGGGTGCGCGAATTGACCTCGCTCGGGTCGACGCCCCGGATGGTGTTGTAGACCCAGACTCCCGTGTCGTCGCCGAGGTTCCGCTTCAGCTGTTCGACAGGGATAGCGAGGAGGTCGCTCATGGCGTTGGTGCTAAACGCCTGGCTTACCTCCTCGCCCAGATTGCCGCCTAGGTTTCGTATCTTGGTAAACTCGAAGCCCGACAGGAAGTGCCGTACCGCGCGATTGCGCACAACCGTCTGCTGGTTGGGCTTCTTGTGAGCCGAGCCCAACTTGCTAAGCATCTTGTTCTTCGCGATCCCCCCCGGAGCATGTGTATCAGAGCTTATCTCTGATTGCTTCCTGGACATGGCGGACAATCTCTGAGCCGATGAGGGTTGCCACGTCATTCCATTCGGGGTCCTCGACCTTCTTCTGACACCGGAACAGTTCTCAGAACCAACCCCACCGTCACTCCCGCCGACATGAGCAGCCAGAAGCCGGCCGAAGCTTGCTAAGGGCATCTGGACTGAACCCGGATGCTGAAAGCCGCCCGCCGGTTGCCCGGCTAGTGGCGATCTGCTCCCAGGGCGTCCGCCCAAAGCTCGCCGACCATGTAGTACGTGCCGTTCACCTGGATCAGGCCCCCGCCGTGCGCCTGCAGGGCTTCGCCGTTGGACTGGAGAGCGACTCGATTAGACGGTGTTGGTCACCTGGTAAAATGTGTGGTTTGTAAACGTACCCACTCACGTACACGCCCCAAGCGAGGCCAGCCAAGCTACCCATGAGGACGGGACCCTCTTTCTTTTCTTTTCTTCTTCTTGCAGTGAGGCTGCGGCTTGGCTTTTCTTGCACACCTTCAATGTTGTCAGCTCGCTGCCTTCAGCGCCCTCGAGCACTTAACCAGGGCAGGGCGCCGCCGGGCAAGGCCGCCGACCTCCTCCGCTCGGTAAGTCCGCAAGCCGCCTTCAAGTCCCAAGATGTCCAAGAAGTGCCAAGCGGCATGACACCATCGAGCAGCGGATGTTCACAAGCTGCCAGAGAAGCAGCACCGCCCGCGCGGCGACGTGTGCTTCCGCGCCTTTGGCGGCGGCAAGACGCTGTGCCCCGAGAATTAGAGGAACCCCTCGGTCCCTCTTTTGACCCGCCGTGGTCCGTTAGGAACTCTTCGTCTGAGCAGACAAGATTGTCTACTGTGGCTGGGCGACGAGTATGGCTAGGAGATGAGGGAAAGCCAGGATCCCTGGCTCCACTCGTCAGTTGTATATCTTCGAACTACGACGCTATTCATGATCGAGCCTTCACATCAGGCTTTGAACGTACGGTTAAGATTTCTAGAACGTGGACAAATCGGGATCGTCTATAGGCTTGACTGGCGAATGGGCGCACAACGGCAACGTGGATTTAGTCGCCGCTTCCAGGGAGGCGCGGGCAACGAACAGAGAGCCTGTTCCATTTGGGCCACGTCCCAATTCTGGGCCACTGCGCCGGTTACCCCAATTTTGGGCCACTGCCCGTTCTGGGTCCACTAACTCTAATTCTAGGCCACACGCCAATTCTGGGCCACTGCGCCGAGTCCTGGGTTGCTGGCCACACACTGAAACCTAATTCTTGGCAGTGACTACCTTGAGCCCCAAGGGGAGAGACACTGGCGACTTCACCTAGGGTAGTTCGAAAATTCCATGTCGCAATTCGTAAAGGTATACTCTGCTTTTACTAGGAAGATTACCCCTTTTTCCCCTCCAATAGTGATTCCATCCGCAGCTATTTCAGAGCTCTAACGCGTTCCGGCTCCTGCGTGTCTCAAACTCTCTAATCCGCTCACGGCTTTGGGTTGATTCTTCTTCCAATAATTATCGGAGTCAGGACGACGACGTCCTTTCCACTTCACGAAGTACTCAATCCCTCCTTGATGTATCCGTCTGTCCAGCAGTTCCACCCCCAAATGATTCCCTCCATACTCCGAGTAGGCTGCGTCGAACTTGTCGACCAGTTCAATGCTGATGTCCTTTCGTTTCTCCCACGAGTTATTAGCTTCATTAGAGAAGCCTTTCCACTTCACAAGGTATAGAACACTTCTCCCTTGCTTCCACTTGGCAAGCGAAGCCTCGACCTCCCATATGTCGTCCTCTTCGTCGATCGCGGCGGGTTCACCGGCCTCGCTATCTCCACTCTTTCTTTGACTACCGGAAAGTGATTCTGTCACAACACCTTTCATATGTCCAGTAGATGATATGTCAGTCTGCAACTCGGGATCCGGATCGACCAAGTACCAAATTACGGCCTTGTAAGAACGCCCCTAGAACTAGCCCCAGAGGTGTTAGCTCTCCTCGTACAGTCGGGGCCGAAATACATGTGCAGTACAACTCTCAATTCTGGGCCATTGATCTCAATTTCTGGCCATTGGCTCTAATTTCTGCGGCTTTGATCCCAATTCCGTTCCCTAGTCCTAATTCTAGGCCACTGGTCCCAGTTCTGGCCCCTTGTTGCAATTCTGCTGAGCCTAGTTTCAGGGCCAAGGGTCATAATCCAACGAAATCTACTAACGGCCCCTAAAATTACAGTAGATTATAGCGCCCGTCAGTGGACACTGATGACTGAGTAGTTGTGTATCATAGGGTAAAAGAGCCAGCGCGCCGGCCTGCTACGCTTAACAGATTTTCCCAGTGGTGTCAGATCCTCTGATTTTGACCACTTCTCGCTGGGGCCTAGACCTAGGTATGGTCCCGGAAATGGGAAAGTCCTTCGAACATAATATCAAAAGCCACTCTTCTAGTCATTCTAGGATTTCAATAGACCAAACAAAATGGCAACAAGACAGAAAGCAATGTCGAACGAGGACGACTTCGGCAGGTGTGTCGGGAGGTGCTGTCGGAACACATTCGTAAGTAAAACATTTCTTAGTATATCATTTTCCAAGCTATTAACTTTATCAAGACAAGAGATTAGGACTCAAAATTGAGCCGTCAGAAATCCGACTCAATCGTCGCTCAACAGATCCATAAACTTGGCGGTTTCTCCTGGAAAAGGAGGAGTTCCTTCGCAACGTATATTCGCTAGGAAGCTAAGCGACCATTCTCCATTAGTTCTTATAGACAACTCTGCGAGGAGGTCGGCCTAACCTTCGAGGCCATATCAAATACATCTTCAGATCCTACTCTCGACATATGTACAACGGTATGTGAAGCCCACACACCAATAAGGAGTATCAAACTAAATGTGTAGCCAAAAGCATCCAGAAATGAGCTTTACCTCACGGATTGATCAACTCAAAGAAGACAATACGAAACCTAATTAGGAGTTTTACAAGAGTGGAGGGACAGAGCAGACATGGAATCAAAAGGCAGAAGGATAGCAGAGAAAAGAAGTTCGTCAGCTGCATGAGAGAGAATCTAACAACTCCAAGACCAAGTCAGAACCTACGGAGTCGAGGTAGACAATCCCAGAAGCATTCTTTCAACATCCTTTCAAGCTCTAGACAAAGTACGTACTTCCTATGTTAGAAGATCTGAGAACTGGGGGTATTGTTCTGCGGTTACTAACAGCTGACCATAGAGTATAGTGGAGATACAGAATCTCTGCAAAGAACATTGACTATAGTTGGCCCATGATCCCTAGCCGTGTCCCTCGCCAATTCGCCATGTTGCTGCTTATCTATGGAATAAAATATCTATTCTTACCGACCATGTTGCTCTTATTTAGGTTTATGCATCAAGTCAAATGAAAAATATGGCTTTATGACCTCCATGCAATAATAATATTAATCTTATCCGTTTATTCGAGGCTCGCTATGAACAAAGGGTGCTATGGAGGCCGCCTCCACAGCGTTACTGGAGGTAACCAAGCTAGTCCTAAAGCCGGCATAACGGCCCTGCAGAATAATAGCTGGTAAATCCTAGTAGTGTTCCGAGGGCCATTGACAAAGAGAGGTATCATGGCAAATTCTTATCCGGAGGCGGAATTGGCCCGAGGCGGTCCCCTGATATCAGACGCCATCTGAGCTAGCTATAGCACGGGTTGGAGGTTGATCATGAGTAATCCCGCAGGATGAGTGTCGCTCTTGGATATGGCTCTTCGGTCTCCAGCGGCAAAAAACGAGCCTAGTAAAAACACATTAACAGGCAAATCGAGACTCCAATTGAGATACAACGTCGTATCTACTGTCAAGCCTCTAGTTCGGCTTCAAACGCTGCGATAACCTTGGCACCGAGATCCCTCTTCCCCTACCCAGATATTTTTTCAGTGGCCGCCTGCCCGTGCCACTTAGGCTTTATACAAGAAATCCCCGCAAATTTTTTCCTTCGAGACCAACCGCTCGAATTCGGATTGGCCCTGACCTTGGGGGTTGCTGAGCTTCGTACTCTGCTATAGACCCCAAGCCGACGTCCTTCTTCTTCACCCAACTGTTGTCGCTCTTAAAGACCCTCGGCCCGAATATCATGATGTCGTGGCGGTATCGTATCGCATATCCCGCCCGCAGACCCAGTAGACGTTGGCGAGCACCGAACGCCCTGGCGGTTTCAATGTTGTCCGTCGATTGGCTCTTGAAGAATGGAGTCTCAAGAAGGTCGTCCTTCCATTCTAGCACCAACATCTCGTCTTCCCGTGGCACCATGTTCAAGAGGTCGTGGATCGAGTCATAGTCTCTGAACGCTCCGTGCGCCAAAAGCCGGGCCAGGAAAGGGAGCATGGGATTGAAGCAGAGGATTCCAGGTTTATTGTCTTCATTGCCTTCGTACAAGGCATGCTGTGGTCTGTAATATCAATATCAGAGCGGATTCTCCACAATAGGCCCGTAGGTCCTAACCTCTTGTCAGGCGAGCGTGTCATGTTTTTGGCGTCGCGGGTGAGCTGGATGGCGAATTCCGGTAAACTCACTTCGTTAATGAAGACGATAGACGATAAATGTGAGATCCTTAATACCCCAGTTGGTAAATATCATCAAAATCGACCCGATGTTGGTACCTTGAAGTAGAGGCCTCTGCCAGTGCCTGCGCGACAACTGGACTCAATGTACTCCCTAATTCGCGAGGAAGAGTACACGTTCGCCAACAGCAGGCCCCAGTCATCTACCATCGTCCCTGGGTATCTGTGCTCGATCCAATCGTCGGCAAAAAGCTGCCTCGCATAGTTCAGCAGCACAGTTTTCGCCGCAAATCTCGTCGTTCGTTTTGCCTTGGGCATGCCCATCTCAGCTGCCAGTGGCCCGTTGATGAACTAGCGATAAAATTAGCCTCGCTTGTGCATAATAAATGGAACATGGAGAACGAAATGCATACCTCGGTTACGGACATTGCTATTCCAGATGATATTGGCTTGTCAGGATTGGCTCGTTGAAAGGCCCTTCCCATTGGATGGAGTGGATGAGGTGGAGCCTGTGTCCTGGAGACCATATGCTGGGACGCGTGTCCAAGGGACCAAGTTTTGGGACCCCAGTCCAAGAAGAGGGCTCCAAGGTGTTCTCCCGGCTAAAGTTGCCATAACCTGCATGAGGCCGACGAGGGGCAGTCCAAAGTCCAGGACCCAGGAATGGGACCAAGAGGGCTCGGAGGGCTGCTCAGCCAAAGGGTGAGCAGATGAGCTGAGCAAGGCTGATGAAGGCGCTGAGCCGGGGTTGAGCCGGGGTCGAGAGCGCCCAAAAAGCGCCCACACGCGCTAACCAAAATCTCGCTTGAGTTTCGTCTGGTAATACCACAAGACTGGCGTGCAACTAACTACTCGACCTGGCTGTTTGTTTGGTATGTTCTCTTGCACATCAGACCGCAGCCCCGTCTGCAATCCGCATCCCATTCCTCGCCCCCCATCCTGACTTGCCAGGCAGCTTATCTTGGAACTAACCGCGTCAGACGGACGACTAGAAACGAGGCCGAGGCCCACGAAACTCCCGCATCAGCGACCTTGCTAGATCTCGATTGCGTTGGTCTTGATCCACAACGAAGAGGAAGCGACATCAAGAGCTCCCGCAACCGCCCCGAATGCGACATTAAGAGCTCCCGCAACCCCTTCGAATGCTACATCAAGAGCCCCCGCAACCGCCTGGAATGCGACATCAAGAGCCCCCGCAACTCCCTCGAATGCTACATCAAGAGCCGTGTCCATGTCTGGGGGGAGACGGCGATCAGCTTTCTTACCGGCCCAGGACGGGGGGGACACAAGAGATGCCGGTCAGAACACCACAGCCGGAGAAGAGGCTCGCCGATGGCGCTGCTGTTCCAGATGGCGAAGCATGTTCAGGAGGACGAGATAACTAGTTGGATTTATGACAAGGCACGAAACAACTCGACAAGCATTGAAGCGAGAAGCTTGAAACTGATCCGGAATAGGGCTTTTGGTGCTTATTGTGACGTTGGGCTAACAATTGCCAATATAACTAGATGGCGAAGCATGTTCACAAGGACGAGACAGTTAGTTGGATTTATGAAGGCACGAAACAACTCGACAAGCATTGAAGCGAGAAGCTTGACACTTATCCGGAATAGGACTTGTTGTGTTTATTATGACGTTGGGTTAATAGTTGCCAACACTAGGTTGCAGCCCTGACACTACTAACATCAGGTTGTAGCTCTGACATGGCGACAGGTGCCCGCCCGGCTTGTGTGAATAAGAAGAGTTATTATGCGAGGTGCACAGTTAATACTGGAATGGAAAGACCTGTAGGGGGCTGAGCTACACATACATATTGCGTGCGTGTGCATGGCATAGAAACGAGAGCCGCCTGACAGTGACAGACTGCGCCAGCGTTGCACGCCTCTCCTCCAGTTCCGCCTCGCTCTACCTCGCCATATGAACATTTCCCACAAGTCCAACCCAGACTGCCACAGGTTTAGCAAGTCAAGCGATCATGGCTGGACATGGACTTGGGGGTGACTCGCCGGAGCTCTTGGGCACAAGAGTCTCCTGGCTGCGTTGCATTCTTCCTCTCGTCGCCATCTTTCACACAGGGGGCTGCCGCGCGTGAACACCTCGGCCGGCGGGCAATCTCGTGCTCCTCCCGCCACGGCCAACGAACGAGCCAGGCGGAAGGGAAGGGGCGTCGTCACGGCTCGAGGTGCCTGCCCTGCGATAGCGAAAAGAGACGGACGGACGGCCTGTAGCCTCGCCAGCGCCGAATCGGAGTTCCGCAACGGGGCGAAACCCGTCTGATGTCGGCACCGTCCTCTGACGGCGGCGTGGTGCAGAAGGAAGGCCCTCGCTCGCACGCACAGAGCGCCGGGACCCCTGTCCGCGCCCCGTCTGCGTCTCGTCTGGCTAGGGCGTCGCACGCCTCGCGAGCACAGCACGGCCGGCGACGCGACGGCAGGCTGCTCGCGGTCCCCCCCCCCTGACCCAGCGCTGGCATCAATTCAATCAGGCCAAATTTGAAGCCTTATTTGACTGTATTTGAGGCCCAAAATGGTGTATTTATCTGTGTAAGAGGCTCTCTCTGATTGGGTGGGTTTTATTTGACTTAATTGACGGAATTTGCCGTTCCACCAAAAAACAAGGAAATCGAGCCCCGAATGGCACCCTGAGACCGGAAAAAAGCCCTTGACCTTCAGGATCCTCATTTACTCGCCCAATTCTTCGTGCACATGAGGTAATTCAGGGTTTCGTCGACCATACTATGTCTCTGTGTGCCAAGGACCCGTTTTCCCTGGCTGAATGCCCTCTCGCACTCTATTGACATAGACGGTATTGATAACAAGTCAAAAGCCATCTTTGATAACCGGGGCTAACGCTCTCTTCTTTCCTTCCACCAAGCCAGTATATTATCCACCCGCCTAACGCTTTCGTAAAGGTATTTAGTTAGTTTATCCTTCTAGTTAGGTTTATCAGGGTCATTATGGTAATCGTGAGTAATAAGATAACTCCCTCTACCTTCGTGAGGCGTACGAAGACTGCTGGGTAGGAAACTGTCGCGTTGGAAGTCCAAATATCGAACGAGAGATGCTTCTTATATGGCGAGGCGGCTAACCTCTTACGTAGGGCCTGTTATTTAGCCTCAAACCTCTTTCGAATATGCTCTCGTATAGTACGAGGAAGGAATAAGGGCGGCTATCTTCTCGGTATTTAGGTCCATACAAAAATCACGAAATCCCTTATGCTTAATGATTCTAAAAGGCAGGTTCGAGCTAACGACTAGATCAACCAGCTTCTCTTCTATAGAGAGCTTATAAGGTAGTAAAACATGCCTCGTGCGCTTCGTGTTAACTACTTTAAGCGAAGGTTACCTTTTTCCTGGCCTCTTAATACTAGACTGGGAATTAGGTAGGTATAATTTATGGTCTTTTCCAAATGTATAGTCGCCGAGCTTGTTGACTTTGCCTTAAATAGCTTCTCGTAATAGTGGTATACTGTAAGGAAAGAGCACCCCAAGCACATGCGCACACCTTTGTGTGCGCCTACCACCTGTCACCAACTGGCCTGACCACTGCCAGTTGGCACAATCACCACTGTCACAAAGAACGGAGCCCCTGAGCATGTATATAAGCAGTGGCCCTCGCCCACCTTCCTTTGCGAGGGCCAGGTTGAAGTCTCTTACCAATACCACTCATTGCTCGCCCTTCTTCTTGCCTACATTGTGACCACCTTGATCAGGCGTACCTGCCCTCTCTTACATATACCTAGTAGTATTCTCCCTCGATAACGGCGCGTCGTTAATAACCTGGGCGACCTAATAGTTATAATTACGAATCTATGATATTCTTTTTGGTGTTTTTCCTACCCACTTTTCTAGTATGAAGGACCCTCTTAGTATTTTCATCTTTGGCTAATTCTTAACTTCAATTCCTACTACATATTTAAGATCTACTCCCTCTTTAAGGAGCGTATCGAACTATGTAGCTACTCGTAATAGCTTCGTACAAAGGGAAAGAAGACAATTTTCGGCGGTAGGGAGACTTATCGAGAGGGTCGTAATATTAACGGTAGAGGTAGGCATATTATCGAGGACTCAGGAGCTAAGGAAGCAGGGAAATCGCTATAGGAAGGTAGGATTCGGTAGTTTATTCATAGCGGTTGGCGATAGTTGTATTATAGCGGTACGGCGGTACTCGAATTTAGGGTATTCGAGGATTTTCCCGGGACTAGAAAATGCAAGGTTGGCCTTGGTTAGGGACTGCCCTAGTGCTAGGAAAACCCGGAAAATTGGGCCCAAAAATGGCTCAACTAATGGGAAATATTTACAAATATGCCAATTAACCTGACCCTCAATTTGGCCTGAATTTGACCTCCAAAATGGCTTACTTGCCCGCAAATACGGTTTTCCTTATTTGATTAATTTGGCATTTATTTGGATTGGTGCCAGCGCTGCCCTGACCGACCACCCCGTCAGCAACGAGAACCAGAGGCAGAGATGTAATAGCATGGGAGTGAGTGCAAGGCATGTTAATATATTCTCTACTACGCTACCAGAAGTATGTGGAAATAATGGCCTGGACTGGTGGATTACAGATCCGCTTATGCCTCGGCTCGGGCGCATCAGGCCGGGCGGACTTTGCTTTTCTCTTTCGCATATCTCACGCCATGCTCGTCAAAGTGGCTTGCCATCTGATGCCCTCAAGCCGAGGCATAAGTGGACATGGGATCCACCGGTCCAGGCCATCATTCCCACATATATATTCCGCTGTGGCCCAGATAGCTAGACTTCCTCCAAGCAATCCAGTCAATCCTTTCCAAAGCTCTGCTTTAACTCTACCAAGTCTTTTGTGTCGCACATATCGTTCTCAACAGTCATGGCAGACCAGGACGAGAATCAACGCCTCGCCGACGAGAAGAAGCGCCTGGCCAAGGCGAGGAGGAGGGCCAGACGCAACGTACAAGGTACAGAATCATATTATTATTATTCATCTTAGTCTTACTCTACTGACTCCTTCGCTTCTACCTGAGTAGAGAATACCCGCCGACACAATCTTCGCCAGGGGTTCGAGCGGCTCTCGGCCCTCATACCCGGCGCCGAGGGCCAGGCAGCAGCCGAACGCGTCGTGATCCGGCACGCTGTCGACTTCATCCACGCTGCCGGAGGGGCAGGAGGAGGACGGCAGGGAGCGACGGGAGCCCCAGCGGCGGTGGTGTTTCTATTTGCCATTGTGACGTTATGGCGAGACGAGAGCAGGAGGCGATTGATGAATTAGCTGAGGGCTGTGCCGGAATGAAGAAGGTGTGGTGTATTGCATGCGAGAAAGAGCTGCGAGATGTTTTCTTTTTGGGCGAGAAAGAGCGAGAGGTGGCCCGATATTTAGGGAGTCTGGATTTCGTCAGGTTTGGTTGGGATTCTGCTGTTGGATACTTTCCTCAAGTTCGACCTGCTTTGCAAGAACGGTACGCCGTGGGTCTTGTGTGCTTCTGAGAGAGACAAGAAGGTTATATTTGACCGAACGCCGAGGTTATACGCATCATGATAACAAGGCTCTGTGGGTTTCCTTTTGCGCGTCCTCACATATTCACGAGGGAAAAAGGAAAGTCAATGGAGCGGGCTCTTGCTACCGCGTCATGAATCACTTGGGAATCCCCCCATAAATACCTCCGAAACTTGGCTGTCGACTTTCCTTCTCCCCCAAACTTCTCCATCGCAAGGCTTCTCGACAAGACCAAATCACCAGACCCAGACCTTTTTAAAATCTTAAACACACAACAACAACAACAACAACAACAAGGTAAGCCCGATCGCCCTTCTTCCATGCCTCCCCTCCCTGCCATACGAACAAGCTACTAACATAGCGCCCACAGCTTGTTTTTTTTTTACAACCATGAGCGGCAACCACTACCAGTTTGCCGCCGGGCCAGCTGAGCCCGGTTTTGTCAAGGTCGGTGGCTCGGCCGCCGACGCGGCAGGTGTTGCTGCCGTCACCGCGGCCACCGCCGCATCCACCGCCAGCATCGCGGCCAGAGCCGCCCCCAACGCCGCGGCTGCCGCCGCCGTCGCAGATGCCGCCGCCGCTGCAGCAGCTGCTGCAGAGCAGGCTGAGCCCGCCGAGCCAGCCGCCGCCAGAGCCGCCGAGCACGCCGCTGCTGCTGCTGCAGCAGCCCGCCCCCACGCCGCGCCCGCGCCCGCGCCCGCTTTTTCGATGAGCATGGCGTTCGATATTGGGTGGAAAATTAACTACCACCACCTGGATACGCAGGACTGGGTGAGTCGCGGTGGGCTCGTCCTGGGGACCGATTTTGGACGCCTCGATCTCGATCTCGTGGGCTCGTGGACCCTGAGGAACAGGAGTCCGACACGGACTCACTTGACGCCGTGGCTGAATACAGCCAGTTGTTGGACGACTTGGGATTTTAGATAGTATAGTGTAGCGGGCGGGCTGAGACGAGGAGGAGACAGATAGAAGTCCAATTGCGTTGCGGCACCCAGCCGTATAATATTATTACCTTGTCGACGTTGATCTCTGCAGCCTGTGTGAAACCAACCACCGTGTCGTCTGGTGGGTGAGCGAAGAAGAGCTTTGGCAGCCGACTCTAGCAGCTTGTCCGTCCCGTGCGTGTCGTGTCGTGTCGAGACGCGAGGTTCCGCCGCCACGCCGATAAATACGCAAATATGTGTTTTAAAATATTGCAACAACAACACCGACTCGGAGTCTTGGTTCCCCCCTAGGTAACGACGACAGTAGTAATACTTATGGCTGGGCCGAGCGCTCAGTCCCGTTGTCATGGCCGCGTTTAGGGGCTTCAGGGGGGAGGCGGTTAAAAGGGGTGGGTACGTGACCCGTGTTGACACCCGCTAAAGGGGTAAAGGGAGGCCCAGGGACGCACGGGCTCTCACATTTGCCGTTGCGTTGCAGCCAGCGGCCAAGACTTGCAGCATGCCAAGCACCTTCACTTGCATGTCTCCACTAGCATCCATGCTGGCATTGATCCAATGGCGCCCCGAGTTGCTGGGAGACCGCTCAGTCTTTCGTATACGGCGGGATAATTCAGCTGAACGGAGCCACCGTAGGCGAGCTTGCGAGCCGGAGGTGGCGTAGAGAGGCTGTCTCTTCTCTTTTACCGTGAGGGTGCCGAATGTTTTTCGAACGCTGATTGGCCAGTTTACGTCCGTGTCGAAATGGACTCGGGGGACTGGTCGATCGGATAATCCTCGGATTCCTTAAGCCGCGGAATACCGAGCGCAGCGAGCTGCCCGCCGCAGGCGCCCCCGGAGGGCTGCCGGAGGCACCGTTCAGCGACCCCTTCCTGACTTGCCAGGTAGCTTATTTTAAAAATATACTACATCTCCGAAAATGGCTTTCCCTGGGCCCACGTAGGGCACACAGTTATAATGTGGCGACCAAATAGACTAAGGAAAACGGAGAAACGATACCTGTAATGAAGAAGACCTTCGAGGGTATCTTTCGGTGGTGGGGGTGGTGGCGGCGGTGGTTGGGACTTCCCAGCCTCTGCTCCGCAGCAGCAGCAGCAGCAGCACGCCGGAGGAGGAGGAGGACTGCCCTGAATTATGGGTAACGAAAATCCATCGGGGGGCACTTGCATGCTTATATAAGCAACAAGAAACAGCCACGATTTTTGACATGCGCGCCATCCAGCAATTGGACAATTCCTGCATTCGAGCCACCAATATGCCCTGCACAGAGGCAAAAAGTAGCTCAATCAAAAAGCCCTCGGTCCCGTCGTATTGCTCGTATGTCTTTTACCATGGTGCAGTACTTGGGATCGCGACCAATGCGTATCGGCGCATTACATGCTTATGGGGCAGCGAAAATCCATCGTGGGCACTTACACAGAGCAGCCACGATTTTTGACATGCGCGCCATCTAGCAATTGGACAAAAGGTACGAAACAACTCAACATGCATTAAAGCGAGAAGCTTCACAATGATCCGGAACAGGGCTTTTGGTGTTTACTTATTGTGACGTTGGGTTTTAATAATTACCAACATGACCAGATGGCGAAGCATGTTTAGAAGGACGAGACAATTAGTTAGATTTATGGCAAGGTACGAAACAACTTAACAAGCACTGAAACGAGAAGCTTGATATTGATCCGGAACAGGGCTTTTGGTGCTTACTTGTTGTGAGGTTGGGTTTACAATTGCCAACATGACCAGATGGCGAAGCATGTTCAGAAGGACGAGACAGTTAGTTAGATTTATGGCAAGGTACGAAACAACTCAACAAGCATTGAAGCGAGAAGCTTGACACTGATCCGGAACAGGGCATTTTGTGCGTATTGTGACGCTAGGTTAACAACTTGCCAACTGGTATCAGGTTGCAGCTCTGACATTACCAACATCAGGTTGCAGTTCTGACACGGCGACAGGTGCCCGGCTTGTGTGAATGAGAAAAGCTATATACGAGGTGCGCACAGTTAGTTACTTGGAATGGAAAATATGCATATACATATTTGCATGCGTGCATGAACACGAGAGCTGCCTGACAGTGACAGACTGCGCCAGCGTTATTACACCCCTCGCCTCCAGTTTTCGCCTCGCTTTGCCTCGCCGTTTGAACGTTTCCCACACACGCATGTCCAACCCAGACTGCCACAGGTTTGGCAAATCAAGTAAATTATGGCTGGATATGTGACTCGGGTAACTTGCCGGAGCTCTTGGCCCAAGTCTCGTCTCTCCTGGAGGCTGCGTTGCATTTTTTTTTCCGCTCTCGTCGCCATCTTCCACACACAGGGCTGGCTGCCGCGTAAACACCTCGACCCGGCGGCAATCTTTTCGTGCTTCTTCTCCCGCCCGCCACGGTCAACAAAAACGAGCCAGGCGGACGGGCGTCGCCGTTACCGCTCGAGGTGCCCTGCGATCTCTTGCGATGGGCGAAAAGAGACGGACGGCCTGCCAGCCTGCAGCCTCACCAGCGCCGAATCGAGTCCGCAACGGGGGCGAAACCCGTCTGATGTCGATGTCAGTACCATCCTCCGTGTCCGCAAAAAGTGATCTCAGCATTCATTATTATTATGAGGAACGTCTTGGGCCGTTTCCGAATGAGGGGCGGGCTGCAAGAATGGAATGGAATTTCAAAGGTATTAAATCCCAGTCAGACTAGCAACCTCGATAACGAGACCTGCCTAAGACCTCCTCGACACCTGCCCAAGACTCTTTCCTCGACACCTGCTCGATACGGGGTGGGATGGGATTGCTGCTTGTCCGCAACCTCTGACGGCAGAGTGATGATGGGCCGCCCGGACTCTGCAGGCGAAAGAAAGGTTCGAACGTGTTGGCGTCGCAAAACCAAGAGAGCCCCGGAGGGTGGGGGGGGTTATCGCCGCGCTTCGCACGCCGCCGCAGATTGCCCGGCAGCTCGGGCAGGCAGGCAGGCAGGCAGGCAGGCAGGCACGGAAGCACGGAAAAAACAACAGGAGAAGGATCCCCAACTTTGTCTGCTCCGCCCCCACACCTGTGCCTCTTGCAGGCCCTGCCCGCGCCCTGCCCATAGTACAGTGAAGATTGATGGATGCTGGGAACCTTGGGGTGATATACGGTGCTTGGACAAAGATGCTTCTCAAGGACAAGGACAAGGACACGGTCCAGGGGTAGGCAGTGACTCGGGCGGTGGAAATGACGGAGGAGACCGCCTCCAGGAGCCAACCAGCCACCCCCGCAACCCCCATCGATCCAAAGCCATGCAAAACATTCGCCTGGCAAGGGATGCTGGAGAGACCAACATGCACACCATGCTCACACGAGTCTGGAGGAAGCTTTGCAAGCAAGTGGCTACCAACTGGTTAGTGAATATACTAGCGAAGGCAAGGGAGAAGTCTTTTTGGCAACCGAGCAGCAGACAGAGGTAGAGACTAATGACAAGGAGCTTCGCTTGACCCGCGCCTCGTTCATGACACGACATACTAAAAGCCGCCGCCCATAGAACCACCACCCCGAATCACTCCTCCAACTCCTCCAACTCCTCCAGTAGATCCTCCGTCGCCTCCACAGCCTGGTCAAGCAGCGTGCCGTACTGCTCCAAAATCTGTTCCACGAGCCGGCGGTGGTGCGCCGTAGCAGTGACAGCCTTGATCTTGTCGGGCGAGCCAAAATTGTCCGCCATGCTCTGCAGCATGGTCTCGACGGCGGTTATCTGGCCCCCGACGAACGCAATCCCTTCGCACAGCTCCTCGGCGCGCTCCTCATCTCGGTCATATACCGCCGCAGCCCACCGCGCCTGGAGCACGCTGATGCCGCCGAGCAACAAAGAATGGCGGACCGAGCCGCGCTGCTGCTCCCGCACGAACAGCACCACGTTGAGCATGGCGCAGAACCCAATCTTCTTGACCCCGTGGCTGCTCATCGCCAGCCCGTCGCGCCCCAGGTCGAATGCCTCGTCCGTCATGCCGAGGATGTCGAGCACGTACAGGTCCAGCACCGAATTTTCGATGCTCAGGTAGTCGTCCTCGCGGCCGTAGTCGATCAGGGCGCGCAGGTCGTCGCGCACGATCAGCTTCGCCATCGTGCGGCCTTCTAGCGGCGTGAGGCGAAAAGACATGGCGGCGGGCGAAGACATGGCGGCGGGCGGCCAGAGGGAATTTGTAGATGGTGGGTTGTGTGTTGGTACCTAGAACGAGGTGGGATGGGTTAGTATGGTGTGTATCGCGGTGGTACGGGACGGGTTCTTCTTGCCCGTGTAGTGTAATTTGTGATTATTTGGCGGGTGCTTCGGTGGCGAAGCGTTGTGTGAGATGGAGGGTGCTTCCAGATCAGACCGAACAGGCGGGGGAGAGAGATTCTGTGAGATTTTGCGTGGTTTTATCTTTTTTGTGTAGTGGTGAATCTCCTGGGACACGGCGGCAGGAGCGAGCCAGCACACAAATATGGCCTCGACCTCGGTTACGGCCGCTTCAGTTGCACATGAGCAACTATTGGGGGGCCGGCTACGGAGCTCGGATGGAAACTCTAATTCTGGTGTGTTTTAAACTTTAGTCATTTCTTTTTCAAGGAAGGTTTGCAAGCGAGCAAGTGGCTGCCAACTGGTGGATGGAAATACTAGCAAAGGCAAGGAAGTCCTTCTGGCAACCGAGCAGCAGACAAAGGTAGAGACTAATGACAACGTTTACGCCTGCTTCACGTCTCCAGGAGACGAGACAAGAACCAAAGAGACTATTGGAGATCAGTTCAACCACCCAAAAAGTGCTCTCAGCATTCATTATTGCGAGGAACGTCTTGGCTGTTCCGAATCAGGGGCCGCAAGAATGGAATGTCAGGGGTAAATCCCAGTCAGACCAGCAACCTCGATAACGAGACCTGCCCAAGACTCTCCTCGACGCCTGCTCGATGCGGGGTGGGATGCTGCTGCTTATCCGCAACCTCGGACGGCAGAGTGATGGGCCGCCCGGACTCTGCAGGCGAAGAAGGTTTCGTCTGGCGTCGCAAACCAAGAGCCGCCCCCAGGGGTATCGCCGCGCCGCACCCCGCCGCAGATTCCCGGAAGCGCAGGCACGGAATCACGGAAGCAACAGCAGAAGGATCCCAACTTGTCTGCTCCGCCCACACCCGTGCCTTCTCGACGTCCTAGTCCTAGCATATATAGTAGCGGGACAAGCGGTGCAGTGGCCCGGGTGGCCAGCATGACTGGGGCGTGCGTGCACAGTGTTCGCGATGGCCGGCAAACCAGACGAGACGGGCCCATGGGACTCAAGTTGCTCTGGAACGCAACAGGGCGTTTGTCTCCCGAGACATTGATAGGCACCTAGTATCTGGCATTAATCTGAGCCCCCAGTCCGCCAAAGGCGAGCATCGAGCTGCCAAGCACACGCAAGGTAGCGTATGTACTGGACATAATGCGCAGGTAGGATGGGATACTGCGGGCCAATGCCTGCCCTGCTCAGGGGCTCAACAACAGATCAGAACGAGACCACCAGCACACAACTGCAGCGACTGCGGCCGTGCGTGAGCGAAGAAAGGACAACGAAAGGCGAGCAGAAAGCAAAGCCCACCGCCCACAGAAAGGAAAGGAAAGACGACTCTCGAGCGCAGCGAGGACAGCCCGCGGCAGCGCCCCCGGAGGGCCGCCGGAGGCAAAAGGAAGAAAGAAACAAAACCGACGGTGTAGATTCCCTTCTCGACTTGCCAGGCAGCGTGTTTTATACACCACGAGCTTTGCCGGGGCGATGGTTCGACGTGGTGGAGAAGGCCCTGGCACGCGCAGAGCCAGAGCGCCAGGGCCCTATCCGCGGCCCGTCTGCTTTCTCGTCTGGCTGGGCGTTCGCAGGCCTTGTGAGCACGGCCGCTGACCGGCCACCGCGCCAGCGACAAGAATCAGAGGCAGAGATATAATAAGTAATATGGTAATGGCAATGCAAGTTGTATTTTTGGGTACGGGGCTATCAAAGAGCCGCGTACGCGCGAGATAAGTGCGAGGGCTAGGGCGGTGGCTGTGGCTATGGGCTAGCTAAAAAAAACGCAACTGCGGGACTCGTACCCGTGAAAAAAAAGAAAGAGAAAGAAATCCATGTCAATGTCAATGCGCATTCTCCTTCCCACCCCCATTCTCAATTTTTCCCATCTTCAATTCCCCTCATTTTCGATTTCGCATTCTCGATTCCGCATTCGCAATTCCCCCATTCTCGATTTTCCATTCCCAATCTCGTGGTGTACTTGACACACAATGCGTATGTAGGGTGGATCCCATGGGCCAATGCCATGCCCGTGAAAAAAAAGACAGCAAAAAAAAGACAGCAAAAGAAAAACGATGTCAAAGCAATGCGCGTTCTCAATCCCATCCCCTGGTGTTCTTCTCCTCTGTCGCTTTCTCCGTATCTGCAACAAAAACAAATTCCAACTATTTGCTACCCATACCCTACCCATACCCAAACCAATGCCCCCCCCCCCTTGCCGAATTAATCCCGCCGATCTCGTCATCGTCCATGTCCATGGCGCCGGGATCAACCATGTTCAGCCCCAAACCCTCGGCCACGGCCGCGGGGGAACCTGAATCCCCGTCCCCGCCCGTACGGGAAGCCGGACCCTCGTCCGTGGCCGCGATGGCCGCGCACGCCACGTCCCCACCCCCGGGGGAAGGACGGGGCAGGCGACGTGCCCTGGGCAGTCGCCAATGCCCGGGCAAACACGGGCGCCGGAGCATTTGTCGTGTGCGTGTGCACAAGTGCACCCGGCACAGACGTTCCCGCCGCAACCGAAGCGTAGGTGGCGGCGGGGGGGCCCTGTGTCGCAGGCAGCGACATTGGGGCTGGCGCCGCCGCCCCTGGGACAAAAACTGCCGCCGTAGTGGTCAGTGTCACCGGCTGGGCTGGGGGGGCCTGGCCCTGCTGGCCAGCGCCAGCGGCCGGGCCACCCGCGGGGCCAGCCTGGTTGCCTTTGGCAACCAAGTGCCCACAGCACGCGAAAATTCGCGCCGGCGGCGCAGGAGGGCCGGCAAGGCAGCAAGGCTGCTGCGCTGGGCAGCCGCATTGGCAGCGGGGGCCAGCGTGCGGCATCTCCCCGGTCGTGCCGCAGCGCTGCGCGCACATTCCGAATCTCTCGCAAGGACGCATTTCGACAAATTTTTGATCCTGGAGAAAAAAAAAATTTCGACCGCGACAGGCCGAGGACGTAAAAGGCTGCTGGTTGCCTGGTGGTGAGTGCTGTGTTATGCTGTGGTGCTGATGCTGTTTAAGCGAGAGAAAATGCTATGTTGCGGTGCTGACGCTGTTTAAGCGAGAGAGCCGAATAATGAAGATATGTTTATTTTTTGCCCGCGACAGGCCGAGGGTGAGCGAGGTGGCAAGAAGCCTTCGAACGGAAGAAGGTAGTACGTTGCCTTCGAAGGGAAGAAGCAGAAGGAAGGAGCTCCCGAAGCGAAGAAGAGAGGTGTCCTTTTGTGCGCGGCCTGAGGTAAATGAGGTTGGCAACTGCGTGGTGTGCGTGCTCTGTATGCTTGACAGAGTGAGTGGTTCGGGGGAGAGGTGTGCTTTGGGGAGAGGGTTAGGCCCTATATGTAGGCAATCCGGATTCACTAGCTTCGGTCGGGATTCTGCTGACAGTTCTGCTGCGTTCAAGGCCGGCCTGCTTTGCAAGAACGCTACCCTTCTCCACCGCGGGTCTTGTGCACTTCTGAGAGAGACGAGAAAGGTCGTGTTTGACCGAGCGTGGTAGGAATGGCAAAAGTCCAAACATCACCACCTCGCCTAGCTTCGCCGCAGGCGGGCGAAAGAGCAGCCCTGTGGCTTCCAAATGCTCCTATTGCGGGGTGAATGGCTCGCGCCGAGGTCCTACGCGGCATGAACACATGCGCTGTGGTATCCCATGCTCCATCGTCTTCTCCTGCGGAGTGGATAATTCTCGCCGAGGTTATTCGCGCCAGTATCCCATGCTCCAACATCTTCTCCTGCGGAGCGAACAATTCGCGCCGAGGTTATGCGCGTCATGATAGCAAGACTCTGTGGGTTTCCCATGCTCCAACATCGTCTTCTCTTGCGGAGTGGGTAATTCTCGCCGAGGTTATTCGCGTCATGATATCAAGACTCGGTGGGTTTCCCATGCTCCAACATCTTCTCTTGCGGAGTGAATAATAATTTACGCAGAGGTTATACGCATCATGATAATAAGACTCGGTGGGTTTCCAATGCCTCATCATCATCTTCTCTCGCGGAGTGAGTGATCCACGCTGAGGTTATGCGCTTCATAATATTAAGACTCTATGGGTTTCCTATGCTCCAACATCTTCTCTTGCGGAGTGAATAATAATTTACGCAGAGGTTATACGCATCATGATAATAAGACTCGGTGGGTTTCCAATGCCTCATTATCATCTTCTCTCGCGGAGTGAGTGATCCACGCTGAGGTTATGCGCTTCATAATATTAAGACTCTATGGGTTTCCTATGCTCCAACATCTTCTCTTGCGGAGTGGGTGGTCCGCGCCGAGGTTATACGCGCCTGTCTCTAGCTAGACACCGTCCCATCGTCCGATTTCGTCCAACTATCATACCTTTCTGCCCGGCTTTCCGAACCGTCCGCACTCCGCGCAATGGTGGAATGGCGTCATGTGAGAGTCCCATGCGCGTCCTACGCAGTCACGAGGCAAAAAGGGAAAGTCAACAGAGTAGGCTCTTACCGCCGCGTGATGGATCATGCCCGAATCCTTTGCAGTAGTCGCCAGAGAGATACGGAAAAACAAGAGAGCGGGCTTCTGCCGCAGTGGGGTCTCGAGGCCGTATATGAACCCCCCGAATCCTGGCCCTCGACTTTCTTAACAGCCGCCTTTCTTCCCCAAAGACTTCTTTCTCAACCAGACCGCACTACAGACTTGTCGACCACCGCCTCTAGTACACTTCTCTTGTACACTTATCAACCAAAGCTCTCAAGACTTGTCGACCACCGCCTCTAGTACACTACTCTTGTACAGTTCTCCAACACAAATCTAGACACAAACGTAAGCCCCATCGCCCCCCCTTCTTCCATACCTCCCAGTCATACGGACAAGCTACTAACATGGCGCCCACAGCCTTCAAAAAAATGTCTAATAACAACGACTCCACGGAAATGGAAAATATTGTGAACAATCTCGCCTCCGTCGCCCTCGGCGAGCCTGCCGAGGACAATAACAACATGGACGTCGTCGTCGAGCAAGTTGGCGACGAGGAGATGCCCATCGAGGCATATGCCGAAGCTCCGGAGCAGATCGACGAGGTCTTTGACGTTGTTTTTCTTCCCCCTGACAATGTCCCGGCTGCCGCTAGAGCCAATGCCCGCGGCGCCGCCGCTCCTCGCCCCCGCGCCCCGTTGTTTGTTGATAGGCACGGCCAGGGATATCGTGTCGAAAACTACCTCCCGCCTGGGTACGCGGGTCTTGGCGCTTCCCGCTGGGCACGACCGGGAGATCTGTACTGGACCCCGCGTTCGCGTGGACTACCTGAGGCGCAACCAGCCGAGCAGCAGCAGAATGAGCCGGCCGAGGAGGCCCAAGCCCCGACTAAGGAAGATGTCGATGACATCGCCAAGCACCTCAACAATATGGCGCTAAACTAAGCAGCGGGACCCTGGGGGGATGACGGCCACATTTCTATGTTTTTGTCGGGCCCATGAGATGAAGACGGGTCGATTATCTATATCGTTTGTGGAGCCCTGGAGGATGATTGAGGGTCGGACATCAATGTCTTTTGTCTTTTGTCTGTGTTGAGCGCTGGAGGACGAATGAGGGTCGGACATCAATATCTTTTGTCTTTTATCTATGTTGAGCGCTAGAGGACGATTGAGGTTCGGACATCAATGTCTTTTGTTTTTTGTCTGTGTTGAGCGCTGGAGGACAAACGAGGTTCGGACATCAATGTCTTTTGTCTTTTGTCTGTGTCTAGCAATATCTTTTTCTTGTAGATAGATATCTAGAAGACCAACAACAGCTGTACCAGCACTGCATCTTCCCCAGCCCCTGACGTGTGTGACTCGCGTGACATGGACCATCATCGAATACTTGCACGGCAAAAATTGCACCATAATCACAGGGGGGGCATAGCACACGTAATTATTGGCGAGGGCGTTGATCCCAGGGCCTGCCCACATTGTGCCATGTCCCGTGGCTAACATGTACATCATATCAGTGCTGAGCAGAAGCCGGAGTACCCTAGCTGCGTGTAGTAGTAGTACCCAGCACCACCACCAGCACATCCACCACGTCTATAGCCGCCACTTGTTGAAACGAGCGAGCTCTGGCTCTGAACGGACATGATCCGGGACTCTAAGGTTGCGGTACCTACCCAGCCATGTTTACTTACCCCTTGTCGACGCTGATCGATCTCAGCAGCCTGTGTGTGAGAGACCATGTGTTTTAAAATTGTCGCAACAACAACAACATCTCAGAGTCTTGGTTCCCCCCTCCCCTAGGTAAACAACAGCAGTAAGTGCATGGACTGAGCATTCCCGAGCTCGGCAACCAACCAATCAATCTGCGTGCTGCCAATTGTGTGTTCCAGGTCCAGGGGCAGTTGCGCGCACCACGAAGCTGCAGATCCCATACACATGGTCTTGCCCATTCCACGTGGTGCGTGGTGATTTAATAACAAGGCTGGATTTTCGCGCCTGCGTAGCGTACATCAATGCCTTCTCTTCTCTGCATGGCACACTCGGGTTTCCTCATGATGGTTCTTCCCAGCAAACGGCCTCAGCAGAGCTTGCATGCCGGAGCGAGCAGTCGTCGCCAATGGGAGTCTGCGCTGTGCTGTCAGCCGAGCGTCCAGTCCCGTTGTCGTGGTCATGGTCGTTCAGAGGCGGGCACGTGACGCGTGTTGACACCCGCGAAAGGGCCCAGGGCCGCACGGGCTCTCGGCCGTTGCAGCCATGACAAGCACCGCTAGGTTGCCACTTGTACGCAGAACAGAGATTGGTGCGTGCTGCGTGCCAATAAAACCCAACCTTGGCGCCGCCGCCACTCTCTCTCGACACTCTTGTCCTAAAGCCCATTCCATTGCACCCGCCCCGGAGGAGGTGCACGGTTCTGATGTTGAAACGTCGAAACTCCAGCACCGACGCGACTACAGTGCAGACCAATAAGACTGGGCGCGCGAGACACACCCGCAGTGAACTCTGTAGTACTGTACATGTTGCACTTCGCATTTGCCGTTGCAGCGGCGGCCAAGACTTGCAGCATGAACAAGTACCAGCACCGCCAGGCTGTCGGTTTCCCTTCACTTGCACGCATGCACGCACGCAGAACTCTGCACCAGCATGCATGCTTGATGGCATTGCAATATCCAACGGCGCCCCGAGTTTGGCTGGCCGACTCGCCGATTGCGATTGATGTCCACAGAGCGAGCAGCCTTGAGTGCAGCCTCGTGCACGGCGGCGATGGGGATGCCTGCACGGAGGCAATCTACACAGCGTGCTCGTCTCTCGGTGGCTTATCACGGTCCTGGGTTGCGCAGTCGACGATGCACATAAGAAACGAAAGGCAGCAGGAAGAACCGCCAGGATGCACTGCAGACAGTCTTCGGTCTCTTTGCCCGGACCGGCGTAGGTGGTGATAGAGTTTACGCTAAGGGGGGAGGGGGGCGTTTAGAGCCGTTTACGCACGTTGGAACTGCGGGCTAAGGTTTGCCAAGCTCGCTCCGGCCGCCCCGACTGTTTCGTCTAGTCATGCATTGTCCCCTTGGGAGTGACTAGCGTCGGTCTGTCGCTATCGCGATAGGCCGGCCATGGACATGGTACACCGTCCTCTCCTCTTGCCAGTTGCTGGCGTCGGTCTGTCGCGATTCGCAATGGGCCGGCCATCCATGGAGATGGTGCCCTGTTCTCTTTGCAGTTGCTGGCGTCTATAAGAGGGGGCCACCCCTTCCCTGATCTGCCGTCATTCTCTCTCTCTCAACATCAGCCAACCCAAGCAAAGCAGAGCAACAGCCAACCAAACCCAACCCAAGCAAAGCAACAGCCAGGCCATTCTCTCTCGCAAGATGGAGAACCCAGACGCCCGTACGATCTCTCCCTCGCTGTCGACTTCCGCCCAGTCGTCAGCCACGCTGTCGTTGGAACCCTCGCCGCCAGCCTCGACCAAGTCGTCGGCGACGTTATCACTGGAGCCAGAGCAGCAGCAGCAGCAAGGCCACGACCAGCAAGTATACCTGCCGTATCTCTCCCAGCAGCAGCAGCAGCAGCAGCAGCAGCAGCAGAAGCAGCAGCAGAAGCAGCAGCAAGGCCACAACCAGCAAGTGTACCAATCCCACCAGACACAGCATCACCATGTCTACCAGCAAGACTACGACGGGCAGATGCTGCTGCAGCCGCCACTGCTCCTCCCCTCCCAACCATCACCGTACCCATCCTCATCGCAATACCACCCCTTCTCCCGCAATGATCAACAGTCTCAATCCCAACCGCCAGCAAGACCGTTTCAATCCCGATCCAAACCGCCAGCAGAAAGCTCCTTCTCCGCCGGCCCGAAGGTAATGCAGGCGCTGGACATGGCGCGCGAGAGCCGGGAGGCCGAGTGCCACCCCCAGATTAGCGCGCTGCTGGACGGCGCGCTGGCCGAGGTGATGGCGCGGTTGCGGGCGGCGCCTGACAGCTATGTGATGCGGTGCGATGAGTTCTCCTTTTAATTTTTTTCAGTCTAGATTTGATAAGACGGATCCGGTGATTATGAGTGCCAGGAGGCGGTATTGGCACTATACCTGTGCGTGATCAGGATATGGTATGGGGGGGTTTGTTTTGTTGGCGTTGGGTAGATTGAATTTAGTCTAGCAGAAATTTCATTAGCAGGTTATGGACTCGGCGCCAACGGTGTGTGACTCTGAACACCTGCACACCACCACCAAACAGTGAGTTTTCCAGAAAGGGAAGGCGGTTTTCTTTGGCGGGGGTTTGTGGAGTCTCCCCTCCGCCCTGGGGGAGTGGAGGGAAAATGACGCGTGTCCCCCGTTACAAAGAAAGCAGCCATTCACGCGCCCCACAAAAAAAAAGGCACACCAAAACATAACCCCACCACTTTGAGCATCCAGAACACAGCCAAATGTAGGCCAAAATAGATAAAACCAATTGCATTTTAATGCCCTGTAATTGCGCCTTCTAGTTTTATATAGTCCTTAAGGATCTGAGGGATATTTGTTAACCCATTTGTTAATTATTGACTGCGTGAGGGCCCCCCATCCCATGGGTGGGGCTGTCTCCAAAATCATGCTTTTGGTGTGCCTTTTTTTTGTCGGGCGCGTGCCATTGTGATGCAGGAAAGCAAGGTTTGGGTGCCTGCAAGTCGGTCTCGGTGATTTTGGCCACAGACAGCGGTATAACCCTAACCCTAGCGCCGATGCCATGCTCTGTGCGTTTTGTCGGCGAAGCGGAAGCCAGGCTTCCGATTTCTGCTCTGCATCTCCCGGGGCTACTTGGCGAATCTCCAAGAGACAGTGGCGCTGTTTCTGCATGTCAGGCAGCTATCCATCCTCGGCGGCGAAGTTCACCATGTGGCTGTCTCCCGTGTTTTTCTTCGTTGGACACACACACTGGGGAGGTAGGAAACCAAGTGTACAAGGCAGCTGCAAGGTAGCAAGGCAGATACTCCGTGGCTGCCTTTGCGCTTGCTTCTGGTGAGCGAAGGCGACTCAATGGCAGACGGACGCGCACAGCACACGTTCTGAGCGCAGCGAGCAGCCCGCCGCAGGCGCCCCCGGAGGGCCGCCGGAGGCAACACAGCAAGAAATAAACAAGGAGGAGTCTCCGCATTCTGTTAAATCGTCCCTATCTACAGTTGTCCTCCACACATAACCCTAACCCTACAAAAATCGGGTACATCCAAGATCCTGCCACCACGTAATTTACCATTTTTTACCACAACCCAACCTAATTATCATCGCCAACAACTTCAATCAATCGATGCATCATCAGTAAGGCTTCATTTCCTGCACTCCTTTTCATCGCGGCTATGCTAATTTAGCTTCAGAAATGCCCGATTTTGAAGACTTTAGGGATTTGAGCGATTCCGGCGATTCCAGCGATGCGCGCGGTGATGAAGATGAGGATGCGCCCGCCCAGGATGCGCCCGCCCAGAATGCGCCGGCGCCGCCCGCGCCACCACCACTTTCCAATCCGCCCGCGAACCATAAGCTTTTCACCTTCAAATATGATACCCTCGACGATCTAATCGTTGATTTGAACGAATGGGCCTCTTCTGCACGGTTCGGTACATACAAGCTGCGACCTTCTAATTATGCCAAAGACTTCGGCCCAACAAGGATGGATTTTGGCTGTTGCCGAGGGAAAATCACCAAGTCCAGGGCGACGAAATACATCACCACCACCGACCACCGGGACTGCCCTTGGCAGGGCGTAGCCAAGGCGCTTGTTTCCAACGACCGGAAATGGTCCTTTGAGCTTCTTCCTAAGCATACCAACCATGCAAATCATCCACCTGTCGAGAGAGACTTCAACAAGTTGAAGCACAGAGTAATCTTTGGCCCTGAGCACAAGGCATTCATTGCTTCCTACATCGACCGGCCAGCTGTCCCGAACAGAGAGATTGCCAGAGACTTACGAAGGGCTTTTCCGGGCCTGGAATTCGACCACAGTCACCTACGAACATGCCGCTCTCGTATACGCAGACTTGCCCTCAAGGGATACTCGCCATTCCAGGCCACGAAGAAGTTGCTTGACGATGAACACATCCATTACGAAGTACTTTAGTCGGATGATGAAAAAGACAAGCCGAGAGGTCTTTTTTGGTCTCCTCCCTGGTGTAAGGAGATGTGGAAGCGTTACCCCTGGGTCCAGTTGTACGATAACACATATAGTACTAACAACAAGGGCCTGGCTCTCTTCCAAATCGTCCACAAGAACCACCTAGGTAAATCAGTCAGTTGTGCGTTCGGCTTGATCGACAATGAACGTGAGGAAGGCTTCAACTGGCATTTGGACAAGGTCAACGAGTATCGCGAAGAAATCGGCGCTCAACGCCCTACAGTCACAATTACCGACTTTGAGAAGGCGATGAGGTCTGCAATTACACGTGTTTACCCTGACGCCCACCCACAACTCTGCATTTTCCATATCAGCAAGAATGTGGTTCTGAACTTCAAGAAGAAATGGAACAAGGCCGCTGCAAAGCAGGTTGCCCGGGCTCAGGCTCGGGCTCAGGACCCAGGCGCGTAACAAGAGGAGGAAAATAACGATGAAGAAGAAGACAACGAGGAAGAAGATAGAGAGGAAGAAGAGCAGGTTGTCTACCGTACAAGAAGACTTCGTGATGGACAGGAAGTCAACATTGGTGCCTTGCCGGCCGAGATCCCGTACACCAAGGCAGGAATGTACCTACTTTAGGAGCATATGATATACTCGCCTACCCTCGATGGCCATACATAGGCATGGGAGATAATGAAAGCTACTTTTTCCGCCCAAAAAGCCATACTTCGGTATCTCGAACGAACCTACGTACCACTTATTGGAGAGTGGGCGACTTGCTACACCAACAACGTCCTCAGCTTCGGTCAACGCACCACATCACCAGTTAAGTCAGTCAACAAGCTTCTCAAGTCTTTTGTTATCACCGGCAACAGCAACACCTTCCAAACCGTACAATAGTCACTCAATATGGTGGAGGGCATGAAGGAAGCCCACGAGAAACTGACTACGAAGCAAAAAGAGCGTACTCGCTTCGGCGACCTAGCTCAGCAGTGGCTTGGTGGTGCTCCCTAAAACATATGTTATGATGCCCTCGATCGTGTTATAAAGCAATATATAAAGATGGAATCTGCTCTCGGGGACCGCGCCCGGCCCCTGAAGCCCTGCACCGGTCGGTTCCGGGCACAGTATGGCATTCCTTGCGCTCATGAGCTCCTCCAGCGTCACCAGGCCGGTAATCTGAAGCTTCAAAAGACCGATTTCCATCCATATTAGTACCTGGATAGGTCGTTACTTGACGAAGACAATTACTTGTAGTACCAAAAGTTTGACAGAGTCGGAAACCTTCGCGGCAGGCCACGCAACTCGAATGCCTTCGCCGCCGAACCGAACGCACCGGGGGTCCCGACTACACAGCCGAGAGCCACACAGCCGGCCGGGCAACCGGGCAGGCAGTCCGGACTTGTGCCCTCAATTCGCCGGCATACCTCACAGTGGGAGGGAGTGTCCCTTGACGATGACGACGACATCGACGACGACGACGATAATGACGACGTCGATGACAACGTTGATGACGACGTTGATGACGACGTTGATAAGCTCAGCCAACCTACGGGACCTCCTCGCCGTACTGTCAACAACCTCAATGCGGCTCGGGGTAGCCGGGGCAGAGGAAGCCGGGGAAGAGGAAGCCGGGACACAGGAAGCCGGGCAACAGGAACCACAGGAAGTCGGGTAATAGGAAGCCGGGCAACAGGAAACCGAGGCACACAACGCAGTGGCCGGGGCGGCGCGGCATCACGACCTTCACAATACCAAGGTACACAATGCGGTAGCCGGGGCGGCACAATATCACGAGCCTCACGTAGCCCTGCAGCCTCTGCAGTAGCCGCAGGTCGTGTTGAAAAGCCTACACGCAGTGGAAGGGTTCCTCAGCCGACCGCCCGGGCATTGGGGGGCATGGATCAGTAGGGCAGTCAGTTGTGAGCAGTGGAGAGTAGTTGTAAGCAGGCCTGCAGTTTTTTATTGCATTTTTGGCCCTGTTACGTAAGCGAATTTTCGACGAAGCCAGCTTCGCTTTTTATTGCAGATTTGAACATCTGAGCCAATCTACGGCCCTGAGCTGGAATTTTCCGCATTCGGAAGTGTGTTGACGCTGGCGACGTTGGGCCACGGCGGCGGGGTGCAATTGCGGTACAACTGCGTTGCCAGCGCAGCGCTTGGAGCGGGGCAGTCAGCGAATGCGGTAATTTTGGCTGTAAAATGTGGTTATTTTCCTGAGCGGTGAGTTGTACCGCTTGGCGGCCTATGTACCTACAGTAGATGGGGACGATTTACTAGTATGCGGAGACTCCCCCATAAGTAAATAAACAAAGCACCACGGGGATACTGTGAGTTGCAAGCGTTTTGGGGGGACCTTTGCTTCCTTCGCTCTCTGTTTTTCTTGCAGCTTCTTCATATATATGTCGCGTTGACGGCGACGGCGTTCCAGGCCGCCATGCACAGTACATGTACTTGTCCATGTAACTATGCACTGTGCACTGCGTGACGCACATCTTCTCGCCCGCTCGACAGCGACAGCGACAGCGAGCTGCCCGGTCTCGGCACGCACTTCTCGAAGCAAAAAAGTTTTGGTCGGTTTGCTAACAAGGGGTTTGAACATTTTAGGTACAGTGCAGTACAATAAAATAAGCTATCTGGCAAGTCAGGAAGGGGTCGCTGAACGGTGCCTCCGGCAGCCCTCAGGGGGTGGTCTTTTGGGGGGGCATCCAACCGGGTTTCCAGGCGGACGTGCATGCATGCGTCTGGGCTGGGGCTAGCGGCGCCGCGGGTGCCGGTACCTGGCTGGACACTGCTCCCAGCTGCCATGCACTTGGCCATGCCCCGGTTCCCAGGCCCTGGGCCGCAGCGGGGCAGATTGGTGAGGGTTGGCCGTGTGCAAGAGAGGCCGCTGCGGCTTGCGACCTTTTCTTGCCAAGGATTTCTGACGGGTGTGGGTGTCGATCGGTGCCCCGTAGGTGCCTGTACTGGCCTGGAATTCTGTTTGGGCTTGCAGACGCACGGACACATAGGCAGCCGATGGGCGGTGGGCGAGCTCCCCCACTGGAGACCAGTGGGCTTCTGGCGAGCCTCCGCCCTGCAGCAGCCAACAGCGCCTTTTTTGGCCGCCGCCGTGCTTGCGGTCGCTGCAAGCCAAGGCCACAAACAGGAGAGGCCGCTGAGGCTTGCGACGTAAGGGACCTTTTTTTTTGCCAAGGATTTCCGACGGGTGTGGTGTTGATCGGTGCTCCGCAGGTGCCTCGGTCAGCAACCAGAGGACCATCATCAAGAACATGACCAACTTGGACTACATCTCACGCACCCTGCTGCTCTCCCGTAAGCAGCCCGACCTGCTGCTCGTATCCCGCGGCAGCGGCGAGAACATTAACGAGCTGGCCGCCCACGAGCCCAACGGCATCTCGTAGATCCGCGCCTGAGCCATTATTTGGCCAAAATTGCTTGACACGTCGACCGGTGCCGAAGCCAAGGCGGGAGGCGGGCCCTATATCGAAAAATTTGTAGTCCTCAACGGAACAACCACATAGATCCAAAATAACCATACAGATCAAAATAACCACATAGATACAAAACAACGCTCCCTACCGCCTCGGCTCTAGACGTACGGACCCAGGAGCTACCAACTCGATCGAAAGTCTCCTTCGCTCGTCTCCCGTAAGCTTTGCCTTCGCCGTTCTATTCTCGCGTTGCCGTTTCGCACCCTCACAATAGACGTCCTCCCCGAGCCTAATGTCATCGCCGACGCATTTGACACGCTACGTGTTCAATCTCAGCGCATTGCCAACGTTGGCGCTATTCAAAACCAGCAGAACGGCCTCGCTGCCATCCAGGCTCTGGGTCAGCAAATGGACCAGCGCTTTCAGCAAACGAACCAGCGAATTAACGATTTGCAGCAGCAAATGAACCAAATGAACCAGCAAATGAACCAGCGCTTTAACACTCTCGAACACCGCCAATATAATTTCGAGATTGCTGGTGTAAATACACGCTTGTTTTTCGCCCACGGCGCCAATGTTCTCCAGCGACCCGTCGATATCCGGAATGGAGGCGATATTCCTGGCTTCCCCCTAACGCACACCCAGCTCTATGCGATAGATGGTATGTTATTTATTCTTCTGGAGTGGCGATGCTGACTCTTATCAGACGCTACTGCGGAACCCTTCTTCCATACCTCCCAGTCATACGGACAAACTACCAACATGGCGCCCACAGCCGTTGAAAAAATGTCGAACAACGAGTCCACCTCAGCGAACACTGGAATGGAGTTCATCATCGATCACCTCGAGTCAGTCGTCCTCGGTGAGTCCGCTGACGGCGATACAAACATGGACATTGTGGTTGTCCTCGTCGCCACTGGCGACGAGGACACGACCAATCTACCGCGACTAACGGTGAAATGGAGTTCATCATCGATCACCTTGCCTCCGTCGTCCTCGCTGAGCCGGCCGCCAGCGATACCAATATAGACGTCGTCGTTGTCTTTATCAGACACTACTACGGAACCCTTCTTCCATACCTCCTAGTCATACGGATAAGCTACTAATATGGCGCCCACAGCCTTTATAAAAATGTCGAACAACGAGTCCACCGAAATGGAATTTCTTGTTAACAACCTCGCGTCGGTCGCCCTCGCTGAGCCGCGTGGCGGCGATACCAACACGGACGTCGCGGCGGTCCCGGTCGCAACCGGCGACGACGACGCCGACAGCCTTTACAAATATGCCCAACAACGAGTCCACCGAGATGGAATTCATTGTGAATCACCTCGCCTCCGTGGTGATCGATGAGCCGGCCGCCGGCAACACAAACATGGACGTCGTGGTTGTCCTGGTCGCTAATGGCGACCAGGACGCGGACGATGTCAACATGAACATGGTTACCGATCAAGCTGGCGACGATGACGTTCGCATCGAGCACATTGTCGAAGTCGCAGAGCAGGTGGACGAGGTTTTTGACGGACAAGCTACTAACATGGCGCCCACAGCCTTTAAAAAATGTCGAACAACGAGTCCAACGACATGGAACTTCTTGTGAACAACCTCGCCTCCGTCGCCCTCGGCGAGCCTGCCGAGGGCAATACCAACATGGACGTCGTGGTTGTGCCGGTCGCTAATGGCGACGACGACGCGGACGATGAGGTTCGCATTGAGGCATTTGTCGAAGTTCCGGACTAGGTGGACGAGGCTCTTGACGGTATAGTGACTCGTGAATTTGGAACTTAAATGCCTTCACTATTCTATTCGAGGCCTTATATATTTACTATTAGTTAAACGGGGTGTTTCCCAATATCACCCCCTTCCAGATGTTGCTGCGCGGCGCACACGGTTTCAAATGCCATCTTGCCCGCCCTCAGCATCCAACTCCCCCCAAACACGCCCTTGGACATCAAATAGGAGAGCATTCTGCGCAAGTGGATGCTGAAATAGGTCAAGCAGAAGATAGTCCGCCCGTCGCCAGAGGGACTCACATCCTCAGACGAGAACGAGGAAGAAGTTGAGAAGAAGCAGCCCAGCGACCAGGACGTCTACTAGTTGCCTGGTAAACACTCAATCTTTATCCGAACTTGGTGATAATTTTTACTTCGTAGACATGTTCCTTGATATCGTGCAGATCCAGTACTTCGAGACATTTAGTTCTTGTTTCTTTTCGAGGCAGTGCATGGACTGTGCATTGTGTCTTTCTCCCGTCGTTGGCTGTGGGTTTGAGCTGCTTGTTGTCGCCGAGTTGTGGCATTCTGATCTGGTTGCCCAAGATCCTCGAGGGGTTAGTTCCAGCCGCAGCTGATCATCGCCATCGGCGGCGGTGGCGGATACGTGCCGGCGCGGATCCTGCGGTCGTTCCTCAAGCGGCCGGGCAGCACCAACATCCCCCATCCAGGCCATCGGGCTGTCGCTGTACGAGACGCTGACGGGGGCGGCCGACGCCGAGGTCGAGGAGCCCGGCGCCAAGGTGAGTTCACGTCGCTGCTGAATAAAGACGGCCTGTACGAGCCCACCGGCGAGGTCCCGCAGGTCGCGGGCATGCGAACCAAGTGCGCTGACCCAGATGTTTCTCTGTTTGATAAGGGAATCGGTGCCAAGAGATTGGGCCCGGATCCCGAGTTGTCGATGGAGATCATATCTGCTGCGGTCGACAAGTCCACGGGGGCGGGATTGCACGCGAAGTTGAGAATGATGAGCGAGGATACCCGGCCTATTGTCACCCGAGACGGCAGGTTCGGTCTCGCTCCCCTGAGTGTCCGTGAAGGAGACGGTGGTGCAGTCGTTCCATGAAAACCGAGAGGTCTGGTTCAGCCTTCCCGAGATGGTCTTCTTCTTGGTCAGCTTACGGCGGGCGGGATTGGCCACACGGTCCAGCATCAGCCGCGACTTGAACGAGGAGCTGCTGGACGCGAGAATGCAGTCCGCTGGTGCCTTTGCGGTCTAGCTCGGCGAGTGTGTCCAGCTTGAGCTGTCTCTGCTTTATCCCTTGCTCGAGAGATGCCGCCGAGCAGGATTTGCGCCAGACTGTCTTGCAGCGACTTGTTGATCTCCTTGGGGTTGTCCCAGGGACGTGTGTCCACAATCTGAGTTCGAAAAAATTAGCATTCTACCGCTACTATAGCTACTACTACTAGACCCCTAGGTAGGGCTAATAAAGGTCTTATTACGGGACTAAACGACGCTTTATAAGATAGGAATAAGACTATCGAGCGTATATAGGATAAGATCGATAGTCTAAGTCGTACGATCGCCGATAACGCTATCACCAAGGCCAGTCGGCTGGCGCGCGTTGCCGCCTCCCGACAGAGTCACGACGAAGAGCGTGGCGCTGCCCGACAGGAAGGCGCCGTTGCTGTAGTTGCCGCCCGCGACGGCGTAGGTGTTGGGGCCGACGGGCGTGATGCCTAGCTGGCTGGTGACGGCGGGGAGTGAGACGACGTCGCGGGGTGCGGCGCCGTTGTGAATGCCTTCCATCATGGAGTCTGCTGCTTGAAGGTGAGAGGGTCTGGGGATTTTACTTCGGTGACTCGGAAAGTGTGGTGTTTCCAGCAGGCGTGGTTTCTTCGCTCTATGCAGCGACCGGCTCAGCAACCGTCTCTTCCTCGATTTCAACCTTCTCCACGCCTTCCGTCACCTCAGCCACGGCAGCCTCGCTGTCTTCGCTCTTTTTGCCATTAGTACCGTTAGGAGTCTTCGGGCTAGTCGGCGTGGGAGCCTCGCCCGCCTCCTCAGCCTCCAATCGCTCAATCTCCTTCTTGGCCTTCTCGATGTTCGGAGATGATAAGCAATGTTAGCCTCGGCATGGGTAGGTTTATTATCAACGTCAGGTCCTGCGCCACGTCCCACAGCCCGCGCAGCCGCGTGCATTTCTCAGAGGCGCAAAACTGGTACCGCTCGAGGAGGGCTGGATAGAGAAAGAACACGGAGCATCGCGTCTCGAGTGAAATGCTGCTCCCGTACAGCCCATCAGCGTGGCGTCGTCTCTTATGCCACAGAGACGAGCAACGGAGCTGCGCTGCGAGCTGACAAAGAATCCCGGCGCGTGACTCAGAGACCGAGATACTAGTTGTCAAAAAAAAGCAACCATGTCGTCGAGTTTCTCTTTGGCCCGGGCCCCCTGAGCACTTGGTCAAAATCCGCTCTGCTTTTGACCAGCTGCCAGAGAAGCTGCCCGGGGCTGGTATTGGAGAGCCTTGGCTAGAAGAAAAGGCCGGAATTGTTCGGCATGTTGCAACTTGGACGATACGGCTTCCGCGTGAGCCGAACGTGGGGTCCGGGGCTGGTATTGGAGAGCCTTGTCTAGAAGAAAAGGTCGGAATTGTTCGGCATATTGCAACTTCGCTGAGGCGGGGCAATCCCCAGTATCCGTTTCCATGAGGTCGCATCGCGCACAGTTCACTTACCGGTGGCGCTGTGCACCCATGGGCTTCATTGCGCTTAGAATCGTTTTCCCTCCAACCGCTGCGTGCATACCCAAAGACATCTCCGGCGAAGAGGACCGTGAGCTATTGAGGCGGCTCGAGAGGCACGGCCTTCCCGCGAGGACAGTACATCGGGAGCACGCTTGGAAGAGGGCATGAGCGGTAGACCCGAGAGAAGCTCACGAATCTGGTCGTTCGGGGCCTCTTTAGGTAGGATCAGGCGGTCGAGCGGCACCGCTCGAGGACGGCTTGGCGGGCTCTCAAGGGGGGGGGTGGGGGTGGGGGCACGAGTTTCGTATCCTGGGTAGGACGGACCAAGTAGAGGGCTATATATGTTATCTCGACGCCAAAAAGACCTGTGCCCTTGGTAACCTGTGGGCCGGCAAGAACATCTACAAGATTGTGGACGTGGACAAAAAATTCATCGAAAAGGGTTTGGAAGGACGCCGATACCGCGGTTCGTAGCAAGGACAAGCTTAAGGCGGCTGGCTGATTCGCCAGCTTTCCGTGGTGGTGGTAGTAATGCACGCGGCGGTCCTCGGGGCGGCGCACAGCGGGGGGGCGCAAATCAGCAACGAGGAATGCACTAATTTTCTTCTTGGCCACACGTACGCGTCAGCTTTCTGTCGCTAACAGCTTGGATTATTTCCTGTACGTCTCGCTGTCTGTCGCCAATAGCTTGGATTATTTTCTTGCCCTCTATCGCTACCAGCTTGGATTATTTCCCCTACGTCTCGCTGTCTATCGCTACCAACTCTCTCTCTCTTTCTCTCAAAGGCCTCGCGGCGGCACCGCTCCTCTTACTCCACCCAGAAGGTGTGGATCTTGCGCGAGACGGCGAGAAAGTTATTATACGTCTCGTCGTCGCCACCGTCTCCGGGTAGACTATGCTCGGTGCCCGGGCCGGGCCAGGAGGCGCCGCCAGAGATGGGGTAGAGGCCGGGGGTCATAAATAGGTTGAGGGGCCAGCCTCCGGTAGCGTTGACGGCCTCGCTATAGTTATGGTAGATTGTGTCGAGATCGGGACGCTCTTCACCGTCGATAAGAATAGGGGATGAAGGCATCGTTAAGGAACGCGGCCACAGTAGGGTTGGAGAACGAGTCCTGGGTGGTGGTAATACGGTAATCTATAGGGCGAGAAGAGAAGGCAAGTAAGTATATGCTTATTATAAATAGGCATATAAAGGGCAGGAAGGCAAGGCAAGGCACCTACAGTAGTCGGCCTAGAAGCCAATATGCATAAAGATGGGCTTGTTCTCGCCCGTAGCGCGAGCGTATGGGTGGGCTTGACGGGGGAAGTTGAACTTCCACGGGAGCCGGAGAGCGGAGACTCTCGCCGGAGAGAATCGACTGTGCGGCTGGGGAACTGGTGCTACGACCCTGCCGCAGGGGTTGTGTTGTTGCTGCCCCTATACGAGACATTGGAAAGTTGGGGGCTGGCCGAGGAACCGTTTCTCAACTGTACGGTGGACGTGCTAGAGGTAGGAGACGCGGCTTGAGAAGCCAGCGTCTCTACCTGGTCAATTGAGTGAGACTGCCACCCGTGGTTGACTTTGACCATTGCGTATGACAGGCATACTTTGAGCTCGGCAGAAACCTAGGAGGAGAGTCAGCAAGGTTGGCGAGGACCGTAGCCATCGATTGGCAACAAAGTCCTGAACGACCCCCCAGACGCGTACCTCTCCAAGACGGCTGCTAGTAGTTGAAGCCATAAGTCTGGCGATCAGCCACGCATCCACAGAGCTCACCCCTCGGCGCATATGGGGTATTCCCTTACGCCTCCTCCGCATCTGCGGGCTGCTGCCCGTAATGCTGCTCCCGTCCCTGGAAAGGATACTGCTGATGTCTAGGCTTTATCTCGGCCCGCCGTCGCCGCGCCCCATGCTGCTTCTCTGGAGATGGGCTGGCGGTCGAGGGTGTCGCCGGTCCGCGTGCCTGGCCATTCTCGAAACACCAGCGCGCTGAGTATGGCTTCACAAGACCGTCTGCCATCGGGTAGCGGGGACGGGGTGGGTGCGGTGCGGAAGGCCACAGCGCCGCTGGGCTGCTGCGGCGGCTGCTGCTCTAGGTGTAGCTGCAGGCCTATCTGGTGCTGGTTCTGGTTCTGCTGCGTGTGTCCCGGCTGCTGCTTTCTCCAAAGGAGCGAGGATGTGAAGAGAGAGAGAGAGAGTTGGTAGCTAGCTACAGACTGCAAAAGACGTAGAGAAAATAATCCAAGCTGGTAGCGACAGACAGCAAAACAGAAAGCAAGGCCGTACGCTGACAAAAACAGGCCAAGAAAAAATTAGTGCATTCCTGCCCCGCCCCTCCCCCTAAGAGCCCCCCCCCCTAAGAGCCCCCCCCCCTAAGAGCTCCCCACCAAGTCGTCCTCGAGCGGTGCCGCATCCAGATCCAGCTTCTCTGGCAGGCAGCTGGTCAACAGCAGAGCGGATTTTGACCAAGTGCTCAGGGGCCGGGGCCAAAGAGGAACTCGACGACATGATTCCTTTTTTTGACGAGCGAGTCTCCTGCAACTATTAAAACGTCCCTTACACGGTAATCCAACACACATAACCCTAACCCTGCCTGCACGCCCGCCCGTCAGTACATCCAAGATTCTGCCGCGTAGTAATTTACCACTTTTAACCACAACCACATATCGTCGGCACCGCATTCAATCGATATATCGGTATGGCTTCATTTTTTCATCGTTTGCAACGTCGCGCAGTGCTAACTAGCGATAGAAATAGCTACCCTTAAAGATTTGAGCGACCTCAACAACCCCGGCGATACGACCAGTAGAAATACGCCCTATACGTATCTCTCTACCCGGAAGCGAAAGACAAGATTCCCGTCCACAAGCGAGGGTCAAACCCCGACAGTGAGAGCCGCGGAAACTGCAAGGCTCGAGAAGATTGCACAGCAAACCTCAGGCACGCGCAGCAACCTGCAGCTGCCGCGCAGCAACCAAACTACGAGTCACAGTCGACAACGGCAACCGATGGAGGCCAGGTACAACGGCCTCTTGCCGCACACGCGGGAAGCCACAAGGCTGGCAAAGGCGGTCACGGCAGACAGGATCTCATCAATTTGCGCCAAAACCTACCAGACAAGTTCCGATCAGTATTTCCATACGAGTTCTTCAATGCGGTCCAGTCAAAGTGCTTCGACGCTGTTTATGGCGGGAATGACCTGGGCCGTCAGCCCAGCCTGAACCCCCGTGATGCCCTGGAGAAGTTGACAAGGGCGACAAGGCGAGACTTCGGAGAGAAGATCTGAGAACCGCCTCCTCGCCTCTCCCAACCCCTTCCACCGCAGCCTGCTGGCCCACTCGGCAAACGCCGCGACGGCAGGCTGCTCTAGGCTCTAGCAGCAGCTCGACCGTGTAGAACCGCCGCGCCAGGTCCTCGTGGCCCGCAAAGCGGTGGGTGCACGAACCGGTGGCCCCACAGCTCGCGGGCCAGCGCGTGCAGCAGCGACGAGTCGTCCCAGTCGCAGCCGCCGCCGGGCACCTCCCAGCGCAGCGGCATCGAGTCGGTCGGCGCGCGCTCGAGCTGCCACTCAACTTCTCGCCGAGCCGCCGAAGCCATCGTCGCGCCCTCGACAAACGCCTGCCCCGTCCTTGGCCCCAAATGCCATGCCCAGCGGCAGGGCAAAGAACCCGGCCTCCCGGCGCGCAGTGCCCCAGTGGAAATCCTCGACGGCATATGTCTCAAGTGCTGGCGGACGCGACTCCAGGCGGCCGGGTCGCAGAAGGGCCGGGTCGAGCGTGTCGGCGCGGTTCGTGGCCATAATGACCTTGACGTTGGCCGTCTGGTCAAAGCCATCCATCTGGTTGAGCAACTCCAGCAGAATACGCTGAACCTCGCCATCGGCACCCGTCTGGGCGTCGAAGCGCTTGGTTGCAATGGCATCGATCTCATCGATGACCCTAGCCTTCACTCTAATCCCGCGACCACCACCCCCACTCGTGACCGAACAAGATGATGCGTAGACGACACCACTTGTCCTTCGCCTTTGACTTCGTAAGGACCCCGTTAGCCCCAAACTCCAGCTGCCTTCCAGTATTACTCCCCGAATCGCAACAACTCCACTCCCAAGAATAGCCAGGGCTGCGACTACGGCTGTGCGCTGTACGACGGCCATACCTAGACCTAGACCTGCGATTGCGACGACGACGGCGATTCCTCCTTTTCTACAACTTCCTGATGCCCCTCGCGGTCAAGTTCTTCCGGCCCAGTGACGGCCTCCATGCCATGTACACTTGGTGGTTCCGGAAGTGTGCTCGCGTGTTGAGGATCACCTGGCTCCTCTTTGGGGAGCACTCCTGCTACTCAGGCCACTGCGGCCGCGGCCGCGGCTACCCCTATGGAAAGGATTGGGAACGGCTCGGTGACTCGAGCTTGTTCAATGAGGCTTTCCTCAATTGAGCAAAAGCTGGCGCCTAGTGGCCACGGGCACTGCGTGTGAATGGGCCATGGTCGGCACTAGCCAACTACCGACGGCGGCGGCGGCGGCCTCCATTGGCACCTGCTGCTTAGGGGCTTCGACAGTGGGCATAATTAGTGGCAGTTGATCTTGCGAAAAGCAGGACAAAGTAAAGGGAAGTGACGTACCTCTTGCGAGCAGCGCAGCGCTGAACCCGCCCGCCCCGTTTCTGCTCTCGCCTTCGACCGCAATGTCCCCCGACTCGGTGCACCAACCGGAGCGCTGGTTACTGCTGCTGGCATGTTTTGACCCTCGACTGCCCAGCTCTCTTTCTCCTCCCCGCTAACACAAAGACTCGCAGCATGTTCCTCATCATCATGGGCGTCTTCGCCAAGTTCGCCGCCAGTCTCGTGGCCATTCCGTCCGACGGCCCGTCATCGGCGGCATGATGACCTTCCTTTACGTTCGATTCACAGCCTCCTTGAAAAGGCGCCGAAAATCGATGAAGCTCTAACTTTCATAACAACAGACCGGCGAGCCAAAGGCATGCCTTGTCTCAGAAGCCAAATAGTGCACAGAGCAGTCAGGCGCATTTGGGACCCTGTGGTGGTTGTTCCTCCGTTCGTACCGCTGCCTGCCCGTCCCGGTTGATCCGGATCCTCCTCCGCTTGTTTCTGAGCCAGATCCAGTTCCAATGGCCGTCGACTGTGATGGATTGGTGCTGACGGTTTTCGCATCATAGACAGCACCAGACAGTGCAATGCCCCCGGAGAATTTAACCAATCATCCAGAATTCTGGAATTCCCTCCTCGTTAAGAAGAACCGAAGAAGAGACCCTTTGAAGGCTTCCAATCGAGAGATGAGGGACGTGGCAGGCTTGGCCTCAGCTTTTGATGGCTCCCATTGGCCCCCAAAGCCCGGCATCCGAAGAAACTTGAAGCATCTTTCGATTCAAGTCGGATCGGCTCCATCTGCCGCCTCCGCCGTCCCCCCTCATCGCCGTCGTTGGTCTGCGTTAGTGTTGTTGGAGGTTGCTGTTTGAAGCTGCGGGGCGACCAGTGGCTTCTACAAGGTACCTTACCTCTCACGAGGGGCGCAACGAAGGACACGAGATCATGTTAGGCGGCGGGCGAGAGAGTCATAGTAAAGCAGGGGAGATTCTGTGTTTTTATTGTCTGTTTTAATGCTGTCTACTGTCTTTAGAGATCCAGTAGGCTGGCAAACAGTGTTGTTTTACCCTAAAGTTGCCCTCACCGACCTGTCACCCGCACCACCCCTAGCCACCTTGCTCAGGCGCTGCCCAGGAAATGATCAGAGAAATCGCCAAACATGATTTAGACGAGTACTCTGCGGTCGAAGGGCAAGTTTTCGCGAGGTCCCAGTTTTTGGGACACAGGTGGCCCAAAACTGAGACTCTCCCACTCCAACCCAACTCCTCTTCGTTCCTCTTCCCTCCCCTCCCCCGCCCCCCCAAAGTCACATAAGACTCAGTTTACGTCCCTCAATAGGTCCCCATTCCCGTCTTCCTCATTCACGAATGTGGGTAAATCTCACCCTCAAGCACCCTTCAAGCTGAGACACTCCCCAGGCGGATTGCTTCGTTTTTATTCATTTGGTTGTTAGACGTGGCCCACCTATCTCAACCCAGTGGCAGCCGACTCTAAAACTGGGTAAGAAAAGAACGGCAGAGGAGAGAAGGAGATATGCTGAGGAGAATGGCTTCAATAATGACACAGATATTAATAACAATCCCATACTTTCTCAGAAATAGGTCGCAAATTTGGGAATCCATTACAGAAAAGGTGCCGCTTTCTTGGGAAGAGGTAGAGACCGTATTCTTATACCTATACTAAGTACGACCAAATACCTTCAGGAGAGACAAACCATTAAGCTACGAGTCACCGAGAGGAAATTTAGATCGAGGTATGTTTGAGCGCACTCTATCAGACGAGGAGATCAAAGTACTCTCACGGGAACGGCCTCTGGATCATGGTCCTGACAAAATCAAGAGGCGAAAATACGGAACGACGCTTAAAGTAGATCAGTATGAATTTCTTCGCCAGAGACCTTCTTTTATAGCTTAGATGCGAGATCGCTTGCCGAACCTGATTAGTCGCTCAAGACGCTAATTTCTTGAAGGTGGGTATGTCAAATTTAATGCTTTTCTGTAATTTTGCCTGAAACTGATAATCCAAACTTGCAGATACTATATCGGGATCTCTAACTGATGGTAGCGATAGCAATACTATTACAATTTGATCAAGCAGAGCCGAGCCAGCGAGCAGCAGGGCCAGCCCATATCGGGAAGCAAGATTGACGAGACAGCTGCCAAAGAGTCACGACCCAAGTCGCGACCTCAAGGAGGGAGCACGGGCCAAGAGGGGCTGTGTTCGGCTAGTCGTGGAGACCTGAACAAGAGCGACCCACGACCCCTGGCACGGACCAGTCAGAGCGGTCCCAGGGTCCCGTCCCTGAGGGCTCGGGACCGCGGGACCACGGACCAGTAAGGTAAGTCCCAGCGTCCCGCGCCTGGGGGCTCAGGACCTCGGGACCAGGACACCACGAAGTAAGACAAGCTACTGTAGTATAGATACCATCATCGTGCCCACGATGAAGTGAGGAATCTTGGTTCCTCACGCAAGTAATGTCATTGTTCATTGTGTCCTACTGTACAGTTCTACTTGTGTATTATAGTGACAACGGCCTACAGTGACAGTTGACAAAACCCCGTCTGAGAGAGTGCTTGCGTGCAACTATCGGCCTTTCGATCACTCAACCCCCAGGGTCGTGCCTTACAACCCCATTGTGACTCATGCCTGCGACCTGTCTTAGCTCTGTTGGGTGCAGGCTGTAACACAAAGACCTTGTTATCGCTGTGGAATTTGCTAATAGAATAGCCTAGTTGTCTGAGACGAATCTGGGCTCACGAAATTTCCTTTTTCATTTCACAGTCCTGAGCTGGGGTGAGCTGCGGCTGATTTGTCCTGAGCTTTCCCTAATGAATTCTTCCCTGAGCTAGGGCGATCCCATACGCCGCCGCTGCATAGCCTCAGAGGCCCGTTTTCAGTCCCCTCAGCTAAATTTCCCTTTCGATGTCCCCCGTGGTGTCTACGTTTCCGGCATATACTAGTACATGCTGTAAGATAGTATACAGCATCCTAGTCTGATTCCTAGGACAGTAAGTAGTATCTTGGTACCAAAACTAGGATGGTATTTAATATACCAGTATATTATATAAGCATGGTATATAATATATTAGCATCTAGGATATACCTGTACATGCCTACGGTCCGAGTAGACAGTCCCTTTTTTTTTTTTTAACAACGGCCGCCACGTTCTTGGTACAGACAGCAAGACGTAGAGGAAATAATCCAAGCTGGTAGCGGCAACAGGTTCCTCGGTAACGACAGGCACCTCTTCGTCGAGTTCCCTCTCGGCCTTGACAGGCGCGGTTGGCTCGGACGGCTTGACATCGACGACGGTCAAAACGTTGGTTGCGAGCATGCTGGGGCTAGTGGTCTCGGTCGATCGGGAACTGGTACCGGCCGACTGGGGTGGCACACGGTCGCCCATAGCCGGCATCTGGCGGCCATTCTCTCAGCTGTTGACCAGCTGCCTACCAGAGAAACTGGATCTGGATGTTTCCAGAGCAAGCAGCATGCTCTGGCGGCCATTCTCATTCTCGCCGGTAGTAGTGACGCTGACGTGGCGGACAGGGGTCTTGAACTTGATGACGGGGTGGGTCCGGTTGTGCTGCCAGGTGGCCGCTGGCGAGCAGTGCCACCACCGCCGGAGGATAGAAATTGCCCGGGGCCGCAACCAATAGGAAAAATCCAGAGGAAGGCCCGCCGGCGCAGGGCTCGCGGAACGACCTGCTTCCGGTCCATCCCGGCCCCGGTCCGCGCCGCGTGCGCCGGGGAACGAAAGCGGATGGATGGCGGAGGAATGCACACCGACAAACGCCATCCGAGACTCACTCCAATATATCCACCCCCAGGTTTATTTGCTTCCGGAGCTTGGTAATCGACTCCTGTGGTATAGGGGGGGAGACGAGCGGGACCCTGAACGACATTCATAATCGATCGGACATCTGTACTGATCTCCCTAGCCGTATCGTTAAGCCTAGTTAGCGACAATTTCAGGGATCCGAAACCCTCTAAAAGGGAAAAGGCCGAATGGAACCATGGCTAACCTCAGGGAGGAAGAACATCGCCTTCGATCTATACGGGCTATATGAAGACTGTCTGGACGTGGTACTCGGAACTATGAAGATTGTCTAGACGTGGTACTCGGAACTATAAAGGAAGTAATGCTCGGATAGCGTCAAAGAGCAGGTCGAAAATGGCAATAATAGGACCGGAGTCCTGAAACTTCATGTTGTCGATTTATTTCTCTCAAAAGTCGTAGTGTCGATTACCAGACATGAAGGAAAAAAGAAAGAGAAGTTGGGAGAAGCGAGGAAGCGAGAGGACAGAGAGGTGGGGTGGATAGGCCAACCTCAGCAACCGGTTTAACTTCGCTATTGAAGGTTCGAGCTGGTGGTTTTGGGTTGGCGGCTTGACCGTCGGGTTGTCTTTTCTTTGGGGGTCCCATCACACAAGGCTCTACGGAGCGGAGCAGCACTGGCCCTGAAGGGGCGGAGAGGCGACTTTTTAACTTTCTTTCTCTCCAACGTGGCTGGGCGTCTCTTTGCCGACAACATAGGTATCTCGGCTATCCTGTCCGGTATCAATCTGGTAATTCGTTAGGCTGCTCTACCGCCCGATCCATGAGCAGTGTTTAGGGTTCATGAAACGAGCATGATGAACTGGCTTTGCCTCAACTTCTATAAAGGGCCAGAAATCTCCCTTCCATAATTATCTCCCAACCATCAACTACACCATCAATACTCTGCAAGGCACTCCCAACAGCCCTTCATACTCGACTCAGACATAGTTACCAAACCAATTTCATATACCGAAGTCTTTCCAATAACCAACCACACCCACGTCACCGGCTCGAGGTCATCATCCTGCCGCATCCCCATCCACGGCAGGGGCGGCATAGGGGGTCCTGGGGGCGGCCTGGGGGGGCCTGCGGGCGGCATGGGGCCTGCGGGCGGTGCGGGGAGCATGGGGGGGCCTGGACGTGGGGCGGGCAGCATAGGGCGGCCTGGGGGCGGCATGGAGGGGCCTAGGGGCGGTGCGGGTAGCATGGGGGGGCCTGAACGTGGTGCGGGCAGCATGGGGCGGCCTGGGGGCGGTACGGGCAGCATGGAGGGGCCAGGGGGGGGTGCGGGCGGCATGGGCATGGGCTCATCCTCGGGCGGCGGCATGAACAGCAGCTGGGGGCCCAGCTCCGGGTCGCCAATGATGTTGCTAATGGCCATCTGCTGCCGCGTTCTCTGTGTCTGTGCCTCGTTCTCTGTGTCTGTGCCTGTGCCTGTGCCTATGCCTATGCCTATGCCTATGCCTATGCTACGGAGAGAGCCATAGCGGGCGATGATGGTAACGTGTAAGACAATGAAAGGTAAATGACGATGATAGTGGTATCTAAGACAATGGAAGGTAAATGACGATGACGGTGGTATCCAAGATAACAGAAGGTAAAAGAAAATGCGGAGGATAATGTCTGGAATAACAAAAGGTAAATAACTACGACGAGGACAATTTCTAATTAATATTCTAGTTATATAGCGGCCCTTATATACTATTAGGGCCTTATTATCGTGGGCTGCTTAATTGGCGCGTTGCGCGAGCGCGAGCTGAAAGGCAGGTCTTACTTCCAGCCCCACCTACACCCAAGTCTGCCTTAGTTGATTAGATTACTGGTTAAGACGTCGGCGCCACCAACCCGCAACTACCAACCGCCAAGCCTTCCTCTATTAGCCCGATCGTGGTAATACACCTATCACATACAACGGTATGTATAATAAGGGCAAAAGAGTGCTTGTACACAGTATTAGGAAGAAGCTTACATTGCCTAGGCCGTAGGTGGTCTAGCATATACGCCACCTGCGCCCACTTGTGGTTCAAATGCGGCTTCTTCCGACACACCCCCTCAGGGCTGTCCCCGGCAGGCCTGAAGCTCAATACAGGCTGTATTTTGCGTTTTTTTTGCCAGAGCTAGCGCCCGCTAGCCTTCTCGAGCGCAGCGAGCAGCCCGCCTGGGCGCTCCTGGAGGGCCGCCGGAGGCAAAGGAGGGCAGGAGAGAAGAACAAAAAAGGTCTTGCCCTCTGGCCTGTCTCTGTGTCTGGCGGTTTGTTTCTGTTTTCCTTCGCTTTGCCTCCGGCGGCCCTCCGGGGGCGCCCAGGCGGGCTGCTCGCTGCGCTCGGAAATCTGAAGAGGTCTAGCTTATTGCCCGCTATAGAGCATGCCCGTAGATGGGATACCAAGAGAGAAAGGAGAAGTAGAGAATAGGGACGGCAAAAAGAAGATGCTTGACAAGAGTGGGATTCGAACCCACGCCCTTTCGGACCACGCAGATGCCATATCGTGGATTAAGGATTGGAACTCCTTAACGTGGCGCCTTAGACCGCTCGGCCATCTTGCCTGTTATTTGATGGAGGTCCGGTGTGGAAATGCGCGATTTGAAGGGAGACGCGGTGGAACTTGAGAGGCTTTTTTCTAAGTATAAGCGAGTTCAAGTTGTATGTGGATAGGGCAACTCTTTAGATTTTGAGACTGGCTCTACTCCGTCAACTCCATTATCCGTAGATTCAACGTCGTGGAGTCGGAGCATGTTATTATATAGGAAGAAGTTAGTAAGAGAAAAGTCGAAGGTAAATGGACCCTAGTAGTAGCTTTGTTAACAAGTTGGATAGAGTCTTAGCGTACTCGGCTCTAGTACATTAGTATCAACCCCCCTACAACCTGAATAGGGAGAGGCACTCGCTAAGTCCATGAAACCAACGTCCGTCGCACAGCGGCAGCAGTTCCTGGTGAAAATGTTGGCACAAGGCGCCTGGACGCCGACACGTCTATACCGCAAGCCGCTCCGGTGGGCGTGACCGCCTCGTCAGGAGACGCCCGCGAGCGGTTTGCACTTCTTGCAGAGGCTAAACGGGCTCGCCTATGGAAGCCTGGACCCGGACAAGCCGCGGCGCAGTGCCATGTCAGGCTCATCCCGGCCCACGAACTCCTTGAACTTCAGCAGTGGTCTATCACGCATGGGACTGATTGGTGGAGCATGACTCACCCGAGAGACCGGATAAACGTAACGAGCGAGAACGCTTTTGCTGTTCGCGGGCCAAAATAAGAACAGGAACTTGAATCAACAACACCGCCACGACATCTTCATCTCACCTTGCTGCTCCTTCCTAGCCAGCTCGCCGGTGCACGTCTGGACCATTTGACGGGAATCAAGCACAAGCTCTTCAGGGCAGGGCTCGCTACCGGCCGCGCAGGCGTCCCTGGGCGCCGACCCCAGCCTGACGGACGAGCAGCGCGCCAAGCTAATCAGCCTGCTGGTGTTCTGCCACCTGCTAGACGGCTTCTACGCGTCGCTAGAGCGGGTGTCGTACTCGTCGGGCTACGACAACGCCAAGAAAACCACGCTCGACGAGATGGAGCCGTGCGACGTCGACAGCTGAGGGGCGCCCTGCTATGAAAGGCTGCCTCCCAGCATTGTTGGGGGTGGTAAATGTCCCACTGTTGGTCCTGAGAGGAGGGAGAGGCCAGGGCCTACTACCCCACCCCTATTCCTTCGTCAGGGAGGTCACCGAATGATCCGGCGGCTGGTGCTGCGGCGGGAGGTGGTGTGCTCACGGGCGTTAGGTACGGGTGCGGCTCTTCCGCATCAGGGTGATTAGTCCTGGCGGGCACGCACTCGCCCGGCAGCAAGCTGGAGGAGGATGACGTCCAACTTGAGGAAGTCGTCGTCAAGCTTGAGATGTTGATCAGGGGCTCAGGGGCTGGGCAACAAGGCAATCGCCGCGGCCGGCGTTGTAATCCGGGGAGCATGGAACTTGGGTGTCAACGAAACTCGGAATTTTCCGCAGCGACAACGACGTAAAACCACAAGAGGCAAATGTAAAGATCGGAGCCTCCGGTATCACAGATCGGCAACGTGGTGCGTCCAGGCCGTTTCGCAACTGCCGGATCGGACCGTGAGAGATTCTCAGCGACGGGCAGCGTGAGCAAAGGCCACGACCTAGCTACTCAATACGCCATAGTCTGCAGCCCGGTTGTTCGTGGGATTCTCTGTCTCCAAAGGGCCGCATGGCCACGAAGCAGACTCACCGTGTTCGCCTGTCTGCAGCTGGCCCTCCTCGCCTGTTCCAAACTCTTGGAACTCGTTGTACGAGCTGTGCGTAGTCGACCAGCTGGAGCTCAAGTTCGAGGACCCGGCGCCCGTCCGCATTCTGCTGACGCTGGGAGGGCCAATGGCCGGACGACTGCGCAGCGGAGGAGACTTTCCGCTGGGCGTCACACTCAACATACGGCTGTTGCCAAAGAGGGACGACAGTTCAATTCGAGACAGCGGAGCCCTGGCTGAGGTCAGCGCGCGTTTTCGACGCGCCGTGGCTGTGCCAGGCGTGAGGAGAATCCCGGCAGGCTTCACTGGCGACTTTCCGCCTCTTGTAGCCCGCCGCAGTGGTCGCAGTGGAACTTGTTCCTCTCGTATAGCATTTCCTTGGCGGAGAAATTCTGCAAGCACGACGTCACGGACGAGTGCTCCTCAAGATCTATTGAAAGATCCCTGTGCCGGTAGAGGCGTTGTTGCTGGCGCTGTCGCCGTAGGAGTCTTGGGCGGCGGTGGCGTGGCGACGGCTACCGCCGTGTCGGTGGCTGGCTGGGTCGCCATTTTTATGTTGGTTTTTTTTCTGTCCCTGTATCGGAGGCACGGTGGTGGCGGGCACGGCGGGCAACACGGGTATCGGGCTCGCGCACGTGTGCCGCAGCCGCGGGTACCGGTTGGTCATCTACATGCCCGACACGCAGTCGCAGGGCAAGATCGACCTGCTGCGCCTGCTGGGCGCCCAAGCTGCAGCGCAAGCTGAGGCCAGAATGCGTTCCGAGGACGCCAGCAACATTGAGTCCACGGCAATGTCCAAAGTACTGCCCTTGCCAATGTCATGCACGCCGGCCTATACGGAGCAGGGGAGTCGTGGCCAGAATCGTCGGACACAGATTTTTGTTCCGACGGGAGCAAAAGGCGGTGCTGCACGCGCTGGCGTTCACGACGCACCCGTCGGCGTTTGGAACCCTGATCCGGCGACCGAGTCGACGGTGCGGCGGCAGGCGCACCCCAACTTCATCCGCTGGTCGATCTGCAACGGCAACCCGGCGCGCGTGTCGTTCGCGCGGTAGCAGGCTTCGTTGCAGGTCGAGCGGGTTTGGCGTCGCCCGTGGGCGGGTTCCAGCGAGGGAACGAGCAGGCGGCCGACGCCGACAGGAGCCGATGGCTGCAGAGGGCCCTCCCCCCCCCCGCCGTCCCACTGCCTGGTGCCTTTGCGGGATTTGCTCTCCTGCTCGCTTCCCACCCAATACTCGCCATCTTCCGCTCTCTCTACACGCCCTCACCACACACCACCTCCGTTCTTGGTCGCTGGCGCTCAATTCCACCCGAGGCTGATGTACACGAGCCCCGTGACGCCTAGGCCCCCAGCCGTACGTCTCCATGAACACGGGACGAGTTGCCCGTCGGCGACCTGGCAGACACATGGAGAGACAGCGAGCAGGACTTGCGCTTGCATTGTCAATGGTGTCGACTGTCGACTGTCGACTGTCTCGGCGCTTGTAGACATTGTGCTCTTCCTTAGTGGCTGGTTTCTGCTATCAGACGCCATCGCAACGACTTAGTCAACTGCCCTTACCACTGTCACTGCTCGACGATGCCGCTGGCGGCTTCCCGTCGGACGTGGCCACGTCCGGCGGCCCGATGCGGCCTGATAATGCCCTGGTCCCTTAGGTAGCCGAACAGCCGCCGCAGCTCGTCGTAGCCGGCCTCGCTCGGCATGAAGTGGTAGAAGCCCGTCACCTTGTCCAGCGGCGGCACCGTGCAGCGGTAGTAAGACGGGATGGCGCGGCGCGGGTAATATTCACCCCATATTCTACCTCTCCAAGTATGCCCTGAAGCGCGGCAGCGCCATTATCAACAATGCCAGCATCAATGCCTACACTGACCGTCCAGATCTCCTCGACTACACGTCCACCAAAGGTACATGAAGATAAAAGTGACAGGCATATGACATCGGATGGGTGGGTTGCAGAAAAAGGGATGGTTTATGATCATGGCGTCTGGAACGGGAAGGAACTAGGAATGGAAACTGCGCCATTCTTCCAATCCTTCCCATTTATTTTGTATGTAAGCCGGGTAACCGTTTTCTCGGCAGGGCGAGTGGGACGAGTAGGACGCCATCAGCGGGCTCGAGTGCGCGGGCACGGTGGCGGCATGTCCGGGCGGCGAGGTGGCCGTGGGTAGCACGGTCGTCGGCGTTATGGGCGGCATGGGCCGCAGCCGCCTAGCAACCCGCCTATTGACCCGGCGCTGTACTCGGCGTCGGTGTTGACAATTATTGTTGCTACTGTCGCTATTATTAGTATTATTGCGGCTGCCTCTGATGATGGTGCTAGGTCTAGGCCTGCAGGCCGTGCGAGTGCCACGGCTAGCGGCGGCAGCAGCGACAGGGGCCGCGACGACAGCTGCGATGATGCCACGGCCGTCGCGCTGGTTCCAATGCCAAGGCACCATGGTCTGCAAGCCCCGACTCCATCTGTGCCATGACTGTCGACGCCAAAGAGAATCCTCGTCGCCGGATCCGAGCAGGACCATGCCATCGCCGGCCGCGGCTCTCATCGCTCGCCGCGAGACTCCGTCTGCTGTGTCGGCCTCGGACACGACCAAGACATACTGCACGGATCATAACAAGGTATCGTCACCTGCCTTGGTTGTCTGAAAGGTTGGGCTGCGGGGGTTCGCTGTCAATCATAAACTGGGCACGCTCGCAGTCCCGGGCATGCTTCAGCGAATGGCCGCACCGGAGCGCCGAGCGGACCTTCCAAGTTGGTTTCTCCGTCCAAATTTTTCGACCAGCGTCTGGCCGCGCGAGCCGGCGCTCGACATCAGCCGCTGGTCTTGCAACATATGGTGTCTTGGGAGATGCTTAAAGCTCCAGCAGCTGTTCCAAGCTTTGACGGCTGAGTTGGCCAAGCCCAAAGCCGGGCTTCTGTTCATATTTTGCACTTGTTATTTCGGCTCCAAAACATTACAATATAAGAATTGCCCTGATACCAGAGCTCGAGACGGTTGGTGTGCATGGATCCAGTCAGTCTAATTATAAATGTTACAGCTGGTGTTTAGGCCTCTTAGCAGACCGCAAGGGATTCTCACAGTCGTTGCCGGGAGTGGAGGCGCGGACCCGGTTACGCGCGCTTCCGCTTGGCCGGCTGGGGGAGCTGCGTATTGCGTATCCGGTAATCCGCGCCTCTTATTATCACAGAACCGAAAATCCCAGCAAGACAATAAATGGCCTCCAGGGCGGGGTGTCGCTGGGCCCGTTGCCCGGGGGCGCCTCGGTCTGGATGATGAGGTTGAGCATGTCGGCGACCAGGTTCATGTAGCGCGTGGGGACCTTGTGGATGAAGGCGGCGATCGTGCGCCTCGGCAGCCGCGACGGGATCATAGAGATGATGCTGGCCGTGTACCGCCGCAGCCACGGCTGCACCTCGGACAGGCGGCCGACGGGGTCGATGTCGACCTCGAAGGAGAGCTGGCCGTGGCCCGGCGTGCTCGGCCGCGAGCCGCCGACGGCAAAGGCGTCGGTTCGGTGACGGCGTTGCTGAACAGGTTCAGCGCGACGAAGCACGCCTGGAGCCCGGGGCTCATCTGCGCCGTCGGCGTCCTCCTGGGGTCGTCGTGGCCGGCCAGCACCTCGTCGCAGCTCAGAGATCACGTTCCTCCTACATGAGCGCTCCACCGTTGTTGAGCCGCTCTGCATTGGGCAGCAGCAGTGGGCCAAGATCACTGGAAAACTAAACAGCTCGCAACTCTGTGCCTGGATGTCTTTCTCCGTTTCAGGAAGCAAGCTCTTCGTCGTTCCGTGGAGCAGGCGGGGGCCAAGGGAGCTCGGGAGCTCGGTGTCATTTCGGATCACATCCCCACAAACCTCGCGGTCAAACCACTCGACGGAAACCCCAGGAGTCATGACCGCCTTACTCCGGTAATTCCGGCTGCTGTAGCAAGGGGCAAGCCAGCCTTGCCAATGGTGTTGCAACAGACGCCCCAAAGAGGAAAGATGTACTTTACCGAGGCTCGGCATACGCAGCATTCTCGAGCAGCGTCGTCGGCTTGGTGCATCCGACAAATTTGCCCCCTTGCTTGCCCCCTTGCTAGCCCCGTCGTTTCCCCGCCGAAGCTGTGGGAGTGGACGGAGAAGGAGCTTGAGGGTCAGACACTCCAAATACTAGGCAGTGTTGCTAACATGGTGCCTGAACGTTAGATAAATTGACGGCGAGGAAGATCGCTGGATGCGCGCTGTCAAGGAACAGCTGTGTGCAGGTGCAGGTGCAGGTGTGCTGGCGAATCCGGGAAGTCGACCATCTGATGACGCATCGACTGGACTGTTGTTGCTGAAGATTATTTCCTTGCAGGTGTGCTGGGGTGGTGGTGCCCGAGGCGGCAAGGCCTTGGGACCTTAGAGCACAGTGCGGGCGTGTGTGCGCTCTCTGGACTCTGGCGAATCCGGCTCTGCTTGATCCATCGCGGTTCGTCCGCTTCCAAACTTACGCGTCAGCGCACACTGACCAGGTCCGCCGCGTGCTCGAGGGCGGCGCCGGCGTTGCGTGCCAGTCGGGCGGCTTCAGCCCCGCCCACGGCATCCTGCTGTGCGCCAACGAGGTGCGCGACCGCGGCCACCTCGAGGACACGCTCGCCCACGAGATGGTCCACGCCTGGGACCACCTGCGGTGGCAGGTCGACTGGTTCGCCCAGGGCCCGTCAAAGAACTTGCCGTCGTAATGGTTGTCCACCAGGCCGCCGACGAAGCCCAGCTCGGCGACGGCACGCTCCCACCAAAAAGACTCGGCAACTCACCTCCAAAACCCATCAGCAGACATTCATCGTTAATACCACAACACTCTACCAGCAACCACGATGCGGCCTCTCGCTCGCTGCTGCCAAGTGGTTTTTCATTGGACGCATATTTGGAAGCGGCAGCGGCAGCCACGACGGCGCCTCCCTCGGCGGCGGGCTCGGCTTCTCGCCCATCTTGGCCACCTTAGGACTTTACACTGAACGAGGGCGACCAGTCGGGCCTTCCGTGGGGCGGCTTCAACGTCGAGGATCTTGGTGAGAGGCTCCTCAAAGCCGGCCGGCTGCCGCCGTTGGAGTGCTCTGCCGGCAGGGACTGGCGGGAGCGACTATTCATGCTCGGATCCCGCGCCATTGACATCATGGCAATGGCCGTGCCCGAGTGCGCTCCTCGCGCGCGTCATAGAGCTTCCATCACCGAGCGCGGCTGACCAAGTTCCCGTTAGCGTCTTGCCACCGGCGAATCCGCCCAATCTTGATCTCAGCATCTTCGTCGAGCTTGGCCCACGCCTGTACGAGCAGCGGCAGCACAGAGGCCAGATGGACGCTATGCTCGACTACTGGCACCTGAAGCAAGCGCTCGCGTGCCTCGTCACTGGCGGCCGCGAGTGGACAATAGCATGCGCGTACCAGGCGCGGCAGGTGCCGGGCGACCGGCGTCGCGCTGAGTTACGTCTGAAGGCAGTGCACGGATAGCCCGGATACGACCGACTACAGCCGAGTTGATCACCCGGAAGCCAGGCTCTCTTCTTGAGCGGCCGGGTCCGGCGGGTGGTCTTCACCGGCCGGTTCCCCTGCAGGCGGGCCGTCCTCGCCGGCCTGCAGTTGGTCCGGAGGGTCATCTTGAGCCCCGGGACCGCCAACATAAATAACATCCTCAGCCTCATCTTCGCATCCATTGTCATCGCGAACACCTTACAGCCGTATGCCCTCAGGTGAGCCTAGTGCAGGAGACGTGCTGAGCCCGGTATGCCGTCTTGAGCGGCGATGTAGGTGTAGAGGACTTCGTACGGGCATCTCCAGTCAGTGCCCTGCCGTAGAGTCCGGTTGTACAGGTAGACTGCTGCGTGGATGCGTGGATGATTCGGGGCCAGAGGTAGGCCGGGAGCCGGGCGTGCGCCCGCATAGCCCGGGCTTTGACCTTGATGATGCCGTTAGACCTTTCTGCGCCTCCGTTCTGTGCCGGCGTGTCGGGTGCTGAGGGCCTCAACTGTATGAAGCGCACGGCGAGCTCATTAGTCACCCTACTGCTCACCGACAGCTCGTTATCGCTCTCAAAGATCTTTGGCACGAGATTGTATTGATGCTTCAGCACCCCGAGGAAGTACTGAATGGCTGGAAGGATGACTTCGTCAATGGTCTTCCCTTTCATCGTGACGGACGAGGAAGATATAGCCGGTAAAACGCTCCCTAAACATCATGGTTCTATTATCATCAGTGCTCGATCAAGCCCCTAAGCTTCGCGTCGGGATTCCACAGCTGCACGTCCTCGCAGCGCCACCCGGCCGCCTCGGCCTGGGCCAGCCTCAAAATGGCCCCGACGCCCTCGACCAGGTACGAGCTGCTGCTGCTGCTGCTACTGCTGTCGGCCTCGTCGCGCTCGTCCTCGACCACCAGCCGCAGGATGTTGAGCAGGTTGCCCTCCTTGTAGTACCACCGCGTCCACAGCGCCCAGATGCGCCGCCCCGGGCTGCCGTACACGGCCCCGCGCACCTTCGGCAGCATCTGCCCGCTGAACACGCGGCCCATGATGAACTTCTCGCGCGCCATGTGCCACATCATCGTCTCGGCGTCGGGCGCCAGCGCCACGCACTTCCTGCCGCCGGCCCCTGCGCGGCGCGCCAGCTTCGCCCGCAGCAGCCGCTCGTCGACGGCACACAGCTCCGCGATCTCGTCGGCATCCGTGATGGGCCGCAATACCGTGTTGTTGGTCTCTGCAGCCGCAGGAGCAGAGGGCGGAAACGTCGCGTGGCTGCTCTCAAACGGCGCCCAGCCGCGGCGCGCATAGAACGACTTGCCAATGTCGCTGTACAGCACCGAGAAGAGGACGTGGCGGCCGTCGTCCCACCCCGCGACCTTGCCGTCGTCGTCGTCGTCGTCGTCGTCGTCGTCGTCGTCGTCGTCGTCGTCGTCCTTGCCGTCGACCTGCCACCACCGCAGCGCCTTGCCCACCTCCTGCATCATGCGGCCAGCGTAGCCGCGGCCGCGGAAGCGCGGGTTGGTGAAGACGGAACCGAGGCCGTGGGCGACGCCGTCCTCGACCACAACAACCTGACCACCTTCCCGAGAAACAGTGCCGTCGGCGACAAGGGCGCGCCGTTGATCTCCTCGGTTTCCACATCCATGAAATCGATCGCCCAGACATCGCCAGGCAGGTGTAGGTCCTTTGGCGCTCTGCTCACATCCTCTGTGATCTTTAAGACGAGACGGCACAGGCATCGCATTCAACGGTTGTAGGGCCCTTCATGAACGTCATTTGAAGCTTCACTCCCTTGGAGTGGCTAGCCAGTTTCCTGAGTGCAGCGGGCCCGGGATGACCGAGCCTGAGGTGCCAAAGGTCACCGTTGCTGGCGAGGGGCTCTCGCTCAGTGCGGCTGTTGTAGCGGCGATGATAGTGACGAAGGCTACGTTGCAGACCGAAGGTAGGTCCTCAATGACGAATTGGCCGTATTTGTCAGTAAGCTCGGCCACCACGGTTTCATCCTGCCTATACAGTTGATTGTGGGGGGCTCTGTTGTTCCAGAAGTAGCCTCTCTTTCGTAGCTGCCGAAGTAACACTAGGTTATACATAAAGCCCTCGTAGAAGGCTATGCCGCGAAGCTTCATGATGCTTTTCCGGCCGGCGGCTTGTACTTCGACGTCAACGAGCATAGAAGCACCAGCAACATCATCACCACCACCACTACTAGTAGTAATATCACCACCACCACTACCAGCAGCAGAAGCACCAGCACCAGCACCAGCACCAGCAACAGCAGCAACAGCAACAGCAGCAACAACGGGCCTCTCAGCAGAAGCATCCGCCGCAGCCGCCGCCTGGGGAACGTTTGCGGCGACGGCCCTGGATATGGCTGTCGAGTTTGGCCGCTGGCTCTGGGGCGTCCACACCATCAGCTCCGCCGCCGACGTCTCCGTAGTCAAGTATGGCTACAGTGGTCTCCCCGGCGTACACGCATTCATCGCGAGGCGCGGCCCGGTAGTTGTGAGAGCGAGCTAGGCTGTTGAAGATGTGGATTGTGGTGCCTGAGTCGAGAATGGCTGAGTTGTGAAGGGGATATAGCCCTGTTGAGAATGCTCCCTTCTGCAGGCCTCCCTTCATGACTAGGAATGACGCCTTGGTGACCTTTGCTGAGCCGGCTAGTCAGCTTGGCTGCCTGTTGTTTTTCCCGCCTCTTCTGACTTCCTCTATGATCTTCTTGAGGCCCTCGTCATTCTTCAGGCTCGCTTCGAGACGAGTCCCTGAATGAGGGGGTTAGGCCTAAACTACTCGCTGGCCAGCTCCGGGAACACATAGAAGCATGTAGCTACATCGTGACCCCCGAACGCACACGCCCTGCAACGGCCCTCAGCGGCGTTGTCAGTGCTACGTTGTCTCTTTACGCTGTCGGTTGATGTGCTTCTTTCCCGGGTGTTGTTGTTTTCCGGCCCGGGTTGAACCCACTATCCCGGCCCCGGCTTCTGTGTGTGAGGGTCCCTGCGAGGACCTCGGCTTCCTTCGTGACCCGAAAGGTTGTGCTCCAGGCGTTGAGAGCCTTTACCTCTTCCTATGCGGTGGCGGCGATCAGGTCCCGGAACCATGTAGCTGCCGTGAGGGCCTCGGGCATGTTGTGCGCGCGAGCCTTCGTCATCAAGTGGTTCCATTCGGTCACCCACTGCACCAGCTTCTTGTTCCATTTGGTGATCACGGCGTAGTGGTTCCTCAGCAATACTTCGTAGCCTCTATCGAGTACCTGCACGGCGGGGGCACTGATGCTCTTGAGGTTGCTATACCACTGCTGTATGTCCCTGACCCACGTCTCCAGCGCTCCCATGCCGTGTGTGTATTCTTTCCAGTTCTTGAAGTCAAGCACGTACCGGCGGTAATCGTCGTCGTCGAACACGGCACGGTTCGCTACCGCGAGCTGTCGTGGGTGATGAACCACCGGTACGGCGTCGGAGTAGTCGGTGACGACCGGGGCCGCAGGCCTGAGTGGCGGCGGCATCGGCAGCCACGGTTGTTGAGCGTGGTCGACGAATTCCCAGATCATTAGGTCCCTAGCCTTGGACCTGAATGACGCGGACCAGTCCGGCCAGTCCCTGGGGCCGTTGAAGGTCGTGTCTGTTGATATGGTGATGTTGTTGCGCGGGCTAATGGTCGAATGTAACGGTGGCACAGGACGGAAGGGCAGGATCTGGTCGATGCAGGTATGTTGATGCGTGTTGGAATGCGTATAGCTTCAATCGCGCAGTGATTTGAGCGTTGTAGCGATTGAGAGCGCAACTCGGCTGCGTTGCGCGTATTCAGACAGTTAATTGTCACATACAACTTAATGAGGGCAAAAGAGTGGACGCGGCTTACATTGCCTAGGCCGTAGGTGGTCTAGCATATACGCCACCTGCGCCCACTTGTGGCTCAAATGCGGCTCAAATGCGGCTTCTTCCGACAGAACGTGGTGGCGGCCGTTGTCAAAAAAAAGCAATCATGTCGTCGAGTTCCTCTTCGGCCCAGGCCCCCCTGAGAGCACTTGGTCAAAATCCGCTCTGCCGTTGACCAGAAACTGGATCTGGATGTGGCACCGCCCGAGGATGGCTTGGTGGGCTCTTAGGGGGGCGGGGACGGGGCAGGAATGCACTAATTTTCTTCTTGGCCTGTTTCTGTCTGCGTACGGCCTTGCTGTCTGTCGCTGCCAGCTTGGGGGCAAGGCTCCAGCGAGGTGCTTCCTAAGCTACGTAGCGCTCCCAAACCTGGAACTTGACCGTAATAAGGGGGTAATTGTGGTAAGGGTAAAGCTAATATCCGACAATAAACCTTCGGTTGCAAACCTAAGGAGAAGTAAAAGTAGAAAGGTCGCGCAAAAGGCTTGTTGCTATCAGAAGCTACAGCACGCAAAGCAGTCAAGAATGAGGGTATTCCAAGTGTGTGTATTCAGTGATGTGTAGAGGAAAAGAAAGGCCTGCGTGCCCGGGTCGGGGACCTGTGTTGACCCTGTGGAAAAGGCGGTCAAATTAGGTGCCCTGTGCAGGCCCTGCCCGATCGCTCTGAACCATTCCAAAAGTAGTATGGCCTTTCTGACAGTTGCTCCTTCAAATTAAGTTTCTTTCTTTTTTCGAGATTGTGTAGGCTGTTGATGCGCGATTCCAGAAACGGGATTTCGGGTCTCTAGATGCGGTACCTGTCGGGTCACTAACGGGGCTACCAGCTTAGATTATTTCCTCTACGTCTTGCTGTCTGTACCAAGAACGTAGCGGCCGATGTCCAAAAAAGCAGAATCATCACGTATGGCCCCAAGAGTCGCCAGGTCAATATGTATTGAAATTGACGTGGATTTGGGTAGCTCGGTCCAGTACGACGCAAGAACTCTCTAATAAATGCCTGGCCAAAGTATTCAGCCTTCCTGAAGAAAATCACACTCCCGGCCATTTTCGTCAACCAATGACAATGTTTCGTAGTTACCGTTGGACCCTAAAAGGTAGAGAAAATCAGCTTTCAAGAGCTGGGCAGCCACGCAGCTGGGGCAAGGTCTTCATTACTAATAATCTCTTCTATAATGGCCGGTACCTGTGAACCCTTCCCTCTCACGATGATGCAGAAGAAAGCCGAGATGAAGCAGTTCCGCGGCCGCACGCTCCGGTGGAAGGGCCTTTTGGAGAAGCTGTGGGGCGGCCCGGACAACCCGGCCCGGCGCCGGCGCCAGGGACGAAAGGATAGCAGCAGCAGCAGCTCTGGTGGCAGCAGCAACTCTGGTTGAAGACGACAACGACGACGATGTGATGTCGCGAAGGAGCAGGACGTGTTTGTTTCCATTCGTGTCTGTGTCTGGGTCTGTTGCAGGAGGGAGCCACTCATCCGTGCATCTACTGAAGGATGCAAAAAAGCCAGTCGCTCATTTGTGTCTCTGTTGCAGGAGGAAGTCACTCATTCATGTATCTATTACAGGATAACAAAGTCAGTCGCTCATTCGTGTCTCTGTTGCAGGAGGAAGTCACTCATTCATGTATCTATTGCAGGATAACAAAGTCAGTCGCTCATTCGTGTCTGTGTCTATTACAGTTGCCAGTGCCAGTCCTTTCGAGCGCAGCGAGCAGCCCGCCGCAGGCGCCCCCGGAGGGCCGCGGGAGGCACCGTTCAGCGACCCCTTCCTGACTTGCCAGGTAGCTTAATTTATAAGTACTCTTTTGCCCTTATTATGCATACCGTTGTATGTGACAACTCTTGGGCCATGCGTGATGATTCTGCTTTTTTGAAGGGGATGTGGACCTTGGACGGTTCTAAATATGGAGCGTGAAGAGAGAGAGAGAGAGAGAGAGAAAGAGAAAGAGAGAGAAAGAGAGAGAGAGAAAGAGAGAGAGAGAAAGAGAGAGAGAGAGAAGAGTCGGCGGGCTGCTTCTACGAGCCTCGACGCGCAGGCTAATAAGGCACCTTACCTTATCTTTGGCAGGTCGGTGTGGCGAGGGGCATGGAAGCCCAGGTGAGGGGCATGGAAGCCCAGGTGAGGGGGGCTGATGGGGAGGAGCCTGCGGGCAGCCAGTGACATCTCCTTTCAAGGGCCAACACTGTGGTTATCATTGTGGCTTTACTTCGGCGAGAGGGGCAGAAGCTGCGCGGGCGGCATTGGGCTTGTGTCTAAGCTGGTTGGCTGGCTGAGGTTGAGGGAAGCAGAGCCAGCCTATGGAGGAGCTCGAGGAAATGGACGGAAGTGAGGTGGAGGAGACGGAGGATGCGACGAAGCAGCCCCCCTCTCAGTGATTGGCTAGGTCGCTTGTTTGTCCGTATCCTCACTACTTAACTTACTTTTCAAGACACGTACATAATGATAAGTTGGAAAGGGTACCGAATCATGTATCCGGATCTGAGTAAAGCGACAAGCATAGTAATTAATTAGTGGTCACTTTCAGCTGGGCCAGATATCTCTCCGTCCTTTTCTTTTCTGTGTGTTGTTCCGCCGAGGCGGCGGAGTCTGGACCAACACATGGCTCAATGCGAAGGGGGGAATGGAAAGGGTCGCAAACACAGCTAAAACTGTTGGGCAGAGTTCAACGACACACTTTGCCCTATCGTTCGTGGGATTGACCCAGGAGATGGCAGCATCTTGCTTCACGTCGGGATTGACGTAGACCGGCTCGTCGGCCCTGCCTTTCATGAGATGGCCGTGTTGGCGCGGCAGCAAAAACTCGAAGCTGCGTCGCAAATATTCCTTAGCTGTCGACGGGAGCAGTGGATGCAGACGGCAGCCCTCTTCTGCCCCGCGAGAGGGCGGCCGGAACAGCTACAAACGCAGTGCCAAGCTCGCACAGTTTGTGAATCACCGTCGCTTGTTTCCAATTCTCCAAAAGCGTCCAAAGGCCTGGAATGTCAGAGGGCGGTTCCTTCCAACCCTCTATGAGAATGATGCCTTCGGTGCAGGCGCCTTGCAGATTGAGGCCAGCGGCGCTGACAGCCATGTTGAGAACCAAAGCGTCGACATCAGCGTCGGGGTCGTTGAACTTCGCGTACATCGCATTCCTCTCATTGTCTGTTTGGTGACCGCGAACGCCCAAGGCCGAAAACGAACCCTTCTCCAGAATGGCGACCATCCATTTGTTGCATGTTAGCACCAGTTCCAAGTTTTGAAGTAGTTTCGTAACAATTGTCGTGGGATTGCGCCTTGTGTGCTGCCCAAGGCAACTGTTACGAAGCTGTTCCTGCTACGCCGACTTTTACGATATCGACGTCGAGATTGCCCTCCCCCACCCCAATTCGACGTTGCGATCCTCGAGCTCGTCAAAACACCACGATATACCTACCCCTACCTTCCCCCGACACGCCGATATCTCCTCGCTGGGACTCTCTTTCCAACTCGCGCTCTATCTCTGGCGGTCGCCGCTGGCGTTTCTGTCGGCCTCAACCACAGCGGCAAGCCAAGCCGAGAAGCTCTCGATGGACCCGGTGAAGGTCCGCGCCGTTACGGGCGCCAATTCCCGGAAGACGTCGTCCACTGGATGGGGGGTGGCGGCGCAATCTTCGACTCTTTCCGGTCCTGATCGATCTGGACCAGTTGATTGTTCTCGATGCGCCGTGACGCGCCTCAGAATAAGGGCAACTTGCATATGGTAACTCTGAGGCCCTAATTTGTTTATAAATTAGCCAAAAGTCATGGCCGGCGCCCAGTTGCCTGAGTAATCCGTTAAATCCTGATTGGAAGGCCTTGTGTTGGTCCGGAAATGAGGTTGAAGATGGCGGTATTTTGGGGTGTGGGTGGGGCTGTCAGCCAAAACCGGTTTTTGGTGTGCCCTTTTTTTTGATCAGAGCGAGCGGGCTGCGCCTCGCAGCTGCGGGTGGGGGGTGGCGCATCACGCTAGTGCCGGCCGCTGAACTGACCCCACGGAGATAAGAAGGCAATGCCCGTACCGACAAGGAAACGTGAGCTTGGGAAACACCGATGCCATAGGAAGATGCATTGAAACGTAAGGGTCAGGGTTAGAAGGACAGCCAGGCACTAGAGGGAAAGGTCACAATATACTAGAGTTTCTTTTCACTTAGTGACCTGCTTCCGTTCGCGCCCTCTTTTTCGAGATAGCCTGTGGCGGTAGATTCCGAAGTGGCTGGAGCGGCAATGCCCGTCCAAAGTCAATCATCATGACCCCATTGACCTCGGGATTAAATAGCATGTTCGGAAGGCTGATATCCTTGTGGACCACCCCGTTATGGTGGATAGCTCGCAGCGATCGTAGCCCATTTCTGCAAAATGGTCTAAATCATTGCTTATGACTAATCACTCATTGACATTGAGTGGCTCAGTTGTGGCGGATGTGGTTACACAGCAACCCCGCTCATCCGAGACGAGACAACAAATACGTCCACCTGAGCCATATCAAGTTCTCGACTAGGTCGAGGCACCCAATCAACTCAGTTCCTGCTCGGTACTGCGCACGGTCAATTGGCGCTGCCCTACATCGAGTTTTGGTCACGTCAATTTCAAGCCTGGTACAAAAAACACGTCAACTTTGCTTCGACAACCGGACCCGCAGCACACGAAACAGCCTTTTGCAATAGATGACTCGGCTAAATATAGGAGCTGCAACAGCTGCGGCGGCAGCTGCAAGAGGAACAGCGTCTACGTGGAGAACAACAGCGAAGACGCGAATTGGCCAAACTCCAAAGCAAGGAGGACCAGCGCCGACAGCCAAGAGGCCGAACGGGAGGGCTGGGCTGGCCGCCCCCTGTATACGAGTGCCGTGGCCAGGTTGACGTGGCCCAGGCCGTGGCCGGCGTGCGTGCCGTATTCACGGCCGTGCATCGCTACGGCGTGCTGCATCGCGATGCCGAGCCCAGGAATATGCTGTGCGAGTCGAGGGGGGCGGCACGCTCATGGTGATCGATTTCGAGCGCTCCGCGGTCCGGCCTGGCTCTGCGAGTGCGCCACCGCCGCCGCCCCCGGTGGGCATGGTACTAGCCGAGGTCAATGCCGATGCGGATAAGGAGAATGCGAATCCGAATGCGGCGAATGCGGGTGCGGCTGGGCGTAGCAAGGGTCGGAAGGGCAAGAGTGGGAGTTTGGTGCAGTCAATTGCGAAGCTATTTACAAACTAAATATAGCAAAATGTAGCTAATTAAATGTTCAATTATTATAACGTGCCGGCAGTCGTTGCACGGCCAGACCGGGTCATCCTTGCAGGCACAATGTCCTCATCTTCCTCATCCTCGTCGTCATCTTCGTCTTCGTCTTCCATCTCTTCAATTTGAGACTCTGCTTAAGGCTCAACTTGGGGCTCTGCGAGAACCTCACCACTAATAGTATAGTGCCAAGGTCCATGAACCGCTTGTTAGGATTGGGAATTTTCCTCCGTTTTTGGGGCCTCATACGCTCCATCTGAGCCTCAAGGGCTTCAATGCGAGCCGGCTTGAGAATCCATTCGGTCTAAAGCTTCTCAACGGTTTCTGCAGCTTTCTGGAACTTCCACAATCTCGAAAAAAAAGCAGCTTAATTTGAAGCGACCTTTCTACTTTTACCTCTCCTCAGGTTTGTAACCAAAGGTTTTTTTATCGGACATCAGATTTACCCTTGCCACATTTGCGCCATTGTCACGGTCAACTTCCAGGTTTGGGAGCGCCACGCAGCTTAGGAAGCACCTCGCCGGAGCCTTGCCCCAGCCCCCGGAGAGCTGGCCCAGTCGACTCCCGTCAGTCACCCGACAGACACCGCATCTAGAGGACCCGAAATCCGGTTTCTGGAATCATCGCGCATCAACAACCTACACAATCTCGAAAAAAAAAGCAACTTAATTTGAAGGAGCAACAAGCCTTTTGCCCGACCTTTCTTTCTACTTTTGCTTCTCCTCAGGTTTACAACCAAAGGTTTTTTGTCGGACATTAGCTTTTACCTTTACTATATTAGCGACAGACAGCGACGTAGAGGACATGATCCAAGCTGGTAGCGACAGAAAGCAAGACCGTACATAGACAGAAACAGTCTGAGAAGAAAATGGTGCATTCCTAGCCCGGGCCAAAGAGGAACTCGACGACATGGTTGCTTTTTTTTAACAACGGCCGCCACGTTCTTGGCAGGGTTTTTTGCGCATCTGGCCATAAGAGGCGTACAGCGAACGGCCGTTTGGACCGGAGGAGCAGCAGCAGCCGCCGCCGCAGGAACAGCAGCCGCAGGAGCAGCAGCCGCAGGTGCAGCAGCACCACTAGCAAGAGAAGCAGGAGAAGCAGGTGAAGCAGCAGCACCACTGGCAGGAGAAGCAGGCGAAGCAGCAGCACCACTAGCAGGAGAAGCAGGCCAAACAGGTAGGACACTAGCAGGAGAAGCAGGCCAAGTAGGTAGGACACTAGCAGGAGAAGCAGGCCAAGTAGGTAGGACATGTTGAAGCTGACGTCCTCCTAGTCAGCAGCGGCAACTGGGGTAGCATTCTCGGCAGGTTCCTAGAGGCGAGCAGATTCAGAGTTAGTTTACTGCGGCGTGCAACAAGCAGCGATGGGCGATGGTAAGCTATATACCCAGGTAGGCTCGAAGGTCTCGTCTGTGTCGGGCCCTGGTGGAGCCTCTTAAAAAGGCCCGGATTGGAGAGAACAGACTACCCACAATCACAGCGTGGACGGAAAAGTACGACGCAGATTCTTTCCATCTCCTGCCGAAAACGCCGACAGACGGTAGGCCCTTGTCATTGACGAATACTTGGAAGCCGTCCGTCGTAGGCGGGGCGGACAACGTGGAAGTGAAGTTTGTGAGTGCGAGCGTACGTGACTCCTTCGGGGTATCTGGGGGGGGGTCTTGACTTCCAGCCTGTTAACAGCCCAGAGTTCCGACCAATGGGGAGGAAAAGAGGTTTCCAGCCAACAGCCCAGAGTTCTGACCAACGGGGAGGAAAAAGAGGTTGCCGTCGCTTCCCGTCAAGTAGTTGCTCGTGCCAATATCGGCTCCCAAATTCACTCTGCCAGTTGGGTACGGGATCTCTGGGGCGTGGCGCGGGGCCGGGATTCATGAATTGCCTAGCCGAGTAGACACTGGCGAACAGGACGTATTAGCATTTATTGGCATTATCTTGGTAATACAAATAGAAAAGAGCGAGAGCGCGCTAAAGCGCGGGGAGATACTCAAAGGGGGACTCTAGTGGGGGATGTCGTCGATAATAGCGAAACCGAGTAAGAGCCGTGTAAAGCGGGAAATAGAATGTTGGTGCGAGTTGAAAGACTGTCGTCAGAGACTCTCGTGCTCCCGTAGGCACCTTATTGATGATCACTTGAGCCTGGTCTGTCGAAGCTCCGAGCAGGGACGGAGTACATCAATCCTGGGGGGAGGACCCGATATCTTCAAGCGAAGGCTCGTGGCTGCGTGACTCGGCCAAGAGAGACCAAAGGTGTTTAGCATCAGACAAACCTCGTCTGACATCAGTCAAAACCCTCGCGTACTCCTCCCAGAGACGCGCTCCGCGAACCTTGGCTTGGCGGAGGTATCTGTTATCGGGGGCGCCGATAGATGCGGAACGGGCGGAGTCGGGTCGGGCGTTCGGTAGCGCTTCGGACAATTTAGAGGTGGCCCTCGGGGTTTACAGAAGTCGAGGTATTCCAAGTTTGCGTGGCGGCAGGAGGGTAAATTGTCAGCACAGCCCTTTTCTCACCAATGCAAGCGAAGCTCGTACCTACGAACGCAGGACGGAGTAACTGTCCTCCTATCGATGCCATATCTGCTGACACAGAGTGTCGGGTGCTATACTTAACCAACTTTCAAGCATCATGGACCTCGGGATATCCACATGGACGAGCGAGGCCTATGATGGATACTTAGTAAATATCTGCTGCAGGTCTTCACCTCAGTGCAAAGTCGTATGGCCAGGAATGGTAGGCTTGCCCTCCACGGGACTCTAGTTAGCTCAGCCACCGACACCCACTTGTGTGGTATCTGTCAGGCCTGTAGGACCACAGCGACCTCTCTGGTTTGGTAGGGTGTGGTTTCTTCCTAGTTTTTGTTTCGAGACATACATCGGCCAATCACGGCGCTCGCAGCGCAGCACATAGCGCCTATCTCCGACACCTAGACATGCTGCCCAAACACCCCGATTTGAATTAGTGCCCTGTTTCGGCTGGCTTTTCAGTTTTTTGCTTCTCTGCTAATGAACCTCGGTGGCCTCCGCTCACTGCCGGCACTCTGTGGAGGGAGATGCGGAGTGCTTCTGTTCATACACCGCCCCTCCCTCTCCGAACTCCGTACCCCATATCCCTATTTCCTGGCCTACACTAATTTGTTAATCGGCGGGTTGACGTCAGTACAGGGGGTTTCAGGAATGCCCAGACATTGGGAGGGCTGGCCCCAGGAACCGGCCTTACGTTTCCCAGTGCTTGACAACGGCAGCAGTTGAGTCGATGACGGTGCCGTCCATGTCGAACAGGAAACCGCCAAAGCCGACCGACTCGGGCGGGGCGTCGAACGCTGCCGCGGCCGGAGACTCTACTATGCTCCCCATGACGGTACGGACAGCACGTGGTCGATTGTCGGAAGGGGCACGGGCAGCGGGGAGCTGAGAACTCGTGTCTCTCAAGGTGGTCTACGTCGTGAGAATGAGATGCAGCCGAGCATCATCTTGACGCAATAACATTTCGTGACTTCGTCAGCGGACAAATATGCAATTATCACAAAACCCAAACGCGAAAACGTGAAAGGAACCCAAAGTACTTGTAAGTTCGGTGTAAGTTGAAGGCAACTTGAGACTTGCACAGTGCCTTCTAACGTCCCTCAGCTGTCTGAGCGCCCAGGGCGTTTGGTTGCTAAGGTATGATACATCAGCGAATGGAAGGGATGAAGTCTTACTCCGTATGGAGCATGGCTTGATTAGGGTATTTCTTCCTGATCCTGGGACGGACCTAACGGGTTGGTAAGAGCAATCACAGTGCGTGGACTGTACGGCGCGCAAGAATCCGTCGCTCGTCGAGATTGGCTGCGGCCGGCTGGGGAAAGGGAATTTTGGGCGGCGGGTAATGTCCAGTCGGCAGCACAGGGCGAGCTTTGGGGTATCGAATGCAAGCCACTCCCTCTCTCGGATCCGTGCCGAATAAAGTAATAAAGAGAAAATCAGAGTCTGGAGAGGGGTGAGGCGACGGGCGACCGTCTAGCTGGTGTTTCCGTTTCCACCTGATCTGGCCGCCAGATCACTGTTTGGAGAGTTCAAGCTTGGAGAGTCGTTTCCAGATCCCCTAGCCATCGTGGACATGCTCCCGGGCATCTTGTTCGTCAGATCGCCGCTTTCTCCTGCCTCCTCGTCCAGCCCAAGCTCAGGAAATAACGACAACGACAGCCTACAGCAGGTTAAGATTGGTCACAGCTCCTTTCTCAAGTTCATCGAATCCGAGTTGATCAAGAGGCCGGGCCCCAAGGAAGCCCAAGACTTTGCCATGGACAAAGTCGGCACGAAACAAGAGTTCATAATCGCCTGTCTCCGTTACCTTCTCCACGCTGTCGGCAAGGTGAGGGATTTGGTGGACAAGGACGAGATTCTAAGGGCTTTCCCACTGGTGGAACGCTCGGCCGAGCACGGCCTTCGCCTGGTTGAGGGCATGACCTACGACCAGTCGCGGCCAGAGCCATTGAAGAACATAATCCCACAGATATTCTCCTCCAAAGACGCTATCCGGCTCTTAAACCTGGTGGGGGGACCTGGAGTGGCACCCTAGTTGGCTTCGAAGACTTCCTTGGGCCGCTATCGTATCCTATCGGCGAGGGCCAAAGGCGGATCTTGAACATTCTGCTCCTAAGGCGTAACGATAACAGGGCAGGAACATTAGCACGAATCCCGGCAATTATGACGAAGGAAGATATCAATGCCAGGCTGCACCAAGCTTGCGCATCCAACAACTACGAACTCGTCGAAGAGTCCTTGCTCTCCCATGGCGCCGGCGCGCGAGCACCTGCTGGCAAATACCTATGCGCAGTCGACACGACCTTGCAGCACGGGTCTGATTACATTGTCCAGATCCTCCTGAGCAAGACGTAGAGGAAATAATCCAAGCTAGTAGCGATGGATAGTGCAAGACGTAGGGGAAATAATCCAAGCTGGTGGCGACAGACTGCAAGACGTAGAGGATATAATCCAAGCTATTAGCGACATATATCAAGGCGTAGAGGACATAATCCAAGCTGGTAGCGACAGACTGCAAGGCCGTACGTAGACAGAAACAGTCTGAGAAGAAAATGGTGCATTACTACCCCCCCCCCCCCCCTTTAAGAGCCCCCCATCAAGTCGTCCTCGAGCGGGGGCGGAAAAGTACGACGCAGATTCTTTCCATCTCCTGCCGAAATCGCCGACAGACAGTGGGCTTCTCCAGGAGCCTACGGAGGGGAGGACGGACTGAGGGGACTTGCTCATAGCGAGCTGGCCCACAATGTCGGGACCACACCATTACCGCCATGACGCTCGGCAAGTTCAGTCGTATGCGGAGATTAAGGCGCGGCGAAGAGAGATGAGACTGGTGCCAGAGATCCCGATCCCGTACCAAACCAGAGTGAATTTAGGAGCCGATATTGGCGCGAGCAACTACTTGACGGGAAGCGACGGCAACCTCTTTTCCCCATTGGTCGGAACTCTGGGCTATTTATTGGCTGGAAGTCAGGACCCCCAGATAATAATTACCCTGAAGGAGCCACGCTCGCACTCACAAACTTCTACGTTGTCCGCCCCGCCTACGACGGCTTCCAAGTATTCGTCAATATTAAGGGCCTACCTCGAATCGGGGGACCGAAGAAGGATTATTCGCAACCCCGGAACGTAGACGGGGAAAGGAATCAGTCCCGAGTAAAAATAAAAGCCCTACGACCCGGCCCTCTTTGTCCCTCCCAGACAACCGACCCGGAATCACCGTGGGTCGTCGCAGATGCAGGGCGGCCCTCGTGATTTTTCACCACGGCTCCAGCCTGAATATTACGCAAACTCCTCCGGAAATCCCGGTGAGGCGTCTTACTTTTCCGCCTACAGTCGGTTGACAAAAGTCTGACCCATCCGATTTTGGCCCACCTTCCCACATTCTAACCACCTCCCTTCAAATGCAAGACGCCATCTCAATTATATAGCAAAATGGCTATAAACTGAATTAAACTGATGCCCTGAAGAGGCTCTTCAAAATGAAGAATATCAATATTTTGTATACCGGCCGTCTGCACCGATAACCGCTTCCAAGCGCTGTCGCATCGATAAAATCAGTGTATCTAACAGTTTATCTTCAAATTCCTCCCAAATAGTGATCGCGGCTGTAATTCAGGCTTGTAAGGCCCTGGTATTCTTTGGCATTGAGGAAAGCTTAGGGAAACGCTCCATTATCCTTTCTTTGAGCAGTTTACATACACTTTCGATAGGGTTAAGATCTGGTGAGTATGCCGGCCAGTCTAGAAGTTTAACACTATTTTCCAAGAGCGAGTCTCCTGCAACCGTAAGAACGTCCCCAGTCACCGTAGTCCACCACACATAACCCTAACCCTGACTACATCCCCCGCCCGCCGGTACATCCAGGATTCTGCCGCCCAGTAATTTACCACTTTTTACAAAATTTACCACTTTTTTGCCACAACGTAACCGACCTTCCACAACCTACCTACCTACCTTACACAACCACCAACACATCGTCGGCACTGCATTCAATCGATGTATCGGTATAGCTTCATTTCTTCATCGATCACTTCGCTGCGCAGTACTAATTAGCGATTAGAAATGGCCGCCCTTGAAGATCTAAGCGATCTGAGCGACTTTGGCGATCTCAGCGATGCGCCCGATGACGATGCGCCCGATGCGCCGCCGCCACCACCGCTCTCGAACCCACCGCCCGGCCATAAGCTTTTCAACACCAAATATGACACCCTCGATGATCTTATCGATGATTTGAGCGAATTCGCCGCTTCTGCGACCTTCAATATAGCCAAACTACGAAGTAATAACTATCTCAAGGACTTCGGCGCAACGAGGGTCGATTTTGGCTGCCAACGTGGAAGAGTTGCGAAGTCCAGGGCCACAACCAACAACACCACCACCGAACATAGAGGCTGCGGTTGGCAGGCCGTAGCCAAAGCCCTCATTTGTAACGATAGGAAATGGACCTTCGAGCTTCTTCCCGGGCATATAGAGCATACAGGTCACCCCCCGACCGACCGCGACTTCAACCTCCTGAGGTCCAAAGTCATCTTCGGTCCTGAGCATAAAGCAGTTATCGCTACATATACTGACCGCCCAGCAATCCCCAACAGGGAGATTGCAAAGGACTTGCGCAAGGCCTTCCCGGACCTCATTTTCATACGCAGTCAGCTACGAAAGTGCCGTTTTCGTCTCCGAAAGCTAGCTCGAAAAGGATACACGCCATTCCAAGTCACGAAGAAGTTGCTTGACGATGCCGGCATATACTACAAAGTTCGTTGGTCTACCGAAAATCCCGATAAACCACGCGGGCTTTTTTGGGCTCCCAAGTGGTGTGAGGAGTAGTGGAAACGCTTCCCTTGGGTGCAGTTGTATGATAACACATACAAAACGAACAACAAGGGCCTGGCTCTCTTCCAGGTAGTTGTCAAGAATAACCTGGGTAAGGTAGTTAGTTGTGCCTTCGGTTTGATCGATAACGAACGTGACGACGGCTTCGATTGGGTGATGGACCGGGTCAACGAGTATCGCGAGGTAATCGGCGCACCACCTCCGAAGGTTATAATTACCGACTTCGAAGCTGCGATGAGGAATGCAATTGTACGTGTTTTCCCTAACGCTTACCCTCAACTTTGCATCTTCTATATTAATAAGAATGTGGTCCTTCATTTCAAGAAGAAATGGAATACGGCCGTTGCAAAAGAGGTTGCCCGGGCATAGGCATAAGGCGGGCAACAGAGAGAGGAAAATAGCGAAGAAGATAACGATGAAGATGAGGAAGAAAACCAGGTTGTTTACCGTACAAGACGAGTGCAGGATGGCCAATAGCCTAGGCTTGGTGCTTTGCCAGTCGAGGTCCCCTATACAAAGGCCGGAATGTACCTCCTTTGGGAGCATATGATGTACTCGCCTACCCTCGATGGCTTCAACCGGGCTTGGGAGATGATGAAAGCCGTATTTTCCGGCCAAACGGCTATACTGAAGTATCTAAAGGAAATATATATGCTACTCAAAGAGTAGTGGGCAACTTGCTATACCAATAAGGTACTCAACTTTGGCCAGCGATCTACATCACTAGTTGAGTCTGTCAATAGGCTCTTCAAGTCATACGTTATTACCGGTAATAGTTCAGTTGATCAGACTATACAATAGAGCTTCAATATGGTGGAGGGTATGAAGGAAGCTTGTGATGAGGAGACTCGCAATTAACAGAACCGTATTCGCTTCGATTACTTAGGAAATCAGTGGCTAGGCGAGGCTCCCTTCAATGTGTGTTATGAAGCCCTCAACCGCGTTGTTCAATAGTATAAAAAGATGCAACCGGCACTGGAAGACCGCCCGAGACCCCTCGAGCCTTGTACCGGCAGCTTCCGGGCGTAGTATGGTATACCTTGCTCTTATGAGCTTCTCGAACGTCACTACGCAGGTACTCTACGGCTTCAAAAGGTTGATTTCCATCCATATTAGTACCTGGAAAGGTCAATCCTTAACGAAGACGAGTACCTACGGTACTAAGACTTCGACAGAGTTCAACATCTTCGGGGCAGGCCGCGCAACACTTCCGCATTTGCAGCCGAGCCGAACGCGCCGCGAGTCCCGACTACTCAGCCCGGCAGGCAGTCCGAGCTTATGCCTTCTATTAGACGGAATCCCTCATAGTGGGAGGGTGTCAGTCTTGACGATGTCGATGAACTGAGCCAGGCACCTACGCAGCCTGCCCGCCGTACCGTCAACAACCTTGACTCGGCTCGCCGTGGTAACCGGGGCACAGGGAGCCGGGGAGGCCGGGCAACAAGCACTCAGGGCACAGGGAGCCGGGCCGGCAGGACTCAACACCAAGGCACGCAGCGTATTGGCCGGGGCGGCACAACATCACGAGCTTCACGCGGCCCTGCAGCCTCTGCAGTGGCTGAAGGTCGTATTGTACGGCCTATACGTAGTGGAAGGGTCCCGCAACCGACTGCCCGGGCATTGGAAGGCATGGATCAGTAAGGCTGTTAGTTGCATGCAGTTGTATGCAGTTGTGAGTAGTTGTAAGCAGGCCTGCAGTTTTTTATTGCATTTTTGGCCCTGTTACGTAATCAGAATCAACGAAGTCAGCTTCGCTTTTTACTGTAGATTTGAACGATTTGAGCGAATCTACGGTCCTGAGCTGGAATTACCGTATTTGGAAGTATGTTGACGTTGGCGACGGCGGCGAGGTGCAATTGCGGTACAACTGCGTTGCTAGCGCTTGGAGCGGGGCGGCCAGCGAATGTGGTAATTTTGGCTGTAAAATGTGGTATTTTTATGGGCGGTGAGCTGTAAAGTCTTGGCGCCTATGTACCTACGGTGACTGGGGACGTTCTTACGGTTGCAGGAGACTCGCTCATTTTCCAAAGCCCACTCATTAATCCAATCTTGGACCAATTTACACGTATGTGTAGAAGCATTATCTTGAATGAATATAGATCCCGGGGAGCATATAGTCGGGAGGCTCTCTTGTATAAGCAGGCGAGTACAACCTTACCGTTAATAACACCGCCACGAGGGGATTCAGGGTCTCCAAGCATCGGTACGAGGGATGTGCGCATACCGAACGAAAAGGCGCCCCAGAACATCTGTAAATGCCTCGTTGGTTTGGTCTTTGGTTGCACATTCTTAGGAAGCAATCGCTCGCCCTGTCCGGTTAGCGGTCGTCTGGCAAATGGGGGTCAAAGGTAGGGTACTTTTCAGCAGAAAACCCATGCCTGTGCGCTCTCCCTGGCCGCGGGCGATGGTGGATTCGTCAGACACTATCACGCGCCGCCGCCACCACGCAGGCGGCTTCCTGACATGCAGGCGCGCGAAGACCAAGCGAGCTGCAGCGAGCCGGTCGCTCAATTTGGGCCTTCTCAGGGCTGTTTTTGTGTAGGATGTCCAGTCGGCGAAGCTCCCGGGTAATCGTGCGATTACAACACGAAAGCTGTACCGTTATGCGTATTTTGTCGATCAGAGCCTACGTTTTTATCCATCTTTGCCTCTGGCTAGCAATCCCCCTTTCTGTGGTTCGACGGTAGCCCATTTCTTACCGCCTCGTTGACATTCTGGATTAGGAGCACGCACGACGCCGAGGGACCCGCGAGGTGACGTCCGTCCGTTGGGCTGTAAGACAATGGCCACGTGGGCTTGTAAGAGGATACACCAAAGGAAGAAAAGGAAACGGAAAACGAGCAAAAGAACGAGTTGGCGTCTCCTCCAAGTAGTATAGCCCGCGTAGAGCTTAGAATGAGAAGGCGAATAAGAATAAGAAAATGGAAATACATGGTCCTCCACTCTAATTGCCCTCCCTATCTCTCATACTCCATCTCTCTTTCACATCACCAGCTCCTATACCCCCGGCCGCCTTTCCGCTCCTATCGTCGTCCCCTTTGCCCCTTCCAGCAAAGAACACAAACACAAACACACACCCACATCCACCCCTACAGAGATCAGCACCGGTCCTCGTACAGCTCCACACTGAACCGCTTCTCGGCGTCCCAGGCCTGTCCCTTGACCAGGGGGTCCTTGTAGTCGTGGCGGCACGTGTTGAGCACGGCCGAGACGAGGTCGGCGGCGTCGCTGCACGGCAGCTCGATCTTGTCGCCGTGGGCGTTATGGGCGCACAGGTAGACGGCGGCGCCCCACGAGCAGCTGATGCGCCCGCACCCCGTCTGGCCCGCGGCGATGTTGCACATGCGCCCCGGCTCGTACAGGTAGCCGAGCCCTTCCTTGAGGTACCACTTCCTAACGGCGTACCCGTCGTGGTTGGGGCTGGACACTTGGCATTGGACCTTTTTATGCGTTTCTTGTTAGCTTTCAACTACCCCTATTTACTGGGGTTTCCAGGCTCCTTGCTTCCCTTTCCTTCGTAATTCTAGGGAGGGGTATCGTTCGGGGGGGGGGGGTGGACTTACGTCGCCGACTTTGAGGTTAGTTGTGGCGGCAAATGCCGCGATGATGGCGTCGCTGGGCATGGCCGCGCCCAGGGCGGACGAGGCGCAGCACGCGAGTAGAGGAAGGACTGCGGAGAGCTTCATTGTGACGATGGTGGCGCGGGGCGACTTGTTGTTGCTTGATAGCTTGTCAGGAAGACGGACGGAAATTGCGACGAATGAAGAATACAAGCTAGAAAATGTCACAATCTGACGGGCGCGGGGATGAGTCTTTATGGGCGGAGGGTGTCGGGGGAGAGGAGATAGAGTTCGCGTTACCAAAGGTAATTGCTTGCTATCTTGGTCATATGAGAGGCAGGCTTTGCAACCGGGAAGTCTAATGTCCTCGCGGCTATTGGGTAACTTTGCGGGAACCTTATGCCTACTGGAATTAGCACCGCCGTACAAGGTTGGAAAAAGCCAATTGTGCCACATTAGGTACCTACCTATTGCGTAGTGGTCAAGACCTCGAGGGGACCGGCAAAGTCCAAGAGGTTGAAGCCGGATTGCAGTGCGAACAGAACATCAATTGGCTCGTCCGACACTGTGGACGTCTTGCTGGCCATCTTGGGCAACAATTAGTCGATGGGAGGGAGGGGTAGGATCGTACGATATTTAGCTTCTCAAAAATCCGCTATGTTGCCGTGGTTTGTCCTGAATTGAGAGGTAAAACACAGAGGAAGGGGCAAGGCCGTACGTACGTCGACAGAAACACGCCGCCCACCAGCTACTCTCTGCACAAATGGCCCCCTTTAGGCCAAGAAGCACGGAGCCCTCAGACGCCTAAAAAAAACCACGAAAGAATAGCCCACGACGGCAGGGGTGCCTGAGCACCTGGCAAGAATTATAACTGACTTGTTGCCTGTGGTCTCTTCAAGTCTCCCAAGCAAAAGAAGACGTCGAACCTCAAGCCCCTCGCATGAAGTTCATTAATTATTACATGGTACATTACATTACTGAACCTTCTAGTCTCAGCAGCCGCTCCACAAACACCGACACCCTCTCCCCAATGCTCCATAATCCCTCATGCGAATCGTCGTCGAGAGCGAATCTTCTGGTCATGCGACGTGACTTGATGGGCCCTTTCGGCTCCCGGACGTCTTCCATTGCCTAGATGAACGAGAATGCCGTCTAGACCTTCTCGGGACCCGAACCAGTACTCCTTTCCCCCAGGCGGCGGGAATCCTCTTTACTATAGAAGGATCGCCAGCGTTGAGAAGGAGATAGTATGCCCGGAATTCTGGCTCATTTTTGCAGGTGAGGTGACGCGCTTCTCGCGGCACTCGTCGTACGCTTCAACACCAGGGATAGATAGGATGGTCCTGCCCAGCTGCTCGACTTCTTGCCTCTGGTCGAAATCGCTGCTGGCAAAAAACCCTTCCGGGACAGGAGATGGAGGGCACTGGGCGTGAAAGCGCGTGATGGTCTCAAAGCAATGAACCAACTCCTTGTATTTCTTCGGGCGACTTTTGCGAATGAAAGGTAAAGTCGCGGCGAACTCCCCTGGTTCGGCCCCACAGGAAGTTGTGCATCGACGGCAGGTTGGCGTCTGACTGAAGGAGGTCTTCTTCAAAGCAACTCGAGCCGTGCTTCCTCTTCGTCATCGTGGTCGATGATGAGCTTTGTGTTCTTCCGCGCCACTTTGGCAACGGCGATAATCAAGTCCTTCGTTTTCCGACAGTTTTCCTCGGTTTTGTTAGCTAAGAAGAGAGCCGTCGCTGCCATGTTCTGTTTTCGGGCATATTGGTCAGTTAATGAGAGAAAGCTGGGGGTGGTCTCGCCAAAGCTTACGTGGATGTGCACTAGGCACAGGCCTTGCACCTGCAACGAGTCGAGATGGTTGGCGTCCATATATAGGAGATGGGTGCCCGCTCTGCTGTTGACCAGCTGCGAGAGAAGCTGGATCTGGATGTGGCACCGCTCGAGGACGACTTGGGGGGGGCGGGGCAGGAATGCACTAATTTTCTTCTTGGCCTGTTTCTGTCTACGTACGTCCGTGCGGCCTGCAGTCTGTCGCTACCGGCTTGGATCATATCCGCTACGTCTTGTAGTCTATCGCTACCAGCTTAGATTATCATGGTTGTACTTATTCCTACTTGCCTAGTTCTGCAACGTACACACTTTTGCGGTCCCGTCCTCGGTTCTTCATAAGATCGTTTGCTCGTGGCTCTCGGGGGCTTCCGTTCCCATCGCCCGTCGTATCTTGCGCTACGACACCACAGCACGCTCTTCAATACTAGCAGTCATTCCTAGCCACACCACTCCTTGGGCAGCAATCACGAAGGTTGTCTCGAGGTAGAGCGAGGGATGCCGGCGCCCGGCTTGCGCGCAACACCAACTTTCGTTCCCCCCGTCTCCTCTCGCAACCCTTGAGTATCGAGCCCACGGTAGCCTGTTCTCTCCAATCCGGCCCTATCGCGTTGGATGTTATATATGACTGGTAATCGATCGGCGAATGTGCCCTGGTGTAAGAAGGAAAGGGCGATACTTGGGGCGGTGGGAGGAGTCTCCAAGATATACGAGAGATGTGTGGATTTTTCGCCGGGTTTATGCTTGGTGTCATGGCCGTTCAAGGTATCTAGGGGTCTTGACTTCCAGCCAACAGCCAGCCCAGAGTTCCGACCAATGGGGAAAAGACCAAGTCGTCCTCTCGCGGTGCCACATCCAGATGCAGCTTCTCCGGCAGCTGGTCAACAGCAGAGCGGATTTTGACCAAGTGCTTAGGGGGCCCGGGCCAAAGAGGAACTCGACGACATAGTTGCCTTTTTAACAACGGCCGCCAGGTTCCTGTGGGTTGAAGAGAAGGCCGGATCCGTGAACTGGGCTCCGATCCCTGGGCACCTCGCGGCCAGGCTTGACAGTTTTGGTGGACTCGGAGCTCGACGAGTTTGAGGGACTTGCGAGGTCAAAGCTCGGTGTAGTGTCGATATCGGCGTCGTAGGGCATCGAACCATGCTTAGCGCCACACGGTTTTTTTACGCATCTGGCTACAAGAAGCGTATAGCGACCACAGGCCTGAGCCACCGTTGGGAAGTAGAGACCGAGGCGGTCAGAATGGTATGTTGGAGGTGAGGATTGAATGAGTGGTTGGATTGTTGATGAAGGAAGAAAGAAGTGTCGGAGAAATGGTTGATGTAGAAGGAAGAAAGAAGTATGGGAAAGGAGAGAGGGAAGCTCCCTATATATGCGCAAAAAACCACAAAACTGGCCTTATTTTCCTTGGGTTATTGGAAAAAGGATGCGACATCAAGATTACAGTTGGTTATACCTGGCGGAAGCAGGAAGCTCAGGTCCAACACGAAGCTCAAGTCCAACACGGAGCTCAAAGTTCTCGGATCCGGCTACAACTAAGCCCACGGCATTTGATGCGCCAGTTGTAGCCGGACCCAATCCGAGAGCCGTCCAAAGTTTGGGGTGTGTAGAGCGGAGCGGCCGGTACGTGATGTGATGTGATGCGCCCGCCAGTGCCAGTCAACCCTTTCTGTTGGACTTGTGCTTCGTGCTTCCGCCGGGTATTGGCATTTTTTTTTTCTTAACTAACTTTAATCTATATGTCGCATTAGTTTAGCTTTGTTCTGTAGTCGAGGTACCTCTGCCTAGTGGTACGTGTCAGTTGTGGTGGTGGTGGGTACTACAAACTCGAGACTTCTCAAGGCGGCGCCTATAGCGTGCGTCCAGTCTAAGAGAGAGAAAAGCAAAGTCCCCACCCCCGGTCCTGCCTTGTCCTTCCCGTCCGTTATTGAGTGGACTCCCGCCCAAGCTGCACGTAGGGAGTCGAAGTGGGATAACGACGCCCACATGGGCCTTTGCCGCACGTTAGCCGAGGTGATGGTTATAGATGGTGTTCTAGTCTCCATACATGGAGATGTGTGCCGACCCTTGAGGGCTCCGGGCCGTTCAAGGTTGAGGTGTGTGGAGCGGAGGGGCCGGCACGTGATGCCTGTGTTGAATAGCGTATAAGAAGAGCAGCCCCGGCCTTGATGCAACAGGAAGAAACAGGAACAACAGGGGTCAACTAGCATCTTTCACATCATCATCAACATCATCGTCAACATAATCTTCAACATCATCATCGTCAACGCATCGTCAACACCATCCTTCCCCCGTCAACACCAACCTTCCCTCGCCAACATATCGTCGTCAAATATGTCTCGCAACCACGAGGAAGCTGTTCGAGGAGTGCGCCTCGCATGCGAGGAAGCCGTGCGAGCGGCGCGCCAGGACTGGGACAAGGAGCAAGCTGTGCGCCAGGCCCGCGAGGATGCCGAGCGCGTGTGGCGCGACGAGGGAATTCTGCACGACGAAGCCGTGCGCGAGGCACGTAAGCACTGGGACGAGGAGAGAGCTGCGCGCCTAACAAACCAGGAAGCTAAACGCGAGAGGGCCCAGCGCCTGGCCCGGGCGGCGCGCGAGGACGAGGACGCCGGCGCCGATAATGAGCGGCAACACCTCGAGGAGGCCGTACGCGCGGCACGCGGGCTGGCCCACAACATCCTCTTCGTTACGGAGGAAGTCCAGCGCCTGGCCCCGGCGGCGCGCGAGGGCGAGGACGCCGGCGCCGACAACGAGCGGCAACACCTTGAGGGGGCCGTACGCGCGGCACGCGGGCTGGCCCACAACATCCTCTTCGTTACGCAGGAAGTCCAGCGCCTGGAACGCGCCGAGGCTGTAGCCGATAACGAGCGGCAGCAACTCGAGGAGGCCGTACGCGCGGTGGCACGCAGGCTGGACCCCAACAATATTTTCTTCGTTACGGAGGAGGTCCAGCGCCTGGAACGCGCCGAGGCTGCAGCCGGGCGCGTGGGACGCGACCGCAGCCTCTTCGAGGTGCAACCGGACTCGGATTTGGAAGTGGAACCGGTTTCGGATGGGGATTTGGATTGGTGAACAAACTCGATCCAGCCGACGGCGGCGGTGGCGGCGGCGGCGGCACCCCTGTGGGCTCGCCGGCACCGTACCAGCTACGCCGAAGGCCGCCGGTCCCGGGTCGCCTTGAAAGCTGGCCTCTCCTTCTTTAGCCTCGTTCATAGCGTCTTTGAACTCGTTAGCTAGTGTTGAGCATTGACAGCCTGGTTAATAAATAATTAAGGCGTTATTGAACCCTTCCAATATCTCTTCTTACCCTCGTTAGCCCCTTCTATTAGACTAAGGATGTAATCCCTACAAGTAGTATGTTGTGTATATGCGAACCTTTTATTACTTACTGCCCTTTGTTGATGTCGTTCGGCGAACCCCGGCACCGGCTCAAGTTCCTAAATAAAACATATAGATCAGACAGTTATAAGGTAGTAAGGCGAGGAAAAGCTTGGAAGAGAAATAGTAGATTCGGGAGTTTATTCGGTTAATCGAGGCCGTACACGATTAGAACGGCTCAGTCTATCTTTTCCTGTCCGAGCAAGAGAATATAGGTAAATGACCACCGCCTGTATGGCTGTCACCGTCATAGTCTGTGAGCTTGCCACCAGAGTGGAAATCTGCGCAGCAGGGAGCAAAGTAATCGAAGAAGCTAGAGCCCTTAAAAGACTGCTGGGTAGGCTGGGCAGGGTAGCGAAAGTCCAGGTAGTAGGTAACTCTCTCTCCAACTCTCTTTTTATCCGAGTGAAGAAGCGATCCGCCTCGGTGGCTGACGAAGAAGAGTCAGTGCCGCATAACTCGGATTAGACGGAGAGCAACATGCAAGCTTCCAAGCGCCAAAAGACGACGATATCTGAGTGGATAGCGCGACTGTTGCTAGCCCAAACAGATCGCCTCGAGATTCAAGTCCAGTGCCTCCTCGGCGTTGGTCAAGAGGCCGCGAACGCGTGGCGACGGCCAATCACAAAGGGGAGCAACAGCGGCATCTTCTGTGCATTTTGCTCTTTGGTCGGGAACTCAATGACGGACGGGCACAGAACCACCGGACACAAGCACAGGACAAAGACAACCCTCCGAGCAGTTTACAGAGCTGCGCCATGTCTCGGCCATGTTTGTCTAGGCCATCGACGAAGAGGAAGAGGCAGATGTTGAATGGAAGCCTGGTCTGCTGGGCAGTAATGCGGCGTATCATGGACTGCCGTTCGGGCAGAGACCACGCTGCCGCCTCCGTCTTGGAGTCTCGGACGGCGTTTGTCGGTGTGCCTTCCTCCGTCATCCGCTTCCGTCTCTCGGCGCACGCGGCGCGGATCAGGTCCGAGTGTGACAGAGAATGTCGTGCGAGATGGACCGGAGCAGGGTATTCCGCGAACCCTGCGCTTGCGGGCCTTCCTCTGAAGTCTGTTGGTCTCCTGGCAACATCTATATGGAGTTTGCTTTTCTCTCTCACACACACACATTTTTGGTGCTTCTTTTGTGCCTCCGGCGGCCCTCCGGGGCGCCTGCGGCGAGCTACTCGCTGCGCTCGAAAGTCGTTCTTTGCTACCACGAACTTGCTTATCGGTTTGCTCCTGCGTAACGAACAGGCCGTGATGGATGATGTTAACAGTCTGCCGCAGTCTTCAAGACAGGACAGGGAGAGACTTCTGCTTTTATCCCTCTCTCACACAAACATACTAGGTAGGTGCGTTCAGCCAGGAGCCGTGTTTGCTTAATGGTGGCATTGAGGGAAGTGAATAGGTTGGGATGTGAAGGTTTACGGTGGATCAGGGGCGAATTACACGGGACCCGAGGACTGTCAAATATAACAGCCCTTTCAGCCTTGTGGCTAAGGCCTTAGCTGCAAACTAACGTAAATGGACACCCGCCCGCTGAATCCTGTGAGACCATAGTCACCTAAACCATGTCCGAAACAAGGTCCGAGGAGGACTAGACGTCACCAGTGCTGCGAACTACCGGCCGGAACGGTCAGTCCCTTTCCTCTGTCGAGTACGATTACCTCAGTTTCGCGAAAACGCCGCAGCAGCAGTATAGCTACTGGTAAGAAACGATGGTCTAGTTAAGCCGGCGCTCCTCTACCACACAGCAAGCGGAAGGAGAAGAAGAAGAAGACGATAATGGACTGAGCGAAGAAGGGGTCGGCTGATGTGTGTCCCCTTTCTTCGCTCGGTCCAGCATCCTCGTCTTCTTCTTCTTCCTCTACCGCCTTCTCCGTAGCCACACACACATCAGCTCTCGTCACCCGCAGCAGTAGCTAGGGAACACATCATGCCTGTGCCTGGTCTGCACGTTCACGTTGGGGATGGACAAACAGTGCCGGATGGCTTCTTCGACAGGCGGCGGCGGCGCGGCGGTAGAAGAAGAAGACCAAGACGATGATAGACCGAGCGAAGAAGGGGGAGGCAGGATGTGTTCCCCAGCTGCTGCTGCTGGCTACCTCGCGGGCTAATGTGTGTGTGTCCCTCCCACAACTGGCTGGCTGCGTCGTGTGTACGTTGGAATTGGGCAAACAGTGGAGGCGGCGGCGGGAGAAGAAGAAGAGGCATGATGTGTGTCCCCCTTCTTCGCTTGGTCCATCATCGACTCCTTATTCTTCAGTGATCTTGTTGGCTATAAGAAGACGCTTTTTACCTGTATTTTAGACCGATCTAACCAGACAATTCAATGCTCAGTCAATCCAGATCACGTGCAACATATTGAATATGCCGGAAGAACCAACGGAAAGGAAGGGAAGCAAGAGTCATGCAGGGCCTGGGAAAGTGAGAAGCATCGCAGCGACCGAAAAGGCCGGGCTGGGGCGGTGATGGTGGTGGTGGTGGTTACTACCAAACCTCTATCGGAATCCCCAGTTCTGAGGCGCATTTATGGAATGGAATTGAATGCATTTCTTCCTACCCGCGCGACCTCCTCACTCAAGGATCCTCCACGGCCTCCTCCCTTTCGCCGCTCGCACGCTCGCCTTAGGTTGGTTTACCTAACGCCCCCATAACCGCGTTGTAGGCATCCGAATAGATACGGGCGTACTCAAATCTCTTCTCCAATAGAGCGTAGATTTCCGCAAGCTCTTTGATCGCTTTGGTCTGTCCGACGACTATCTTCTCTAAGCGAACGATCATGTTGACCTGGCAAGCGATAATCGTGTCCTTATTCGCAATCATCTCCCTCTGATGGACAATCGTCATCCAAAGCTGTCTGATATGTTCAAGTTGCGCTTGGGACAGTGATGGCGGGGGGGACGGTTGTCCCAGGGAGGACGGTGGCGCCGCGCTCATGGCGGCGGCCCGCAATTGCTTGCTGCAGGACAGGACTAGGTGTTAGGGTCATTGCTCGATTGAAGAGAGATGGCATTGACTAACAGGAAGTGGAGATTGATAGCTGGATCTGCTAGGCTCGATCTGGTTGATTGGACTTCTGTGTCTCTGCCCAAGTTTTCGATGGGAAGTGGTCCGGGGGAAAGTGCTTGTCGAGGTTGAGACTGCTTGTGCGAAGGGGCCTGGTTGCTCTCTAGCTCCCGATTGCTCCGTGATTCATGATTCATGCACCTCAACTCCACTATTAGCTTGGGGACCGGCCGAGACTTGTTGCTCCTCCGGCGGGGAATACCGGGCCAGGTTCCCCACCTTGCGCTTTGACGCTTCGGCGCCACCAACTGACCTACACGTGTAGACGCAAGGGACGTAGATCTTGGGGTTGGTTTGAGTGCCACGTGAGTGCCAATCTATGTCATCTCACCAAAGATCGAGCCAATAGAGGCAGGCTTGGCGCTTGGCAGCGCCGCACGCAAGGCACCGGTAACGTCATTCTTGACCTGGATTTGGTCAAGGGCAAAAGGAACATCAAACAACAAGCACCTGTTCATAGCTAGAAAGCGATAAATCGAACTTCGGGACAACGGATTTACAGTCATTCTACCACTTCGACACCAAAACAAATTCTCGTGATAATTCCAGCTTTCGATGTTCATGGTCTAATTATTGGATTTATGCTTGCGGCGCTTTGCCGTCAAGGCGATCCTTCCTACGACGGCCTCATGACACAGCAAAGCGGCATTTGATGGCTTAACACGTCCGAGGATTGTCCGATCGACCAGTCCCTGGAGTCACGGACGAAAACTGGCCAATCCCTGTGCGAGAAACATTCGGCACCTCCACGGTAAAGTAGAAGAGACAGCCTCTCTACACTACTTCCGGCTCACAAGCTCGCCTGCGGTAGCTCCATTCAGCTGATTTATTGGCCGCCGTCTAGAGAGTTTGCCCCACCAAAGCTGCTGTAGGGTCTTTGCTCACGATGGCGAAAGGGACGAGGAAACTTGTTGACGGTAGAGATAGAGAGTTGAGAAACAACAAACACACACACACAAGTCCAGGGTAGGCAGGCATTGCTGAAGTGTGGAAGAGAAGAGGCTTCAGCTGCGGCTACGGTTTGGACGACGCGCGAGGGTGGGAACGAGGTGGGAGCTTCCTTTTCTTATTAGGGTGACCTCTACCTCTGAGCAGGTCTGAGAGTTTCCCGAAAAGGGTCCCTCACAGGTATCACGTCCCAGACGGGGATGGGCCTGTCGCAGACGCAGAAAAAGCCACTTTGTCTTGCTTGCATATGTCAGTGTCATGGGCAGGCATCAGGGGTGTGCGGTTCCATCGCTAGTCCAGTGCGCTCCGTCATTGAGTTGCCGACCAAAAAGCAAAATGCCACAGTTTGCTCAAGCGGGCAAGTCGAAGACCGGGCTGGGTTAAGCATTTTGTCAAGCTCCAACAGCCCGTCACGTGGGCTCCCCAGGTTTGCAGAGACTCTGTGCAGTCTCTGCACTAGACAGAGAGGCGTCCTCAGTTCTAAGGAGGCCACTGGTGGATTCTTCCTCAAAAGTGGTGATGATATCCTCCCAATGCAATTCACCCTGAAATGGGTTCTTCGATTGGTGTAATTTCAGGGGAGAGGATTTGTACGTCGCGGGGCCAGGGCACACCGCACGGCACAGGTCTCCCCATCCACACCGGGTCTGAGTGGATTACTAGTTCTAGCAGGAATGCTGGCGCCACCAACCCCACCCCAGGATCTACACTACCGCGGTGTTGACGCCGGGGAGGTCTCAGTTCCGAGCCAAATGCTAGCCTAGATAGCTGAATCGACTGCCTCAACAGTATGCTATTTATCCTGTGATAACGCCGTGTTGCTTACCTTTGACACAGCTACCCTTGAGCTAGTCAACCCTCAACACCACGTTGGTTACTTCGTGATTTGGCCTGTATTCAAGGCTACGAGTCATGGCACAAAGCGGGGTTATCCTTCTAATTTCTTAGTAAAATGCCTGAGCCACCCATTCCTTCGAGCGAAGCGAGGACAGCCCGGCGCAGGCGCCGCCGGAGGCAAAAAATAAAGAAAAAAAGGAAAAGAGAGCCTCCATTCAGCTGACTCTCTAAATTTCTCGGTAGCAGACGGTTTAATGCCTACTAGCTAGACGCAGACGCGCTGCTGCAGCTCGGCCGAGAAGCTAAGGAAGACACCACAACTTGGTCTTGACATGACCCTCTAACCACGCACGGTGCAGACCTCCAGAATCTCACCACTGACCTTCTTTTGGCGTTGCAGCTTCGCCAACTCCTCCGAGTACCGCAAGGATGTAGATAGAGTTCTCGTCTCATAACGTCGGGCGAGTGGCAGGTCTCGTGGTAGCATCCAAGGCCGTCTTCAAGAAGAGACCGTCTTTAAGAAGTGCGGAGACGGCAGCAATCCGCTCTTTGTTAGCGAAGGGTGGCGGCGGGCTGCTCGCTACGCTCGTAATCTGTGGCCCGTCCGTCATTGAGTTGTTTTTTGTTGCGTGTTGATCCAGTAGCCGACCCTGACGGTCGATGGCTTTTGATGGATGTCTGTCACGGGTAGAACGGCGGAGAAGGCGCGTCGCGGCCGGGAGGATCCGGGAAGCAAGGCGTTGGTTGGGTCGTGGAGAAGCTTGCGGTATGTCTGTCTGTCTGTATTGACGGCGGAAAGGCGAAAGAGGATGTATGATCTTGATTAGAGCGTACTACCGTCGTGCACAAAGTTATCTTCGGCTGCCTTCACAGACATATGTCCTATCATAAGACTGCGGTAGACAACATTATCGACCTGTAGTCGATCGGTGGTGTCCGCGGACTTCGAGCTGGCGCATTTTTCGAGGCAAATTGCCTGGCTCGATATTATCGCCCGACAGGGTGGCAGTCAGGTCTACCGTGATATGATGTTCGTTATGAAGGCGCAAACCGATGAGAAAGTTCGGGACCTTTTCCAAGACGAGGATAAAGAAAATATGATTAAATTGATAAGCGGGGCGCAAACAATAAGGTAGGGCTAATAGCAGCGACGACGGCGACGATAGTACAGAGAACCATAAACCTAGCCCAATAGACTAGCCGTCCGACTGGCCCTCCTGAGGTTGCCTATCTTATATCCCGAAAGGTGCCCTCAAAGGTCTTTGTCGAGCCTCTGCTACAGAAATGAAGGAGAAGTTTGACCATTACCACCAAGCAAACTCGTCGCAATCGACTGAGTTTTTAGCAAATCAAGAAGTTAACCGCGGGAAAGCTATCCTCAACTCAAATTTCTCAAGGACGGCGAGCTACATGTATCCTTACCAGACTGTTGGCAAAGAGTTTGTTAACAAAACGCTTGTTGTTAATTTTAACAAGCGTTTTGTTCCGGTTGGTATACGTAATGGAGGCTACTGTCTTTATCCCTAATATCGGGACTTCCCCATGCCCATGCGCGTACGTCCCGAGCGAAACCGGCAGCGACTCTGATGATGATGATGAATAGTTGTTCTGCTATGTTGGTCTTGCCTTCCGCAACGAACGGCTTCTTCGTGAGATTGCCCGGCATACGTATACGTGGGACGAACTTGGCCGTGTCGGGGAAGTAGTCGTACCTGATTAAAGAATTCTAATGCGATGATCCGATGAGGGTGCTTCTTCTCGGCGTAGCTTTGCGCAATGTGTTGCGGGGTTTAGCCCTACCCTAGCGCATGGGCCAGTTGCCCCCGCACGGGTTCTCGCCCACACATTTAGTGCGGGAGGTTCCCCCTCCTAGAGTTAGTTAGCTAATGCATCCTATATATACTATCCATATAGGTTATGACGCCCTTTTTCGCTTCCAATTGAAGCTATCCCCAAGCCGTTCTTTATATTCGAGAGCGTACGAGAAGGAGATTAGTTGAGTCGATTGATCTACCTAATAATAAGGCGAGCGCGCGTAGGTCAGGAAGACCGTAAGCCAGCCAATAGCACTAAGGAAGTCGAGCGACTTTCTAGGTATACCACCCTCAATCTATTAGAAGCCGATAGTAATTAAGGGTATTCCCGTTAATTAACTAGAGCGATTAATAGGTACCGGTTTCTTTAGTCTATCCTTCGATAGAAGAACCAATAACCTACTAAGTCTTTTCTTAGCTACGCGTAACTAACTAGGCTGTATAAAGACTTTAACTAACCCTAGCCTAATAGATACCTATTAAAGGTATTACTAAATTCGATATAGAAGACGTATATCGGCTTATCCGTACCGACGTTACCTAGTTAATAGGGGAGAAGAACCTAGTTTAGTAGGATAGCTCTCTCTAGGGCTACCTTAATATCTACGACTTATAAAACTATATCCTTTAAGTAATCGATAAACCTATAAGTATAGTAGAAAAGAAAGAGTAACGAGTAAATCGAGTAGTTATCTTAGCGATAATTAGTAATAGCCTCTCGCCGGCTATATACGAGAGACTAATCGCCTATAGTTAGGATCTAAAAGAGCAAAACCCGAAAGTCATATACGACCTTATTAAGAAGGTCCTTCCTCGTATTATATAAGAAGCTATAATAGACTATATTATTAAATACTTAATAATTAATCGTACTACCTTCGGAAAAATATAAGACTTCCTAACCCGACTTCGATACTTATATAAGAAGATCGAGGAACTTAAGGCGGGAGTTACGGAAGTATACTATACTAACCTACTAGTTATAAAGCTTAAGAAGACCTACTCCGACCGTTTCCTCTTCTAGGTAAATAGACTAAAAGAAAAGATATTAACCTAGGAGAAGTTAAATTAAGAACTTAAAGAGATAGCTATAAACGAGGAAGTAGTACTAAAGTTTAATAAGGTTAATAAGGAAGTAGATATAAAAGTTAAAGAGCTTAAGGATACTAAAGGTAGAAAGGTAAGGAAGCCTTATAATAAGTACTTAAACTAAATTATAGAAACCTAGGAGTATAAGTCCTACGGTTATTATACCCTAAAGGATAAGTCTAACTACTAGTAGTATAATCCGAGTAAGGCTCCTAACTCCTAACCTAAGAAAAGGGAAGCCGAAGAGCTAAAGAAGAAATAAGGAGCGATTACGGCTATAGTAGTATATAACGGCTTAGGTCTTACGAATCCCTTAATATAAACTAGTTCTAGCTTATTATTTATACCTGACTTTTTTATACCTTAGATCGACTTAAATAAGGCTTAGTAGCTTACCCGGACTTTACCCAAAGAGCCTTAAGTAGAGCTATATCGAACTAATATTATACCCCCCGAATCCCTATATAATACGGCTATAGAACTATAAATTATACCTTAAGAAGTTCGACTACTTATAAATAATTAGCTACGGGCCTATTACGTACGTATTAAAGATATGTACGATAAGTAGTCAGATTTTATCGCGAGCCCCTAGTATTCGGCTTAATATTAATAAGTACTAAAGTCTAATAAGCTCTTAAGGTAGAGATTTTAACGAAGGACTATATTATCTTTAATATAGGTACTTTAACTATAAGCTTTAATTACTTTAAATAGTTCTTAGAGCTTTATCCCTTACCCAAACTTATCTATTATACGTACTCCTCTAGATTAATAGGCTCGACCTACTATACTAGAGTAGTAGAAATTAACGCCGTAACTAATAAGGGAGATAATATACGTATAAGACTATTATTAGTTTATTATTACCTTAAATCCCTAGCGAATCTAATTAATATTATTATACTATAGTTAATAAAGGTAATATAGCGAATAAACTAGAATAATATAATTTATAATATTACTAGAAGAAGGATTTAGTATATAATATATAGGAATATACCTATTATTCCGAGTATAACCCCTAATAACTTCGATAAAGCCGTATATACCCTATAACTAGCGATTCTTATTTTAATTAACTACCTAGTTATATATAGGCGCCTTATATACGCCTCGCGTAGTATCGTTATAAGGGTATACGAAGAAGCTAGAATTCAGCTCCGTAGAAAGTAGAAGGACTACTTCTATAATATATATATAAGAGGAAAGAAGACCGATAAGCTAAGAAAGGTAATAAAAGAAGCTATTTATAGCCTAGTTAATATAATCTAGGTTAACGTTATATTATACGCCAATTCCGGCTACTTAGGTTATAAGTAGGTAGCCCTATTTATCGATATTTATTTAGGCTATATATAGATACGATTTATAAAAGAAAAAGGCTATATATACTAATAGATCTTAAAGCTATATACGTTCCTAGTACGGCAGACCGAAAGGAAAGTCAAAATAATAGGTCTTAATAGAGGTTCGGAATTCGGCCTTAATACTAACGAGTATAAGAACTCCAAGCTCAAGTCCTAGGCTAAAACCGAAGGTATATAGGTCTATATAATAATAATAGAGTCACCGTTTATAAATAGAAAGATTAAACGGATAATTAGGGTTATTACTAAGCGAATAAGGACTTTAATGATTAAATATAGAATACCGGAGTAGCTATAGCCTTTCGTTATAGAGAGCGTTATAAGGATTACTAACTTACTACCGACTTTAGTAAATACTAGCGAGTTAAGCCCGTATAAAGTCTTTTATATAACTATGAGCCTTCTTGAAGAAGCCTATAAGCTATATATTTAGTATTTAAGAAGCTTCTACTACCCGGTATATTACTATATAAAGCCGAGCTAGAGAATATAGGGTAATAAGCTAGAACCCTATACCTGAGTTAGAAGGTTAGTCGGCTACGATAATATATACGGAAAGATCTACTAGATCTATAATCTAGAAAATAATATAGTTATAAGGGTTAGCGTAGTTAAATTCAACGAAGAAGAAGGCGCTAGACTAGGCGAAGTAGAAAAGGATATAGAATATAAGGCTATATTTAACGATACTACTATCGATAAGGCTGAAAATTTTACTCCGCCTATAAAGGTTTGCTTCGACTTACCGATTAACGGTAGTACTCTTAGCCCGGCTCCGAAAGCCACTACCTAAATTACTATACCGATTACTACTTTAATAGCCCCGAAAAAGAAGAGAGGAAGGCCTACGTATAAGGAAGCCCTAATACCTAAAGCGACGCCCGAGCCGACCGACGAATATTCGGAAGAACCTAAGCCGTATATATCTAAGCGATACCCTTATATATTATATACCGAGCCGACTAAGGAATCGGGTAACGAATTCTAAGATACCGAAGATCCTATCCCTTACGATTACTCCCGTACGACTAAAGCCCTACGAATATAAGACCCTAAAGCTAAGAAAGAGAAGGTAAAGAAGTAGAAGAAGGTTCGATTTAAGGGGGTAAGGCGCTTAAGTAGGACTAATATACCGCCCGGTATATATACTGATAGAAAACCGATTCTAGGCCTTAATTACTAAGGTCTATAAGTTAATACTAGCTTTTTCTAATATTAATATATATACCCGAAGATAAAGGTAGCTATAGATTAAACCCTCTTAGTAATAAAAGTTAAGTATAAGCTTTATATTATATCTATTAAGCTTCTAAAGAATTATAAGGAGGTACGGCGAGTTACTAATTACGAATCCCATTAGCTACCTACTATAAAGTAGTAGGACTAAAAGATCTTAAATAAGGAAGTCTACGTACTTATTAATATACCCGAAGGGTAAATTATTTTACTAGGAAAATAAGTCTATAATAAGAAACTAGACCCGAATACTAGAAAGATATTACCAAGAGCTCGTTAGGTTATATATAGTAACTTCGAGACCGAGGGCTAAAATAGTTAAGACGTTTATATAGTAGTTACGAATAGCGTCTTAGTAAAAACCTTTATAATAGTTATGGTAATCCGGAACCTATAATATAAATAATACGACTACGACGTAATATTCCTTAATATTAATATCCCTCTAGGTTATATATACTGTTGAACTACGTTCCTGTATAGGCCTGAACTCAGCACCTATACAGGGTACGCAGGGCAGCAGGCGCAGCGGAAGCAAGGCGTGTAGCGTATATCGGGAACCAAGTGCAGGGTAGGTCGATCAAGTGCAGGGTAGACTGTAGGGAGCTGTGCCCTACGGTCCGATACAACAGTGCTTCTGCAAGGCACTGAGGGAAGCAGGCTGACTGACTACAGGTCTGTAGAACTCTGCTACAGGCCTGCCACTCAGACTGTGAGGACTCTGCTCAGCAGTCTACCTCGTAGGCTGTAGGGGACTCTGCCCTGCAGTCAGGGTCTTCGGGACCAACTGTGGGTGCTGAAGAAGACGGAGAGGAGTTGTATTATAGAAGTATAGTACAAAGAGTGGTGAGTGCAATGCTTGCTTGTTGCTTTCTTTTATACTCACAACAAGAGGCTTGCTTGCTTAAGGAAATCTATCTAAGAGAAAGGACAGGTCTATATAGACCTAAGGTGGGCTCTCTAGAAGGTTCTAGAGGCCCACAGGCTTCGTAGACAGCTCTGTATTCTATAGTCTTCTAGTGGGCTTGTCTTACGTGTGCCAAGACGTATAGGGGTTTCGAGAGGGTGCTGTGGGGCAAAGTAAACAATCTAGGTATAGCGCCCTCAGCACCACACAACAGCCACAACACTCACAACTCCAACACAGCTACTGCAGTGCCCTGCACTTCAGGACCTACAACCCTAGTAACTAGCCATACTTTAACATATACTATATATAATAACCAACCGGCTTAGAGAGAGGGAAAGGTAAATACTAGCTTCTTAAGAAAGCCTTATATAGTCTAAGAAGAAGTCCTCTATATTAATATCTTACGATAACGCTAGTTATAAAGTCCCTAGGCTATATACCTTTCGAGGTAGATACCTACCTCTTTAAATATAAGAGTAATAGCTCTATAATCCTACTTTATATAAATAACGTACTTATTTCTATACTAATAAACGAAATTATTAATAAAATCGCCGTTAAGCTTTAAAAATATTATAAAATAAAGGAGCTAGGCGAAGTTAAGCGATTCCTTAGTTTTAATATTATTAAGGATAAAGAGTAATATAAAGTCTTCCTTATATAAGAAGTATATACCGTAGCCTTACTAAAGAAGTTTAACTACGAAGACCTTAAACCGGTTAAAACTCTATAGCTTATAAAGTTCGATTTACTATTAAAGGGATCGCCTAAATAGGTAGTTATATATAATAAGTAAAAAGACTATATTAAGAAGACGGGCGCTCTTAACTACCTATTAACGGGAATACGACTAGATATTATATATATAGTCTTACGACTTTATAAGGCTAATACTAGACTAAATTAGAAATATCTCGACCTTCTAAAATACCTATTTCGCTACCTTAAGGGTACTAAGTCCTTAAGACTAGTCTTTAGAGGAATATATAATATAGTTAAGAACCTAGGGCTCCGTACCTATATAGATACTTCGCTTAGAGATAAAGTACTTATATATTACTTAATAGGAGGATATATAGTATTCCTTATAAACGGCCCTATATACTAGAAGTTAAAGAAATAAACTTACGTTATAATAAGCTTAACGGAAGTAGAGTTTACGAATTTAACCCCGGTAGGAAGGTTAGCCATTTAGATTAATAAGTTATATAGAGAATACGGTATTAAGTAAGAAGCGCCTTTAGTCTTATTTACTAATAGCCAAAATGCCTATATTACGATCCTAAATCCACTCAATAAGGCACGTACCCGGTATATCGATATACGTTATAAATGGATTATTAACGTAGTAGCGAAGAAGGAAATAAGGCTAGAAAAGATCCTAGGTATAGAGATGCCTATGGACGGTTTCACTAAGCCCCTTGTACTGGATTTGCATGTTAAATTCGTCAAGATATTAGGAATAGAGTCCCGAAGGGTCCCCTAGTATTGAGAAAGAATGAGCAGAGCTTATTTATAGACTAGTTAAGAGCTCCCTATTTTATACCATATAGCTTTTGCTATTATTTATATAGTATAGACATCTCCGAATAGCTTCACTTATGAGTATGGCCGAAGGGGGTGTGTTACGGGGTTTAGCCCTACCCTAGCGTATGGGCCAGTTGCCCCCGCACGGGTTCTCGCCCACACATTTAGTGCGGGAGGTTCCCCCTCCTAGAGTTAGTTAGCCAATGCATCCTATATATACCATCCACACACAATGTCGTACCTTTCTTTTAGGAGGATCTTGGCAATGAAATCAGACCCGTGCTACAAGGCCGTGTCGACTGCGCATAGGTCTTTGCCAGTAGGTGGTCGCCCGTCGGCGCCATGGAAGAGCAAGAACTGCTTGACGAGTTCGTGGTTGTCGTAAAATGTACATATAGATAGGCAGAGAGAATAAGGAAGAGAGAGAGAGAGAGAGTTGGAGAAGTTTAAGCCTTACACCTCTAACCCAGGCTAGGCTCGGTTTGACCCACGCAGGAAAAGAGAGTCTGTTTGCCTTGTTGCACGGCCGGGCACCCATCCTCTCTCGCCGTCGCTTTCGCTTTGGGGCTTTCCCTTTTCCCTTTTCCCTTTTTCCCAGCACAGCACAGCACTTGCACAACTGAGATTCAGGGACAGTCTTTTGCTTTAGGGATAAGTGTGCGTATCTCGTGGATCTATATACCGTACGTCCTCTTCCGTCCGGATTTATATTTATTTTCATTAAATATAAGACTTTTACATTCCTCAGCGTTAAAGTAAGATTTTTGAGGCTTGTGACAAATACCGGGTCTGGCACATTTCGTCAATCTTCAGGGTAGCCCGATATATATAACGACCGCTCGGCATTTCGGACCTCTTGTTCAGCCGTGAATAGTGCCTGCCCTGTAGGATGGCAATGCTCTCGCCCACGTCTATATCCGCTAACGGAAAGAGAGCAATACTAATCTCCACCAGATATTTATTATCTGCACTGCATTGGATCGCGAAGTTCAATATCTAGAAGCGCCTAGGGAAACTTAGAGTCGTGACAGCGAGGGCGAGGACGAGAGTAGGACAAGTAGTCTAACCAGGCCTAGGCCAAACCGGAGAGGCGATTACTAGCGGCCCCATTGTGATCGCAAGAGAAGGAAAATGGTGGGTTTTGGTCCTCAAGAAGAGTAGACTTCCAAATAGTTTCCAGGACACAAATGTCACTGCATGCTTGACTGGCGAGTGGGCTGAATGGTCGGCGTCAATGCCTAAGCTCGACTATGTGCTTGAGGGACACCTTTAAACTCACGAATCCGCGTCCCTGGTTAGTTGGTGTTCGGGGGAAGAAGTTTCATGTATATATATCCGTGCCTAGGACGGTAGTCGAGAGAACGGCCCTGAAATAGCAGAAGATGGGGAAGGCTTTATATATAAATAGGATAATTATAAAATACAGATAAATATAATCGAATATACCTCGATCTCTACCGAGCCGATGAATGTCTTTGGGAACCTATACCATCTCTAATCAAGGCGCACATCACTTTCCCCGAGTGACACGAATACACAAGGTACTTCCCGGCGCGTAACGTTATAAAGTGATTCCCATCCCCCCGGGCAACGAACGCTGGGAGGACCGAGGGAGGTATTGTATAAAAAGTACGGTCTTGATGTAGTTGGGCCCACACTTCTCTAGGGATGCCGAGTTTGCTTGCTGAATAGCCGCCTGTCTTGGACGGCCTGTCCGCTGCAAACGACGGGCGAAGAGGTCCGTTAACCCTGACGACCGCCTGCGCTGACCCGCGCGAAGCAACGACGAACATTGACCCCCCGGCGTTCTGCCTCGTCTGCCCGCACTGCACTCCATGAACAAGATCCCCCAGGTTGCGCCAAAGGTGGAGGACCACGGCTGCCCCGCGCGTATGGCTCGCTCTTCCGTACTCCAAGACCATCGCCCTGGCCACGGATCTCGATGTCATGTACGGCGCGCAGCAGTGGTCCGGCAACGACCTGTCTCGTCTTCGCATTAAGTGGGACGTGTTTGAACGGTATATGATCATCCCTAAACTCGAAAACTTTCCCCGTGAGATGTGATGAATACAAGTTACTAATGCGGTGAAAAGACACCACCACAACACAACAAATACAACAGCAAAAAGTAGGGCGAGCCTTAGAGGTCGCAAGTGTAAGGTTCCCTTACGGGTCAAAATAATGAGAAAAAGGCACTACTGCGTGCACTGGTCTAGGGATCTCAATTCATGGTAAAAAGACGTGATTTCTAAGGACTATCCCGAAAAGAAGGTAAGGAGCTATGCCGGCCTCTAATAGGAGGGGGGGCGGCGGTCCACCTTATACGAGGCGGGTGAGCTAAGGAAAGAGAGGGAAAAAAAAGAAAGTTACACTAGATTATATTAGGCAGGGGTGTAAACAAACCCCCTTGTTGCCCAGCCCCTGATCAAAAACGGCCTCGATTGACCCCCGACAAACCCCCGAGCCTGCTGGTTTTCTTCTGAGCTTTTCCTTCCCTTACTCCCTTATAATTGCCTTGTCTATATGGTTTTCTCTAGTGTGTGTGTGAGAGAGAGAAAAGCAGTGAGTCTTTTATGTCTTGCCCTTTGTCCTATCCCCGTGCCGCGGTGGTTTTGTGCCCCGTCCGTTCCTCTAGACCCCCCCGAACTCTCACAACCTACACAACCTACACATATCCAGGTCGCGCTCGCGCAACCGAGGAAATCCAAAGCCAGAAAGAGGAAGTCGTCGCCGCATCTCGTCGTTTTGACAACATCTTCCACGGTTACCCAAGCGTCCATTTCGAGTAGCGCCAGCGCAAGTTGCCGACCAAAAAGCAAAATACATACACAAACAGGTAGACAGGGTAGGGTAGACACGAAGATAGAATAAGGAAAAGAGAGAGAGAGTTGGAGAAGCCTGCCTGCCTGCCTGCCTGCCTACTACCTTACAATTACCTTGTACACATAGTTTCCTACCTACCCAGTTTGTGTGTGAGGGAGAAAAGCAATGAGTCTCTTCTGGGATATATAGATTAGAGTTGGTCACGAAAAAAAAGCCGATACCTGGCGGAAGCACGAGGCACGGGTCAAACACGAAAGGTTCTCGGATCGATCCGGCTGACTACAGCTGGCGCATCACATGCTGTCACAAACAACGGCATGTAAAATAGGGCCAAAAATGTGGTTTTATTAGGAAGAAGAAAGGAAGGTGGGCATGCCCTGGATACCCTACTTTTATGTGGTGTTCAGGTCATAATAACCTAGGCCGTAGGCGGGCTAGCATATACGCCACCTACGTAGCACCCGCACGTTCGACACATGCCGGCCGCTCCGCTCCACACACCCGAACTTTGAATGGCCCGGAGGCGTCAAGGTTCGGCACAACCATGGATTTGCTACCCGATGACACGTTGATCGCTAATAAGGTTGCGGAATGGAGAAGAGCAACAAAACAATGTGACGCGGGCTGTAACCTAAACCTGGACCTGTTAGCCCCCCATGATAAATCAACCACATCTCACAAATCATGTGTCCTTGGAGAGGAGTGAGTCTCTTATGTCTTGCCCTTTGTCTTGTGTCTGCCGTGGTGGTTCTATGCCCCGTCAGTTATAAAAATTGCCGCCCAAAAGCAAAAGCAATCATGGAGAAGAAACCTTTCTTCTTTTTATCAGGAATGAACGACTTTCGAGCGCAGCGAGCAGCTCGCCGGAGGCAAAGGCAAAAAAGAAGAATAAAAAATGTGTGTGTGAGAGAAAGGCAAATACGGAGTACCTTACTACCTACCTAGTGTGTGTCCCCTTATGCTCTACCTTTTGTCCTGTCCCTGTACGGAGGCTCGGGCAAAAAGAAAGGGTCACCTTCCCCAGTACCTTCCCGGTGCAAGGTTCAGAACACGACGTTCCAGAATTGGCCAAGCTTCCTACGCCAGCTGCCTGGTTAACAAGCCAATCCTCCACAGTGTAGAAAGATAACGATCTAGGGGCTATTACAAGGGGATTATCGATTCTGAAGCTCTGGGCCGGCGCCTGGCAAGGTATTTCGTACTATGGGAGTTCAAAACTTGGCTACTGTGGAGGGTGACCCTTTCTTTTTGCCCGAGCCTCCGTAGCTAGGGCATAGTTGCGGCACTAGGGCCATAGTTCGGCCACTATCTGCGACTATATATAGGAGGCCCTTTTCCCTTTCCCTTTTCCCTTTCCCTTTTCCTTTCCCTTTCTTCCCTTCAATCACCTTTCCCAAACCACACCACAGCAACCATACCACAGCAACCACACCACAGCAACCATACCACAGCAACCACACCACAGCAACCACACCACAGCAACCATACCACAGCAACCATACCACAGCAACCATACCACAGGAACCACAGTCACAGCAACCATAGCCACAGCAACCATGGCCACCCCCACTCTCAGCACAAGCACAGGCTCGATCGACTGGAAAGCCACCTTCGCCCGCCAGGACCCGAACTGGGTGGACCCCTGCGAGCTCATCACATTCGGTGACCTAGACAATCCAGCATGGTGGCTTCCTTTCGAGTTCGGTGATCCAGATAGACTGAGATTCCCAGCTGTCGAAGAGATGTTGGCGAAGAGAAAGCGTGATTTGGAGCGGGAACGAAGTGCTCAGGAAAGCACTGCTGTGAATAACGAACCGGCAACGAGCCGCCACGAAGAACCTCAGGCAGGGGCTTAGGGCCAGGAAATCAGCACGACTCAAGGCCAAAAACACCATTGCAATTAAAAAGAGCTCAGGTGGAGGACTTGAGCTTAGGCGATCGGCTCGCCTCAGTAGGAGAGCATTAGGGGCTATTCTAAAGAAGCAATAGATGAAATTTTGTCACCATCTATATAAACTATTTTGGATAGGCCTACTATGTAATTAAGAGCTTTGATGCACGCACCCACCACCTTTTTCCTCGCACCTACCTGTGCATATTGGCAGCTGGCAACGTAGGGACCGCTTTTTGTATGGTAAAATGCCGTATTGCATGGCAGCCACCCAAAGCCCTACCGGGCACTAAGGAAGCCCGGTAATGTAAAAATGACACTATTCACACTTTTACATGCCCGAGGTAATGCGCGCACTTGGTGTTTTAAGGTCTGTAGCGGCCAGGTGGCCTTTGCAGGCCTTTGTATGCATATGCAGTCCTCTCCTGTACCAAAGAACACATCGTCAACCTACCATTACGCATCACAGCCTTCATGATGCCTTTGATCGAGCTTTCCTCTGACGATTCGAGCTCCATAGAATTACATCACCATGTCAACAAACTAGGTTGTCATTAGACTAGATTGCTTAAATTAATACACTCCACTCAACATCAAGGAATTACATCACCATGTCAACAAATCAGGATTCAACGGATTACTCGGGTAGCTGGGCGCATGCCATGATATTTGGCTTATTTACATACAAATTCGGGCCTCAGAGTATCTCAGCTGCCAACAGCTGTCAATATGCCCAGGTAGGTGCGAGGGAAAAAATGGTGGGTGCGTACATCAAAGCTCATAATTAAAGCTGAAGCTATTTACACCCCGCTACGCTCGCTAAGTAGCAGTAGACCCGCCGCCCCAATATGCGCTTACCAATAAGCTACAAAATTAGGGCTATTACCCCTTTGGCTGATGGGCGCGACACGGGGTTGCGCCTAGTTGTGCCGGACTTGCCTGCTCGTTTTGGCGGACTTCCTTGGGGTGGATTGCCCTGTGGCATGGACTTCGTAATATCCCAAGCCACCCAACATCTAGGGCTTGGGATCCAAGCCTCACTAACATCCTTAGCACCGGGATCCCGGCTTTGGGCCACACTAACTACGCTGATATCCTAACCAGGCCAAAATCCCGGTTCCAGGCCACAGGCACCGAGATCCAGGTCTAGGGACGGGGTAGAAGACTGGTAGTAACCAAAATTTCCACAGCACCAGATAGCACCCATCCGGTGAATAGATCTGATCCCCTCTCAAGCGATTCTAGAAACACAATTGCCAACCTCGGATTGTGATACGTGCTTCTGTAAGCGCCTACCGCCTCTGCAGTGGATTTGGTCTTGGACTTTGGCGCTTATTTAAAAATAGCCCACCAATTACTGGCCTCTGGGGGCCAACCGGGGGTATCACCCACGCAGAAACGTATGAAAACGTACTGTGATAAATGGGTACACGAGGGAGTGTGCGCTGGGTTAGCTATGGTATACAGTGCTCTCGCTCCGATGAAGTATTGCCTCACTAACTTTGAGGACGTGCATCTTAGCCAACCCTGCGGCATTGGCCTTTGCCTTGGGGACCAGCGACATTATGTTCGTGGCCAGCACGGAGAGTACACATGCGCCGCAGCCTATTGCGAGACTAGTCAGAACTGATTACTCCTTCGTAAGTTAGCGTCTAAACTTGGCAGTGCATTTATCTTGATCGTTTTCCTGGGCAGGATTCTGGATCAAGTCGCAGGCCTTGTGGCAGGCAGCAAGGATCCTAAACCACTCCCGTCCCCATATGCAGACAGGTAGGCAAATGGTTTAAGCAGTCGCCAGTGAGCCATAGTCACTCCAGTTGCTAAGATTGACCGGGTTAACTACAATATCCTGGCTAAGGATATACATAGTCCGTTGTTTTTAACCCTAAAGTTGCCCTCACCAACCCCCAGTCACCCGCACCACCCCTAACTACCTTACTCAGGAGCTACTCAGGCGCTACTCAGGAAATGATCAGAGAAATCGTCAAACATGTTTTAGGTGAGTAGTGTCAGAAATACTGCAGTCTGGATTTGGTAGAATTGATGAGGTTGAAATTGCTTAATTGTGTTGCTTGTTGGTGCGCTCTGGCAAGCTAGAGTGCTCCCTTTTATAGCTGTGTCAATGGGTGGCAATGCTAGCGCGTTCCGTGGCCCAATGTTACAAATCCATTATTCTGGCCGTTTCCAGACACTTCGCCTCGATGGTGTTCTGGCTTCTGGTCAGACCCGAACACTCCTTTCTTTCTGATAACTTTATTGATAACCTAGTTATATCCTATAAAGTGTCTTTCTGTAAAATAATATGTCGACGATAAAGGTATGAAATGGGTGTGATTAGATACTTATGGTTTGTTCTAAATCCCTTAGTGTAGGAATAACCGATCAATCAGAGTTACGGAGGCTGAGGCGGCTCGGCGGGCCGCATAGCCCTGATTGGTCAGTCAGGAAGAATAGTGGGCCTGGCCCGGACACACGGGTCAGCTGCCCTAGCACGTGACCTTAGTGTGCACGGACCATCCACCCTGTGGACAGCCCACTCCCCCAAAACCACCAAGCACCCTGTAACCCTAGTGAATAGAACAGAGCAGAGATAAATGAACATACCACCAATCTCCTAACCACCCCTTTCGCAACGGTTACTATAGTGACTATTATGAATGACCTTGTCATTCCAACACTTAGTGAGGCGTGGGCTGCTCTGCTTTGTCGATAAGACTTTGTAGCACATATGACATAAATAATACGTACACACGTTCATCGCAATTGGAACTGACTTGGGATCCATTCCTATAAATAGCGCGTTATCTTTCTATAGAAAGGAAACTTTAGCCGGGAGGACTTAGAACGGGCCTATGAGGCCGCGTAGCAGCCGCGTAGCAGCCGCGTAGGGGACCACCCTAGCTCATCAGGCACGAATCAGGGGAAGCTCAGGACAAATCAGCCACAGCTCACCCCAGCTCGGGATTACGAACGAAAAAGGAAATTTCGTGAGCCGAGATTCGCCTCAGACAACCAGGCTGTTTCGCGACTGCGCCAAGTATATTTACGACGGCACGCTGGCGCACCTCTGGCGGAGACACAAATGGCACACGGACAGCCCCTAGAGCCGGTTAAGGTTTTGCGATATGCTATGCTAGCCTTCAGTAAGTGGCGCTGGCAGGTGCTGATATGTTCATCTCCACGTTCTGATGATTCGTCTTGGGCTGCAACATCTTCCAGCTGGCAATGCCTAGATTTCATCGGCATCCATCACACGGACGATAGCCTCCAGCATTAGCTTCGCCTCCCGAATCACCATAGCCTCTGTGTTTACCGCATCTAGGTCCCTACCGGTCACTGCTGCTGCTGCCGCGGCATCCCGTGGCGCGGAAGTCGATGTTGCAAGACGAGATGACGTCGACACTGGCAGCTTTCCAGCCGTTGCATGATGAACTCGGCAATACGCTCGTCCTTGACACTTGGCCCGCCGCACGCTCCACGGCGTCCTTGTCATCTAACCGGGCTCGGCCCGCAAAGCTCGAGGTTGACCATCCAGACACGCCGACGAGCATGAACAGCCTGGCCTTTTACCTGGAAAAAAAAAGTCGAGGTCGACATGCAGACGCCTTATCGTTGATGGAGCACTGTGCCCGGGCTTGGCAGCGAGTCCTCGGCCCACAGCATCTAGATACCTTCTCGTCTTTGGCCGCTGTGGGGCGATGACGACGGTCCCCTAGATAGCGTTGAGTGCCGTCCTGGCTGCTGGCGGCGCTGTTGCTGTCTCCGCTTGCCGACTCGCCGCGTGGCATGTAACCCTGATGCCTGCTGTCCTCCGGCCGCGGGCGAGGTGTAGAAGCTGAGCGCAGTTGGCGGGGGCTTGGGCTGTGGTGGTTGAGCATCCTGACGCCCGCCCAGACGGCGTCCTAGCTGCTGATGCTGCTGCTGCTGCTGCCTCCTCCGCTTGCCGACTCACAAAGTGGCGAGCTCTCCTGATGAGTGCCGTCCTCTGACCGCCAAAATGGTGTAAGACGAGCTGAGCTGGATACGTGTTGAGCCTCGCCTCGACAACGGGCAGCAGTGCGAGAGAAGTCTGTTCAACCGGCCTGCTGCTTGCGGCGGCCTCCGGAGAAGCTGTTCGTCCCGGCTCCCACGCGACACAGTCATCAGGAACTAGCGATTCCTGCCCTGCCCTGCCTTGCCCTGCCTCAGGAGGGCTGGGCGCCGGAGAACGAGTTTGGGTAGATGCAGACTCGCCGCCGGGGTCGGCTCCTTCGTTTTCGCTATCGACCCTTACCCCCCCCCCCATCCCGGACGCAGCATCAGAACACCCGCCTGCTTGCTCGCGCGCGTCAGCACTAGGAGGGGCTCACTCAGGGAGGCAGAGTTTGAGTACACACGGGCATTGGCAACACAACATCCCCAGATCCAGCACCTCGGTGCCTTGCGGCCTCAGCGAGCTCGTCAAGTGACGGGAGAGAAGTGTCGGATTTGCTGTCGTCGAGATGGCTATAATCGGACTCGGAATAGCTGGAGATCAGAATTGCATCGCCCTCCTCCCATTCCACCCATGCCCACGGAACACTGCGGCCAGGAAGCAGGAGCGTGCCCCTATATCTCTGCCAATCATGCATCTGCCGAGACAAAAACGAGGCAGCCGGAGGAGCCTGCTCCCTTGCGGAGATCGCCGCGGCAGCAAATCGCGCTCTGATTTGGAGACACATAGTCGACGGCGTCTCCAGAGAGCGCGCCACGAAGTTTATTGGTCTTGGTCTCCTCCTGCTCCGCCCTCCTGCGCCTTCTGCATGAGCTCGCCCCCCCCCTTTCGTTATCGTGCCATTCCCGGGAGCGCGTCGACTCTCACAAGAGGAAGCGACGCGCGTGGTGGACGAGGCGGCGCCTGCCAGAATTGCGCGAGAGGTGATCGGAATCCTGCGCCGGTGTTTCTAGATGTAGAAGAAGACAAAAGACTTTGGGAAAGCGAATGAAATGAATACACCGTTCTGTCACTCACCCCCATGATCTGACCCGGTTGAACAAAACACGACTCATTCACACGATCACACAAGCTGCGGGCCGGTCCGGTTTCGAGACACGCAGCACGCACAGCGGAAACGACAAAAGGGCTGCCGTAGTGTCTCGCCCTCTTGCCTTCTGTTAAAACCTTTCCAAAACCACCCTCCTTCAACGCTCCAATGTCTAAACAATGCTCTATCGATATAACCTTTTCAACAGTCGTCCTCTGGGAGGTACTGGGCAACTCCCTCGTTTTGATCTTGCTGGCTGCTGTCTAGGAGGTACTCGGCGGGAGCAAGTCCCTCGTCTCCGTCTTGCTGGTCGTCCTCTGGGAGGTAGTCAGCAAGAGCAAGTCCATCGTCTCGGGATGCAGTGTGGTCGTCGTCAGGTGGGAAAGACGGCTCCTCACAGCCGTCTTGGCGCGGGCCTGTATCCTCACCCTACCTGTCTTGAAGGCTGCGGCAGACAACATCATCGGCCTTGGACCCTCGCATGTAGACGGGAATCCTGTCTTTCGCTCCCGGGTAGAGATGGGCATTTGTCGCAGCGTTTATCCAATGCTAATGCCGGAAATGGGAATCCTCGTACTCGGGACCTTTTCCGGACGAGGGCAAAGCAAAGATGATCAAAATTGACAACTGGGGCGCAAACAACAAGGATGCGACAAATCAGGGCGCAGACGCCTATCCAGGTCGTGAGTCTTCAAGCATAAAGATGCGGTTATAGGCTTCTACCTCCGTCACTATCTATCTTCTCTCCCCAGTCTTCTCCTTTATTAGTTCCCGCCTCTCTACGGCTTTCTGCTTACCTTTCTCGACTCCCCCATGCCGTTAACAAAGCTCGCCTTTTTCTCCTCTTCCATGCCTTCTCCTCCAAAAATTGCCGCTCCGGCAGCTTCACTCAATCACGTTTTCGCGCAACCTCGTCTCTTTCAGCTACACACTTGACTCGACAATCTCGGGCAGGCCCCGGGCGCTTACTCCTACCAAGCAGATCCTCTTATTCGTCTCAAACGTTGGGTCCACCGCTATCTGACGGCGAAGAGAGCGCCACAGTGGGCGAGAGCATGGAACGAGAGCGAGTGAAGCTGTAAATAACTTCATTGGGAGCACTGGAACAGGTCAGCTAAGCGCCTGGCGGGCACCGGGCTGAGAGGGTGTGCCAAATTGCCCAAGCCCCGGTCCCGCCGGCCGGCTCCTGGCCATGCTGGACCGCTATCCCTACCGCCCTGGCCATATTCACCGTAGCCCACGCACTGGCACCGCCATGCGCATCCGCATCCGGCTCACGCAAGGCTGTCTCATGGCCCGACAGCGGTCCCGTCTCGCTTCCTAGTGTGTCGCATCTCTGAAGTTTTATCTACAATCATCTCCACCATCATCCCATTTACCCATCCATCCACCATGGCCCTCCAAGCTCATCTATACGGTGGAAGCTCGCTACAGGTTCTCGACTCGTGTAATATTTCACGTGACGTTATGGTTCATCCAGCTTTTGCTTCGGTCGCCATTATCGCCCTAGCTCTGCTTTCATTCGCCGCCACATTGTATAATGTGAAATTGAACGCCGATTGCCGAAACAAAGAGACTGCGAGCAAAGAACGGATTTCCCGCAACGAGACCGAGGCCCGAAACAAAGAGATTCGGAGCAAAGAACGGATTGTTCGGATGCAGATAGAGGCTGAACTCGAGGAAACGAAGATGGAACTCGAGGAAACGAAAGTGAAACTCGAGAAAACGAAAATGGAGCTCAAGAAAACGAAAATGGAGCCCACTTACCGCTTACCCAGCCCACAGTCCAACCCGGGGCTCACTTACCGCTTTCTCAGCTCACAGCTCAACCCGGCTGCTGCTGCTGCTGCTGCGATTGGGAGCGGGAGTTGCTGCGACGGCAGCGCCCGCTGCTGGGGCAGCCGCAGCTGCGACGAACATGCTGTTTTGTAGACCGCTACGACGAGGGCGACCTTGATGCCGCGTATCTTCTCCAACTCACACCATCCCTCGTAAAAAAAAAAGCCGCTTTATCCGAACCCCAAAAGACTTTGAAAGCTCTTGCGTGTACCCCAGCCACTTGATATCGATAACCCTTCCTTAGCCCACCGTATAATGGCTTAGGGCCAAGGAGTCAGCAAGTTCTCTACAGCCAGGGAATGTTCCAAGAGACAGCTCCTCTTGCTCGATACTGCAATTTGAAACAGTAACAAAATTGGGAAGTTGTTCCCTTGTTGTCGGCGGCTTCGATTAGCTGCCTACAGGGGTGGTGCTTTGTGAAGTTTATCGAGGTCCTGGAAGAAGGTAGGTCTATGGATATTTTTTGGTGGCGGACCCAAACCGGGCCGCTACTGAAACCCTGCGCAACGCGTTTTGGCGCGAGTTCGTTCGTCTTCTCGGAGCGCCCAGTATCCACCACCACATGGGATTGACGAAAGACGTCGTGTTGCGTTTATGACAACGAGGATAAAAACTCGGTGTAGAAGCTAGCTAAGGTTCTTGTCGAGACTTTGCATAATTCCAATCTTGTTTTGGGGCATGTTGTGGCTGCCCAGCTGAGGGTCGATATTCGTGCCCATGTTGTTCGCAACATTTGCCGCCATTGTATCGTTGGTCGAGGGGCTCTGTCCGTATGGTGAGTTTCGTGACAGCCTGAGGGGCAATGCCTGACGCCAGCCAAAGAGCAGGCTGGGCACGGCCGACACCAACACCAGGAGAAGGGGCGGGCGCATTCAGCTGGGGAGGAGCGGGCGGCCGTAGTCGACGCGGTCATGGCGGCTGTTGGCGGGTAGGTGTTATTGCCCGTGACCGAGTAGTCCGCACCGCGGCCGCCATCCTATGGTGGAGGAGGTAGATAGCTTGTCATGTTGTTGCTTGTAACACGGGGTTGCTGTCCTTGGGGTATGTGGGTAGCTATGCTGTGGGAAGACTGCTAGACGAGTAGGTTTAGCTGGAGTGGGAGACGGCTGCTGTTGCGGATGGTGCGGAGAGATCACAGAAGGTGCTGGATACGATTGGAATGGAGAGTCGCGCCCTTTTTTGTTTCTTTCCCGAGTAACTACCTGGTACTTGGCTGATTGGTACTTGGCTGATGGAGGGCAGGTAACTAGACAATGCGCGGACAGACAACCGGGATCCCTCGGAGCTAGATCCAGAACCTGACAGCTGTGCCTGTTAGTTAAGGCCGCCGAAGTAGGAAAGGGTTGCCTACGCCACTGGAGGAAAGAGTCGAGGTAGTAGCCCGGGGGCCTGAGGTATACGAACAAGGGAGGCGGCGGGCGCTAGGGCTCCGGCTGTTGTGCGAGTTGAAGACGATGCTGGGCTTGGGAATTCCAAGCACAGAATAGTGCTTGAGAAGAGAGTCCCAGTCTGAACTCGGTGGCGAGCTTCCTTGCTTGTCCAACATCTTGCATGTAGAGGTGGTGACTATGAAGTGGTAGACCGAATGGAAGCATGTGGGAGACGGGGCGCGGGAAAAGGAAGAGGCTGGCTGACGGTATCTAAACGCCACGCAGCTAGCTAGTTCTGGCGTGCAGTTCTACAAATACAATCGCACAGTGCCGGGCACCTTCCTTCGCAGCAAAGGTAGCCGCATTTCCGACATCCAGGTATTTTTTTTGTCTTGGTTTTTGTACTCTCTGAAGTGAGGAAGCGACCGACACGCCCTCGATTTTACAACTCCCAAACTCTGTTGGAGAATATTAATAGCCTCTAACCGGGGCGGAAGGTCGTGAGGCTGTGCTGTGTTGTCGAAATCGCTGTTCTTGAGTGTGAGGATGAGGTGATAAATGGCAGCCCCGAAATCATCGTGACACAAGTCACCCAGCCAGGCGAGGGGGAAGCTCGACTGCAACGCCAGGGAGCTCTGTATTATCGACAGACTCGAACCTTGGAACTTAAAGTGAAGAGCTATCAAAGTCCGATGCACTAGCACTCTCGGGAAACGTATTTTCGTTTCGGCTCTGTACGGTGAAAACGCGTTGCCAGAGGATGGAAGCGACGTGCCTTGTGGTATTGTCCATCCATGCTCGGAGCGCTTGAAGTCGGATGTGGAGGTCGAGGAGCTGGGTAGTAATCTATACTCTCATCCGCATCTCGGTCTCGAATAGAGATATATCCTAAAACAGCGAGCCCTTCCGATGGAGCTGCATCGTCGCCGCCAGCCGAACTAGAAACCTCATGAGTGTGAGACCAAATGGGGCATCTCTACCCTTGGACAATTTACATCATCCCCGCGATAACAAGCAGACAAAGAGCCCGCACAGTCAGCGTATATTGGCTTTCAGGGTCGCTGCTTGGTGATTTAGGGAGCGGTTGGTGATTTACGGAGCAAAGATGACCATGAAGAAAACCAACCTCGCGAGCAATGCTTCTCCTTGGACCAGCTCCGGGTACTTCGGGGCTGGGTTGCCGAGTGACAGAGACTTCAGGCTGAGCGCCAGTGGGTTCTTGTCTCTGATCAGGGGCTTGCTGGTAAACACACTCGCTGGTAGCACCAGGAGCCACGCGGCGGGGAGCATGGCTGAGCCTTGTCGCACTTCACTCTGCGTCGGTGACATGGGATACACACAAACACTCTCCGGTTGCGGCGCTGGGTTTTGCCCAGGCCTTCACGGGTGCTGTGCTTCCATCGGGGTCGGCGATGGAGAAAGTCGAGAAGAAGCCGCCGGCTGCTCCATGATTATTGACTTATCACTACCGCCGTCCAATCTTCCAGGGTTGGGTGGTAGCCGCGGTTGAGAGTGGGCCTTGCTGAGGCCCTCCCAGGTGCCTCGGCGGTCTACGAGGTAGAAGATGTGACGGCCAGAGTCGCCAGTAAGCCTGAAAGATTAAACAGAACAGTCTACCTCGGGGTTCGAATCGAGCAACTGAGAACGGACCGAAAGGTTAGAAAAGTAGTGACAAGGCAGGGAGGGAAGGCTGGTGGAAGTGCAAAGTGGGATCGGCTTGGGGATAAAAATAAGAAGACGAATTATCACTACGTACTCTGATCAATCGGGACTGCCGTACTTGCTTTTGGAATCTCTGGTATGTATGCCTGTCGGAAGTATTGCTGCTAGTCATTAGCAGAATCTAGGAGCGTGGAGAAGACCACTTGCAAAGAATGGTTCCTTTCAACCTCATCCTCTTAGTTTCTCTCTATAGCAATGACTTGGCCCCCCACACCATCTAGAGCAAAACGTCGAGTCCAATTAAAACAAGACAGACGATTATAGCGAGAACATAGCCCATAGTTTATGAAGCAGCTTAAACTGAAGATGCCGCAATAACCAAAGTCCTTGGTAGTGCCGATCTGGAGGGCCGTGTTCCAACGATTCAACCTTCCGGAGCGCGTCTCGCTGTTTATTATCGAGTTGACTCGGCATAATACTTGGTGGAAGTGTTTGTCGGCATAGTTTGTGATCAGGACCCAGGCCAATTCGATTACGCTTTCCACAATCTCCGAACCTAAAGTGCTGATCAAAAGTCCTAGATTATTGGGAATGGCCGTCCACACGCTTCACCTTTTGGCAAGTCCCAACGCCCTCCCATCTTGTCATGCTCAAATGGTTAAAGGATCCAGCGCATCAGGGTTGGCGGCCATTCAACATCGTCGTCGGCCAATTAAACCCGTTATTGCTGTCTGGATGTGGTCTCCCTCAAGCGCCCGGCACATCTGAAGCCGTTTGTTTGCCTTGTTAACGAAGAGGGGTCTTTATGCTCGTCGTACTCTCGTCACCATCCCCTGAGCCGGACGGAAGCCATGGCTGGGGAGGATCGGTGGGCGAATTTCGTCTGGTTCAGGTTCATGTCCGTGTTCACGCCAGGCTCAGGAGCGGCATCGACGTCGGCCGCGAGCGGACGCATGGGGCGGAGGGCCTCGCTGTGCTGGCACGCGTGGAGGAACTCGGACTTTGCGAGCTCGGCGCCCTTGAGCGTGTCGACGGGCGCGATGGGCTTGAGCTTGCTCGCCCTGGTGCGCTTCTTGAGCCGGGAGAGGCTCGGCGTTGACGCCGTCGAACCCAATGGCGAGGGTACCTCGACCGTGTAGCTGGGGGGCTGCGGCTTCCTGCCATGACCAAGTGGTTAATGGGATGGGATGGTTCAGGAGGGACAGGTGTCGCTGCGTGGGGAGAGAGGGAGAGAATAAGGGCCGGGCTCAAACAGCCCCTGGCGCCACACACACACACACACTCACACACACTCACATACACACACATCTGCCGCCGAGCAACAAAGCTACCAAACAAGGTTAGGGCTGAATCTCGCAGTCAGCTCGTGCGATGCAGTTGACCGCAAACTGAGTCTCTGAACTTGGGTCTCATCCAGCCCCACTCGTTGTATCAATACTGCCAGCATCTTCCGCAGAATTAAATCAAGAGACACGAGCTGGCCCGTTTTGGCCTCGGGTGTCATCCAGAATTGGGGATGGAATGCGTGCCAAGTCGTTTCTCGGCTGTTGCTGACCTCAATGTTGATAGCGTGAGTGCTCCTGCTCCTGCTGATGGCCTGGAGGCTGATCGTATCTCCTGTTTCTTCGCGGCAATGTTCTCGTATTTGGTCTGTGATTATTCCTGGTCATATCGTGAGCCTCCTCCACCTTGCTTCTTGATAGAGAAGGATTCTTGGTCTGAGGGCACTTCACAGGGTTAACTTTTCCTTCCTTAGCAGGAACTGCCGAACAGGATGCTTACACAGCTTTTGAACATGGCCGAGCCTCTTGTCAAGATGGTCCCCGCCCGGTTGAAGAGGGTCGACGGTTGGGTTGCTGCGACCGCGGCTCCTGGAGCCTGTGCGGGCCATCCGTGCAAGCATTTCAGACCGCTGCATCGGTCTGCTGGTGAAGCGCAGACTCGACATACGCTCTTCTGGCTCGCCGTCCTTGGCATTGTGTGGAACAATGGGCGCATTGATCTCGAGCTCAGCTAGCCGCTTGATCTGCTGCTTGGCCTTTTGCATCATGCTGCGGCCAATTCCGGTATACTTGACGAGTTCCCCCGAAGAAAAGCCAAACGTAGCTATCGCAGACGATGACGGCCCTCTGTGTGCGCGTCTTGGGCGCCGCGCTGACGACTGGGTCAGAGTCCTGATGCCGGCGTGGGGTCTACATGGCAGGTGGCAACAGGGGCTCTACTCGAGCCTGCGGAGCCTGCTCACCAGCGATTTCTGCTCCGGCGGCATCTTTTCAGGTGGCGGTGTCGCTTCCCGAGGATGTGCCTTTGGCTAGTCGTCTGGCTTGAAGGGCTCTGTCGACCTCTTGTTCTTGGTAGATTTGGCCGCCAGTACGCCCGTCCCGTCCTGTCCTGTCTGGTTTGGACCCGGTCAGGAGAGCCGCTTGGCGCCTCTCGGCCTGGTTGCCGAACTTTTCGAGGCGCTCGACCTAGTTGGGGATGTGGGCAGTGAAGTGTGTAAGGTAAGCGCAGAACATGGCGCGGGCTGTTGCAGTGATTGAGAAACGAGTCTCGTCTCGCTTCAGATGAACATTGCAAGTTTCCGCTCTGTTTCTGGCAGAACCAAATGCATGGCTTTTGCTGACCACGGCGCAACAGCTTTACAACTGCGACTTCGGGGCCTAATGCGGGCGGTGCGCGGGGGAGGCACGCTGCAAGCCGTCCAACTCCTTGCCCATTTTTAATTTTTGCAGGGCTCTTAGCAAACAGGTTCAGACTGGCCACCAAAACAAATTAATCATCTCTGCACCCCATTTGCCATCCAGTCCACAACATCACGCGCGATAGCTGGGATACTGCTGCACAACCGGCTACGTATGCTCAAATCAGCCGCCGACGACGAAGGCGACTTCCTTCTCGCCATGCAGCACCAACGCGCTGCCGAGTGCTTCAGGCGGCAGATTAGCCCCGAGACCGAGTCGATCGCTGCCGTGGTCAGACACCATCTGGGCCTGCGCCACAACGACAACTGCGTCGTCTTCCCGCCAGACTCGTAGATCCAAGGTGGCTTCAATCTCTGCGTCCTCGTCGACGTCCACTGCGGGGCCGAGTCCCGCCGCGTCGTCTTCCGCTGCCCGATGCCCCATAAGCTCGCCGAGCAGCAGCACCTCGGCACCATTGATGAAAAGGTTTCTTGCGAGGCGGCCGCTTACGCCTGGATGCAAGATTTCTGTGCCGATATCCGTATCCCGCACCTCTACGCCTTTGGTTTCGTAGATGGCAGCCAAGTTTGTGTTTTTCACATGATCCACCATCCCTCGTTAGCCCTGCACTCTGGCTGATGATGACTTTCTTGCGACCTAGTTTACCCACGCCAGCCGAAGGCCATGGCGCATTCGCCTCTGGAATCCCCTTTGGAGACACATCTACCGTCTCCTCAGCTATCCTCTATTGTCGAGCTACAGCCGGGACCCATACACGCCGGCCGTGGGCACTGCCTACATGCTCCTGGAGTACATTGAGCCCGAGACGGGCCAAATGCTCTCGGCGACGTGGGATCAACATCGCCACGATCCTCGCCGCCGGACGCGGCTGTTTCATGGCATGGCACGCATCATGCTCTCGCTGGCTCGTCTCCCGCAACCGCACATCGGCCCTTTCAGATTCAACTCGAAGGACGGGACAATTACACTCACAAACCGACCGCTGATATCCACCACCATCGTCTTAGAAAATAGCGGGACGCCGCGAACCATGCAGCCTCGCCAGCTATATCAGAGCCCCGGCGCCTTCGCCACGGACATGCTTACCCTGCACGAGAACTACCTCCTCCATTACCGCCATGCCGCCCGGGATGACGAGGCAGCCCGAGAGCGCATGACCATCCGGACGCTGCTCCGGGCAACCATGCACCACTTTATCCTTCCAGACCGCCGTAACGGCCCGTTCCTCCTGCAGCTCACTGACCTCCACTAGAGCAACATTCTCGTAGACGAGGATTGGAACGTCACCTGTCTGATCGATCTCGAGTGGATCTGCGCGCTCCCCGTGGAAATGCTGGCCGTGCCATACTGGCTGGCGAGTTGTAGTATTGACAACACCATCGAGGACGAGTATGGGCCGTTCGACGAAGCGCGGCAGGCATTCTTGGCCGCAATGGACGAAGAGAGCAAGACCATCCCGCCAGCGCCCCTGCCATGGTCAAGAGGATCGCTCCAAGCCCCTTTGTGTCCGGTGATTCTTGCCCTTTGTCCGTCCTTGTGTCTAGTCATGTACGACTGCGCGCCGATTATTGGGGGATGGGGCGGGTGTAGGCACTTCCCCTGGCTAAGTTGGATGTAATTACCGCACACACGCATGTTGCTGATACATCTTGCTCATAGAGGCGGCGCTTCCCCCCTCGCCTCCCACCCGCGAATCTATTGTCGCCAGGGAATTTGGGCAGAGCTTCAGGGAACGGCTCGCCACCTCCCAAGCTGTTGCACCGCTTGCCGCACCTTGCAAGTGGTGTTTACAGATGGGTCGCTAGTGCGATCTCCCGCCCGACGGCAACATATACGGCGACCCCTGTAGTTCCTGCGATGCCCTCCAAATCGATTGCATCCCATCGCCTCTCTTGACCACTAAGCCGCAAGAGATTCGCAGCGCAGCGCAGCGCGGTGCAACTCTTTTGTTCTTGCCCTTTGTCCTGTCCTTGTGTCCGGTTAGTTCTGTGCCCGTCCGTCATTGAGTTACCGACTAAAAAGCGAAATCTAAAGGCAAACAGAGAGAAAAAACCCTTCTCTCTTCTTATTGGTCTGGCCGCCATACCATTACCATCACCATCCCCCTCTCCTTGTTCTGAAAGGAAGAGTCAATCCCGACGGCGACCTGGGTGAATCCTTTATTTCTTTTCTTCGTTCAAATTGATCTGCCAAGTAAGACTTTAGCAGGCGATTAGACCACGCAGTAACGCCTTCCGTCTTCCGCCTTTTCCTTCGTCGCCTGCGAGACGCGGCAAGTCTTGGCTTTGCGGGAATGTGATCCCTCGAGAATAATGCCAAGTTCTGTCGCATTTTTTATGCGTAACGACCTGTCTGGGGGCAATGGAGGCTACTATCCCCTTACACTCTTTTTTTTAATCCCTAATATCGGGACGGTCTTCCTGTTGCGATTACGTCGTTCTCGTTTCCGGCGCGAACCCGGCAGCGCGACTCCTTGGTGTTGTTACCTCGCTCAATATCGGCCAAACTGAACTACGACGACCCCCACGTCGTCCTGATATCCTTCCACAACGACTTCTTCGTGGAGATTTTGCCCGGCATACGTCGGACGGACGATGCCTCTATTGGTAAGGTGGAAGGGGAAAAGAAAGGGGGGCACATGAAGGGCAACATGTCATGGCGATGCCCTTAAGTTATCTGGCCGCTAATTATATCATTCTAGGAATGACGCCGACCGCATCCTAGCCGCCCGTTCTATTCCTAGGACTTGCGGCCAGCCTTCGGGCGTCTCTGAACCCGTTTCTTCCTTTGGCGCCTTCGCCTGCTCCCGATCAGGGTGAGCTCGCCTCTGACACAGGCTGCGGCCCTGGCAGAGGTTGCGGTGCTGAGCCAGGCTGCGGCCCTGGCGGAGGTTGCGGTGCTGCGCCGGATCCTGAGGAGGAGGACGAAGAGGACGGCGGGGAAGCAAGCCTACTGCTTGCTGGCTGTGGCGAAGGAAAAAGAGTAACTACTACTTTTCTCCAGCCATCGCATCGCATCGCAGGTTAGGTAACCTTTCCTTAATCAGGGACAACGACGACGACGACGACGACGACTTACGACCCGACACGCTAGAATGGCAGACTGCACGCACTAGGCAAGTAACTGCCTATCCCCGGTGCTTAACCCATCCAGCAACCTATTTCTGGCGAGACCGTCCCACACGTTGCCCACTTCTTAGTCATCTCTCTGCTGCATCTCTGACATGACGCACTCCATCTGGGCCTCAAGGCAGCCACGCGGGCTACAAGGGCCGCCTGTGGCTCAGCACCGCAACCTCTGCCAGGGCCGCAGCATGCTCGGCGCCGCAACCTCCGCCAGGGCCGCAGCCCATGCTCGGCGTCGCTCCGGGACCAGGACAAAGGCCGCGGAGCAGCCAATGTAATATTGGCCCCTCGTGTCTCCGCGGCTGCGAAAGGCCTCATAACGGCGTCGAGTCGGAAGTTTGGAACTCGTTGACGACCGAGGCCACCAACGTGATGCAAGTTCAAGGTCCACTCACCGAGGACCCCTCACCAAGGAACAGCACCAAGGAACAGCAACAACAAACTGTCCTTCGGCCAGCAAGCACGAGGCCACAACGGCCTCACAACGGCGTCAGAAGCTTTGGAACTTGTACGACCCTGAGGCTGTGATGCAAGTCCAAGGTGACGGATCAGCGCTGAAGTCAACGCCGCCTTGGTGATGCTGCTTCGTGTCTTTTGGCCGCACCTCTTCATTTTTCCTATCCATCTCCCTAACGACGCCCACATGGCCCTTTGCGGCGCGTTAGCCGAGGTATGGCCATGAATAATCCACACATTTCTCGCGTATCTCACCCCCCCCCCCTCCTCCTAAAATCCTCCTACAACACAAGACACGAGACACGAGACACAAGACAGGACGCAAGACACAAGACCACAAGACGCAAGACACAAGACAAGACACAAGACAAGACACAAGACCCTGACCCTACCCTAACCGCTGACACTCTACTCTAGCACATGTTCGAGGCGCTGAAGGCCGACATCGTGGTCCTGCAGTAGATCCACAGCAAAAATGGAGACTCCTACCCAGACTCCTGCCCAGGCCAAGGAGTCGAAGATATAAGTCTTCGTGGCCTCTAAACAGTTTCAGAAAAACTTACCTCCGTCACCATCCGTCTTCTCTCCCGAGTCTTCTCATTTCCTGGTTTTCGTCTCTCTACGGCTTTCTGGGAAAGGGGGGGACGAAGTGGGGGGCATTAGCTTCACATAATTCCATTCCATTTCTCTTTTTGGATTGCTGCTGCCTCACTCTAACGACATGTATCGTTCTACGGGGATATTTGAGGGAGCGCCAGCCTGTTTGGACTGATTTTTCATGGTTTCATATTCTGGTATTTTGCACCGTCGTCGCCGTCGTCACCGCTGTCAGCCCCTTGTAAGCGTTCGGTGCTTGCACGGGGCAGTGTCAAGTTCCGAGTCGAAGGCGACGTTCGACGTGGTGGTGTCCTCTCGTCGGCGCGGTAGTGTCCTCCTCGTCCATCGCCTCGTCGGCGGCGCCTGGCCGTCGGCTCGGCCCGACAACGTGCGGAACATGTGCGCGCGGCTCCTGACGGCGGTGTCTCTATCGGTTACATCTGCGTCGGTACGGCTTCATCTGCGACTACTATGCCTACCTTAGTGGAGTTGATGAAATCGGACAATCCCCCAATCTTCCAATTTACCAATGCACAAGATCTTTTCGACGAAATTAATTGTACTCGTAGGGATTTCCTTACCGTCACAAGTATGGTATTACTCTTTGGTTTCTATAAAGTATACTAATCATTTAGAGGTTTCTCCTAGTTATTTTACCGAAATCCAATATGAGCGAGAGAAGCGAGAGAAGGAAGGCCGTAGGTTCCGCTTTCGCGATTACGATAGCAATTATCGGTTCCTTATCATTACGATCCTAACTAACCTTTATAAGAGACTTCACAAACCGCTATATAACGAGTCTATCGGGTAGATTCGCGATATGGGTTTAAAGAAGAGTTGGAGAGATGTCGGCAGTACTAGACGTTTAGCATAACAAGGACAAAGTGGTAAAGAGGGTGATTCAGCTGGTGGCCCGATCTCTCAACGAGCTGCTAAAGGCGCCTGGCCGATACTCGTTGTCGAGGTGGGATTCTCTTAGACGTTGGGGGAATTGCGTTTAGCTATGTAGCGGTAGTTTTCTATGTCAATCCACATGGTTAAAATTGCTCTTCTTGCTAAGTTTGACGGTACTACAATCCTTTTGGAGAAGTGGGAGGAAGAAATACTAGTTCGCCCTGCAGCTACCGCAACGCGATACTCCCTTCAACACCAAACGCCTATGATTAGACAAAGCATCACCCCCGGCCGTCGACGAGGACGACATGACGACGACGCAAGAGCGCGTCCAAGAACCTGTCTATTGACCGTGACGACATCGGCCACGCACCACCCGCCCCTTTCTTCCACCACCTCGGCAGAAACTGGAGCCCAGGTCGAGGAAGTGTCGTCACCAGGGATGATGTTAGCCAATGGCCGAGGTCATGTACGTACCGCATAGGCCGAGGCACTCATCCGTATCCATTCTCATCTCCATCCCCGCCGTCCGCGCCGTCGTCACCAGGCATGTACGTACCCCATAGGCCGAGACACCTCGACTGTAGAAAAAGGCTAAAAATACACTATTTCTAATAACCGAAGGAAAGTAAGGCCAACTAGTCTGTAGGGCTTGTTTTTGGAAAATGTGCAATTTTTGGATGTGTGTGCATTTTTGTGCATATATTGGGAGCTTCCTTCCCTCCTTTTTCCCACACTTTTTCCTTCTACATCAACAATTTCTCCCACACGTCCTTCATCGGTCTGCATCAACAATCCAATCGTTCCTTCGATCCTCCCTTCCCCTTCCAATATACCTACCAGTCCGACCGCCTTAATCTTCTCTTCCCAACGGCATCATCACTCAGGCTGTGGGGCTCACAATCAATCCCTAAAGTCCTCGTCTCTGGTAAACTTCCTTGTTGTCTTGCCTCCAAAAATGGGTGTGCAAGCACGATGTGCGGGCCAATCCGCTGACAGGGGCTACTGTCCATCTCCCGCATGCACCCTCATTCTTCCACTAATCCGCCTCCACTTAGCCACCGCTAATCTCTCATCCAATATGGCCAACACAGATGCAGACGACGAGCGCATTTATTTTGCAGTCGCCAAACGATTTGGCTTCATGATTCAATTTCGTCCTGACGACAAGGACATTGAAGATGAAGGTGTTGTAATGGGTAAGATATTTACCCACTTTTGATCTTTGATCGTGCATTGATTCTAAATGTTAATGTCGGAAGATTACCTGAGAGAGGAGGACTTCGAGAATTTCGTGACGACGCTGAGGGCACAGGGGGCGAGTGCGGACTTTTTGGCGCTTTTCGGGGAAGATATAAGCGTGTACGTGCTTCGGCCGTATGAAGAAGAGATGTAAGCGAGGGCACGAAGAACCCGTGCTGGAAGGGGGTGGTTCGGCTCTGGTGACACGGAAGTCTTGATGATAGCCGAGACCGTGATGAATCGTATGTCTCGCTGTTGCCGCTTGGGCGGCATGGAAGACTCCATGACCCCACCATTCATGTACGCACACGAGGAGGGCTGTCTCGTTAGGGAAAAGATAAAGGCAGAGAAAAAGATAAAGGTAGAGGATGGCTCCAACACACACATCGACTTAAAGGACCCGCATCCATCCATCTCATCCACAACCCTCTTCCCTTTCCGCAATAGCTGCTGGGTGCAGAGGTGGCAACCACCGTGTCTTAGACTAGGAACCACGCCGCCAAACTACAAAAAGCAAGCTCGCTCCTCTTCCGTGGTGGACCGTACAAACGCACCATCAAGAGGTCAAACAAGCAGCTTAACTTCGTCCCCAGTCAACCGGCCTTTTCTCAGGGCCGAAGACGATGGCCAAAAATAGCTGTGAATGGCGCCAATAATGAGCGATTGTGTCCCCAGAGACTTTATTCTTGCAAGCACCAATGAACCCCAGTGAATTGCATTCGAATTGGTGGTATTTTCCAATGGATCCTTGCCAGCGAGCGACACAGAGACCATGTGTTGTAACAAGGTCTTGCGGTTATTCTTTTTCCTTGGACCCGATTGAGGTTTCCTCGCCAATGTTGACTCGGAAGTTATCAGCCAGAAAAGGCCTATCTCGTCAGCATTATAAACATGGTTAGAAGGACCTGCAACGCAGGAAGAGAGCGCATGCGGTTTTGTATATTGCTTCTTCTCGTCTTCGCCGTCCCTCGGGATCCCTACAAGCCAGCTAGTCAATCTCAATGCCTTGAAGGGACATCTCGCTACGAATTACCTATTCTACGGCCTGGCCATGTAGGCGGTTATTCAGCCTCAAATCGTATGCGCGCAACGACCTTCTTCGCCTTGGTTGCTTGGTTGAAGCACAACACAGAGTTGAGGGCATCACGGCACCTGCGCCTGACCCTCAAAGAAAAGGTCTTTATGTTCCGTTAGTTACTGCCACAATAAAGATAACCTAGGTAAGAACCTAGGAATAGAGTGTTCCACTAAGTACGTACTTGGTGCTTACCTTGTTCTTGCGAGCCGAAAGATCAAACACCCAGAGCCAACAACACTAGAATGGGAAAAGTCGAATCGAAACCGACCCACATTGACCACGCTTTTGCCTGTCGCCTCCCAGAGCAAGTCGCCTTCCTCACCTCGTTCTATGTCAAACAAAAGAAATATATATATATATATATGCATCACTGTTAGCTCCGCAGCTATTAGTGGAATTTCACTTTTGGCCGTATAGCGCAGTGGTTAAGTTCTGCGACATTCTGGGTATTGCCACGAATCTTCAATAACCAAGGGTCCCCGCAGATTCTCCTCACGATGGGCCTCCCAACAAGTCGTCGCTCGACCAACTATACAACGTGACCGCATCATCACCCCGTCGATGATGAGGCGCTCCGTCGAGCCGTTCCGCTCAATCTCAATGTACCGTTGACCTTAGCCGTCATGAATGTCGGATCGAAACCTGTCTCCTCTTCGATACTCGTCGCTTTGTCTTAGGCTTTACTCTCTGCGGGCCTCTGACGAAAATATAAGCGTTTGACCCGCTGGGCGGAGTTGGGTCCGAATAATTCGATATCAGTAAGCATAGACTGCAGTTCGTCACTACAATCCTAGAGCACCTCTCTCGCATACGTAGCGAGATCAGTTCTTGCAACCGATAGTATATCGTCAGAAGGGTTGCTCTTCAAATAGCAAGCATTAGTGCTGGCCTCTCTCTCCCTATATGTTCCCAGGCCTCAAACTGGAATCAGAAGACATTGGGTCTGGGGAAAGTTTAGCCGAGGGACGAAAATAGGGCCCTTGATGTGTGGTTGAAATAATGGAATGGGCCTTCTAGGCAGCTCAGCTCTGGCTCAGCGCTGCATCACTGGCGAGAGATAAGGGAGAAACGGGATATCTGGAAGCCGTGGAGATCACTGTATTCTCCACCGTCGATTGCCCTGAGCGATGACACTAACCCGTGAGTCGCGGGGATAGTCGTCCACTACAATCCAATCCTTGAATGTTTGTTGGCGTAGTACTTTTCCAAGATCCAGATAGCCTTTGCATCTTACGACTCGCCGTAAAGGTTTTTCGCTAAGGGAGGTAATAGCTATTTGAATCCCTATTTTGGAATCTTGGAGGTCTAATCCTCCTCTAGAAATACCTATTCAAGACCCTTCCTGGCCGGTTCATTTGTTCCGTTAGCTAGTTTAAGCGCGCTTCACGTTCGTTGTCGATCAATCGGAAGGCGCAACTAAAGACTTTTCCAAGGTGGTTGAGGCTGACGACTTGGAAGAATGCGAGTCCTTTATTATTCATTTATACGTATTATCTTACATCTAGACCCAGGGGTATAGCTTCCACAAATCGTCGCACCACGACTCAGTCTGAAAAAGACCTGTTAGCTTGTTTTCATCATCCTTTGACTATTGTACTTCATAGGCGATGCCTTTGTCGTCAAGCAGCTTCATCGTGGCCTGGAAAGCTGTCTGCCCGCCGAGGTCATCCTTGCGGAGAGTATACCGAAGTTTTCTGAGCTTTCTGCGGTCAAACTATATACCGGGAAACTCCCTGCGAAGCTCCTTCGCGATGTCACGATTCCTGGTGCTCGGCCTGTCGTTATACGCGGCCACAAATGCCTTCTGTTCAGCTGTAAATGCCCGGCGGGTATGAAGAACGTCAGCGAGGCGCGTCCCGAGACGATGACTATGAACTGGCACCTTGAGCTGCAAGATCCATTGTCTGTTGTTGAGGGCTAACGCCGTTGCAACTGCCTTGAAGCCGCAGTCTTTCTCGATGGTCTCTGACTTGCGAGAATGCGCCTCTGTGGGCCGGAATCCATCAGGAATGTGGGCAATATCGACTCGTGAAGCGCCAAAGTCCTTAATGTGGTTATTCGTGCGGTCTTTCTTGATAGAAAAGCCCTTCTCATTTGCCTAGGCTTGAAGTTCTTCCATCAATATCTCTAAAGATGTATATTTATAGTTGAGGAGCTTGTGGTCCGGCAGGAGGTTCGTGACAAGCGTACGCGGAGCGGTCGGCGCGGGCGCATTGGGCGTGAGGTAAAAAGGGTCGTCGCGACGGCCGAATCGGCGCGCGCGGCCATTCTATTACAGGTTAGCCTTTGTCCAGTGAGTGTGAAGCGATGAACCTACTTGCGCAGCGATAGAATCGCGTTGTTGTTGTTGTTGTTGTTGTTGTGGCTCAATTGACGATGATTTGGTTGGTTTTGGTAGATGTGTTGGATTTGGGGATGGCCTCAATTGCAGGTAAAAATTTGGCTAAGTTTGGAGGTGGGGCGCAGTTGAACCAACATCTGTTGGATTTTCGAGGTCCTGACCAAGCCCGGAATTCGCCGGCAGTCTGACCTGCGGGCGCATGCAGGGCAACCTTTTGGGCTTAGGCCAGGAAACCCCCTCTTTTTGGGGTAAAATGGGGCCCCCAGCTGGGAGGTCCCCAGGACTTACCTTGATACTTTAGACACAATCAGACTGTTGCATTGAACCGATTTTGGGCCTACTTTGGTGCAAGCTTTCCAACAACATCGTACTGTGAGTTGCAAGCGCCAGTATACTATCCACTTTTGGCGCTAGAGAGGCCACTTTTGCACACCGCTTCGATGTCAAATTCCAGCATGCGGTATTTTGAAGCTACCCATAGTTCGAAATAGCTGTACACACAATAGATTTGTTGTTGTTCATGCATAGCAGTGCTCAAGTCTATTTTGAAGCGTTCAGGCATACCGAAAAGCCCCAAAGTCCTGCACAGCCGGCGCAGAGTCCTTCGAACCACGGTCAAATTCGACATACCGATGCCCCCCCAAAACGGAGCCGGGATACCACACAAAGCAGTGTTGACGACGATGCTGTCACGGCGCCGCCTCGAAAAAGCCGAGCGAAGAAGCCCTCTGCAAGGCTGTCGATGCCCTCAAACAGACGAAGACCAAGCCGATTCCGAAGAAGCGCAGCGGGTCCGTTGCTGGTGCGCGCGGCGCGAAGAAGCCCACCACCACCGAAGTGACCGAAGACTCTGACGATGCCGAGTCTGTTGACGAAGCCTAACAAGTTAACGAAGCCGAACAAGACGACGATGCCGAACAAGACGACGAAGACGACGTTGTCGTTACCGGCGGTAACCCTCTTCCTTCGCATACCTTCCCGGCATCAATCGACCTGCGCATCAACTGCACGGTCCAGTGGCATAAGAATGCCTTCTTCTATACACTCAGAGGTATTCCGCCGGCGCCGCCACCTACGGTACTGATGAACAAGATCACAATTGAACGAGGCGGTACAGAGGGTCACCCTGCAGACGAAGATGGCCTCAGTCTTTTTGTTGGCGAAGATCTATTAGATCAGGCGTATACCATACAATGTGCTATGGCGAGGGCAGTCGAAAGAGAGGCAGCCGACTTCATCGCAACATTCTACCGCCTCGATTACTCGGCTGGAGTAAGAGGTTCGAGGTCGAATGATGCCGCATTGTATTCTAACCACATCTATGTGCCTGCCAAAGGAACTGCTTCCTTCCCAACTCGACTGATCGAAGCTGTAGCCGTTATTCGAAGTCTTTTACCTTTCAAGTCAGGTACATTCTACCTCAACATCGCACAGCTGTATACCCTCAGCCCAGCTGCCGTTACAACACCCACTTCGCGATCCATGCCGAGAATGTTCAACAACCGTATGCCCGGCACGCCAGTTATTACGAACACACCTACCGCCGCACGGAAGAACCTTTTCGGTGTTCATCTCACGAGCCAGGCTACCCGGGGACAATTTACGCCGGCCAGTCCTTCGAAGGCATAGACTACCCGCAAGTCAACAACAACAGAGATGGAGAGGTTCGTGGGTAACCGGCATGCTCAGGAAGAAAAAGATGGAATGAGAACAACATTGAACTATCTTGCGCTCCAGAAGCTATTGAAGTGTAGTATCGAGTCTTCATGCAAGAATTACATCAAGGGCCAAAAGTACCTGTGGTGCTTTGTTGAAGACGGTACAAATAAACACATCAACGTGTCAGCTGAAGACATTCACAAGTGGGTAGACGAGATCGGCCTCAACCGGGCTACAACGGCGGTGCCGCCGCAGTCCCTGCGAAATAAGTGGAATGACGCGAATCGCCGGCAACAGGAAGCTCGGGAGGGACCCGGCATACCGGGAAGTCACCCGGAATGGAATCCAAGCCTTTCCGGTAGAAGACCGAGAGCTAGCTATGTGCCGCAACTGACGCAAATCGTCGTGAACGTCAACGCGAATCACAACAGTAACAATGCCGGCGAGGCGCGGTGGCTGGGTAATCTGGCGATGCCCTCTAATCATGCACCCTCTTACCCTCAGTCCTTTGCTCCACCAAGCAGTTATCACGGCTCACAGTATGAGCCTCAGTTGCCCTCGGTCGCCGGGCCGCCGTCGTACTCGAACCGATCAAGCCTGCGGCCTACACAATACGGCATACCTATCAGGTCGTCATCACCACCTGCACCGCCGGCCGACTTGGACCCCCGTGGGGTTATTTCCCAGTTGTGCCACCAGTTTTATCCGGACGGAACGCAGGCTCGGCGAGGAAGGTCGTGGTCCTAGCAACATTTCCCGGCTTCCGGCTATATAGTTCCAAGGCATGGAAATGCCCTCAGAGTATGTGAACCTCTTCAAGCAGGCTGCAAAAGGCTTCTTGAAGGTTGATGCTGAACTCTTTGCGGACCGAGAGAGCGACGCGGCATCGGTCCTTTCCTTGATGTCAACACGGCGTAAGTTACCCACCTACCTGCCTGTCACCCAGATAAACCCAGCTAGTATTCGCGTGCGAATAGCATCATTGTCACAAATGCAGCTCCCTGCAGGCACATCCTTCCTTGACGACGAACCCCTCAACCCTCCCGATTCCGACCCCCTTCTCGATGACGGCGATGACGGCCATGACGGCGATGCCCGTTCTTCGGACTTCGCGTCAAGGCCGGGCAGCGAGACAGGCAGCGAGATGCAGTAAATATGGTAGAGTGAAGGCATATAAGTTCAACACACATCTCCATACGGCTCAACCCACATTTCCGGTTTCGAAAAAAAAAGGTGCTCGGCTAGTTACAGGTTCAACACACAACTCCATGTGGCTCAATCCACATTTCCGGTTCGAATATACTCAGCTAGCTGTAGAGAATATAACATGCTATACTCAACACCATGCTCTTCCTCTCTCGATGTTAACTGCGCTGCCCTGAAGTGCCCACGTATAGCCTGGACCCGGTCCCCCCACCTTGCGTGCGGCGTTATCAAGGAAGTCCTTGAACTCTGCACCCGCGAGGGCATCGCCGTCGCTCTATTGGTACTGCCGGCGAATGAAGCTTTTTGCGCCCCCGAAGTATGCCTCGATCGGGTTAAAATCCGGCGAGTATGGGGGCAAAAACCACAACAAAACACCACACTGGTGGCACGCCGAAATAACACGCGGGTTGTGATGGAAGGATACGTTATCCATCACCAGTATTGAAGCGGTGAAAAGACACCACAACACCAAAAACAACAGTAGAATCAGGGCGAACCTTAGCGGGCGCAAGTGCAAGGTCCCCTCACAAGAAGGTCAAAACAATAGGAAAGGCACTACTGCGTGCACTGGTCTGGGGATCTCAATTCATGGTAAAAGACGTGATGTTCTGCGGACTGTCCCTAAAAAATAGAAAAAAAAAGAAGAACCTCCCTCTCCCAATATACCGGCTCTGATCAGAGGGAGGGGGGCAGTCCCCCTTATACGAGGTGGGTAAGCCAAGGAAACGGAAAAAAAAAGAAAATTACACCAGATTATATTAGGCAAGGGTGTAAACAACCCCCCTTGTTGCCCAGCCCCTGAGCCCTGAGCCCCTGAGCCCCTGATAAACATGAGCGTGTTGGTCCATGCGGCGAGGGTCAGATCCAAAGGGTAGAACAGGGCACGCATCCCACTGAGAATGAAGTCGTGGATGCCTAGGAGCGTGGCGCCCAACCAGAGGAAGCCAAGTTTGGTTTCGAGCCATGAGAATACCGCTAAGGACCTGCAAGTGTATCTCTGTGCATGGTAATGTCTGAATGTTTCGGCGTTTGGCCGAATAGCGTTGAATAGCAGAGTTCCTGGGTTGGATGGAAATTGCCAAGACACTAATCCCTCAAGCTTCATCGTTGGAGGATAGCAGACGGGTTAACCAGGCACATTCGAAGGTGATAGGGTAGCAGTCAGCGCGTACGCGCGCGCAAAAGCCCGGAGTGGAACTCATTCCAAATGTCGAAACAACTGCACCCAGGCAGAGATGGTGGCCTCACTAGAGTCGATATCTAGTATCATTTGCGCTGATGGGTATAAAATGAGAGATGGACATTCTGTATTCTGGCGAGTCTTCTTAAAAACCAGCGTCTTTCCCTCAGCTAGCTCAAACAGGCTTCGCACTACGAACTGCTGTTCCATACTCTCAGTTAGAGGTGTTTCTGCCATGTTCCCTCTAGGCGTATCTATTGAAGCTCTGACGATTGAGCGATTTGCAGCCGCTCACCTCGCTCGCGTCTTCATCAAATCTTCTTCGCGGTGTCCAGCCCCGAAATAAGCTTCGTCGACATCAGACAGAATCCCGAATTCAACAATGATTAGCTCAGGGTCTAAGGGGGCCTGCACCATCTGCAAGCATGCGAACGATGTGCACCACAGCGTGACATGCATCGCAAAAGGATGTAGGAAGAAGATCAGAGTATGCGGCAGCCTGCGCCACGGAATAACACATCAAGATGGCACAGCTGACGACAACTACTCTGGGTACGCGTTGTCTGTCGGCCCTGCCCCGATCACAGCCGATGCGGCAAAACGGTGGACTATAGCGAGGAGAGATGCAGAGTGAAAAGCCCATTAATAGATGCGACAGGAGATGCAGACGCGATCTACAAGGCAGTGATGAGTGGCAGATTAGCGGGGTGGTGCCACGCGCCTGGAAGGGATTGCACGAAATATATTAGCGCCTGAAAAACAGGCGGCACCGACACCCCTCAGCCCTTCTATAACACCTCATTGCGCACTAACAGCTCCAGCCTCCTCCTGCCCCGTTTTGTTGCGCCGCTCCAAGGAATCGGCATCCATTCATTTAGATCATATCATCGGGTGCACAGGGCATCACGGACACGCCGCCCGCTCAAGCCCAGCTGCTGTCGCCTACCCGAGATGACGATGATGGCAGCTACTCCATGCAGACCGAGCGAACACGCCGCGAATCCGACACCACCGGCATCGCCCGTGGCTGGTTCACACGACAGAAGCACCCCCTCGGTTCGAACTCATACTGCGTGCTGCGCCGCCTCTTGCGCCGCTCTGGTCCCTGATACCCTTGAGCAGCGTCACACTCCTGGCTAATTGCGGGACTTTCCGCTTCGTCGCAGCCGACATCGACCACCTTCAACGATGTCCTCGAGATAGATACCATCAGGCCACAGAGGGGGGGCCTCTGAACAGATACGAAGTGGCGCTGTGGATTTCTGTCGCGGCTGCCGTGTCGCATGCTGCCGTATAGTTCAAGCGCAAGGCGGATCAAGTTCGCGGCGAGGAGCCGCGAGACATCCGACACGTATTGTCAGTGGAGGAGGATGCGGGCCGTCGACGAGATCGTGCCGACCAGGGCTTTCTTGTGCTGACCGTGAGGGCCAACCCTCGACAGATCCCCGTCGTCGAGACCGTCTCTCCAGCGTGGTCCCGACAGGGTGACGCCCGTGCCGTGCCGTGCCGTGCCCTTTCCACGCAAGCACATCACGAACCCGGCGCCGCATCGGCTGTAGCGAGCCCGACGACCAACCATGCCCCTCGCATGAAGCGCGTACCGCGAGTCAAACACAACTGGCATCACACGTGGCTGGTTTCCACCAAGACCTCCGCTACTTGCTGTGCCGCTCATCGGCGGCCATATTCCGACCGGGCTGCGCTTCTCACGGAAAATCACGCCGTGACTGATGGATAGCGGCGACGAAAGCTATGCCAGCAGGAACCAGGCGCTGAGCTTAGGCGCGGGCGTGGGCGCAATCGTGATGGATTGGCTGCGGATGACGCTGCTTCCAGTAGCCTAAACTAGCAAGCCCAACAACCCCAACCCCCCGGGCCTGCGGGGAGTTGTGTATGTCAACCAGCGCCAAGGAGATACAGCCATAGGGCAGAAGAGTGCAAGACCAAAACTGGGCGCAAGGGACGAGAACTGGGTCTCATTACCATCCAATCCTGGTAACACTCAATGGCTGCCGCAGGACAATGCTGCTCGTTGGTCTACTCGATATTAGCCACCTACCCTCTGCCCAAGGTGAGCATTTGCTGGGGGTCGCACAACCCCGGGAGACCACCAAATCCATCCAGCCTCATACTGGTCTTGATTCGTGAGACGGACCGGCCAATCCTGCGCACGCACGCACGCCACTCAGCCCAAGCAAGTCAATGAGCAAGAACCGGAAGCACTCGGGTGGTGTTCGTCATATGTCCGGTCTTTGTCCCAACCTGCTAGCTGCAGCAACGGCAACGAGACTTGGATACGTGGGGCCCCTGGTTGCCGGAGCTGCATTTTAGGCATCTTCGATGTTCGGGCGCTTGAGGAGCTTGCTTGGGTGGACACTCACTCATTCGCTTTCGGTTTCGGGCCGTATCCTCGTCGGAATCCCGCGGTTGGAGCTCTGGCCGGCTGGTTCATATTATTCGACGGGACAGCACCCGTTCCTGTAGCACCCAATCCCTCTTCATAAGGGGCCCCCTCATCCGCGTCTTTGTCGACGTCACATGTACAAGTCGGTGTGCTTGGAGTGCTCTGTGCGCTAATAGCCGGGGGATCCGACTATGGCTTCAGGAAACCATCTGGTGCCGAACTGGATCTCATAGCCCCTCATTAGTGGTGCCGGCCGGGGTGACCATGATGGCGGCGTTGTTGATGAGGATGTGGAGCTGTCGTGACTGGGCGTGGAAGTCGGTGACAGCCTTCTTGATGCTAGCTATCAAAGGACGTGAGGTCGAGGTTGAGGTACGTGATGGGCGTAGCACCTGGCGTGGCCTTGCGTATGTCTTTGATTGCGGCTAGAGCCTGGCCTTGGACTTTGTTCGCGCGGCAAGGAAGATGTGTGCCGGGTTATGCTTGCGTTTGCTGAGCTGCAGGATAGTCTGCTTGCCCAGGCCAACGTTTCCTCCGGTCACGAGGATGACATGACCTTGCCCGGGAGGTCGGGAATGTCTTTGTCAGGATTGAATGCCGGCATGTTTACGGTATTGATGGATGAACTGTAACAGAGAGCTGGGGTGCGAATGCGGTGAAGAACATTTAAGTCGGACTCCAACCACCAACGTTCAACTGCAGTTTCGCTTCCATTATCGCCTCAGACGAGTCCCGGTGGTTAGCGCTGTCCGTGACGAAATTGTAGCGTGTTTTGTCTTCAAGGGTCAACGCGGTCTTCTCAATTCGCTGGCCAGATCTTTGCACCCCCAGTGAACCTTTATTGATTATGCAGCTTGCCGATTGGGCCTGTCGACCTCCAAGGGTTTATCTCACCTTGCACCTCTTTGCCAGCTTGGAATCCTCAAGCCCACACTCATCAAGTATTTCGCCAATGCGATCCGCAAGGTTCTCGTCACCGTAACGGCTCTTGAGTTGCGGCAGGCCAAGGAGGAATGTGTGGAACTTCCCTCCGCGGTCAAGAATGTTGAGGGGAAGGCAATATTCTACTAATGTCTATCGTTAGAAAACAAGAAGAAAACCACAGTTACTATGCCACTTGAAGTGACAATCGGCACTTGTAATAAAATGCCGGGCAATAGAAAAAAACTCATTAGGTAGGTTAAATCAGGAGTACACCAGTGGCCAATTCCACCAGGTACTATGAAAGACTTGATATCAAGCGGGTGTTGCCTGCTTTCAGGAAGTGGGGATCTAGAGAGCATCTTCACCTCTCGTGATTCTCCATCTGCTCGAGATGTCGACAAGTTCACGGCATCCCTCGACAGCCCATGACTATTTTATCAGAAATAGCGGCGTAGCCTCCCAGTTCTCCTTCAAATGGGGCTCTCACACAGAACAGAATAACCCCTCTCTATCATGTTCAGGAAGGCTGCCATCCTGCTGCCGATGCTGCTGTAGACTTGGTAGTGACACTGGGCCTACCTGGTTTGTCCAGGCGGTGACATCAAGTATACTAGATCTCCCCACGAGAGCTTTCAGAACGTTGTTATGATTAAAACAATGCTGCCTCTGGATTAGATTATATTGTCCCTAATTTCTAGAAACGGAAGCATATCCATCTTTGTAGGATGTGGAGAGCTCATTCGAAGTTGGGTTGGCAAGAGGTAGTGTGGGATTATTTGGTGGGTCGGTCGAACTATCGCGACTTCACACCCTGCTGCCAAGCCGGGACGTAGGGGTAGATCGTGAGCGACGGTGACGAAGCTGGCCATCAATCTTAACAGACTCTTTCAGCCGGTTCTGTAGCCTCTTCCGCTCTTTCCGCTCCTTGACGGGATTATAGTCAGTAACCCTTATGTTTGCAGGAGGACAGCCATACGCCCAGGATGCATTGGGAGTTTTCGATGGAGAGACCGTATTGGAGATAATTAACTGCTGAGTTTATAGACTACTAGTTCTACTACGTAGTATTAAAAAACAGCAACTGACAAGAACGTTTGTAGGCAGACAAGATATATCTAAACCAGATATAAAGTATCCAAGGGCAAGCTGGAGGATAAGGTCATTGTCATCACTGGCACTTCGTCAGGCTGGCATTGAAACAGCCCGTGCTCTTGCGAAAACCGGAGCAAGACTCTTCCTAACTGCCCGCAGCCTTACCAAAGCCAAGACTGCCTTAGCTGTGGTATCTTCAACCCTGACCGTATAGAGCTTATCGGGTTCGTCCCACAGCCGCTTGAACTCGCTATCGCGGGCCAGGAGAGCCTGGGGGGCTATCCCACTCGACCAGCCGGCCGCCGCGCTCATGACAGCGACATGGTCAAAGTCGGCGACAGCGCCGAGGCGGTGCACAATGGCGATGACGGTGCAGCCGACGAACTGCTCACGAATAACATCCAGGATCAGCCGCTCGGACCGCTCGTCAATGTTGCTGCTAGCCTCGTCGAGCTGCACGATCTTCTTGTCGGCGAGAATCGCCCGCGCGAGACACATCAGCTGGCGTTGGCGCTGGCGCTGGCGCTGGCGCTGGCCCTGCGGCAGCCGATCTGCGTCCAGCTGGCTGTCCAGGCCGCCCAGCCGCTCCACCACGTCGCCCATCTTCAGCCGGTGGCTCTGTCGGGAGCCGTAACTCGGGGTTTGACATGGGGTTTAGAGGTCTTGTTGGCTTGGCTTTGGGTTTGGCCCCTCGTCGTGTCTCGTGCTCTCGTGCAAACTCGATCACATGGTCAGCTTCCGCCGCAGACTTTGCCGTGAAGAAGCGATTCGTCTTGTTGTACAGCGGTCGCGCAGCAAGCGACTCTTTGGTGCCGTTAGGCCCGGGCACCCTAAAGACTTGCTCGAGAGATTCCCTTCCTCGTGCACGCTGCGGCGCATTGCGGGGAGGATCGCGTTTTCTGCCACGTCTAAAATGGGGGCGATGGGCTCGCCCGGGTGGGAATTCCAGCCAACAGTGCAACACCGAATAATGATCAATTCAAATAAGAAGTAGCTCCTGTTCCAAAATGGTGGCAATCTCGATTATAGCCTTTGTGCGTATAAAAAGATATAGAGAATAGACGCCTATGATGAGCCCGTAAGTAGCTGATGTGCCGGATGAAGATTTGTCCATGCCTGGATTCAAACCAGGATGCAGACCTAGTACTCTGGCAAGTGTCCCGTATGAGTACATAAGTCCCCGCAACTATCGGAAGAGCCATTACTCGGAATGGCACTAACCCGTTGCTAATTTCACAGGCGTGAAACAGTGACTACAAGGGTACTATGACGCCAGTGGGTGGGAAGGAAGGAGGTCAGTAACTCCGTGGATATTGTGCAGTGACATAAATTTGGACCTCAGTGTGTGAATCGACCAAGCGGACTCCGGTAAGGTGTTTACATTTTTCGACAGTAGCGTGCCATTACACCACATGGATAAATCTTCTTCGACTTCGGCTACCGGGCTCTGGTTGTGGTTTGGGGCTGCAAACCCGCCTAATATGCTCCCCTCGTTATACTACACCGCTCCAAGCGCTGGCAACCCAATTGTACCGCAACTGCACCTCGCCGCGGCTGATGGGGGACCATTTCCTCTTTGGGCGCTTCAGCTGCAAACTTGCTTGCCGCCAAGAGATCTAGAGCCCACCTCTGGCATGCTAGCGCAGCTCCGATGGAGCTACCCAACGAAAGACAATAATTTGTTCCCGAGGGGCTTCTTGGCGCTGTGAACGTGTGGCATCCATCACGACCAGACCAAAGCTCGCCACCTCCCGACGAAAATTCCCTGTCAAATTCAATTCTTTTTTCCGCGTTGTGCTACTCGGCGATTGCGAGCAAATTTTGAAGGCCCGCTCCAAGCATTCGATCACGATCGCCGCGAGCCCAAGCGTCTTCAAGACCTCCTTCTCTCCTCAGGAGATTGCCACCAAGGTATCGGTGCGGCCCGAGACTCGCTTGGGCAATCATGGACTGCGAAAGAGCAATTCGATCATCAACGCGGCTCCGCTCTGCCAGTCCCAGGCGCCGCTGCTTAAGCGCTATGGCCTATTTGATTCTGCCAACGCTAACCACCGTCTTCATCTGCACAGGGGCTGCCGCCTAGACCACCACCAGCATCACCAAGTCGGCGAGAACCGCAGTAGGATGCTGGTGGCCTCCCCCCGAAGACGATGATGCTAGACTGCCTCCATTCTGCTCGTCGCAGTCGCGCCGTGCTTCGTCTTTCCTCCACGCCTTCCACACACCCCATCAATCGCGTCTTCTGAACTAATTCAGCGATAGCCGGAGCCTTCAAAGAGCCGGGATTATCGACGCGCCCGCGTCGAGCAGCTCGAGGAAGGCGGCCATGGTGAAGAAGGCACCCGTGACGTTGACGCGCATCGGGTCCAATGCTTTTAAACTTATTTTTTGAATACTTTGCTTCTGTTCATGAAACGCACCGTCCCTAACTACAACCCAGGGGGCCAACTAAGAAACGTGTCGTTAGAGCCACAACTGGAGTTGGTGATATTCCTTAGGACTTACGAGTAGTTAGATACTCATGGATACGAGGACCGAGTCTCATCTTTACTACGCCTTAAGTCGTGTCCGAGCTAACAGTCGCAGGCAGTGTTCGAATTCCAAAGCAGCGAAGTGCCAACGCGGTGGAGCCCAGTGTGATGCCCAATGAAGAGACGACGGGACACGCATGACGGAGATCATGTCCGAGTATTGGCGTGCGTCGGGTGGGTATTTCTCGGCGAACCGGGCGCAGAGAAACTTGATTGCCCCTTCATCCACGAGATTGATCCCGTATCTAACTTGCCCTTGGACTATTCTCTGAAAGGGCTAGCGTGTCATTGGCGGTGGGAGCTGTGCCGCCAAGGAATCGAGAAATACCGACGCCGGTTGTGTCTTGGACATGACGAAGCCGAGCAAGTGGCCACAGCTTAGGCCCTGGTTCTCCGCTTTGGTATTGAACGGAAACATGATTGCTTTGAGAGTCTCATTGTCGTACCCGGCTGAGTGTGGCGACGTTGCAAGGTCTCTGCCAGCCTCGATCATGGCTGCCTGTGCATGAGGCTCTGGCCAGCTGAAAAGGGGCTCAAAGAGATGTGTGAAGAATTCTGGGCCTTCCACATCTAAGGAAAATCGTGAAAGCCATCGCGCAGCGGCAATGGGAGTCCCTCCCAAATATTAAGAAGAGAGAGGGAGATATGCCGAGCAGAACGGCTCGAATCACGATAGTACGGATATGTTGGGTAGGGATTAGAAACCCTCACAAATATCATTCTTATACCAGCCGTTAGCGCAGTTTTCCTTTTAACATCTTCAAATACCTTTGCTACATTAACACTGAGAGACTCCGGGTATATGAGCGGGCGCGAGCTGGCACCGTATGCTGAGCACCGAACGTTCCGTCTCACACACCTCAAGGGGCCTCTAACATCTCCTCCACTCCTGGATGATGATGCCCGCCGCGTAGACTTGTTAGCATGTGCAATCTCCTCTCTCGTGTAGTATTGTTGCTCACCTTTTCTCCAACCGCATACGCTGTTGCACTGAGGTGAGTTCCCGGAAGCAATGGCATGATGCTCATATCAGCAATTCTCAGCCCCCGCGGCACCGTGGACCTTCAATCAGGGCCGACGACACCTCCTTTGGTCTTGGGCATCATGGCCGCCGTGCAGCATGGGTGCACGAAGGATAGGACACTCTGCTCTTTAACGTAGTTGGCCAGGGTAACAGCATCGCTCTCAGCCACGGCTGTGCCAGGCAAAATCTCTGTCGCTCCGTACTGTCTCATGGTTGGAGTGTCGAGCAGCCGGCGTAGGTACCTCATCTGGGCCAGGTGGAGGTCGAAGTCAATCGGGTTGGATCCCGCGCGCGGTAGTCAAGAATGGGCTGGGCGAGATGATCCGTGAGTGAGAGTCGGACTGTCCCGCGGCTGAGAGGATGGAAGAGGAACGGCCAGGCCGTTCCCCGGGCTTCTGAAGTAGCCCAAGGGGTCTCCAGACTAGGCGCCTCGGGGTTCTCGAGCAGACTGGCCAGAACCAGGAGTTGGTCATTGTACCCAGCAGATTCCTTCCTTGCCGCCGTCAGCACACTCCTTGGCGGGCTTGATACCCATCTCCCTCCATGTTTTCTGGAGGACAGGCTGGTCGGCCCACTGGAAAGGTGCGTAGGTGGCGTATATTGGGGTAGAGCCCCCCTATGCGGACATATCCCAGGTATAGTTGTATTGCTAGGCGATGGCTAGGGGTGGCTCGGTAAACGTCACATTCTAACAAGTATAGGTCAATAAGTTCGCCCGTCGGTAACAAGCCTCTCACCTTCTGAAAGTAGGGAAATATCCCACGCCAGTTCCATCAAGATGCCGGGTGCGTACTGGGCATCTCCATACTCGATGACAAGTACGGTTTCTATGAGAGTCAGCTGAGGCAAAAAGTGACGGAATTTGCGACCGACTCACTGGCTGGGAAAGCCTCTGTCAGACGGTCGGCTACGGTGAGGCCGGTAGTGCCTCCACCGGCAACGACAAAGTCGTACTTGTCACGGAGCTGTGAAGGACGGGAAGGTGGTTGGGGCTGTGGTTGCTGAGGTTAGGGCCGAGTCCATAATGCGATGGTAGGCACTATTTATCTGCTTCCAACCTCTTCGCCTTGAACATCTCGCCGTTAGCCTGATCTCATCAACCTCCGACGCCGAGGGGATGCTGTAGTAGCCGTTATAGTGAAGTCGTGCAAGGGTGAACGATGAAGGTGTTTTTTAACGGACCTAGGGGAAATGATGCCGCAAAAGAACGTAGAGAATATGACTTTGTCCTTGCAGTCTAGCAGCAATCCAAAAAGAGAAATGGAATGGAATGATACGGGTGGTGAAGATAACCAAAAGCAATAAAGTTAGTCGGGCGCTGAAGTCTAGGTTAGTCGGTCTATGAAGTCTGGGTCAGTCGGGCGCTGAAGTCTGGGTCAGTCGGTCTATGAAGTCTGGGTCAGTCGGGCGCTGAAGTCTGGGTCAGTCGGGCGCTGAAGTCTGGGTGAGTCGGGCGCTGAAGTCTGGGTCAGTCGGGCGCTGAAGTCTGGGTCAATCGGGCCATGAAGTGTGGGTGGGTCCAACAAAACTTGGTGGAGAAGTTCTCCACGGCCCAACATTTTTCTTCCTTTCAACCGTTTGCCGCGAAACCATGTTTGTGGCTTTCGATGTCTGTATCGGCGAGCAGCTTTTTGCGGCTACGAGTCTCGTCGGTAGAGGGGTTAATATGGAAGGTTCGGCCCTGATCCTTGAGAATCTTGTGACCACGAGTCTTTCCTACACCTACGGCCCGGAAAATGTCATTCTTATAATAGGGGGTGCCATAGTGGAGTTGTTGGTAACGAGCGAAGCTGTATGCGCCCTGTGCCCTGGACTTTTTAGGTGCATTATGGTGTGCTATTCCCATCTTAAAGAACTTAAAAGGGGCTTTTTAATATATAAACACCCATCCATCTCAGGGCCACCGCCGCCGCCACCGCCACCGCCACCGCCTGGTGGACATTTGCGGGGGAGAGAGAAGGTTGACTTTCCGATTTCCATTTCTCCGCATGATGGCTTCAAATAAATTTAGTAACCCCGCTTCCTCGAAGGATGCTCCCCACTATCCCCTAAGGTCTAGATCTTCTCCATCATCCCTAGGGGACTATGCTAGCTACTGCTCAGTGCAATGACGTCAATGTGAGATTCGGAACGAGACTTAGAGTTTAGGCGGGAGAGTGCAAGACGAGTGCTGCCGCAAAAGTGTAGCAGCAGAAATGCAGCTGAGGGCTCGAAACCCCACTCGATCCTGTGCAGCCAGATATTTGGTGCGCTTCGTGTGTCAACGTGTCAACGTGTCAACCTTATATAGCCGTGGTAAGGTTCGTGAGCGAGCCGATTTGATGAACTCTGTCGGAGTAGTGCCGTGCCGTTCAACTGTTTTGACTTTTTGTTGTACCAATACCGCGGCAAATGCCTGTGTACTTCCGAGGTCCGGCTGGGCCAGCTGTTCTCAAAAACATTATAACCTCGCCGTCTTCCACACAAGACTCTACAGCCGCACTATCAACAGTATCACCCACCATTCAACATGTATCCCCACGAGCAAACACCAGAGCCTTCCGCGCAAGGCCAGGGCGCTGCATCCCCGGCGGCATCGAGGGCACCACGGCGGCTAGCTCCGAAGCCCCAAGGCATGCCCTCGCCGTCGTCCCTGACGTCGCCGCCGGGTCCGGCCACGCCGCACATCGAGGGGACGCTGGTTTCTTCCATGCCCGTGCCGGGCATGCAGCAGGCGCCAGGTTATGTGGCTGCTGCACCTCCTGGCGCCAACAATAACTACGACTACCTGCCTCTCGACCCGGCGCTGTTCGCTGCACCTAGCAGCAGCAGCAACAACAACTACCAGCCCATCGACCCGGCCCTGTTCGCGGCGTCAGCTGCGCCTAGCAGCAGCAGCAACAACAGCTACAGCAACAACAGCTACCAACCTGGAATCCCGGCGGTATCAGAGGATTCACCATGGACCGAGTTTTTTGCTAAGCAAGCACAAACGTCTCTCGCGCCGCCGCAGGGCACTGCCGCAGCCCCGAGTGGGCCGAGGGGAGCGAGGGGAGCGAGGGGAGCAAGGGGATCAACGGCATCATCAGGACCTTCGCCGATGGCGCGGCGAGCTCTTCGGAACCGAGTCATGCCCTTAATCACCGCCACGGAATCCCAGCCCGTGCCCCAGTCCATGCCGGTCCCGCAGTACACGGAAGCGGCCTGGCCTCCCATGCAATACCAGCCCATGCCGGCCCCGCAGTACACGCAAGCGGCCCGGCCTAACATGCCCGTAGCGAATGTGGGGCCGGACTTGGCGTCGGATTCCTCGGATTTCTGGGATAGATACTTCAAGGCAAGTGTGCATTTTCTTTCCCTTAGCTTTGGGTTTTGTCCAGGTAGTCGGTTGATTAACCTTGCATACAGGAAAAGGAAAGGCGCGAAGCGATGAGCTCCCAGGGCCCCCCGCCTGCAGGGCAGAACCCTAATATCAGGTCACGGGACGATGTATTACGCGAGATTATATACGGGCCTGAACTGTATGGACCCATACCGTATAGACCTGAGCCGGAAAAGCGTGCCGCCCCGGGCGACGACGGCGACGGCTACGGCTACGGCTACGGCGGTGAGAGTCACCCAAGCAAGAAGGTCCGTCTGTATTGACTTGTGGTGGATGGATGGGATCTATTCGCTTGCTCCGGTCGTTGAGGGGCCCGCATCCGCGCCCGCACAGCGCCTGGGCACGCGAAGAACTCGACCGCAGCCTTGGGCGTTCATGGTGACAACTCGATCCAGCTGGCGGCGGTGCGGGGGGGAGGGGACAGGGGAGTCGCTCATTCGTGTTTGTTGCTTGCATTTAGGTAAAGGGAGTCGCTCATTCGTGTCTATTGCTTGTATATTCTAAGGCTCTTTAGTTAGCCAAAGACCCTTAGCTTGTTAGGAAAAGGGCCTCACATAGATCATTTTATTGGAATGCAATGTTGTGTTTTGATCGAAAGGAATGCTCTGCTTCTTCTAAAGTGCCGAGATCCAAGTTTTAGCAAGGTTGAAATGGCCACACACCCGTTTAATCGGGTCCTCCCTCTCCAAAGCCTGCTAGCTGGTAAATTCCTAGCTGGGCCGAATTTCGGGCCGTCAAAGACGGTAGATATCACGGCTCAGTCAACGCAAGAAGACAGGGCTGCAGAAATCATTGCTGAATTCGTAGAATCTAAAGATGAAGATAGAAAGGAAGGAAATCTATCGTATGCTCCGCGCACGGCGCGGGAAAAGAGGTAAAGCTTTGTCCCCCGGGCTTTTCGCCTCGCTTAAAGGATTCGTATTCAACGGTCTAGTAAGTCGAAGTTATTAGTTAGCTAGGGCTGTTAAGAAAGTCTAATAGTCCTATTTAGATTATATATGTATAATGTGTGAAGGCAGGCATAAACAAGAGGCAATGCTGCAAGTAATGAATTGCTCAGGAGGCTGTGGGTTTGTGGTGGTGCGAGGGGCAACTACGCTGGTCCCTATTGGGGAGAGTGGGGGCTGCAGGCTTGGGTTGCAGCCAGGACACTCGAGGATCAACGGCCCACCAGGTCGACCTCAATGCAGCACCAATAGTGAGTTTGTTTCCGAGCTAAATTGCCCGCTCACCTCCCTAAACTACCACAAAGAATGGGAAGGGAGGGGGGAGACCAGTGGCTTTTTTTGGAAGTAAAATTAATTAACTTAGTGCAGACAGAACCCACCTCCAGAGGTCGAGAGAGAGCGAGGTGCCTCGTCTAGCGGTACCAAGGAGTCGAAGTGGAATAATGACGTCCACATGGTCCTTTGCGGGCGCGTTAGCCGAGGTGATGGCCATGAAACTCCTGCCCAGGCCAAGGAGTCGAAGTGGAACAACGACGCCCACATAGCCCTTTGCGGCGCTTTAACCGAGGTGATGGGCATGACTAATCGACAAATTTCTCGCATATCTCACCACAGGAAAAATGGGGACTCCTGCCTAGAGCACCGACAGCAGGAGGACGCGAACGTGACAGGCCGCCGTCGCCGCCATCACATCCCCACAGCTGTAGCGGACAGCGAATAAGGTCGTGCGTTAAAGATCACACTTTCGCAGGACGGAGCGGAACTTACCGAATACCCTCCCACGTGAAGTCAAGACCATTATGACCGCATAGAGACTGGAGCATTATTCATGGCCATTACCTCGGCTAACGCGCCGCAAAGGCCTCCAAGAAGACTATGACCACATCTTTATGGAGACTGGAACATTATTCATGGCCAACACCCCGGCTAACGTGCCGCAAAGGGCCATGGGAGCGTCGTCACTCCACTTCGACTCCTTAGCCTGGGTAGGAGTCCTGTGTCTCGTCGTCCGGGACGGCCGGGGTCCGTGGGGGGCGCGCGTCGATGAGACGATGTGGCCTAGGTTATCGTATATGTATTCGTCTTTTCTCCTGAGTCCTCTCATTTCTCGACTCCCCCTTGCCATCAACAAAGCTTCTCTCAATCACTTTTTCGCGCAAACTCGTCTCTTCCAGCTACACACAGCAACTTCTTTGGCGTATTGCCTGTTCCAATCTCACAATGGCCAAACTGGAAGAAACCCGAGAGGACCTGCAATTTCAAGGCCCGCTCACCGAGGAACAGCATCAAGAACTTGTCGAGTCCCTGCAATTTCAAGGTCCGCTCACCGAGGAACAACATCAAGAACTTGTCGAGTTCCTACAAGCACGACGCCATAACGGCGTTTTGAAAACCGAACTCGAGGCTGGTGCCACCACCGACGTGATGCGAGTTCGGGGTCCCTTCACCAAGGGACAGCATCAACACGGCCCCACTTTTCGCTTTCCATTTCCATTTCCACCCAGCATCAATAAAATCGTCGATCCCCTCACCAAGAAACAGCATGAACAAATGGCCGAGATCATGCGAGCACGAGGCCCCCTCGCTCCCTCAACATCTTCTCTTTCGCCTCATCTTTTTAGAACTCGAACCTCACGGCAACACCACCCACCACCCTGCACCGAGCCATACGAGACTGACCACGTTTACAATATACGTGAGAGTGGCTACATCAATAGGCAGAGAGCCATTACAACGAGTTCTCGACAGTCTACGAAGGAACCGGAACGCCGAGGTCTACGCAGACCTCCTAATGGCTTTCGCAGCTCACCCACTTCCACTTCCACTTCCGGCCCAGCCCGGGCGCCATCACGGCAGCTGCGTGAGCGACAAGGAGGCAAGGGGGGACGGGGGGGGACGAAGTGGGGGTTTATTTGATTCCATTCCGTTTCTCTTTTTGGATTGCGCCGTCGTAGGTAAACAAGACCACCTGACCACACTACATCCCGAGACGATGGACTTGCTCTTGCTGACTACCTCCCAGAGGACGACTGTTGAAGATTTTCAAGGCGTTGAAGGAGTGGTGGTTATGGAAAGGTTTTAACGCAAGGCAAGGCTTGAAGCTTCCGTGAGAGTGTTTGTTGCCAGCGCTTAGAGCCGCGGCAGCCAGCCAGCGAATGTGGTGAAATTTCAGCTGTAAAATGTGGTGATCAGGGGCTCAGGGGCTCAGGGGTTGGGTAACAAGGGGGGGAGCACGAAAGGGAAGACACACATACAAGGGGACTTTGCTTCTCTCTCTCTCTCTCTCCAGGTAGGAAGGAAAATATGTATTCGAGGCAATTTTAAGATAGTAAGTAAGGTTAAATCTCTCTGTATATTCTCTCTCTTCCTATCCTCTCTCTCTCTCTATCTGTTGCCAGTTGTAACTGCTACTGCAACTGCTACCGCATCTGTTGTGAGTTGTGTTGATGCTGTTCCTTGGTGAGGGGACCTTGAACTTGCATCACGTCGGTGATGGTTGCAAAGAGAAATTTATAAATTATGGAGCAAAACTAGTAATGCACTTGCTTCCCTACCTAGTTCCGATTTCAGCGGGTGGTTGCATCAAGCCTCAGTCGTGACGAGAGTTCAAGGCTTTTTTGAGACGCTTTATACTGAGGCTAGGGGGAAGCCTACTTACTACTACCAAAGGATTTCACTTCGTCCGACATGGCCAAGTTGATCGTCCTATAACGTATTGCCGGCGTAAAATCTCTACGAGAAGGATTTTCAACACCCTGGAGAACTTCTCCATAATATTTCGTTACGGAAGGATTTCTAAGACCCCCTAGGGCCCTAGAGAACTTCTCCACCAAGTTTCCGTTGCGGAAGCGATTTTCAAGACCCCAGGGCCCTGGAGAACTGCTTCAGTCGGGCCGGGGCCTTCAAGGCCCTCCCCTGAAGAAAGCTACAAACAAGGTCTGCGGAAAACGGTTGAAAGGAAGAAAAAAGGTTGCCTAATTACCGTCTTCCCGACTTAGGGCTCGCTCTAGAGAACTGGGTGCTTTTTTATGTTGCTGCTCCCCTTACGGAAAACTCGATGGCCGATGTAACGGCCATCTCCGAGGCCAGGGTCGAAAGAGAGGTGCCAAGCCAGGATCTTACAAACGCTCTACGGGCGTCAGGGCTTCCGTCCGGCTATAGTAAACGGATGCACGGGCTATGCCAAGTATTGCAACGTCCTAAACTCAAAGCTTTCGTCTGCTTATTGTACCTGTACCGCCCGTGTCTAGTCGTTACCCTATTGTTAATTTTGTGTAACGTGATCTCCCGGGAAGAAAAAATAATATGAGACTGAGCCAGCACTTTCCTCACCTCTCTACTAGATCACATACGTAGTAGATTTTTTCTCTCGTTCTAACTACTCAGAACCCAGGTAAACTTTGAGCGTCCTTCTCTATCTACCGTTTTCTCTCTTCAATGTCACGTGATTAGTAGCCTGGTCATCTGCCAGTACCACGGTTGGCCGCTGGTAGTGGCCGCCGCGTTGTCAGTGGTGGTGTACCTACTTTTTCACCTCAAAGAGAGCTAATAGAGAGCGGCGAGCCGGCGGGCGCTAATAGAAAAAGCCGCCTTTTTTTCTTTTTTTTCTCCCTCTCTTGAATTTGGAGCTCACGTACGGGTTGCTAAAGAGGCTCACGTATCTTTCAATGAAGAGAAGCCTAGAACCACGCGGACTGGCGGTAAAGGCGGCGGCCTCCTTCGTGATTCTCCCGAGAGGTGGGCGGTCGAGATAAAAATGCAGGCGAACGTTGGGGTAACCTGGAAGCAGTGTCAGGGTACGGCGAGCGACGGCCTCTGGGAGGCACTGAAAGGACAACTCCCCACAGGGTCTTGGTGGATGAAGGCAAAGGCCGCTGCACTAGGGAAAACCGACGCGTTTGACATCATCATGGAGATGCCGCGTGATGAGACGGCCGCTCCCAGATGCGCACTGTCGACGAATCCGCTGCTCGTCAGGGTGACGAGCCGGCAGCGGCTTCGAGGAAAAGGTCGGCCGAGGAAAGGAAGGCGAGGGCGAGGGCGAGCCGAGCGGCGAGAAGGACTAACCCTGATTAACCCTGAAACGTCTAACAGTCCTCCGGGCTCACGGCTTCGTCGGACGCCCGCGTGCCAAGAAGATGACCGGTAACGGCTTTGCTTGCTCAGGCGATTGAGGAGGGGGCCAAAGAGCTAGCAAGCGGCAGCCCCAGGGCCGCTTCCGACATCTAGACGGCCATGAAGGACTTTCGACAATGATCTCGCGAGGGGGCTGCCGTTTTCGCCGGATTCGATTATGGACGTGAGTGAGTTGCCGGAAGACCCGATTAAGGCGGTTGCGTGGAATAGTAAGCGAAGTCGAAGAAGGTAGAGAGATTCAGCGATATGAAAGGAGACGATAATATAAATATAGATTGTAATTGAGTCCTGCAGTCGTAAAAAGCCGTGATCCTCATCGTGGTGGTGAGGTTGAAGTATAGGCCGCTGTAGGAAAGAGGCCGCTGTATATTACTGCCACTGTAAATTGCTGCCGCCATACTCCCCTGGCGCGCCAAAACAGGTAACCTTTCTTACTGCCGTGGTAAACCGCCTGCCCAGTTAGGCAGCTGCCCTTCTTTACCGCTTACGGTCCCTAGACAATTTTGTTGGATTTTCGAGGTCATGACCAAGCCCGGAATTCGCCGGCAGTCTGACCTGCAGGCGCATGCAAGGCAACCTTCTGGGCCTATCCCAGGAAAACCCCTCATTTTCAAGGTAAAATGGGGTCCCCAGCTCCAGCTAGGAGGTCCCCAGGACTTACCCTAATACTCTACACACAATCAGACTATTGCATTGAACCGATTCTGGGCCTACTTTGGTGCCAGCTTTCCAACAAATCTGTCACCTTGGCCCGTGTTGACGGCTGCGGCCGCAGTAGCCCCACCTAATGCGCTAGACTTTCCAAAAGGATGTAAAGATTGCAGGCTAACAGCCTGCAACGTACAGTGGGCTATGTAGTGCTCCCACGATTCCGTACGCTCGTCTCGCCATCCTTTTGCCTCACAACGTCCTACAGGCCTGTGCCGCCCTCACCGCCCTCACCTCTCCTGCCCGTAGGTCTCACCCGCACCTCGGATGGCCACAACCCATACCGCGCCTTAACCTTCCTCTCGGCAGCATCGTCTGGCCGCACCATTTCTCCAAAGCCACCGCGCATTCGCCTCCTCTCGGCAGCGTCGCCTAGCCGAATCAATTTTCCAAAGCAACCGCGCATTCACCTCCTCTCGGAAGTATCGTCCGACTCTCCTCCAGGTAGCTATTCTCTCTAAGGTGGCCACAACCTCCTCGGCACCCGGCGCTGACGACTCGGTAGGTCGCCGTCGGAGACAGCGGCACCGTTACTATATTATATGCCGACGAACTGGTGGGTGATGTGGCAAAAGGGCGTCTATTAGGGAAACACGGGATCGGGGAGGCGACGTCGATACTAGACGAGCGACCAGCAACGCCCCAAAGCGCAACGCCAAGGAGATGGAGCGCAGGGTCAAGGCCCTAGAGCGGGATGACGCGCCCGGCCTGCTTAGTAGCGGCCTGTCCGACAAGTGGCAACACAGGCTTCACGGACAGGTCGTAATACCAAGAGACTACCGCGGCTTCGTGCGGCTGCTCGAGGAGATGGAACGTCGCGAGCGCGTCAGCGGCACGCCCGAGGTCGTATACACAGATGGAGGCGACTCAGACTGAGAAGACGGCTGCCTCGGCGAGATGGGGGTGTTGGAATGGCTCGGGAGCTGGGCTGGCTGTCGATCTGAACCCCAAAGCCAACTGAACCCAAATGGACGGAACGGGGGGCAGCGAGCCCAGCAGTATTGTTGTCTCTAGGTCGGGCATCAGCAATTCTTTTCTTTCTAAGCTGTTGACCCGGAGACGGAGCCAGAGGACGAAAGTGAGCTAGCTTAGGCTTTATCGAAGCTCAATGTCGAGGTCGTGGACTTCATTTGCGATGTTATTCAGGAGGATGGAGTGGCCGAGAAGCACATGCTTGAGCCGCCATCCGTCAAGAGATTCCACACCGGAGATACGCGCCAGGGAAAGCCTCTAAAACGAAAGTCACGACCTTTGAACATAAGCCGCTCCGACCTAAAGTTAGAGTGGAAGCTGTTCGTGGAGCAGAGTCTTTTTTATATCCTCAGCAACCCAGAACTCCTAATTCGGTCGTTTACGAAGAAAGGCAGAACCCCAGCTCGTCCGTCACCCTACCAGAATAGGAAGAGAGAGAGAGAGTTGGAGAAGCCTGCTTGCGTACTTCCTAGACTTTCGCTGCCTATATTATCTCCCTCTGAAAGAAATAGATAGACTCTGTGGCTTCCAGCTCTAGCCCTTTCTAATCGTACATAGCCTCGATTGACCGAACAAACTCCCGAATCTGCTAGTTTTCTTCTGAGCTTTTCCTTACCTTAGACCTCATAATTGCCCTATATATATGTTTTTCTTCCTGCTTGGTGTGTATATTTGTGAGAGAAAATGTTGAGAGAGAAAAGCAAAGTCCCCTTTTATGAGTCTTTGTCCTGTCCCCGCGCAGAGGTGGTTCTGTGCCCGTCCGTCATTGAGTTGCCGACCAAAAAACTAGATGCACACACAACATCACTCTCACAGACAGACACTAACCACTTGTTCAATATCACAGCACAGGTAGGACGTGATCGTGGCCGACGACTCGCTCGACAACCGTAAGCTTGTATTCTAGTTCGGTTGGTTCCGTGCGCAAGCCAAGTACGCCACCACCGCCGTCGCCACCACCGCCGCCAGATCGACGCTACTCGAGGGCGTCGGCCCCGTCTACGGCATGGGCCCCAGCTGTCACATCCCCCACGGCGTGGGCTGGAGCCTGATGCTTGCTGCCTCGGGCGGTTTCCTCGGCAACGGAGACAACGACGGCGACGACAAGCCCGCGCCCCCCCCTTCTCTTCCTTTCGCCGCGCCGACCCCCGCCGCTCCGTCCTAGTCTGCCCCACGTCTTTTTGCCGTCCGTCCCCCCGTCTCGCTTAGTCGATGCAAGGCGAAGGCCGCTAAAACAGCACAAGAAAGGGGGTAAAGCAAAGGCACCCAAAATGACTTCACCTCCCAAGGCCACCAGTGGGCATGACCGGGGCGACGGGCACATTAAGACAAGTATCGCCGTAGAGGAAGCCCGTGCCGTCATCTTCTGCACTGCCGCCGTCACCGGCCGCTGCCGCTACTGCTGCCCCCCTTTCTGGCCGTCGCGACGCGTAAGAACCATCTACGGCCCACCAAGAGTTCGATCTTCTATCGCTAGCTGCGAACCATCAAGCAGTTAGAAGTGGCAGTAGCACCACGAGTTGGGGCTCGATTAGTACTCGAGATTCTAGCGGGACACCGGCACCTGTAAACAACGAAGAGAGAGAGACGGGCAAAACGGAAGAGCTCTTCAGTCCAGCCCCTATCCCGTACCCAAGCAACGCTTCATCCAAGGAGCCGCTTGACAACTCGCCGTATCTTGATATCCGGTTTGGCCTTGAGCAGACACACGCTCCGGAGGTCGCAACTCAAGATCATCTAGCGGGAGGGAATCTGACAGCTCAGGGCCGGATCTTCAAACCCCGTACAGCCAGATAATACAAAGTTATCGCGGTACTTTGCCAATAATACCGGCCCGACCGTGGATCCTCGCGAGATATTTGCTCCTTCAGCGGCTTCGGTTGCTTCTGTTGCTTGTGCTGCTTCTGTTCCTTCTGCTGCATCCATGGCTTCAGTGGCTTCAGTTGCTTCAGTTGCTCCAGTTTCTCCAGTTGCCCCGGCTCCCCCAGTTGCTTCAGTCACTTCAGTCACTTCAGCGCCCCAACTCTCGAAAAGCCAGCCCACTACCGACCAAAAGCAAAGGCGAACACGGAGAAGAAGATGAGAAGGGCGGCTTGCTTAACAGTAGAGCTGGCACGCACACACATATAGGCAGGGTAGGCCAGGGCACGAAGAGAGAATAAGGAAGAGAAAGAGAGAGAGAGAGAGAGAGAGAGAGAGAGCTGCCTACTACCTGGACTTTCGTTACCCAGCGTACCCAGCAGTTCTTTGAGCGCTCTAGCTTCTTCGATTACTTTGCTCTACTCCCTGCTGCGCAGACTACTAGCGTGGCTGGCTGCCGTATAACAATTAATTACCGGGCCGGCGGAGAAGGAGCTAATATATTCCACTTTTACCTCACAGCTTCGATGGGATTATTCTTATCGGCTTACGAATTTTCCCGAAATAGCTTCCCCCCGTTACTTCAACCATCTTTCGTTAGTAGTCTCTTAAATTAGTTAAATACTAATTAAGGGCTGAGAGGCTGGGCAATAGGAGGGGGGGGTTATTTACACCCTTGCCTAATATAATCTAGTGTAATTTTCCTTTTTTTTTTCCCTTCTCTTTCCTTCGCTTACCCGCCTCGTATAAGGTGGACCGCCCGCCCACCCTCTCTCTGATTAGAGGCCGGCATAGCTCCTTGCCTTCTCAGAGTTCTTAAAAATTACGTCTTTTCTTACTATGAATTGAGATGCCCAGGCCAGTTTGCACGCAGTAGTGCCCCTTTTTTTATTGTTTTGACCTTCTTGAGAGGGAACCTTGCGCTTGCGTCCTCTAAGGCTCGCCCTGCTTTTGCTGTTGTTTTTGCTAAGTTGTGGTGCCCTTCCACCGCTTCAGTAGTTGCTAGCGTCGGTATATCTGCTGATTCCCTCTCTGTCTCTCTCTCACTATGCCGTAAGGGCTTATACTTAGACCGCCCTCTTAGAACGCGAACCGGCCCTACTTACTTCCTTTGCTTCTCGATGATGGGATACCGAGATGCGATGGGTTGGTCTACCAAGGAGTCTCGGCCCTAGTTATTGGTGGTACCTTATCGCGCGACAGACCTAAAGCCGCTCGTCTTATAGAGTGATGACGAGATATGGAGGGTCCTAGGACGTTACGGCTCGACCTCGAGGATTCTCGCAGAGGGAGGTAATAGCTTTTTCAACCCCTATTTCAGAATCCTCTCACTTCCAAAACATGTATACGAGGCAAATTGCAAGGTGGTACGGCATATCTCCATCTCTATGTCGAGATCTATGGCTGAAGGGCTGGGGGTGACGTTCTTGCCGACTGGCGATGAGGAAGCAACGCGCGTAGTGGGCGAGGCGGCGTTTGCTAGAAGTGCACATATACGAACAGACAGATAGGGCACGAAGAGAGAATAAAGGAAAGAGAGTTGGAGAAGCCTGCCTACCTCCTACCTTACTTTACTACCTTATAACTGCCTTGTACACATGGTTTCCTACCAACCCAGTATGTGTGTATGAGAGAGAAAAGCAAAGTCCCCCCCATTATATATCCTGCCCTTTGTCTTGTCCTTATATCCGGTTCCGTGCCCGTCCGTCATTGAGTAAAAGCCGACCAAAAAGCATTCTCGCTAGGCCAATACGGAGAAGAAACCCTTCTTCTTTTGTTAGAAAAGAACGACTTCGAGCGCAGCGAGCAGCTCCCCGCAGGCGCCCCCGGAGGGCAGCCAGAGGTAAAGACAAAAAGAAGAACAAAAATATATAACGTGTGTGATAAGCGAGATGAACAGACAAGCGAGTTGAACACTTTTGACGCGACGCGCCTCCTCTCCACAAAACACCAAATTCCTCAACAACCTCAAATGTCTCTTCCTTCATACGAAGCTAGGGTGAATTTGGCCCTCAGGGCTATTCAAAACAACCCAAAACTCAGTATTCGAACTATAGTAACAATATATTAAGTCACGGTAAATACTATACGCAACCGACGCGACGGCAAACCTATACGACGTAATACTCTAGCCAATTCGCGTAAGCTTACGGATTTGGAAGAGAAAACGATTATTCAGTATATTATTAAGCTATATACGCGCGTATTTCATCCCCGGCTTTTGTACGTAGAAGATATGGCTAATCGATTACTACGCGAACGCGACGCGCCCTCTATCGGTATACGCTAGGCTTATAACTTCGTCAAACGCTAGCTAGAACTTCGGACGCGTTTTACGCGTAAATACGACTACTAGAGGGCCAAATACGAAGATCCAAAAGTTATTCGCGAGTGGTTTACGCTTATATATAATACGAAGGCTAAGTACGGTATCCTTAACGAAGATTCGTATAATTTCGACGAGACCGGCTTTATAATAGGTATTATTATCCCCGTTATAGTAGTTACTACCTCTAATAGCCGTAGTAGGGCTAAGTAAGCCTAGCCTAGTAATTAAGAGTAGGTTATAGTTATCTAAGGAGTAAATACTCTAGGCTAGACTATCCTACTATTTATTATCTTAATTAAGTAATATTACTTTATTAACTAGTATTAAGAGTATAACCTTCCGGGTACCTAGCTGTTGGAATGACAAGGTCATTCATAATAGTCACTATAGTAAGCGTTGCGAAAGGGTGGTTGGGAGATTGGTGGTATGTTCATTTATCTCTGTTCTGTTCTATTCCTTAGGGTTACAGGGTGCTTGGTGGTTTTGGGGGAGTGGGCTGTCCACAGGGTGGATGGTCCGTGCACACTAAGGTCACGTGCTAGGGCAGGTGACCCGTGTGTCCGGGCCAGGCCCACTATTCTTCCTGACTGACCAATCAGGGCTATGCGGCCCGCCGAGCCGCCTCAGCCTCCGTAACTCTGATTGATCGGTTATTCCTACACTGGCAGTCTTTTCTTCCTCCCCAAGTGTTGATCCTACTCGCTGTGGTCCTTCTTGTTCCGCTTCACGGAAGCCTGAATCCTGACCGTCAACGTGTTATTATCAATAAGGGCCTGTAGGGCCATATTGGGTAATGACTTCGTCATCGCATCGGCCGGGTTGTCATTTCCGTTGATCCATCGGACTTCGAAGATCTCCTGCTTCTCGTATGACTACCTCATGCTCATAATGTCGATCATAAGCCGCTTTTCCTTCGTTGTGCCTAGTTTGACTAAGCATTCGTAGAGCGAGAAAGAGTCGGTGCATACGATCATCGGGATATTTGGGATGCCTAGCTTGGCCAGGATCATGTTGATCGTTGCGTTGAAACAAATGCCTATATTAACGCCGTTGGCCATAGCGTAGATCTCTGAGGCTAGGATGCTTCGTATAATCCGCTTGCATTTGGTAGATGACCAATGGATCAGGTTCCCTATCATGATGAAGCTTCCTTCATCCATCTCTTCGTTCGCTAGGAAGATCACGTATCCGATTTGTGAGCTCAGGTCCTTGTTGTTAGCGAATGACGCGTCTACGTAGACAAACAGCCTAGCCGTAGGTAGGTCGAGGGGGATATAGTTAATACCTCGGTCAACGTGCTCCATCTGCCATTTGATACGCTTATTCATCCTGGCGATATCTTCTTTTATTGGCTCTTTGTGCTATGCTACAGCCGATAGGTCGAACGCGGCTTCAGGCTGATAGGTCGAAGCGATATAGGCACCGCGTACCCGCTATTCGACGTATTCCTGAGCGTTAGTCGCGATCATAAGCTTCTCGCCCTGCTTCTTCTGCTTCAGGGCCAGTATACCGTCCTCTTGGAGGGTCAAGATACATCCGTTGAATACGAGCGGGTTAGCCGGGGTCAATTTTTATTTCGGTTTAGCCGTAAACTTGGCTTCCTTGATCATTTCCTCCTCCAGGGCTTCAAATCCTGAGTCAGTAAGGCCGATCGTATCGTCTGTTTGTATGCCAACGATTGCAAAATGCTCTGAATCCTTTGAGGTGATTAGAAGGCACGGATCGTATATAGATGTGGTTATGTTGAGCCGTTCGCGGTGGTGCTTGAAATAGGTCGCCCACCAGTACGTGCCTGCTTCAGCGATGCCGTATAGCGGTTTGACGACTTCTATTATCGTTCCTTTTAGGTAGATATGGCGGATTTGCTCGGGTAGGTAGGCTAGGATCGTTCGCTGTAGCTCCGTTATAGACTATGTGTATGCTTGTGTAATGTCTCGAATCCATATCATCATTCCTTACTACATAAGAGAGGGTGCCAGGGCAACCAGGGTCCGTTAGCTCGCTCGTTGGATCGTAGGGCTCTATATTAATACTAGTTCTTTACCCTGATCGCTGTGGCCTTGGATCACAAGCCGGGACTTCTCGTACGGAGAGTCCGTTTCCTTACCCTTGACCTCTCTGACCATGCGCGACTTGAAGATGCGTATATTTCCGTGCTTCACCGGGTCATACTTCTGGAATACGAAGACTCCTCGGCCAATGAGGGCATCGACTTCCGTTTGATTAGATAGGGAGAAGGGCTCGCTAGCCGCTGGGATCTTCCCCTCTTTGCGGAGCCTTACCGCGAGGTTATAGTCTTCATTCTCTTTTGCCGTTAGGTAGGCTGTTATGAGGGTCATGCCTTTAGTCATTATTGTATCTACTACGGGGCTCGGCTTCGGCTTATTCTTTGATCCGGGCGGGCGTCCGCGCCGTCTCAATACCCGGGGTTCTTCCGGTGGAGGGGTCCACTCGTTATCATCGTCGGCCTTATTGTGAGGGAGCTTTCTACTCTCTCCGAGGGCCGGGGTAGCCGTTGAATCGTTACGGTAGTATGGCTTGACTACTACGATACGAAAGTTCGTAGGCTTGCCGTTGACTTCAACCGTACAGGTCTTTCCGTTACGTACGAGCAGTATATGCGGGCCGGTCTACTTCTCGCCTTCTCGCCATACCTTTACCTCGCTCTGGAGAGGAAGGTTGAGGGTATCTAGGTTATTTGGGCCGTTACGGGTACCGAGGGCATCAGACACTTGTCTCTTTGCCTTGAGGGTACGTATCTCTATCATCGCCTTTCGTACCGCCTTTGCTCGGGCCTTAATAGAGGGAGACTGTGGTGACGATGTGGTTATCCTGGGGTACGATCCGAAAATAAGGAGAGTAGGTACTAAACCGTCGGGTCCTGCGGTATCGTTAACTGCCTTGACGGCCATTTGGAGGGCTTGGTCTGCCGTCACGTCAAGGCCGTGCAGGTCTGCCGTGATGACTTCATAGGCTCGGCGGAGCGGTCCGTAATACCGTTCCAGCTTACCGATCGAGTTGTGGGCTTCTACTGGGACTTCTATAATCTCGATCGATAGGTTGCGGGCGTTATTGACGAATTCTTCTGCCGTAAAGTTGGTTCCTATATTAGTAACGATGATATTAGGTGGTCCAACGTAGGTATCGATCCATATCGCTCGGATTGTATTCCAGGTTGCCTTTGCCGTTATATTCTGGAGGAATCGTACGGCCTGGAAAGAGGTCGCCTTATCGATAGTATGGATAACTAGCTTTCCATCGAGATACATAACATCTACCAGCATACGGTAGTTGAAGTCGATATCGTTATAGAGGGTAAATCTGAATCTACTAGGATTGCTACTATGCAACTGGTATTGGTGGCAAAACTTATTGATCTTCTCGATAACTTCGTGCTCCAGATCATTATAGCCTACTCGTATGAGTACCTTATATAGGCGTTCTACCGCCGGGTGACCGAATCGTCGGTGTAGTTGGCGTAGCTCTGTTTCCGTGAGGTGAGACTATACGATAGTGCTCTCGGGATCGTTCAGTAGGAGCCAGGGATGGCCCCATTTCCGTACGATCGGGTAGCCCTTTCCTTAATGAACCAGGAGATTGAGGATATTGTTGAGGTATACGCCGTATTTATCTATATTAGAAAGATATAATAGAAACGGGGTATTTACCGGGACGACTTGGAAGTCGATTAAGCCGAACGGGGTCTCCACGGATACCGTTCCGAGAGATATACTCTCTAGGTTATTACCGAAGCGTACGCGGTGCTTTCCGGCCGTTAATATATCGATCTTGGTGCCCGGGATCTCCTTCTATAGTACCTTAACTTGGTTCTCACCGGCTATTGATATGCCGGCTGCGCCTGTATCGGGCATAATGCCTTGGAAGATCTCTGAGTTATAGCGGCTTTTGAAGTGAAAGAGTGATGCGGGCTCTTCCGGGGGTTGCACAAACGGGTTGGCTTCTGTTATCGCGTACATCGTCGCCTGGTTATTGAGAAGGTCGGCTATCTTCGCGCCGTTAACTGGGCCGTATTCCGTAACAAAGCTCTCCATCTGGGGTGTTAATGCTTCTATATTCTTCATAGCGACCCAAGCCTCAAATTCTTGTTCTTCATCTAACTCGCCAGTATCGATGCCTTCAAAGTCGATTAAGAATAAGGCGAAGTCTTCTCCTTCTCTACCTTGTGCCTGCATATAGCGTCGCTACTGGTTTTTCTTTGGTTGGCGTTTAGCGATCGGGTGCTTCGTAGACCAACAGCCCTGTTTTCCGTATATAAAGTACTTCTTGATCTTGTTGTTGAATGGTCTACGGGGGCCGTTATTACGTGGTCCATCATGTAATCCACCGCTCCGAGAGCTCGCTCGGGAGCCTCCTCTACCAGGCCGTCCGCCTTCATATCGTCGGTCAACCCAGTATTGGTAGGGACCTTCCGATTCATTAGTATTGTACTATTAGAGGGAGGCTTTCTCAAAGCGTATATGTACGCCGATTACGTTCCTCAGTTCGGCAACCACGCTCTCGAATGTGGAAGCCGGTTTCATCGATACTAGCTTGTATGCTTTAACACCCTGATATACGTTGAGTAGCTATTCGGCCAGATCTTCATCTATTCGGTATATGCCTGCGGGCGTTCTGCCTACGAGTCCTTTGAAGATCTTCTGCAGCTTGTTGACGAGGATATCGAAGCACTGTGATAGATCCTTATCGGGGTTCTCTTTGATGATACGAGTGAAGGTCGTAGATCGCCACTCTTGGAGATACATCTGACGATCCTCTACAGAGTGGAAGAATACTCTAGTTCGGTTGATCATCTCGTTAAAGGTAAGGTTCTCCTGTATCAACCGGTCGAAATAGAACTGTTTGGCTCTGTCCTTGAGCATGACTGAGTACACCTTGTGGTACAGCTATTATGGGATACCGATGATCTGGCAGTACGCTCCGAAGATCTTGACTTTCGAGTCCAAAATATCGTAGCGTTCGCCTCCAAACTTATCTTCGTCGGTATACATCTTTGCAAGGTCTGTTAGTATTCGCGATAGCGGTAGTGGTGCCGCGTTACTCAGGTATGGAGGTGTCTCGAGGGGTTCGTCTTCATTAGTCAGGTCCACCCGGGGTGCGCTCGATCGTTCTAAGAAAGGGGGAGGTATCGAGCCTTCCGTATTCTTGATGTTCTTCACTGCTGGGGTAAAGGCTCTCTCGGTAACGCCCTTGTTGGTTCCTTTGTTGGATGAAGTGTTGTAGAATGACTGGAACTTGTCTCCACGGTTCCTGCTATACCGCTCTGCCTCCTCTTTAGGCCATTTAGGAGCTTCTTTATACTGAGCTAGTATGGCGAGCTGCTGTGATACCAGTCCATCGTTGCTTATATATATGCCGTGGTCGTTGAGGAACTATTTGAGGGTAGTGCGGAGGGTCTTGTCGAGGGCTTTAAAGTGGTTCTCTTTCTATTCAATGAAGTCTGTTCTGAACATTGCGAATAGGGCCTTATCTTGTAGTTCGAAGCTCTCGTATACTTCAACATAGTCGACCAGGTAAGTGTTGAGTCTCTTGGGCGTGAGCTGGTCCTCGTCTTCGGGGTCGAAGTCTTGGCCCTGCCAGTCGGGGTCGATAATGGTAGCGATACGGCTATTCGCACGTAGAGCCGTCATCGTGGTCTTTGTCGAGGGATATAGATAGCTGATTAGGGTCAAGCCTTTCTTTCTAGCTGATCGGATCCTTCGCGAGGGGTTGGTTGCGTGATGGACGCAGGTAGCCAAGTAGGGCGCAAGGCCTTTCTTTCAACTACCCTTGAGGTCTTCGTCTCGGTTGTCCCGTACGTTAAAGAGTCTCTCTCGCGCTCGTAGTCCTGCGTTCAATTGAGCTTTCTACGTATTTAGTACTCTCTCGAATGCAGTCCTTCGTACCGCTTCCTATCCAACGATCGTGGGGACCACGATCACTGCCGCTATCGGACTCCTTACTATTCTACGGTTGGCCTAGTCGGTCAACCACTGATCAGTATTGGAATAACAAGGTCATTCATAATAGTTACTATAGTAACCGTTGCGAAAGGGTAGTTGGGAGATTGGTGGTATGTTCATTTATCTCTGTTCTGTTCTATTCCTTAGGGTTACAGGGTGCTTGGTGGTTTTGGGGGAGTGGGCTGTCCACAGGGTGGATGGTCCGTGCACACTAAGGTCACGTGCTAGGGCAGGTGACCCGTGTGTCCGGGCCAGGCCCACTATTCTTCCTGACTGACCAATCAGGGCTATGCGGCCCGCCGAGCCGCCTCAGCCTCCGTAACTCTGATTGATCGGTTATTCCTACACTAGCGTATCGTAATAACCGATAATAGCTAGATTATTAATAAGAAAAGTATAAATTAGATTCGGTACTTCGATTTCTATATAGTATCTCGTATAAAAGAAATATACCGACTATTAATTCTCGACGGCTATAATAGCTACTATTCCGAAGAATTCGAGACTTACTACTAGGAGTATAATATTATTATACTCTATATACCTCCGTACTCTTTATACCTACTTTAGCTATTAGATATTAGTTACTTTAGGCCGTTAAAAAAGGCGTACGGCTATTAGATTAAGTAGCTAATACGGATGAATATTATATATATTAGTAAGCTAGAGTTTCTTTATAGGTTTAGAGAGGCGTTTTTTATTTTAGTTATAGAAAGGAATATCTAGGGGGAGTTTACTAGAGCCGGCCTTATACCGTACGATCTAGAGAGGGTAATATCTAAGCTAGATATATATATTCGGACTCTAATACCCCTAGCTATAAGCCTAACTATATCGCTACCTTAGGTCTCCCAAACGCTATAAAACCCGAGAGAGGCTACCTTATAGTCAGCGTTTATTAAAACTCGAATTTCCAACTATTAGGGTAGCTCTCTAATACTAATACTAACTACTATAGATCGATTAGCTAAAGGTACGATAGCTATAATATACGAGGTAGCTCTTTTACATATAGAGGTCTTAGTACTTCGGAAGGCTAATAAGGACCTTAGTAAGCGACGGAGAGCTAAAAAAATACGTATACGGCTTGGAGGGTCACTTACTATATAAGAGGGATAGGATCTACTGGATTAGAAGGCTATGGGTAGGTAGTTGGTCTAGGAAATACAACAAAATGGTGGTAGTATAGGGGGGTCTCGTACGAAGATTCGATGCTATGGCGTATACGGTAAGCCTGGCTATAATATACGTACGTATAAGGAGGCTGTAGAATCGTCTGATTTATCTGTTTCCGATTCAGTTATTGTTATTTCCTAGTATTGTAGTTATATAATTGAGGGTAGTTATGGTGAGGTTGTGGAAAGTATTCAACTCGCTTGTCTATTCATCTCGCTTATCACACACGTTATATGTGAGAGAGAAATCAAAGTCCCCAGTGCCATATTCGACGGCGAAAGAGGAAAGAACCTGGAAGGGAGTGAAGGACTAATGTGACAGCGCCTGGGAAGTAGCGTCGGAAAAGTGGAGGCCACATCGCCGGGGGCGCTGCTTTTCCAAACGGCACATGTATCCACTCCGGTGCTGCGAGAAACGAGGCTTTCTGTGAGTGGATGCCCAAGATGATCTGTCAAAGACGCTTGCGTGTCAACCAAGTCATCGGCAATATTCAGCCATTCAACAGCTGGTAAAACTTACCAAAGAAGGCCTTGCCCCGACAAACACCCAGACTTGGTCTGGTGAGTCGTTAGTCTCCCTGGTTAGAGGTCATCCCGCCCGGGGACATAAGACACACACACACAAGGGACTTTCCTTTTCTCTCTCTCACTCACAAGGTAGGTAGGCTCAAACTTGGTTAACGGGGGGCTACGGGGCTGTGTCGTACACGCATGGCCTGGCTCGTGGCCAATAAAAAAGAGAGCGTCTTCTAGCACCGTCAAAATCGTTCCTTTCACCGTAATCTACTATATATAACTCTAACCCTAGCCACCAACCCCGCCCACCAGTACATCCAAGACTCTGCCATGCAGTAATTTACAACCCGGCTCTTACTTTTCCACCATAACGGGCCTACCTTACACAACCACTAACACATCGTCAGCACCGCATTCAATCGATGCATCGGTATATTAGCCGGGGCGGCACAACATCACGAGCTTCACGTAGCCCTGCAGCCTGTGCAGTGGCTGAGGGTCGTGTTATTAAGCCTATACGAAGTGGAAGGGTCCCACGACCTACTGCCCGGGCATTGGAAGGTATGGATCAGTAGGGCTGTCAGTTATGAGCAGGTGTGAGTAATTAGTTGTAAGCAGCTGCGCCTGTAGTTTTTTATTGCGTTTTGGGCCCTGTTACATAATCAAAATCAACGAAGTCAGCTTCGCTTTATTATTGCAGTTCAGTTTTGAACGATTTGCGCGAATCTACGGTCCTGAGCTTCAATTACTGCATTTAGAACTCTGTCGACGCTAGCGACGGCGGCGAGGTGCAATTGCGGTACAATTGCGTTGCCAGCGCTTGGAGCGTGCAGCTAGCGAATGCGGTAATCTTGGCTGTAAAATGTGGTATTTTCGTAGGCGGTGAGCTGTACAGCTTGGAGGCCTACAGTATGTACCTACGCACGCTACGGTGCACGGAACGATTTTACCGGTGCCAGAAGACGCTCTCTCAAAAAAAAAAGGCACCCCAAAAGCACCCACACCTCACGCCACCACCATCAATCGCCCATTTCCCAAATGCTTCCAACGATAATAATTCCACCAAAACAGAGCCAAAAATAGCCCAAATGAGTCGCTAGTTGCAAGCTAGAAGGTGCTATAATATTGCATTAAAATGAACTTGGTTTTATCAACTTTGGCTCACAGTTGGCTATATTGTGGATGCTCAAAGTGGTGGTGGTCATGTTTTGGTATGCCCTTTTTTTTTTGCTAGTCACGAGCCTGGACAGGCGCCTGCGCCCTGATTGGTCGCATCCTATTTAGAGTGTGGTCCGTGCACAGCCGAATCCAAAAATGCCAATCCGCTCCAAAACCCCATGTTTGCAGGCAGCGCGGAAGCCTTGGACACAGCTTGGCCAGCTTTCATAAGACATTAATAGCGGATTCTGTCTTTCTGGGAGTCGAACTGGACGGCTGAAAGAGGCTTAGCGCATGGCTTTCGCCGTTTCCAGCCCTGTCTCTCCGTCTCACGTTTCCATCTCCATTTTTTTCGAATTAGCATCGTCCACCACCATGACCACCAGGCCTGCCTTCATGCGACCCACGCACGCCCTTGCAGATATCCCAATGAACGATGCGAGGCCAGAGGCTGAGGCCCACGACGTCCGGGAGGATGGTGACGAGGCGAAAAGGTGGTAGTAGGCTGAGCACTAGATGCCAGGTCGAGATCGAGAGTCAGAAAGGATAAAGGCGACGAGATCCCCCGCCTGACTGCCATCATCGACCTTGTATACGTTGTTCTCTCTCTTCACTTTGCCCCTCGTGGCTCGTTGGCTCTTCACCTCCTCCCTCCCTCCTCTGTCGCTACCGAAACAATGGCAGTCAAGATTGATGGGCTGGATCGACTTGACAAGTAGGTGGCCGCTGAGATGCCGTCTCGATTCGATAACCTCTCTGAGGAGGACGAGGCCAGCATCCTCGACGACCTCGTCGTTGACAGCGACGATGAGGAATCCGAGGGCCACTCGCCATCGACTGCCCTTGCTACAGAGCGTCAGAGAAACCGCGCATTTCGAGCGTGGAAACACCCGAAGCTCTGGGAGTAAGTTCATCCCTTATCAGGTGGGTGCGTGTTTGTTCCATACATGGCTGGTGGCTCTAACACTTTTACGACAGATCCATCAGAAAGAAATATCCCAACGCCAACGCCAACTAAGTTTGGGTCGACTCGTGCAAGAACGACGAGACCGCTTCTCGCATCGGCAAAGCTTTCCTCCAGCCCTACGTCGCATCCTCGAAACGAGAGCGCCTAACCCTCGGACCCGAGGAATACGTCATGGAAAAGGCTGTGAAATCGGCCAGGTCACTCAACGCTTTCTGGAAGTCTCTATTTGCGGCCACCGAAGCTGAGGTCTTCCACGCCCTCGTTCTTCTCTTTAGCCTGGGTTTTCGGCAGGGCATGATCATGGGAATGAAGTTCCAGGATGTCGCTGTGGCCATGGTCGGTGACCCCCTCGATCCCACGAGACGACGGCTTGTCACAACCTTGACGATACGGCGCAACAAGCTGAGACGGGACGCGTTGGAACATAAGAAGGGTGAGAAGTACGTCGTCTACTCGCTACTCTTACTCTCGCACCCAAGTTCCGGGCTGACCATCTCCATAGATTCAAATTTGTTGCACGTGATCTGGATTGACTGAGCATTGAATTGTCTGGTTAGATCGGTCTAAAATACAGGTAAAATAGCACCTTCTTATAGCCAACAGGATCACTGAATATCTCCACGGAAGTCCGTATTCAGGGCGGGCAAAAGAAGACCGTAGAATTGAAAGGAATCTCCGGTGCAAGGATTGAGGGCATTCCGAACGCAAGGGAGGGTGCAAAGGAGAGAAAAGCAGGTGTTTGCATATGCAGGGGTAAAAGAGGGTCAATTTTGCAAGTAAGGGTCATTTCTTGGCGACAAAATTTTATTTTCCACGACCTTGTTGCCATATCCGCTCTTCTGCCTTACACACCTAGTCGCTGTCCGTGGCATTCAAGCCGGTGCATTCGAAGCAGATTACAAATCGGTTGATGACCTGCTTCTCCAGCCTATCCTAGAAGAGGTCGATTACGTCCCACTAGAATGGAAGAAGAGCATGCTCGACAAGCAGCTTTTCCCCATGTCTTACGCTGTCTTCATCCGCATCCTCCGCCGCCTTCAACTTGTTGCCGGATTCCGCATGCTCCCGCGTTGTTACGCCTTCAGAGTCGGTGCTGGCGCCGCGCTTGACGGCTGCCTTACCACACTGCCTTGCGTAACTTTGTCATGAGTCACTTGACAGATATGTATGAGAACAACTACATGTCGGAGCGCGTCCGTGAAGATCTCATCAAGTGCCGTTTCGGAGCGGTTGGTGGAGCAAATGACCCGTTGTTCGACCTTCTTCGGGATCTAACAGTGCAGAAAGACCCTAGCGCCCCCATCGACCCTACCTGTCAGAAAGACCATACTGTTTTTGGCATTGTCTAGGGAGCCCAGGCAGTGCCCGCACAGGGCCAGGGCACCTAAGTAGACCGCCTTTTCCACAGGGTCAACACAGGTCCCCGAATTGCGGGCGCAGGCCTTTTCTTCTTCCTTACATCAAGAAATACACACACCGCGTATACCTTCATTCTTGACTGCCTTTGCATGCATTTGGTTTCTGAGACTACCCCTGAGCAGAAGCACTTACTCGAGATCCGTCGGGACATCACAGAACGGAGGGACAAACTTGAGACGCTGCAGAAATCCGGATCAAAGGGGCTCATATCAAAAGCCAAGGCGCTTCTTGAGAGCCTGAGACAGCGTCTGTATACCCCTCGTGGTGGCCGATAGCCGAAAAAAGGATTGCGCGGAGGCTGCCAAGCTCAGATCCCGAGGGTTGCCGACCAGACACTTGCGAAGTTCCGCCCTGACGCCGTCCTCCGACCATGCAGCCTTAGATATTAATGGACTGGTGGAGTTGCTCGTCGGCCATACCCTTTTAGATAATGGCAAACTATCAGAAGAATTTGTCTACGACGGCCGTGCTGGAAAACGTTTATAGAAGGCTATGGAATGGCTGTTGAGCTACATGGCCAAGGCATAGACCCAGCTCGCTGCCCCAGGATCGCCAACTCTCACCGGGGACTAGGAGATATCAGAGCAGGAGTCGCTGGGGAAACCAACTTGCTTCGTCTACACAGCCGACTTGGAGCGACGGGGGGAACTTGACACGGAACGTCAAGAAGCACCACGTGCAGATACTTGGTGCCCCATTCCAGTGTCGGGAATGCTCTCGCCTCGGCCTCTCTCCCACACACCACTCGCAGCCCGTCAGATTGAAGCCACCATACGGAGACTGTCCACGGCAGGATGCCACTCACCGTGTCTCACTGACGATCTGTCATTGGACTCCACGGATGCTCAAGATTGCGCGGCTTTGTCTGCAGAGACGGCCTTCCAGCCTTCAGAGCCGGCGCTATCAAACATTACAGCCGCCATAGTGCTGTCCCCTCTTCGGGGCAACTGTTTGTCTGTTTTGAGTGCATGACTTGCGAGGTCGAGGGAGCCAAACCGTTGAACCACTCGGGTAACGAGATGCTCCACCACCTGAGCGAGGTGCACGACCACCCGGGTATCACGCGCTGTCCGCTCTGCGTTAGGCATTTCAGTGCACGAGGCCTCGATAATCACGTTCGAGGGAATTTCAAGAAAGAGGCGGTCCAATGTCAGGTGTACGAACCCAAGGATGGCCCTTCGTTCGACAGTTATGGCTCTTGGTACTCTCACATGGAGATGGCTCACGATGTAGGCTACTGCGTAGAAAATTTGCCCTTCCTCTCTCTCCTCTCTGTCTCCCTTCTTTCTCTTCTCGTCACGCCCAGCATCGATCATCTCAAGCATACCACTTGAGGTATAGAGCTCACCAATTCACCACTGGAGGTACACGGTTTAAGTCACAGCAGCAAGATGTCCACGCAGAGAACTTCACTCAAGCTCTTCATCCAAAAGTCTGGTGCACCAGGTTCTGGGAAGAGCACGATAGGCAAGGTCTATCGCAGGCTCGATCGGTGGAGTGGTCATCGACCATGATGTCCTCCGATCTAGTCTTCTCGACTCTGGCATCCCGTTCCACGAGGCTGCACAACACATGCGTACCAGCTCCAATGGATGCTAGCCAGGGATCTCATGAGTCAGGTCTACAGCGTCATCATCGACAGCACCTGCAACTTCCCAGAAGTCCTCAGTCAAGGGTCCACATGCGCCCAGGAACAGGGTCACGCCTATTGGCATATGTCGAGTGCAAGGTAGACGACTTGCACTAATGCTTGCGCAACCGAAGCTCGACGACGAGCCAGCGGACTTGTGTCAATCGTCCTCCTGCTGCTGCTACACCTGGCGTTCATGACGGCGAAGATGGTCAGGCACGTTTGTTGGTTTGGAGCTGGCTCAACCTCTATCATGCTCGCTATGCCTGGTTCTGTGGTGCTATAGGGCAAGTCCTGGCCGGCGAGCCAGGATAAGAGGGAGCAACCGGCACCCCAAGACGAGGGAGGATTCCCTCAGCTGCATATAAAATTCAGAGTGTCCCGCCTCTCGCCCAACCTCACCTGTTTACATTCAGTCCATCCCGAATCCCCAAGGCACTCGAGACAGAACAGAACAACGACGGCACTTACCTCACCGTTGAACGCATCATCGGAATCGAGCTCACCGAAGTCGGGAACTTTTGCCGTCTAGAGCCCCAGTATGGCCGCGTCCCTGATGGTCATACCACGAAGAACTGCACCGCGTGTCAGACGATGGCAGAGCAAAACGCCGAGAAATTCGTCCAAGAGGTCATGCTCCCGCAACTCATGAAGCTCGCTTCATTCTATACCGAGTTCGATCGGAGGGAGGCGTGGCACCCGAAGACCTACTTGATCAACTTGTGCTTGACCTGTGATTTGTGGTGAAGAAGCTGCGCGCTTCTCTTGCTTTTTCTTCTTCCTTTTCCTCTTGCCGCTCGCCAACGGGTTGTTGGCCAAAGTTGTTCGCAGCCAAGCACCACCCATCCCGCGGGATGATTGGACCGATAGCGTCAGGGGCAAAAGTCATGTCACGCCATGCACCGTCGTGCTGGTTACCCCTCACCAGAGGTACCTGGGAGGTTACAGCTCAGCCGACCCTCAGAACCCCTGCTCGGCCGACCCCCCACTTTTCTTTTGGTGGGAGCCAAAAGCTCAGCCGACCGGTCGGCCGAGGTAAAGCTGTGGCGGAGAAATTTCTGGGGGTTTTCCGCCCCCCCGCGAACTTCCCTCCTACATCTCAGTTTTCAAAGTAGGGCAGGGAATCCAGCGGAAAGCGATCCGGAATCGATTCCGAATCGCTTTGGAATTGACGATATCTCGGGCAACCGACTCGGAGAGGGAAATCCTTATCCCCCTCTTAATCAACCCAGAACATTATACCTATACCCCAAATCTAATATTACGTCCCGAAATTGGACCTTCTTTTGATATTATTCTAACTATAAAAGATCTATAAGTTGTTGTAGAATTAGTTAAGTGCTTGGATGAATATCGGCCTCGAAGGAAAGAAATTCGGATTCTATCTATAAGTTGAATCGCTTCCAAAGCGATTCTAAAGCGCTTCGGAACTAATTTACCCAGGCTACTCTCCTATAATAATTATCGTATTTACTTAGAGTCTTAGTAGAGTATAGTCGAAAGAAATATTAGGTTCTCTATATTCGAATAGTTCTATATACTACTTAAATCCCGGAATACCCTTTATCTAACCCCGAGGGGTTTATATATATAATTTCAATTACGGGCCTACTTCTAGAAGAAATTATAATACCCTAGGCTTCTATAAATCGAAGCGATTCTAAACCGATTTATAAACGCTTATAAACCGATTTAGCTCTAATATAACTACGTAAATAAATTTCCTAGTAAAGACTTTATATCCGAATTCCTATAGGGCGTAGCTTATAAACGTACTATAATTAATTATACGGGGGCTAAAGTCTATGAATTCCTTCCCGATCCTAAATCCTAATATTATTAGGAGATTTTAGAGGAATTATTCGGGAGGTAATAAGCCTTATAAGAGGCTCGCGCGTAGAAGGATCTTCGAACGGGTGCTATCTAGTAAGTAATTACTTCCAAAACGCTTCCAAACCGATTACTAATTAATCTAGTTTTACCTACGCGGTTCTTATACGGTTCTAGAAGGGTAATACCTATACGACTTTAATAGAATTCTATAAACTAATAGTTAAGCCTATAGAGTATAGAGTAAGTAATTCTAAACCTATTCGGAAACGATTTAGAACTAATATTAAAATAGAATATAATCGGCCTAACCTAATTTATAATATATTACGAATATCGTTTTATACCTAGCTATAATATACGAGCTTATTTTATAGCTATTATACCGATAGAATTCTACTAATTTTAATTAGATATTATAATAGTTCTAAGATCGAACTTGCTCGAGATTTTAGGAGATATATATACCGAAATATATAGTCTAAAGAAAAGGGGTATAACCTATAGTAAGAATTTCCCAAATTACTTCCTAAAATTACTTCCTAACCGATTCGGAACCGATTCTAAATTAATTAGCTATCTTATATACCTAAGGGAGGGGTAAACTTATAATATATTTATATAATATATATTAGAACTATTTTATTCCGTATAATACTATAACTTTCCCTTATATCCTTATTACCTCTTATAGTATTTATTTATACCCTCCCCCGATTCCTTCTATTATAAATCGGAAGCTTTTAGGTAATCTAGGGCGGATTATAAGGAATATTAGGGGGAAAGGAAATATACTAAGTAAATAATTCCGAATCGCTTTCCAACCGATTCAAAACTAAATCTTTAGATACCTTCCTTAATTCCCTAGAGTTATAGAAACTCGTTCGTAAATACGGGGGGAGATCCCTTTAGGATCTAGATCTAATACTTATAAATATAGATATTATTCGTACTATTCTACGGAAATAATCCGTTCTATATTTCCCTTATAGGTTATTACGGCTAGTAGTTCTTATTAACTACTAATAAGAAGAAAAGAAAGAAGAAGGCCGGGTAAGTAATTCGTAACCGCTTCTTAATCATTTCGGAATCGCTTATTTAATTTTAGTATTTCCAATTCTTCTACGATTCTAGAACTAACTATATCGTAATATATTTCTACGAGGAATAAGTCGATCTCTTCCGGAATTCGGTTTCTTCTTTCGAGATTAATACTAATTATAAGTATATTCAATCTAAGGACGAGGTTAAGGTTATCTAGGGCTAGTAGTCTTTAGTAATAGAAAAGTATAAGCGATTTGGAAACGATTCGGAAACGCTTACTAATCGGTTTATAGCCATCCCGCTTATCCGGGTATTTACAAATTCTAATACGCCAGAGATATATACTTATATATATTAATAAGTTTTCCGGATCTTTCGGGTTCGGTATAACTATACTATAAGGTTCAAATATATCGACGGGTACGTGTGATAGCGGTCAATAGCAACTAGGAAAAGGATCGCTAATATAGCTATACTATAGTCTAAGGATTCTAAGGTGAAGAAGAAAGGAAGAAAATCTACAAAGGTGCGATTATGGTCGCGGGGTAAGTATGGGCTAGGGCTCAGGGAGTACGGACCCCTGGGGCTTACGGGAGGTTACGTACGACTAATCCTAATCGGGGCTAGTAATGAGCTTAAATCCGTAGTGGGGCCTTGGCGCTGGTGCCGACCGTAATATTACTCCCCCCTTCCGAAAAAGGCTCGCCCTCGAGTCATTTATATAAAAAAAAAAAAATTTTATAGCCACTAATAGTAATCGAATAAGTAACCTCCTAGAATAAACCGCTTTATTTCTTTCGTATTAATCGGCGTATACGTATAACTCCGGAGTCCATCGCTATATTATCGTCTTCATAAGGTGGATCAATTTCGTCGCGCTCGTACGCCTCGCGCTACTATTATAGTCGCTTCGGCGGGCCTGTATTGTCGGGGTATTGGTTGTGGAAGTCGGCCAACTTCAGGGGCGTATTCTTGAATCCTAATATATCGTACTACGTTAGATCTAGATCTTATCCGCGCTATTCTACCTAGTATTAGAGCACGTTTCCGTTTATTCGGGAAGTAATAATCTTATCTATTTCCCATTCCTCCTTATTATTAAATAGCTCTCCTGGCGGGTTATCGTTGGCCTATCCCGGTACGGGGTTATTTAGGTACTTCCTTAGGCGATCGGCGTGAAATACTAAGGAGCCCTTCCAATCGTCCGGGACTTCCAGTTAGTAGGAGTATCCTACTATACTGAGGATCTTATAGTGGCGGCGTATTAACGGGTAGTCTAGCTTATCGCTCGGGCGGTTAGTAGACCAGGATTTCTTAATAATAAAGACGTAGTCGCCGGGACCGAAGTCAGATTCCCTACGATACTTATTAGCCTACTTCGCCTACCTCTACTATACCAAACGTATCGTATCTTTGGCCGAGTTAATAAATCCCTATATACGTTTCGCTATATCCTAAGCTTCTTATCTATTAAGCCGTTCGCGGTAGGGAATAGTGGTATCGAGGGGGGTCCTCGCGCTCTAGTCGAACGGTAAGTTCATCGGGAAACCTATTAGGACCTCGTATAGGGATAGTCCTATACTATTATATAGTAAGGAGCCCGCTACGGCGTCTATAGCGGGCATCGCTCTAGACTAGTTATTCTAATAATAGTTAACGAAAGGTCGTAGACGTTAGTCGATATATTAGTTTATGATTTCTACTTGGCCGGCGCTCTGAGAGTATCTAATAGAAGAGAGCTTCTACTTGATCCCGAGTAGTCTAGATATTTCGTTAGTAAAGTCCGCTATAAACTAGGGTCCTCGATCCGATCCGACTTCGTAAGGTAATCCGAATACTCGATAGGGTCCCTTATAGTATATTAGGGTAGCGTCCTTAGCCGTAGCGTTCTTATAATAGGGGATATACTAGGGTTACTTATTAAGTCTATCTACTATTACGAGAATATTATCGAATCCATATCGGTCTAAGGGTTAGTTTTTAAAGTTAATAACTATCGAAGACTAAGGCCGGAGTAGAATAGGTAAGGGATATAGCAAACCAGGGGTCTTATCCCTAGGGTAGCGTGCTAGTTGGTAGGCTATATAGTTCGTAACGTATTAGTTAGAGAACGTCCTTATTTCGGGCTACTAGTAGTATAGCTTTAAGAGTTTGAAAGTTTTATTACGCCTAGGATGAGCTATAATAATTCTACTATAAACCTCTTTTATAAGTAATATCCGGAGGTTATCCTTTCCTAAGACTACTAGTTTTCTATCGCGCGTAAGGAGTCCTGATTCGGATAGGGCGAACTTAGTATCTCCCTATTACGCTCTCTCTCGCTATACGCTCATCTCCGGATCCTCACGATTAGCGGTAATAATCTCGTCGATAACCTCGATACCTAAAGGTTAAGCTAGCGGTTCGTCGTTCTCTAGGAGGGAGATCTTTAGGGCTAGCGTACTAGTCTACTCTAGGGAGGGGAGTTCATCTCCTTTGTCCTAGGCTAGTATACTAATTTGTCCCTCTAGTAGCTTAAAGATCTATATATAACGTTCCGCTTTATACTTCGCTTTAACCGTAACTAGATCTTCTATTTTATAGGAGAGCGCGTCCGTTATAATATTCTCCTTCCCTAGTCGATATATAAACTAAACGTTATATCGTAATAAATTATCCTACTAGTTCGCTTATCGCTAACCTAGTAGTCTCTTCTCCAAGTAGAACTTAAGAGCCTTATAGTTAGTAATAGCGAGGAATGGTTTCTATAACCCCTATAGTATAGTACGCTAGGTTTCTAGACCTCTAACGATAGCGAGGAGCTCTTTATCTTATATCGGGTAATTATACTCGGCTCCTTATAGGGTTTCCGAATAATAGGCTACTAGGTACTATTCGCCATCCTCCCCTATCTATATGAGTACTCCTATAATTACGCCGTTCGAGGAGTCCGTTTCTATACGGGTTTCTACGTAGAAGTCGAAGTATCCGAGTAGTAGGGCGGTAAATAGGGAGTACTTAAGCTCCTCAAATACCTCCTAATAATAGGGTAACTATACGAATGGTTAGTCTTTCCTCGTAAGGTCCGTTATAGGGCGGGCTATCCGGCTATAATCTTTAATAAACCGGCGGAAATAGTTATAGAACCCGAGGAAAGACTGGATCCCTTTTACGGTCGTAGGCCTTTCCTAGTTTCTAACTACGGAGGTCTTTTCTAGGTCTACGCGTATACCGTCTTTTCCGATAATAAAGCCTAAGTAGCGAGTCTCGGTAACGTAGAACTCGTATTTCTTAATATCGGCCTAGAGGCCGTACTCTCTTAACTTAGCGAGGACCTTTTTGATATACTCCTTATATTCCTCTAAGGAGTCGGAAAAGATAAGAATATTATCGATATAGGTACTATAGAATATATCGAGGTATTCTACTAATACTTCGTTAATAAATCGCTAGAAAGTAGCGGGTCTATTAGTTAACCCGAAGGGTAGGACTCGGTACTAGTAGGACCCGTACCTTATCCTGAATACGGTTAATTCGATATTATCGTCGTGGATTCTTAGCCTATAGAAGGCTTGCCGGATATCGATTTTGGTAAAGATCTTCTTACTAGTAATTAGCGCGAGGGTCTCGTTAATAAGGGGGATCGGGTACCGATCCTTCCGGGTAATTAAGTTTAGTCGTCGGTAGTCGATATAAAAACGGAGTCCTCCTCCAGGCTTAGCTACTATTAGTACCGGGGCTGCCTAGGGGGCTAAGCTAGGCTCGATAAATCCCTTTTGTAGGTGCTCCGTAATATATATACGACAAGCCTTTAGTTCCTCTAGAGATATCTTATAGAGAGGGCTATGGATAAGGTCTTTCTCTAGGGTCTTGCCTTCTAATAGCTCGATACGGTGATCGGCCTTTCTTAGGCGGTAGGGTACGCGAACGTCCGATTCGGCTTTACTAAAGACGTCCAGGAAATTATAGTATATTATAGGGACGGTCTGGATAATTTTCTTAGCCAGATCTATATCGTCTTTTAGTAACTACTATTCCTGGCGGTCCTGGATATACCGGTCTAGCTTATATAACGATATAATATAGATAGAGTCCTACGCCTTATAGGCCGTTTTAAGGAACGATATAGCTCCAACTATACGTAGGTTAGGTATACGCTCTTTATACTAGCTAATAGCGTCTCGCTTTATCTTATATCGTCCGCGAATATCCGTTTCCGGGTATAAGGAAGTAATCGTTACCTTCGGTTAACTTGGTTCCGGTAGGCTTGGTTAACCTTCCTTATTATCGCTACTACTACTATTATAGAGTTCCCGCTCTATACGGTGTAGCTCGCGTTACTAGAAGTCACTAGACGACGACCTCCGGGGTTATTAGTTAAGGAAGCGAACTTTCTTTAGACGGGGAGTAGTAGGGGTAGGCGTAGGAGAAGTAGTAGGTTCTAGTTTAATAGCTTATTACTCTAGGATCTTAATTCGATTACGGATATTACGTCTATCCTAACGTCGTTTATTCTCGGCGTCTATAGCCCGTTACCTCCGTACTATATCCTCCTAATAGCTCTTACTCTTAAGAAGCTTGGTCTTCCCGACCGGGATATCTATCTAGTACCGCGGGTCGACGTTCTAGTCGGGGGGGAATAGTAAGCGCTACTTTATATAGTCCGTCTATACGTCGTAGTACGCGAACTAGTTCTTACTAATAAGGATATCGTACCTTATCTCGAGTACGATTATCTATTTATTATAAATAGTTCGCCCTTATATACGGAGGTACCCTCGTACTAGCCTACTAATATCCTATATAGGCTTACCTCGATAGTCGGAAACTCCTCTCTTACGAAAGTTGTCTAGTTAATCGGACTATAGGTACTTTACTATTCGTTTGGCGAATCTAGGGCTTATAAATATATAACTATCTACTCCCGTATCTATTAATACGTTAGAAGTAGAAAGAGAAAATCCATTATTAGCTATACTATAATTATAGAGGAAGGAACCTCTACTAATAAGGGGGCTAATATCGAAGGAACTATTACTTAATTATTCTAATAAGATACCTTATCTTAGTATATTTAATCCTATCTTCTTCTTCGTCGATCTTAGGGATATATTCCCTAGGAGGGAGTCCTTATTTCCTAGGGCGCCTAGTTTATCAACTCGATATCGGTATCGTTATTATCGCTTATCGACGAAGACTAGCTATTATCTTCCTCTAAGTCCGAATCAAATTGCTACGTAATGGCTCGGATTTTGGCTTCCTATTAGCGACGAGCTTACTCCTTAAGCGGGTAATTATTCTGGACGTGGCCTTTCTCGCGGTATACGAAGTAACGACCTTCCTTAGTAAGCTATATAGCTTCGGTCTTATTAGGACGTAGGGGAAGCGACGGGGAGTTACCCGAGGCTACTAGCTTCGGGTTCCTAATAGGGGTATTAGGGCGGTAACTACCGCTACGGCGAGTCTTGTCTTTCTTTACGGCAGGAACTAGGTCCTTCTACTTAGCCTCTTTTCGCTAACGTACGTTAGTGAAGTTTCGGGTAATGCTTTATCCATACTTAGCGACGCTCTCGAAAGTGGCGTTCGGGGCTAAGAATATAGGTATTATAGCGGTAATATAGCTAGGGTGAATCTTACGGCGGAACTCTATAATCCATTCCGACTTCGGTTTACGGACCTTACTTACTAAACGAATAAACTTATTCTTAAACTCAATATAGTCGTTACCGACATTTTCTATAGCTAACTTATCGTAGTTATCCTAAGTAGTCTTAAGGCGATTCGGGTTATACTATTCGGACTAGATAAGATCGAGTAAGGCGTTACTAATAGTAATTAGTTCAGGGTGGTTATTCGATATATAGGGATTAATCGTATCCGAGGCTACGCCTACTAAATAGTTCTCGATATATATTATACGTACGCGGTCGGTAGTAAAGTAGTTAGCGTTACCTTCTAACTTATTTATTAAGTATCGATAGAAGATCTCGAATTCTACCTTATCTACGTCGGGGTCGGCGTTCTAGGGCTTTGGGCTATTAATCTTCGCGGAATAGGTAGCTCGCTAGGTCGAGGTCTCTAATAAGGCTAGTATAGTACGGGGTAGGCGGCTACGGTTCCTAATAGTATTCTAGGTATTAATATTAATATTAATCGTAGTCGAGGGGTCGGGAATAGAAGTAACCGACGGAGTCGGGTTCGGAGTATTTAGGTTCTTAAGCTTATAATTCTCGACGGCTTATTCGGCGATCGTCTATTAGAGGTCGAACGTATTAGCGACCTTATCTTATAATTCTTACTCTAAGCTAGCGATACGGGCTTAGGTATCGCTAAGAGCGACGTTAGGGTTCTTTAGTACCTCTTTAATATTCTAGGTAAATACTTTAGTCTATTAGAAAAGAAGTTCCTAGTTAGTATCTAGTCGGTTAGTAGTAGTTAGTAATTCGGCGTTCTGGGCTCGAAAAGCGGCTATAACGATAGTTCGGAACTTAAATTCCTAATATATAACGTCTTTATTATCTTTTACTATACGGGCGAAGTCGTCTCGTAAATAGAGTCTATTAAAAGCGGGCCAAGTATCGATACCTTTATTAGTTATTAGGCGGAAATGAAAAGCTACTCCTATAGTCGTTCGGCGACCGTAATACTCGGCGATCTTACCTATACGAAGTACGGTATTAGTACGCCATTAGTCGGTCGTTATCTCGAAGCGTTCCCTAGGTATTTCGGCTATAATAACTCGCTTATAGAACTCGAGCTAGGTCTCGTTTTTATCGATAGTAGTACGCGGGTTAGTAATATTAAGGGATAGGCGCGACGCTCTACGTACTACTCCTATTCGTATTAGATTAGGGTACTACGTTATAATCTTATCTTATAGCGGTATTATAGCGTCTAACGCTATAGGGTTATAGTTAACTTTAGTTCTAGCCTTCTATATAGTAGTAGCGGCTTCTTCGGGGGATCTTGGTATCGTAACGGAGATACTTCAAGTCTTCGGTCGGGGTTCGTTAGGTTAATCTTATTAGTCGGTTTCTTCTTCTTCAGGTCGGTGGGATATTAGAAAGCCTTCCTAGGCGGTAGATATTAACCTTAGAATAATATAATAGCGGTTAATAGTAATTAGGAAAAGGATCGCTAATATAGCTATACTATAGTCTAAGGATTCTAAGGTAAAGAAGAAAGGAAGAAAATCTATAAAGGTGCGATTGTGGTCGCGGGGTAAGTATAGGCTAGGGCTTAGGGAGCATGGACCCCTGGGGCTTGCGGGAGGTCACGTGCGACTAATCCTAATCGGGGCTAGTAATGAGCTTAAATCCGTGGTGGGGCCTTAGCGCTGGTGCCGACCGTAATAGTACGGAATTATCGGTATTACTATTAATTAAGACTTTAAAAATATTACTAGTAAGTAATTACTTCCGAATTATTTTAGAATCGCTTAGGAATTAATTTAACTAGGTCTTAGTTATTAGTTATAGACCGAATATAATCTATAACGTAAGCCTTAGCGGATATATATAATAAGCTACGTTCGGCTTTATAAAGTTCATTTCGAACGTAGAATTCACTAATTACTTAGCCTATATTATAGCCTAGGGCTATATTCCGATTTCTATCGTATAATATAGTTATTATATATATTATCTATAGTAAATTATAATATACTTTACGTTAAGATTATAGGTAAGTAATTCCGAATCGATTTCGAAGCGTTTCGGAAACGGTTAGGAAATTAACCTTTTATTAGAAAATCCCAAATTCAAATCTTGGGCTAATTATAAAGCTTAACCTATTATTCGAGTAGGTCTAAATAAGGCCTATTCGAATATTCAAAATTCGGATTAGGATATTATATAATCGTATACTAATATCGTTAAGGTTTTATATAAGGCCTCTTACGAATAGAGTAGCCGCTTCGTACCGCTCTTAGTAGCGATCTAATTATTCGTAATCGATTCTAAAGCGCTTTAGAACCGATTTACTAATAATTTTGAGTTTTAGTTATACCTCTTTCGATTAAAAGATTATCTTATAGGATAGAACCTTTAAAGAGGCCGGGGTTAGGTTAAGCTATCGGGATTAAACTATTACTAGTCGGTTCGAATTATCGATATAACGAACTAATAAGTAATTCCGAATCGCTTCCAAACCGCTTTAGAACTAATTATCTTTTAATTCGAAACCGAGAAAAACGCCGCGAAAAGTAATAGACCGGGAGAGTAATAGAAATCGATAACTTAATATAAACTATATTAGTTATTTCTCGGTTATTTACTCTATAACTTTCATCCCTAATTATAATTAAGGATAAAGATACCGAAAGTATTAGATCGTTATCTAAATTTACTTCTTCGGGTATATCGATAGATCGGGTTACTAAATAGTAAGTAGTTCCTAATCGCTTCCGAACCGCTTCCGAAACGGTTCCGTATTAATATTTCAAAATAGCCTAAAACTTTAAGACCTTCGTAGGAAATCTATAGTAAATATATAGTAAGATTTATCTATTCGGGAAAGAGAGGCTAATATTAAATAGAAAGAACTTAATAATCGGTAAAGGGAATTAGAGCTTAAGGTAAAGGAGCTGGAATTAATAGAACGTAGGTAAAGAATTATATCTCGGGATTAAATCGTTTAGGAATCGCTTCGGAATTAGTTCGGGTTTCTTTTAAGTAATAATATTATCTCTTTCTATATTATAATATATTAATCCCGAAATAATTCTAAATTATTTTCTTTTATTTCCTTAGTTATCCTAAGAGTTAGAATAGGCGAGTAAATTATATATAAGGTAGATTAGGAATATTCTTTTTACTAAATCGCTTCCTAAGCGTTTTAGAACCGATCCCTAATCGTTTATCCGTCAAATCTCGTTAGTACTAGCCTCGCTAACTTACTACTATTAGGGGGTATCCGAAGGGGCTAGAGGCTTATCTATAAAACGGGCCTACGTCTTATAACCGATATAACGAGTTTTCTAAGAAGGGTAAGCTAAATCGGTTCGGAATTAGTTTAGAAATAATTAAGAAACGATTAAGTAATTCTTACCTCGCTTACTTCCGTCTACCTAGTATTAAGCATACTTCTTATTACCCTTTAGGCTATATATCTTCCGTATCTACGAGACGTTAGGCTACTAAGAGTTAGAGAAGTAATTTAGAAACGATTCGGAATCACTTACCTATCCTTTAGTCTTTCCGGTAGTATAGCGAGGAATTACTAACTTAGCCGGCGTAGCGGGGGTACGGGGGCGACCCTATACGGCCAGGTTTTTCGAAGGCGTTTATAGCACCTCGGGGGCCTACCGCTCGATAACCTTATTATTATCGTCGGATGCTTCTTTAGCGAGAGCCGTAATCCGGGCGTAAAAGGCTAATCGATTTAGAATTAGTTCTTAACCGCTTCGGAAGTAATTATATAGAATATACTAACTAGCTACCTATTCTCGCCAACTAAGATAGTTCTAGTATAACGACCCTTAATCTTCATATTAGAGCCGTCGGCCAACTTGTACTTCTTAACGTAAGACTTAAGGTTGGACTCTCCCGAGAAGCGTTAGGACTAGTAAATCGATTAGGAACCGGTTATAAAGCGTTTCCTTATTAGTCATTTTACTTACGCTCGGGTATATATTACTATCCTCGTCCTTATAACGATAGAATAGCTCGCTACTAGCGATCTTCAGCTCGCCGGCCTGGAATCAATTAGGAATCGGTTCTTAAGCGCTTCTAATTAGGCTTCCCTACCTCGTTACGCTCGAATACCGGCAAGTAGTACGGACGAATCGTATTGGCGATGTACTCCTTATACGCGTCCTAACTAAGTAAGCGTTTTAGAACCGCTTCTAAATTACTTCGGAAATCTTATACATACCATATGCTTATAGTTTAACGTGGAAGTCGCTATAATACTAGTGAAGACTAAGTCGATTAAGAAACGGTTCCAAAACCGTTGTATAGCGTTTCTGAAAGGGTTGTGTAGGAGAGAAAACTTTTGTGGCTACGCGCGGGGCTGAGGGGTCCTTGAGCGGGAAGTGGGGACCCACTTTATTTTAAGCGAGCGAATAGGAGGCCTCCGCAGGGCGCTCGTGCCTCCTCGGCCTGTAGGTCGGCTGAGCTTTTGGCTCCCACCAAAAGAAAAGTGGGGGGTCGGCCGAGCAGGGGTTCTGAGGGTCGGCTGAGCTGTAACCTCAGGTACCTGGCGGTTACTGCAGGTGAAGGCGACTTCGAGACCAATCATTTCCTTTCCTATCTGGACTAACGCCGACAGTGGCCAATGGCGCTCCTACCAAGCAAGGTTCTGCCGCCCCTCATTAGCCAGGTGCAGTCCTAGGCAGGGGAGTGTAACGGATGTGCCCAGTGTCGCATGCCGCGTACCCATATGCCCCCCCGCGCGTCGGCGTCTCATACAAGGGTTCCATAGCATTGAGCTCTATTGCTGCGGAAGGATGCTAGAGGGAACTAGATCATCCTGGCACTCCCCCTCGGGTATAAGCCGATACAGGCGGCGCTTTAGATAGACAGTGGTTCTACTCACTGGCACCCAGCACTAGCTTCTAGAATTCTACATCTTCCTTTCACTCTTGTTTTCTGATGCCTGCTTAGCCACATAAATGGTAGCTGCGATTTTAACATCGTAGCGGTCTATACCATTCAATCAATCGAGCTCAACTCAACGGCGCCGAGATCCCTGTCCCGATGGCCTGACGAGCTCCCCTTACAAGTCTTCCGCGCGCGCGTCAGCAATGTATTCTCTACCTGTTTCCATCGATACATCAATTCTCCATCGATCTTCCCATTTCGTCCATCACTATACACCATCGCTGCCCGGTTCTACAGATAGCAGAATCATCTTCCAAAATCCCTGCGACTTTCTGCCTACCGCTGCCAGGATCCTGCATCTCGAACCATAGATTGGACCCTTTTTCGCCCAGTTTTCTGGAAGAATCCTAGGACCCACCCGCAAAACCTAGCACAACCCCGCAGAACGCACGGACTATTAGTTCTAGCTACTGCAACCCATCGCTGAAACCCCTACCCATTTTTGTACACCTTTTATTAATGGACTAGCAGCCCCGCGAACACCTCCTTAGATCAAGCAACAGCTCGGGAGCAAGCGACGCCAGCCAGGCAAACAACCCAAGTTTGATCCGCGTTGGATTTTGGAGTCCGACACTGTCAAAACAGAGCTGGCAGCAGTCGTCAAGTTTATCAATCAACAGACAGTCAGACCGGCTCGCCAGATCACGAAACGACTCGATGAGATCAGCGAGGAAAACACTCAACCGCCCCCGCTAGAAAAAGAGCAAGTTCGAGACACACGCAACCAGGACCAGGGCACAAGGAGTCACGATAAGCTTTCCAAGACAATCCAAGGAATCCAGCACTTCAGCAACGGCACTGCCAGACAACTACAGAAGGTCATGGAGCAGCTGGAAGGAAATCAGAAGGTGACGAGCGATGTCACTAGCAGGCTCCAGGATGTCGATATCCCCCTCCTCGTCAAACGTCAGGACAACATAGAGAACCAAGTGAAGGACCTCAGCCAGGAACTAGAGAAGTTCAAGGACTTCAGGCGGCAATTGGAGGACTTCAACAAGGAACTGGAAAAGGTCGCCACCAAGGTGTACATGAAGAGGAAGTTGGAGGAAATCGACGAGAAAAAGAGCATGTATAGGAAGAAACTGAAGGAGCTGGACGAGGAGGGGATGAATATGGTAGAGGGAGAAGACCATTGAGGGTACAATGAGATACTTGGACGAATGATACCTATCAAAGGGCATTCGATGACATGGGCAGTCGATGACATCAATTGGAAGCTATTGCAGCCTGCTTGGGGGCAGGCAGGTCTAGAAGAAGGGAAGTTTTACGTCAGCTGCGCATGGACTAGCTTCTAGAATTCTACATCTTCCTTTCACTCTTGTTTTCTAATGCCTATTTGACCACATCAGCACCACTTCATGGCGGACCTCCCGACATATTCCACAAACGCGATCGAGAGCCCACGGTGGATGAGGAGGAGCACGATCCTCTCAAACATGAGCCTTGTATCAAGGTGACTTTCGACCACATCCCCCAAGACTCGCATTAGCCTGAGGGTTGGACGGAGCGACAACGCAGAGTTGCGTCTCCAGCGTTTCCCCGCCGTTGCCTTCTACCACTTCGCTCCGACTTTCGACGACAATTCTTGTCTTGTCCGAGACTTGAGCTCCACGTGTGGAACCACCACGGCGATATATGGATGTCAGGAGCGGGGACGGTGGTCCAAGTTTGACTGCATCGTCGGCGGTGCCGACTTTCTGAAGGGAGTGAGCCCTATCATCGTCAAGGTACCCTCCTTTCTGCAGTTCCGGCTCATCATTCCCCAACACAATATTCAGTCCAAGTTCTATAATAGGGATAAGTCGACAGATTCCGTGCGGGAATCGCGGATCCAGAACAGCTCCTCGACACGACCATGTGTCGTGTCGGTCTCCTGAGCCGCGCCAGAACTGTCAGAAAGGCCATACTACTTTCGGCCTGGTTCAGGGTGCCCGGGCAGGGGCCGCACAGGGCACCTAATTAGACCGCCTTTTCCATAGGGTAAATAGAGGTCCCCGACCTGCCTGCGCAGGCCTTTTCCCTCTCGCTGCTACACATATGAATACAAGCACTGCGAATACCCTCATGTTGACTGCTTCTGCATACTTTTGGCTTCTGAGAAGAACCGAGGTCCCATCCGGCGTGCAGACACCGAATTCACGACCCAGCGAGGACGTGACAATGAAGATTGGCAAGGGGACTTTTGCAGTAGTGTATACCGCGTCTGGAACGTCAGCACTGGAGCGCAGTATACACACCCAAGAAACCGAGCAGTGTGTCTGTCGTTCAATAGCGCTGCGTGGGAGAGAAAAGCACTCGTCATGGATCGAATCGACCACGTCAGTCCATACCAACCCCAAATCCACTCTACACTATAATGGATAGAGTTGCTGACCTCCAGAAGCATATCGTCGCCTTATTGAACTCGCAGATTTTAGTCTCTCTTACGAGGGAGACACTCTCAAGAGCATTTGTGATACGTACCTCTACCTGGCACCAGAGGTATACGAAGCAGCTGCCATACCGCGTGAGGAGCTGGCGCCTTATACGGACCTTGTCTATATCTGGCCATTAGGTATCACGCTCGCCCAGCTCGTATATTGGACTTCCCGACCACAGAGAGCAGAAACGTAAAAGGTATGGGAGTACAATGGTGCCGGAGTGTCAGCCAATGGGCGGAAGAGAGATGCTTATGCATAAACACAAGCACGATGGCCTATTATCTTTCGCTTGGGAATCGATACTCTGCCTAGAGCCAGACGCCACAGAGTCAGCCACGGGGTGCCACACGGAGGCATCACTCCCTGCTGGACAGTACCCAGGACCGCACTAGTGGACCAAGTAGTGACCACTGTGTCGACATCGGTTCCGACAGCGAAGCGCCCACACTCCGATTGGAAGTCGCCCCGCCCGGAACCTCGACGGCGACATCACTAATAGGGAAAGCGACGACTCGAGTATCAGGAGCAGCTCGTCGATAAGCGGGTACATCATCAAGAAACCCTGCACAGCAGTATGTCCGCTCCTGCAACGCTCCGTCTCCCGGGTCTGCGCCGGCACGTATCAGACAGCTCCTCTCCAAGCTCCGCAAACCAATCCCGAGAAGACTCTTTTCTACAAATCCAGCTTTGGCGTGGACTTGGAGAAACCGGACCACGGTGGCGGAACTTCGGACTCGGCTCCAACAATTGTAATAAGCCGCACCCGTTGAGTCGCGTCTGCAGATAGCTCAAAGAAGAATCCGGTGAAGAAGCGGCAAAGGACTGTGTAAGAGCAGGCTAGGTCGACCAGAACGGAAGTCTCGTCAGTATGTAGGACGGAATTGTATATAGAACCATGAAGTTTCCAAATTTTATCTTTATAGGTCGTGGTGCATGGTAGCCACCTAAGCACCTTGGTCACGATGATGTCCGCACAAGTATCTTGAACTCGAATGTGGATGAATGCAGACGCATGAAATGAGGCTGTGGTGGTTCAGTGGGTGTGTCGCCTGAAGGATGCCAACTTTAATGCACTAACGGGCCGTGGCGGTAGGCTGTACTAGCCTTGGCTGTCGCTGTAGTGGTTTGGCTCCTGAGTTTCCTACAGAGCACTTGATAAAGTGCCCGTCCTCGTTCGCGTCCCCAGCGTTCCCCCTTTGGTCAGATACAAATGATAGCACTCTACGCGCGAACAAGCCAGCCATAACGACCATAGCGACTCAGCTTCCAGCCGATCAAGTTTTCGGTCTCACCGAAAGTGAACTCGTTCATTTCCTACAGCACAATATTTCGAAGCAAGGCGACACACACTGAAAATGTCGAGTGTGGTGAAGTAGGAACATTTGTCTGACGCCGAGCTGGACGGACTCGCTTGCCCAACAAGTACTGTGAGTAGACTTCAGTCGCCATCTGCGATGCCCATCCCGCCACGACTAACTAACAAACTACACAGGCCAGCTGTACAGAGAGCGACAGCACCCTCGTTAGACGTCCACCACCTCGCGGCACTGCTAGCCCAGGTCCCCTCCGACAGCGGGCTCGTCGATACAAGATACTACGACCCCTCTTCCAAGCTTATCATGAGCAACAGGGGACAGACTATTGGCTTCTCCGAATATCTCGATTAAATGGCGGCGCGAGTTTGAGAGGATGGGTGGATCCGCCGGGTGGACATCCCAACCAGAAATCGAGGAGAGTTTAGGTCGTTCAGTGGGAGCACAAATATGGCCACGGTCAACCGCAGCGCAGCGGCAACGACGGCGATGAGAAAGCTGTCCTGTCCAAGCATACCAAGACCACGAAGAGAATAATTGGAGACAATGAGTTTGCCCAACCCTTCCTGTTCCAGACAAACGCAAAGGAGTAGGACCAGTGGGCGACTCATGTTGAATATCTCGCGTTCGAATGCTGCTGGCTCGCCGAATTTGCCAATTCCGCCGATAGGCTACGACTGCGGCATGACGCCGAGTGGGAAAGACTTGTGAAGGCTGGGGTGTGGTGAAGCCTGGCGATACATATGAGGATTTGGCGAGGAGGAGGGTGGCGATGGCCAAATTATCTACAGACCTGGCAGCGACTGACACGGCAAGAGAGGCACACACGCTGACGGCGGGGGTAATACGGGCACCACAGAGAACAGCAGGTCACAGCCAGAAACCCCAGGGCGACACACACACACACACACACACACACACATCTCGACGACACTGCCCAATCTCTCATTGACGAATATCTGCACAACACGCAGATATATACCTGACAGCCATGACAGAGGCAGATCATTAGAAATTCAGGGTCGAATGGGTTCGGTCTGAAATAAGCAAGATCGAGGCAGAGCAGAAGGCGGTGGACGAGAGTGGCAGCCTAGGAAAGACAGCAGGCAGAAAGAGAAAGTCGATAGATGATTCCACTCCAGATCTACTCGTCAAGAAACGCAGGCGGACGCTGGAGACGAAGTCGACGGGTAGCTGACAGGAGCATCAACCCGAGCACAACAACACAAAGCAAGAAGCGCAAGCTCCCAAACAAAGAGGACACCCCGGAGGAGTACTTGGAGACACAACGGAAGGCGGCTGGCACGAGTAAACGGTCCAGGGAAAGGAATCGGGAAGAGACGGAAGGGAAGCCACGAGACAGACGGCGGCAAGGAACCGAGTCTCGTGACGGTGCTCTCGCCATCGAGTACCGTTTCCAGACCACGTCGGCAGTCCAAGGGAAAAACCTTGGAGAGCTGCAGCACTGGGTTCCCGCGCCGCTCGACTGAAAACACTGCGCAATACCCTAGGGTAGATGGCAAGGTGGCGAGTCCTGGTGCATTGAAGACACGAGGAGGCTGGGCGGCGCTGGGAGAGGCGCCGAAGAGAAAGGCCAGAGCTCGACTACGCTACAAGGAGAGGCGTGCGCCTCCACTCCTAATTACCAAGCCACTGTACACGATAGACTGGTCCGGTACCTGAAACAAACCCGTGTGAACCACCACAAGAGGCGAGAAATGTACTTCTACAAGTCTCTTGTCTACTGGTCCTGGCAAGCGTACGGCGTTACTAACTACCGGACTTAACCTATACCAAAGCGGTACGTAACAACTCCGAGCCATCGGCGGCCACCCTCGCAACCCTACACTGCTGGGAGACAGACTGACAGACCAGTCCGTCACTTAGGCTTGTATTTTGGACCCCGGGCCGTCTGGAACAGCGCCAAAGAGCAAAATACCAGTCTGCTCGCTAGACCAGTCTGTTCCCGAGTCTGACTCATGTGCCCACGGCTGAGGTCCGCGGACTAGTCTGTTTTCCAGACCGGTCGGTCGTCTTATTCGCACGACTGGTCTGTTTATCCAGACCAGTCTGTTTGTCATATCCTGCAGACCAGTCTGGATAACAGACCAGTCCGGAGGCCGTTGTCACGACCCCCCTCACCCAGCATTAGAATCGCGACACGGACTAGTCTGACTCACCGACTGGTCCCAGACGTCACGCCACTCATGCGATTCCGAAGGGGCCCGGCCACAACACGGACTGGTCCTGGCCATTGAGCCACTGGCCAAGTCCCAAGTCTGCTTTTAATTATGGATCGAGCGTGCCGTGACTGGACTGGGTCTGTCCTGTGTACTCAAGCAATCTGGTTTGATGTCGATGGCCAGCATGGTGCTGGAATGGGTTTTAAACCAGACTAACGATGGACTTCTAAATTAAGGCACATTGAAGCAGCAGCCAAGATATTTTCCCCCAAAAGCAAAATTCTTTCACTTCTTTTTTGGTGTTTCCCTGCGGAAGTTTAGTCTAGGTCAATCTCCAAGTTCTACACGTCTATAACAACGCCGTCTATACCGAGCACATAACTATGCAGACCCAAACCGCCAACGCCGACGCCAACGCCAACGCCAACGCCAACGCCAACGCCAACGCCAATGCCAATGCCAACGCTAATATGCATGTCAAAGGTTCTCGAGAGGTGTAAGTGTAGTAAAAATACAGGGGCGCGCCAGTCAGCGATGTTGGTAATAGACAAATAAAGATACAATGTTATCTTGGGGGAAGCGCCGTCAGTGTCTAGCAGCAGGCTGGCTGGCTTACAGGCTGGCATGGTAGACAACAACATGGGTCTAGAGTCCAACCTCAACCTGTACGATCGTGGTCAGAGAAACGTAACAACAGCTGAAAATGGTTCTTAGGCCGCACTTTACCTTCAGAGACCAAGACAGTTACCCTGCTAATAAACGAATGATTGGCGAGAACGCCCCCCCCCCCCTACCCAGCAACGTATCATGTGGAGCTGGTATTGTTTACCTCGAGCGAAAAAAAAAAAAAGTCGGGGGGCATGGTTCTCTGCTAGTTTGTGCCCCTCTGTAGCTATGGATATATCTGCTAGGATATATGCCGTCGCCGCCGGCGCCACAACATAGCCAAGGACCGAGCTCGTGTAGCTATGTGTTGTCGACGGCAAGCCTTGGGCGAGCTTCTTCGTTCGCGCTGTCGACGTGGCTCCAGGGTCTGCGAGTCGTTCGGGTCGTTCGGATGTGGAGTGGCGGAGAAGAGGAGAGTTGGGTGTGGTGGAACGAAAGTGTATGGTCGTGGACCTACAATTAAGCATCAAGACTATTGTCAAAGCGAAAGCTTGTTCAGCGTGAACACCAGGTCCAGAAATATGAGTGTGCTGTGTTATATGGACATCGGGGTTGGCGAGAGATCGGAGGGTAGAGAAGTTATGTACGGCGAGTTGAAGAGGTGATGATGGCAAAGTAGCCGAGAAGGTGAGGTGAACGTCGGTCAAGTGTTATATATACACATGGGTGCCGAGAGGTGTGATGGTAGGGTGGTTGAGAGGGTGAGGAAGGCATTGTCGGCCATGTAATGAGTGTTGTAAATATACAAGGTAGAGTGAAAGGCTTGAGGGCAGAGAGAGAGAGAGATCGGACACGACCAGGTGCATGTCGGTTCTGTGGCGATGAGAGATGCCAGGGAGAGAAATGTGGACCGCGGAGAGAGAGATGTGTGTGGCGAGACGAGTATTAAATTTCTGGGGTGTGGTTCCTTGTCTCATGCATGCTGGCCCTTACCTAGCACTCATCGAGTGGGGCTTCATCGCCGTGGGCCATTCCCGCGACTTTTGGTCTGCCAAGTCACATGACCCTGCTGACCCCTCGCTGCGCTCTGACCTCACGCTAGCGCTGGCTGCCCGCAAATTGCGTCCTCGGCTGCGTGCTCATTTTCTCCTCTGTTCAGCACCGCAGCTTCAATTCAGCATTACGCATCATCGCCCAACGCAACGCTTCCGACCGGCAACATCACATCAATTCACGAAAAACCCCACCGATTGACAAAATGGTTTCGCAGTGGCAGGTTTTGCGCGCTGCGCCTCGATTGGCCGCGCAGCTCCGCGCGCCCGCGCAGCGTCGGCTGGCGAGCAATCTGCCCTCGGCTGCTGGCGCTGGCGCTGGCGCTGGCGAGAACGCATTCGTCGCCGAGCGTCGCCACATCAAGGAGCACGCCGCGTCGACCACCGGTGAGTTGGAGTCTCTCCACACAGCAGCTCTCCATTCCCAATCCCCATCCCAATTGGCCTCTGACCAAACGCTGACACACGTGTGGTCTTGCAGAGCTGTGGCGCAAGATCGCCATCTAGTATGTGCACCCGCGCGCCCGTCTCCCATTCTTCGTTGCGTGGTTTTTTGTCTCCGAACACCCAACACCCACAAGCTCGAACACCCACAAGCCCGAACACCCACAAGCCCGAACACCCGCAAGCCCGAACACCCACAAGCCAGCACCACTTGTTATACTGGAGGGGAGAAGAGGAGGGGGAGAAGAAGCCACCGCCAGTGCGGGTCTTGTCCTCGTCGAAAAGAGAACATCCAGATCTTTGCGTCACCTCGTTCCAAGATCGAGAAAACAGAGCAGAGCAGAGCAGAGTAGAGCAGAGCAGAAAGAACACCGCTGACAACAGACACAGCGGCGTCCCCGTCTGCCTCGTCCTCGGCGGCGTCAACGCCTACACGCTGTGGAACGAGCACTGGGAGCACTGGTCGCACATGCCCCCGCTCGAGGAGCGCGTCGAGTACCCCTACCAGAACATCCGCACCAAGAACTACACCTGGGGCGATGGAGACAAGGTATGTTGTGCATGTTCTCTGTCCTTTTTTGCATGCAAAAGCTGCTTGGAATGCCAATGCTAATGCCAAATGCTAACCTTTTCTTGCTGCAGACTTTGTTGTACGTGTATTCACATTCACCTCATTCCATCCCCGAAACAAAACAACACAAACAAAGACCTACCAGGGCCTACGGAAGGACCTGCCCACCTACCTCCTGCCTGTGTCACCCCCCCATCTCCCCCAAAGCTAATCCAGTTTGCTGCTTGCTGTCTTGATGTCTTGCTAACCTCTTTCCACACGCAGCTGGAACCCGTCGGTCAACTACCACAACCACGACAAGACCAAGTAGTGATAACAACGGTTAGTCGAGTCGAGTTCGAGGCGGCTCCGTTAGCTCACAACCAGCCACAACAGATGCGCCAGCAGTTGCAGTAGCAGTTGCAACGGTAATAGACAGAGAGGCAGAGAGATAGACACCTTCATTTATTCATTTCATTGCCGATAGCTGGCGGAAGGGCGCGCGGTGTGCAGGCACAGACAAGCAGGCAGGCACGAGAGAGAGAAGAGGAAAGAGTTGGAAGCCTACTTTACTTACTACCTTGCAATCAAATTGCCTTGCACGTGTTTTCCTGCCCACCCAGTGTGTGTGTGAGGTAGAGAAAAGCAAAGCCCCCCCCCGGGTCCTGCCTTGCCCTTTGTCCTATGTCTGCCGTGGTGGTTCTGTTCCCCGTCCGTTGTTGAGTTGCCGACCAAAAGCAAAGGCAAACACGGAGAAGATGAGAATGGCGGCTTGTTTGACGGTAGAGCTGGCACGCACACACAGACAGACAGGTAGGCAGGGCACGAGAGAGAAAAGAGGAAAGAGTTAGAAGCCCGCTTTGTTAGAAAGGCCATACTGGATTTGGCATGGTCTTGAGGGTCCGGGCAGGGGCCGGGCAGGGTGCGCATAGGGCACCTAATTAGACCGCCTTTTCCACAGGCTCTACACTGGTCCCCGGCCTATAGGGCGTAGAGCTTTTCTTCCTTCTACATAACGGAATATACACACTTGGAATACCCTCCTTTTGACTGCTTTTGCATACTTTGGCTTCTGAAAGTTATAAGCCCGGAAGCTGCATTCCCCAATACAATAACAAACATCTATTGAAGCCTCTATACCGATAGAGCAGTCCACGCGTACCGCGCCCGGAAAACCACATAATAACAAAAGAGAAGATAGTCGCCCTCGAGGGCTCGGATGACTAGCAGGCTTGGAACAACACATTCATCAGTAAGGCCGTTACGGCCGACCTTTGGTCCCTCATCGACCCTACCTCTAAGGACCGCGGGGACTTCCAATAGAAGCCGAAGAAGCCCTTACTCGTAGTGTTCTCGATGAGTAAGGAAGCGAAGAAGAGGAGGACCCAGGCCGCCGCGAGGGCCGCCTCGGTAACCCGGGGCAATACGCCGGGTATTACTCCGGACCCCAATAACCCGCAACCCGAAATACAGGTCGCTAAACCAACAGCTAGCGAAGACCACCTCCCGGCTATATACCTAGCGGACCTGTTAGATAAGGACAATAAGGTCTACTCGTAGAGCCTCGCCCTATATAATATAGATATAAAGGATTACGAGATAGAGCGTCGGGTACTTACTACCTGTCACGGTCGGCACCAGCGCCAAGGCCCCACCACGGATTTAAGCTTATTACTAGCCCCGATTAGGATTAGTCGCACGTGACCTCCCGCAAGCCCTAGAGGTCCGTGCTCCCTGAGCCCTAGCCCATACTTACCCCGCGACTATAATCGCACCTTTGTAGATTTTCTTCCTTTCTTCTTCACCTTAGAATCCTTAGACTATAGTATAGCTATATTAGCGATCCTTTTCCTAGTTGCTATTGACCGCTATTATATTATTCTAAGGTCAATATCCACCGCCTGGGAAGGCTTTCTAATATCCTACCGACCTAAAGAAGAAGAAACCGACTAATAAGATTAACCTAATAAACCCCGACCGAAGACTTGAAGTATCTCCGTTACGATACCGAGATCCCCCGAAGAAGCCGCTACTGCTACGTAGAAGGCTAGAACTGAAGTTGACTATAACCCTATGGCGTTGGACGCTATAATACCGCCGTAAGATAAGATTATAACGTAGTACCCTGATCTAATACGAATGGGAGTAGTGCGCGGAGCGTCGCGCCTATCCCTTGATATTACTAACCCGTGTACTGCTATCGATAAAAACGAGACCCAGCTCGAGTTCTATAAGCGAGTTATTATAGCCGAAATGCCTAGGGAACGCTTTGAGATAACGACCGACTAATGGCGTACTAATACTATACTTCGTATAGGTAAGATCGCCGAGTATTACGGTCGCCGAGCGATTATAGGAGTAGCTTTTTATTTCCGCCCGATGACTAATAAAGGTATCGATACTTAGCCCACTTTTAATAGACTCTACTTACGAGACGACTTCGCCCGTATAGTAAAAGATAATAAAGACGCTATATATTAGGAATTCAAGTTCCGAGTTATCGCTATAGCCGCTTTTCGAGCCTAGAGCGCCGAATTACTAACTACCGCCAGCCGACTGGATACTAACTAGGAACTTCTTTTCTAGTAGACTAAAGTATTTGCCTAGAATATTAAAGAGGTACTAAAGAACCCTAACGTCGCTCTTAGCGATACCCAAGCCCGTATCGCTAGCTTGGAGTAAGAATTATAAGATAAGGTCGCCGATACGTTCGACCTCTAATAGACGATCGCCGAGTAAGCCGTTGAGAATCATAAGCTCAAGAACCTGAATACTCCGAACCCGACTCCGTCGGTTACTTCTATTCCCGACCCCTCGACTATAATTAATATTAATATTAGTACCTAGAATACTATTAGGAACCGTAGCCGCCTACCCCGTACTATACCGGCCCTATTAGAGACCTCGACCTAGCGAGCTACCCGTTCCGCGAAGATTAATAGCCTAAAGCCCTAGAACGCCGACCCCGACGTAGATAAGGTAGAATTCGAGATCTTCTATCGATACTTAATAAATAAGTTAGAAGGTAACGCTAACTACTTTACTACCGACCGCGTACGTATAGCGTATATCGAGAACTATTTAGTAGGCGTGGCCTTGGATACGATTAATCCCTATATATCGAATAACCACCCTAAACTAATTACTATTAGTAACGCCTTACTCGATTTTATCTAGTCCGAATAGTATAACCCGAATCGCCTTAAGACCGCTTAGGATAACTATAATAAGTTAGCTATAGAAAACGTCGGTAACGACTATATTAAGTTTAAGAATAAGTTTATTCGTTTAGTAGGTAAGGTCCGTAAACCGAAGTCGGAATAGATTATAGAGTTCCGCCGTAAGATTCACCCTAGTTATATTACCGCTATAATACTTATATTCTTAGCCCCGGACGCCACTTTCGAGAGCGTTATTAAGTACGGATAAAGTATTACCCGAAACTTCACTAACGTACGTTAGCGAAAAGAGGCTAAGTAGAAGGACCTGGTTCCTACCGTAAAGAAAGATAAGACTCGCCGTAGCGGTAGTTACCGCCCTAATACCCCTATTAGGAACCTAAAGCTAGTAGCCTTGGGTAATTCCCCGTTACTTCCCCTATATCCTAATAAGACCGAAGCTATATAGCTTACTAAGGAAGGTCGTTACTTCGTATATCGCGAGAAAGGCTATATCTAGAATAATTACCCGCTTAAGGAGTAAGCTTATCGCTAATAGGAAGCTAAAATCCGAGCTATTATATAGTAATTTAATTCGGACTCGGAGGAAGATAGTAGCTAGTCTTCGTTAATAAGCGATAATAACGATACCGATATCGAGTTAATAAATTAAGCGCCCTAGGAAATAAGGACTCCCTCCTAGGGAATATATCCTTAAGATCGATAAAGAAGAAGATAGGATTGAGTATACTAAGATAAGGTATCTCGTTAGAATAATTAAGTAATAGTTCCTTCGATATTAGCCCCCTTATTAGTAGAGGTTCCTTCCTTTATAATTATAGTATAACTAATAATGGATTTTCTCTTTTTACTTCTAACGTATTAATAAATATAGGAGTAGATAGTTATATATTTATAAGCCCTAGATTCGCTAAACGAATAGTAAAGTACCTATAGTCCGATTAATTAGATAACTTTCGTAAGAGAGGAGTTTCCGACTATTAAGGTAAGCCTATATAGGATATTAGTAGGCTAGTACGAGGGTACCTCCGTATATAAGGGCGAACTATTTATAATAAATAGATAATCGTACTCGAGATAAGGTATAATATCCTTATTAGTAAGAACTAGTTCGTATATTATAACGTATAGGCGGACTATATAAAGTAGCGCCTGCTATTCCCCCCCGACTAGAACGTCGACCCGCGGTACTAGATAGATATCCCGGTCGGGAAGACTAAGCTTCTTAAGAGTAAGAGCTATTAGGAGGATATAGTACGGAGGTAACGGGCTATGGACGCCGAGGATAAACGACGTTAGGATAGACGTAGTATCCGTAATCGAATTAAGATCCTGGAGTAATAAGCTATTGAACTAGAACCTACTACTTCTCCTACGCCTATACCTACTACTCCCTATCTAAAGAAAGTTCGCTTCCTTAATTAATAACCCCGGAGGTCGTCGTCTAGTAACTTCTAGTAATACGAGCTAAACCGTATAGAGCGGGAACTCTATAATAGTAGTAGTAGCGATAATAAAGAAGGTCAACTAAGCCTACCGGAACTAAGTTAACCGAAGGTAACGATTACTTCCTTATACTCGGAAATGGATATTCGCGGGCGATATAAGATAAAGCGAGACGTTATTAGCTAGTATAAAGAGCGTATACCTGACTTACGTATAGTTAGAGCTATATCGTTCCTTAAGACGGCCTATAAGGCGTAGGACTCTATTTATATTATATCGTTATATAAGCTAGACCGGTATATCTAGGACCGCCGGGAATAGTAATTACTAAAAGACGATATAGATCTAACTAAGAAAATTATCTAGACCGTCCTTATAGCGTACTATAATTTCCTAGACGTCTTTAGTAAAGCCGAATCGGACGTTCGCGTACCCTACCACTTAGGAAAGGCTAATTACTATATCGAGCTATTAGAAGGTAAGACCCTAGAGAAAGACCTTATCTATAGCCCTCTCTATAAGATATCTCTAGAGGAACTAGAGGCTTATCGTATATATATTATAGAGTACCTATAAAAGGGATTTATCGAGCCTAGCTTAGCCCCCTAGGTAGCCCTAGTACTAATAGTAGCTAAGCCTAGAGGAGGACTCCGTTTTTATATCGACTACTAACGACTAAACTTAATTACCTAGAAGGATCGGTACCCGATCCCCCTTATCGACGAGACCCTCGTACTAATTATTAGTAAGAAGATCTTTACTAAAATCGATATCCGGTAAGCCTTCTATAGGCTAAGAATCTACGACGATAATATCGAATTAACCGTATTTAGGATAAGGTACGGGTCCTACTAGTATTAAGTCCTACCCTTCGGGTTAACTAATAGACCCGCTACTTTCTAGCGATTTATTAACGAAGTATTAGTAGAATACCTCGATATATTCTATAGTACCTATATCGATAATAATCTTATCTTTTCTAACTCCTTAGAGGAATATAAGGAGTATATTAAAAAGGTCCTTACTAAGTTAAGAGAGTACGGCCTTTAGGCCGATATTAAGAAATACGAGTTCTATATTACCAAGACTCGTTACTTAGGCTTTATTATCGGAAAAGACGGTATACGCGTAGACCTAGAAAAGACCTCTATAATTAGAAATTAGGAAAGGCCTACGACCGTAAAAGGGATCTAGTCTTTCCTCGGGTTCTATAACTATTTCCGCCGGTTTATTAAAGATTATAGCCGGATAGCCCGCCCTATAACGGACCTTACGAGGAAAGACTAACCATTCGTATAGTTACCCTATTATTAGGAGGTATTTGAGGAGCTTAAGTACTCCCTACTTACCGCCCTACTACTCGGATACTTCGACTTTTATATAGAAACCCGTATAGAAACGGACTTCTCGAATAGCGTAGTTATAGGAGTACTTATATAGATAGGGGAGGATAGCGAATAGTACTTAGTAGCCTATTATTCGGAAACCCTATAAGGAGCCGAGTATAATTACCTAATATAAGATAAAGAGCTCCTCGCTATTATTAGAGGTCTGGAAACCTAGCGTACTATACTATAGGGGTTATAGAAACTATTCTTCGCCGTTACCGACTATAAGGCTCTTAAGTTCTATTTAAAGAAGAGACTACTAGGTTAGCGATAAGCGAACTAGTAGGATAATTTATTACGATATAACGTCTAATTTACGTATCGACTAGGGAAGGAGAATATTATAGCGGACGCGCTCTCCCGTAAAATAGAAGATCTAGTTACTATTAAAGTGAAGCGTAAAGCGGAATATTATATACGGATCTTTAAGCTACTAGAGGGATAAATTAGTATATTAGCCTAGGATAAAGGAGATGAACTCCCCTCCCCGGAGTAGACTAGTATATTAGCCCTAAAGATCTCCCTCCTAGAGAACGACGAACCGCTAGCTTAACCTTTAGGTATCGAGGTTATTAACGAGATTATTACCATTAATCGTAAGGATCCGGAGATGAGCGTATAGCGAGAGAGAGCGTAATAGGGAGATACCAAGTTCGCCCTATCCGAATTAGGACTCCTTATACGCGATAGAAAACTAGTAGTCTTAGGAAAGGATAACCTCCGGATATTACTTATAAAAGAGGTTTATAATAGAATTATTACGGCTTATCCCGGGCGTAATAAAACTTTCAAACTCTTAAAGCTATACTACTAGTAGCCCGAAATAAGGACGTTCTCTAACTAATACGTTACGAACTATATAGCCTACTAACTAGTACGCTACCCTAGGGATAAGACCCCTAGTTTACTATATCCCTTACCTATTCTACTCCGGCCTTAGTCTTCGATAGTTATTAACTTTAAAAGCTAACCCTTAGACCGATACGGATTTAATAATATTCTCGTAATAGTAAATAGACTTAGTAAGTAACCCTAATATATCCCCTATTATAAGAACGCTACGGCTAAGGACGCTACCCTAATATACTATAAGGGACCCTATTGAGTATTCGGATTACCTTACGAAGTCGGATCGGATCGAGGACCCTAGTTTATAACGGACTTTACCGACGAAATATCTAAACTACTCGGGATTAAGTAAAAGCTCTCTTCTACTAGATACTCTTAAAGCGCCGGCTAAGTAGAAATTATAAACCAATATATCGACTAACGTCTACGACCTTTCGTTAACTATTATTAGGATAATTAATCTAGAGCGATACCCGCTATAGACGCCGTAGCGGGCTCCTTACTATATAATAGTATAGGACTATCCCTATACGAGGTCCTAATAGGTTTCCCGATAAACTTACTATTCGACTAGAGCGCGAGGACCCCCCTCGATACTACTATTCCCTACTACGAACGGCTTAATAGATAAGAAGCTTAGGATATAGTAAAACGTATATAGGGATTTGTTAATTCGGCTAAAGATACGATACGTTTAGTATAGTAGAGGTAGGCGAAGTAGGCTAATAAGTATTATAGGGAACCTGACTTCGGTCCCGGCGACTACGTCTTTATTATTAAGAAATCCTAGTCTACTAACCGCCCGAGCGATAAGCTGGACTACCCGTTAATATGCCGCTACTATAAGATCCTTAGTATAGTAGGATACTCCTACTAACTAGAAGTCCCGGACGATTAGAAGGGCTCCTTAGTATTTCACGCCGATCGCCTAAGGAAGTACCTAAATAACCCCGTACCGGGATAGGCCAACGATAACCCGCTAGGAGAGCTATTTAATAATAAGGAGGAATAGGAAGTAGATAAGATTATTACTTCCCGAATAAACGGAAACGTACTCCAATACTAGGTGGAATAGCGCGGATAGGATCCAGATCTAATATAGTACGATATATTAGGATTCAAGAATACGCCCCTAAAGTTGGCCGACTTCCATAACCAATACCCCGATAATATAGGCCCGCCGAAGCGACTGTAATAGTAGTACGAGGCGTACGAGCGCGACGAAATTAATCCACCTTACGAAGACGATAATATAGCGATAGACTCTAGAGTTGTACGTATACGCCGATTAATACGAAAGAAATAAAGCGGTTTATTCTAGAAGGTTACTTATTCGATTACTATTAGTAGCTATTGTTAAAGTATGGCTAGTTACTAGGGTTGTAGGTCCTGAAGTGCAGGGCACTGCAGTAGCTGTGTTGGAGTTGTGAGTGTTGTGGCTGTTGTGTGGTGCTGAGGGCGCTATACCTAGATTGTTTACTTTGCCCCACAGCACCCTCTCGAAACCCCTATACGTCTTGGCACACGTAAGACAAGCCCACTAGAAGACTATAGAATACAGAGCTGTCTACGAAGCCTGTGGGCCTCTAGAACCTTCTAGAGAGCCCACCTTAGGTCTATATAGACCTGTCCTTTCTCTTAGATAGATTTCCTTAAGCAAGCAAGCCTCTTGTTGTGAGTATAAAAGAAAGCAACAAGCAAGCATTGTACTCACCACTCTTTGTACTATACTTCTATAATACAACTCCTCTCCGTCTTCTTCAGCACCCACAGTTGGTCCCGAAGACCCTGACTGCAGGGCAGAGTCCCCTACAGCCTACGAGGTAGACTGCTGAGCAGAGTCCTCACAGTCTGAGTGGCAGGCCTGTAGCAGAGTTCTACAGACCTGTAGTCAGTCAGCCTGCTTCCCTCAGTGCCTTGCAGAAGCACTGTTGTATCGGACCGTAGGGCACAGCTCCCTACAGTCTACCCTGTACTTGATCGACCTACCCTGCACTTGGTTCCCGATATACGCTACACGCCTTGCTTCCGCTGCGCCTGCTGCCCTGCGCACCCTGTATAGGTGCTGAGTTCAGGCCTATACAGGAACGTAGTTCAACAGCTATAAAAATTTTTTTTTTCTTTTCATATAAAGGACTCGAGGGCGAGCCTTTTTCGGAAGGGGGGAGTAATATTACGGTCGGTACCAGCGCCAAGGCCCTACCACGGATTTAAGCTCATTACTAGCCCCGATTAGGATTAGTCGTACGTAACCTCCCGTAAGCCCCAGAGGTCCGTGCTCCCTAAGCCCTAGCCCATACTTACCCCGCGACCACAATCGCACCTTTATAGATTTTCTTCCTTTCTTCTTCACCTTAGAATCCTTAGACTATGGTATAGCTATATTAGCGATCCTTTTCCTAGTTGCTATTGACCGCTGTCACACTACCCTTAAGGACTGGGTGAATAAGACTATCTCGGCGTACTTATATATAGTTACGTACGAGCTTATAGAGACGATTACTAGGTAGTATATAAATCTATAGGTATAGGCGAGAACCACTTCTTCGAACGATATAGGGAAGGCGAGGACCGCCTATAAGTAAGTAGTTCTCCCTCTCTCGAAGCCCCCGAAGTCGTAGAAAGTATGGATTAGCTACTAGGAGGAAGCCCTATAGAAGGCCAAGGCTAAGAAGGTCCCTAAGGCGTAGGTACCGGCCACCTAGTATAACGACTTTAAGACGGCGATTAGGGAGGTAGGGTAGACTTACTAGTATACTACCTACCGCTTAATAAACTAAAAGAATATCGATACGGGGACCCTTAACTACTAAGACCTAGTAAACGCGTTTAACTAGGAAGTTAGGGTATAGGAGGTAACGAAGAAGCCCTTACGGTTTACGAAAGGGTCCTTCGGCGTAATATACGGTAACTAGGATACTAATAGCCCCGAGGAAGGGAAGGTACCGGACCCGAGAAAGCGGAAATATACCGGAGGTAGCTAGTTAGGGTATAGGGTATGCTCGAATCCCCATACCTTAGAAGACTATTAGTTCCTTTTCCCTAAGAAGGCCTAGGTAAAATAGAACCCCTCGAAGGAGCGTAGGAAGCGGGTAGAGGCGGTGTTATAGGTAGATAACGCCCTGAGGAAGGAAGTCGAGGCCCTAAGGAAGAAGGTTAAAGGAGACCTACCTCGGGAAGGAAGCGTAAGTAGGCCCCGAGAGCCGAGTAGGGCCCCGAAGTCCAGAGCCTCGAGCCGGGCACTAGAGCCCGCTACTATAGTAGAGGACGCCCCGGAGGAAGATTAACTAGTACGCTACGTAGGTAAGGTTAATGCCTTATTCGCCGTATAGTACGTAGCCTTCTCGATAAACGAATACCCTCTTAAGTACTCGGTAATACTAGACTCAGGCTCTATAATATATATCTTTAACTAAGTCAGCCGCTTCCTTAATATTCGGTACGCCCTCGCGGGGGAATTCGTATAGGCTAGGGACTATAAGATCCCTATTACTATATATAGCGAGGTGGACCTATAAGTTAGTAATATATTCGGAGGAAAGAAGGTCCTAAGGCTATATAATATAGCCCTATATAAAGGTATCGTATATAACCTGGTATTACTACGGCGCTTATATAAGAGAGGCATATACTAGGATAATAGCGGGGACCCCACTTACTTACGCCGTATAACGGATTAATCGGTAGTATACGTATTATAGGCCCGGTACGACTAATTCGTTATTAAGTATATTCCGGAAGACCTAAGTAGGGCCGCCTTCTTTACGAGAAGTAACCGGTTCAATTCCTATACCAAAAGGAAGCCCCGGAGCGTAAGCGCTGAAATCTAGTACCTACGTATGGGCCACCCGGGCCCCGGCGCCCTAGAAAGGCTCGTTAATATAACTTAGGGGGTGCGTATTAAGGGTATTAAAATAGTTAAGTATAGCGTATACGCGCGGGCCAAAATAAAGCGATAGGTTAAACGAGAGCTAAAAGATAAGCCTTAACGGCCCGGGGACTACTTTATAATTGACTTTTATAACTAGGAGCCTAACGATAAGAAGTATAACTCCCTTATACTAGTAACCGACCGTTATATAGGTATAAGCTGGGATTTTTATACTACCGACCGGAAGTACGTAACCCTTATTACTATTTTAGAAGCCTTCTTTAAGGAGTTGAGGGTCTAATATAAAGTCGTACCGAAGGTTATCGAATTAGATAACGAGCTTAAGTTAATAGAGTTTACGGACTTCTTTAGGAGGTATGGCCTAGTCTAGAAGCCCTCGGCGCCCCATATATAGGGATAGAACGGTACCGCCGAGAGGGCGGGAGCGTTGGTCAAGTAGAAAGCCCTTATACTTACTTTGGGAGCCGTATTCCCGAATAAATTATAGCGGGAGATCTCTCGAACGGCTATTTACCTACTTAATAGGCAGCCTCGCGCTTAGAATAACTAGAAGACTCCTTATTAGGCCTGGTATTCTGTAAGGGGAAGGCAGGTACGCCCGATCAAGGTGGTCACAATAGAAGCAGTAGGTAGGCAGAGCAAGAAGTGGTATTGGCTAAAGACTTCAACCTGGCCCTCGTAAAGGAAGGTGGGCGAGGGCCGCATCTATATGTAGGCTCAGGGCCTTTGTTGAGGCTCCGCGGGCGTGGCGCCACGGTGTGGCGCTTGTGGCGCGGCCAGTTGTGCGTGCCTTCGAGGGCTGCGCAGCGAGGGCTGCGTAGGGCCCTTTGAGGGCCTTTGTTGCGCAGGGCCTTTAAGGCTCTGCGAGTATGGCGCTGCCGTGTGGCGTTAGTGGCGTAGATGACACAGCGCGCATCGGCTTTGGGCCCGGGCTTCGCATAGGAAGGTGGGCGAGGGCCGGGGCCGTATGCTCGGGGGTCCTTTTCCTTATAACTATCCCCCCCCCCGTAGGTCAACGTCCCCGTTGACTTGACTAATCGTTCCATTTTCTATACCTCTACTTTGCCTTCTTCTTATATCGCTTCAGTACCTTTTGTACGTTAGCCAGGTGTTCCTTTGGTTCCTAGGTATTATATTCGGCTGGCCAGCCCGCCCATTTGACTAGGAACCTTCTTCGGTCTCCTTCATCCTTATACTCCACGATGTCTTCTACTTCCTACTCTTCTTCTCCTTCTACTAGCTTAGGTAGTAGTAGTACCCTCTGGCCCTCGGCAACTGCCTACTTTTCTAATAGGGAGACGGGGAAGATATTATATAGTCTGGCGTACTTGGCTAGTAGGTCTACCCGGTATGCCTATATACCGATCCTTTCTATAATCTTCACCGGGATGAATCTCGGTGCTAGCTTCCTGCCGGCTTTGAAGCGGAAATTCTACGTAGAAAGGCCTACGGTTTCTCCTACTTCGAACTCGATCCACTAGTGCCTTATATCGTAGTATCGCTTCTACGAGTCTACGGCCTTCTACTAGTAGTGGTACATCTTTTCCCTTAGGGTATTCAGTCTACTTAGGCGTTCGTATACGCCTTATACCTTCAGCTATATAGAGGGTACGTAATCCACTATTCGGGGGTTATAGCCGTATAGGGCCTCGAACGGGCTCACTCTAATAGTTATATATACGCTATTATTATACGCGAATTCGGCCTCGGTAAGGAGTGGTACCCATTAGGCCTCTTCGTTAGTAAAGCACCTCAAATAGTACTATAGGCTCTAATATATTCGTTCTGACTAGCTATCGGTTTGCGGGTAGTATACTATTAAGAGCCTTTACTTAATTTGGCGAGCTTTGGAGAGTTCTATCTAGAAGTTGCTTATTAATAGGGAATCTCTATTAGAGACTATACCTAGAGGCGTGCTAAATCGGTACTTAATATACTCGTAGAGTAATTAGGCTAGCTTAGCCGCCGTAACGGTAGTAGTAGTCGGGATAAAGAGGGCGGTCTTCGTAAACCGATCTACTACTACGAGTACGGCATTTATAACGCGGTCCTTATACTAGTAAGGGGGTAGCTTGGTAATAAAGTCTAGGCTAATTTCTTCGAATAGTTAGGTAGGTAGTGGTAACGAGCTTAGCCTTCTATACGGCCTATACCTCGGTTACTGGTTGCCTAAGTATACCTAGTACTATCTCGTATAAGCTTGTACTTCTATATCTAGGTTTTCCTAATAGAACCTTCGCTTTAAGAGGTCTACTATCTTATAGCTACTAAAATACCCGGCTCTAGGGTTATCGTAGTATAACCTTATGAGCTCTCTTTTTACCGCTAGGACCGTAGGGATTACTAGCCTACCTTTATACCGGAGTACCCCCTCGTTATTAACGCTATAGTTTCCTAGCTTACCCTATATACTAGTACCTACGTCTATTTGACCCTCGAGCACTTCCTTAAGGCGGTTTCTATATTCGAGATCCCCTTTCTATAGAGCGATAATCGACCTATAGAACCTATACCTAGGATCCTATTCCTCAGCCGCCTTACCGGCGTAAACCTCTGCCGTAACCGCGTAAGGGACTAGTAGGTCGGTACCCTGAGCGCCTTACTATAGTTGCCCCCCGACCCTCTAGTCTAACCGCCCCGGCGAGATCGTCTACTCTAGCGAGTCCGTAGTAGCCGTACGGCGTCCCAGCCCCTCCCTCGGGGTATATTCGTCCTACTAGTAGCTCCTTTCCCGGGGCTCCGCTTTATTAAACGCTACGCGTCCGGTGGCCCCGAGGGCAAAGCGCGTTATAGCCGAAACCCTAGCTATACCTTCAACTCGAGGATATTAAAGGGCTTATTCAACCCGTCGGACCGCTCTACGGTACCTTCAGGAGCACGATATCTTCTATACTCCGGCCCCGATCCGGGCTACTACCGCTCTTACGGCTACCGGTAGCTCCGTAGCTAACCGTAGTTTCTTCGTTAAGGTTAGTAGTATATCGCCATAGGCGATCTCTCCTACTATATAGTCTAGTCTTCTTAAAAGGGGGTCTATAGGGTTAGTAGTACTAGGGCGGTATTCGATATCGAAGTCGAAGGGGGATAGGCGATATACCTATCTAGCTAGGCGGCCTTTAAGGTCCCGGGCCGGAGCTACGATTACTCCCTTAAGTGCCTCGTAGTCTATAAGGACTAGGAACCTCTAGTTAGTACCGCCTAGGTAGTGGCCCTAGTATTCGAGGGATTCGAGGATAGCGATAAGCTCCTTTTGGCCTATGGCCTACCGGAGCTCTATATCGGTGAGCTTTCTCGACTAGTAGGCTACGGGGCGCTACTAAGAGTTCACTAGTTACGAGAGGATCCCGGAGATCGCCTTATTACTAGCGTCGGTCTCGACCCGGGCTCGTCGGCTCGGTTCCTAGTAGGTTAGGAAGCTTGCGTGGCTGAAGGCCGATTTTAGCTATTCAAAGGCGGCGTAAGCCTCGGGCGGCTAATAGAAAGGGTGGTTAGAGCCCCCTTTTAGTAGGGAGGTAATAGGGGCGGTAATCCTAGAGTATCCCTAGATAAACCGGCGGTAGAAGTTGGCGAAGCCGAGGAAGACTTATATATCCCTAGTAGACTAGGGTATTGGCTAGTCCTGAATAGCTTCTACGCGCTGGGGGTCTATCTCGATACCTTAATAGTTAATAAGGAAGCCGAGGAACTCGACTTGATCCTAGTAAAAGGAGTACTTAGACCGCTTAGCGAAGAGCTAAACCTACTCTAGGCGGTCGAGTACCTCGAGGACGTAGCGGGTATGCTCTTTACGGGTATTAGAGTAGATAAGGATATCGTCGAGGTATACGATATAGAATACGTCTATTAGGCCGGTTAGGGCCCGGTTAATATAGGCTTAGAAGGTGGCTAGAGTATTAGTAAGGCTAAACGGTATAACCGTATATTCGAATTGCCCGTACTAGGTCTTAAAGGCCGTTTTCTACTAATCGGCCTAGCGGATTCGGATCCGGTAGTACGTATCCTTAAGGTTAAGTTTAGTAAAGAACCGGGCGCCGGTAAGACGGTCTATAAAGTTACTAATTAGCGGTAGCGGGTACCGGTTCTTAATAGTAATCTTATTTAGGCCCCGGTAGTTAACGTATAATCGTAGGGTCCTATCCTTCTTAGGGATAAAGATAACCGGGGCTCCGGTAGGGCTATTACTTTCTACAATACGGCCGTTAGCGAGGTTTTCCCGAATATAGGCGGCGAGTTCGTTAAGCTAGGCCTAGCTTAGGGGGTAAATATAGCCCTATAGTAGCGTGGATCCTTCTTTAAGGTCGATATAGTACTCCGCTCTTTCTAGGGTGTTAGGTTCCTAAGCTACTTATTTCGAGAAGATAGTTATTCGGTATACGAGCTCTAGGGGTAACGGCTCGGGGTCAACTGCTTTTTCCGGGCTATCGAGGGCTTTAATATAGTCTTCTTCTAGCCCGATAGCCATACGGGAGACCGTAGCTATAAAGGCGGGGGCGCCGTTAAGGACGTCTCGGGCTAACTCCTTCAGTAGGATCTCTAAATAGCGGCCCTATTCGAAGGCGTTAAGGGCCGTATAGAGAGTTACGCCTTCGGACCCTATACCTGGGTTTCCCTAGAGTACCGGGGGGGATCCTTTCGGCCGTTTAACCCCGTAGAAGAATTAGGAGACTTCTCGCTATTATCTATATATATCCGTAAGCTAGAGGGTAAGGTGGAAAAGGCCGTAGTACTTAATCCGGCTTCTATCGGGGTTAATGAGTTACGGTAGGTAGAGGTCTTCGGCCTCTAGGAGTACGGGGATACGGTATTTCCGGCAGAATCGGTAATCTACGTAGTTGACTTATACCCCCGTATCGGCGTTAATAGTTACTGGTAGAGGTATGGCTTTCTATCCCCGGCGCTACGAACGAGTACTACCTTGGATGGTGAAGGTAGGGCCTAGTTTTACCCCGTCGTAGATGGCCTAGGTAGATCGATCGGGGTTATCGTCTATTAGCTCCCGTTTCCCGAGTCGTCTTTGGAGTTAGAGGGTTCCGGGTACGGGTCCTCGAGGTCTCCGTAGTCCCCTACCTCGATTCTCTAGACCTTAGCGTCCGGGCCTGGTACGGCCGTAGGGCGCCGAGGCGGGAGGGTGTACTAGCGTTATATATACCCTACTTTACTATAGTTATAGTATATAGGAGGCTCCCTAGCGCGGAGCGGTGCCTGGGCGTTCGGCCTAGTGGCGGGTAGGGCGTAGGCAACGGGTTAGTCTGGTATGGGGGAGCCCTAAAGCTCCCTACGTTGAATCCGGGCTTTATTATAGCGGGGTCCGGAGTACGGTTCCTCCGTCGTACGGTATAGTTTTCGGGCCTCGCTAAGGCTAGTGGGGGAGCCTAGCCTTTTCCGGTACGTTTCTTTGTCGTTGCCGTTCCTTAGGTAGGCCCAGGCGAGCCAGATCCGCTTATACTACTTAGCGCACTCCTTTACCGAGGTGACGTTAGGGACGGCCTCGGTATATCGATTGTGGTAGAAGCGGTCAAGTTTAATCTAATAGTCCCGGGCTATAAAGGTAGTATTAATATCTATATCCGGTAGGTGCCTTACTAGCGTAGACTATTCGCGGTAGAATTCCTAAGGGGACCGGCCGCGTTGAGTATATACTAGCCATTCTTTATGTACTTGTACTTCGCCGGATTTACTACCGAGGTAGTCCGTATTAACGTATTCTTTGAACTCCTACTAGGTGATCCGCTCGAAGTCCCCTTCGTGGAGCTGCTTCTGGTAGGCCCGCCACTGCTGCTGCGCTTCTGGCTCCATCCAAGTGCTGGCCTACTAGACTTGGAGCTATTGAGGTCGGTCTAGGCGGGTTACGTTTCCTTATTCGGTAGCTAGGAGCCAGTCTTCCTTATCCTGGAGGGAGGCGTCGAGCTTGAGCTTGCCGACTACGTAGGAGGGAGGGCGATCATCCTTTAATCTAGGGGGCCCTCCCTACGGTCCTAGGTTGGCCGCCAAGGTGCTGCCCAGGCTGGTCATGGCCTACATGAAGGCCTGGAATTGCTGGGGATCCATGGTGGGAACGGTGGCTGTAGCGGCCTCTCTGGGCGAGTCCGGGGTCTGGCTGCTGGAGTCCCCGGGGGCTTCGGATGCCGACCTTCGGTCCTTTCCGCGGGTGTTACTTACCATGTGACCGGCTCGATCGATACCGTAAGGTGTGGAGGTTGAAGAATTGTAAGGGGAAGGTAGGTACGCCCGATCAAGGTGGTCATAATAGAAGCAGTAGGTAGGTAGAGCAAGAAGTGGTATTGGCTAAAGACTTCAACCTGGCCCTCGCAAAGGAAGGTGGGCGAGGGCCGCATCTATATGTAGGCTCAGGGCCTTTGTTGAGGCTCCGCGGGCGTGGCGCCACGGTGTGGCGCTTGTGGCGCGGCTAGTTGTGCGTGCCTTCGAGGGCTGCGCAGCGAGGGCTGCGTAGGGCCCTTTGAGGGCCTTTGTTGCGCAGGGCCTTTGAGGCTCTGCGAGTGTGGCGCTGCCGTGTGGCGTTGGTGGCGCAGATGACACAGCGCGCATCGGCTTTGGGCCCGGGCTTCGCACAGGAAGGTGGGCGAGGGCCGGGGCCGCATGCTCGGGGGTCCTTTTCCTTATATATTCCTTCTTTAACGGCTATACTCTTCCGTACTTAGGGTACTTACGGGTCTTTAGCTATAAGGTATACGCGATGACCGATAGGGCCCAAAATAAGGAAGAGCGCCTTAAGCGTTTTGAGCCTAAGGCGTAGATCGGCTACCTTATCGGCTATATAGCGACTAATATCTATAGGGTATAAGTGCCTTTAAAGAATATAGTTATCGTTACCCGGGACGTTATCTTCGACGAGAATACTATATTTGATGGTAAGTTAGAAACCTTAGCGTAAGACGTCCGGGAAATGGACCCTATAGCCCTCGCGAATTACCTTAAGGCCCTTACGGTTAGGGAACCTAATATTAAGGAAGTAGTAGCCACCCCCGGGGACTAGGAAGATATTAGGGATATTACTAATATACTAGAGGATAACGACGGCGTTATAGAGGATAAGATCGTAGCGTATAAGGAGGTCCCTAAGCTATACGGAAGCTATATAGTAGGAGGGAAGGGCAGCGGGTCGCTCCCTATACTACTATAGTCGCCGCCTATAGCTATACTAGCCGGGGCGATTATATTATACGGGCCGGGGGCCGACCTTAGGGAAACCCGGGCAGCCAAGCTCAGTATAACGGCAGAATACGGGCCGGGGGCTAATCCGGGGAAAACCCGGGTAGCTAAGCTTAGTATTTAGGAGTATTAGAATAGGTCTTTCTATATAGGTATATTAGCTTCTAGGGTAGGGACCCTAGGAAGGAAGACCCTTACGAGGGCATAGGTCGAACGGTTACTTAAGACCCCGTTATCTATATACCGCCGGGACCTCCCGGACCTACCGGGTTACTACGGGGACTTGAAGGACCACCCTATAGGGAACCTCTTCGAGGACGTAGAGAGGGTATATCTATAGAGTTATATAGAGATACGTTCGTAGGTAGAGGTCCTATAACGAGGCCTAAAAGGTATTAAGGTCCTAGACTATAGGTAGGTATACGTCTATAAGTTCGATAAATATAGAAGGTTTATTAAATATAAGGCCCGACTAGTTATCTAGGGAGATTAATAGCCGAAGAACCTCTCGGAAAGTAATTACGCTATAACCCTAGCCGGCCGGTCCTTCCGTACGATTATAGCGATAGCTATACGCTTCGACCTTGAGCTCCTATAGTATAACGCCGTTAATACCTTCGTAAATGCCTCCCTAGACGAGGAGGTTTATATACGTATACCACCGGGGCATAAGAAGCCGGGTACCGTTTTAAGGCTTAATAAGGCTTCATATAGACTTAGGAGATCACTACTTCTTTAGTAGAGGGCACTCTCCGGGGCACTTAAGACCCTAGGCTATAGCCCCGTCCCTTACGAACCGTATACCTTTACCAATAACGGCGTAATCATTTTCTTCTATATAGATAATATCGTCCTCGCCTTTAGGGAGCAATAGAGGAAGGAAGCTCTCGAAGTTATCGAGAAGCTCAAGGCCCACTTCTAGCTTACGGGTAGGGATAATTTATAGTAATTCCTAGGTATTAAGATCCTCCGTAATAGGGCTAAGCGGCGCTTATAGTTATTATAGTCTTTATATATTACCAAAATAGGTACCCTTACCGATATATCACCTATACCGCCTACTAGCACGCCTATAGCGAGGGAGGAGCTATTACCCTATAAAGCTCTCGCGAAGAAGGCCGATATCCTACGGTATATACGGAAGGTCGGCTCCATTATATATACCGCCGTTATTACTCGCCCGGACGTAGCTTTCGCCGTCTCCCGGCTCTCTCGCTTCACGACCAACCCCGGCCCGGAGTACCACAAGGCGGCTAACCGGGTCCTTAGCTACCTACTTCGTACTAGTTATCTAGCCCTATAGTTCGGAGGCGACGATGACTTTAGGGTGGCTAGTAACGCTTCCTTCGGGGATAACTCGGTAGACCGGAAGAGCTTACAAGCCTACGCTATGAAGCTTTTTGGGGGTATAATCGGCTAGAGGGCGAATAAATAGGCCACCGTAACGACTTCAACCACCGAGGCGGAGTTGCTTACTCTCTCGTAGGCCATAAAGGAAGCCCTATATATTAGCAGGCTACTAAAGGAGCTACACGTCAACCTTAAGGACTACCGCATTACCGTCGAATATAACAACCGTATAACTATTCGGTTATTAATAGAAGAGATCTCCTAGTTGAAGACGAACCTTCGGTATATTGATATTTACAACCACTAGCTACGGTAGGAATATAGGCTTGGGCATATGAAGGTAGTATATACGAAGAGCGTAGAAATAATCGCTAACGGCCTAACGAAGGCACTATAAAACAACGCCTTTACGGAGTTCGTACATCAGATAAACCTATAGGACGTATTACGGTAGTTAGTAGCTAGAAGGCAAGAGGAAGGAACCCCGGTTGGGCATTTGGATTTGCCTGGGGAGTTGTGAATACCCTCAGGGTACGGAAAGGAAGGAAGGATTTTGTGTGTTTACTTTTATATACGGTTACTTTAGGCAGTTGAAGCCGGGAATAGCTTCAACTAAGGGGGTGTATTAGAAAGGCCATACTGGATTTGGCATGGTCTTGAGGGTCCGGGCAGGGGCCGGGCAGGGTGCGCACAGGGCACCTAATTAGACCGCCTTTTCCACAGGCTCTACACTGGTCCCCGGCCTGTAGGGCGCAGAGCTTTTCTTCCTTCTACACAACGGAATACACACACTTGGAATACCCTCCTTTTGACTGCTTTTGCATGCTTTGGCTTCTGAAACGCTTTACTTACTACCTTACTTTACTACCTTGAAATTGCCTTGCACATGTTTTCCTGCCTATCTAGTGTGTGTGAGAGAGAGAAAAGCAAACCCCCCCCCCCCTTGTGGGTCTTGCCCTTTGTCCCGTTCCCGTTCCGTGGTGGTTCTGTGCCCGATACTACACCAAAGTGGAGGCGGGGAGCAGGCGCCGAAAGGCCCAGCCAGGCTCTCGGTTCGTTTGACGGCAAGACAGGTCGTTCCACCTCCAACACGAGCGACAGCGACAGCGACAGCAACAGCGACAGCAACAGCGACAGCTCTCTGCGTCCACTTCAACCACCGAAAGACATCATTGTGGGCGGGTTTCCAAGAGAAAGCACGCCACGCCACGCTCGTCAGCGGTCGACGAATGTAGACAGTTGTGAGCTAGCGTATGCAAAGAGCCGTTGGCGCACTCGACCACTTTAGGCTCGGTGCAAGGTACCATTCAGGCTCGCGAACTCGAGCCCGGACACCCAACAGACCCCAACAACCGTGGCACCCTCAGACTTGACTATGACCGATCATGCCTCCATTGGAGACGCTGCTCTCCCGAACAACGACCTGCCCGCGGTGGTTCTGTGCCGACCAAGTAGTAACAAAATAACAGCGGTTAGTTAAGTCGAGTTGGAGGCGGCTTCGTTAGATCACCACCACTCACAGCAGATGCGGTAGCAGTAGCAGTTGCAACGGGCAACAGAGATAGAGAGATAGACAGAGGGATAGATAGAGAGATATTTATTCATTCAATTCATTGCCGATGGCTGGCGGAAGGGGCGCGCGGTATGCACAGACAAGCAGGCAAGGCACGAGAGAGAGAGAGAGAGAGAGAGAGAGAGAGAGAGAGAGAGAGAGAGAGAGAGAAGAAGAATGAGTTGGAGAAGCCTAATACCTTGCAATTGCCCCCTCGCACACATTTTTTCCTGCCTACCTAGTGAGAGAGAAAGAGAGAGAAAAGCAAAAAAGTCCCCCGCTCCTAACGGCCCACAATATAAGAGAGCTCGCCCTTGTTTACACTGAAGTTTATGTCAGCCAATGCATTCTTGCGCTCGTGGCGGTTCCACGAGAACGTGTGCCGTCACTGATAAGAACGGTCTCGTCTCCCGCTTCTTGCGCGGCAGGCTTCACTTCGACGGCATCGGCCTGCATCTCCTCAGCAGCAAGTACGCAGTAAGACGACCGACTGCAACACTAGCTTCGACGATCAAAGTGATGAACCATCGGGAGAACCGCCAGAGGAAATGTGAGCAGGAGGTCGAACAGTGCTACAGAATGGATCAGCCACAGGCCGCGCACATCACAAAGGGGGAGTATATCATACCCAGAGTAGGGCAAATCTTCTCAGTTGTCAGCGGGGCGTCGTTGGTCAAGACGAATACAACACGGCAACCAAGTGTTGAGCAAGATACAAGGAAGGGGGCCGTCCCATCTCCAAGAAGAAGAAGCAGATTCGCATCCGAGTCGAGGAGGGGGTATTGCAGGTGTTGCCATCGAAAGCAGTTAAGATGCCATCGGTTTCCAGCTACAGCAAGGTCAGTACACACAAAGACAAATACCAACTGTCGTCGGCGCTGAGGTGGGGGCATGTCCGTGGTTTGCAAGACTCTAGAGGGATCGCGCCGACGTACCGAGTTTGAAAGCCTTGGCGATGACGGCGGCGCGTAGACGGATCGGCGGCTCGCTCGTTGCTGCTCCGCGCGGGGTGGACCGGCCAGAAGTGACGATTGATAACGCGCCCCAGCTCTGGCGTTCCCGAGATACCGCTGATGGGGGTTGGGGGCGGCCGTGCGCGCCGCCGTGCAAGACGCAATTCCTCCTGTTAACCACCCTATCTGGGGTGAGCGAGGTGCCCCTGTATAAAGCGAGCCTCTGCATCAAGCGCAGGAAGATTCACTGACAGCCACGCCAAGACGCTGTGAGACAGCTACGTGCAGCCCGGCAAGGAGCTCTCTGAACCCAAACTATATCGACAAGAAAGCCGACGCCAAGATCTTCATGCCTGCTCTGCCCTGCCTTGCCCTGTCTGTGTGTGCATTTTGCGTTTTGGTCGGCAACTTAGTGACGGAAGCGCATAGAACCACCGTAGATAAGGAAGGACAAAGGAAGGCATAAGGGGACTTTGCTTTTTGGTCGTCATCGGGATTAACGTATTGAATATGCCGGAATAAGGACCTGGGAAAGTGGAAGTGGGAAGGATCGCAGCGGCCGAAAAGTCCGGGCTGGGTCGAGCTCGGGCCAAAAGTCAAAAGCGCGTTGCTGCCTGCTGCGTAGGCTGAGCTTGTGCTGTCTCCTTTGCCAACTGGGCGGCTGGACTTACCCTTTGACGTTGCCTTCGGCGTTGAGAATCTGACGCCGCTGCTGGCGTTGCTGCTCGGACTGTCTTTTCCGGCTGGGAAGACTGCGTTGGCTGTTCCGGCTGTGGCGGTTGCGTTGGCTGTGGCGGTTCGTTGGCTGTGGTATGGCGACCGGACCAAAAAAGAAGAAGGGAAAAACCACCAGGGGCTGACACTCCTCCCGCCATTGAACATTGAAATTAGGCATCTCCGTTTACGCATCGAATATGTCGCTAAGGTCTTGATAAAAACCTTTGAGGGCACCTTTCGGCATGTCCCGAAAAGAATAGCGGAAAGAACCCCCGGGCGGCTAGTCTGGTTAGACTGGTTTCATGGTTCATATTCTGGTATTCCGCGCCGTGGCCGTTGCCGTAGTTACCGCTGCGCATAATATGAAAAGTGCCTAAAAGGCAGTATGATGACACAGTCTGGGACTCTGAATATGGAAGATCAAAGGTGCAAGCTGACAAGGAAGATTTACCGAAGTCAAAATCTTCAATGAAGGATTGTGGCCCCCACGGCAATCGTAGGTCTAAGTCAATAGTACCGTGGGAAAGAGGAGATCAAGGCAGTCAGAATGGTATGCTAGAAGTGGTGATTGAAGGAGTGATTAATTGTTGATGTAGAAGAGAGAGAGAAGTGTGTGAAAATGAGGGACGGAAGCTTCCTATATATACATAAAAATCCACACCATCTAAAGCTCCACATACTCTACAAAAACAAGCCCTACAGGCTAGGTGGCCTTATTTCCTTCGGTTATTACTATAGGCATCGTCACTTCCACCGTGCGACGTCCGACGAGGATCCTGTAACCCTTTGGCGTAGCCATTCTAGATCACATTTCGTTGTGTTTTGTAGCAACTAACGTTATGCCTGGGATTTTGATCTGCGGTGCGGTGGTAACGTGCCGAGGTCCTTCTCACCGATGCCTTCTGCCACCGATGTAGCCACCGATGCGACTGGAACACGAATCACCGCCATCTAACTTTGCTATGGCTGTAGGCCGCAGTTCTGTTGAGTTGCAAGTGGGATGCTGGTGTCGTGTCGCTTAAACGTTGCAGCTCAAACGTGTTTATGGATTTATTTAGCGGGAACTAAACTGTGAGTGAATGTGCGCTCATAGGCGGGTGATAGTGGCGAAAGGGGCACGGTGGACATCTACTGTGGTGGATCCATTGGCCGGGCTGGCTGTTAATTGTTCGCTGTGGCTGCGAGGAGTTGGGTTTTCTCCCCCTGAGACCGAAGAGAAGGTGCCAATCTTTTTGCTCCCTCACTAATCGACGACGACAACGACTCCCCCACCCATAGGAAACCACTCCCCATTTTTTCGGTACTTACCCGAGGGAACGCAATCGTACACAGCATCAGGAATTGCATCATGGCCTGGTGTCTGGTTCTTGTCAGACGCAGACGACGAGGGTGGACCCGAACAAGCGCGTGTGTGGCCATTTCAACCTTGCTGAACCTTGGAGCTCGGCGCTTTGGAAGCCATTCCTTTCGATTCTATTCGAATAAAATGATCTATGTAAGGCCCTTTTCCTAACAACCCGCCCCCAGCCAAAGACGCTCAGAATATGTAACAGACACGAACGAGCGACTCCCTTCGCCTCCTGCGATGCGTCGGCGTGGGCCACCCCTCCAAAATAACCGCCTCCTTCGCCCTCCGCCGAGCCTGAAGACATCACATAGTTATCGTCCTCTTTTCAGACTTGGTACGCTGCCGGCCCGGGCTGGCGCGGAACGACCGGGCGAATGACGCCCCACAGCTTCTCAAAAAAGTCCAGCCACGGAAGCGTGTAGTCCCGGAATTGCCCCAATATGTGGTTTCGCTGCATACAAGGTTAACTACACCGCCATGGCCATGGCCAAATTGAAGGAAGGGAAAATGCAATTTACTTTGATCAGTTGTAGCTAGACAGTCGGGCTAAAGATGCACTACTGGAGGCGGTCGTCCTAGCGTACGCCGGGTTCCTCTCCAAGCTCCTGCCAAAGCCGGAACCTCTTCCTCTTGAGCGTCCATAAGCCGCCTGACGTCATCAACTCTGATCTCAACACTCTCTTGCCTCCTCACTTCCTCGACAGCTCTTTCGTAGGCAGCTAATTTTAAAGTAGACTTCGTTTCGGAGACCGCGGTTAATCGCGTCATACATCACTTAGAGTATGACGTACGTACCTCAGCTCGTCGGGCCAGAACCTGCGCATGCGCCGCCGCCGCGGCGGGTTGGGGGCATCACCAGCAGCTGGCGCATCGCCAACAGCTGGGGCCGGTGCCGGCAACGGCAGGCAAAGTAGCGAGTGCAAAAGGTTTCTTGGAGAAGTCATATTGAAGGATGATGATATCTGAACGAGGGATATCGAGAATGCTAGTTACTCTGCTGGTTGCTTGTTCCTTTTTTTTACCTTGGTGGCTCCTCAGTTGGTACCAGCCAAGGTGGACGCCTCAGGTCGCCCACGGCGGGGAACACGGGCTAAGGCCAAAGCGGGCAGCGCGTACAGACGAGTCGCAGTCCTAACCTAACTTGGGAGCCACCACCTCCCGAGTCCTGAAGCTTCGGCGCGCGCGCGCCAACAATCCACCAACAATCGAACCAACTGAGGTAGACTTGGGGGTGGGTGAGTGTGGCCTGGAAGTGAGTCCGCCTCAGGTCGCTCGTGTGCGATTCCATTGCTACTCCACTATAGTTAGTTGTTCGACGCCATCTCGGGGGTCCGAGCGACTGTCACAGGCATCACTCCACACCATCACAGGCATCAGGCAACAACAACGCTTGCAGGCTCTCGCGGACGAGGCTCGGATTCATATTGGTGACAGACTCGACCTGGTGTCACCGGCGGCGGCACCCATGTGGGCTCGCCGGCACTGTACCGACTTCCCCCAAAGCGGTCCTGGGTGACTGATTGGTTGTGGGTAGTGAGGACGACATGCCGCCTCAAGCGTCTCTGTAAAGCTCACACCGCTACCACCGCCTGGTAGCGCATGACTGGCAGCTGATGCACATGTCACGGGCTGTTGGAGCTTAACTCGTAATTCCAGGATGCCGGTGTGTCTTCGACAACAACAAGCAAACAAGTCTTCACCGGTCCCAAGCTAATAGACTGCCGATCGGATCATGGCAAAGTCAAAATAATTAGACGGCTCCAACACTACACATGAGGCCCACCAAATAACAGTCCGAACGCCCGGTCACTAGTATGGCGTCAATGTAGATATGGAAAATAATGCATCTGATGCATATGACAAGAGTCCGCCCGCCTGACATGGTGTATTATATCCAATATATCATTGTCCAATATGTCTTATAGCCAAGCACCAAACTCGACAGCACTACCGTCTTTTAGTATGACTCCGAGGGACGCCATGCCCTCGCTGTCTTCCCTGCTGTCGCCGGACCCGGCTACGCAGCAGCAGCAGCAGCACGTCCCGGCGATGGCACAGCCACGGCCACAGCCACACCATATGAATGTCATGCCCTCGCTCTATCAGCAGCAGCACATCCCGGCGACGGCGACGGCGACGGCGCAGCCACGTCATATGAACGGCATGCCCTCGCTCTCTTCCCTGCCATGGCCAGACCCGGCTACGCAGCAGCAGCACTTCCCGGCGACGGCACAGCCACGGCCACAGCCACACCATATGAATGTCATGCCCTCGCTCTATCAGCAGCAGCACATCCCGGCGACGGCGCAGCCACCTCCCATGAACGCTATGCCCTGGATCTCTTCCCTGCCATCGCCGTACCCGGCCACCCCGGCGGCCCGGGCTTCTTCTCGCAGCAACCCGCATCAGCTCAGGACGCATTATCCATACACACGCTGGCCCAAGAATGTGAAGCTGGTCATCTTCCAGACATTGTGCGACTGCATTGACCAAGGCTACCGGCCGAAACTCGTCTTCAAGAGTGCTGCATACCGCAAGGTTATTAGCGAAGTCGCAAGACAGACGAACATGATGATCGGGTTCGCCCAGATCAGGTGGATATTGGATGGTCAAAAGGAGAAGTTCCGTCGGTGGCAGAAGATTGGAGAGTTTCCCGGGGCAGGCTGGGACGAAGCCCTCAAGCAGTGGGTTCTTGAGCCGGCTGCCTGGGATGAGCTGATCAAAGTAAGTGCTTTTTTTTTTTTTTTCCTTGATCTGGCTTTCCTTAATTTGGCTATGGCCATATATTTAACCTTGCATGTAGACAGACCCCAAGATAAGGGCATTGCGGGGCTGCTCGCTGCCATGGCTAGACCTCTCCAAAAAGTTGTGGGGCGGCATACCGGAACCAGAGAGGCGCACTGCCGCCCAGGACTCGCCATCTCTTAGTGAAGGGCAGCATGTGTAGGAAGATCGGTGACCCCAAGGACTAGGTCGATGAAGAGGCATAACCTATATACATGTGAGGCCGATTGAATAGAGTGGTGATGTTATTTATGAGAATTCATCGGGGCACCCACCCTAACACTACGTATACCCACCACTCCACACTTGCCAGCTATATCCAAGGACCCGTATCTTTAGCGGTAAAGAGTATTAGTGCATAGATGACTTCAGGCCAAATCGCGAATTACCTGAGCGGTTCTGATGACTTCGACCTTGACTCCCTTGATACTTCGCTTCGCGCCTATACGGTTAAAAAAGACGATGTTGTGCCCACCGCCCGAGGTTTGAGGATTCTCATTAAACCATAACAGGTCCGCAACGTTTAGGCGACCCTTCGTGAGCAACGATATAGTCCTTTTAACTTAATAACGGCCCTTATCGACATGTTGAAGCGTTATAAAGCTTCTCATAACATTGATTACTTTATTGACTGGGCCGATGAGGAGGATGCGACCGTACGGCGGGTAACGCGGGATTTTTAGACCTACAAGTGGTATATAGAGCTTTGGAGGGACAACCCGAGGCGTTGCCTTTCGACAACACGTACAAGGCAATCTTTTCCTTATATAATTGTGCCCTATACAATTGTGGTGCGTTGCTAATAATTTTTCTCTCTTTAGTTAATCGGTTCAATATACCTCTCTTCAACATTACCGGCATTAACTCCTTGCATGCCAATTTCCACGTTGCCTTCTGACTTTCCAGCGGGGACACCGAAGAAGACTTCATTTGGCACTTCGACTGCCTTGAGAAGTTGGGGGGGTCTTGGGTCCTGCCGGCCGGCCCCTGTCAGAGGCAAGGCAAATGGTGATTCAGCTCATCGATGCACTTGCACCTGCACCCTATTCCATCATCCCCTGTGCGAACCCACCGCCAAATATTTAACCCATGTGAAAAAAGAACATTTAACCTATATGAGGTCATCAAGTCGAAGAAGGTTATCCGGAGAAGGGGTCAGACTCAACCTTATATGCTGGTTATGTTTTGACTAGGCTATATAACCTGGGTATCTTCTTGGGAGGAATCTGGTTCGTCCAAGCTCCGGTATCAACCTCGGCGGCGCAGACTTCCTGTGAGACGTCAGTGCCAAGCCCGCCTTTCCGGCCGTGCTCGTACTCGTGCTCGGATGGTGGCTGGCAGCTGATGCCCATGTTACGGGTTGTTGGAGGCCCGTCTTCGACAACAACAAGCGAACAAGTCTCAACTAGTTCCCAGCTAATGCACATATTACCAAGGGCAAGCAACCTATCTCGGCCCAAAGAACAGCTTCTTGGTGCACTGTAGGTACAAGGTATATCGGCGCCAAGGCCTTACAGCTCACCGCCTAGGAAAGTACCACATTTTACACCAAAATTACCACCACTTTCGCTAGCTGCACCGCTGCAAGTGCTGGCACCGCAATTGTACCGCAATTGCACAGGCAGCTGGAGCCATGCAAGCCCCTTTGCCGGGCGCTTTTCCAATGCATATCCAGTCCCAAACTCCTGACCGTGTCATCCTTTTTGGTCAATCATGATGTTCCAGCCCAATTACGCCTTCCCACGGCGGGAAGCCCTGGGTATTTATTTGCCGTGGGACCTGAGAGGGACAATGCAAAGAAGAACAAAACCAAACCCAAACCCAACCCCAAAAAACGAACAAGCCAAAACAAAAGCAAACAACGTATTGCCGGGAAGTCAAGTTGGTTCCCTCACAGGTGCTTGACCAGCTTGCGGTACTTCTCCAAGGCAATGTTACGCTGGTCCTCGTCGAACGTGATGGCGCCGGCATCGAAAAGCGAATGAGCCGATCGGCCTGGCTTGTAGCGGATCGTTTCAAGGGGAAAGTTGGCGTTGGACCTTTTCCCCTCAAACTACCTACGTTGACATTTTTGTTTCCAGTTTATTAAACCCTTGGATCAGCCGGTCTCTCTATTGTTTAGCTTGTATACGTTAATCAGGTAAATATCGATGTTGGGCGTCGTCGCTATGGCTTAGGTCTAATGAGCCGTGCGTGGCTGAGCAATGAGAGACGATAATTATTAGCAGATGCGGATCTGTTGAGAGAATATTTTGTTATGCACGACTTACGACTATCAATACGACTACGGTTATCAGTACGACTATCTACGGCGATCACTAACTACTATGGTCAGCAGTAATTAGGAGACGACGAAACAGCAAGACCGAGTGGAGGGGACAGTCAGTTGGATTACGACGGAGGGAAAGGGAGTGAAGGAAGATAGAGATGAGGAAAAGGGAGCAGGGTGTGGTGTATTCATTGGGATTTCGGGAATCACCAAAGGAGAGGACTTGTAACAGTTCGGTGCCACGGGCATCGCCGACAGTATCAAGGCCGATGCCAAGGCCGAGCACAGTCTCTTGCTCCACGGGGCCATCCGAAACTGCCGAACCTTGGACGCCGGGGTCCAGACCGACTTGGCAAGGGTCCAGGACCTCGAGAAGCAGAAGAAGACGCCCCTTTCGACTCACACTAGTAGGTCGAAAGGGATACGATACCTGAAGAAGATCTTCTTCAAGATACGGGAGGAGCGGGATTTGAAGAAAGCAATTTTGAAGAAATCATGGCTATGGAGAAGGCGTTGGGAGATGATGGACCAATCGAACAAGGTATGATATGTTCCACAGCTGCTTATGTCGCGGGCTGATGTGTTCCCATAGCTGGCTGCCCTGCGTCGTCTATCTATTGTAGAAGACAATAGGCTACTGGAGATAAAGAGCAGGAAGCCGGTAGCCTACCTATAGTGGGTAAGCGGCCTACCCTATACCGTGGTGTTTCTGTGCCCCGTCCATTATTGAGTTACCGGCTAAAAGCAAAGGCAAACACGGAGAAGAAGATGAGAAAGGCGATAGAGCTGGGCACGAAGAGAGAGATACATCCTGCCCACAACTTCGGCACCTGCCCACAGCGCTGCTGTACCCCGGGCGAAATGCCCCATGCCGGCCCTCGCTGCCATTACGGCTGCCTCGCGTAGCCTTGCCGTCTTGCCGACCCGCCTGCGCCGCCGGCACGAATTTTTGCTTGCTATGGGCACCTATGTACCACAGGCAACCAGGCTACCCCTGCGGGTGGCCCGGCCCCCCCAGCCCAGCCAACCACACTGACTGCCACCACGGCAGTTTTTGTGCCCGGAGCCGCGGCGCGCAATGTGCCCGCAACACAGCCCACCCCCCCCCCCCCCCCCACCGCCGCCGTCATTAGCCTCCTGTGATACCCAGACCATATTAAGACGTTGCACCGATTCCTAGAACTGGACCCAGTCCACTTCTCGTCCTCGAAAAGCGTATACTGCAACTGGTTTACCGGCGCTGTCTCGCTCTCTCTGTAGTCGGAATAGCTGTACCACCTCGGACTCTTTAAAGTTCTTATCGAACCCCCAGGACTTTATCCGCCTCTTGTACATTTTCTGCCTGGCTTCCCACTTGTTTATCAGTGGACCCGTACGTTAATCTACACATCTCATTTGTCTGCGCGGGTGCTTACGTCGCTCGAAAGCCATGTTGGTCCTCCATAACTTTCATGACATCCTTTAGGGGCATGCTCTGGACGAGGTAGAGCTCCTGGATTAGGCCCTTGTGGAGGTGCCACTCGTCGCCACCCACCCAGCCCGAAGGCGAGTGGTTTTGTCCTTGATCCACATATTCCATGCCGTCTTTTTGTATATAACGCCTTTGATTTCAATTCAGTGGTTATCTGGGGTGGTTGAAAGCTGAAAAAGGAGCAGAGCTGAGCGTGAATTTCAAGAGAAGGTTGCCATGGCTTTATCCCCCCTCTCCTTTCGTTGCGTCATTACCTAGCTCATTTGGCGGGGATGAAGAAGTCAGTTTTCCGTCCAAGTTCTACCTAGTACAGGCGCAATGGGACGTACAATCTACGAAAAGGCCCAACAATGCTTTAGGCGAAGTGCTGCAAAATATTAAAGTCCTCCTGTAGCGAGTGTCACAGTACTCCAATACCACCACGTCAACTTCTCCAAGTGGATTAATTGAAGAGGCGGACAGCCAAGGATTTAAATACAGAACAGCGATGGACCGCTAAAACGTCGGGTGTGGCCGTGGACAGAAGCATGGCATTGGGTGTCTGCATGAGGTTGGCGTGCCGAATGTTGCCGGTATTCGCGAGCATGGAGCCTGAGACGGGTATGCATAGGAATAGCACCAACACCTTTACAGCGGTGTGTGGTCTCGTCACACCTGGTGTCAACGTCCTTCTAGAAAATAGTCTATCCTTTAGTTCCCTCAACTGCTGGAGTGGTAAGAAGATACTTGTGAAATGGCCGAAAAGTTCCGCGGCCTTTAAGGGCGTGAGATGGTAAATATCATCCGCGAGCCGCCTCTGTGGCACTCTGGACAGGATAGTGATGCTGGGGCGGATCACGCCAGTATGAAGAGAATGATATAGGCCATAGGTCGAGGAGAGAGATTAAAGGGTATGGCCCCTAGAGTGTGTCCAAACCCTATAAAAGTATCGTACTTTTTATAGGAGAGCTGGAACTACATCCTGGTATAATGTAGTTTGCGCCAAGAATTGGGAAAGAGGAGTTGAAATCAGGATTCACGCAGCGGCTGTACCAAGTATTGGGCGCTTTACTCCTGAGGGAAGCACGTTCTGTCTCTTATTCAAGTCAAGCCAACAGCATCGACGTAGGTTATCAGCCAGCCAGCCAGCCTTCCGCTAGGAGCCAAGAGATAGACGCTAGCAAGGTATAGGTAGTGGTGGCTCTTTAATGAGATACTATTGGAGTATTGTCTTGTATGAGGGCAAGAGACCAGTGCCAACTAGCGACTTGCAGGAGCCCAAGAGGTCAAGCCTCGTTATCACTATGAGAACTTGGCAATTTGAGCTCCCCGAACGAAAATTGCAGTCTTTTGTAGGCCCTGCCCCCCCCCCCCCGTTTTTCTGTGTCGTCTAGGAAGTAAAGTTGGCTTGCAAAACACAACACGGGAACGAACAAACAGCAGAAGAATGTCCTTAGCCAATAAAGTATCGACCCAGCCGCGGTACTGGGTGATTCACTAATCTGGCTGAGCCGCACTGTGTAGCTCTTTATTGCGCGCAAAATCTGCGAAGGGGCGGCGCAGCCCGAAAAAAAGGTTTCCGTCGTTGGCAATATTCCACCTCATCTGGAATGCGAGCCGAGTGCCAAGGTTGATAACGGCGTCGACGGCTCCGTCCCCAATGTAGCCGCTGCCGCTTCCCCACAATCTTTTGTCGTCAATGAGAAAGAAAAAAAACATATGACAATTATCCAGCCTTGGAGGGAAACGAAAGTTGATAGGTTATTTTTGTGCCATAGGCGGAAACCTCGATTTTGCAAGGCGGTGCTAAGGTTCGTGAGTCAGTCGGTCGGTATGAGTCTGTTGGTGCTGTGCTGTTCTGTTCAGTAAAGGAAAAGGAAAATGATAGATTATACATGCCGAGAGAAGAAACACCAAGTCTCAGTGGCTCTGCCGACCACAACCGAGTCCATTGACAACGGCCACAAAATCTAATCAAGGCACCGGCGCTCTAAGACTCTTAATTGCGCACCTGGGTCCCGTCTGCTCAGGAACTGTCCTCTAGGGCCGCTAAGTTCTACCGAGGCCACTAGGAGCAGGCCGGCTACATTGCAGGCATGGGATGGATGCCGTAATAAGGTATCTATCTCATTCTCGGCCGTGCCTTTGACGTCAGCGGCCCGCGTCTCTCCCAGTTGCCAAAGTCTCGGACCTTGCCAGCCACTCGCTACTATATCAGAAGTATTATCCATCTCCCGGCGAAGTCGCAGCCACCCCAATTGTTCTACGGGCATCATTGATACACACGTTGTCTACCGTCTGACTTCTATGTACGTACGTGTATGTATCTTTGTTGCCTCTGCCATCAATCAGCTCCCACCGCAGTGGCCACAGCAACGGCAAGCACGTTGTTGCCGTCTCGTGACAGGCGCGCGCGGCGACATGGCATGCCCTGTGACGGGATCCCAACGGTAAACCTCCATCTCGGTCATGGTAAACGAGTCGTCAGCATCTGGCTCTGGCGTTGCGGCGGCCTCGCCGCCCTCATTCTTCAGCGGCTACATCCTCGTCGACACCCAGCTCGCCCTGCGCAAGCATCACGTCTCATCCTTCCCCTTGCCAAAACGAAAAAAATTACAAACGAACTACCGTTTTCTAAGCCTGAACAGAGGCAGCACCGCTATGGACGCCCACCCCTTTTAGATCACAGGCGAGAGCGCCTCGAACAAGTGGAATCCAGCACGCCCCGAGCTGTTGCAACGCTGGGCACAGGTGCCACCAACAACTAGTGATTCACAGCGGCAGAGACTTTCGGTGCCCCCGTCACGGACCACGGATGTCTTTTGCGTGCTTTTGTCATCCCTCAGTGAGAAAAGAGCTGCACATGGCGGGGGGGTCGAACTTGTCGCTTCTTTCGACAAGATCCAGGTACTCCCAGCCCCCCCAAACCCCAGCCAGGCGCCTCCACCACGACATGGGAGCATTCATTGTTTGGTGGCCAGCTCAATCTCGCCCGCCGTGCCATAGACCCAAATATCAGCCTCAATCAGTCACGTCACCCAACCAACCAACCGGGAGGTCCCCGTACGTACAATAACAAAGTAAGACAAGACAGACAGACGACTTCGGGGACCTCGGCCGGCTGCCTTCTTTGGAAAGTGTAGCAAAACAAAACACAGGCATCTCGGATAACCCAGATCGGCGTCTCCTTTTTACAAAGACACAGAGCTGCCGACCCCCCTCCAGTCGCTATCGCTATGGTACAACAGGCTGCCCGGAGACGGAGGCACCAGGTCCGTCCTCGCGAGGGATGGGCATAAACACCCCCTGTTGCTGCTTTCTGCCACACGCGCCCGGCCTCTGTCCGTCACCCACCCCCTCGAGCCAAGCAAGAAGTCTCAGCATCTACACAGAAGCATTCAAGCGGAGGCTGGCCAGGACCGAGCGGGAACCCCCGCAGCAGACCATCTGTTCGGGGTCTAGGGACGGGGCATGTAGACTTGTTAAGCGCAAGCAGATTCATCCGGCGGCGGCAGCCCCCTAGCCCGGGAGCCCCTATCCCTCTCTATCAGCAGGGGGGAGGCCACAAGCCCCAGGCGCAGCACCATTCGCCGCAACAGGGGTACCAGCAGCAGCAGCAGCAGCAGCAGCAGCAGCAGCAGCAGCAGCAGCAGCAGCAGCAGCAGCAGCAGCAAGGAAACGAAGTCGAGCAGCTTGTCGAAAAGCTGCTGCCGAGGACATTCAAGAAGCTACCGTCTAGGGGTTGCTTCTCTCGACCTTCAAGTTAACTTTGACGTCGCAAAGCCTCGCCATACGTTACACAGCATGGCAGTGGGGTGAGGGCCTTCCTCGTGACGGGTGCAGGATCCGTCACAAGAACTGGGCGGGCTTTTTTCCAGGCGCAAGGCGCACTCCAACACAAACTGTCAGCATGCGATTACGGAGAGCGGCAATTACACACTGCCAGCAAAAGTGTGACTAGCGATAGCTCCCGTAGCCCCGCGCCCACGAGCGAGTGAGGTGAGGCGCCCAAGAGGCCTGCGAGAAGGTTGGCAAAGGGTCGGCATGCAGTGGCGACATGCAGCTTTATCATTTACCAATCCTCGCCCTGTTTCTTTCGGCAGTGGTCGGTCTCCTCGGGGAGGGGGGCACGCGCGGGTCTTTGAGCGGTGTCGGCGGCGCCGTATCGGGCATCACGGGTGGCCTAGGCGACGGCCTCGGCAAAGTCGGGCAGATCGGCGGCGGCGTCTTCCTGCGCTGTTCGTGTCGCCCGCCACGGGCGGGCTCCTGTCGACTTTCCCAAGGTCCTCGGTGGTAGCAAAGCCCTCCAGAGCTCTGAAGAGGATAAAACCACCGAGTAGCGATAACCCATATCATCATCAGACAACGAACCGACACACAACCACAGCTGCGCCTGCTGTTGTTGCTGGTAATGCTGCATCTGCTGCTGCAGGAACCTTTTGCTGCATCAATTGCTGCTGTTGGAGAGCCATATTTCTTTGCACAACCCGTTTGCTTGCACGGATTGCAACTGTATCCGCTGCTGCATCATACGCTGCTGATGCTTTAAAACCCCCCCGGCATGGAACAACCAGATGAAGGACAGCCGATGCCAGGGGTATCCACCCAGCCGCAAATCCGAGGCAACGGGGGCAGTTTCTAGCCACGGGAACTGTTCCGAAAGGTAAGTACATGGGACATACCAGACAAAGGACCACCGTATCGATTTGGAGAGAAGCGTACTAAAATACTTCCTCCTTTAGGGCAGGCAGCCAACGAACGGTGTTAACAGCTTGCGGCAAACGGCTTCTATTACTAACCGCCGAAAAGTGTTGGCAGTCAGTGCAGCGGGCATGTATAAGTCTTGTCCAGTAAGGTCGCCGTCTCTGTGTCCCCCATCCCTTATCCGGAGCACACAAGTATTTATCAGGGGTGATTCTCCGGATCCAGGTTTTCCCAGAAATATAGAAGAAGTGAATGCCATCCTCAAGCCACTAGAGTACTCTCGTTGCCGAGCGAGTTGACGACGTTGAGAGCACCCGGTCTCTCTGACCGCGTGGGCGGCCGCTCGCCCGCCGCCTGTGAACACCTCGTCGGAACGTTGCTCTTCGCCCACGTAAAGTGATAAAAGTAGAAGCTCCTACCCCGACCCTGGGTCTCGTCGAAGCTCTCTTCGCGGCTTCCTTGGCATCGAGCTGCGCGACGAGGGCGAGCGCTGGATCGCCCGCGGCAACTGGGGCGACCGCCTGCAGCGCCGCGAGTGCGCCGGCGTCTGCGGCGACGTCGTCGGCGGCTTCGGGGAGGTCTGCGACGCCTGGAGGAAACGCCTCCAGGCCCAGGCCCAGGCCGAGCCGTCGTCAGCCTCGGCGCCGCCGTCGAGCGAGAGTCGGACCTTGAGGGGCTGCTGCCACTCAGGTCTGCCGAATAGCTGCTCGCCGAGGAAGCCGTCGGTGGACGAAGATGACGGCTGGCGCCATTGTTGTCAAGGACGCCTTCTTCTGGGAGAGGATCGGGTTCCGTAACGCATGGGTTACCGTTATGCAGGTGCCGCTCTTATACCTGCTTGCATCCAAGTGCAGCGGGGGTGTTCTCGGCGAGACGGCAGGCGCCTCATCCTCGTAGCCAGCCTAGATTGAGGGCGATACACACGAAGACAGTCACACGAAGACGGTTAAAGACATCGATGCGATCGTGGCTCACATCGGGATTGTCGATCTAGTTACTCGCCGTGTGGCGGTTGCCCCGGCGCTCCTGGGGCACCAGTGCCTCGATAGCGGGCTCAAAGAAGATAGCTGCCACAGCGATTTCCTACAGCATAGCCACGCTGAACTCAGGCGGGCGAGCTAAAAAGACGAGCTATCTGACGGAGCTGATCGGGCGCTGCAACCGCTGGTAGGTTAAGCTTCTTCCCGTTGAGCAGGCTCTGCTTCCGGCGCCCACGTACACGCAGCGCGCGCGCGGACGGACGGCGCTGCAAGCAGTGGCCGTCACGCAAAATGTCGAGTGTGCAGCCATCCTGCTTGAACATGGCGCCGATATGGATCATGTGTCGAGCAATGGATGCACGCTAAAGGTGATTCTTCCGTCGGCGGGATGAGCGGCGGCGGGGCGAAGGCGCTCTGCTGGTCAAAATCCAGGTCCAGGCCCAGGTCCAGCAGCGACACGGCCGCCGGCGACAGGTCGAAGCGGTGCCCGATGACGGCCCACGACCCGCCTTGATATAATTTGCTTTATGATCATTTCGAGGGCTGTGACCTTTTCCTTTTCCTCTTCAAAAGTCGTGGTCGCGCCTCGCGTCTAGCGAGATGTCTTTTATTTTTCAGATTCGAAGTCGCCTTCCTGGCCATGGACTTGTGAAGCCCCGCGCTGCGCTGGGCGCAGATCGCGGCGCCGATTCATCCTCTTCAGCGGCGAGACGGGAGGAAGATGTCAGCCGCGGAACGTTCTCCTCACTCCTCACGGACTACCCGCCCTCAGATCTCCTTGTCTTGTCTTGTTCCAGCCATGGCTCCAAGATTGGTCGAGGAAGGCAAGATCCAGATCCAGATCCTAGGTCAGACCGCTGATAGTGTTGTGTATACGGTTGCGAACGAAAGTAAGACAAGGTATACGAAGGATAGCCTCTCGATTCTGAAGGGCGGGACGGTCTGCGTGAATTCTTCCCGGCCTTTGGGTTGTCCACGAAGCCGACGTCCAACTTGCGTTCCACAGTCGAGCCCTGGATCGGATCGGCTTGTTGGGCTGTGCTAGTGGCCTGCAAGGCCACTTCTCGAAGACGGCCTTGGATGCTGCCACGAGACCTGCCACTCGCCCGAAAAACGTCTCGTGGAATCGAGGGAGCCCGACGTCATGAGATGAGGACTCTGTCTACATGCTTGCGGCACTCGGAGGAGTTGGCGAAGCTGCTCGTATTCGTATTGTGAAGCCACGGGGTTTGCTGAAGGGAAGAGGCTATGGGCTGAGGCGGCGGGGTAGGTTCGGTAACCACGTTGTAGACCTCTTTCCAGATAAGCGCATAGTTAAAATAAGCTACCTGGCAAGTCAGGAAGGGGTCGCTGAACGGTGCCTCCGGCAGCCCTCCGGGGGCGCCTGCGGCGGGCTGCTCGCTGCGCTCGGTATTCCGCGGCTTAAGGAATCCGAGGATTATCCGATCGACCAGTCCCTGGAGTCCATTTCAGCACGGACGAAAACTGGCCAATCAGCGTTCGAAAAACATTCGGCACCCTCACGGTATTATAGAATACAGCCTCTCTACGCCACCTCCCGGCTCGCAAGCTCGCCTACGGTGGCTCCGTTCAGCTGAATCAATCGCAAACAACAGGAATTTGTCGTCATGCAGGTAGGTACGCCGCTTCATTTTCAATCGACAAGACTAATTAGCGATAGAAATGGCCGCGCCGCGCGCACGCCTTCGCCTTCGCCCGAGCACGCACCAGAGCCCGCGGCCGTGAGTCGGGTCTGCAACCTTGCATTCGCCGTCAACCTACAGCAGCAAGACAACCAGCAGCAAGACAACAGGAAATCACCACGGAGAATGCACTTGCGCACCACCAACTGTGAATGGCCTCAGTCGCGCGAGCTGAACTGAGGCGTGGAGCGATCCTGTGCCGCCAAGACCAAGACATTTGGCGCGCTTTATGTGCCCTGCCAGGGTGTTCCGCTTCCGCTTCCGCTGCTGCTGGTGACGAGAGCTGATGTGTTCATCCCACAGCTGCTGCTGGCTGGCGTCGTGTCTATCTGTGTGGTGGACAAATGGTGGAGGAGGGTTGAAGCGTGCCGCTTTTAGTATCTGGGCTCATCAAAGCTTTGTCGCACCGTCACGTCACCAGTTTTTGTTGCATGCTGGAGCGCGGTTTGTGCAAAGCCCGCGATCGCGATTTCTCTGTAGTTGCAGCGCGGCTTGTACAAGACGTTTCGGACAAAGCTTGCATGCATGCAGCATTTCTCCACTCCCCTGAAAGGACAGGGCAGCATTTTTCTCAAAGAGGTTCCTTTCTCTGCGCTGCCATCTCTGCGGTGCATGTTCCTTCCCGTCCAAGAGTTCCAGTTCCACTTCCGTCACCAGTTCCAGCGCGGTTTGGCCAAGACAATTCGGACAAAGCCTGTATGCGGCATTTAAGGCTTCTATGACAAGTCAACCAGCATTTGGGCGTCTCTCTCTTTCTCTTTCTCTTCGCTGCATCTCTGTGCTGCATCTCTGCGCTGCATCTCTGCGCTGCACGTCTCTCCCCGGCGCATGTCCCTTCCCGTCTGCGTGCATATCTCTGCGCTGCACGTCGCACTCTGACAAACGCACCGCAATTCCTGATCCTGACGGGGCAATGCTTGACAGACGTGGCAATGGCAGCCTCAACCGCAATTCTGCAGCAGCAGCAGCGTCGTTCCGCCAGGCTTGCCCGACGCGACAGGGACAAAGATAGGGACAACGACCCAATCTCTAACCGAATCGCCGAAGAAGACGACGACGATATAGAGTTCAAGGACCCAAACTACCACGACTACCTTAAGTTCAACTACATCTTCTTCCAGCATCCGCAGAAACAGCTTCCCGACACCGTAGCCGCCCACGTCGCGCAGATGGCCTCCACAATATCCAAGATGCCTGAGCTCTCCCCGGAGACTGTGACCAAGGTTATCTACGGCCTGAATGACCTAGGTTTGGGATGTGACGAGACCCAAGTCGGCCAGTACTTCAAAGACTTTCTCTTTCCTAAAGGCGACATTCTAGGGTTCCTGACCAGAATATTATTAACCCAAGTCGACGAGCAAATAGCTCGTCACCTCGTGCCCAACAACCCAGCGGCACTATCGGTAGTTTCGCAGCCACGACCTAACCTACTTTATGGGTATCCGAGTACCGCCTTCACCTCGGACCAATTAATCACATTATCCAACCTCCATCCGCAGATTAACAACTACGCAAAGGCGGCCACCAAACTCTTCCTCCCCTTCTTCGCTGTCGAGTTCAAGGCTACCGCAGGGACTGGAGGAAGTCTCTGGGTTGCGGGGAACCAGTGTGCTGGCGCTTCGGCCGCCTGCGTCCAGGCCGTCAACCAACTGAACACCAGACTTGGAGGTGCCGGATATATTAGGCGCATTCCTAATCTCTGCTATAGCCTGGCTCTCGATAATAACCTTGCTCTGCTATATATATCGTGGGGAGCAGTCGAGGAGGGCGGCATCTATATTCAGCGGGTGGCTTATTTCATGCTATCAAGTCTAGAGGAGTTTACACGCCTCCACCAGTGGGTGGCAGCCATTCTCGACTGGGGACGAAGACGCCTGAGGGGTATCAAGCTCGGTCTAGATCATATCGCCCAAGCAGCGCAGCAGAAGGTGGTGTTCTCAGCTGCCAAGTCTCGGCCGGGCCCGCAAGGCAGACCAGAGGGCGGTCCAGCGCGGAAGAGAAGACGGTTGGGAGGGGGACATCATCAAGAGCTTTGAGCTTCCGCTTTAGGGTATTCCGCTTTTGTATCTAGACTAGCTTTGAAGACAAAAGGCATTTCGGACAAAGCCTGCGAGTTTCTCCACCTCCGAGTTGCCCCCAAAGGCAAGGAGCGCGGTTTATGCAAGACTTTATTCGGCAAAGCCTGCAATTGCAATTCCTCCACAGCGGCTCCAGCGCGGCTTGTGTAAGACTTTTCGGACCAAAGCCTGCATGCAGCATTTCTCCACGTCCCTGAAACGTCCAACGGGCTCCGGCACTCTCTCTTCCCCTACGCTGCACCCCTGCGGTGCATGTCCAAGGCTTTTCTAACAAAGCCCGCGATTGCAGTTTCCACACCAGTTCGAGTTCTAGTTCCAGTTCCACTTCCGTCACCAGTTCCAGAAGGCTTTATTCGGACAAAGCCTACATGCAGCATTTAAAAAGAGACTCCCATGATAAGTCAACCAGCTCCAGCACCCTCTTTTTCTTTGCGCTGCTTCTCTGCGCTGCACGTCTCTTCCCTGGCGCATGTCGCTTCCCGTCTGCGTGCATATACCCATCTCACTCCGACAAACAGGTCACCATACGTGTGCAATGGTAGCCCCAACCGCAATGCAGCAGCAGCTGCGTCGTTCCGCCAGGCTTGCCCAACACTTGGGAAAACACAGGGGCAGCGACAGCGACCCAGATGACATATATAGCCCTGGCGGACACCCCGACGACCCAACCTCTGACCCAATCTCTGACCAAATCTCCGACCAAATCTCTGACCCAATCTCTGACCAAGACGACGACGACGACGACATGGAGCGCGTCAAGGACCCAGACTACCACGATGACCTTCAGCTTAACTACGTCTTCTTCCGGCATCCTCAGGAACAGCCTCCCAACACCGTGGCCGCCCACGTTGCGCGGATATCCTCCAAAATGCCCAGGTTACCTAAGCTCTCCCCGGAGATTGTGGCCAAGGCTATCTACGAGCTAGATACGCTAGGTTTGGGATGTAACGAGGGCGATATCAGAAAATTCTGCAACACCTATCTCTTTCCCAAAGGCGCGGGAGGAAGAAGGTTGTTATCATCAGAGAATACGAACATAGCTCGTCACCTCGTGCCCAACAACCCGGTGGTACGATCGGTAGTTTCGCGGCCACGACCTGAGCTACTTTATGGGTATCCGACTACCGACTTCGCCTGGGACCAATCAATCACATTATCCAACCTCCATCCGCAGATTAACAACTACGCAAAGGCGGCCACCAAACTCTTCCTCCCCTTCTTCACTGTCGAGTTCAAGGCTGCCGCAGGGACTGGAGGAAGTCTCTGGGTTGCGGCCAACCAGTGCGCTGGCGCTTCGGCCGCCTGCATCAAGGCCGTCAACCAAGTCAATACTAGACTTGGAGATGCCGGGTGTATTAGACGTATTCACAATGTCTGTTATAGCCTCGCCATTGACAATAACCTTGCTCAGCTGTTTGTGTCGTGGGGAGCGATCGCGGGGGAGGAGGAGCGGGAGGAGGAGCAGCAGGAGAGGGAGGAAGAGGAGGAGGAGGAGGAGGACGATGACGACGAGGAGGAGGACGACGACGACGAGGAGGAGGAGGAGGAGGAGGAGGAGGAGGAGGAGCAGGAGGAGCATGAGGAGGAGGACGACGAGGACGACGAGGACGACGAGGACGACGAGGAGGAGGACGAAGACGAGGAGGACGACGAGGAGGAGGGGAAGAAGGAGAAGAAGAAAGATAAAGAAGGTAACCTATCCTTCTACATTCAGCGGGTGGACTGTTTCCTACTACTAAATCCGGAGCAATTTTCACGTCTCCACCAGTGGGCGATGGCCATTCTCCATTGGGGACAGGGGGAACGGTTAAGGCAGATCCGGTTCGCTCTGGATTATATACAATCAGAGCAGCAGATGGCGGAGTAGGAGACCGTATTTCCATGTACATAGCTGCCAGCCAGCTAGCCGCCTAACGGCTTTTTCTTCTCAAAGCTTTGTCGCACCTTCAATTTCTCTACAGTCCCAGCGCGGTTCCAGTTCCATCGCGGTTTGTGCAAGATAATTCCGACAAAGTCTCCACCTCTGAGTTGCCCTTGTCTTTGGGCAAGGACCAAGTCTGGGGGGTGACCTCTACTTTTCCGACGCTACTTCCCATGCAGATGCAGGCGCTGTTATTTTGGGGTTACCTCCCTTCCCCTTCCGGGTTTCATCCTCCTTCGCCGTCGAACATAGCGGTCTTGTGGTTTGTTTTGGGGATCCAACAAGGCAAAGGCGGGCGCGAACACAAAGTGTCTTCTTATACGTCTACGACAGGCCCATCCTCATCTGAGACGTGATACCTACCGGCACCTCGGAGGGAATTCTCAGACCTGCTCCTGCTCAGAGAGGACTCGGTACTACCTCTACCTCTGAGCAGGTCTGAGAATTTTTCGAAAAGGTCCCTCAGAGGTGCCGGCAGGTATCACGTCTCAGATGGGGATGGGGCCTGTCGCAGACGCAGAAAAAGCCACTTTCTGTTTGTGCCTGCCTGCCTGCCTGCCTGCCTGCCTGCCTGCCTTGTTGGATCACCAAGACAAACCACAGCACAGGCTAAGAGTGCCATGTTTGACGGCGAAGGAGGAAAGAACCTGGAAGGGAGGGAAGGAGCGCCTGCACGGGAAGTAGTGTCGGAAAAGTGGAGGCCGCCCCCAGACTTGGTCTGGCAGTCTCCAGTCTCTCTAGGCAGTGGTCAGAGGTTCATCCCGCCCGGGGATACAAGACACACACACAAGAGTACTATTGCTTTTCACTCCTCTCTCATAATAGGTAGGATCTTCTTCGACCACCTCGCAATGCGCCTCAGAACTAGGGATTCCGATAGAGGTTTGGTAGCAACCACCACTACCACCGCCTAGGGAGCGCATCATATCATGCTGAAAAAAAATAAAAAAAATGCTGCAGTTGTGAGTGGCCGGCCTTGGACCTTTATTAGAACTGGTTCCCAGCTAATAGACCGCGTAGATGGTGGCTGGCAGCTAATGCATATGTCCATTCCCGGGCTATTGGAGCTTGACGTGCCTGCCTGTCGATTCAACGTGCAGACGACGCAGGGCAGGCAGCCAGCCAGCTGTGATAGGAACACAACACATCAGCCCCCCGCGACGACGCAGGCAGCAGCCGTAGTACCGTCTTGGATTGGGCCATCATCTTCTGCCATTTCAGAGTGAATTGTCGTGATGATAACATCATCACGACCTTTTGAAGAAAGTGAGTGCTATGGTCGTTCAGGGACTTCAGGGGAAGGCGTCACGTGAGGGGCACGTGACCCGTGTTGATACCCGCTACAGGGGTAGGGGGAGGACCACCAGGGCTCAGGAACGCACGGGCTCTCGACCGTGCGTATTTAAGGAGGATCGGGCTTGCAGAGACTTCGCTGCGGGCCAGAGGTTAGTGCTGCACACAATAACCACCTAACCTTTGTTGCCTCTGCCACTCTTGACACTCTTGTCCCAAAGACCCTTACAGTGAGTCGAAAGGAAAAACCGTTCGGTGGCTGCTATGCAATGGAATACGGTGATTTATAATACATACAAAAAAGCGACCCCAGCGTTACCCAGCTGCCTTTTTTCGTGCCAGACACCCACAGGTGGTCTATAACAGTCGGTGCGCGCGCATCAAAGCTCTTGACGAAATCCTCTTCAATATCTCTTCCGCTCTGGTCTTCTCTTCCCCTCTCGACTGCCCTCTAGACTGCCTTCCAGGCCCGGCCGCCGAGACTTGGCAGCTCCGGACACCTCCTTCTGCTGCCTGCTTGGGACACCACCTTGTGCTAGCCTGCCTTCTGCTGCTCTTCTGCTTGGACGATGTAATCTAGAGCGAGCTTGATGTCCCTTGGGCGTTCTCCTTGTCCCTAATCGAGAATGGCTGCCACCCACCGGTGGAGGCATAAAATGTATACTCCGGGATATAATAGTAAGAAAGAGTCCACCCGCTGAATATAGATAACTTGATCACCCTTGTCCTCGACTCACCACGACACATATATAGCTGAGCAAGGTTATTATCGATAGCGAGGCTATAGCAGAAATTGTGAAGACGTCTATCGCTTCCGGTATTTCCAAGTCTTATATTGAGCTGGCTGACAGCCTGAGCGCAGACGGCCGAACCGCCCGCTCACTGGTTGGCCGCAACCCAGAGATTTCCTCCAGGCCCTACTGCGGTCTTGAACCCGATGGTGAAGAAGGGAAGGGGAACCAGAGGCTGCGGGACGTATGTGGCATATGGCCATGGAGCTCGAGTGATATATTCAACTATGCGGACGTGATGGTGGTCGTTAGATAACCACAGAGCAGGTCAGAGTGTATTTATAAGACTACTAATAGTATCGTTACCGTTGGGAGGAGGTCACGAGCTATCTACGTGTCGGGTGCGTGTAAAATTCTTCTACTTGGGAGACCTTTAAGAAAGAGATAGTTTTTGAAGTAGTCGCTTATATCGCCCTCGTTACGTCCCAAACCTAGCTTGTCTAGCTCGTAGACAACCTTGGCCACAATCTCCGGGGAGAACTTAGGCAGTGTTGTGGAGGCCATCTGCCTGATGTAGGTGGCCACGGCATCGAGAACAGAACCTGCATGTGCACCCTGACGTCCTGCCACCTGATCCGGACATTTGTCTGCATTCTAACTTGGGCGGCGGTTCTCATGTACGCAGTCCTCTTGAACTAGTCTCCGCCGTGTCGGAGACCGAGGTCGGCGCAGTGGCACATGCTCCGGAGGATGATCAGCTTGATCGAGTCGGGCCAGGTCTTGTTCACGCGCCGCTCGGGCTGGTCGGGGTCATCAGAGACAGCCATGCCCGGGAGGGGGTGACCGCTAGCAGCTGGGGCAGGTGGGGCTACTCGCCCCCTCCCGTTCCACCCGGCTCTCCCTTTTGACGAAGCCGCATCCTCTCCCTCGGACGAAGCAGCATCCTCTCCCTCGGACGAAGCCGCATCCTCTCCCTCGGACGAAGCCGCATCCTCTCCCTCGGACGAAGCCGCATCCTCTCCATCGGACGAAGCCACGTCCACTTCCGGCATGTACAACTTGATACGTCGTATGGCTTCGTTATAGGCCGCGCGCTGGATCGATCTGCCCCAGCGGTCCGCCGCATCGCTATCGAGGACCTTGGCTTCCACGGCCGCCTCAAGGAGGAACTTCCAATCGCTACGCAGGAAGTCCTCGTGGAAGGCAGGGCCCAGGCCGCCCTCGGGTGGCTCGCCACCAAAGATGTCCTCGAGCGCGCCGGAGGCCTGCGGGCCCGCGATGAGCTTCTGAACGGCGTAGCGTATCTCCAAGAATCGCATATATGGCAGCGGGCGGCCGTCCGGATCGGCCGTGAACAGCTCGTATACATCGCCATGCTCGAGGTTCGGGAACGTCCCGTCGACGGACCTACGCCGGAAATCCACAATAGTGCCCTTTCCGCCGTGGTCCCAGGCACCTCTGACGAGGCCGCCCCGCTTATCCAGATCCTTCAGCCACACCACCTGGAGGTAGATGCTATGCTGGGGGTCTATCGGGTGCGTAATGGGACGCATCGCAAACCTATGCCGATCCCAGAAGTCGTAGGCGTCCACGCGAAGGGGGAGGATATTTCGCAGCTCCTGGCCGCTAATAGCGAGCTCTTCGATCTTCTCCAGAGGCCAAAATATCTTCAGCGTATTCCAGAAGTTCAAGGCGTATATACCCGAAGCTCTCACGTCCACGATATGTGCCCCCACGGCCGGCCCGCCGCCAGAGAGAAGGCAGCGCCCGTCGTACCATTCCGACGACACCGTAGCCTAGGCGGCCTTATCTTTGGAGGAACAGGAACGGACGGCCTCTTCTACGGAGGAGAGGTTCACGATAGCCGGCGTGGCGTATCCAGACGCACCTAATTTCTGGCGCTTCGAGGGTGGCTCCTCGTCCTCGTCCTCGGCCGCCGCAACCGCAACCGCCGCCGCCGCCGTCGTATTCGTCCAAGCGTCGAACAGGCTCTCGATTAGGGGTATATATTAAATATATAGACGCTCGAAGTAGTCTACCAAGGTCGACGACTCGTATTCTTATAGATTAGCCTTCATAATGGCCACGTCCAATATAAAAAGCTTTGAGGACGGGTCGTGCAGCACCGCCAGCAGGCAATAGCCTAGCTTTACGTAATTCGCCTTCTGAACTACGGCATCGCTGCCTGAGGCGTGCTCGTATGCGATGGCCGAAACCTCACCGCGGACGTATTCTGTGAACCGCTCCTTCAGCTCCTCCTCCGTCTTGGGATGAGGGCGCGGCGGTTGCGACGACGACGACGACGACGACGACAACGACGACGACGACGACCACGACGACTGCGACTGTGACTCATAGGGATACGCCTGGGCACTCGGCACATCTAGTGGCGCCAGGGGGTAAGCCGAAGCACCAAAGAGCTCGGCAATACCGGGCAACGATGCCACATCTCGTGCGGGAGCCAGGGCGGGAGCCGGAGCGCCCAAGAGCTCGGCAATACCGGGCAGCGATAGGTGGACGGGCAACCAGTCGATAGACCTGGTCCCGACGAACTTGACCTCGATGGGCCTGGGCCTGGGCGGACCGCTCCGAGACATGCTCTCGGTGGTAGTGGTGGTGGTGGTGATGGTGATGGTGGTAGTGGTGGTGGTGGTGATATGTCTCGGATCTCGACAAAGGACACGGGAATCAAGCCTGGGCCGCCGAGTCTTCCAATCGGCTTTGCAACAGGTGGTGGTGGTGGTGGTGGTGGTAATGCAATAGACTTGAGACCAGGCAACGGGTCGTCGTGGCACTACGAATCTTGTAGAAAGAAAGAAGAAAAAAGTTGGCTCCTGGTAAACGGGGCGGGGGTCCTCTTAACCTGGCCGTCGGGAGTGGGTCTACACAGTGTCACGTGAGTAGCAGGGATACCTGCGGCCGCCCTCGCCAAGAAATCTTAGCAGCTTCTATGCAGCCTGATGCAGCATCAAGCTTTGGAACTCGTCACGACCGAGGCTGATGCAACCACCGACGCCATACAAGTTCAAGGTCCCCTCACCATCAACAAATTGTCGACATCACGACCGAGGCTGTGATGCAACCACCGACGTCATGGAAGTTCAAGGTCACCTCACTAAGGGACAGCATCGACAACTGTCAAACGAGCTTTAGAACTCGTCACGACCGAGGCGGAGGCCGAGGCTGATGTAACCGCCAACGTCATGCAATTTCAAGGTCCTCTCACTAAGAAATAACATCGACAAATCGTCGACATGGTGCAAGCACGAGGCCACAACATAGACCTCTCTTTCGCCTCATCTTTTCGGGACACGAACCTCAATGCTCGTCTGTTTGAAGAAAGTGAGTCGAAAGGAAATCCGGCAGGTAGTTGCTATAGAATGGAATACTGCATCCTAAGATACAATCCGAAAAAGAGACCCCTGAGTTGCCTAGTAGCCTTGCACCGACACCCATAGGTAGGGTAGTCTATGATAGTGGGTGTGGGGTGCGCGCGCGCGTGTCGAAGCTCTTGACGAAACCCACCTCAATATCTCTTCCGCTCTGGTCTTCTCTTCCCCCCTGGGCTGTCACCGTCTTCTAGGCCCGGCCGCCGAGACTTGGTACCTCCGGATACCGCCTTCTGCTGCTCTGCCTTGTGCCGCTCTGCTTGGACCCATGTAGTCCAGAGCGAGCCGCATGTTCCTCAAGCGTCCTCCTTGTCCCTGATCGAGGATGGCTGTTATCCATCGGTGGAGGCGTGCAAGCCAGCCTTGAACTCGGATTTAGTTGCGGCGGTTGCGGCAGTTGCGGCGGTTGCGGCGGTTGTTGCCGCCATTTTTGCGGCCGCCGTTCTCGTTTTCTTGCTTCTTCTGGCGGCTGGCGCCGCCGGGCTTGCCGTTTCCATTTCCGTTGTTGGCCATGTTGGCCTTCTTCTCCTCCTCCTTCTTCTCATCGCGCTCTGCGCGCTTCCATCCCCACAAAACCCACCACCCTCCTGGACCGAGGCAGACGAGACTACCGTCCCTCTCCCTACGTGAGAGTGGCACCAAAAGGCAGAAAGCCTGGGACTCGAACCTCGAACCTACACCACCCACCACCCTGACCCTGCCCTAACCGCTGGCATATTGATTGTCAGTTTAGATTTATAATTCCGTTCCATTTCTCTTTTCTACTATCACTCTTTAACGACATGCATCGTCCTGCGGGAATATCGCTGCCTGTTTCAATGCGATGGCTGGATAAAAAGACCAATTACTCTTTATCCTTCGGCCAGCAAGCTTCAGGGAACGACAGTCTCACAACGGTGGTAGCTAGAACTCGTCTGGCGCTGTCCGCACCCCCTTCTCTTCCTTTCGCCGCGCCGACGCCCGCCGCTCCGTCCCAGTCTACCTTGCGTCTTTGTACCGTCCTTCCCCCCGTCTCGCTCAGTCGATGCAAGGCGAAGGCCGCTAAAATAGCACAAGAAAGGGGGTAAAGCAAAGGCACCCAAAATGACTTCACCTCCCAAGGCCAAGGCCACCAACAAGAAAGCCGCCCCTACCGCGTCCAGCAAAAGGGGCAAGGCGAAGGCGAGGGCTACACAAGCAGATCCCCCTCTACTACCTACTCCTCGACCACTTACTCCTCCCCTACCCTCCAAATCCACCGTCAAGTCCACAACCCCCAAAGTGCAGAAACGAGGAAACAAGGGTGGGCCAGTCCGGAGGGGCCACATGGCGCGCGCTCTAGCTCCTTCTGCCGCCACCAGCTGCTCGTCTGCCCCCCTTTCTCTTCCTTCCGCCGCGCCGACCCCGCCGCTCCGTCCCAGTCCACCCCTCTGGCTCTGCCTCCTCCGCTCGGCATGACGACCGTCGCAGCCGCCGCCGCCGCCGCCGCAGCAGCACAGCACGCGGGCTTCATCTCCGCGTCCGGAATCTGGGCGTATCCTCCTTCTCCTCCTCCTGGCGGCCTAGTTGGTTGGTGCCACTGGTGCGCAAAGCGCGCGGGATACTACTGTCCCCCCCCCCTTCCTGGCCGTCGCGACGCGTTCGGCTTCTTGACCAACGCCGACGGCACGATCAGGCGCGGTTAGAATACACCCCGTGTGCCAGATTCGACACGCTGGAGTGTGGCCTTCTCGAACCTCAAGTCAACACCACCCCCACAGTCCAGCACGCACGTACCCCCTGCTTCGTGTCTCGCGTTGGTCGATCCTCGCTAGACTACACCTCTCGGAATATATATACCGGGCGGGCTTGAACATCAGATCCTGGAGCAGCGGTACATTTCTCTCTCGCCCCTTTCTGCGACACTCGGAATATAAGCGGACTTGAATATCCGGTCCTGGTGCGGCGGCTATACTCTTTTCTTTGGTTCCGGCGGTTTAACACGGTGTCGCTGCTAGTCTTCTTCTTTTTCTTTGTGTGTGTGCATCTCTAGATTGGTCTGATGGAAGCATTAGCAGGTTTGGGGGGGAGTGTTATTTTGCACGAGTCTCGATTCCCTTCTCAACAAAGTCCCGTTGCCTGCCACCCAGACCTCGGAGAGAGAATAGGAAGAGAGAGAGAGAGAGAGTTGGAGAAGCCTAGACTTTCGCTGCCCATTTTCTCCAAAACTCGGAAAGAAAAAGCTAGACTGTGTGGCTTCCGGCACAGACCAATGTCCAGCGCCCAGACACGGCGGATAAGTTTGACCGAATAAACTCCCGAATCTGCTGGTTTCCTCCGAGCTTTTCCTGACCTTACTACCTTGCAATTGCCTTATCTACATGTTTTCCTTCCTGTCTAGTGTGTGTGAGAGAGAGAAAAGCAAATGCCTTTCCCTTTGTCCTGTCCCCGTGCCGTGGTGGTTTCCTTCTTTTTTCCTTCTTCTTTGCCTCCGGCGGCCCTCCGGGGGCCGCAGCGGCAGGCTGCTCGCTACGCTCGAAATCTGTGCCCGTCCGTCCGTCATTGAGTTGCCGGCCAAAAAGCAAAATGCACACACAGATAGACAGACAGGCAGATAGGCAGGGCACGAAGAGAGAATAAGGAAGACAGAATTGGAGAAGCCTGCCTGCCTACTACCTTAGCTTACTACCTTGCAATTGCCTTGTACACACGGTTTCCTACCTACCTAGTGTGTATATGTGATCTTTGGTCGCGTCGCTGAGGGCCACGTCTTTGTACTGTGACTTCTCCATTGGCTTCGCTGTGGATGCAGGCTGAAGACGGCTCGTTAATCGGCAGAAGCCCGTAGTGCGACTTCTCCATTGGCTTCACAGTTGATGCGGGTTGAAGGCGGCTCGTCAACTGTCGGAAGCCCGTAGCGCGACTTCTCTACTGGCTTCACAGTTGACGGGCCGTCTTCAACCCGCATCCACAGCGAAGCCAATGGAGAAGTCGCGCTACGGGCTTCCGACAGTTCTGTTGGCCCGGTCTTTGTTAGTGTGACTTCTCTATTGGCTCCGCTGTGGATGTAGGCTGAAGGCGCTGGAAAACGATGCCTTCAATGCTATACCCTCTTTAGAGCAGACTACCCTTGTCTATCAGGTATTGGATGTTGAGGAGGAGGGGATGTAGAGCCTCTTCAAATCGTCGTCCTTTGGCAGCTTTAACGCCGTTGAGGACGTCCCAATAGTCGGTCTCGTCGGTCTGCGAAATGACAACGCAGAGTCTCCGTCCAGATCCATACAGAGGTTCTAGTAGTCACTCATGAGCTGGACGCCCTTCCCGTCGATGAACTTGGTGAGAGTCGTACGTGGAGCTGGAGGGATAGACTGAGGCACGAGATAGAGGACTTGGAGTTCCTAAAAACTGGAAGACATGTCTTCTGCCTTGTTTACAACGGCTTCGTATTCGGCGACGGCCTTCCTGCTGCTCGGGAAAACTCGAGGTAGCGGGACTAACAGTGGGAACAAGGGGTGGCGGAACTAGTAGAATGAGTGGCCTGTGGCGCCTTGCTTCTATATTAAATTCGAGAAGCCCTCGTTTAGGCTGAAGGTCTTTGTGACGAGCTTGAAGCTAGGATTCTCGTCGAAGATTGGGTCTCATTCGTATCTACCTTCAAGCGCATCACGAACAATCCCTTCAGACTTCGAGGCAAGTCCCCTGAGATACTGGCGCTGGCTAGCCCGTTCAGTCCTTGGGGGCCCCATAGCCTCGAGGGTGGCCAGGAGGCACAAATCCGCTTTATCGCTCCGACTTGCTATGGAAAATGTCGTGCCATCTCCTCTATAATTTGGTCCGCATTGGATTTGTTGTTAACAGCATCTTGAAGAATCTTCTGGGGAGAGACGACATACCGGAGGTGGAAAACTTCATTTTCATCTTCAAGTTGTCTATGAGGCGAGACGAGCCTTCTGACCATTGTCGCTGAAATAGTGGCTGTAGTCGCTCGGGTGGCCTTCTAGCTTGACAAGTAAACTACCTTGAACGAGTCACCTAAATAAAAGTTTGGACGCCCAGTCGGATATGATGTAAGAGTTGGCGCTCGAGATGCGGGTCTTCTGAGAACCGACTGTCAAGGTACTCCAGTATCGCACGGTACGGTCCGGACCACGCGATCATGTGTTCGCGCCGGGATTTCAGCTCGAGGGCCGTGGCTGTCAAGTCTGAAAGGAACATGCCCAGATCATCGGCGTTTCTTGCGTCCAGTGCACTCGTCGTCCGGGCATGGCCCCTCAGTCTCGAAATTATAGCACCTATAATGCCCAACAACTCCAAAGCCATATTCTTTGCCGGCACGCCGGTCTTGTCGCCTTCCACTAGCTTGATCATCATGGCCATAAGCAATCGAAGGAGTAGCTCCGCTGCTGGCCAATCTGGCATTTTGGTATGTGGGTGCGTCTGCTTGCGGGGGGCGAGGGGGAGGGCGGCGGCGTTGATAAGATATTAGCTGAGAATGTGATTCCTTTTTCTGTGATTCAACGAGAATGACCCTCTTCGCGGGCTTCTTCTCCCTTATAGGCTCGACAGTCTCTGGGGAAATTCCGCTACTCGGCTGGGCTGTGGTCCTTTCTTTGTGATCTCGGACAATTCCGCCAGATCACATTCTTCACGCATCACCCTCCTGACAACTGCTGGTCAAACATGACACAATATGCGGCAGCTAGAGTCTGAGGAAGCAATCCTGCCCGATCTGGCAAACAAGCTCATGATTCTGGACACGGATGCCCCAGGCGTCAGTTGTAACTACATCTGCCAGCTCGTTTTTCAGCCAAAGGAAGTTTGCAATGCATGGTGACAACAGGAAAGCAGGTCTTCCGTGTTACAAACAAGCAGGTCTTCCGTGACCCACGGAAAGTTTGCAATGCAGGGCGACAGCAGGAAAAAGAATGCCGGGAGCTTGCACAGGTCAGCAATGACCCGGCAGCTTGCCGTGGTCACTCCCTAGGTTAGGAATGGTATCGCTTAAGATGGCAATCTCCCATTTTCGCCTTCCACCACGGTTCCAAAGAGTCCAAGTATGTCCTTCCCGGTCAAGTTTTTTATCGCCGATGAGACTCGAATTGTGCTCTTTAATGGTCTTGGCAATCATGCGTGGGGGTTGGAGGCGGCGACCACGGTGGGTTGATGTTAATGACTAGAGGTTGCTTGAGGCTGAGGGACGAGACGCTGCCGCCTGGTTGCCTTTGCTCTTGACAAGCCAAAGCAGTTGGCGAGGGATGTGGTATACTATGTATTTGTGTTGGCCGTTCCCTGCTGCGATTCGAGACCTTTAAGCTCGTTTGTGGCCTAGCGCTCTCTTCTCAAGCTGTTTCTCTTTCGCCAAAGACTTGTCAAGCCGCTTATGACCGCTGTTGTTCAAGCAGACCCTACAGAGCTGTTGGAGTGGGCTACGCCTTGTTAGGCATTCCAGACGAACCGGCCATCCTCAACCTGCTCGTCGAAGAGGGCGCGGAGTTCTCTGATGACTTGTTCGACCGTTGGTATTGTGGACAAAAATATTAGTCTTTCCGATATGTATCGCTGAAACTTTCTCCACTTCTCCAGGCTCAAGCTGGGCGTGTCTCGCAGACCCGAGTTCGCCTGCTTGAAGATGTTGATGTGGGAAGTGGCCCGGGACTGCGCTGATATGTATCGCTGAAACTTTCTCCACTTCGCTAGACGCAAGTTAAGCGTGTCTAGCAGGCCCGAATTCGCCTGCTTGAAGGCGCTGATGTGGTTCTGCATACCGGAATAGTTCACAGACTTGACTGTCGATGTCCCCTCGAGCAAGTAGAACGAGGTCGAAGACTAGGCATCTCATATGCTTGCGGGTGTTAGAATGGAATATAAGGTTAATGTGGTAGCAGTGATAAGCAGAGACGTGATTTCCGAGCCGGGCTGCTCGAATGGTGGCTTTAGCTTTGGGTTTGGGTTTGGCTTTTGGCGTTGCTTTCCGAGGTCAGTGTCTTCGTTACGGGACACCCGGAGGTGGTGCCATGCCTGGGGCGGAAAATATGCCTGGGGGAAGCCCAGTGCATCTCCTGCCAATCGACGAGATGGAGGTTCGGCTCCACTATATCTAGAAGTTAGAGGACTACTGTCGCCAGGATTTTACCCACCTAGCCCACAAACCCCAGAACCAGTACCGAGCACTCAATAAAAAGAAGAAAACCAAAAACCGGCCCTCCCCCTCAGCAAGCACCGCAAGCTCAAGGGGCTAAAAGCGGTGACGACGGCGACGACGGTGCAGAATACCAGAACATGAACCATGAAACCAGCCCAATAGACTGGCCCTCCGGAGGTCCTTTCCGCCTTCCTTTTCGGGACATCCCGAAAGGTGTCCTCAAAGGTCTTTGTCGAGAGTGTTCGTTTTTCCCTTATACAGTGTTAATTAGTTGCCATACCATAACTCTTGCTTCCTTTTGTCGTCACCGCTACGTTGCATAGGGTTAGCCCCTTGCGACCTTGCGGTGCTTACACAGGAGCTGAGGCGCTGTTTTTTATTCTTCTTTTTTGCCTCCGGCGGCCAAGCGGGGGCGCCCAGGCGAGCTGCTCGCTACGCTCGAAAGTCGGTATTTATTCAACGTCAATCCCGATGACCACGTGGGCCATATCCCGAAAGGTGCCCTCAAAGGTCTTCTTTGTCGAGAGTGTTCGATTAAACACCTTACCGGCATGTTCGATGCGTAAACGGAGATGCGTAATTTCAATGGCGGGAGGAGTGTCAGCCCCAGGTCGTTTTCCTCTTCTTCTTTTTTGGTCTAGTCGCTATACCCACGGACCAGCCAGAGCCAGCGCACCAGGCAGCGACGCGCTTTTGACTTTGAGCGAGCCTCCTGCAACTTAACCCGGCCCTTACCTTTCCACCTCGTACAACTACCAAAAACATCGTCCGCGCCGCATTCAATCGATGCATCGGTATAGCTTCATTTTTTTATCGTTTACTTCGTTGCGCAGTGCTAACTAGCGATAGAAATGGCCGCCCTTGAAGATGTAAGCGATCTGAGCGACTTTGGCAATCTCAGCGATGCGCCCGCTGCGCCCGATGAAAATGCGCCGCCGCCACCACCACCGCTCTCAAACCCACTGGCCGGCCATCAGCTTTTCAACACCAAATAGGCAACAAGCACTCGGGGCACAGGGACCTCACTATCCCTATTCCAATACGAGAGAAGAGACTGCTGTGGTTGCCAAGCGGTACAGTTTGTCAACGAGTGCGAGGATTCCCATTTCCGGCACTGCACTGAATAAACGCTACGACAAATACGTATCTCTACCCGTGAGCTAAAGACAAGATTCCCGTCTACAAGCGAGGGTCAAGCCCCGATAGTGCCGACACTCCGGCAAGCAGAGCCGCGGAAACTGCAAGAATCGAGAAGATTGCACAGCAAACCTCAGACAACGCGCAGCAACCAAGCTACGAGTCGCATTCGACAACGGCAGCCGATGGAGGCCGCGTTCGTTAGGTTTTCCGCAGAACCCGCAAGAGAACACTGTCCTCCAGGTTCCCATCATCTTGAGTACCCACAGCCACGAAGAAGAGAAATCCTCAATGAAATCGGGCTTGTCGCTAGCTAGCGGAAGGGGCGAGGGGGCGCGGTATACACAGGCAGGCAGGGCAGGAGAGAGAGAGAAGAGAAAATAGTTAGAGAAGCCTACTACTTTACTTACCCACCTACGTGTGAGAGAAAAGCAAACCCCCCTTATGCCTTGCCCTTTATTCTATCCCCACGCCGTGGTGGTTCTATGCCCCGTATATTATTATTAAGTTGCCTACTAAAAGCAAAGGCAGCACGGAGTACCTTACTACCTTAAAATTGCCTTGCACAGGTTTTACTAGTGCCTGCACAGGCGCACATCGGCGACGTGCCGCAGCTATTTGCTGAAGCACCCCCCTCGTAGTTCCACTTACACCCTACAATATCCATCTTCAGAACAGGCAAAGGTCTTACTTGAGAACCCAATTATTTAGCTGCTCGGTCGCCTATAACCATACTTATAAAGAAAACCACCTGCCTGACGAGCCAAAGATCAAATTAGAGCCAGAGTCGCCTGGCCGCCTCCGCGGTGAGAATAGTGACGAGGAAGACAAACACCCCCTCAGAGGGATACTCAAGTACCAAGCCGATATGCAGCGGCTTTTTCACAAGTATGAGGGGCTCGATCGGCTCCAGCGCACGACCCTGCCGCCGAGCCCCAACGCTGATGGCGGCGGCGGCGGCGGCGGCGGACTGCTGCCGTTTAGAATACAGGAGCGGATGGCGCGACTGTTGCAAGCCCAAATGGATCGCCTCGACATTCAAGTCCAGCGCCTCGTGAGAGATGCATGCTGAGAACCTGGGAACAAGTTCAGGCATTGCAGAAACGTAGGGAGGCTATCTAAAATCGAGTTCTGAAACTGGTATTGGAGACGCAAGTCGAAGATACGCCAGCAGCCGATGTGGTCGCGCGATATAGGTCTCCGGCGGGGTGTCGAGGCGCTGTGTAGAGCGAGATGTAACCCGAGCGGGTTCGGCGATGGGGTCCGCTCGAATGATGAGCCGCTGTCAGAGCGCTAGGTGCTTTGGGTTTGGCTTTGGGTTTAACTTTGGCTCTGGATGTGCGTGGATTTTGGTATATATATATATAGGGAGCTTCCCTCTTTCCCTCTTTTTCACACGCTTCTCTCTCTCTTCTACATCAACTATTCAACCACTCCTTCATGCACCACTTTCAACATACCATTCTGACCTCCTTGATTTCCTCTTTCCCACTATATTATTAGCCGAGGTCTGTGATTGATTACTGTGGGCCCACAATCCATTCATGAAGATCTTGACTTCGGTAAATCTTCGCTTGCACCTCTTTTCACCCACGACTTGACTTGACCCAGGCTAGGCTCGGTTTGACCCGGCCGGCCCACGCAGGAAAAGAGAGCCTGTCTACCTTATTGCAACGGCCGGGCACCCATCCTCTCTCGCCGTCGCTTTGGGGCTTCCCCTTTTCCCAGCACAGCACTTGCACAACTTGGACGGCCTGTCCGCTGCAAACGACGGGCGAAAAGGTCCGTTAACCCGGACGACCGCCTACGCCTTGGCGCGCGTCGTATCAGACTCTGGCACCGCCAACATCCCAATTCCTCCTATTAACCACCCCATCTAGGGTGAGCGAGGTATTATATATAGCCTCTGCGCAAAGCGCGGGAAGATTACCTCGTACTCTCTAAACCTAAGCTATATCGACGAGAAAGCTGACGCTAAGATCTTCGCCCGTCGTTTGCAGCGGATAGGCCGTCTAAGTTGTGTAAGTGCCTTGCCTTCTTCATCAGCTGGATTGCGAAAGCAACAGCCAATGTCTTCTGCGACAGAGATAAGAGGCACAAGTGGCAGCAGTTGGTTTGACGCATTAATGAATGCAGAAAGGAGTTTCCAAACCAGGACAGGCGTCAAGGATAAAATGGTAGTAAATAAATAAGCTAGCACGAGGTTCTGTCACGTGTAGTTTGTAAGCTTTGACTGTCTTCCTTTCTTCAGTAGTGGCTTCCAATTAATGGAGTAATGGATACATGTAGGCGGGAATTCCTCATATGACAAGTTGGGGTTCTAGTTGGCTAGCTGGACCAGTAGTAGTCCCGGTCTCCTCTCGACACTCTCTGTATCCTGATCCAACAAGTTTGACCATTGCAGACCCTTCAGTGCCGATCTCATCGACTTGAAGCTCGCTGACGGTATTTTTCTCACGGTTTATCGAGCTTTCCTTCGGTCTCTAGCCGACGTGATGACTGACGAAGAAACTCGGCAACAGCACCAACCTACTATCCAGAATTCCTTCAAGCACATGTCTCCCAGCGCTGGCCATGTTCTTGTCCACTACCTTTACACGGGCCAATACTAAGAGCCGGAATGGATCTGCCCGAGCACGGGAGATGTAGGGAACGAGATCATAGCCTAGCTCGAGACGGCGCTTGACGATCCTAATGCCCGTTTCGATATATTAATCCTGCACTACTCCTATAAAGACCAAGATATACGGGGGGGGGGGAGGTTATGTCGGCCGCTGTGGAGGAGCTTTCGATTGAGGCTGAGCTGGCTGACGAGGCTCTCCCCAAGCTTGAGCCTGCACCAGTTTCTGATAACCTTTGGGGACTTTCGCGAAGTAAATAAGACAAGACAAAAAGGACCAGGGATGTGAAACCCGAGCCTGAGCCCGATGGCCCGCCCGAAGGGAGCGCCCGAGAGGAGTAGCTGGGACTACTGGGACGTTCTCATAACGAAGAAAAAGAAGAAGGGCAAGCTGGACGCCGTAGAGGAGCCTGCAGTTGAAGTTTAGCCGGCTGAGCCCGTCGCCGACGTTGAGTCTACACCAGTTTCTGACGGCTCCTTGGGGTTTTTACTAAGCAAAAAAAGACAGGAAAAAGAAAGTCAAGTCCGCTCTCGTAAATGAGTCTGATGAGCCAAGGTCTATAGACGAAGCGAGAGGAGATGATGTGGTGGAACGGGCTGCGGCGGATGATGGGGAGTATTAGAGACGGGGCGGAGGCGGAGGCGGAGGTGACATGGTATGAGATATCATGCTCAAGAAAAGGGCGGCTGGTTTGAAAAGCGCGTCATGAGAACCTAACCTCGCAGGGACCCGTCTTGCATCCTCCAACCATCCGTCAAGTGATGGTTCGACGCGCGATTCTCCCTCGGTCCGCCGCGGTTTTATGCCACTGCTCTAGTACAGGACGTAGATTCCAGCCCTGCCTGTACGCTGCCGCCTACACTGACGTACAGATATCGAGTGCCTATAGGCGTTGGAATCACCAGGGTACCGGTACTGGAAACAACAGGGCGCGCTGCGCGCTATAAGCTGGTGGTTCAAGTGATGGATTCGTTATGTGTTCTGTAGATCTTATTGCCCTGAGCAGGCGGCCGTAGGCCGATATATATATCCTGCTCTGCGCCATTATAGCCACTGCGTGGCTGAGTCGCAGAGTCGCGGGCTCACTTGAATGATATGCGCGTTATTCTAACAAGAGGCAAAGCTGACCTTTGTTCTCGATGCTTTGTGTGGCTTGGCAGATGCGCTACTTATGCCTCAATGCGGCTTCCTCCAACAATAACTGGGCATTGGGCACTTTGTTGCTTTTGATTGTCTCGAGGTCCAAAACATGGTCCACTTTAGCTGCATGGGCAGCCGCGTCTAGCTTGTTAGCGCAGGATTGCTGCTGCTCTCATTTGGATATATAAGTTCGCTAGTGATCTACCTCATAAGTCGATTTAGTTTGTGGACTTTCCCATCCAGGCGCTGTACCAAATCGGCCGGAAGCCGACGTCCCAGGTGCCCGGGCCGTGGTACACGAACGGATAAACCTGGGGCCGTCATTGTCGGCGTTGCCAGCTGCCGGGCGCTGGGTCGAGGTGGCTGCCACGAAAAGTGGAGCCGATGGGGCTTCAGTCACTAAGGAGGTTATAGGGTCCGTTTGCCGGGCAGGTTTACAACGGGAGCGACGAGAATGGCCCGCGGGGCCCATTCCCGACTCGCTTAGCTATGGTTGCAGTACCTAGGGAGGGGGGCCAAGGGCCGCGCCCGCCCCCTCCCTCGCGATGCATTACCATACACCCATGAGGAAACCAAGGGGACGCCTGGAGTTTTCGGGGGGGTAAGGCAGCGCGCCTTACCCCCTTCTTTTGCTTTTGCTCCTTGAATATTTTTTTGAGGGTGGTTATCGATGACTTCCGAGTCGGCGTCGTGGCCCCGTCGAAGTCGCGATCCCATCGCTACGGGGCGTCGTCATGGGATGGCGTGGAAGCAAAAAAACACGCCTGTGGTCAAGCTAGCAACATCTCGCCCCGCCGGCCACACACACAAAGAGAGGTCTAGGGTTCGAGTCAAAGTCACGACGTCTCTTTTAGGGAGATACAACGCATTTTGGGCACCTTGTTGATTACTGAGGACGGTCTCTACGCACCCGACGATGCGATACGATCTGGAGAAAAAGAGTAATTACTCTTCTTCCTTCGGTCAGCAAGCAGTAGGCTTGCTTCTCCTCCTCCTCAGGATCCGGCTCAGCGCCGCTCCGGGACCATCTCCCAAATCT